>OU426892.1:12500-1396132 GCA_911387775.1 Thymelicus sylvestris
TGGGGCCTGGAGCCCGAAGTGGTCCGCACAATATACACGGCCGTGGTGGAACCGACCATCTTGTACGCAGCCAGCGCATGGGCACCTGCAGCCAGTAAATTGGGCTGTAGGAAGCAACTGGATGCGGTGCAGCGCGGGTTTGCACAAAAAATGATTAAAGCGTACAGAACGGTGTCCCTCAACTCGGCGCTGGTACTCGCCGGGTTGCTCCCCCTGGATCTTAGAGTGAGAGAGGCATCTCTCCTCTACGAAATAAAGAAAGGGCATTCCCGGCGAGTCGTAGGAGACCGAGAAATGGAGAAACCAAATGCCTTCTCAAACAGGACACACCCCGCGGAACACGTACAACTCAGCTACCAATGCGTGACGGACAATGCAGAATTGACCCAACAAAACATCAATGGCCTGACAATCTTCACAGACGGCAGTAAGATTGAGGGTAAAGTCGGTGCAGCATTCTCCGTTTGGATGAATGGTGTTGAAACCGTAACCCGAAAACTTAAGTTGGAGTCATTCTGCACCGTATACCAAGCAGAGCTCTTGGCTCTACTTGAAGCATCAGAACACGCAAAGAAAAGTTCGACCACATGTGTTAATCTCCTCTGCGACTCAAGATCAGCCCTCGACGCCGTTATCAACGAGAATTCCTTTCACCCCTTAGCTAAGAATACCTATGCAAACCTACGATCCATAGTTGCAAGTGACAGAATACTTAGGTTATTCTGGATAAAAGCTCACGTAGGGTTGGAAGGAAATGAAAGGGCAGATGTACTCGCAAAAGACGCAGCAAAAAATCTAAAAAGAAGACCAAATTACGACCTGTGCCCGGTCTCCTTCATAAAGCGACAAATCCGACTGGAATCGCTGGATGAATGGAACAAGCGCTACACGACCGGAGAAACTGCATCAGTCACCAAGGTCTTCTTCCCAGATGCAATAAGAGCATACCGGGTGCTAAGGGGAGTCACGCTGGACCCAATAATCGTTCAAGTATTGACTGGGCATGGGGGGTTTTCTGAGTATCTAAATAGATTTAAGTGCAGGGAGAGCCCGTCCTGTATCTGTGATCCAGAAAAGACCGAAGATATTCTGCATATCTTATTGGAATGTCCTGTACATGGTAAAGAGCGACAGGAAATAGAAACCATATTAAAACAAAGTATTAAAAAGCATTGTATAAGTAAAATAATGGAAGAACAGAAATTAAGAAATAAATTCATAGAATACTGTAAAAATGTAGCGACAAGGGTAATAAATAGAAACAAGTAATAAAGGATAAACTAAAATATATATAATGAGTATATATAGTAATAGTTATCATAATTAATTAGTAAATAAGATAAAACTGAATTAAGTAAACCAGTAAACTATGAAAACATACAAATGTAATAGAATAAGGATAAAACTGTAATAGACTTTAATATATAATAAATATAAGATCATGTAATACAATAAGTAAAAATAGATAAAATGCATGAATAAATATAGATTAAAATAGAAAGTTGAAAGTAACGAAAAATAAGTCAAATATAAAGTAGATAAACTAAAGTAAGGTAATATAAGTAGCAATAAGAATATGTAAAACCTAAGAATAAGAAAGTAGACATATACTTAAAGTAAGAACTAGAAATGATTAAATAGAAAGTAAGCACCTCAATGTAATAGTGATAAGTTGGTTTCTAAGTAATACTCTGTAAACTTTTGTAAATTTATAAGTCTCTTTTAATAAATAAAGTAAAAAAGATCCCTAATCCACAGCGTTAGGGGATGATTATTTAGCTCGCGGGCCGGGCCAGTATAGCGCCCGGACAGGATGTATAAAAAAAAAAAAAAAAAAAAAAAAAAAAAAAAAAAAAAAAACCTAACCTAACCTAACCTAACCTAACCTAACCTAACCTAACCTAACCTAACCTAACCTAACCTAACCTAACCTAACCTAACCTAACCTAACCTAACCTAACCTAACCTAACCTAACCTAACCTAACCTAACCTAACCTAACCTAACCTAACCTAACCTAACCTAACCTAACCTAACCTAACCTAACCTAACCTAACCTAACCTAACCTAACCTAACCTAACCTAACCTAACCTAACCTAACCTAACCTAACCTAACCTAACCTAACCTAACCTAACCTAACCTAACCTAACCTAACCTAACCTAACCTAACCTAACCTAACCTAACCTAACCTAACCTAACCTAACCTAACCTAACCTAACCTAACCTAACCTAACCTAACCTAACCTAACCTAACCTAACCTAACCTAACCTAACCTAACCTAACCTAACCTAACCTAACCTAACCTAACCTAACCTAACCTAACCTAACCTAACCTAACCTAACCTAACCTAACCTAACCTAACCTAACCTAACCTAACCTAACCTAACCTAACCTAACCTAACCTAACCTAACCTAACCTAACCTAACCTAACCTAACCTAACCTAACCTAACCTAACCTAACCTAACCTAACCTAACCTAACCTAACCTAACCTAACCTAACCTAACCTAACCTAACCTAACCTAACCTAACCTAACCTAACCTAACCTAACCTAACCTAACCTAACCTAACCTAACCTAACCTAACCTAACCTAACCTAACCTAACCTAACCTAACCTAACCTAACCTAACCTAACCTAACCTAACCTAACCTAACCTAACCTAACCTAACCTAACCTAACCTAACCTAACCTAACCTAACCTAACCTAACCTAACCTAACCTAACCTAACCTAACCTAACCTAACCTAACCTAACCTAACCTAACCAGTTCCGAGCCATCCGCCGTAGCGAACGCCACGTTTCTGTGCCGCTCCGCAACTTAAAAAATCAAAAAGTCGGGTAAAAGTGATCGGATTTCAGTGGAAAAAGCGTTATTTAGTGTGTTTTTGTGCTGTGCATTGAATGGAAAAAAGACCAAATTAATTAGTGTGAAAACCAGTGTTTTTCAAGCAAAAAACCGTAAGTTAATAGGTTAAAAACCTATTAAAAACTTTAAATCGTGAACGCTGCCCTAACAAGATCGGTGACCAGGTGTTTTTATTACACCAATCGACGCGTCTTGACGAGACCTACAATTTGAGGGGTCACACGGAATTTTTCCGTTAGAAAAAACGGGAGAAATTGACCGAAAACTAAAATCCCGAAATCACGAGGTCCTGGAAATCCTTGACCTGGAACGAAGTCACAAAAGGATTTGGAAAGAAGACCCAACGAGCAACCCAGGACAGCTTTCAAAGTGAAGAAAAGTGGAAAACTGAGGGAGCTAGGAGGGGAAACAGAAACCGTTAAAAATTGACAATTTTCCAGGACAATTATCTAGAGATTTCCAGCGGTGACACCCAAATTTTTTGATTGAAATCTATAGCCTGATTCATCCCCTTTCCAACGACACCTTCAGCAGAATTTTGGAGCACCGGCGAGCGAAGTTACAGCGGATTTAGTCACGCAGGAACCACCGAAAACAAAGTAAACAACTTTTCGGTGCTGACTAAACCAGTCTTGACTTCGCACCCCCTGAGCCGAATCCAGAAACCCTTGGCAGCAGGGTGTTTGGGATCGTCTACTTAAAACCCAGAAAAGGAACCGTGAGTGTACATAGACAATTAGCATAAGTTTTATAGTGAAAGTAGTTTTTGGTAATCTTTAAATAGTTTGCAACCCCTCCTGGGGGCGCATTTAAACACCCCTGACCACTACGACTTCACCACTACGTTTCGCATTTCTCCCTGAACAAACTTCAAAAATTTGGACGTAGTAAATTAATTAGTTACGAAATTACACCCGTATAACAAAAATTGGTCATTTCGTAGGAAACGCAAAGTTAACCTTGCTTTCGTTTTTTGGCTATTTTTCAAAATTCCCACCCCCCCTTTGAACCTAAGAAGATAGAACCTCTTGGAAAACCCGTTTTGGACAAAGCCACAAAATTCCAAAAAAACCGCACAGCTCTATCTTCTAAAACAAAAAAGACAGTTTTCAAACTTGCATCGGAAATAGCGGGTGAAGACGAAGTTGGTCAAATTTCTTGGTGTTTAGCTTGTTTAGTTGTGTAAATTATAAATTATTGGTCATTATTATTAGTCACTATTATTAGTCAGTTAAGTTACAATTTAGTTACATATTAATCCGATTCAACAATGGGGCACTAGTTGCACTAGGCCCAATACCATTGTAATAGTGTATTTTCTTATTTCTGTGTATTTCTGTATTTTTGGTATTTTCATTATTTTCATTATTTTAAAAAACTCACGGTTATACCTTACATCCCCCCTACACTGCCTTTCACCAACTCATCCAATTTTCAGAGACCCCCGCACCCCTCCCTCACCCCCCACCCCCACCCCTCACCCCCTCAAAAATTTTTTCCTTAGTTTTGGCATCTGTGGAACACCACAAGTACCCAGGTTTTTGCGTCGATTCGATAGGGGGCGTGGTTCCCGAGATATTCCAACAGGAATAATCGGGAAAACCGAAAATCCGGGATATCTCGGGAACGGTGCGTCCTAGACGAATTTTAACCAAAAATCCTAACCCCCCTCCCTATCAACCCACCCCCTAAACTCTATATATAGAGTTTATTGGGATCCCCCCCTACCCCCCCCCCCCCAGAGGCGGACTTAAGTTGGAGTAAGAGGCGGCACAGTCGGAGTCCAGCATACAGGGCAATTGACCTATACGTTGAAGCCGAAATTGTAGACTTGTTCTTAAAACAGGCAATTGACCGCTCTGATGCGAAGGCAGCAAAAGTTGGTATAGAGGCGGCAAAATTTGGTACAAAGGCGGTAAAATTAAATCAAATTATAAAATCCGTATTATTGTTTAGAGCCTTAAATTACTTTTATAGGATCCCATTTACCACCTGGATCTCTAAGGCCGTTGACCCTTTGTAGGATACAAAGGCGGTAAAAATTGGAGTACAGAGGCGGTAAATTGTGGACTGAAATTCTTGTTTTGTTTTATTGTTTTGAGTTTTCATTCTTTTATTACGTTGTGTACATATTGAACCCTTAGATTGTATCTAATTGTATCGCTCTTTAAATTAAACGGAAATTCATAACATCCTACATCTGCTCGGAACTTATATTTTCTATTTGTCTTGACCAAGCCTAACTAGACTTAAGTAAATCTGACAGTCAGAGAGACCTTCTACACCTCTCTGACCAAGTGGACAATATACATTATATTGTATACAATTGACTAGTATCATATCATTAACACCTAAAGGCGGCACAAAGCTGGACATCAGAGGCGGCCAAACCAAACTCCAGTCAGTCACGGATCTTTAATTTGTATTCGTTCGTTTTATACCAAGTACCGTATTCCTTATAGTTTTTCCCCTAAATTCCCTCCGACATTCATTGCAATATCCTTTTGTAACTTCTATTCGCGTTCTCTCCTATATTTAAATCCATATTCGCTTCCGTATTCGGTCTTGTATTTGTTCCACCCCTTCCTACACACCCGGACTGACTTGGACATATTGAACAAGAGGTGAAAAATTAATCGGACAGTCAGAGAGACACCTTACACCTCTCTGACTATACAATCGGACAGTATACCAAGTATACTAAATTCTAACTTCTTTTATAAACATATTGTATACAGCTTTACTTGTAAAATTCTTCATATTTATACCCTTTTACATTGTGCCGTCCTACATTTTACGTTTGACGGCTCAATTAAATTTTAATACTGTGACAAGTCCCCCGACACCCATATACAATGTATGCCGCCAACCGGACCCCAGTCAGAAAAACCACAAACCAAGACAAGATTTCTCCTCAAAAGACTCCAGAAGCGACGGAGAGGGCAGGACCCTCTGAACCTAAGCGGGACGTGAGAAAAAGCATAGGAGAGTGGGAGACTGGAGCAACAACAATGGCTACAAACCCTACCATAGACCATAGAAAATCCGGGAAAACCGAAAGAACTCCACAGGTAACTTTACCGTCCAAGTCAAAATTCCCCAGCAAGCTAGCTGAGGCTAAATCTTGCTTAGTCAGAGCGAAAACGCTGCTGGGAGAATCGCGAAACATAAAGACGGAGATAAAATCAGGGGTTACGCAGGCCGTTGAGAGGCTCTACCAACTCGTACGGGAGGGGGTGGAGTCAAAGGCCTCCCTTGAACAACAAGCAGAAGTACCGGAAAGGAGGGTACAGCCAGAGGCTCCCACAGAAAAAGTGGTTGTGACTGAACAGACGGAAAAAATTGAAGAGCTCATCAAAAATCTGAAAGAGCACGGTGAGGCGATGGAAGAGTTAAAGCGACATACTCTTACATTGACTGCAGAGGTTCAACAAATTCCAGGGTACATTGGAAAGGAACAGGGCCCCTTAAAATCAGAAGTCGCTCAACTCACAAGGTCGATCGCCGACCTTAAACATAATCTGGATACCCAAGCCACACCGCAGCCTACCTACGTGGAAGCAGTCAAGAGGCCCAAACCACTAGCCCCCTTACACACAATAATTGTCACCTCGGACGACAAAGAAGATACTAGTAATGATCTCATGGTGAAGATCAGAGGGGCTGTGGATGCAAAGAACAGCGGCATATGCGTGGACAGACTGAGGAAGGCGAGGGACCAGAAGGTAGTGATAAGCTGCCACAACAAGGAAGATATGATAAGGGTCAGTGAGGCCGTAAAAACCAAAAACCTCCAGGTAAAAGAGGCAGAAAATAGGGACCCACTCATTATAGTGAGAGATGTCCTGGCCGTACACACAGATGAAGAGGTGGTGGGTGCAATAAAGCGCCAAAACGGCCACTTACTGACTGATGTCGAGGAACAGGACATAAGACTGGCAGTAAGGTACAGGCGAAAAGCGAGGAACCCACATACGACACATGTCGTATTACAGGCGTCGCCAGCGGTGTGGCAAAGGCTGACCACGGCAGGAAGAATCCACATAGATCTACAGCGGGTCCGTGTAGAAGACCAGTCACCCTTGGTACAGTGTTCGCTATGCCTAGGGTACGGACACACTCGACGACTCTGCAAGGAGACCGTCGAAAAATGTAGTCACTGCGGCGGACCCCATAAGTGGGCAGAATGTGATGAGCGCCTCGTGAGCCAAGCGCCGACCTGCTGCAACTGTAGCAGGGCGAAGCTGGCAGACGTGGAGCATCACGCATTTGACCAGGCATGCCCAATCAGGCGGAAATGGGATGCGTTAGCCAGAGCTACTACGGCATACTGCTAAGGGCACCCCAGTGGATCAGACAGTACAAGTCAACACAAAGGCCGAAACCCCACAAACATATTATAGAGTACTACAAGCCAACCTACAGAGGAAAAACATAGCCACAGCAGAAGCTGTACTAGAGGCGGAAAAAAGGAAGGTGGCTTTTGCACTGTTCCAGGAGCCATATGTGGGCAACTCAAAGTATATGAAAAATTTTACAGGAGTTAGGATCTACCAAAGTACGGATCCCGGAGATTCGACGGTCAAAGCAGCTATTGCTGTCTTTGACCAGAATCTCGATGTTAAGCAGTACCCACAATATACCACAAATAACATCGTAGTGGTAGGGATCCGTACTCGGGCTTGGGAGATCACAGCTATTTCATATTACTTTGAACCAGACCAGCCCATAGGGCCATATCTGGAACAGCTAAAAACCATTAAAGAAGAGCTCAAAATGAAATTTATTATAATGGGCGGTGATACAAACGCCAAGAACACCTGGTGGGGTGGCAACGTACTGGACCACAGAGGTGAGGAAATGTACGGTGCGATTGAAGAAATGGGCTTGCAGATACTCAACGAAGGAGATATCCCCACTTTTGACACTGTGAGGGGTGATAAACGGTACTGCAGTTATGTCGACGTCACGGCCTGCACTAGTGAAATGCTCGGCCTGATAGAGAATTGGAGGGTGGACGAGAGCGTTACAAGCTCAGACCATAACGCAGTAACATTTGACATCAGGCTAAACAAAGCGCAAGGTACGAGCATCCAGAGGACCACTCGAATTTATGGAACTAAAAAAGCTAATTGGAGTCAGTTTTGTAGTAAACTGAACCAATTAAAACAAGAAAGGGCCATAACACAAGAAACAATCGAGAGTGTAAACAACAGAAGGGAACTGGACCATTTGACGGAGGAGTATACCAACGCAATTCAACAAGCATGCGAGGATACCCTACCGAAAAAGAAATCCAAACAGAAACTCACCCTACCGTGGATGACTCCGGAACTAAACATAATGAAGAAAGAGCTCACGACCAAAAAACGTCGAATCCGTTGCGCAGCACCAGTCCGAAGAGCAAAAGTCGTCGCTGAGTATCTGCAAGCAAAACAAGGGTATGAAACTGCCGTGAAGGAAGCCCAGACCGAAAGCTGGAAGAAATTTTGCAGCAAGCAGGACAAGGAGGGGGTTTGGGAAGGAATATATAGAGTCATAGGAAGGACCGCCAAACGGCAAGAAGATCTACCACTGCTGAAAAACGGGGAAGCTATTGACATGAGAGACTCAGTTAAGTGGCTCACAGAGTCCTTTTATCCAGACGACACCACGGAACACGATACGCAATACCACCAGGAGATAAGGGAAAAGGCCAACCATCTTAACGACTGGGAAAACAGCGAACAAAAAGATGCACCTTTCACCATGGAGGAGCTCATGTCGGTAGTGAAAACCTTCAATCCTAAGAAAGCACCAGGAGCAGATGGTTTTACAGCCGATATCTGCAGCAGAGCCATAGACAGTGACCCGGGTTTCTTCCTATCACTGGCAAACAAATGCCTACAGCTAGAGCACTTCCCGACCATCTGGAAAGAGGCAACGGTGGTTGTCCTGCGGAAACCCGGAAAGGACAACTACCAGAACCCTAAAGCCTACAGGCCTATAGGTTTGCTGCCAGTGATGGGAAAGATTCTTGAAAAAATGATCATAGGTAGACTGAAGTGGCATATTCTTCCTAGGATAAGTACTCGCCAATACGGATTTATGCCCCAAAAAAGCACTGAGGACGCTCTCTATGATCTGGTGAATCACATCCGACGAAGAGTCGAAAATAAAAAGATAGTAGTCGTGATTTCCCTGGACATAGAGGGGGCCTTCGACAATGCTTGGTGGCCCGCTATAAGAATCCGATTGGCTGAGGAAAGGTGTCCTGGCAACTTACGAAGAACCCTCGACAGCTACCTATGTGACAGAAAAGTCACGGTAAGATACGGAGGCGAACAATACACCAAAAACACAACAAAGGGGTGTGTACAGGGCTCGATCGGCGGTCCTATCCTGTGGAACTTGCTCCTGGACCCACTTATACAGGGACTAAAACAGAGAGGTGACTACTGCCAAGCCTTCGCAGACGATGTAGTGCTTGTTTTCGACGGAGATACAGCTATGGACATCCAAAGACAGGCCAACGCTGCTCTTGCCTATGTTCGGGACTGGGGCATCAGCAACAAACTCAACTTTGGTCCATCAAAGACCAAAGCGATGACCATCACCAGGAAACTAAAGTACGACGTCCCAGTTCTGAGGATGGGGGGGGTTGACGTTGGAATGTCACAAGATATAAAAATCCTTGGATTACACCTCGATAACAAGTTGACGTTTAATAAACACGTTGCAGAAGTGTGTAAGAAGGCCACAAATATATATAAACAGTTGGCAAGGACTGCTAAAATTAGCTGGGGACTCCACCCGGAGATAATACGTATAATTTACATGGCAACCGTGGAACCGGTTATACTGTATGCCGCCAGCGCCTGGGCGCCAGCGACTGGAAAGCTAGGGGTGCAGAAACATCTGAACAACGTTCAACGAGGCTTTGCACAGAAGATTACAAAGGCTTATAGGACGGTCTCACTGAACTCTGCATTGGTGCTGTCTGGGTTGCTCCCCCTTGACCTCCGAATAAGAGAAGCAGCTGCACTCTACGAGGCCAAGAGGGGACTTCCCATTGCGGAACTGGGAGACAGAGAGGTAGAGCGAGTCGTTGCATTTGACGAGACTCCCCACCCGGCTGAGCATATGAGCCTGGGGTTCGTATGCCTGAATAACCAAGAGCAAGTCGATAGCCATAACAAGCAAGCTATTCGAATCTACACGGATGGCAGCAAAATTGACGGCACGGTTGGGGCGGCGCTATCCATATGGAATAGCGAAGCCGAAATCGATGCCGTCAAATTGAAGCTGTCACCGTATTGCACGGTATATCAGGCGGAACTCCTGGCCATATGTACGGCGACAAGGAAAGCCTTGGAGCGTCGGGAGGCGAGTTTCGGCATCTACAGCGACTCGAGATCCGCCCTTGAGTCAGTAACCAACAACGCCTCGAAACACTACCTGGCCGTACAGTCACGGGCTAATATAAAAACAGGCAAAAACCAGGGTAAGGAAATAACACTATTTTGGATCAAAGCCCATGCCGGACTAGAAGGGAACGAAAGGGCCGATGAACTGGCCAAAATGGCAGCCCTTAAGACTAAAACTAAACCTAATTATGACCTATGTCCAGTCTCACACGTCAAGCGACTGATCCGTACGCGGTCGCTTGATGAATGGAATCAAAGGTACAAAGAGGGAGAGACAGCTGCCGTTACCAAAATATTCTTCCCGGACGCGGTTAGCGCCTATAAAAACATAAAGAAAATAAAAACTGTAGGCATACTCACCCAAGTTTTGACGGGCCACGGAGGATTCGCGCACTACTTACATAGGTTTAGATGCGCGGAAAACCCAACGTGCATCTGTGACCCGGATAAGGAAGAGACCATCACACACCTCTTGTTTGACTGTCCCGCAAACCTAGCCCTGAAACACAAAGTAGAAATGACCATAGGCAACACAATAACGTTAGAAAGTGCACATAAATTATTAATAGATAAAACTAACTCTTCTAAATTTATAGAATACTGTATAGAAATTGCAACCAAGGCAAACAACAGAAATAAGAAATAATAACAATATGATATTTATATATACTTAAGTATATATAACATATGTATATTATAAAAATGTAAGCATAATAAAGAATAGATAGTATAAGTATAAAGTGTTAAGAAACTTATGTAAAATCAACCAGGTATAAAAAATATGTTGCACATGTTGATCACATGTAAGTAGGCATATTTCAATATGTAACCAATAATAATGTATATCAAAATAAGAAGTGAATGTATAGAAAGTAAGTAAAAAATAATGTAAGATATAGAATGATAAATGTAACCGTGTAGCCAACTAGTATAAAATAGAATAAAAAGTATAAAATAGAATAAGATTAAACATAGCAAATGTATTCAAATAGCTATAAGAATTTAAACTTGTAACAGATAAAGTAATTGCTCGATGTAAGTGCACTAAGATATTAGTATGTAAGATATAATATTAATCTAAAGAAATATAACTTGTACCCTGTTTTTATTAATTAAATAAAGAACCCAAGATCCCTGTCAAGCAATGTCAGGGGATGCTTTTATTTAGCTCGCGGGCCGGGCCAGTACAGCGCCCGGACAGAAAAAAAAAAAAAAAAAAAAAAAAAAAAACCTAACCTAACCTAACCTAACCTAACCTAACCTAACCTAACCTAACCTAACCTAACCTAACCTAACCTAACCTAACCTAACCTAACCTAACCTAACCTAACCTAACCTAACCTAACCTAACCTAACCTAACCTAACCTAACCTAACCTAACCTAACCTAACCTAACCTAACCTAACCTAACCTAACCTAACCTAACCTAACCTAACCTAACCTAACCTAACCTAACCTAACCTAACCTAACCTAACCTAACCTAACCTAACCTAACCTAACCTAACCTAACCTAACCTGCAGCCACTGCGGAGGACCTCACCTGAAGACCGAGTGCGCTGACTGGCTCGCCAATGCAGCCCCATCGTGCTGTAACTGCATTCGGGCTAAACTGGATCAAGCGGACCACAACGCCTTCAGCCAGGAGTGCCCCGTGCGTCGCAGGTGGGACGCATTGGCTCGGGCTAATATAGCGTATTGCTAAGGGCTCCTCGGTCAACACTTCTAGCGGAAAACCTTATAGGATAGTCCAAGCGAACCTGCAAAGGAAAAGGCTCGCCACCAGTGAACTTATGGTTGAGGCGGACAGGCGTAAAATAGACATTGCGTTGCTCCAGGAACCCTATGTGGGTGGATCTGGGAGTATGAGTACGTGCAGAGGAGCAAGAATATTTCAGAGCACAGATGACGGGAATGGAACTGTTAAATCAGCCATAGCCGTCTTTAACCAAGATATTGATGTCATACAGTTCCCAAAACTCACCACCAATAACATCGTGGTGGTGAGGATCCGCACCAGTGCCTGGGAAATCATAGCAGTCTCATTCTATTTTGAACCAGACCAACCCATAGGACCATACCTGGAGCATCTCAAAGCAATCGTGAATGAACTAGGGCCCTCAGCCATAATAGTGGGCGGTGATGCGAACTCAAAAAGTACTTGGTGGGGAAGCAATACGATAGACCACAGAGGGGATGATATGGCCGGCGTTTTAGAAGAACTAGGCTTGCAGGTGCTCAACGAAGGGGATACCCCAACGTTTGACACAATCCGCGGAAACAAACGTTACATCAGCAACGTCGACATCACGGCCTGCTCGGAAGATCTGCTGAACCTGGTAGACAATTGGAGGGTGGAGGAGCATCTTGTGAGCTCGGACCACAACGGTATCACATTCCAAATTAATCTCCAAAGAGCAAAAGGAATTGAGATAAACAGGACCACAAGGATTTATAATACGAAAAAAGCTAAATGGACTCTGTTCCGTGAGAAACTAAATCAATTAAAATCAGATAATAAAATAAACCTTTCAGAAATAGATCAAATTCAAACCAAATTACAATTAGAAACTTTTGTCAAAAACTTTTCAGAAACTATAACAAAAACCTGTGAAGAAACATTAAAAAAGAAAAAGAATCAAGAAAAACTCACCGTACCGTGGTGGTCCGAATCACTAGCTGCAATGAAGAAAGAGGTTGCAACCAAGAAACGTAGAATCCGATGTGCAGCGCCAATCCGCAGAGAGAAAGTTGTCAACGAGTACCTGCAAGCAAAAGAAAAGTATGAATTGGAAGCCAGGAACGCCCAAACTGCAAGTTGGAAGAGCTTTTGCGAAAAACAGGATAGAGAAGGACTCTGGCAAGGTATATATAGGGTCATAAGAAATACCACGAAGAGACAAGAAGACTTACCCCTGAAAATGAATGGAAAGGAGCTGACGAAAGAGGAATCTGCGAAGTTGCTCGCGGATGTCTTCTACCCGGAGGACCTCGAAATTGAGGATAACGCGGAACACCGAATAATCAGAGCACAAGCTGACCAAGTAAACGAGTGGAGTCATGATGAACAACATGACCCACCGTTTACCCCATGGGAATTAATGACCGCGGTGGAGAGCTTTGACCCAAAAAAGGCCCCGGGTTCGGATGGACTCACTGCCGACATATGCAGTCAAGTTATTCTTAGCGCGCCAGAACTTTTTATGGCCTTGCTAAATAAATGCCTGGAACTGGGCTGCTTTCCGACCATATGGAAGGAAGCTACAGTGGTTGTCCTCAGAAAACCAGATAAGCAGGATTATAGGCACCCTAAGTCATATAGACCCATTGGGCTATTGCCAGTAATGGGTAAGATCTACGAGAAGATGCTGGTAGGACGATTGAAATGGCACCTGACTCCAAAAATTAGTACTCGCCAATACGGATTCGTTCCCCAAAAGAGCACCGAGGACTCCCTCTATGATCTACTGCAACATATTCGTACAAAAATAGCGGATAAAATGCTTGTTACAGTTGTATCGTTGGACATAGAGGGAGCCTTCGACAGTGCATGGTGGCCGGCGATACGGGTCCGTTTGGCTGAGGAAAAATGTCCTAGGAATCTCAGGAAAGTCATTGACAATTACCTCCAAGACCGAAGGGTAAGGGTCAGATATGCCGGTGAAGAGCACGTCAAAGACACCAGTAAAGGCTGCGTACAAGGATCAATCAGTGGCCCTTTACTTTGGAATCTACTTCTCAACCCATTGCTGGTAGGACTTGAGGAACGAGGCGACTACTGCCAGGCTTTCGCTGATGACGTGGTCCTGGTATTTGCCGCGGAAACCGCGCAGGAAGTGGAGAGACAAGCCAATGCTGCCCTCGCCTATGTTCGAGACTGGGGTGTCGGATATAAGCTAAAATTTGCGCCTCATAAAACCAAAGCGATGGTGCTTACCAGAAAGTTGAAATTTGACACACCACGCTTGTGCATGGGGGGGGTCAGCATTGGAATGTCCGATGAGATAAAAATCCTGGGGCTCATTATTGACAATAAGCTTACATTTAACAGCCACGTCACATATACATGCAAAAAAGCATTAAACATATACAAGCAATTGTCAAGAGCAGCCAGGATTACTTGGGGTCTCCACCCGGACATCATTCGCATTATTTACAATGCAACGGTGGAACCCGTCATTCTCTACGCTTCAAGCGCGTGGGCCCCAGCGGCCAAAAAACTTGGAGTACAGAGGCAACTGAATGCAGTCCAAAGAGGATTTGCACAAAAACTGTGTGGAGCCTACCGCACTGTCTCCCTAAACTCGGCGCTGCTGCTGTCTGGGATACTGCCACTCGACCTTCGAGTGCAAGAAGCGGCTAGCTTATACGAGGCCAAGAGAGGAGTTCCCCATTCAGCAGTAGCAGACGCAGAGGTCGAGCGCTGTGTGGCATACAAAGACTCTCCGCATCCGGCAGAACACATGAGCCTGACGTTCACAAGCCTGGTAGACGAAGAGCAAGTGAACAACCACATACACCAAGCAGTAAGGATATACACCGATGGCAGTAAGATCGAAGGCAAAGTTGGTGCCTCGCTTTCTATTTGGAACAGTGAGGCTGAAACCAAAACGCTGAAGCTCAAGCTGCCATCGTACTGTACAGTCTACCAGGCAGAACTTTTGGCTATATGTCAGGCCACGAGGATGATTCTCCAGAGCAGAGAAAACAGTTTTGCAATCCTCAGTGACTCGCGTTCGGCGCTGGAAACAGTCACAAACGCGAGTTCCACTCACCCTCTAGCCGTGGAAGCTCGCGAAAATATCAAGAGTGGCGAAATCCAGAATAAGGAAACTTCCCTATTTTGGATTAAGGCACATGCGGGACTGGAGGGAAATGAACGCGCGGATGAATTAGCCAAGCAAGCCGCTCTGCACTCAAAGAAAAAACCTGATTACGATTTATGCCCTGTTTCATATGTCAAACGAGTAATCCGTAAGGCTTCGCTGGACGTATGGAACATGAGATATCAGGCTGGCGAAACAGCGGGAGTTACAAAGATCTTCTTTCCTGATGCAGTCCAGGCCTACCGAATAGTGGTGAAGATGCGACCGGCAGGCGTGAGTACTCAGGTGATGACGGGGCACGGTGGATTTTCCGAATACCTGGCCAGGTTCAAGTGTAAGGAGGATCCATCGTGCAACTGCGAGCCGGGTGTTAGCCAGACGGTCGTACATATACTGACGGAGTGTCCAATATATATTAAACAACGATATGACATAGAACAGAAGTTAAACATAAAAATGACACCGGACAACTTCAAAATCATCATGGAAAATGACAAAATGAGAAATAAATTTACAAAATACGCAATAGAAATAGTAACAAAAGTACTGGAAATGAATAAATAATCAAAGAGATAGTCATGTCACGTATATATATATATATTATATATATTATATATAAAATAAAATAAATAATAATAATATAATAAACTATAATGTAATATATATTTTTAAAATATAAAATATGTATGAATATATATAAGGTATTATAATAATGGCAAGAACTGCAAAACAGACGTAGTTGAGGAGAAATGGAGAAATAAGAAAGATGATTTTTCTTTTATATAAATTAATATGAATGTTTATTGCGTGTATATTTAAGCACCAAAAGTAAATAAATATAGGTTAAGAAAATACATAGTACACTAAAACAGTTACTATAAAATGTAACAACCAAAATAATAAATAGGAACAAGTGGTATGAAAGCACAAATATGAAAGTATAATATATTATCATTGGTTATCAAAAGTGAATAGCAGATACATTAAATAATAGTAATTTATACAGTAAACTGCAGAGATGTAAAATGTAGTAGAATAAGGATATCAATGTATAATTTATAACCTAAGGTTAAATAAGATAATTACAGGAACATGTAGACTGACTTAAAATAATAAGTTAAACTAATAAAAATGAAAATACATGTAATATAATAAAGAATAGAAGATAAGAATTAAATTTATAAAGTACTGTTAAAATATTTAGAAATAAAAACAAAAGAGAGCAAGATAAGGACAAACTGAAATTAATATGATATATGTGATTAGAAATTAAAAGAAAATTAGTAAAACTCTCAAATAATTGTAAGTAAAACAGTAACCTATTAAGTAAGTAAATAGAAAAATATGGATACATATGTAATAGATTTAAGGTAATATAAGATAGTTATAGGAACATGTAATAGAACTAGTAAGAATAAATAAAAAAAGAGGCAATTTTAAAAAACAAAAAAGTAGAAATAGTAGTAGTAATGTTAAAAGTAGTAATACTGTGTAATTACTAATATAATGTTAATAATGTTTTAAAATAGTTCAAAATGTTAATATTAAGTAAAAATTGTATAATTATGTAAGCTTTTTATAAATAAAGTAATAAATGTCTCTGATGATGTCAGAGAATACTTTAATTAGCTCGCGGGCCGGGCCAGTACAGCGCCCGGACAGGAAAAAAAAAAAAAAAAAAAAAAAAAAAAAAAAAAAAACCTAACCTAACCTAACCTAACCTAACCTAACCTAACCTAACCTAACCTAACCTAACCTAACCTAACCTAACCTAACCTAACCTAACCTAACCTAACCTAACCTAACCTAACCTAACCTAACCTAACCTAACCTAACCTAACCTAACCTAACCTAACCTAACCTAACCTAACCTAACCTAACCTAACCTAACCTAACCTAACCTAACCTAACCTAACCTAACCTAACCTAACCTAACCTAACCTAACCTAACCTAACCTAACCTAACCTAACCTAACCTAACCTAACCTAACCTACAAAAAATTTCATCAAGATAGTGTCATAAACTTAGAAGTTACAACCGTTTTAATTTGTCACAAAATCTTACCGTTAAAAATTTTGAAAAACCCTAAATTCCCATCCCCCCCCTTAAGGTAGGTAGCTAGAAAATTTTGGAAAACCATTTTTGGCCGAACCTACAAAATTCTAAAAAAACCGCATCTTTCTAGCACTTAAAACAAAAAAGTTTATCTTAAAAAACATATATCGCAAAAGTGGGTCAACGCGTTTATGTGACTAGGTCACTCGGTCACGTAAAGTAGGTCAGTGTGCCAGTTACTCAGTTGTATAATTCTGGTTATTTTGTAAGTCTAACTTTTAATTCTGTTATTTTTTGTTATTTCTGTTGTTATTTCTGGGTATTGTGACTGTGTTATTGTTATTGACTTGACCGCCCCTCCCCGCTCCTTCACCTCCCGCTCAAACCTCTTACCCCTCAACACCCCCCCCCCTCACCTCACCCCCTCAAAATTTTTTTGCATATTTGGATTCTGGGGTGTCCCAGCAGTACCCCGGATTTTTCGCCGAGACGATAGGGGGCGTGGTTCCCGAGATTTTCCAATAGGAATTTTGGAAAAAACCGAAAATCCTGGATATCTCGGGAACGGTGCGTCCTAGGCAAAATCTGACGAAAAATCCGAACCCCCCTCCCTATCTACCCACCCCCTAAACTCTATATATAGAGTTTATTGGGACCCCCCCCTACCCTCCCCCCCCCAGAGGCGGCACTAGGTTGGAGTCGGAGGCGGCACACTTGGAGTCGGTTCCGGAGTCCAACTTAGTATTTGCTTGGTACTTCCCCCGTCATTCTGTTGTATTCCTTTTTGTATTCACGTTGTGTATTCCCTTGTATTCATTTCCTTTGTATTCGTTTTTGTATTCCTTTCCTGTATTCCCCTTTTTAATTCTGTATATAGAGTTTATTGGACCTTACCCCCCCCCCCCCCCCCCCCCTCCCATACCCCTTCCCCTCAAAGGGCGGTACTACGTAGGAGCTCCGAGGCGGCAAGATTGGAGTTCGGAGAAACGGGCAATTGACCGCTACTCCAAATTGAAGCCAATTTTGATGCCAGCTTAGTATTCCCTTGTATTCCTTTCTTTGTATTTCCTTTCTCCTATTCCCAGTTTATATTCTCTTTTGTACCTTATATATAGTTTATTGAGACCATCCCCTATCCCCCCCCCCCAAAAGGCGGTACAAGGCTGGACCTTTAAAGGCGGCACAAGGCTGGAGCTTTTAAGGCGGCACAAACTGGAGTCGCAGTAGTTAGTAAGGGTCTTCTTTATATAAAATTTTGAACGGTGTTGGATATTTTGCAGAACTCTTCTGTATCTATACCGTGTATACCTTGGTGTGTTGGACAATTGTGTATTATTGACTGTATTATCGACGGAAAATTACATTATAAAGAGTATTTGGACCAAATATATTTGACGCAAGGCGATTGCATTGTGAACCGTCCTCTTTAAATCGACAAAAACTACACTAGTTACCCTTAATAGTGACTGGATTACTGGACTGAATAATTAATTAACTAATTAATTAATTAAATAACTGTAAAGCTTCACATTTCCTTAATACTGTTAAGTACAATCTAGACTCTGATTCTTATATACTTTTTAACTTTTTATTTTATTGTGGACTCCGTTGATATTACTTGTTTTACTTAATTTTCCCATCATAACCAGCGGGACAGTCAGAGAGACCATATACACCTCTCTGACCATATACTACTTGGACTATATACTAGGTATATAAAAACTTTCTACTTTACATTGTTTGTTATACTTTGCTTAATACTTTGAAAAAATTCTTAATCTATTTTATTTTATTTTACTTTTTTGACGAATCCCCTAACCTACGGAAATAGAAATGTTTCGCACGCCCGTTACCGAGACAACCTCCAAGGCGGGGAAATCTCCCACGGACACCGGTAAAACCAACGTCTCGCAAACCCGACGCAGCATAGAATCCAAATTAAATCTAACATATACGGATAAATCAGACAGTCAACATGACCCACCTGCCCCTTCTGCTGTTACCATCAAGCAGCCGAAAGTATACCTTAATCGAACGGCTGAGGCAAAGGCATGCCTAGTAAAACTAAAGCTGCAGATTGGAAACAGCAGAAACCTAAAAACTGATATTAAGACAGAAGTTTTAGAAGCTGGCGAAAGATTATACAAGCTTGTTAGAGAGGCGGAAGAAGAAGGGAGATCACGAAAGAACAAAGAAACAGAGATAAATAAGAACAAAGACACAGAGAATGAAGAGGACCCCAGAGCAACAAGGCATACCAACAGGGAAAATGAAGAAGAAAAAGAATTGGTAAAGAAGTTGGAAGAGCACGGAAAATTGCTGCAGGAAAATAAACAGGAAATGGAAAAACTGAGAGAAGAGATACGTCTTCAGAATGAAGTACAAGAAAAATTAACGTATGCAAGCATGACAGCAGGAGGCAATAAAGACCAACTTCCAAAGAAAACTGCACTACACTCAGTGATTGTTACATCCACAGAAGAGACAGATTCCGGAGAGGAGGTCCTCGCGAAAATAAGAAAAACGATAAACGCTAAGGAAGGAGGAATAAGGATAGAAAAAATTAGAAAAGCTAAGGATAGAAAAGTTATAATTGGATGTGAAACAAAGGAAGAAAGAGCCAAAGTACAGGAAAGACTAAGTAAAGCCGGGAACCTCCTAAAAGTGGAAGAGGTATCCAACAAAGACCCACTGGTGATCTTAAGAGACGTATTTACGTATAATGACGATCAGGAGATACTTGATGCCCTAAGAAAACAGAATAAAGGAGTGTTTCAAGGTCTTGAAAAAGAAGATGACAGAATGGAAATCAAGTATAAGAAAAAGACCCGTAACCCCCACGCCAACCATATCGTACTGAAGGTGTCCCCGAAACTGTGGCAACACATGACAGCAGCAACACGCTTGAGCGTAGACTTGCAGAGGGTGAGGGTAGAGGATCAGTCCCCCCTCTTGCAATGCTCTATCTGCCTGGGATTCGGACATGGCCGGCGCCACTGCACCGAGACACTTGAAAAGTGCAGTCACTGTGGAGGGCCCCACCTAAAGGCGGTATGCACGGAATGGCTCGCCGGTGCAGCCCCGTCGTGCTGTAACTGTATTAAAGCGGAGTTGGATGCCACGGAGCACAGCGCTTTCAGCAACACATGTCCGGTTAGGCGCAGATGGGATGCACTGGCGAGGCAAACGGTTGCGTATTGCTAAAGTTGTTTCAAGTAGCCATCCAGTGACAACACCAGCTAACCCACTACCCTACCGGGTGGCCCAAGCGAACTTACAACGGAGTAAACTAGCAACTGAAGAACTACTCATCGAGGCCACAAACCAAAAAATCGCCTTCGCTCTGGTACAAGAGCCATATGTGGGTGGAAATAGGTATATGAAGGAATATCGCGGAACAAGAGTCTTCCAAAGCCTAAACCATGAAAGCGGGACAGTGAAGGCAGCAATCATAATCTTTGACAAAAACCTAGATGTAACACTGTGCCCAAAACTCACCACTAATAACATCGCAGTGGTGAGGATCTGTACCAAGGCTTGGAAGCTCACTGTGATATCCTTCTACTTCGAACCGGATCAACCTATAGCACCGTACATAGAGCATCTAACCCACATTACAGAGGAATTAGGCCCTGGAGCGATCATATTAGGAGGCGACGCGAACGCAAAAAGTTCTTGGTGGGGTAGTGCGGTTATCGACCATCGTGGGGAAGATTTGGCAGGCATGCTTCATCAACATGGCTATCAGATACTAAACAGTGGAAACACTCCAACGTTTGACACTGTGAGGGGTGAGAGGGTATATACCAGTTTCGTTGACGTGACGGCCTGTTCATTGGATGTGCTAGATCTGGTGGAAGACTGGCGAGTTTTACAAGGCATGACGAGTTCGGACCACAATGGCATTGTATTTAAAATTAAATTACAAAGAAGCAGCGGAATAGAAATAGAGAGAACTACCCGAAAATACAATACAAGAAAAGCAAACTGGCGCCAATTTGATGTCAAACTGGCCCAGCTTAACAATAGTAGTAATATAAATTTAGAAGAAATTAGAAAAATTAAAAATAGCACAAATTTAGAGTCAACAGTCAATCAGTATGTCAACAATATTTCCAAATCATGTCAGGAAAATATACCAATTAAAAATAACAAAGAAATACTTACAATGCCATGGTGGACTGAAGAGCTCTCTGCCGCGAAGAGTGAAGTTGCCACCAAAAGACGTCGAATACGATGCGCAGCACCAGTACGAAGAGCGAAGGTCGTCAAGGAATACCTGGAAGCAAAAGAAAAATATGTAAAATTGGCCAAAGAAGCGCAGATCACCAGCTGGAAAGATTTTTGTCAAAAGCAGGACAAGGAAAGCATGTGGGATGGCATATACAGGGTCATCGGTAGGACCACCAAGAGGTCACAAGACATCCTCTTATGCAAAAATGGCGTTACCTTGAACCCAACGGACTCTGCGAATCTTCTAGTACAGACTTTCTACCCTGACGACAATGAGAATGAGGATAATGCAGACCACCGCCAAATAAGACATTCAGCAAAAAAGATAAATGAGAGATCCGATACTGAGTATCACGATCCACCATTTACAACACATGAACTGAAAACGGCGGTGGAAAGCTTTAATCCGAAAAAGGCTCCGGGGGGGGATGGTCTTACTTCAGACATCTGCCAAAGGGCAATAGTCCAAGATCGGGGGATTTTCCTAGCCTTGGCCAATAAGTCCCTAGAAATAGGTCACTTCCCTGAGATCTGGAAAGTAGCTACAGTCGTAGTCCTCAGGAAGCCGGGCAAGGAGAACTACCTAGACCCCAAGTCGTATAGGCCGATTGGCCTATTACCTGTCCTAGGTAAAATCTTGGAAAAAATGGTAGTGAATCGGCTCAAGTGGTACTTGGTACCGAGGATGAGTACTCGCCAGTATGGCTTTATGCCCCAGAGGAGCACTGAAGACTCCCTCTATACCCTGATTCAACATATACGCAGCAAGCTGCGCGATAAAAAATTAATTACACTTGTATCCTTGGATATAGAGGGAGCCTTTGATAGCGCCTGGTGGCCGGCTATTAAGGTGCGACTGGCTGAGGAAGGATGTCCGGTAAACATAAGGCGACTCATAGATAGTTACCTGAGTCACCGCAGCGTCAGTTTAAGGTACGCCGGAGCCATCAGTACAAAATGCACAAATAAAGGATGTGTGCAGGGCTCAATAGGGGGTCCTATACTGTGGAACCTGCTCCTGGACCCACTGCTAAGAGAACTAGAACAACGTGGTCACTATTGCCAAGCATTTGCGGACGACGTGATACTGGTGTTTGACGGTGAGACTGCGATGGAGATCCAACAACAGGCCAATGTTTCCCTCGAACTTGTCCGGAGGTGGGGAGTCAAAAATAAGCTCAAATTTGCGCCTCACAAGACCAAGGCCATGGTAATAACCAATAAATTAAAATATGACTCACCACATCTGACCATGGGCGGGGTGGACATTAAGCAATCCAAGGAAATAAAAATATTGGGTCTCACCATTGACGAAAAACTAACGTTTAATACCCACGTCCAGAACGTCTGCCGCAAAGCAATAGGACTCTATAAACAGCTCTCCAGAGCTGCAAAAGTGCAGTGGGGTCTGGAGCCCGAAGTGGTCCGCACAATATACACGGCCGTGGTGGAACCGACCATCTTGTACGCAGCCAGCGCATGGGCACCTGCAGCCAGTAAATTGGGCTGTAGGAAGCAACTGGATGCGGTGCAGCGCGGGTTTGCACAAAAAATGATTAAAGCGTACAGAACGGTGTCCCTCAACTCGGCGCTGGTACTCGCCGGGCTGCTCCCCCTGGATCTTAGAGTGAGAGAGGCATCTCTCCTCTACGAAATAAAGAAAGGGCATTCCCGGCGAGTCGTAGGAGACCGAGAAATGGAGAAACCAAATGCCTTCTCAAACAGGACACACCCCGCGGAACACGTACAGCTCAGCTACCAATGCGTGACGGACAATGCAGAATTGACCCAACAAAACATCAATGGCCTGACAATCTTCACAGACGGCAGTAAGATTGAGGGTAAAGTCGGTGCAGCATTCTCCGTTTGGATGAATGGTGTCGAAACCGTAACCCGAAAACTTAAGTTGGAGTCATTCTGCACCGTATACCAAGCAGAGCTCTTGGCTCTACTTGAAGCATCAGAACACGCAAAGAAAAGTTCGTCCACATGTGTTAATCTCCTCTGCGACTCAAGATCAGCCCTCGACGCCGTTATCAACGAGAATTCCTTTCACCCCTTAGCAAAGAATACCTATGCAAACCTACGATCCATAGTTGCAAGTGACAGAATACTTAGGTTATTCTGGATAAAAGCTCACGTAGGGTTGGAAGGAAACGAAAGGGCAGATGTACTCGCAAAAGACGCAGCAAAAAATCTAAAAAGAAGACCAAATTACGACCTGTGCCCGGTCTCCTTCATAAAGCGACAAATCCGACTGGAATCGCTGGATGAATGGAACAAGCGCTACACGACCGGAGAAACTGCATCAGTCACCAAGGTCTTCTTCCCAGATGCAATAAGAGCATACCGGGTGCTAAGGGGAGTCACGCTGGACCCAATAATCGTTCAAGTATTGACTGGGCATGGGGGGTTTTCTGAGTATCTAAATAGATTTAAGTGCAAGGAGAGCCCGTCCTGTATCTGTGATCCAGATAAGACCGAAGATATTCTACATATCTTATTGGAATGTCCTGTACATGGTAAAGAGCGACAGGATATAGAAACCATATTAAAACAAAGTATTAAAAAGCATTGTATAAGTAAAATAATGGAAGAACAGAAATTAAGAAATAAATTCATAGAATACTGTAAAAATGTAGCGACAAGGGTAATAAATAGAAACAAGTAATAAAGGATAAACTAAAATATATATAATGATTATATATAGTAATAGTTATCATAATTAATTAGTAAATAAGATAAAACTGAATTAAGTAAACCAGTAAACTATGAAAACATACAAATGTAATAGAATAAGGATAAAACTGTAATAGACTTTAATATATAATAAATATAAGATCATGTAATACAATAAGTAAAAATAGATAAAAATGCATAAATAAATATAGATTAAAATAGAAAGTTGAAAGTAACGAAAAATAAGTCAAATATAAAGTAGATAAACTAAAGTAAGGTAATAAATATAAGTAGCAATAAGAATATGTAAAACCTAAGAATAAGAAAGTAGATATATACTTAAAGTAAGAACTAGAAATGATAACATAGAAAGTAAGCACCTCAATGTAATAGTGATAAGTTGGTTTTTAAGTAATACTCTGTAAACTTTTGCAAATTTATAAGTCTCTTTTAATAAATAAAGTAAAAAAGATCCCTAATCCACAGTGTTAGGGGATGATTATTTAGCTCGCGGGCCGGGCCAGTATAGCGCCCGGACAGGATGTATAATAAAAAAAAAAAAAAAAAAAAACCTAACCTAACCTAACCTAACCTAACCTAACCTAACCTAACCTAACCTAACCTAACCTAACCTAACCTAACCTAACCTAACCTAACCTAACCTAACCTAACCTAACCTAACCTAACCTAACCTAACCTTTTTTTTTTTTTTTTTTTTTTTTTGATGTCGCTGGAAAATCCATCATGGATACCCGACAGACGCGGGGGCGCTGTCGGGTTATGCCGGACTCTTACCGGCTAAAAACCAGCGGTGTTCCTCCTCACCGTCTTCCGGCGGAGCTGCGGGAACGCTTACGCATACTTCCGCTGCTCCGCCGACGGCTGCCCGGGACTCGGGGCCCATCTTGGGGGGCGCTCACTTGGAGCGCCACTCACCAGTCAACCTGGCGTGTCGGAACACTGACACGCCAGCCGTCACGGGGGTCTCTCCTCCTGCAGGGCGATGGTACCCCCCGGTACCACCGCCCGGAGACCCACGTTATGGGGGAAGGCGGCGCTCATGCGCGAGGCGCCTGCGCCCCACTCTCTTCCGGCGGAGCGGGGTCGACAGAGGGTCGTCTTCCCTCGCCCGCTCCGCCGCCTCCTTCTGCGCCATGACGCACTCGCAGAATCGGAGCACCGCCTTCCACGCTCTGTCGCTGCCGACCATGGCTTTCACGACGCCCGGCAGCGACAGGTCGTCCCCTATAGCCGCGGCGAGCATCGCCCGCGGCTCGTCCCATGCGGGGCATTCCACCAGCGTGTGCTCTGCCGTGTCCTCCGGACACCCACAGGCGTGGCACACGCTGGTCGGCTCTCGACCCGCCACGCCGCACAGGTACCTGCCGAAGCAACCATGCCCCGTCAGGATCTGCACGGCGCGGAAGGTGAGGGCCCCGTGGCGGCGATCGACCCAATCCTCTAGGACGGGTCGAATCGCCTCCACCGTCCTTCTGCCGGCGGTCGGCTCCGCCAGCCTTTCCTTCCATTTCCGGAGGAGGACCTGGCGGTCGAGTCGCCCCTGCCGCCCGGCCTCCCCCGGCTCTGGATCAACCTCCTCGGCTCGTGCTGCTGCGCTGCGGCGCCAGTACACCGCCGAGAGCACCTCCGCGTCCAGGTCCCACGGTGGGGTCCCGGCCAGGACGCACGCCGCCTCGCACGAGATGGTGCGGTACCCTCTCACCACCCTGATTGCCATGACCCGTTGCGCTTGGCGCAGGAGGGTCCTATTCTGGGCAATCAGGGTGTCCGCCCAGATCGGGGCCCCATACAGGGCCATCGACCGCACCACCCCGGCGTACAACCGGCGGCACGCGACCGACGGTCCGCCCAGGTTCGGCAGCAGCCAGCTCAAAGCGCCGGCCGCTCGCAACAACCTGGGGACCAGTCGCCGGAAGTGCTCTCGGAAGTTCCACCTGCTGTCGAGGACGAGGCCCAGATACCGCATCGTCGACTCGACAGCGATGGAGACGCCGCCGACCACCAGCTGGGATCCTGCGGGAGGGGCGCGTCGGGCTCCGTGAAAGCAGAGAGCCTCCGACTTCTCCAACGCCACCTCCAGCCCCAGCCGGCGGATTCGGGCCACCACTTGGGCCACTCCGGCCGTCGCCAAGAGGGCCGCCTCTCGGTACGTGGTGCCGCAGGACGTCACGAGGGTATCGTCGGCGTAACAAGTTACGTCGACCCCCCGTAGATTGGCGCCCCGCAGCACCCAGTCGTAGCCGATGTTCCACAGGAGCGGCCCGAGAACCGATCCCTGTGGAACACCGCACGTCATTACCCGGCGGCCCAACCCGTCGCGCGTCGGGTACACCACTTCCCTCTCGGAGAAGTAGTCGCAGAGGATACGACGCAGGTATTCGGGCACGCCATGGTATTGCAGCGCCGCCCGAACACAGCCCCAGGGGAGGGTGTTGAAAGCGTTGGCGATGTCTAAAGACACCGCCAGAACAACCTCTCCCCGGGACACTGCCTCCTCCGAGAGGTCCTTCACCCGCGCGATGGCGTCGACCGTCGACCGGCCCCGGCGGAAACCGAACTGTCGGTCGCTCAACCCCGGCCCGACCCGTTCGAGGTGCTCGACGAGGCGCGCGGAAATAATCCGCTCGAAGAGCTTGCTCACCTCGTCGAGCAACACTATGGGTCGGTATGCCGACGGCGAGTCCGCCGGGCGACCCTCCTTGCGCAGCAGCACGAGCCTGCCGACCTTCCATTTCCTAGGAAAGCGGCCACGCCGCATACAGGCGTCGAAGAGCTCGACGACCCTGGGCCCGAGGGCCTCCAAGGCCAGCGCCCACACCATACCGGGCACCCCATCGGGGCCCGGTGCCGTGCTCTTGGCGCGGAGCCGCTCCACCGCAGCCTCCAGCTCCGCCTGAGACACCTCGGGTATCGGGGCGCTCGGGCTCTCCGACGATGCAGCCGCCACGGGCGGCGGCGCCGAGTCGGCCCTCTCTGGGAAGAGAGTGGCGACGATGTTGGCGACCACCTCTGGTTGGAGACTCTGAGTGAGCGGAGGGGCCCAGGGGCGCAGGTGACCACGCACCGTCTTGTACGGGCGCCCCCAGGGATCCCTATTCAGAGTCTCCAGCCACTCTCCCCACGACTCGGCTTTTGCCTCCCGTATGGCGATCTGCAGAGAGATGCATCTCTCCCTGTACGCGGCGTAGAGGCGGCTTTCCTCGGCGGCCACCCGCCTTCGCCGCCTTCTGTAATGGGTGTACTGGCGTCTGGCCGCTACGCACGCTTCGCGAAGCCGGCGCAGGTCCGCCGACCACCAGTACACCCATCTGCGGGGCGGGAGCGGTCTGGCGCGCGACATACCGGCGTCGCACACCTGCGCCATCGACTCGCTCAACCGCTCCGCTCGCCCGTCCACGTCGGCCGCCGGGCCCTCCGGCGCCGGTAGCCAAGCCTGGACGATGGACGCCTCAACGATGACGTCACCGTCCATGGTCTTGAGGGCCCAGCGCGGTCCGTCCCCACGCAGGGGCCGGCTCTGGGGAGCTCCAGGGTTGGCGGCGACCTCGAACCGGATATACCGGTGGTCCGAGAGCGTCTCCGCCTCCCCGAGCACCCTCCAGTTTCGGACACGGCGCGCGAGACACGGGGTCGCGAACGTGAGGTCCACGATGGAACCCCCGTTGTGCCGCACGCACGTGTCTACCGACCCCCGGTTGAGAAGAACTAAGCCCGACGTGGAAGCCCACTCCTCCAGTACCTCGCCCCGCACATCGGTGGCCGGGAACCTAACCTAACCTAACCTTTTTTTTTTTTTTTGATGTCGCTGGAAAATCCATCATGGATACCCGACAGACGCGGGGGCGCTGTCGGGTTATGCCGGACTCTTACCGGCTAAAAACCAGCGGTGTTCCTCCTCACCGTCTTCCGGCGGAGCTGCGGGAACGCTTACGCATACTTCCGCTGCTCCGCCGACGGCTGCCCGGGACTCGGGGCCCATCTTGGGGGGCGCTCACTTGGAGCGCCACTCACCAGTCAACCTGGCGTGTCGGAACACTGACACGCCAGCCGTCACGGGGGTCTCTCCTCCTGCAGGGCGATGGTACCCCCCGGTACCACCGCCCGGAGACCCTCGTTATGGGGGAAGGCGGCGCTCATGCGCGAGGCGCCTGCGCCCCACTCTCTTCCGGCGGAGCGGGGTCGACAGAGGGTCGTCTTCCCTCGCCCGCTCCGCCGCCTCCTTCTGCGACATGACTGTGTCGCAGAATCGGAGGACCGCCTTCCACGCTCTGTCGCTGCCGACCATGGCTTTCACGACGCCCGGCAGCGACAGGTCGTCCCCTATAGCCGCGGCGAGCATCGCCCGCGGCTCGTCCCATGCAGGGCATTCCACCAGCGTGTGCTCTGCCGTGTCCTCCAGACACCCACAGGCGTGGCACACGCTGGTCGGCTCTCGACCCGCCACGCTGCACAGGTACCTGCCGAAGCAACCGTGCCCCGTCAGGATCTGCACAGCGCGGAAGGTGAGGGCCCCGTGGCGGCGATCGACCCAATCCTCTAGGACGGGCCGAATCGCCTCCACCGTTCTTCTGCCGGCGGTCGGCTCCGCCAGCCTCTCCTTCCATTTCCGGAGGAGGACCTGACGGTCGAGTTGCCTCTGCCGCCCGGCCTCCCCCGGCTCTGGTTCAACCTCCTCGGCTCGTGCTGCTGCGCTGCGGCGCCAGTACACCGCCGAGAGCACCTCCGCGTCCAGGTCCCACGGTGGGGACCCGGCCAGGACGCACGCCGCCTCGCACGAGATGGTGCGGTACCCTCTCACCACCCTGATTGCCATGACCCGTTGCGCTTGGCGCAGGAGGGTCCTATTCTGAGCAATCAGGGTGTCCGCCCAGATCGGGGCCCCATACAGGGCCATCGACCGCACCACCCCGGCGTACAACCGGCGGCACGCGACCGACGGTCCGCCCAGGTTCGGCAGCAGCCAGCTCAAAGCGCCGGCCGCTCGCAACAACCTGGGGACCAGTCGCCGGAAGTGCTCTCGGAAGTTCCATCTGCTGTCGAGGACGAGGCCTAAGTACCGCATCGTCGACTCGACAGCGATGGAGACGCCACCGACCACCAGCTGGGATCCTGCGGGAGGGGCGCGTCGGGCTCCGTGGAAACACAGAGCCTCCGACTTCTCCAGCGCCACCTCCAGCCCCAGCCGGCGGATTCGGGCCACCACTTGGGCCACACCGGCCGTCGCCAAGAGGGCCGCCTCTCGGTACGTGGTGCCGCAGGACGTCACGAGGGTATCGTCGGCGTAACAAGTTACGTCGACCCCCCGTAGATTGGCGCCCCGCAGCACCCAGTCGTAGCCGATGTTCCACAGGAGCGGCCCGAGAACCGATCCCTGTGGAACACCGCACGTCATTACCCGGCGGCCCAACCCGTCGCGCGTCGGGTACACCACTTCCCTCTCGGAGAAGTAGTCGCAGAGAAGACGACGCAGGTATTCGGGCACGCCATGGTATTGCAGCGCCGCCCGAACACAGCCCCAGGGGAGGGTGTTGAAAGCGTTGGCGATGTCTAAAGACACCGCCAGAACAACCTCTCCCCGGGACACTGCCTCCTCCGAGAGGTCCCTCACCCGCGCGACGGCGTCGACCGTCGACCGGCCCCGGCGGAAACCGAACTGTCGGTCGCTCAACCCCGGCCCGACCCTTTCGAGGTGCTCGACGAGGCGCGCGGAAATAATCCGCTCAAAGAGCTTGCTCACCTCGTCGAGCAACACTATGGGTCGGTATGCCGACGGCGAGTCCGCCGGGCGACCCTCCTTGCGCAGCAGCACGAGCCTGCCGACCTTCCACTTTCTAGGAAAGCGGCCTAGCCGCATACAGGCGTCGAAGAGCTCAACAACCCGGGGCCCGAGGGCCTCCAAGGCTAGCGCCAACACCCTACCGGGTACCCCGTCGGGGCCCGGTGCCGTGCTTTTGGCGCGGAGCCGCTCAACCGCAGCCTCCAGCTCCGCCTGAGACACCTCGGGTATCGGGGCGCTCGAGCTCTCCGACGATGCAGCCGCCACGGGCGGCGACACCGAATCGGCCCTCTCTGGGAAGAGAGTGGCGACGATGTTGGCGACCACCTCTGGTTGGAGACTCTGAGTGAGCGGAGGGGCCCAGGGGCGCAGGTGACCACGCACCGTCTTGTACGGGCGCCCCCAGGGATCCCTATTCAGAGTCTCCAGCCACTCTCCCCACGACTCGGCTTTTGCCTCCCGTATGGCGATCTGCAGAGAGACGCATCTCTCCCTGTATGCGGCGTAGAGGCGGCTTTCCTCGGCGGCCACCCGCCTTCGCCGCCTTCTGTAATGGGTGTACTGGCGTCTGGCCGCTACGCACGCTTCGCGAAGCCGGCGCAGGTCCGCCGACCACCAGTACACCCATCTGCGGGGCGGGAGCGGTCTGGCGCGCGACATACCGGCGTCGCACACCTGCGCCATTGACTCGCTCAACCGCTCCGCTCGCCCATCCACGTCGGCCGCCGGGCCCTCCGGCGCCGGTAGCCAGGCCTGGACGATGGACGCCTCGATGATGACGTCCCCGTCCATGGTCTTGAGGGCCCAGCGCGGTCCATCCCCACGCGGGGGCCGGCCCTGGGGAGCTCCAGAGTTGGCGGAGACCTCGAACCGGATATACCGGTGATCCGAGAGCGTCTCCGCCTCCACGAGCACCCTCCAGTCTCGGACACGGCGCGCAAGACACGGGGTCGCGAACGTGAGGTCCACGATGGAACCCCCGTTGTGTCGCACGCACGTGTCTACCGACCCCCGGTTTAGAAGGACTAAGCCCGACGTGGCAGCCCACTCCTCCAGTACCTCGCCCCGCGCATCGGTGGCCGGGGAACCCCAAGCCGTCGACTTGGCGTTGAAGTCCCCGGCGACCAGCACTGGGATTGGGTGACTCTGGCCGACCAGAGCACCGACCTCGAGCAGGAATTGCTCGAATTCGGCCAGGCTCCGGTTCGGCGAGAAGTACACGCCGACGATCGTCACGCCCATAAGGGTGACCGCGACGCATCCATGGCCCTTCGACGATTTGTCGAAGGGCGGGGAGCCGGCGGCCGTCTGCGCGACGATCGCCACCGTGTCCTCCCGGTCACCAACCCAGTTGTCCCTGGCGGGGACGAGGTAAGGCTCCGCCACCACCGCTACCTGGATCGACCACTCGGCCAGGCTCTGGTACAAGAGGTCCCGAGCTCTGGCCGAGTGGTTGAGGTTCGCCTGAAGGACAGACATGGCCATACTTAATCTACGACCATGTCTGCAACCCTCTCTGCGCGTTCCACGTCAGCGGCGGACGGGCGGGCCGGTCGGGGGTGGGCTGTTGGGCCTTTCCCGGCGGGCTTCTCCTTCTTTTTCTTCTTCTTGCCGGACTTGGCGGACTTGGCGGGGGCGGAGGCGGAACAAGCTCCGCTACCCGCTCGGTGATCCGCCGGCTTCTGCCTCGCCTCGCACAGCGGGCAGCGTGGGGCAGCGGAACAGCCAGCCGCCTTGTGGCCCGGTTGACCGCAGCGATAGCAGGCATCGCTGCGGTCCACCTCGGCGGTGCATTTGCTCCGGACGTGCCCCGAATCGAGGCACCGGTAGCACCGCAGGGGTCTGGCCTCAAGGAGCCTGACCCGGGCCGACACCCACCCCACCAGAAGCCGCCCGCCGGAGGCGACCTTCTTTGCCGCCGAAACAGGGCAGCGCACCCACGCCGTGCCGGGGCTGTCCGAGGACAAGCGGCGGATCTCCCCGCACTTGACCTGCTCGGGGGGGCATTCCCCGTAGCGGGCCACCGCGGCCGCCACCTCCTCCGGGGACGCCGCGTCGTCCAGCTCGCTAATGCGCAGGTCTGCGCACTTCACGGGCCTGGAGACGCGGACCAGCTCCGCGGGAAGGATCTCCCGCAGCTTGCCCGCCAGCAGGTCAGCCTTCCCGCCGCTGTCAGCCCCGGGGATCTCGAGCATGCGAGCCCCCGTCACGGCGGTGCGGAATCGGAGACCCTTCAGGCCTAAGCCTTCCAGGTCGATCCTCCGCTTCGCCCCGTCGAGGACGTCCTTATAGGACAGCTCCTTGCCCTCCACCGTGGCGCCCGGCTGTATGGTGATGGACACCGCAGCCGAGCGCGGGGCGCGGAGCTTCGCCGCCGAGTTCTTCTTGGGCGGGGGCTTGTCCGCCGGTGCGCTGCCCTTTTTCCCTCTCCTCTTGCCCCGCTTGGCAGCCGTGCTCCACTCGGATACGGCCGTCGTCGGGGGCTTCGGGGCGCGAGGGGTCGGCGCTGCTACCTCCGCATACGCCTTGGGAGGCGCTTTCCCCTTCTCCTTCTTCCCGGCCGCGGGAGCGGGGGCGGGAGGCGCAGCCTCAGCCCTTGTCGCGTCGGCGGCCAAAGGCGGCCGGAGGCGCGGCTTGGGAGCGGGAGGCGCAGCCTGAGCCCTTGCCCTGTCGGCGGCCAAAGGCGGCCGGAGGCGTGGCTCGGGAGGGAGCCGCATCTCGAGTGCCTCGAGCCTTGCGTTCACCATGGTCCCCACTTCCACCATGATAGAACGCTTCAGCGAGGCGGAGTCGTCGAGATCGGCTCCACTCGGCTCGGCAGGCCGAACGAGGCTCGCCCGCAATTCCGCCATCTCCTTGCGGAGTTCGGCGACCTCGCTTTGCAGGCGAGCATTGGCCCTTTCGAGCCGAGACGTCTCGTCAGTAGCGGAGCGCCCTGCGAGCTCCGCCACCACCTCCAACAGACTTGCAGAGGCCTCCTTGAGGTCCCTCTGCAGCGTGCCCTTCAGGTTGCGCGACTTCGTCGCGACGGCCTGAATGAGGAGCACGCTGTCCTCCGCCTTTTTCCGAAGCTCCAGGGTCGTCGGTCCGTCTTCGCCGCGCGACTGCGACGACGAGTCGGACAGACGACATCTCGACCGAGATCGAGACCGAGATCGGAGGTCTCGGGCCATCTCGGCCACCTCCCTCTCTGCCTGGAGCTTCTCCTCCTCCCTTTGCGCCTTCAAGTACGCCAGCTTCGCCTTGGCTAGGCCGACGTACTCGCCGGTGGTGGGCGGTCGCCCTCTCCCGCGTCTTGCAGGCACCGGAGTGGGAGCTTTCTTTTTAGAAAGCTCGACCATCTCCGATGCCTCCACCTCGTCCCCTTTCAGGGGCCGCTTCCGCGCACTGCGCCAGAAGCGTCCCGCCGTGTCGTCACCGGACGACACCGACACCAGGGTCACGTCCGAGGAGTCAGACTCCTCTTCCGCGATCTCCTGTGTCTCCTCGTCTTTCTTCGTTTCCCCATCCGTGTGCAATTCAATGTCCATTGTTCGTAGCGTGTAGTCGTCGTTTTTGTATTGGAGAGTTGGTGCCCCCCCCAGATACGCGGGGCAGACCTTACCCAAAGTGGGCTCGGTGAGGGATTCTCCGGCATCGGAGATGCCGGTACCCTCCTGGGGTAGTTTGTTATGATCCGAACTATCCATTTTGTTTCTTTTTTTGAACGGGGTGAGATCCCCTACTCCTCGGGATTGGGTTCCCCCCAACCATACATCCCATCGGCGAAGTCGAACCTTAGGATTTGGGTAATTTTTGTTGAGGTTTTCTTCCTCGCGGCCCCCACCGAAGTGGCGGCCCTCACCCCTGACGCCTACGGGTCAGGGAGCGAGTTGGCCGACGGTGGCCTAAGCCCTGCTGCCAGTCTAACGACCGACAGCCCGTCGCCCCAGCGTTTGGGTGGGTAAACCACATGGGTCTATCCCACCCTGGTCCCGTCCACAGCGTCCTCTGCTAAAGCAGAGGGACGCGTGGAGAGACCCCACCACGTGGTCTCATCCACACTATCCTCTGCCTGGGCAGAGGGATACGTGGAGAGACCCCACCACATGGTCTCATCCACAGTGCCCTCTGCTAAAGCAGAGGGACACGTGGAGAGACCCCACCCCATGGTCTCATCCGCACTACCCTCTGCTGAAGCAGAGGGACGCGTGGAGAGACCCCAACTTGGGTAATTTTTTAGAGAGGTTTTCTTCCTCGCGGCCCCCACCGAAGTGGCGGCCCTCACCCCTGACGCCTACGGGTCAGGGAGCGAGTTGGGCCGACGGTGGCCTAAGCCATGCTGCCGTGACCGACAGCCCGTCGCCCCCGCCTTTGGGTGGGTGAACCTCAAGGGTCCTTCCCACCCTGGTCTCATCCACTGTGCCCTCTGATAACAGTCTGATGTCAGAGGGACACGTGGAGAGACCCCACCCGTTGGTCTCATCCGCAGAGAGATACCAACTGTGAGCCGCTCTTGGTCTGGCCCCTCCTTCCAAGCCTGTCCGTTATGGGAAGCCCTATACGGCATAGCCTTGGAGATCATCGGGACACGCAAGCCCCCCCACCACGACAAGGTGGCGGCCCCCGGGGGGGAACCTAACCTAACCTAACCTAACCTAACCTAACCTAACCTAACCTAACCTAACCTAACCTAACCTAACCTAACCTAACCTAACCTAACCTAACCTTTTTTTTTTTTTTTTTGTTTCGGAGGGGAAAATGCATTACGCATACCACCCGGGCACAGGGGGCACCCGAGTGGTTATGTGGGACTCCCGTATAGGCTAATGAGACCCACGGTATACCCACTAAAAACCCCCCCATCTTCCACCTCGCCGCCTTGTGACGGGGTTACGGGAACGCTTCCGCACACATCCGCGACCCCGCCGGCGGCAGCCGCCCACAAGCGGCTCCATCGCAAAAGCCCGAAGGCCCTCCACGATGGGCGCACCAGATGGTAAGGTGCGCCTCCCTCCTCGGCCTCCACCAGTACCGTAGCAGACTCCCCCCGAGTCTGCTACTAGGAGGCCATGGGTACCAGATAACTGGTACCCGGTGGAAGATCAGGTCTGTGGTTCTTCCACCGACCACACCTCGGCCGCAGAGGATAGGGCAAGCGGCGCACCGCAATACCGACATGCCTCTTCCTCTGCGGCCCCACCAGTGCCGTTTCGACGGAACGGCCCCGCCAGCTCGCAGGGGGTAGGGAGAGTGGCGCACCGCAATACCAACACGCCTCTCCCCCTGCGATCCCTCCACGGCCGCAGAAGATAGGGAGAACGGCGCACCGTAATACCGGCACTCCTCTTCTTCTGCGGTCCCACCTCCACGCGCGTCCGCAGCGGACTTATTCCTTACTCTCGGAGAAGTAGTCGCAGAGGATGCGACGCAGGTATTCGGGCACGCCATGGTATTGCAGCGCCGCCCGAACACAGCCCCAGGGGAGGGTGTTGAAAGCGTTGGCGATGTCTAAAGACACCGCCAGAACAACCTCTCCCCGGGACACTGCCTCCTCCGAGAGGTCCCTCACCCGCGCGATGGCGTCGACCGTCGACCGGCCCCGGCGGAAACCGAACTGTCGGTCGCTCAACCCCGGCCCGACCCGTTCGAGGTGCTCGACGAGGCGCGCGGAAATAATCCGCTCGAAGAGCTTGCTCACCTCGTCGAGCAACACTATGGGTCGGTATGCCGACGGCGAGTCCGCCGGGCGACCCTCCTTGCGCAGCAGCACGAGCCTGCCGACCTTCCACTTTCTAGGAAAGCGGCCTAGCCGCATACAGGCGTCGAAGAGCTCGACAACCCGGGGCCCGAGGGCCTCCAAGGCTAGCGCCCACACCCTACCGGGCACCCCGTCGGGGCCCGGTGCCGTGCTTTTGGCGCGGAGCCGCTCCACCGCAGCCTCCAGCTCCGCCTGAGACACCTCGGGTATCGGGGCGCTCGAGCTCTCCGACGATGCAGCCGCCACGGGCGGCGGCGCCGAGTCGGCCCTCTCTGGGAAGAGAGTGGCGACGATGTTATCCACCAACTCTGGTTGGAGACTCTGAGTGAGCGGAGGGGCCCAGGGGCGCAGGTGACCACGCACCGTCTTGTACGGGCGCCCCCAGGGATCCCTATTCAGAGTCTCCAGCCACTCTCCCCACGACTCGGCTTTTGCCTCCCGAATGGCGATCTGCAGAGAGATACATCTCTCCCTGTACGCGGCGTAGAGGCGGCTTTCCTCGGCGGCCACCCGCCTTCGCCGCCTTCTGTAATGGGTGTACTGGCGTCTGGCCGCTACGCACGCTTCGCGAAGCCGGCGCAGGTCCGCCGACCACCAGTACACCCATCTGCGGGGCGGGAGCGGTCTGGCGCGCGACATACCGGCGTCGCACACCTGCGCCATCGACTCGCTCAACCGCTCCGCTCGCCCGTCCACGTCGGCCGCCGGGCCCTCCGGCGCCGGTAACCAAGCCTGGACGATGGACGCCTCAACGATGACGTCACCGTCCATGGTCTTGAGGGCCCAGCGCGGTCCGTCCCCACGCAGGGGTCGGCTCTGGGGAGCTCCAGGGTTGGCGGCGACCTCGAACCGGATATACCGGTGGTCCGAGAGCGTCTCCGCCTCCCCGAGCACCCTCCAGTTTTGGACACGGCGCGCAAGACACGGGGTCGCGAACGTGAGGTCCACGATGGAACCCCCGTTGTGCCGCACGCACGTGTCTACCGACCCCCGGTTGAGAAGAACTAAGCCCGACGTGGAAGCCCACTCCTCCAGTACCTCGCCCCGCGCATCGGTGGCCGGGGAACCCCAAGCCGTCGACTTGGCGTTGAAGTCCCCGGCGACCAGCACCGGGATTGGGTGACTCTGGCCGACCAGAGCACCGACCTCGAGCAGGAATTGCTCGAAGGCGGCCAGGCTCCGGTTCGGCGAGAAGTACACGCCGACGATCGTCACGCCCATAAGGGTGACCGCGACGCATCCATGGCCCTTCGACGATTTGTCGAAGGGCGGGGAGCCGGCGGCCGTCTGCGCGACGATCGCCACCGTGTCCTCCCGGTCACCAACCCAGTTGTCCCTGGCGGGGACGAGGTAAGGCTCCGCCACCACCGCTACCTGGATCGACCACTCGGCCAGGCTCTGGTACAAGAGGTCCTGAGCTCTGGCCGAGTGGTTGAGGTTCGCCTGGAGGAGATACATGGCCATACTTAATCTACGACCATGTCTGCAACCCTCTCAGCGCGTTCCACGTCAGCGGCGGACGGGCGGGCCGGTCGGGGGTGGGCTGTTGGGCCTTTCCCGGCGGGCTTCTTCTTCTTCTTTTTCTTTCCGGCGGGGGACTTGGCGGGGGCGGAAGCGGCACATGCTCCGCTTCCCGCTCTGTGGTCCGCTGGCTTCTGCCTCGCCCCGCACAGCGGGCAGTGCGGGGCAGCGGAGCAGCCAGCCGCCTTGTGGCCCGGTTGACCGCAGCGATAGCAGGCATCGCTGCGGTCCACCTCGGCGGTGCATTTGCTCCGTACGTGCCCCGAATCGAGGCACCGGTAGCACCGCAGGGGTCTGGCCTCAAGGAGCCTGACCCGGGCCGACACCCACCCCACCAGAAGCCGCCCGCCGGAGGCGACCTTCTTTGCCGCCGAAACAGGGCAGCGCACCCATGCCGTGCCGGGGCTGTCCGAAGAGAAGCGGCGGATCTCCCCGCACTTGACCTGCTCGGGGGGGCATTCCCCGTAGCGGGCCACCGCGGCCGCCACCTCCTCCGGGGACACCGCGTCGTCCAGCTCGCTAATGCGCAGGTCTGCGCACTTCACGGGCCTGGAGACGCGGACCAGCTCCGCGGGAAGGATCTCCCGCAGCTTGCCCGCCAGCAGGTCAGCCTTCCCGCCGCTGTCAGCCCCGGGGATCTCGAGCATGCGAGCCCCCGTCACGGCCGTGCGGAAGCGGAGACCCTTCAGGCCTAAGCCTTCGAGGTCGATCCTCCGCTTCGCACCGTCGAGGACGTCCTTATAGGACAGCTCCTTGCCCTCCACCGTGGCGCCCGGCTGTATGGTGATGGACACCGCAGCCGAGCGCGGGGCGCGGAGCTTCGCCGCCGAGTTCCTCTTGGGCGGGGGCTTGTCCGCCGGTGCGCTGCCCTTTTTCCCTCTCCTCTTGCCCCGCTTGCCCCGCTTGGCAGCCGTGCTCCACTCGGATACGGCCGTCGTCGGGGGCTTCGGGGCGTGAGCGGTCGGCGCTGCTACCTCCGCATACGCCTTGGTAGGCGCCTTCCCCTTCTCCTTCTTCCCGGCCGCGGGAGCGGGAGCGGGAGGCGCTTTCCCCTTCTTCCCGACCGCGGGAGCGGGAGCGGGAGGCGCAGCCTCAGCCCTTGTCGCGTCAGCGGCCAAAGGCGGCCGGAGGCGCGGCTTGGGAGCGGGAGGCGCAGCCTGAGCCCTTGCCCTGTCGGCGGCCAAAGGCGGCCGGAGGCGTGGCTCGGGAGGGAGCCGCATCTCGAGTGCCTCGAGCCTTGCGTTCACCATGGTCCCCACTTCCACCATGATAGAACGCTTCAGCGAGGCGGAGTCGTCGAGATCGGCTCCACTCGGCTCGGCAGGCCGAACAAGGCTCGCCCGCAATTCCGCCATCTCCTTGCGGAGTTCGGCGACCTCGCTCTGCAGGCGAGCATTGGCCCTTTCGAGCCGAGACGTCTCGTCAGTAGCGGAGCGCCCTGCGAGCTCCGCCACCACCTCCAACAGACTTGCAGAGGCCTCCTTGAGGTCCCTCTGCAGCGTGCCCTTCAGGTTGCGCGACTTCGTCGCGACAGCCTGAATGAGGAGCACGCTGTCCTCCGCCTTTTTCCGAAGCTCCAGGGTCGTCGGTCCGTCTTCGCCGCGCGACTGCGACGACGAGTCGGACAGACGACATCTCGACCGAGATCGAGACCGAGATCGGAGGTCTCGGGCCATCTCGGCCACCTCCCTCTCTGCCTGGAGCTTCTCCTCCTCCCTTTGGGCCTTCAAGTACGCCAGCTTCGCCTTGGCTAGGCCGACGTACTCGCCGGTAGTGGGCGGTCGCCCTCTCCCGCGTCTTGCAGGCACCGGAGTGGGAGCTTTCTTTTTAGAAAGCTCGACCATCTCCGATGCCTCCACCTCGTCCCCTTTCAGGGGCCGCTTCCGCGCACTGCGCCAGAAGCGTCCCGCCGTGTCGTCACCGGACGACACCGACACCAGGGTCACGTCCGAGGAGTCAGACTCCTCCGCCGCGATCTCCTGGGTCTCTCCGTCTTTCTTCGTATGCAAATCGGTATCCGTTGTGCGTGTGCGTTGGTCGTCGTTAGTCGTGTGGAAAGCTTGTGCCCCCCCCAGATACGTGGGGCAGACCTCACCCAAAGTGGGCTCGGTGAGGGGTTCTCCGGCATCGGAGATGCCGGTACCCTCCTGGGGTAGATTATAGTTGTCCAGACTTTCCATTTTGGTTCTTTTTTTGAACGGGGTGAGATCCCCTGCTCCTCGGGATTGGGCTCCCCCCAACCATACATCCCATCAGCGAAGCCGAACCTTGGGATTTGGGTAATTTTTGATGAGGTTGTCTTCCTCGCGGCCCCCACCGAAGTGGCGGCCCTCACCCCTGACGCCTACGGGTCAGGGAGCGAGTTGGCCGACGGTGGCCTAAGCCCTGCTGCCAGTCTAACGACCGACAGCCCGTCGCCCCAGCGTTTGGGTGGGTAAACCACATGGGTCTATCCCACCCTGGTCCCGTCCACAGCGTCCTCTGCTAAAGCAGAGGGACGCGTGGAGAGACCCCACCACGTGGTCTCATCCACACTATCCTCTGCCTGGGCAGAGGGATACGTGGAAAGACCCCACCACATGGTCCCATCCACAGTGCCCTCCGCTAAAGCAGAGGGACACGTGGAGAGACCCCACCCCATGGTCTCATCCGCACTACCCTCTGCTTAAGCAGAGGGACGCATGGAGAGACCCCAACTTTGGGTAATTTTTTAGAGAGGTTTTCTTCCTCGCGGCCCCCACCGAAGTGGCGGCCCTCACCCCTGACGCCTACGGGTCAGGGAGCGAGTTGGGCCGACGGTGGCCTAAGCCATGCTGCCGTGACCGACAGCCCGTCGCCCCCGCCTTTGGGTGGGTGAACCTCAAGGGTCCTTCCCACCCTGGTCTCATCCACTGTGCCCTCTGATAAGTCAGAGGGACACGTGGAGAGACCCCACCCGTTGGTCTCATCCGCAGAGAGATACCAACTGTGAGCCGCTCTTGGTCTGGCCCCTCCTTCCAAGCCTGTCCGTTATGGGAAGCCCTATACGGCATAGCCTTGGAGATCATCGGGACACGCAAGCCCCCCCACCACGACAAGGTGGCGGCCCCCGGGGGGGAACCTAACCTAACCTTTTTTTTTTTTTTTTTTTGATATCGCTGGAAAATCCATCATGGATACCCGACAGACGCGGGGGCGCTGTCGGGTTATGCCGGACTCTTACCGGCTAAAAACCAGCGGTGTTCCTCCTCACCGTCATCCGGCGGAGCTGCGGGAACGCTTACGCATACTTCCGCTGCTCCGCCGACGGCTGCCCGGGACTCGGGGCCCATCTTGGGGGGCGCTCACTTGGAGCGCCACTCACCAGTCAACCTGGCGTGTCGGAACACTGACACGCCAGCCGTCACGGGGGTCTCTTCTCCTGCAGGGCGATGGTACCCCCCGGTACCACCGCCCGGAGACCCGCGTTATGGGGGAAGGCGGCGCTCATGCGCGAGGCGCCTGCGCCCCACTCTCTTCCGGCGGAGCGGGGTCGACAGAGGGTCGTCTTCCCTCACCCGCTCCGCCGCCTCCTTCTGCGACATAACTGTGTCGCAGAATCGGAGCACCGCCTTCCACGCTCTGTCGCTGCCGACCATGGCTTTCACTACGCCCGGCAGCGACAGGTCGTCCCCTATAGCCGCGGCGAGCATCGCCCGCGGCTCGTCCCATGCAGGGCATTCCACCAGCGTGTGCTCTGCCGTGTCCTCCTGACACCCACAGGCGTGGCACACGCTGGTCGGCTCTCGACCCGCCACGCCGCACAGGTACCTGCCGAAGCAACCATGCCCCGTCAGGATCTGCACGGCGCGGAAGGTGAGGGCCCCGTGGCGGCGATCGACCCAATCCTCTAGGACGGGCCGAATCGCCTCCACCGTCCTTCTGCCGGCGGTCGGCTCCGCCAGCCTCTCCTTCCATTTCCGGAGGAGGACCTGGCGGTCGAGTCGCCCCTGCCGCCCGGCCTCCCCCGGCTCTGGTTCCGTCTCCTCGGCTCGTGCTGCTGCGCTGCGGCGCCAGTACACCGCCGAGAGCACCTCCGCGTCCAGGTCCCACGGTGGGGACCCGGCCAGGACGCACGCCGCCTCGCACGAGATGGTGCGGTACCCTCTCACCACCCTGATTGCCATGACCCGTTGCGCTTGGCGCAGGAGGGTCCTGTTCTGGGCAATCAGGGTGTCCGCCCAGATCGGGGCCCCATACAGGGCCATCGACCGCACCACCCCGGCGTACAACCGGCGGCACGCGACCGACGGTCCACCCAGGTTCGGCAGCAGCCAGCTCAAAGCGCCGGCCGCTCGCAACAACCTGGGGACCAGTCGCCGGAAGTGCTCTCGGAAGTTCCATCTGCTGTCGAGGACGAGGCCTAGGTACCGCATCGTCGACTCGACAGCGATGGAGACGCCGCCGACCACCAGCTGGGATCCTGCGGGAGGGGCGCGTCGGGCTCCGTGAAAGCACAGAGCCTCGGACTTCTCCAGCGCCACCTCCAGCCCCAGCCGGCGGATTCGGGCCACCACTTGGGCCACTCCGGCCGTCGCCAAGAGGGCCGCCTCTCGGTACGTGGTGCCGCAGGACGTCACGAGGGTATCGTCGGCGTAACAAGTTACGTCGACTCCTCGGAGATTGGCGCCCCGCAGCACCCAGTCGTAGCCGATGTTCCACAGGAGCGGCCCGAGAACCGATCCCTGTGGAACACCGCACGTCATTACCCGGCGGCCCAACCCGTCGCGCGTCGGGTACACCACTTCCCTCTCGGAGAGGTAGTCGCACAGGAGACGACACAGGTATTCGGGCACGCCATGATGTCCTAGCGCTGCCCGAACACAGCCCCAGGGGAGGGTGTTGAAAGCGTTGGCGATGTCTAAAGACACCGCCAGAACAACCTCTCCCCGGGACACTGCCTCCTCCGAGAGGTCCCTCACCCGCGCGATGGTGTCGACCGTCGACCGGCCCCGGCGGAAACCGAACTGTCGGTCACTCAACCCCGGCCCGACCCGTTCGAGGTGCTCGACGAGGCGCGCGGAAATAATCCGCTCGAAGAGCTTGCTCACCTCGTCGAGCAACACTATGGGCCGGTATGCCGACGGCGAGTCCGCCGGGCGACCCTCCTTGCGCAGCAGCACGAGCCTGCCGACCTTCCACTTTCTAGGAAAGCAGCCTAGCCGCATACAGGCGTCGAAGAGCTCGACAACCCGGGGCCCGAGGGCCTCCAAGGCTAGCGCCCACACCCTACCGGGCACCCCGTCGGGGCCCGGTGCCGTGCTTTTGGCGCGGAGCCGCTCCACCGCAGCCTCCAGCTCCGCCTGAGACACCTCGGGTATCGGGGCGTTCGAGCTCTCCGACGATGCAGCCGCCACGGGCGGCGGCGCCGAGTCGGCCCTCTCTGGGAAGAGAGTGGCGACGATGTTGGCGACCACCTCTGGTTGGAGACTCTGAGTGAGCGGAGGGGCCCAGGGGCGCAGGTGACCACGCACCGTCTTGTACGGGCGCCCCCAGGGATCCCTATTCAGAGTCTCCAGCCACTCTCCCCACGACTCGGCTTTTGCCTCCCGTATGGCGATCTGCAGAGAGATGAAAGTAAATTTTGACGACGTAAATAGTGCTCTTTCGCATGTGTCGCGTTGGTTCACTATCAATAATTTGCTTTTAAATGCAAAAAAAACTAAATGTATAGAGTTTGTACTACCTAATGTTAAAAAAGTTAACAAATCTCTCAGACTGAATAATGAAATATTGCACATGGAGGAATCCACGGTCTTTTTAGGGGTGACCTTAGATAGTAAACTTCAGTGGGGCCCACATATAACAAATCTCGCGACTAAACTCGGTAGGGCTGCTTATGCTGTTAGGAAAATAAGGCAGTTTACTGACGTCGAAACTGCTAGGATGGTTTATTTTGCATATTTTCACAGTATTATGTCATATGCCATCTTGCTGTGGGGCAAAGCAGCCAGTATAGAACAAATTTTCATACTACAAAAAAGAGCTATTAGGGCTATTTATAAACTTAGATCTCGTGAAACTTTGCGTGACAAGTTCAAAGAAATAGGTATACTTACAGTAGCCTCACAATATATCTATAGTAACGTGGTTTTTATACGGAATAATATAAGCGCGTATAAACAAAATTTTGATATCACTAATCGCCAAACAAGAAAAATGCACCAGTTAGTAACGCCATCTTACCGTCTTTCTAAAGTGAAGCGATCTTTTATGGGCCGTGGTGTACAGTTCTATAATAAAATCCCAAAGTTAATACGTGATTTGCCAGTGGAATTATTTAAGAAACATGTAAAATCTCAACTTTTAGGCAAAGGCTACTATACTGTAGATGAGTACATAAATGACAAAGACGCATGGAAATGACCAGATCTGCAACCAGTTCCGTACAGGCTAGTGATACTTCTTTGTAAGAAATATACCAATGTATTTTATTTTTAAAAGATGTGCTGAGGAGTTTCTTTCGGCTTTTCTTCTCCTCCATGACAAAGCACCTTTCCGAAAAGCTGGTAAATTAAAAAAATGACGTGCATAAGTGTATCAATGATACCTACATGAATAAATGATTTTGAATTTGAATTTGAATTTGATGCATCTCTCCCTGTACGCGGCGTAGAGGCGGCTTTCCTCGGCGGCCACCCGCCTTCGCCGCCTTCTGTAATGGGTGTACTGGCGTCTGGCCGCTACGCACGCTTCGCGAAGCCGGCGCAGGTCCGCCGACCACCAGTACACCCATAACCTAACCTAACCTTTTTTTTTTTTTTTTTTTTTTTGATATCGCTGGAAAATCCATCATGGATACCCGACAGACGCGGGGGCGCTGTCGGGTTATGCCGGACTCTTACCGGCTAAAAACCAGCGGTGTTCCTCCTCACCGTCATCTGGCGGAGCTGCGGGAACGCTTACGCATACTTCCGCTGCTCCGCCGACGGGTGCCCGGGACTCGGGGCCCATCTTGGGGGGCGCTCACTTGGAGCGCCACTCACCAGTCAACCTGGCGTGTCGGAACACTGACACGCCAGCCGTCACGGGGGTCTCTCCTCCTGCTGGGCGATGGTACCCCCCGGTACCACCGCCCGGAGACCCGCGTTATGGGGGAAGGCGGCGCTCATGCGCGAGGCGCCTGCGCCCCACTCTCTTCCGGCGGAGCGGGGTCGACAGAGGGTCGTCTTCCCTCACCCGCTCCGCCGCCTCCTTCTGCGACATAACTGTGTCGCAGAATCGGAGTACCGCCTTCCACGCTCTGTCGCTGCCGACCATGGCTTTCACTACGCCCGGCAGCGACAGGTCGTCCCCTATAGCCGCGGCAAGCATCGCCCGCGGCTCGTCCCATGCGGGGCATTCCACCAGCGTGTGCTCTGCCGTGTCCTCCGGACACCCACAGGCGTGGCACACGCTGGTCGGCTCTCGACCCGCCACGCTGCACAGGTACCTGCCGAAGCAACCGTGCCCCGTCAGGATCTGCACAGCGCGGAAGGTGAGGGCCCCGTGGCGGCGATCGACCCAATCCTCTAGGACGGGCCGAATCGCCTCCACCGTCCTTCTGCCGGCGGTCGGCTCCGCCAGCCTCTCCTTCCATTTCCGGAGGAGGACCTGGCGGTCGAGTCGCCCCTGCCGCCCGGCCTCCCCCGGCTCTGGTTCCGTCTCCTCGGCTCGTGCTGCTGCGCTGCGGCGCCAGTACACTGCCGAGAGCACCTCCGCGTCCAGGTCCCACGGTGGGGTCCCGGCCAGGACGCATGCCGCCTCGCACGAGATGGTGCGGTACCCTCTCACCACCCTGATTGCCATGACCCGTTGCGCTTGGCGCAGGAGGGTCCGGTTCTGGGCAATCAGGGTGTCCGCCCAGATCGGGGCCCCATACAGGGCCATCGACCGCACCACCCCGGCGTACAACCGGCGGCACGCGACCGACGGTCCGCCCAGGTTCGGCAGCAGCCAGCTCAAAGCGCCGGCCGCTCGCAACAACCTGGGGACCAGTCGCCGGAAGTGCTCTCGGAAGTTCCACCTGCTGTCGAGGACGAGGCCTAGGTACCGCATCGTCGACTCGACAGCGATGGAGACGCCGCCGACCACCAGCTGGGATCCTGCGGGAGGGGCGCGTCGGGCTCCGTGGAAACACAGAGCCTCCGACTTCTCCAGCGCCACCTCCAGCCCCAGCCGGCGGATTCGGGCCACCACTTGGGCCACTCCGGCCGTCGCCAAGAGGGCCGCCTCTCGGTACGTGGTGCCGCAGGACGTCACGAGGGTATCGTCGGCGTAACAAGTTACGTCGACGCCTCGGAGATTGGCGCCCCGCAGCACCCAGTCGTAGCCGATGTTCCACAGGAGCGGCCCGAGAACCGATCCCTGCGGAACACCGCACGTCATTACCCGGCGGCCCAACCCGTCGCGCGTCGGGTACACCACTTCCCTCTCGGAGAAGTAGTCGCAGAGAAGACGACGCAGGTATTCGGGCACGCCATGGTGTTGCAGCGCCGCCCGAACACAGCCCCAGGGGAGGGTGTTGAAAGCGTTGGCGATGTCTAAAGACACCGCCAGAACAACCTCTCCCCGGGACACTGCCTCCTCCGAGAGGTCCCTCACCCGCGCGATGGCGTCGACCGTCGACCGGCCCCGGCGGAAACCGAACTGTCGGTCACTCAACCCCGGCCCGACCCGTTCGAGGTGCTCGACGAGGCGCGCGGAAATAATCCGCTCAAAGAGCTTGCTCACCTCGTCGAGCAACACTACGGGTCGGTATGCCGACGGCGAGTCCGCCGGGCGACCCTCTTTGCGCAGCAGCACAAGCCTGCCGACCTTCCACTTTCTAGGAAAGCGGCCTAGCCGCATACAGGCGTCGAAGAGCTCGACAACTCGGGGCCCGAGGGCCTCCAAGGCTAGCGCCCACACCCTACCGGGCACCCCGTCGGGGCCCGGTGCCGTGCTTTTGGCGCGGAGCCGCTCCACCGCAGCCTCCAGCTCCGCCTGAGACACCTCGGGTATCGGGGCGCTCGAGCTCTCCGACGATGCAGCCGCCACGGGCGGCGACACCGAGTCGGCCCTCTCTGGGAAGAGAGTGGCGACGATGTTATCCACCACCTCTGGCTGGAGACTCTGAGTGAGCGGAGGGGCCCAGGGGCGCAGGTGACCACGCACCGTCTTGTACGGGCGCCCCCAGGGATCCCTATTCAGAGTCTCCAACCACTCTCCCCACGACTCGGCTTTTGCCTCCCGAATGGCGATCTGCAGAGAGATGCACCTCTCCCTGTATGCGGCGTAGAGGCGGCTTTCCTCGGCGGCCACCCGCCTTCGCCGCCTTCTGTAATGGGTGTACTGGCGTCTGGCCGCTACGCACGCTTCGCGAAGCCGGCGCAGGTCCGCCGACCACCAGTAAGAAAGAAAAGAAAGAAACATTTATTCTGACACTGGCATTGCAACAATGATTAAAACTGGTGGTACATTATTACTTATAAATAATAACCCGGCTTCTGCCTCGCTTCGCACAGCGGGCAGCGTGGGGCGGCGGAACAGCCAGCCGCCTTGTGGCCCGGTTGACCGCAGCGATAGCAGGCATCGCTGCGGTCGACCTCGGCGGTGCATTTGCTCCGGACGTGCCCCGAATCGAGGCACCGGTAGCACCGCAGGGGTCTGGCCTCAAGGAGCCTGACCCGGGCCGACACCCACCCCACCAGAAGCCGCCCGCCGGAGGCGACCTTCTTTGCCGCCGAAACAGGGCAGCGCACCCACGCCGTGCCGGGGCTGTCCGAGGAGAAGCGGCGGATCTCCCCGCACTTGACCTGCTCGGGGGGGCATTCCCCGTAGCGGGCCACCGCGGCCGCCACCTCCTCCGGGGACACCGCGTCGTCCAGTTCGCTAATGCGCAGGTCTGCGCACTTCACGGGCCTGGAGACGCGGACCAGCTCCGCGGGAAGGATCTCCCGCAGCTTGCCCGCCAGCAAGTCAGCCTTCCCGCCGCTGTCAGCCCCAGGGATCTCGAGCATGCGAGCCCCCGTCACGGCCGTGCGGAAGCGGAGACCCTTCAGGCCTAAGCCTTCGAGGTCGATCCTCCGCTTCGCACCGTCGAGGACGTCCTTATAGGACAGCTCCTTGCCCTCCACCGTGGCGCCCGGCTGTATGGTGATGGACACCGCAGCCGAGCGCGGGGCGCGGAGCTTCGCCGCCGAGTTCCTCTTGGGCGGGGGCTTGTCCGCCGGTGCGCTGCCCTGTTTCCCCCTTCGCTTGCCCCGCTTGCCCCGCTTGACGGCCGTGCTCCACTCGGATACGGCCGCCGTCGGGGGCTTCGGAGCGCCAGGGGTCGGCGCTGCCACCTCCGCATACGCCTTGCGAGGCGCTTTCCCCTTCTTCCCGGCCGCGGGAGCGGGAGCGGGAGGCGCAGCCTCAGCCCTCGTCGCGTCGACGGCCAGAGGCGGCCGGAGGCGCGGCCTGGGAGCGGGAGGCGCAGGCTCAGCCCTCGCCCCGTCGGCAGCCGTAGGCGGCCGGAGGCGCGGCTCGGGAGCGGGAGGCGCTGCCTTGGCCCTCGCCCTATCGGCGGCCAAAGGCGGCCGGAGGCGTGGCTCGGGGGGGAGCCGCATCTCGAGTGCCTCGAGCCTTGCGTTCACCATGGTCCCCACTTCCACCATGATAGAACGCTTCAGCGAGGCGGAGTCGTCGAGATCGGCTCCACTCGGCTCGACAGGCCTAATGATGCTCGCCCGCAATTCCGCCATCTCCTTGCGGAGTTCGGCGACCTCGCTTTGCAGGCGAGCATTGGCCCTTTCGAGTTGAGCCGTCTCGTCAGTAGCGGAGCGCCCTGCCAGCTCCGCCACCACCTCCAAAAGACTTGCAGAGGCCTCCTTGAGGTCCCTCTGCAGCGTGCCCTTCAGGTTGCGCGACTTCGTCGCGACAGCCTGAATGAGGAGCACGCTGTCCTCCGCCTTTTTCCGAAGCTCCAGGGTCGTCGGTCCGTTCTCGCCGCGCGACTGCGACGACGAGTCGGACAGACGACATCTCGACCGAGATCGAGACCGAGATCGGAGGTCTCGGGCCATCTCGGCCACCTCCCTCTCTGCCTGGAGCTTCTCCTCCTCCCTTTGTGCCTTCAAGTACGCCAGCTTCGCCTTGGCTAGGCCGACGTACTCGCCGGTAGTGGGCGGTCGCCCTCTCCCGCGTCTTGCAGGCACCGGAGTGGGAGCCTTCTTTTTAGAAAGCTCGACCGACTCTGATGCCTCCGCCTCGTCCCCTTTCAGGGGCCGCTTCCGCGCACTGCGCCAGAAGCGTCCCGCCGTGTCGTCACCGGACGACACCGACACCAGGGTCACGTCCGAGGAGTCAGACTCCTCCGCCGTGATCTCCTGGGTCTCCCCGTCCTTCGTCATTTTCCCGTCCTTATGCAAATCGGAGTCCGTTGTGAGTGTGCGTTGGTCGTCGTTGTTGGCGTGGAAGTTTTGTGCCCCCCCCAGATACGCGGGGCAGACCGCACCCAAAGTGGGCTTGGTGAGGGATTCTCCGGCATCGGAGATGCCGGTACCCTCCTGAGGTACATTAATGTTGTCCAAACCTTCCATGTTTTTTTCTTTTTATGCGCGGGGTGAGATCCCCTACTCCTCGGGATTGGGTTCCCCCCAACCATACATCCCATCGGCGAAGTCGAACCTTAGGATTTGGGTAATTTTTGATGAGGTTGTCTTCCTCGCGGCCCCCACCGAAGTGGCGGCCCTCACCCCTGACGCCTACGGGTCAGGGAGCGAGTTGGCCGACGGTGGCCTAAGCCCTGCTGCCAGTCTAGCGACCGACAGCCCGTCGCCCCAGCCTTGGGGTGGGTAAACCACATGGGTCTATCCCACCCTGGTCCCGTCCACAGCGTCCTCTGCTAAAGCAGAGGGACACGTGGAGAGACCCCACCACGTGGTCTCATCCACACTATCCTCTGCCTGGGCAGAGGGATACGTGGAGAGACCCCACCACATGGTCTCATCCACAGTGCCCTCCGCTAAAGCAGAGGGACACGTGGAGAGACCCCACCCCATGGTCTCATCCGCACTACCCTCTGCTGAAGCAGAGGGACGCGTGGAGAGACCCCAACTTTGGGTAATTTTTTAGAGAGGTTTTCTTCCTCGCGGCCCCCACCGAAGTGGCGGCCCTCACCCCTGACGCCTACGGGTCAGGGAGCGAGTTGGGCCGACGGTGGCCTAAGCCATGCTGCCGTGACCGACAGCCCGTCGCCCCCGCCTTTGGGTGGGTGAACCTCAAGGGTCCTTCCCACCCTGGTCTCATCCACTGTGCCCTCTGATAAGTCAGAGGGACACGTGGAGAGACCCCACCCGTTGGTCTCATCCGCAGAGAGATACCAACTGTGAGCCGCTCTTGGTCTGGCCCCTCCTTCCAAGCCTGTCCGTTATGGGAAGCCCTATACGGCATAGCCTTGGAGATCATCGGGACACGCAAGCCCCCCCACCACGACAAGGTGGCGGCCCCCGGGGGGGAACCTAACCTAACCTTTTTTTTTTTTTTTTTTTTTTTTTTTTTTTTTTTTTTTTTTTTTTTTTTTTTTTTTCGGGGGGGAAAATGCATTACGCATACCACCCGGGCGCAGGGGGCACCCGAGTGGTTATGTGGGACTCCCGTATAGGCTAATGAGACCCACGGTATACCCACTAAAAACCCCCCCATCTTCCACCTCGCCGCCTTATGACGGGGTTACGGGAACGCTTTCGCACACATCCGCGACCCCGCCGGCGGCAGCCGCCCACAAGCGGCTCCATCGCGAAAGCCCGAAGGCCCTCCACGATGGGCGCACCAGATGGTAAGGTGCGCCTTCCTCCTCGGCCTCCACCAGTACCGTAGCAGACTCCCCCTGAGTCTGCTACTAGGAGGCCATGGGTACCAGATAACTGGTACCCGGTGGAAGATCAGGTCTGTGGTTCTTCCACCGACCACACCTCGGCCGCAGAGGATAGGGCAAGCGGCGCACCGCAATACCGACATGCCTCTTCCTCTGCGGCCCCACCAGTGCCGTTTCGACGGAACGGCCCCGCCAGCTCGCAGGGGGTAGGGAGAGTGGCGCACCGTAATACCAACACGCCTCTCCCCCTGCGATCCCTCCACGGCCGCAGAAGATAGGGAGAACGGCGCACCGCAATACCGGCACTCCTCTTCTTCTGCGGTCCCACCTCCACGCGCGTCCGAAGCGGACTTTTTCAGCCCGCTGGGAGCGCGCCCTCCTCGGGCCAGCCGGCGGCCCAAACAGGCCGGCCCTGGTTGCCTCTTAGCTTCACCGTGGGTGACCAGTCCACGGTTACTAAGCCCCCCCGCCACGACAAGGCGGACAACCCCCGGGGGGGAACCTAACCTAACCTACCGGCTAAAAACCAGCGGTGTTCCTCCTCACCGTCTTCCGGCGGAGCTGCGGGAACGCTTACGCATACTTCCGCTGCTCCGCCGACGGCTGCCCGGGACTCGGGGCCCATCTTGGGGGGCGCTCACTTGGAGCGCCACTCACCAGTCAACCTGGCGTGTCGGAACACTGACACGCCAGCCGTCACGGGGGTCTCTCCTCCTGCAGGGTGATGGTACCCCCCGGTACCACCGCCCGGAGACCCACGTTATGGGGGAAGGCGGCGCTCATGCGCGAGGCGCCTGCGCCCCACTCTCTTCCGGCGGAGCGGGGTCGACAGAGGGTCGTCTTCCCTCACCCGCTCCGCCGCCTCCTTCTGCGACATGACTGTGTCGCAGAATCGGAGCACCGCCTTCCACGCTCTGTCGCTGCCGACCATGGCTTTCACTACGCCCGGCAGCGACAGGTCGTCCCCTATAGCCGCGGCGAGCATCGCACGCGGCTCGTCCCATGCAGGGCATTCCACCAGCGTGTGCTCTGCCGTGTCCTCCTGACACCCACAGGCGTGGCACACGCTGGTCGGCTCTCTACCCGCCACGCTGCACAGGTACCTGCCGAAGCAACCGTGCCCCGTCAGGACCTGCACAGCGCGGAAGGTGAGGGCCCCGTGGCGGCGATCGACCCAATCCTCTAGGACGGGCCGAATCGCCTCCACCGTCCTTCTGCCGGCGGTCGGCTCCGCCAGCCTTTCCTTCCATTTCCGGAGGAGGACCTGGCGGTCGAGTCGCCCCTGCCGCCCGGCCTCCCCCGGCTCTGGATCAACCTCCTCGGCTCGTGCTGCTGCGCTGCGGCGCCAGTACACCGCCGAGAGCACTTCCGCGTCCAGGTCCCACGGTGGGGTCCCGGCCAGGACGCACGCCGCCTCGCACGAGATGGTGCGGTACCCTCTCACCACCCTGATTGCCATGACCCGTTGCGCTTGGCGCAGGAGGGTCCTGTTCTGGGCAATCAGGGTGTCCGCCCAGATCGGGGCCCCATACAGGGCCATCGACCGCACCACCCCGGCGTACAACCGGCGGCACGCGACCGACGGTCCGCCCAGGTTCGGCAGCAGCCAGCTCAAAGCGCCGGCCGCTCGCAACAACCTGGGGACCAGTCGCCGGAAGTGCTCTCGGAAGTTCCATCTGCTGTCGAGGACGAGGCCTAGGTACCGCATCGTCGACTCGACAGCGATGGAGACGCCGCCGACCACCAGCTGGGATCCTGCGGGAGGGGCGCGTCGGGCTCCGTGGAAACACAGAGCCTCCGACTTCTCCAGCGCCACCTCCAGCCCCAGCCGGCGGATTCGGGCCACCACTTGGGCCACTCCGGCCGTCGCCAAGAGGGCCGCCTCACGGTACGTGGTGCCGCAGGACGTCACGAGGGTATCGTCGGCGTAACAAGTTACGTCGACCCCCCGTAGATTGGCGCCCCGCAGCACCCAGTCGTAACCGATGTTCCACAGGAGCGGCCCGAGAACCGATCCCTGTGGAACACCGCACGTCACTACCCGGCGGCCCAACCCGTCGCGCGTCGGGTACACCACTTCCCTCTCGGAGAAGTAGTCGCAGAGGATACGACGCAGGTATTCGGGCACGCCATGGTATTGCAGCGCCGCCCGAACACAGCCCCAGGGGAGGGTGTTGAAAGCGTTGGCGATGTCTAGGGACACCGCCAGAACAACCTCTCCCCGGGACACTGCCTCCTCCGAGAGGTCCCTCACCCGCGCGATGGCGTCGACCGTCGACCGGCCCCGGCGGAAACCGAACTGTCGGTCGCTCAACCCCGGCCCGACCCGTTCGAGGTGCTCGACGAGGCGCGCGGAAATAATCCGCTCGAAGAGCTTGCTCACCTCGTCGAGCAACACTACGGGTCGGTATGCCGACGGCGAGTCCGCCGGGCGACCCTCCTTGCGCAGCAGCACGAGCCTGCCGACCTTCCACTTTCTAGGAAAGCGGCCTAGCCGCATACAGGCGTCGAAGAGCTCGACAACCCGGGGCCCGAGGGCCTCCAAGGCTAGCGCCCACACCCTACCGGGCACCCCGTCGAGGCCCGGTGCCGTGCTTTTGGCGCGGAGCCGCTCCACCGCAGCCTCCAGCTCCGCCTGAGACACCTCGGGTATCGGGGCGCTCGAGCTCTCCGACGATGCAGTCGCCACGGGCGGCGGCGCCGAGTCGGCCCTCTCTGGGAAGAGAGTGGCGACGATGTTGGCGACCACCTCTGGTTGGAGACTCTGAGTGAGCGGAGGGGCCCAGGGGCGCAGGTGACCACGCACCGTCTTGTACGGGCGCCCCCAGGGATCCCTATTCAGAGTCTCCAGCCACTCTCCCCACGACTCGGCTTTTGCCTCCCGAATGGCGATCTGCAGAGAGATGCACCTCTCCCTGTATGCGGCGTAGAGGCGGCTTTCCTCGGCGGCCACCCGCCTTCGCCGCCTTCTGTAATGGGTGTACTGGCGTCTGGCCGCTACGCACGCTTCGCGAAGCCGGCGCAGGTCCGCCGACCACCAGTACACCCATCTGCGGGGCGGGAGCGGTCTGGTGCGCGACATACCGGCGTCGCACACCTGCACCATGGACTCGCTTAACCGCCCCGCTCGCCCATCCACGTCGGCCGCCGGGCCCTCCGGCGCCGGTAGCCAAGCCTGGACGATGGACGCCTCAACGATGACGTCACCGTCCATGGTCTTGAGGGCCCAGCGCGGTCCGTCCCCACGCGGGGGCCGGCTCTGGGGAGCTCCAGGGTTGGCGGTGACCTCGAACCGGATATACCGGTGGTCCGATAGCGTCTCCGCCTCCCCGAGCACCCTCCAGTTTTGGACACGGCGCGCAAGACACGGGGTTGCGAACGTAAGGTCCACAATGGAACCCCCGTTGTGCCGCACGCACGTGTCTACCGACCCCCGGTTGAGAAGAACTAAGCCCGACGTGGAAGCCCACTCCTCCAGTACCTCGCCTCCTACTTCATTTGTGAGGACACGGCGCTGCTCCTCCCAAGCTTCACACTCGGCGAGCGTGTGTTGCGCCGTGTCCTCCCCGCAATGGACGCAGTGGTGGCACCGAGCGTCCGGCTCCCTGTCTATGCGGCACAGATACTTGCCGAAGCAGCCGTGGCCCGACAGCACCTGCGTCACCCTAAACGACAGGGAGCCGTGCCTTCTCCCGAGCCAGTCATCGAGTACTGGCCGGATCGCCTCGACGGTAGCGAGGCCGGCGGTAGGGCGCAGAAGCCTTTGCCGCCATTCCGCCACCAAGACCTGACGAAGCTCCTCTCGGCGCAGCGCAATCTGCCGTTGCACCGGCCTCGAGCCCCGTGCCCGTTCTTCCTCGCGCCATCGAAATAATGACGCGAGTACTTTCGCCTCTAGGTCCCAGGGCGGGGATCCGGCCAGGACGCAAGCCGCCTGAAGTGGGGCCCGAATTCCCATCGGCTGTCGAGCACCAATCCCAGATACTTCATGGTGGACTCGACAGCTATCCGGGCCCCGCTGACCACGATGTGTGATCCCGGCGCCGGCGCACGTCGGGGGCCATGAAACACCATGGCCTCCGACTTGGTTAGGGCCACCTCCAAGCCCAGGCGCCGGATGCGGTTCACCACCTGTGACACCGCAGCCGTGGCTATCAACGTCGCTTCCCTGTGCGAGCTCCCCCGGGCAGTGACGAGCGTGTCGTCCGCATAGCACGTCAAATCGGCGCCCGACGGGAGTTCGTCTCTTAGCACCCAGTCGTAGCCGAAACCTAACCTAACCTAACCTAACCCAGTCGCGCGCTACTAGTCGTTGTGAACGCACACCGCAAATTACTCTTAATTAATTTAGAAATTTTTCCGCGTTTCAAAATTCGAATAAACGGGTGAAAAGTCATTGGATTGCAGTGAAAGTGCTGTCAAAGTGTGTGTCTTTGTGTCACCAATCTCCTGGACTAAGTGTCTTAACAGTGCAAAGAAAACTGATTAAGAAAAACACGAAAAACCCCGAAACACGCGGTTAATCGAGGTTAATTTTGTGATTATATTCACAAAATCGCGTGCGCCGCGAAATCTAAAGCGGTGAGGTAGTGTTTTTATTACATCATTGCACGCGTCCTGGGAAGACCTACATTTTGACGTGACGCGCTGATTTTTCCGACCTCAAAATCGGGAGAAATCGGCAAATAACGAAAAACGGAAAAACACGAGGACCTGGAAAACCTGGATTTGGACCAAAGTGGGAAGAAGTATTGGAAAGAGGATCTTAAGAGCAACCCAGATCAGCTTTCAAAAACAAGAAAAGTGAAAAACTGAGGTTGCTACGGAGGAAAATAGGAATCCAGAAAAACCTATAAGATTCCAGGTCAAATTGCGCGAAAGTTAAAGCGGTAACATACTCTTTTTATTACTGCATTGGATAGCCCATCTAATCCTCTTCAAAACGATACCTCGTTTGGAATTTTACACCAACGGCGCGCGGAGCAACAGAAGTCTTAACGAGACAAGGAATACCGGGACCCCTTCGGCGCTCGGATAACTGAACAATTCTTCCTGCTAACTTCGCACCCCCGGAGCCGAAACCTGGAATCTTGGGCAGCAGGGTGTTCAGCAGAAACCAACGCACAAGGTACCGAAGGATCTGTGAATGTACTAGGCATACAGAACTAGAAATAGTCATTTAAATTTTGTAACAGAAAAATCTGAAAAAGTTGCAACCCCTCCTGGGGGAGTAACAGGCCACCCCCACCCTCCACTTTTTGACATAGTACTGTTTGGAATCTCCTTAATATTCTACAAAAAATTTCATTAAAATCGAGCCATAAATTTAGAAGTTACAAACGTTATTAAATTGTTCAAAATTTTATCCCGGTAAATCTGGAAAATCCTAAATTTCCACCCCCCCTCATTAAGGTAGAAAGGTAGAACTTTTTGGAAAATCATTTTCGGCCAAATCCACCAAATTCAAAAAAAAACCGCACCGTCCTACCTTTAAAAACAAAAAAGTTAACTTCAAAAAACGATCCTATGATCTTTTAACTTTTTACCTGTTATACCTTATTTCTTATTTTACCAGACTGACCGTACAGGTTTTAACGTTTTCGTTATCCTGTTATTTTAACTTCTAATAATTTTGTAATTGACGAGTCCCCTGACACAAGCGCAGAATGTACGCTGCACATCGGACCCCGGTGAAAAAGAGTACTGACACAGTCAGTCCCCAGAAACCAAAAGAGGCCATGGAGAGGGCTGGCCCCTCCAATCCCAAGTCAGACGAGCGGAGGAGCTGTGGAGAGGGGGATACTGGGTCTGTACTAGAGGCCATAAACCCCACCACTAAACGCAGAGTGTCCGGAAAAGCTGACCCCCCCTCAGCACCAGGGCCAGTAAAACAGAAGTTCCCCAACAAGCTCGCTGAGGCAAAGGCCTGCCTGATTAAAGGGAAAACGCTATTAGGCGAATCCAGAAATATTAAAACAGAAATCAAGGCAGGGGTCTCACAAGCCCTGGAAAGGCTTTATCAAATTATACGGGAGGGGGTAGAGCTAAGGGGAACCTCCGAACAACAAACAGGAGATCAGGAACAGACGAAGCAGCTACAAACTACAGACACAGCGCAAGCGGCAGTAACTGCACAGAGCGATATGATTGAAGGGCTCATAAAGACAATTAAAGAGCATTCAGAGGCTATGGAAGACCTGAAGAGCCATACCACAGCGCTTACTGCAGAGATAAAACAAATTCCGAAAGTAGACGCAAACGAGAAGGGCCCCCAAAATGCGGAAATTGCACAAATTATGAGTTCGATTGCCGACCTTAAACAAAATCTAGACACTCGAGCCACACCGCAGCCTACCTACGTGGAGGCAGTCAAACGGCCAAAGCCACAGACAGAACCCCTGCATACAATTATCGTCACATCAGACGACAAAGAGGACACCGGAAACGACCTTATGGTGAAGATCAGGGGTGCTGTGGACGCAAAAAACAGTGGCATACGAGTGGATAGGCTGCGAAAGGCAAAAGACCAGAAGGTCGTAATCAGTTGCCACAACAAGGATGAATTGTCGAGGGTTAGCGAGGCTATCAGGACGAACAACCTCCAGGTGAAGGAAGCCAAACAAAAGGACCCACTTATAATAGTGAGGGATGTTCTGGCCGTCCACACAGACGAGGAGGTGGTCCAAGCTTTGAGGAAGCAGAACAGTCAACTCTTGAAAAGCATAGAAGAGCAAGATAATAGGGTTGTGGTAAAATACAGGAGGAAAGCGAGGAACCCGCATACCACCAACATAATTATGCAAGTGTCCCCTAGCATATGGCAGTGTCTGACCACTGCAGGTTGGATACACATAGACCTACAGCGAGTGAGAGTGGAGGACCAGTCCCCACTAATACAATGTTCGCTGTGCCTCGGATATGGGCACACCAGACGCCTATGCAGGGACACCACAGAAAAATGCAGCCACTGCGGAGGACCGCACATGTTTGGGGAATGCCCCGATCGCACTATAAACCTCCCCGCAAAATGCTGCAACTGCAGCCAAGCGAAGCTCACGGACACCGAACACAATGCGTTTGCACAAGTATGCCCCATTAGGCGGAAGTGGGATGCGTTAGCCAGAGCAACCACAGCTTATTGCTAAGGGCTCCCCAGGGCACCAAACTACAACGAATGCCAATACCCCACTAACTAAGACATATCGAGTGATGCAGGCTAATTTACAGAGGAAAAACTTGGCCACAGCCGAGATTATGTTCGAAGCAAACAAAACGAAAACAGCCATCATTCTGCTTCAGGAACCCTACGTGGGTGGCTCAAAGTGTATGAAAAATTACGCGGGAGCCAGAATCTACCAAAGTGCGAACCCCGGGGAATCAACGGTCAAGGCGGCCATCGCGATTCTTGACCAGGATCTTGATGTGATGCAATACCCGCAATATACCACGACAAACATCACAGTGGTGGGGATTCGTACTCGGGCTTGGGAGATTGTGGCGATCTCATATTACTTTGAGCCTGACCAACCCATAGGGCCATACCTGGAGCAGATGAAGAAAATACAAGAAAAACTAAAGCCTAAATTACTCGTGATAGGGGGGGATGCCAACGCAAAGAACATCTGGTGGGGTAGTAATGTGGTTGACCATAGGGGGGAAGAGATGCACGGAACTATGGAAGAAATGGGTCTGCAGGTGCTAAATGATGGAGACCTGCCAACATATGATACCATTAGAGGCAACCGGCGGTACACCAGCCACATCGATGTCACGGCATGCACAAGCGAGATGCTCGACCTGGTGGAGAACTGGAGAGTGGATGAAAATATTACGAGTTCCGACCATAACACGATCACCTTCAGTATCCGAATAACAAAGGAGGAGGGATTGAACATCCAGAGGACCACTCGAACCTACAACACAAAAAAGGCAAACTGGGTTCAATTTAGTGAAAAACTGAAACAGTTTAAACAAGAAAGGTTGCTAAATAAGGAGAGAGTGGACGGTATAACAAACCAAAGGGATTTGGACTCCCTAACGGAAGAGTACACCGACATGATTAAACAAGCATGTGAGGAGGCTCTTCCGAAAAAGAAGTCCAAAGAAAAACTTTCCCTGCCCTGGATGTCTCAAGAACTCTTCCAAATGAAGAAAAAGGTCCTCACTATGAAACGTAGGATCCGCTGTGCAGCCGCAGTCCGAAGAACGAAGGTTGTAAATGAGTACCTGCAGATAAAAGAAAAATACGAGACTGAAGTCAAGAAAGCACAAATTGACAGTTGGAAGGGGTTCTGTAGTAAACAGGACAAAGAGGGACTATGGGAGGGCATTTACAGGGTCATAGGGCAGACAACCAGGCGGCACGAAGACATGCCAATTGTGAAGGATGGGAGGACATTAAATCCAAAGGACTCAGTAAAATTACTGACGGAGTCATTTTTTCCAGATGACTCCACCAGAGAAGAGACGGAAAAGCATATGAAAACAAGAAACGAGGCCGACCGTGTCAATAAACGAACTAGCGAAGAGACCCACGACCCGCCCTTTACAATGTCAGAATTAAGATCTGTGATAGCGAGCTTCAACCCCAAAAAGGCCCCTGGAGCAGATGGTTTTACGGCCGACATTTGCGACAGGGCAATATCTGGTGACCCGGACTTTTTCCTGTCACTGGCAAACAAATGCCTACAACTGGAGCACTTCCCAACCCTTTGGAAGCAAGCAACGGTTGTCGTCCTACGTAAGCCTGGGAAGGAGGATTATACTAGCCCCAAGGCTTACAGGCCAATAGGATTGTTGCCAGTGATGGGAAAAATACTGGAAAAACTGATCGTAGCTAGGCTAAAATGGCACATTCTTCCAAGGATTAGTACTCGCCAATACGGATTCATGCCCCAAAAAAGCACTGAGGATGCCCTCTATGATCTAGTGAACCACATACGCCGCAAGGTAGAGGAGAAGAAGATGGTTACCGTCATATCACTGGACATAGAGGGCGCCTTTGACAATGCTTGGTGGCCGAAAATAAGAGTCCGTTTGGCTGAGGAAAAATGCCCTGTAAACATACGAAGAGTGCTAGATAGCTACCTACGAGACAGGAGAGTCACAGTCAGATATGGGGGGGAATGCTACTCGAAAAACACAACGAAGGGATGTGTTCAGGGGTCGATTGGCGGTCCCGTACTGTGGAATTTGTTGTTGGACCCTCTCATCAAACAACTTCAAAACAGAGGAGTGCACTGTCAAGCATTCGCTGATGACGTGGTGCTTATCTTCGATGGAGATACGGCCCTCGATATACAGACGCCTGCAAATGCCGCCCTCGCCCATGTTCAGGCTTGGGGCGTGGAAAACAAGCTTAACTTTGGACCATCAAAGACCAAAGCTATGGTCATCACAAGGAAGCTAAAATTCGACGCTCCGATACTGAGGATGGGCGGGGTCGACATAGGTATGTCTGATAACATCAAGATCCTGGGGCTCTACATAGACAACAAGCTGACCTTTAATAAACACGTGACTGAGCAGTGTAAAAAGGCAGCAAATATCTATAAACAGCTCGCTAGGGCAGCCAGGATCAGCTGGGGACTCCATCCGGAAGTTGTGCGTTTGATATACACCGCGGCAGTGGAGCCAATAATCATGTATGCCTCCAGCGCCTGGGCATCAGCGACCAGTAAACTAGGGGTGCAAAAACATCTCAACAGCGTACAGCGAGGATTCGCCCAAAAGCTGTCAAAAGCATATAGGACGGTTTCTCTAAACTCTGCCCTGGTTCTGTCTGGGCTCCTTCCATTGGATATCCGGATCAGAGAGGCAGCCGCTCTCTACGAAGCCAAGCGAGGGGTACCCAGAGCGGAACTAGGAGACAGAGAGGTGGAACGAGTCACTGCATATGACAAAATCCCACACCCGGCGGAACATATGAGCATGGAGTTCATGTGCCTGATAAACCAAGAGCAAGTCAATCGCCAAAACATCCAAGCGATAAGAATTTTTACGGATGGCAGCAAAATTGACGGCAAGGTCGGAGCCGCCCTTTCCATATGGAAAGGAGATGCCGAGATCAAAGCCGTCAAACTAAGCCTGTCACCGTACTGTACGGTTTATCAGGCAGAACTACTTGCCATATGCAAATCCACCGAGGTCATCTTGGAAAGCCAAGAGACAAATTTTGGCATATACAGTGACTCGAGATCCGCCTTGGAGACCGTCATAAACAATGCTACGAAGCACCACCTAGCCGTAAGGTCGCGCGCCAATATCAAGGCAGGAAAAGCCCAAGGGAAGAATATATCCTTATATTGGATAAAAGCCCATGCCGGCTTGGCAGGCAACGAGAGAGCCGATGAATTGGCGAAGGAAGCAGCCTTAAAAACAAAAACTAGGCCATCCTATGATCTCTGTCCGATTTCATTCGTCAAGCGACGGATCCGTGCGGGGTCCCTTGAGGAATGGAATCGGAGATACAAAAATGGTGAAACGGCTGCGACGACTAAACTATTTTTCCCTGACGCGGTGGAGGCGTACAGTTTAATTAGAAAGATAGAACCAGCTGGCATCCTAACTCAGGTGTTAACGGGACACGGTGGCTTTGCCCATTATCTTCACAGATTTAGATGCAGAGACAGTCCATCGTGTGTCTGCGACCCGGACGTTAATGAAACAATCGTACACCTTTTGTTTGACTGCCCCTCCAACTTAAATCTTAAACAGAACTTAGAATTCCAAATAGACACAGTTTTGACAAGGGAAAATATCAAGGAAATAATAGCAAACAAAAAACATAGAAATAAACTAATAGAATACCTAACAAAAGTAGCAAACAAAGCCGTTGAAAGGAATAAGTAATTAAATATATGATGTTAATATATATTAGTATATATGAACACATGCATATGTCATCATTAAGAAATATAATATAATAGTAAACATAGATATATAAAATTAGGTTACTCAATTAAAATATTAAGCACAACTATGTTGTAAAATCTAGGAAACTTATATAAGCAAAAATAAAATACAGTAAGTAATAGTCTGTAAAAATATATATGCAATAGAATGTAAGCAACTAAAATAAGGAAAAGTATTAAATTAAGCTATAATTAGAAAAAAGGGAATATAAATGTATACGTAATAAAAGTAAACAACAATAGAAATTAAATACAATGTAGTTTATAAGTTATGTAAAAAGATATTTATAAATAATAGTTAACTATAAAATAAGCGGTATGTTATAAATGTATAAGTAGATAAAATAAATATAAATGTAACAGCAAAATAAGTAGATAAGAATAGAAACTAAGTAAAATCGGTTTATAAAATTAGTAACTTACTTAAGCAAACTGTAACTAGAATTAGTAGATAGTTCTGTAATAACACATTGTAATGCTTTCTTAATAAATAAAGATTAAAAAAGGGCCCTGAGAAACACTGTCAGGGGACAACTTATTTAGCTCGCGGGCCGGGCCAGTACAGCGCCCGGACAGGACCTTTAAAAAAAAAAAAAAAAAAAAAAAAACCTAACCTAACCTAACCTAACCTAACCTAACCTAACCTAACCTAACCTAACCTAACCTAACCTAACCTAACCTAACCTAACCTAACCTAACCTAACCTAACCTAACCTAACCCAACGGCGCGCGGAGAAACATCAAGAATTGTGGAACGGGTCCGTCGGGAAAACAAAATCGCCAACTATCCCAACCTCCACAATTTGGGTGTACTTCCGAACCCTGCAGTCCTACCTAGGAACACAGAGCAGCCGGGAGTGCAGGAAGAAACCAGGAACAGGATTAAAAGGGAACCGTGAGTGTAGAAAGACAATTAGTATAGGTACTAGATTGAAAGAAGTTTTTGGTAATCTGTATTTAGATTGCAACCCCTTCTGGGGGCGCATTTGGACACCCCTGACCACTCCGACCTCACCCCTACGTTCCGAAACTCTCCCTAAATAAGCTTCAAAAATTTGGACGTAGTAAATTAACTAGTTACAAAATTACAACCGTATAACGAAAAATTGGTCATTTCGTAGGAAACGTAAAGTTAACTTTGTCTTCGTTCTTGGCTATTTTTCAAAATTTTCACCCCCTTTTTTGGACCTAGAAAGATAGAACCTATTTGGAAACTCGTTTTGGACTAAGACACAAAATTCAAAAAAAACTACACAGTTCTATCTCCAAAAACAAAAAAGTCAATTTCCAAAAGTGTATCGGAAGTAGCGGGTGAGGACGATATTGGTCAGACTCCTCTGTGTATAGTTGTTTAACTGACCAATTATGTTTTAATTATTAGTCGGTAATATTGGTCAAATGTTAGGCTAATTGAATTACATGTGTGGATGACTTAATGTAACGGAAGATAGGTTGTACTGAGTTCAACCGATTATAATAGTCTGTGTTATTGTCTGTTTTTCTTGTATCGATTGTATTGCTTATTTCTGTTGTTACTGTTATTTCTGTTATTTCCGTTACAACACTCACGGGCACCTTTTGCAGTCCCCTCTCGCACTTCCCTTCACCCCCGCACTCAATCCTAAAGACCCCCGCTTCCCTCCCTTACCCCCCACCCCCACCCCCCACCCCTCAAAATTTTCTTATTCTATTTTTGGCATCTGTGGAACCCCGCCATTACCCCGGATTTTTTGTCAGAACGCTGAGGGGCGTGGTTCCCGAGATATTCCAACAGGAAATTTTGGAAAAACCAAAAATCCTGGATATCTCGGGAACGGTGCATCCTAGACAAAATCTGACAAAAATTTCGAACCCCCCTCCCTATCTACCCACCCCCTAAACTCTATATTATAGAGTTTATTGGGACCCCCCCCTACCCTTCCCCCCCAGAGGCGGACTAAAGTTGGAGTCAGAGGCGGCACACTAGGAGTCCAAACCAAGGAAAGGGCAATTGACCGGTTTTTTGGAGCCGATTTTGTAGACAGGCTGTAGTCAGCCGTGCCCCCTAAGGGCGGCACTAGGTTGGACTCCAGAGGCGGCCAGATTGGAGTTGGTCAGGAGTCTTACTTCGTATTTTGTCTTGTATCCCTTTCATATTACCTCTATATTCCCTTCATATTCCTTTTGTATTCGTGTTTTGTACCCCCTTTTTGTATTCCCTCGTTGTATCCCCTTATTTTTGTATTTCCTTCTGTATTTCCTTTTGTATTCCCTTTTAGTATTCCCTTTATATATTACTGGACATATACTGGACATATTACTGGACAACTGGCAATTGCCTTGTGTGCCCCCAAAGGCGTCACTAGGCTGGACTCAGAGGCGGTAAAATCAAACTACAGTTAGTCACAGATTTCAAATTCGTAATATCATTATTTCCCTACTCTCTCCTCACTTGTTCATATACCCCCCCCCCCCTCCCCTCTGACTGACTCCAAAGCTAAAAACTAGAGCGTGACTCGGGCTAATTAAATAGGAAGACTGAGAAACACTTACCGTCGGTCAAGTGTATCTCTAGGAAATAATTAACTTGACAATCAGAGAGACATTTTACACCTCTCTGATTATACAACTTCCTTTAACTCTTTACCTACAGTGTGACGTGTATATTCTATTTTAATTATACACAATCGTTTATATACATTATTTTTACCCACTTATACATTTTATTGACTTTTTTTTAAGCTTTATATTGAAGTTTATTGACGATCCCCTGACACCCATAAATTTAAAAAACAAAATGTATGCTGCAAATCGAACACCGGTTCGGAAAACCACTGAAATGGCAAAAACCAGTCCCCAAAAAACAACAGAAACAATGGAGAGGGCAGGCCCCTCCGAACCCAAACGGGATGTGCGCTTTAGTATTGGGGAAGAGGACACTAGTACCATAGTAGAGGTTGAAAACCCTTTAAATCCGACAACGAAACGTAGAATCTCTGGGAAAACCCCGCCATTATCATCACTATCAAAGCCAAAACTCCCCAACAAATTAGCAGAGGCCAAATCATGTCTGGTCAGAGCTAAAACGTTGTTGGGGGAGTCTAGAAATATAAAGGCGGAGATAAAGTCAGGGGTTACACAAGCGGTAGAAAGACTGTACCAACTCGTACGGGAGGGGGTAGAGTCCAAGGAAATCCCAGAGATAACATCGGTGGCCGCCGAAAATAAAGAGCAGCAAACAGTGGCCCTTTTAGAGAACGCCGCGTCTGAACAGACCGCAGTTATGAAAGAACTCATGGAAAAGATAAAGGAGCACAGTGAGGCTATGGATGAACTCAAAAGGCACACCACGGCACTGTCCACAGATATAAAGGAGGTTCCAAAATCTTTGGAGGGCAATCATGAACCACTAAAAGAAGAGATCACCCAACTTGCGAGGACGGTAACAGACCTAAAAAACAACTTGCATACCCAAACCGTACCGCAGCCTTCCTACGTAGAGGCAGCCAAGCGGCCAAAGCCACCAACTCCTATGCACACGATCATAGTTACCTCAGAAGACAAGGAGGACACCAGCGACCAAGTCATGGTGAAGATCAGGAACGCGGTGGATGCCAAAAACAGTGGCATATGCGTGGATAGGCTGCGGAAGGCAAGGGATCAAAAAGTCGTTATAAGCTGCCATAGCAGAGAGGAAATAACGAGGGTTAGCGAAGCAGTCAAAGGAAACCACCTCCAAGTAAAGGAAGCGCAACACAAGGACCCACTCATTATAATGAGGGATGTCTTAGCACTGCACACAGATGAGGAGATAGTTAAGGCACTCAAAAGACAAAATGGGCACCTGCTGACCGACGTCGAGGATAAGGACGTCAGGATGGCAGTAAGGTACAGACGGAAGGCGAGAAACCCGCATACAGCCCACGTTGTGTTGCAAGTATCTCCGACTATATGGAGCAAGATGACAACGGCAGGCAGAGTCCATATAGACCTACAACGGGTGCGCGTCGAGGACCAGTCGCCACTGGTGCAGTGTTCACTGTGCCTAGGTTATGGGCACACTCGACGGCTCTGTAAAGAGACCGTCGAAAAATGCAGCTATTGTGGCGGACCGCACAAGTGGGTAGACTGCGAAGATCGCCTTGTAGGACAAGCACCAACCTGCTGCAACTGCAGCCGGGCTAAACTAGCAGACACAGAGCATAGTGCCTTCAACCAAGCATGCCCAATTAGGCGAAAATGGGACGCATTAGCCCGAGATACGACGGCATATTGCTAAGGTCTCTCTAGCGGATACCAGCGCAGATACCCCACCACCCAAGACCTATAAGATAATCCAGGCCAATCTGCAAAGAAAAAATCTAGCCACAATAGAAGCCTTAACAGAAGCAACAAAACGTAGGGTGGCCCTGGCATTGCTCCAAGAACCATATGTAGGTGGCTCGAAGTACATGAAAAATGTCGCAGGGGTGAGAATCTTCCAAAGTGCGGATCCCGGAGATTCTACGGTCAAGGCGGCTATAGCTGTCCTTGACCAAGATCTCGACGTTAAGCAGTACCCACAATATACCACGACCAACATCGCAGTGGTAGGGATCTGCACTCGAGCTTGGGAGATTACAGCGATTTCATGTTACTTTGAGCCGGATCAGCCTATAAGGCCATACTTGGAACAACTCAAAACCATCCAAGAGGAACTAAAGCCAAAACTGCTAGTAATAGGAGGCGACATAAACGCCAAAAACACGTGGTGGGGTGGTAATATCATAGACCATAGGGGCGAAGAAATGTTAGGCGCCATAGAGCAAATGGGCTTGCAGATACTCAATGATGGCGATATCCCTACTTTCGATACCACAAGGGGTAATAAACATTATAGTAGCTATGTCGACATCACGGTTTGCTCAAGTGAGATGCTTAGCCTGATAGAAAACTGGAGGGTAGACGAAAGGATGACGAGTTCGGACCACAATTCAATAACCTTTGAAATCAGGCTAAGCAAATCTAAAGGTATGAGCATCCAAAGGACGACTCGAATTTATGGTACCAAAAAAGCCAATTGGGCTCATTTTTGTGAAAAACTGAACCAATTCAAACAAGATGGGGCCATAAACAAAGAAAAAATCGAGTGCGTGAGTAACAGTAGGGAGTTGGACCAATTGACGGAAGAGTACACGAACGCAATAAAACAGGCATGCGAATGTACCCTACCGAAGAAGCAATCCAACCAAAAACTTAACCAGCCCTGGATGACTCAGGAGCTCATTGCAATGAAGAAGGAGCTTCTCACGAAGAAACGCCGAATTAGATGTGCTGCACCAGTTCGAAGAACAAAAGTTATCAATGAGTATCTGCAAGCTAAAGAAAAATATGAAACTACCGTCAAAGAAGCTCAGATAGAAAGCTGGAAGAGCTTCTGCAGCAAGCAGGATAAAGAAGGGGTTTGGGAGGGAATTTATAGGGTAATAGGAAGGACTGCTAAACGACAAGAGGACCTCCCTTTGGAGGAAAATGGGAAGACAATCGATATGAGAGACTCAGTGAAACTCTTAACAAATACCTTCTACCCAGATGACACACCGGAAGGCGAAACATTACGCCAACAGGAAATCAGGGAAAAGGCAGACCATATCGACGATTGGGTGAACGAGGTGCCACATGATCCACCCTTTACGACTGTAGAGCTCAAATCCGTACTAGAAACGTTTAACCCGAAAAAAGCTCCTGGTGCGGATGGCTTTACAGCTGATGTCTGCAGCAGAGCAATATATAGTGACCCTGAGTTCTTCCTATCACTGGCTAACAAATGCCTGCAACTGGCCCATTTCCCGACCATCTGGAAAGAAGCAACTGTGGTTGTCCTGCGGAAACCCGGAAAGGACAATTACCGGAACTCCAAAGCCTACAGGCCAATAGGTTTGTTGCCAGTGATGGGAAAAATTCTTGAAAAAATGATCGTAGGTAGACTGAAGTGGCATATTCTCCCTAGGATAAGTACTCGCCAATACGGGTTCATGCCCCAGAAGAGCACTGAGGACTCTCTCTATGACCTAGTGAACCACATCCGACGGAAAGTAGAAGACAAGAAGATAGTCGTCGTGGTCTCGCTGGACATAGAGGGGGCCTTTGACAATGCTTGGTGGCCCGCTATCAGAACCCGATTGGCTGAGGAAAGGTGTCCTAGCAACCTACGGAGAATCCTCGACAGCTACCTGCGTGACAGGAAAGTCACGGTTAGATACGGAGGAGAGCAATACACAAAAACCACGAATAAAGGGTGCGTACAAGGGTCGATCGGCGGTCCTATACTATGGAACTTGCTCCTGGACCCCCTATTACAAGGGCTGAAACAGAGAGGTGATTACTGCCAGGCCTTCGCAGACGATGTTGTCCTCGTCTTTGATGGGAACACAGCCTTAGAAATCCAAGGACAGGCCAATGCCACCCTCGCGTATGTTCGGGATTGGGGCGTCACCAACAAATTGAACTTTGGCCCAACTAAGACTAAAGCAATGGTAGTAACAAGGAAAATGAAATACGACGTGCCGATCCTGAGGATGGGCGGGGTGGACATTGGAATGTCTGAGGAAATAAAAATTTTGGGACTACATATAGATAACAAGCTTACTTTTAATAAGCATGTAGCCGAGGTATGTAAAAAAGCGACAAATGTTTATAAGCAGCTTTCAAGAACGGCCAGAATTAGCTGGGGTCTCCATCCGGAGATAATCCGCCTCATATACACGGCTACCGTAGAACCGATCATCACATATGCCGCTAGTGCATGGGCGCCGGCGACTAGAAAACTGGGGGTGCAGAAACACCTAAATAACGTGCAAAGAGGCTTTGCAATAAAACTGACAAAGGCATACAGGACGGTCTCACTAAACTCTGCCTTGGTGCTGTCTGGGTTGCTCCCACTTGACCTCCGAATAAGAGAAGCAGCTGCACTCTACGAGGCCAAGAAGGGACAACTCATGACTGAACTAAGTGACAGGGAGGTGGAGCGGGTCATTGCATATGACAAAGCTCCGCACCCGGCCGAGCATATGAGCTTGGAGTTCATGTGCCTGAGCAACCGAGACGAAGTTGAACGCCATAACAGCCAAGCAATACGGATATATACGGATGGCAGTAAAATTGACGGTACGGTAGGGGCAGCGCTGTCCCTATGGAACAGCGAAACCGAAGTTGAAGCCGTCAAATTGAAACTGTCACCGTATTGTACGGTTTATCAGGCGGAACTCCTGGCCATATGCACAGCAACAAGTAAAGTCTTGGAGCGTCGGGAGTCGAGTTTTGGCATATACAGTGACTCGAGATCCGCCCTGGAGTCTATTGTCAGTTACTCTTCAAAGCATCACCTGGCTGTACAGTCGCGGGCCAACATTAAAACCGCCAGAACCCAGGGCAAGGAAATATCCTTGTTCTGGATAAAGGCACACGCTGGACTAGACGGCAACGAAAGAGCCGATGAATTGGCCAAAGAGGCGGCCCAGAAACTAAAGACAAGACCAAACTATGACTTATGTCCGGTCTCATTCGTCAAGCGACAGATCCGTACACGCTCGCTTGAAGAATGGAACCAAAGATACAGAGAAGGCGAAACAGCTGCTATAACGAAAATATTTTTCCCCGACGCAGTGACATCGTACAGGATAATTAGAAAGATGGAAATATCGGGTGTACAGACGCAAGTGCTGACGGGGCACGGAGGTTTCGCACAATACCTGCATAGGTTTGGATGTAAAGAAAGCCCAGCGTGCATCTGTGACCCCGATACGGAGGAGACAATACCGCATCTCCTGTTCGATTGTCCCGCAAACTTGGCACTAAAATACGCAACAGAACAAAAGATAGGTACCAATATTACCGCATCTAACGCAAACATTTTAATAGCTAATAAAAACAAATCACGTACATTTTTAGAATATTGCAAGGAAATAGCAGTTAGGGCAAATAACAGAAATAAGACAAAATAAATAATATGATATTTATATATATTGATATATATATAACATATGCATATAGTACTACTTTAAGAAAACAAATAAAATGTATAGATTAATAATTATTAGCGTAAGAAAATTGTGAATTAAAATAGTAAGATATGAAATAAGAACTAACATGCAATAGATATAAAATGCAATTTATACTTAGGTATATGTGCAGGATAATAAGAAAGTTTAAAATTGTATGCAGTCGTAAACACATATAGCCATTATAAGTAAAGTAAATTGTAAGTAGAATAAGTAATTAAGGTAATTAATATACAAATTAAGAAATAGTTAAAACATGCAAGATAGCTCCTAAATAATATTATATAAAATAACAATATAACTAGGATAAGGAATTAGTGTTGTGCTCATGTTTAGTATTAAGTATTATTAAATGTAAGAAAACTGTATCTGTGCTATTTAAAAATACAATAAAGATAATAAGATCTCTGACGAGCAGGTCAGGGGGAATTTATTTAGCTCGCGGGCCGGGCCAGTACAGCGCCCGGACAGGAAAAAAAAAAAAAAAAAAAAAAAAAAAAACCTAACCTAACCTAACCTAACCTAACCTAACCTAACCTAACCTAACCTAACCTAACCTAACCTAACCTAACCTAACCTAACCTGGGGCGTTGAAAATAAGCTTAACTTTGGGCCATCTAAGACCAAGGCCATGGTCATAACCAGAAAGCTGAAATTCGACGTCCCAACGCTGAGGATGGGGGGGGTCGACATTGGCATGTCAAGCCACATCAAAATCCTGGGGCTCTATATAGATGATAAGCTGACCTTCAACAAGCACGTCACTGAACAGTGTAAGAAGGCAGCTGATATCTACAAGAAATTAGCTAGAGCAGCCAGGATAAGTTGGGGTCTCCATCCAGAGGTCATCCGCCAGATCTATACTGCAGCTGTGGAGCCGGTCATTATGTATGCTTCTAGTGTCTGGGCACCGGCATCCATGAAATTAGGAGTGCAGAAATCCCTAAACAGCGTGCAGAGAGGATTCGCACAAAAACTAATAAGAGCGTATAGGACAGTGTCTTTAAACGCTGCTCTAGTTCTGTCTGGGCTTCTTCCACTGGATATTCGAGTAAGAGAAGCTGCAGCGCTTTACGAGTCCAGGCGAGGAATACCCAGGGCGGAACTAGGAGACAGAGAAGTGGAACGAGTCACTGCATATTTCAAAGCACCCCACCCAGCGGAACATATGAGCCTGGGGTTCATTAGTCTGATAGACCAGGAGCAAGTAAACTGCCATAACGTACAAGAAATTAGGATATTCACGGATGGAAGCAAGATTGACGGTAAGGTCGGGGCCGCTCTGTCCATATGGAACAGAGAGGTTGAGATCAAAGCCGTCAAACTTGGCCTGCCATCGTACTGTACGGTCTATCAGGCCGAACTACTGGCCATATGTAAATCCACAGAGGTCATCTTGGCAAGCCAAGAAAAGTGCTTTGGAATATACAGTGACTCGAGGTCCGCCTTAGAGACAGTCGTAAACAACTACACGACACACCAGCTGGCAGTAAGATCGCGTGCCAATATTAAAGAGAGCATAGCCAAAGGCAAGAATATATCTTTGTATTGGGTTAAGGCTCACGCTGGCCTTGACGGAAATGAAAGAGCCGACGAGCTAGCTAAAGACGCAGCTTTAAAAACTAAAACCAGGCCTGTATATGACCTGTGTCCGGTATCATTCGTCAAGCGAAAGATCCGGGAAGGATCGCTTGACGAATGGAACCGGAGATACGCACAAGCAGAAACAGCTGCAATAACCAAACTGTTTTTCCCGGATGCTGTAGAAGCCTATAAATTCGTAAGGAAAATAGAACCAACAGGCGTTTTAACACAAGTACTAACGGGACACGGTGGTTTTGCGCACTACCTCAATAGGTTTGGGTGCAAAGATAGCTCGTCGTGCATCTGTGATCCGGAAATCGACGAAACAATAGTCCACCTCTTATTTGACTGCCCTTCTAACGCTGTCCTAAAATTCGAATACGAACATAAATTAAAAATAGATATAAATAGAAATAACATTCAGAAAATATTAAATGATAAAGTAAAAAGAAGTAAATTTATAGAATATTCAGTAGAGATAGCGAACAGAGCAATAAAAAGAAACAAGTAGTAACAAGATATGATGTTTATATATATAAGAATATATATAGTACATGCATGTAAGAAAATAGGCAAGGAAATCTAAGTAAAATAAATAGCAAATAAAAATATAATAGAAGATAAAATGTAATAGTTGTTAAATGTATAACTAAACTATGACAATTCTGCGAATTGTACTAGTAGTTATGTAAAACCCCAAAGTAATAAATAAGTAGAAATTATGTAGAATAAGAAAGCAGAAAAATTGTAATAGAATTAGAAAAATATTGATATAGGATAAAAAGTATGTTATAAATAAGTAAAATATAGCAATAGTATAATAATAATAGTATATAAGTATAGAATAGTAAAAATTGAAATTTTGTGCTAATATTAAGAACAAAGTAAAAAGTATTCAAGCTACAAAAGAGCCAAAAACATGTGAGTAGAATAGTTATGAGAAAATGTAATACAATATTGTAAACTAAGATAGCTGCCCCTAAGTGATAGTATTAAGTATTGAGATGATGTATCTTTAAGTATAAATTCACTACTTGTAAAATCTTGTAACTTTCGTCATAAACGATTTTTAATAAAGAAATCAAAGTCCCTGTCGCGCAATGTCAGGGGGTCTTTTATTATAGCTCGCGGGCCGGGCCAGTACAGCGCCCGGACAGGTAAAAAAAAAAAAAAAAAAAAAAAAAAAAAAAAACCTAACCTAACCTAACCTAACCTAACCTAACCTAACCGAAACCTAACCGAAACCTAACCTAACCGAAACCTAACCTAACCCAAACCAGTCTGCTACTAGGAGGCCATGGATACCAGATAACTGGTACCCGGTGGCAGATCAGGTCTGTGGTTCTTCCACCGACCACACCTCGGCCTTAGAGGGTAGCGCAAGTGGCACAAACCTAACCTCTATTTTCAAAATTACTTTCTCCAATTACTTTCTACTTTAATTTTTATTTCAATTCTGCATAGCGCTCACCGAACCCGATCTTTCGACATCTGTTGCACCCCGATCCGACCACTAAAACGTAGAAAAATATGTATTTCAGGATTTTTAGTAAATCACCCCCCACCATTCAAATCAGGGGCTCGGACGTTCTACGCTTGTGATCAGGAGGTAGAAGTTTGTGAGTTTTTCGTATTATATAATTTTTGTCATAAGCAATTGCCGGCGTTAAGGGGGAAGTACGATGGGGCAACGGCTCAGGGTAGTTGTACGTTCGTAGTTTTCTCTTTGTGTGTTGTTGTTATAGGTCAATAGTAAAATAATTAATCACAAAACGTTATAATGATTATTTAGTTCTACAATAGTTAAGTATTTGGTGTGCGAAATACAAATCGGTTGGTGAAAACCCTTCGAAGGAATTTTAATGGTTTGTTTACGTCGATTCCAACCCGAATGTGACTGGAGTATAGATGATGTTATTCCCAGAATCTATAACCATGAAATATATTTTTTTTTCAAAATAAATAAATACTTACTGCGACAAAAATGATTATTGTACGGGTCAGCTACAAGTTCGGCTGTGTCAATGTCAATGTAATGTCAATGAAACACGACTGTCCCGTAAGATACCTTTAATTGCACTAAACAATGCATTGCAATAATTGCTGATAAGCAAAATGTACGAGTTAGCTCGTACATATTGCCAGCCTCAAGAGAAATACATAATGTCAAGTAAATGTAAAAAAATAAAATAAATTGCACCAAAAAACGCTAAAATAACTGATTGCACTTAAATTATGCTAAAAATATTCACACACCAATAATTCAAAATGTAAAAACTGTTACTAACATAATATATGTATAAGCAATGAACAATAGAAGCAATAAAATTATTTGAAAGGTAAAACATTCAATGTAAAAATATACTAATTAAAAAATGTAAAAAAATCAAAAAACAAAGTCACAAAAATAATAATAAAAAAACTTATAAAAATTGACACTGCACTTGACACTCATTATAAAAATTGACACTGCACTTAACACTGATTAAGGTTCAGGTAAGTTTTCAAAACGAATGTTCCTGGCTAACGTCGGGGACGTGGCTCTGTCAACGCTCAGGACCGAGCCTCCACTGGAGAGGGCGTGCATGGGGACGGCGGGCTCCGGCGCGGGCGGCTGCGGCTGCGGCTGCGGCCTCCACACGCCGCACGTCCAGCGACGGCAGCGTTTGAATGCAACGTATCCCACCACACCTACTATCGCTGCAGATAGTATCGAGTAGGATATAATGTGGTGATATTCCACATTTCGCGGCTGTAATTCTTGCCTTTGTAATACATCTATCTGTTCCGATATTTGCTTATATATTTTCTCATGCGTCTCGATTTTATTTAATGCTACTTGCGGTAAGCTCGAGTTGAGAATGTTGTTTAACGGTGACGTTTCATACGGTACATACGACAATGCAACGTCCGTCATCATAGACATTTTTGTCTTATAGTCGTATTGTGCATGAATGGTAAACTTTTCACCCTTGATCATGCATCCTGTCGGGATATGAAGGATACCGTTTCCCTTTAGTTGTTTGACAACAAAGTCAGCTGTGCATAAAATGCGCACAGTGCATTCCCGGCAACACGAGTAGAGCCAAAGGCCGCGCTGCTGCAATTTGATCCAGGCGTCGCCGCACTCTCTTATCTCCGGCCGACAATAATGTTCATTGTCAATGTTTACTGTTCTTTTTAATTGTAAATCACATATTGAATTTTGCATATTTATGTGGTAGATAGGATGATTTTCGTAACAAAATATTGTATCTGGTTTAAATTTCATGCATGATTGGATGTCTGACAATACTAGAGGCATCAGGCTATCTTTTTTAACATTAAAGGCGATATATTCGGTTGCAGGTATATTGTATATGGATTTGTTCCCGTTGAACTGGGGCAACGATATAATTCTGTCCAACTCAAATACGTCTCTGTATAGCATTGGTATCTTTATTTCCATGATTAAGTATTTTGCTGTCATTCTTGCCTGTACTGACATTAATTTGTAGAGATCTTTAGCGTCATCTACAGGAATCGTGAGTTCTTCATGCAATTGACTTGATATTAAATTTAATTGGTTTTGTAATTGATTTGGAGACAGAAGATGTATATTAATCTGTCCATGATATATGTCAGTTACGGTGTCTATGAGAGTTTCTTGTATTCTTCTCAAATGCGACAGTATTATATTTGCTGATAATGCAGTTGTCAATACGTAATAGGAGTTGAGTACAAAATTGGTTGCATTTTTTATTTGATTAACTTCTTGTGTAACATTGTTTAAGTGTTCAATAATAAAATTAAATTGTTTAACCATAAGAGCTTCGTTTCGTTTTAATATGTTATTTTCGGCCTCTAATATCGATGTTTGATTTTTAAACATTTCTAATAGATGTTTTTCGTTCATTTGTATCATTTCTATGTCACTTTCATACTTCTGAGCAAATCTGTCATCAAGAACACCGAATAATGAGTTTGCAATGTATCCAATTCCGTTAATTAACCCTCTTTTCATTCGCCTGTTCTCTTTATACAACATAATGTCATTATAATGCTGAAGTTCAGTTAATTCATTGTTTAATTGAGATACGATAGGTGAAAACATATTTTGCTTGTCACATACAACTTTTAAATGATTTACATATTTCTCAATAATGTTTATATTTTGCCAATAAGTTGTCATATTGTAATATATTATTAATTTCCAGTCGTCTTGCACTATACGAAGATCAGACAGTTTATCAAAATAAAGAGTGTTGTTAGTAGGTAGGGTTGTCACTTCAACAGTTGTATACACGGGAGTTATTATCGAAATTAATAAAAGCAAGAATGTAAACAGGGCATTGGGTCGCTTGCGTCGGGTTCTACGATCGCTTGTTGTTTGTTCGGTCTTAGGTTCTTCTAACAAGGGTGTTAATTTAGTAATTGGTCGTTTGAAATATCCATTCGTTGTTTTTACTGTAACTACTCTCACGTGTCCGTCTTTTCCAGGATGTACTTCACTTACTTTTGCAAGCGCCCATTTCGAAGGCGGCATGTGCTCTTCATTTACTAAAACAATGTCATTTAGTTGTAAATTTTTTAAAGGATAATGCCATTTATATCTGGCCTGGAGATGGTGTAAATATTCCTTGGACCACTTCGTCCAGAATTTTCTCAACCAGTTGCCACCGTTTTGTCAAGGATGTAGGTTCATTGGTGTCAGATAGATAGATAGATAGATAGTTTGAATATTGCAACCTCCCTCCAACTCTAAGGATTTTTTCATTGTCAATAATGGATTTAAGGATAGTATATTACTTTTTGAACTAATTCTGTTATTTAGTTTTAATTTTAAGATTTCGTTAGACAAGTGCTCATGCTGTACTACTCTAATAAATGAATATTTCGCGGAATTTATTTCTTTGGTTGTTAAATAATTTAATTTGAGGGCATTGTCGCTCTTGCGCGTGTTCGCAATGAACCGTGAGACCCATGATAGGACTCTTGTTGCACGAGTCCAGCTGCTGTGTTTATTTAATAGTTCGATTAAAAATTCTGACTGTAAATTATGCACAATGTTTACTTGTTTACAATTTTTTAATTCTAATGTTGGCATGATAATATTAGAATTTTCAGGTACATAATTGTTATCTTTAAGCCACTTGGGGCCTTGCCACCAAATTGTATGATTTTTAAGTTGTTGTATGTTTAACCCTCTCGTTGCGCAATCGGCTGAATTATCTTCCGACCGGGTATAATTCCAACAAGAAGCAGGTATGACTTCTGTCACCATTCGTACTCTGTTAGCTACGAATGCTTTCCAGCGAGTGCTCTCTCCCTGTAGCCAACCCAATGTAATCATCGAATCCGTCCATCCAAATATTTTAATATTTTGCTGGGGTAACGAATGAAGTACGTTCTTCATCAATTTTGCTAATAAAACAGTAGCACATAGTTCTAATCTTGGCAGGGTGACTTGTTTATTCAAAGGAGCTAGTTTTGTTTTGGCTGCAATCAATGTCACTGTAACGTATTCATTGCTGTTTTGAGTTTTTAAATATATAGCGCATGCGTATACCTTTTCTGAGGCATCGGCGAAGCCATGTAGCTCTATGGCATTCTTAGAGCTACCCAACCATCGTGGTATGTCAATACAATCGATATGCTTTAGCTCTTCTAGCAATTGCATCAGTTCGTGGTGCATGTCAGGGGGTATATTGTCATTCCAGTTAATTCCAGTTGACCAGACACGCTGAAATTGTAATTTCTCTCTGATAGAAATAGGTGAAAGCCATCCAAGGGGGTCATATATTTTTGATATATGAGATAACATCTCTCTCTTTGTCATGCATTCCTGTTTAATCTCAGTATGTACTTTGCTTTGAAATTTAAATGTGTCAGATGCTGCATCCCATCGTAATCCTAAGGTTTTTGTAGAATTGTCATATTTAAAGTCAATAAATGCTGGATCGACTTGCTCTTCACATAAATCATGTAATAGCTCAGGCGCGTTGCTACACCATTTACGTAAATTAAATCCAGCGCTCCGTAACATCTCTATCAACTGCATCTGTATTTGCTTAGCCTCTTCGATAGTATGGCTGCCTGCTAACAAGTCATCGACATAAAAATTATTTTCTAGAACGTCTGCTGCGACTGGGTATTGAGTAGCTTGGTCACGTGCTAACTGCTTCATCGTCCGCATTGCAAGAAATGGCGATGCTTTCATGCCATAGGTGAGTGTACACAGTTGGTATTCTTTAATGATTTCATCAGTACTACTTCTCCATACAACCTTTTGCAATTGTTGATCGTTGTCATGTAATAAAATCATCCGATACATTTTTTCGCAGTCCGCGGAGTAAACATATCTATATGAACGCCAATGTATTAATAGCTGTTGGATGTCTTGTTGCAATTTAGGTCCAGTTTCCATCAGATCATTTAAGCTGTAGCCGCTTGATGTTTTGGAAGACGCGTTGAAGACGACGCGTAATTTTGTAGTAGATGAATCGAGTTTATGTACGTCATGGTGAGGTAAGTAACAGCTGATTGTCTGAGTACTGGTGTCACATTCCTTCATATGCTCTAACTCTTTATATTCCTCCATGAACTTCCGATAATCTTCATGTAATTTAGGATGTTTAGAAAATTTTTGCTCCAAGCTATTAAACTGTGCAATGGCTTTAGTTTTAGATGTTCCCAAATATTTTTCAAAATTAGGTTTCATCGGTAGTCTCACTTCATATTTTCCATTAGGTAGTCGTCGTGTTGTTTTAATGTAATAGTCTTCACAAAATTTTTCACTCTCTGTCATCTCATTATCTTGTTTACTTATGTCTTCCATCTCCCAGAATCTACTTATGTCCTCTTTGTTGTTAATAATAACATGACAGTTAACATTTTTTGTCACATTTCCCGATAGCACCCATCCTAGTTTAGTTTGTTGTGCAATAGGCTGTTCCGGTAATCCTCTCAATATTCCATCCATTAAAATTTCTGAATATATTTTTGCATCAAATAATATGTCAATAGGCATCGAAATATTGTAACACGGATCGGCGAGTTCGATGTTCTGTAAGTGAACATAGTTTTTCTTTGAAAAAGAATGCGTAGGCAGGTTATGTATTAGTTTAGGCATAATTAATGCTTCTGTATTAAATGTAAAATTGTCATAAGTCGATTTGCATGTCAATTGAACTTTTCCTCTACTCTTATTGGACAGGGTGCCTACCCCACATATGTTTGCATTGAAATGTTGACGTTGCAATTCTAATCGTTGTACAGCATTCTCTGTAATCAATGTAGATTGGGAACCTTGGTCTAGTAGACCTCTTAATGTCACGTAGGTACCATCTTTAGCTTGAACTTGTAGTTGCACCGTTGTCAATAATATTTCATCATCGCTTTGCACGTGGCTTACGGTTGTTTGTGCATTTTGCTGTTGCTGGGGGCGATGACTTGCATTGGAAAATAAGTCATGTATCAATGTGTTGTGCGCTTGACAACACCTTTTGCATCGCTTTTGTGAATTACAAACATTATGCTCATGGATGTAAAGACAATTATTGCATATCTTATATTTTGATAAAATGCTTCGCTTCTCCACATTTGTCATATTCTCGAACCGTTTACATTGAAACAATGCATGCGTCGAATTACTGCAGACCGGGCATTTCGCTGTCACGATGCTTGTATGATATGCTCGATTATAAGACGATTTAGAAAACCGCGTATTTAATGTTTTATTACTATCCTTCTTTGCAGGGATTGTTGATGTATTTAACGGCTTATAGGGGGTTGTTTCATAATTTTTGCACATAGGCTCAAGGGCTGTAAATTTACTCTCCAAAAATGACATAATTTCGTCGAAAGTTGCCAAGGATTTAGGTGCTTTTCTTGATTCCCGGTAATCTCTTAACGTGTCATTATCTAACTTCTTTGATATAAGATGCACTAATAGAGGACCCCAAGTAGAAGTGTCCACCCCTAAGTTCTGGATCGCGTTAATGCATTCAGTACTCGTATCATGTAATTTTTTTAATTCAAATGATGTCTGTTTTTGAATAGGGGGCTGACTGAGAAATACCTCTATTTGTTTAGTAAATAATGCCTGTTCATTATTATATCGTTGATTAATAATGCTCCACGCGGTGTCATAGTTATCTGATGATATATTTAGATGCTGGATAAGTCGCTCTGGCTCTCCACGTAGCTTACTTTTCAGGTGTTGCATTTTTTGAGCTTTTGATAAGGAGTTGTTGTTATGTATAGCCTCCGTGAATAAATCTAGAAATGTTGGCCACTGAATGTAATTTCCCGAGAATATAGGTATATCTATTTGCGGAGTAGAATGTTGAGTGTGTATTACGGATGAAAGTTTTCTATTGAGTGTCTTTTTACAGTTTTCATAAATAGTTTCGTGGCTCGTGTACTCTAGCTCGTATGTCTCATCGGAACCCTCTAAAATATTATCTATTTGCCAATGTAACGTGTCAATGTTATTCCAACGGGATTGTATGTTGCGCAACTTATCTTCTATCTCCCACTTGTCTGCAGCATCCTCTACCTTGCAGCTCTGCACTGTTCTTTTAAAAGCCCTAAAGTTGGTTTTTTGCATTTGTATCAGTTCCTTGACCTTCCCTGTAGTTTCCATTGCAAAAAGTAATATGAAACGATCTTACTTGGTCTGCAGCTACCACCTTTGATGATGTTGGTTCGAGGTTCACCTCTTTGTGTGCTCCAATAAACTCACAAATGTCACAATACCACCTTATAACAATGTCACAAAGTATTTAATTTGCAAAACTTAATGATTTAAACTGTTAAAATGTCAATATTACTGTATAAATGTCACTGCAATTGCTTTCGTAAATTATAAAGATGTAATGCAAACTGAATGTCAATTTCTCACTGTACTATTTAAAAATTGTCAAAAAAATATTTTAAACTGTCACAAAAATGTCACAAAACTGTCACTGCAATCCACGCGAAGGTCGCGAGGTCCAGAAATTGCTCGAAGGACCAAAATGTACGGGTCAGCTACAAGTTCGGCTGTGTCAATGTCAATGTAATGTCAATGAAACACGCGACTGTCCCGTAAGATACCTTTAATTGCACTAAACAATGCATTGCAATAATTGCTGATAAGCAAAATGTACGAGTTAGCTCGTACAATTATGTTAGCGATTAGCGGCGTGGTGTCGGTGGCACTAAGCTAAATCTATGACACGGCCAATCCTTTTTCTTCTGTTTCTTGGCCGGCGACGCATCAGTGACGCCCTCAGCAGTGATGTATGGAGACATCTTTCCAGCGGCAAAGTAGTTTGTTACAATATATTTTTAGTAAGAGCAATTTTCGGTTCTAAAAGCTTGTACGGAACATTTGGTTCGCGAGTACGACTCGCACTTAGTCGGTATCTTCAGTCCACCACCAGTAGGGAGGGGAGGACTCATGGAAGAGGGGAGAAAGGAGGGGGGCTTTCTGTAGCTTTATAATTAAAATACATAAATCAATTTTAGTTCAATAGATTTTATTATTGAAACCCTCATAGTAACACAGGAAAAATATCTTTACCAATTTAATTAATATTCCTTCATTAAGATGTAAAATTCTTTACTTGTGTTGTATTAATGTTTTTACAAAATCTTGTTCTTTCTTTAATTAATTATTATTTATCCATAGCGGGAAATAAGGTAATCAAACTTTTTTAATTCTCTCTGGGTTATCACAAAACGTTACCTGACAGAGGTGATTGAAGGAGTAACGAAGTGAATTACCCATTTAATATTTCTGTTGTGATAGCATATTTTGTAATAACAATATCTGTACGTCAATTCTAAATTTATAACTTTCCAATAACGAAGTTTCTGATTTTTTGTATTAGACTCAATTTATATAACAATAATTAAATAAATAAGTCACACAATAGTCGTAATAAGTTCTGTATCGACCTCCGTACACATATAAAAATAGATCCCTTAACCTATTCGCTAGCCTACAAGGAGAACAGCTCGTAAATGCATAGTTAAATTTATGATATGAAACTATAGTCGGAGCACCATTGTAGTTTAATAATACGGCGCGGGTCGGCCGCCCCGCGCCCGCGCGCACGCACCCGCGCACGCACCCGCACACGCACCCACCCGCACGCACGCACACAGTCGTTACCTATATATACAGACATGTTATCTATGTACATTATGTACAGAAACTAGTGCGCGAGCGAGCGCGGAGCTGCTTTAACGCTTTTACATTTTATCGTCTACTTATATACAACTTATTAACTAACATTCACTTTAGCTAACATTACACTAACTTAAGGCAAATCTTGCTGTACAGAATCGTTCGCACACTTTCACTTTAATATCACATTTAAATCGCCGCTCGACGAGCGACGAGGCTCCCTCGCTTACATCATATTTTCAGTCGGGGCAAGGCGAGTCAACAGTTTAATCGAATCGTTTGACGTTTTCCACGAGGAACTCGCACTACTTTACCATTTATGACTTAATAACAACAAAAGTCAATCTAGTTCACAGGTAGGTGGCGACGACGTCTGGCGCGGGCCCCCGGGGCCCCGGCGCCTGCGGCTAGAGGCCCCGCGAGGTGCGCGGGTCCCGCCGCCGTCACACGTCCGTGTGGCGCGGGGCAGCGGGGGCAGCGGGGGCGGCGGGGGGCGGCTCGTCCTCGGGCTCCGAGTCCTCGATCTCGCACAGGTTGGCGGACACGTCGCTGCACGAGCCGCCCAGTAGAGAGTGCCGCTCCTCTGAAACACGAACCCGCCATATTACTCGTATCGAGTAGATATTATAGCAGAACTTATAGTTTCTCATGTAAGTGAATAATGTATTCTTATGAGAAATAAAGATTCTCTTAAACCTGAACTGCAGGATGATCATTTTTAACATACATTTGCAGTAGAAACTCACCCAGCATGGTGATGAGGCTGTGCGCGTCGGGCTCGCGGCGCGCGCGGCGGGCGATGGGCGCGGCGGGTGCGGGGTGCGCGGGGGGCGCGGCGGGCTCGGAGCGCTCTACGGGCAGGTACTCGTCGGGGTGCAGCAGGTACGACGACGCTGCGGGGTGCGGGGGCGGAACGTCGGTTATTGCGCGGCCGCCACACGAGCATGACATACATTTCACTGCCGCAGATAATTGACCAACTCACCGTCTGTGAAGCGCCGGCGGTCGAGGTCGTCGGTCGCCGAGTCGGTGTCCAGCAGCGGGGGGGGGCGGCCCGAGCGGCGAGCGCGGGGAGCGCGGCGAGGGGGGCGAGGGGGGCGACGACGAGTCCGGCCTTTCCGAACCCGCAACCTGAAACATTCGATTCGACCTGACATTAGATAATTTTCAATAGGAGCAGTCGGTCCTACAACCTTCGAATGAATCTTTTCTGACACCCCGGGGGCAAGGTGACGTTCGTCAACCCCCGCTCTCTCGAACGTCAAGACTCACTTCACTGATGCCGGGCAGCCCGCCGCCGCCGCACCAGTCGGAGCAGTCCCAGTGGTAGCCGCCCACCAGGTCGCCGCCCAGCACCGCGCCGCCCCCGCCCCCGCCGCCCCCGCGCCGCACCGCGGCAGGGGAAGCGCCGCGCGGCCGCGTGTTGCAGCCCTTCAGATCTGCGAACGTGAGCATAACGTTGAAGGTAGGCAAGAGCTAGCGGAGCGAGGGGAGAGGGGAGAGGGGAGAGGGGAGACGTACCGTTGTATATCTTGTTGTCGACGAAGGTGTGGAGGTGCATCTGCTCGGACCAGGGCTTGCGGTCGACGGGGTCGATGTTGAGGTTGCGCAGGTAGTCGGGCGGGATGCCCTCCAGCTCGTCGCCGGCCGAGCCGTACGAGCGCAGCGTGTCGATGTTGTTGAGCGGCGGCGGGTCGGCGCACGAGGCGGGCCGCGCGGGCCGCTCGCGCCGCACCGCCTCCAGGTTGGAGAGCTTGGAGCGCGCGTTGTTGGGCGGCGGCGGCGGCGGCGGCGGGCGGCGGCGGCGCAGCAGCGCGGGCAGCGCCGCCAGCGCGGCCAGCAGCAGCAGCGCGGCGCCCGCGGCCGGCAGCGGCCAGCGCGCGCCCAGCGCCCAGCGCCACGCGCCGCGCCACGCCTCGCCGCCCGCGCCGCCCGCCGCCACCACCGCGTCCGAGTACAGCGGGTTGCCGCAATTCATTCCTACAATGGAACAGTGCCCACCTTACTCATTGTTATAAGTAATACGGCGCGTGTCATCCGTCTCATCGCTCAGGTTCATGTCGTACGCGACTCTCTTGTATTTGGATTTTAACGACTTGGCTTTTTTTTATTAGGGTTCCGTAGCCAAATGGCAAAAAACGGAACCCTTATGGATTCGTCATGTCTGTCCGTCTGTCTGTCTGTCTGTCCGTCCGTCCGTCCGTCCGTCCGTCCGTCCGTCCGTCCGTCCGTCCGTCCGTCCGTCCGTCCGTATGTCACAGCCACTTTTCTCCGAAACTATAAGAACTATACTGTTGAAACTCGGAAGGTATTCTGTAAACCGCGTTAAGATTTTTACACAAAAATAGAAAAAAAAAACAATAAATTTTGGGGTAATAAATAAATACATAGAACTGAAACACAAAATTTTTTTTTTCATCAAACCCATACGTGTGGGGTATCTATGGATAGGTCTTCAAAAATGATATTGAGGTTTCTAATATCATTTTTTTCTAAACTGAATAGTTTGCGCGAGAGACACTTCCAAAGCGGTAAAATGTGTCCCCCCCCCCCCTGTAACTTCTAAAATAAGAGAATGATAAAACTAAAAAAAATATATGATGTACATTACCATGCAAACTTCCAACGAAAATTGATTTGAACGAGATCTAGTAAGTAGTTTTTTTTAATACGTCATAAATCGTAAACCGCAAAAAACATCGATCAAAGTTACAACGAAGTACAAGAACTTTTATATTATGTTACTTGCTGCTACGGAACCCTTCATGGGCGAGTCCGACTCGCACTTGGCCGCTTTTTTTTATTTCTTTGCTCTGTGGTTAGATTCGTGGACTCCCTGGACCGAATATTGGCAACTTCACCCGGACATCGATATTGCATACGAATTAAAAGTAATATTTTTTCAGACAAACATCTCAAAGCGGTAATATTAATCATTAATAATAAACACTCCCCCGCCTTCCCCGAGCGCGGGTGGAACAGCGGGTGGACACGTACCGGTCTTGTCGGGCGGGCACAAGCAGCGGAAGGAGCCGGGCTCGTTGAGGCACGTGGCGCCGTTGAGGCACGGCTCGCCGGCGCACTCGTCCACGTCGTACTGGCAGCGCGGCCCGTAGTATCCGCGGCAGCGGCACGACGGGCCGAACTCGCCCTCCTCGCACTGCCCGCCGTGCGCGCACACGCCCGCCGCGCACCAGCGCCCGCGCTCGCAGCGCGCGCCCGCCAGCCCCGCCGCGCACGCGCACCGGAACCCGCCCGTCTCGCCCCCCGCGCCCTCCGCCGAGCAGTACCCGCCGTGCAGGCAGGGCGCCGACGCGCACGGGTCCGTGTCGCGCTCGCAGCGCGCGCCCGCATACCGCGCGTGGCACGAGCACTCGAACCCTCCCTCCGATGTCGACGCTTCATTTTCGCCCTCCAGGAGGTCTGCCAACTGAACACTCATTTTCATTAGCCCTTTACCCGCCTAGGTCGGATTAATCCGACAAACGTCATCTAATAAATTACAATGGCATGTCACCACATTCAAAATTAGGAGAACATCGCCATACCTCCCGACACGTCCCTCCGTTGAGGCAAGGGTAGGAGGCGCAGGGCCCGGGCGGCGCGAGCGCGGGGCAGGCGGGCGCGAGCCGCGCGCGCACGCGGCGCACCAGCTGCGCGCGCCCGTCGCTCGACGTGCCGCCCTCCTCCAGCGGCAGCGCCGCCGCGCCCAGCCGCGCCTCCGCGATGCAGCCCTCGAACCCGTACGTCACCTGCGGAACACAAGCCGCCTGTTATACTTGCTGGATGATGTCCTCGCCCGCGCACCCCGCACCCTCCTCGCCCGTCCGTCGCTTGCGACAGTGGCTATCGGAGCCCATGGACATCGGCAACATCACAGCCATCACTGACACGTTTCTGGCAAATAGACAGTACAAAGTATGTTCACTGGACTGGGCGGAGCTGCGTTGCCTTTTTGTCTGTATACACTTACGTATACCATTTACCTGTTCAGGGGCGAGGGCGTGCGCGTGTCGCTGCAGCGCGGCCCCGAGCAGCAGGCGGTCAGCACGCGCGTCCAACACGGCGGCTGGCGGCGGCGCCTGCGCGTGCGCCGTGCGTCGGTCCAGCGTGAGCCGCACGGCCGCGCCGCGCCGCTCCAGCCGCGCGTCGTGCCACGCGCCGTCCGCCACCGGCGCGCCGGCGCGGACCAGCGCCTCGCCCGCGCCGAGCTCCATGCGGAACTGCAGGTGCCCCTCGACGATCTCCAGAATCGCGTAGTCGACTCTCCCGGCCGCGTACAGGAGCGTCCCGCGCGGTCGTCGGGTGCGAAATCGCAGCGTCACGGTCAACTCGTCGTCGAGCAGCCGCTCGCCGTCCACGACGCCGCGCTCGAGCCGATAGGAGAGGTAGCCGTCCCCGGCCAGGTGGGCCACGGCCGGCGGCGCCTGGCAGTCGTCGCCGTCGCAGCAGCGGTAGCCGGGCGGACCCAGCGCCGGCTCGCAGCGCGCTCCGCCGCAGTCGTCGCACGCGCCGGCGCTGAGCGTGGCGGGGCGCTCGCAGCGCTCGCCGCCGTAGCCGGGCGCGCAGGCGCACTCGGCCCGCAGCCGGTGCGGCGAGGCGACGAGAGCGAACACGTCTGTCGCGACGGCGCGGACGGTCGTCACGTCGAGTCGAACCCGCTCCGTGCAGGCGCCGTGCACGCAGCCGCCGCACGCGGCCCGCACCAGCTCCTCCACCACGAGCCGCGCGCGCTCCTCGAGCCGCTCGAGGTGCGCGTGCAGCCGCCGCCGCAGCGCCTCCGCCGGCAGGAAGCCGCCGTCGCTGGCGGGCGCGCGCACCGCGAACGCGACGTCGAGGTCCTGCGCCACCTGTCGGCCGCGCCTCTCGCCCGCCTCGCCCGCCTCGCCGTCGCGCCGCAGCCGCAGCCGGGAGGGCTCCACGTCATTGTTGTCACCCGACTGCTGAACGCTTATTATGACCACGTCGCCGGGTTCGCAGTCCGTCGCCTCCCTGACGGCTCGCACGAAACCTTTTCGGTGACTGAGGACGAAGTCGCGGTCGGTGACCTCGCGGAATCGCACCACGATCGCCTGCGCGAGCATCTCGTCGGACACGAGCACCACCACCACCTTCACGATGGCGAACCCGAGGAACTTGCCGTCGTCGACGGTGACGTTGAGGCGGTAGTCCCCGACGTCGAGGCGCGGCGCGGCGCGCAGCGTGCCGTCGCCCGGCTCGATCTCGAACAGGTCCGAGGCGGGGTAGGGCGCGCCGTCCACCGGCGCCAGCGCGTACACGAGCGTGTCGTACGCGTCGCGGTCGGAGGCGTACACGCGGCCGACGGTGCCGCCCGGGAACTCGTCCAAGTAGGAGTTTACTACGATCTCGAGCGGGGTCACTACCGGAGGATACTGCGACTCCTCGATGACCTTGACGTACACCCAGGCGTCGGAGAAGAGAGGGGGCGTTCCGTTGTCGAAAACGCGAACCTGAAGAACGTAGCGGTCCTTGATCCTGTGGTTGAAGCGTGTGGCGGAGCGCAGGTAGCCGTCCTGCTCCAGGCGGAAGGCACCCATCTCGTTGCCGGATTGAAAGTCGAACGTGTACGGAGCGGCGTTGGGGGGCGCGTCCGCGTCGTTCACCACGAACTTGAGCAGCGTGTGGCCGAGCGGCTTGTCCTCCTGAACCACCGCCGAGTAGTTGGTGCGCGCGAACAGCGGCGGGTTGTCGTTCGCGTCCACGATCTCGATGTTGACGAGCGCCGTGGCCTCGAGCGCGGGCACACCGCGGTCCCGCGCCCTCAGCTCCAGCACGTAGGCGGGGGTGGCCTCGCGGTCCAGCGGCGCCGCCACCGACACGTAGCCGGTGTCCGCGTCCACGGCGAACCGTCCGTCGCGGTCGCCGCGAGCGATGGCGTATGCGACGCGACCGTTGGCGCCGTCGTCCGCGTCGTCCGCGATCACCTGCAGCACGCGCGTGCCCACCGCCGCGTCCTCGCGCACGCGCGCCCCGTATGACGCCTGCGAGAACACCGGCGCGTTGTCGTTGCTGTCCGTCACCGTGATGTTCAGCGTGGCGAGGTCGCTCAGAGGCGGGGAGCCGCCGTCGATCGCCTGCACCGTCAGCAGGTACTCCTTGCGCCTCTCGTAGTCGAGCGGCCGCGCCACGGTGACCGCGCCGCCGGCTCGATCGATCGCGAAGTCGTCGCGGTCGTCCCCGCCGACGATGGAGTAGTAGACGTCGGCGTTGACGCCGGCGTCCTGCGAGGTGGCGCGCACGCGGAGGATCTCGGTGCCGACGGCGTCGATCTCGGGCACGCGGGCGTGGTAGCGCTCGAACTCGAACTCGGGCGGGTTGTCGTTGACGTCGGCGACGGTGAGGCGCACGGTGGCGGTGGCGCTGCGCGGCGGGCTGCCGGCGTCGCGCGCCGCCACCACGAGCCGGTGCTCGGCCTGCGTCTCGCGGTCCAGCGGCGCGCGCAGCGTCACGATGCCGCTGTCGGCCGCCAGCTCGAAGGTGCCGCCGGGGTCCTCCGCGAACGAGTACGTCACCAGCCCGTTCTCGCCGAGGTCCGCGTCGGTCGCGTGCACCTGCAAGTCAAATGTTCGTGCGTTAATTAAAGTAAAGCTTCCTTGGGTTCACCACGGGTCCACGGTTGTGCCTGCCCTCAATATTTTTTTAACTCTTGGAAGTACAGTGAAACATGGTTAACTGGAATCTCGAGGAATATCTTCGATAATTTTTGAAACGAAAAAGAATTGATAGATTGATTACCTTAGCGACGAGCGTGCCTCGCTCGGCATCTTCGGGCAGCGTGACGCTGTAGAGCGGCGCGGAGAAGCGCGGCGCGTTGTCGTTGACGTCGTCCAGCGCCACGTCGATCTCAGAGCGGCAGGCCCAGGCGGCGCGCTCGCGGTCCTGCGCGTGCGCCGCCAGCCGGTAGCGCGGCACGCGCTCGCGGTCCAGCGCGGCCGCCACGCTCACGACGCCCGCCTGGTCGATGGCGAAGTGGTCGGCGTGCTCGCCCGACAGGAAGTAGCGCAGGCGCGCGTTGTGCGGCTCGTCCGCGTCGCGCGTCTGCAGCGTCAGCAGCGGCGTGCCGCGCGCCGCGCTCTCCGCCAGCCGCGCGCGGTACCGGTGCCGCACGCAGTACGGCGGGTTGTCTGCGGCCGTGAGCGTGACGCACGGAACAGTAATGAGGGATCATATCATACGAGTAGATCACACGAGTAGGATTTTTTTAAAGTTCTTGACAAATACAAATTGTTGTATAAATAATAAACATGTCACGTTCTTAAATATGTTACATGTAACTAATCTGAACCAAGCCTGACGCACTCCGCACTTTGGGTCTAAAGTTTCAGTGTGTGGTAATTAGCAGAGTTGTCGTCACGACACGTCAGGAACATACGACCACCCGAACGGCAGCCGAAACTTCCCGAGTGGCTAAAGCGTAGGAATATGCGTTCGGGAGCATGATGAAAATGGAATTCCAAAGAGATTCTCGAGAGAATCGTGTAGGGTGCACTAGGCGCGCGGACAGTGTGGACAGTGTGGACAGTGTGGAGACTGGAGACATACCGTTGACGTCGAGCACGGTGATGCGCACGGTGGTGTAGGCGGTGAACTTGCCGTCGGTGGCGGCCACCGTGAGGCGGTAGGCGGGCTCGGCCTCACGGTCCAGCGCGCGCGCCACGTGCAGCTCGCCCGACGCGCGCACCGCGAACCGCGCGCGCTCGTCGCCCGCCGCCACGAAGAACGCCAGCGGCCCGCCCGCCACGTCCGCGTCCGCCACGCGCAGCCGCGCCGCCACCGTGCCCGCCGCCGCGTCCTCGCGCACCTCCGCCGCGTACTCCGCGCGCTCGAACCGCGGCGCGCAGTCGTTGTAGTCCACCAGCCGCACCACCAGCGAGCCGCGCGCCGAGCGCCGCGCCCCCCCCGCCCCTCCCGCCGCGCCGTCGCTCGCCAGCAGCGCCAGCCGGTACTCGGCGCGCGCCTCGCGGTCCAGCGCGCGCGTGCTGCTCACCCAGCCCGAGTGCGCCTCCACGGCGAACGGCACCTCGTCCTGTTCACCCTCGCCCTCCCCCTCCCCCTCCCACACCAACGAGAACCGCACTTCGCCGTTCGTGCCGGCGTCGGGGTCGTCCGCCATCACTACGGAACGAGAGTTGGATATCGTCCATGTAATGAAAATAACATATTATTAGGTTCGCAAACGTTGCGGGGCAAAAAATATAATACACACACACACACACACACACACACACACACACACACACACATGTACACACACACATGCGCGCACACAGACACGACATACACGCACGCAAATATATTTAGCGACTGTTATTGTAAGTAGTTAATAAGTAAAATGTAAATCCTTAATTGGCTTTCATATTTAACTAACAAGTTTTATATCTGTAAACATATCAGGCTGTGGATTTTGTAAAATAAAAAATAAAATAATAAATAAAAATAAATTGAATAGGATCGTTTGTACTAACGCTGCACGACGCTCGTGTGCGGCGGCGCGTTCTCGGCGAGGTGCACGACGTAGGGCGCCGAGTGGAAGGAGGGCGCGTGCTCGTTCACGTCCAGCACGTGCAGCCGCGTCGTCACCATCGTGCTCGGGCCCGCGCCGCCCCCGTCGCCCTCACCGCCCTCGCCGCCTTCGCTCGCGTCGTCCCACTCCACAATGATGCCTGCCAACGAGATAGTGTGTCACTCGCCGACGAACACGAAGCGAAACGACAAAGAAATCAGAAATTTGAAATTGCCGAGAAACCTCATCTTAATCACCTATGAAATGGTCCTGCGCGGTCTCTCGGTCGAGCGGCGCGGCGAGCAACAGGCGGCCGGCCGCGTCCACCGCGAACAGGTCGCGCGGCGGCTGCGCGGGCGCCAGGCGGTAGCGCACCGCGCGCGCCCCCTGCGCCCCCTGCGCCTGCCCCTGCGGCGCCAGCTCCGCGATGAGCGTGCCGAGCGGCGCGTCCTCGCGCAGGAACAGGTCGGGCGGCGGCGGCGCGGCGGCGGGCGCCGCGGCGCCCCGCGCCAGCACATGCACGCTCACGGGCGCCTCGCCCGCCAGCCCGCCGCCGTCCCGCGCGCGCACCCACACCTGCAGCGTGCGCCCGCCTGAAAATCAACAACACATGCCTTAGGCCGTCGTTGCATGGTAGCAGATAAACGTTTTAAAGTTTCCAGAAGGAGCCGCGTTAAAGGGGCGAGGTGGAGTGTGGACGCACCGAATTCGGAAGCGTTCCGGGCGAAGGAGAGCGCGCCGGTGAGCGGGTCGATGGCGAACAGGCCGGCGCTGTCCTCGTAGAGCGAGTAGGTGAGGCGCGCGTGCTCGCCCGCGTCCGCGTCCGCGGCGGCCGGCGTGAGGAAGGGCAGGCCGGGCGCGCGGTCGGCGCGCGGCGCGGCGCGGTACTCGCGCAGCGGGAAGGCGGGCGCGTTGTCGTTGACGTCGGCCACGCGCACGCGCACCGTGGTGTGCCGCACCAGCCCGCCGCCGTCGCTCGCCATCACCGGCACCTGCACACGGCCACACGGCCACACGTTGTATACCTACCTACTAACACTTGAACGCGATGCGTTCACCATCAACATAATTTTTAACCGACGAAAAAAAAAGGAGGAGGTTCTCAATTCGACACGTATATTTTTTTTTTTTTTTTTGTATGATCACGCAGAAATCGGCACAGGGTGGTCCGATTTGGACGATTCTTTTTTTATTGGATAGGGTATGTCCTGAAGTTGGTCCCATATTTTTTTTAAAATTTTATTCCCACCCTAAAGGTACGAAAATAGGGAATGATTGATTATTCACCCGTTTTTTACCCGGAATTTTTACATGTTAACCCTAATAACTTTGTAGTGGATGATCCGATTTCGATGATTCTTTTTTTATTGAATAGTGTATACCTTGAGGTTACTCTTGTTTAAATTTCGAAACAAAATTTTACCCCTATAGGTACGAAAATAGGGGATGATTGATATTTCATCTACTACATTTTTACCTGGTAACTGAATCTATAATTCATAAAATCAATAATTTATTATTAATTATAAGTATTATAGCAACTACATAAAAATTAAAAAATAATTACTTTTTAACAAAAAAAAAAACCAACGAAAAAAAAAAACTGAAAAGCAAAAAATAAAATAAACCATTTAGTATTATAAATTAAGATCCGAAATTAACAGTAAATAAATAATTTTGAGGCGGTGCCAAACCAATGAAAAAACAAACGGCGAAAAGATGTGTAATTAATTTTATGTAATTAATTTTGGTTGTTTGTTTGGCACGGTCTCAAAATTATTTATTTACTGTTAATTTCGGATCTTAATTTATAATACTAAATGGTTTATTTTATTTTTTGCTTTTCAGTTTTTTTTTTTCGTTGGTTTTATTTTTTGTTAAAAAGTAATTATATACTATTGACAACGTTTGCTCAACCCATTTTTGTTTTTAAGAAAAATATATATCCCGCCACAAATTTTAGTGATTGTTGATTTCTACATGCCCTGCACTAATATTATGTAGATTATCTGTTCCGGACGAAGCTCATCGTGCGATCCGTCCTTGTTCGACCTACAATCATAATTATGCAGCAGGTAGAAATACCGCCACCTTTTAGCTACAGCGAATAACTTTTGTGTTTATCATTTAAAGAATATTATATAATCCGCGCGCTATCAGAATGGGATGCTACCTTTTGGAACTGAGACGCTTACGTGTCATCGGCAAGCCGTAGTGTCAGCAACAATGATATTTATTTATTTATTTATGTACACTTTATTGACCATAATATAAAACATTGAAAAACAAATGACGAGCTTAATGCTTTTGCATGTAGGTACATTGTATGTATAAAAAAGGTAAACGTGCTAAGAGGGCGCTGAAATTGAGGCAGTTGAATTTATTCAGGTGTAGCGATTTCACTATGACATTTGACAGCTTTAAGAAGATTTTGTAATTAACACAGGTGGTAAGTATTTTAATTAAAATATTATAGGCGAAGCATAATAATTTAAAGTAGAACGTCCCCAATAGTGATGTCCATCATCTGCAGTACTTAGGTAGTCTGTTTACATTTTTATTATATTTTTCAGAGGGCGATAGGTACTTCTGACGAAAGTAAAAGCTCTGAAGATGACGAAAACTCTTATCATAATTGCCATGAAGTAAATAGGCATTAATGTAAAATAATGTATGTAAACATTTTATTGAATTGATTAGGTACAACCATGAACATTTTTTTAAGAATTATGATAGATCGCAGAAATAATTAATAATTTATAATTAATACTAGGTAATACTACTCGTAAAAAATAATTATCTCAATTGTTCAGCATTTTTTTTGCTAACGCTACTTGAGAACTTTTGTTTTTGATTTACTTCGACAAGGTTCCATACCAATCTCGTCGCGCGCGGGTTATATCACTTGATTGACACCTAATTTAGTTGGCATGTGTATTAAATAATGTATTAAATAGTTTTTAGAGTGCAGTATTAAAATCTAACGGGAAAAGCTGAATCACGGTGGCGAATGTTAGATGTAGTTAGTATAAGAGCCGTGGCTCAGGGGAGTATTTATGAGAATAAATGTGAACAATAGAGAACAGTGAAGTGAACACTAGGGAAGACCGTATACGTAATAATAGTTCGTGATGTTAATAAATTTGTGTGCTATCTACGACAGAGTTTTTTTATGGAAGCGACCACCCCTTCTGTTCCGGGTTCAAACAGTCCTATCATCCGTCCGGCCGCGGCGTCCATACAGTAGAGTGGGCACTGACCTCCCACTCGGCGCGCGCCTCGCGGTCGAGCGGCACGCGCGCGGTGAGCGCCCCGCCGGCCGCGTCCACCGCGAACGTGTCGCGCAGCCGCGCCGACGGGATGGAGTACGTGACGGTGCCGTACTCGCCCGCGTCCTCATCGTACGCCTTCACCGTGGTCAGCAGCAGCGGCGGCGGCTGGTTCTCCAGCGCGCGCGCCTCGTGCACCAGGTGCGGAAAGTGCGGCGCGTGCCGGTTCACCGCCGCCAGCGACACCTTCACGCGCGCGAACGCCGCGTGCGCGCCGTCCGACACCGACACGTTCAGCGAGCGCGGCGCGGCGGCCGGCAGCGCGCGCGCGTCCAGCAGCGACAGCACGCCCGTGCGCGCGTCCAGCGAGAACGCCCGCCGCTCCGCCGGCGCCCCCAGCAGCGCGTACCGCAGGCGCCCCGCGTCGCGCGCGTCCGCGTCCCACGCCGCCGCGCGCGCCAGCGCCGTGCCGCGCGCCGCCTCCACCGACACGGGCGCCGCCACCACCGCGCGCTCCATGCGCGGCGGGCTGTCGTTCACGTCCTCCACTGAGACACGACACCATCGTTACTCACTACGAGAAGAGCAAGCGACGCCACTCGGGCACTTGACGCTCACAACGATCAAATCACCATTCCACATGACGACCACGGTCATTATGGTCCGGCGGAAACGTCACTAATGACGTCATTATTTTCGCTAACGCCGAGCTCTTAGCGACCCACCTGAGAGCTGGGTTGAAGTCTGAAGTGGTCGATGTGGACGGTGAGAGAAATTCGGCGCGATTTTATTTTTAAAATAGAAAATAAAGTTAAAGATGGCGTCAGAAAAAATTACTTTGTATGATTTGACAAGTTGATAAATAATTATTAAACTTTATTATTAAAGGGTTACAAATTATAAAATAACCTCTTACTTACTTTCTAACTTATTTTCAAGCTTGCCCTTTTTTATGTTTACATCAACGGCCAAAACGCTCCACAGTCCATTCCACGTGGGTTTATGACTGTAATGCTCAGAAGCAAGTGGAACGGGAAAAACTGCGGTCGTGAGCGTGATCGTTGTGAGCGTCAAGTGGAACGCAGTATCGATGAAGCTGTGGGGGCGGTACCTTCGATGAAGAGATGCGCGGTGGACAGCAGCGCGGGCCGGCCACCGTCGGTGGCGGTGAGCAGCAGGTGGTGCGCGGCGCGCCGCTCGCGGTCCAGCGCGCCCGCCACGCGCACCTCCCCGCTGCGCTCGTCGATGGCGAACGGCAGCGCCGCCCCCTCGTCCGCTCCCTCATCCGCCCGCTCGCCCGCCCGCTCACCGGCCTCGGGGCCCCACGCCGACAGCGAGTAACGCACCTCGCCATTCTCACCTGTGACCAAGAAAGCTAGTTAGAGCCGGACCACGGGGCGATGGGCAAGGTCGGGAGGACGTGGGGGACGTACCCGTGTCGTTGTCGGGAGCGCGCACGGTGAGCACTAAGTCGCCGGGCTGAGCCGCCTCGGAGACGGGCGCGCGGTACTCGTCGCGCTCGAACTCGGGCGCGCAGTCGTTGACGTCGAGCACGTCGACGACGACGCTGACGTCGGCGAAGGCGCCGGTGACGCCGTCGGTGGCGCGCACGGTGAGGCGGTGCTCGCGCGCGCGCTCGTAGTCCAGCGGGCCGCGCGCCACCACCGCGCCTGCCCCGCGCCAACAACACCATCAGCTCGGCAGGTTAGTCACGGTCACGGTCCGGTAGTACGGCGTGCATGAGTTAGCGGATGATCGATGATCGACTTCGTTATCGTTATATTCGATTGCAAAAAATAAAAGATGAAACAAAAAATACATGAAGCAGAACTTCGATCGGGGAACGGTGGAGGGGGGCCGGATGACAACCGTGAATGGAATGAACACAGAACACAGAACTATGTTGAGACATGGAACGCTGGTGTGACGCATGCGGCATGTAACCCGGTGACCGGTGTATCACATGGAGCAGATGCTCAAGAGCACTGTTGACTGATTGATGTGTGTGTTTATTTATTTATTGATTTATTTAACCTTTATTGACCACAATAAAATATCACGGTACAAATGGCGAGCTTAATGCTGAAAGCATTATCTACCAGCTAACCATTGGCCAAAGTAGAAATGCGCGAAAGGCGGTTAGGGAAGGTGTTCGCAAGAATCTACTACTAGATGGCGTTAGACACACCATTTATCGACGGAGAACTAAGTAGCTGTCACCGTAAAAAGAAGATGGCGATTACGATCGCGAACGTGAAAGAATCTGCAAGCGTAATTTCGGTAAAGTCAAATATTTTGTAATTTGGGCCTAACAATTTTGGTCCTTCGCGTCGGAAGTGTTAGTTTTCGAGCCAGAACGTTTTTATTATTTACGTTGCTACACATATACATACATATTAATACCTACACATAAAATACACAAAATAAATACATATATAAATGTGTGTTGGTAGAACCCTTCATCTCGTCTGCGGAAAAACCATCGAAAACATTTCATGGAATTACAATTCGCCGAACACACACATCGAAAAAACATTTTATCGAATAACCAAACGTAGAACAACTAAGTCATCGATTGACATTTCTTCGGATAGCATTACGTAGAACAACCATATAATCGCATGACAATTAATCAAATTACATTTCGTCGAATGTCATTTCATCGAATGTCATTTCATCTAATGGCAAAGCATCGAATGGGGATTCATCAAATGGACTGCCATTCGATGCATTGAATGGCAATTCATCGAATGACAATTCCTCGAATTGCAATAAAATTATTCTTCTTTAAAATATTTAAAGATTTTATTATAAACAGAAACAATTTTATGCTTTTATAACTTTTTTGTATTGCTTATTTTTTGATCAATAACAATTAAACATTTTTCCGTACATAAAAATTTTAGGTTTAATTTCTTCCTTGAATCATTTTTTTTTCAAAACGTTTACGTTAGTGACAGAAACGAATCGCTGCAAAACCGACTCCACATAGTCTTATAAGCACGATAAGCTCGCGTGGAACCGCCGGAGACAGAAACTGTGCTTGCTGCAAGTTGCATGCTGCTTACGTCTTAGTGCTGCCTTTCAAGGATGTGTGACGTTTGAAATAATAATAAAATATTTATTAATGATCATATGAAAATTATATCATTCGATTCGGTCAATTGTGATTCGATATATTGTCATTCGATGAAATGTCATTCGATTAATTGTGTTTTCGATGAAATGTTCATTCGCTTAATTGTGATTTCGATGAAATGTCGATTTGATTAATTGTAATTCGATGAAATGTTTTCGATGATTTTTCCGCAAATCCCTTCATCTAGGTTTTTACTAAATTACACCTGAGGAGTTGCTGATGTTAAGGAGCTCGTGTTAAAAATCAACCATATTTTTTATTTCACAATTCAGCAATGAATACAAATACTAAGACATCATAAGTGGCGTAGAGGTTTGCCCGTCAATGTTGGCCATAATGTAGACAGTAGATAGAAAAGTACAGAGAAGCCACATAACTATATTTATAATAGAATCTTTCTCTGTCGACTTGACAATGTATTTTTAGTTTCTTACGTTACTTGATAAATTTTAAGTTTCTATATTATTTTAGTTACGGAAAATATAATTTTTCTTTGTTCCTCATCCCTTAATAAATTATTCATCATCATCAGTTCCTACTTCGCCATCCGTGTTTAGTGAACTCGAGATGGGCGAGAGGAAACGGAATGCGCACACGACCTCCTCGCAACGGCAACGGAACAGCAACATGAACAATGAAACATGATCTGCAAGTGATATGTTCAACATAGTCCTGTGCGCGTGCGCGTGCGCGTGCGGGCGAGGCCAACGGACAGCGGACAGCGGACAGCGACAGCTACAGCGGATACTCACATGGGCTATTCCCCCCGACAGCTGCGGGATAAAACACAACGTTAGTGGCCACCGAGTACACGGGGAGCGGTGGATGCGGTGGATGCGGAGGGAGGGGGGCGGGGGGTACTGACCGGTGTCGAAGTGGATCTCGAACAGGTCGGCGGGCCCCTCGTGCAGCGTGTAGATGAGCTGGCGCTGCAGCGGCGAGTGCGCTTGCAGCGGGGGCGCCAGCGGGCCGGGCGCGCCCTCCCGCGCGGCGCGGCGCTCCAGCGCGCGCGGCCAGCCGGGCGCCGCGCCGCCGCCCCACACGCGAACGGTGACGGGGGCCTCCGCGCCGCACGCGGGCGAGCCGCCGTCGAAGGCCGCGATGACGAGCGAATACAGCTGGTTGTGCGCGTCCAGCGACTGCTTCAGTGAGATCTGCCCCGAGCGCCGGTCCACGCGGAACAGCTCACCGTGCCCGCGCTTCATCTCGTACCGGACCTGAACACGGGATTTATCGATCAACTTCAGGTATGTAGGTACAGGAAATAAATTGAAAAAAAATATCCAAATAAAGGACCAGGCTTGGATGGAATACCTAATAAGTTTCTTAAACACTGTTCCTTAAACACCGCTCCTTAGCTCGCGGGCCGCCTCGCCCCTCCGCGCCTACGCGGGTTTACATTACACTCTAGGGGTAGGGCAAACAAGACTACGTGGAGTCGGTTTTGCAGCGATTCGTTTCTGTCACTAACGTAAACGTTTTGAAAAAAAAATGATTCAAGGAAGAAAGTAAACCTAAAATTTTTATGTACGGAAAAATGTTAAATTGTTATTGATCAAAATATAAGAAATAAAAAAAGTTATAAAAAGCATAAAATTGTTTCTGTTTATAATAAATCTTTTAAACAAGAAAAATTGCAATTCGAGGAATTGTCGATGACAGTTCATCGAACGGCAGTCCATTTGATGAATCGCCATTTGATGATTTGCCATTCGATGAAATAACATTCGACGAAATGTCAATTCGATTAATTGTCTTGCGATTAAATGTGCGATTAAATGCTCTACGTAATGCTATTCGAAGAAATGTCAATCGATGACTTAGTTGTTCTACGTTTTGTTATTCGACAAAATATTTTTTCGATGTGTGTGTTCGGCGAATTGTAATTCGATGAAATGTTTTCGATGATTTTTCCGCAGACGGTTTGTTTATCTGTGGACTTGGGTTTAAATTATCTTTGCATGGGTTGTTACTCTGTGGAGTTTCCGAGAGTCAATATGTAGTCACTATGGCATAGGTACTCTGTGCGAATTATAGTAAATCTATCAGCTGTCTTGCCTTGTCACATATTTTACCCTATGTTAACCTGATTAAATGGGAAATACAACCCCATAAGCCAAAGTTTTGATATATTCGTGGTTCAGGATATCAAATGAGCAACCTTAGTTACTTTGTTTTTTTTTATTTAGTAATACTTGACGACCCTGTAGCCTAGTTGGTAGCGAACCTGCCTGCGAAGCGAGAGGTCCCGGGTTCGATTCCCAGCCGGGGCAGATATGTGACAGATAAATATTTGTACTCCGGTCATACATGTGATAGTGATGTGTTACATGAGTGTCGTCCATGCCACCCGCGACACGGTAATAACCTACTGCGGGGGTATGAATGTATTAGTGTTTATTTATATTCATTTATTTATTTAACACGTTTTTCTCTTTTGCATGCTGAGTCCACTGTATTTAGAATGAACACTGCAAAATCCTTATACCTTAATTAAGATGTAAAAAAAAGTAAACACCAAATGCTTCATCGAACCCGTCAAAATCAGTCAAATAGGCATCTAAACAAAATCATAAATTATAAAATAACAAATTTTAAAATATCCAACACTCACCTCGCCGTTGTCGTTGGCGTCGGCGTCGACGGCGTGCACCTTGAGCACGGGCTCGCCGGGCTCGGCGCCCGCGCGCACGGCCGCCGCGTACGGCCGCGCCACGAACACCGGGCAGTTGTCGTTCACGTCCGTCACGCTCACGTGCAGCCGCGCCAGCGCCACGCGCCCCTCGCTCCCCTCCCCCTCGCGCCACTCGCGCCCCTCACCCCCCGAGCGCGCCTGCAGCAGCAGCGTGTACGAGTCGCGCAGCTCGCGGTCCAGCGCCACGCCCGTCGTGCGCACGGCGCCGGACGTGCTCCCCACCTGGCGGCACGGACGCGACGCTGTCAATACTGTCATGCGGCATGCGCTGTCAAACACTAGGAACTATACTTGTACCCAAAGTACCTAACTTTAGAACCAGTGCCTCAACTTTTATAATGTCCCGAGGCAAACTTTACTCAAATCAAATAAAAATTTTTATGCGTTTAGTTGCCATTAGGAAGTTTGAATAGATATGTTCGACGTCCCCCATCCATAAAATTGCAGCAAACCATTTAGGGTAATTATTGTGTAGGACAAGACAGTGTTATGTAGCATGTTAATACATATTTATTTATGCAATAAAAGTGAAACTAGACATGAGGCCCGCTCACCTCGAAGCCGGCGGTGGGGTTCAGGATGCGGAACTCGACGTGCTCGTTGAGCGCGGCGCCCAGCACGCCGAGCACGGCCACGACGGCCGGCTTGGTGGAGTTCTCCACCACGGACGCGTAGTAGTCCGCCTTCTGGAACGCCAGGCCGGCGTGCTGCGGCTCACGCACGCGCACCTCCACGCGCGCCGTGCTCGAGTAGCGGCCGTCCGACACGCGCACGCGCAGCCGGTGCACGCCGCCCGGTGCGCCCAGCGCCGCCGCCTCCGCCACCGACAGCACGCCGGCGGCGGACAGCGCGAAGGCCCCGCGCGGGTCCCCGTCGATGATGTCGAACTTGACGGGGTCGAGGTCGGGGTCGGCGGCGGCCAGCGCCAGCACGGCCACGCCGCGCGCGCTCGGCAGCAGCACGGTGGCGGTGTACGCGGCGCGCGAGAAGGCCGGCGGGCAGTCGTTCACGTTGGTCACGTCGACGGTGACGCGCGCCGAGCTGTCCGACGGCAGCCGCGGACTGCCCATGTCCACCACCTGCCGACCGCGGAGGTTGATACAACAACTAAATACATTAGGACCGGATGGGGTCCAGCTCCAATTTCCCTTCGGAGAGCCATGATACGAACCTTAACGGTGAAGGTGTGGGTGCGCGCCGTCTCGTAGTCGAGCGGCGCGGCCAGCTGCAGCGCGCCCGTGGTGGGGTCGACGCGGAACAGCGCGGCGGCCGCCGGCTCCAGGATCTCGAACGCGCGCTGCCGGTTGGCGGGCGAGTCGCCGTCCTCCGCCGCCAGCACGAGCGGCTCGCCCGCCGCGCCCCCCGCGCCCCCCGCGCCCGCCACCAGCGCGCCCGCCGCCGCCGCCTCCGACGCGCGCCCGCGGTACTCGCGCGCCACCAGCCGCGGCGGGAACTCGTTGCGGTCCAGCACGTGCACGGTCACGCGCGCCGTCGCGCTGCCGCCGCCCTGCACAGGAAACGTTCCCCCAGTTACGACAGTTCATCCGTCGATCGACGATCACACGTCGACGTTACGTTACGTGTCGACGGACGTACCATGTTATACGCGACGACGGTGAGGTTGTAGAGGTCCCTCTCCTCGTAGTCGAGCGGCACGCGCAGCGCCAGCGCGCCGGCGGCCGGGTTGAGCCGGAAGCGGCCCTCGCCGCCGCGCAGCTCGTACCAGACGGCGGACGCGCTGCGCGCCTCGAGCGCGGCGAGCGGCGTGCCGGCAGGCGCGCCCTCCTCCACCTCGCACGCGAGCTCGTCGGCGGCGAAGCGCGGCGGCGCGTCGTCCGGCTCCACGAGCAGCACGTGCAGCGGCAGCGTGGCGGCGCGCGCGGCGGGCGGCGGGCCGGCGGCGCGCACCGTCAGCGTGTAGTCGCGCGCGGCGGCCGGCGGCGCGCGCGTCAGCGTCACGTCCCCGCGCGCCGCGTCCACCGCGAACAGCCCGCCCGCGTCGCCGCCCACCAGCGAGTAGCTGTGCGGGAGGGGCGGGAAGGTCCACATGTACTTCGTAAACAACGTAGGCCTACACGTTACGAAACTAGAATGATGACGATAACTACCACTGGTGTTGGTGAGGTAATATAATAATATATTTTTATGCAATACGTAGAAATGTATTATTAGTAGCTGACTCGGCGAACTTTGTACCGCGTCTCCCTCGACTGACAGTATCAAAATAAAAAGCAGTCAAACGCGAGTAACATAATATAAAAGTTGTTGAAGTTCGTTGTAACTTTGATCGAGGTAAATTGCGATTTACGATACGTCATAAGTATTAAAAAAAACTACTTACTAGATCTCGTTCAAACCAATTTTCGGTGGAAGTTTGCATGGTAATGTACATCATATATTTTTTTTAGTTTTATCATTCTCTTATTTTGGAAGTTACGGGGGGGGGGGGGGTGGACACATTTTACCACTTTGGAAGTGTCTCTCGCGCAAACTATTCAGTTTAGAAAAAAAAGCGGCCAAGTGCGAGTCGGACTCGCCCATGAAGGGTTCCGTAGCAGCAAGTAACATAATATAAAAGTTCTTGTACTTCGTTGTAACTTTGATCAATGTTTTTTGCGGTTTACGATTTATGACGTATTAAAAAAAAACTACATACTAGATCTCATTCAAACCAATAGGGATGTTGACACTATCAGTAAATTAAAATAAAGGAGGTGGCCAATATTTACCCCGGAAATGGTTAAAATACGTTTTTTTGTACAAGGTTTTAGTCCTCTGAAAAGACATATTTTCCATTTATTATAACATAACTAGAATTTTAATTTTCTTCTGAACTCCGCCGTGAGTAGTTATAATAAATTAACAATAATAATAAGTTGTATTGTATACAAATATACTTTTACTATCTCCATTTCTATCACCCCGGTCACTCACATGCGCGCAAATGTTTGACATTTTTACGAATGTTTGCACATATGTGAAGGGTGGTCAGGCAAATGGGTTCGCATATGAGTATACAATACAAGCCCATTTCCGCTTCCTCCTACACTTTGTTCACGAATGTTCAATCTTGCTGTTGTTATTATGTTGTTGTCATTCAAATCCATTTTCAATACAGAAAATAAATGGTAGTACGATTAGACGCCACGAACCACGAAAAATTAGGAGATACATCACCTTTTTAGTCGTGTGCGCAACTGGTCGCACGAATGTGTGGGAGACTACACGAAGGTTCGAGGTTCGCGCGCTTTGATGTGCGACAAAAAACCGACACAGCTTGGAAAACCCCGAATGCCTCCAAAACTTCGCATAATCTTTCGTGAAGGTCGTCCCACACTTGTGGGTTCGCGTATTCGCGCGAATGTGAGTGACCGGCATCACTGGAGGTTGACAATTGGCTGACAGAAGTGCGAATGTCTACTATATTGTCATTTGCCAAAATAATATTTTTCAGTTTCATTTCTGCGAAATATTAATTGTATTTGATTTTTTGCCATGAGGTGCATTAATTGCGCGGTTGATATTGAGCGCATGGCACGTCACTCCATATCTTCCTTAGCAAGAAACCTGCAATCCATATTGGTAGAATGGATCACTGCAGTACAGGTATAGTTATATATTTTTCTTTACTATTAAGTAGTGCTTACTACGACTAGGTTCACGCGGCAATGTACAATATTCCTGTTTTTTTTGCAATACGTTTAGAAAATAAGTTCTATTTTATAATAGGCTCGTAACATTTTTTTCTTTCAACTTTTAGGCAAAGGCAAAGGCTACTATACTGTAGATGAGTACATAAATGACAAAGACGCATGGAAATGACCAGCTCTGCAAGCAGTTCTGTACAAGCTGTATATTTTTTTGTAATAAATATATCAATGTATTTTTATTTTTAAAAGATGTGTTGAGGAGATTTTTTACAGCTTTTCTTGTCCTCCATGACAAAGCACCTTTGCGAAAAGCTGGTTGATTAAAAAATTACGTGCATAAGTGAATCAATGATACCTAAACGAATAAATGATTTTGAATTTGAAAAAAAATTGAATGCATCACCTTATTTGCCTTATTTGGTACTATTGTTATATTTTATTCCTTAATTTTTACATATGTGTACCTAAATGAATGAATGATGAAACACTTAATAATATCAATATGCAGTTTTATTTATATTACGTTTGCTTGTGAATATTTACAGATAGGTAGGTGACAAGTTAATATGTATATTTTATTTAGTACTGCTGGTACTTCTTTTTGTAGGAATAAGGTCATAAAGTCATAATTAAAGTAAAAGACATATATTAATTAATTATCCAAAAGATAAATAGTATTTATTTAATACAAAAATCGCTCTTTAAAACATTTTTTCACGATTACATATGTTTTGCAGAATGTCAAACTACAAAAGCTAAAACTGCCAGTAAAAGGAGAATCCCGAGTTCTAGAGATTTTTATTGATAAAATTATCACAGTAGATATTGTAAGCTTTAATGTAAGGTAAAAATAATATGTGTATGTCGGTGAGGCCACGAATCTCCAGTGAAGGTCCAGGGACGGACCTCTTTATTCTACAACGCTTGTCCGATACAGAGGTTGGCATATAAGAAACGACATGTCATATTTAGAGGAAGGAATTGTCAATAAGATATAACGGATGATCACGTAGTGTTGAAGTACTTGGAATTCCATCTGAGGTATTGATGTGAACGTTAGGAGAACTTGAAATATAATATCATGGAGCAAAGTAAAAGGAATATTATTGAATAACCAACACCGTAGAATACCCCTTTTGTTACATCAGAAGTGTTGGAAGAACTGATGCGCCCAAAATATCGGAAAAGTCGGAAAATAAATGAGGAATGACACTAGCTCGGATGACATTTGAAGAAAATTTTGCAAGAATTTTGAGAAATTAAACAATCCAAAACGCAATACAATGAGAATTGTCGAAGTTTATAATATAATCGATGTGGATAATGCGCAATGTAGTGATGTGAGAGAAATAAACCAAGCCATCCAATATGTAGACCTTTCAGAGTACGATATACTGATACGCGAATGTCGATTTTTAAGAATGAGGTGACGACTAAAATTTCTTCGAGGAACATGTTGATGGAAGTGGATGTAACTACGGATCGCAGATAAGTAGCCCTAGTATAGCATCAAATGTGATATTTGATATTATCATACGAGTGAAATTAACCTTACTTATTTTTCAGTTGCGGGAAATCGATGATACATGAAATAATGATCTACCACGCCAGCCACGTGAAACCAAGAGTCCCAGGAGCTGTCTGCTGCGTGAGCGGTGCTAGATTAGGTGATGGCAGAATGAGTGCACAACCATCTTCACGCATAGTTTGATCATACAGGTGATTTTGTGAAGTTTTCTATGATTATGGGGCTGATGAGCGTGTAGATAATGTTGTTGCTGGTATTGGATTTAAACGAATCATTCTTAAAATTATTTCCATGATTTGCCTGACATTCGTATTTAAAGAACGAAATTACGTTGTCTTTATAAGAGGGTTTTTCAGTCAATGACAGTGACATCCTTTATTTTCTAAATTTAATAAATGGTTTAAAGTTATGAAACTTTATTGGATCACTAAGAGTAAGCTGTTGCAATTGTTGACAGTTCGAAGTTTTTGCTATCAGGTTCCTTATGATGCGAGTACGTTATGGTGAATAGTGACTTCTTGTCAGTAGACTCGTTAGACTTGTGTAAGTCAGATGTAAGTCATGTACAGAAACTATGGTCGGTCTGATGGTATAGTAAAAGAAGGATTACATGATGATATCAATTTAATGAGTTTCGCAACAATGGCTATTGTAAAAAAAAAGAGTAAAAAAAAGAGATGTGAAAAAAAAAGATGTGAAAAAAGAGAGAAAAAAAGAGAGAAAAAAAAAAGTTTAAAAAAGAGATAAGTGAAAATGAAAGGTAAAAAAAAGAGTACCTAGTAACAATATGAAATTGTAAAAAAAATGGAGTAAAAAAAAAAGAGTTATGTTAAAAAAAAGTTGTAAAAAAAAGGTGTCAAAAAAAGAGGAAAAGAAATGTGAATGAGTCCGGGCCAGCATAGAACTGAAGGGACGTTGTACCTGGAGAGTCTTAGAGAGACTGGACCAGGTGTCTGCAGGGTATAATCCGGACCAGACGACAATAACATAATTGCGACGTTCCGTAGAGTCTTATGAACCAGATTGGTAACCAAATGGCCAAACCATAGTTATCTCCGCTATATTTTAAGTGTCCACATTTAAAATATCAGACTTAATGAGCGAATTATTCTTGACTGTAAATTAATAATGATGTGATGAATGACGAAAATAAAATGAATGTGAATCAGGTTAATGTAGTCAGAATAGCCGAGCAAAATACTGTTGAGACTGTTTTTACAGGATTCTGATTATCCACACGAGGTCGTGTGGGTCGTCAGCGATGGCCGTGTGCGTGATACGAAAACAACGAGTTGTGGAGCCAGGAGTTAGAATGGAGACCACAAACACCAACAGCCCGATACACCGACGCTCTTATGAGGGCGACTGGTATTGCTGGATGAGATCATAAGCGGAGGACCATGTGGCATGCCTTGTGGAGCAGTAGATAGAAGAAGCATGATGATGATGTACCAAGATAAATTAAAGCGCGCACGAGGACGAGCGCACGTCAGGATAGCCGTGTCGGTGAGGCCACGAATCTCCAGTGAAGGTCCAGGGACGGACCTCTTTATTCTACAACGCTTGTCCGATGCAGAGGTTGGCATATAAGAAACGACATGTCATATTTAGAGGAAGGAATTGTCAATAAGATACAACGGATGATCACGTAGTGTTGAAGTACTTGGAATTCCATCTGAGGTATTGATGTGAACGTTAGGAGAACTTGAAATATAATATCATGGAGCAAAGTAAAAGGAATATTATTGAATAACCAACACCGTAGAATACCCCTTTTGTTACATGTACATTATACTTCACAAATGGGGCAAATGCCCATACAGATGTTGGCCACCTCCTTTATGTTTAAAGTATCAACGAAAACATTTAAACACCTAAAATATAATTCTTTTGTCGAAACCAATCACAATAAATTAAATATAATTATTTTAAAATGTTAAAAATAGTACTCATTGTCACGTGACCACAAACGTCATTTTGAGCTTATGACATCATTGTTCTTATTTTATATGGAAGTGCAACTAACTTCAGTCGACAGATAGTATTGAATATCGGCTAGTGACGTCACGTGACGTTTTTGGTGGGAAATATGAAAATGATTTTTATTTATCAATTTTTGTCTTTAAATTGAAGATTATTATTTTTATAATATTTTTTCATGAATCTTAAGGTTCTATCTATAAAATCAAATTGAATCCTAAAATTAGTCAACATCCCTATTTTCGTCGGAAGTTTGCTTAGTAATGTACATCATATATTTTTTTCAGTTTTATCATTCCCTTATTTTAGAAGTTACGGGGGGGGGGGGGACACATTTTACCACTTTGGAAGTGTCTCTCGCGCGAACTATTCAGTTTAGAAAAAAATATAGATATTCGAAACTTCGATATCATTTTTGAAGACCTATTCATAGATACCCCACACGTATAGGTTTGATGAAAAAAAATTTTTGAGTTTCAGTTCTATGTATGGGGAACCCCCAAAAATCTTAATGCGGTTCACAGAATACATCTATTTACCAAGTTTCAACAGTATAGTTCTTATAGTTTCGGAAAAAAATGACTGTGACATACGGTCGGACAGACAGACATAACGAATCCATAAGGGTTCCATTTTTTGCCATTTGGCTACGGAACCCTAAAAGGTATGTGGCTAAGGTAAAAAAGAATTAGCGAAATCCGTCCAGCCACTGATGCTGTGACCAAGGGAAATAGGGATTCATTTTTAACCAACTTTAAAAAATGAAGAGCTTTTAAGTTCCACTGTATATTTATTTTCATTCACCGATTTCTACGCCAATTGTAACCGATTTCAAAAAAAATTCTGATCTGACAATGGGATCCCAGAGAAATCGAGGGCAACCCTCAAACTTTACAGGCACCTACTACGTTTATCATATTTATATATGTTATGTAGATATATTACGTGATTCGTGCGCCGTCGCCGGCGTCGCGGTCGGCGGCGCGCAGCGGGGCCACGAGCGCGCCGGGCGGCGACCCGCGCGGCACGCGCGCCTCCACCAGCCGCCGCCCCCACTCGGGCGCGTGTTCGTCGGCGTCGTGCACGCGCACGGTGACGCGCGCGTACGCCACGGCCGCGCGCGGCGCCTGGTCGCGCGCCCACACCGTCAGCTCGTGAAGCGCCGCGCTCTCCCTGGAACAGACGTAACATGTCGGCCGATCCGGGGCTAGAACGCAAGGCTGGATATTCGCCGTGTAGTCTAGTCGAGGACATTCATATTTTTAGGAGCTTTGCCACTATTTTTCTCAAATGTGAAGTTGTTGATTATCACGCTTCACTTTACATTTCATCGAATTACAATTAATCGAATCGACATTTCATCGAAATCACAATTAATCGAATGATCATTTCATCGAAAACACAATTAATCGAATTAACATTTCACCGAAAACAATTAATCGAATGTAATTTCATCGAATGACAGTTCATCGAATGACAATATATCGAATTACAATATATCGAATGACAATATATCGAATGACAATATATCGAATCACAATTGGACGAATCGAATGATATAATTTTCGTATGATCATTAATAAATATTTTTTTATTATTTCAAACGTCGTAAGCAGCATGCAACATGCAGCAAGCACAGTTTCTGTCACGGCTCCGGCGCTGCGGGGCTCCGGCGGTCCCATGCGAGCTTATCGTCGCAGATGCTTTTAATGCTCACTACCGCAGCTTCGGCTTGCTGGCCGGCTGTGCTAGCCAGCCTCAGCTGCTGCGGCGAGCATTAAAACTACCTGCTCCTTAGCTCGCGGGCCGCCTCGCCCCTCCGCGCCTACGCGGGTTTACATTACACTCTAGGGGTAGGGCAAACAAGACTACGTGGAGTCGGTTTTGCAGCGATTCGTTTCTGTCACTAACGTAAACGTTTTGAAAAAAAAATGATTCAAGGAAAAAAGTAAACCTAAAATTTTTATGTACATAAAAATGTTAAATTGTTATTGATCAAAAAATAACAAATACAAAAATGTTATAAAAAGCATAAAATTGTTTCTGTTTATAATAACATCTTTGAATCTTTTAAACAAGAAAAATTGCAATTCGAAGAAATGACATTCGATGAAATGACATTCAATGAAATGATATTCGATGAAATGACATTCGACTAAATGTAATTCGATTAATTGTCATGCGATTAAATGGTTGTTCTACGTAATGCTATTCGAAGAAATGTTAATCGATGACTTGGTTATTCTACGTTTTGTTATTCGACAAAATGTTTTTTCGATGTATTGTGTTCGGCGAATTGTAATTTGATGAAATGTTTTCGATGATCTTTCCGCAGACGATCCTACCTCACCTGATATAAATTATAATGTAATAAATAAATTGTAATGTACTGTTTTTAATGTATTGTTTAATAATTATGTAGCTAGAATTATGTAACTTTTGACTTTCCTTAAGTGAGTCAGTTGTTCCTATGACGAAACAAATAATTAATAACTTAAATTATAATTTAAGTTTGAATTTGTGAAAATGCTCAGTGAAAACTGTAAAGGATACCTGTCGAGCGGGCGCGCCAGCTCCAGCACGCCCGTCAGCTCGTGCAGCCGGAACAGCGGCAGGTCGCGGGGCGCGCGCGCCGCCGCCACGCCGTACAGCAGCCGCGCGCCCCCCGCCGCCCCCGCCGCGCCCCCCTCCCCCGCGCCCCGCACCGCCGCCCGCAGCGCCAGCAGCGCCTCGCCCGCGCGCGCCGCCTCCGACACCTCCACCACGTACTCGTCCTGCGAGAACGCCACGCCGCCCTCGTTCGCGTCGTTGATCACCGTGATGTTCACCTGCCGCACGGTACACGGTAGACGGTAGACGGTAGGGTTGACTTAAGTTTTGTTGGGATTTTTTATTTTGAAGAATAGACGATAGAAAGTACTAGATACAAAGATTTGGTATTTGTAAAAATATACAGTATCGATGATTATAATATAATATGTTTGCTTTATTTTTGTATTGCTGCCAGCACAAAAAATTTGTTTACGTTTGCTTGTTAACTTATGAATTAAAGTAATCAAACATGAAACAGACGGAATTTTTTTTTTTTTTTTTTTTTTTTTTTTTTTTTTTTTTTTTTTTTTTTTTTTTATTCGAAGTAGGTTTGTTACAAACACTTTTCGAAAGTCACTCAACGCCATCGCTTCAACAAATCCCTACCGTGAGTGGTCCCGGTAGAAGAAGCGGCAAGAAACTCCCGGGATTATTTTTTTCCTACTCACAGTTACAGACAGTACTTACTACTACTTATTACATTATTTAATTTAAAATTCACTAACATCTGATTTATCAAAAACATCCCGAAAATAAATATTGTCTGTATAATAGTTGAAGTTGTCCAGTCAATAGTGACACTGTGTTAGTGTGGTATAGGTGTACTAAGCGGTGGGTGTGGGGGGGTACTGACGGTGGTGCGCGCCTCGTGCTGGCCGTCCGTGGCGGCCACGACGAGCGCGTACTGCGCGCGCCGCTCCCACAGCAGGCGCCGCGCCAGCACCAGCGACCCGTCCTCGCGGCCCAGCGCGAACTGCCGCTCCGGGTCGCCGTCTGCACGCACGCACACACCCACACACATCACATCACAGTCAGACATATACACATCACATGTCTTATATTTATCCGACAAAATGTATTTGAGTTTTTTTTTTTTTTTATGAGAATGATTATTAAGCTTAATTAAAAATCGGGAATATGCATATATTATCTTATTCATTTTTCACTTCGTATTAATATAGTAAAAAATATAAAAAATGTTGGAAGTGTACCAGTAACTTTTTAAATGAAAGCAATTGTGATCTCAAACGCAAACGTACCTACGATGTCGTAGTAGACTGGGTCGTCGTCGGGGTCTTGGGCCTGCAGCAGCGCCAGCAGGAAGCCGGGCGCGTCCAGCTCGGCGGCCTGCAGCGGCGGCAGCGCGCGCAGCCGCGGCGCCCCGCCCCCCGCGCGCCGCCGCACCGCGCCCCGCACCCGCGCGCGCGCCACCGCGCACCGGGCCGGCACGCCGCCGTCGCACGCGCGGATCGCGAGGTCGAACACCCGATGCGGCGCGAGCGGCAGGCGCGGCGCGGCGTACACGCGGCCCGAGCGCGCGTGCACCCGCAGCAGCCCGCGGGCGGCGCCGCGCGCGCGCGCCCAGTAGCGCACGGTGCCGTTGGCGCCCGCGTCGGGGTCCAGCGCCGTCACCGTGGCCACGTACATGTCGCCGGCGGCCGCGGGCTCGTCCCACAACACCCACTCGTCCTCGCCGCCCTCCGCGCTGCTCTCCTCCCCGTCCCCGTCGCCCTCCCCGTCGCTCTCTCCGTCGCTTTCCCCCTCGCCGGCCTCGTCCGCGGCTTCATCATTCTTTACAAACATAAAATATTTTTTTTTATACAAATGAGAATAAGTCCACGTATGTAATGCCAAAATTAAGGTGTATATGAGCTTCCGGCTTATTATCTCTCATTCCGATGTTGACCACGTTAGGCTCATTCGGTTAGACCTTATGGCTGTTATCTCTTATTCAAACGAAAGTAGGTAACATTTACTGAGCCCTTAACAGTTGATTTCTCTTAGCCCACGGAAACAATCTTCCGGGGATACAAATCATATTAGATAGTAGTCATAACGCAAGTTATTATGTATAAGACAAGTATTATCTAAATCAGTTCAGTGGCCGCCATACCATCTCCAAAAACAAGGTATACTGGTATAATATTGTGTGGGGTGTGGGGTGTGAGTGTGTGACCTGCACGGGCGGCAGCGGCACGCGCACGTCGTAGAAGCGCTGCGTGAAGACCGGCGCGTGGTCGTTGATGTCGAGCACGCGCACCAGCACGCGCGCGGCGCCGCCCAGCGCGCCGTCCCACGCGCGCACCTCCAGCGCGTGCTGCGCCGCCGCCTCGCGGTCCAGCGCGCGCCCCGTCGTCGTGATCTCGCCTGCCGACAACACATCCATCCATCCATCACTCGATCCTCGACCGGACGACCGCGAGGGAGGGGCTCCGACCGGGAGTACGTGTGTGATACGCTACCGGAGTCCTCGTCGATGGAGAAGAGCCCGTCGGGGTTGCCGGCGACGATGGAGTAGCGCAGGCGCACGGGCTGCGGCGCGGCGTCAGCGTCGTGTGCGCGCACGGTGGCCACGCGCGTGCCGCGCGGCGCGCCCTCCGCCACGGCCGCGTCGTACGCCGCGCGCTCCGGCCACGGCGCCATGTCGTTCACGTCCTCCACCTCCACGTACACCTGTATCATACACGTTGCACATGTCACGTGGAGTGTGGCGAGTGCGGCGAGTGTGGCGAGTGTGGCGGGCGGGAGCTGGGGCCTGGGAGCGAGCGTTACCTGGACGCAGGCGTGCCGGGGCACGAGGCCGTGGTCCTGCGCGCACACCGTGAGCCAGTAGTGCGGCGTGCTCTCGCGGTCCAGCGGCGTCAGCGTGCGGATCACACCTGCTGCCCACAATATTATTGAGTAACAACACCTCGAACCAATATTACGACACAGCGTGATTTTGAGGAACGAAGTTCCTTAACGCGACTTGCAGGTGGAGTGAAATGGGAGAAATGGATGGCAGGAGTGTGAAGTAACGGAAGACACGAACTGTTTTTTTATAAAGTAAAATGATATCAAAACTATATTACTGTTTTTTAAGTCTACGTCATACATAATATTTTTTTTTTCACAATGCGACAGCTAAAATTGTAATGAATTTGTAAAAGGAGTACTAACACAATATAAGTGGAAACCATTTCCTTATTTATCAGTTTCACGACCACGGAGTCTAGCCTTTCCGCGCTAAGACTCCTTGACAGCATGCCATCGACAAAAAGCCGCAGAAAATTGTGAAAATATACCCATAGCGGAGGAACGTCGTTCCCATGATTGTGGTGTCCACAGATGGGTAATCTGTCGCGTGTCCCATGTGACACCTCTCTCCCTTTTTAACCGACTTCAAAAAAAGGAGGAGGTTCTCAATTCGACTGTATTTTTTTTTTTTATGTTTGTTACCTCAGAACTTTGGACTTGGCGAACCGATTTTGATGATTCTTTTTTTAATCGAAAGCTGGTGGCTGTCATGTGGTCCCATGTAAATTTTATTGATATCTGACAATGGCATCCACGACAAAACCACATAAGTCGTAAATTTGTGTTAAGATGTGCGCGACAAATTGACGAATAACTCAATATCACGCCAACCGATTTCAATGATTCTTTTTTTAATCGAAAGCAGGTGCTTGTTATGTGGTCCCATATAAATTTGAATGAGATCTGACGAGTAGTTTTTGAAACTTTGAAGTCGGTTATTTTTTGTTAGTAAAATTTAGATTATTGTTAATAGAATATTTAATTTTATTTATTTATTTTTATACTTTTGGGCTACAAAGAAGACGGATGAGAGACGATTGCATGTCACAGAGATGAGAATGTTAAGGTGGATGTGTGGAGTGACGAGAATGGATAAAGTAAGGAATGAGTATATTAGAGGAAGTTAGAAAGTGGCAAAAATGACAGAAAAGTTGAAAGGGAACCGAATGTCGTGGTATGGACATGTGATGAGGAGAGAGGAAACGCATGTGGCGAGAAGAGTGATGGATATGAATGTGATGGATAGACGAAGGGGACGAGGACGACCAAAGAAAAGATGGATGGATTGTGTGACAGAGGATATGAAAGATAAGAGAGTTAGTGTAAAGATGACGGCTGATAGGGAAGTGTGGAAGAGGAAAACATATTGCGCCGATCCCAAATAAAATTGGGAATTGGGCAGGATGATGATGATATACTTTTGGCTCCTTGGTTAATTAGAAGTTCAGTTAATAAGAAGCAACATCAACATTCCAAATTTAAATAAGTTTCAATAAAACGCTAGTGACCGGCATCATCGATGGAGAAGTGCGGCATGCCGGAGCCACCGCGCACGTAGTAGGCGAGGCGCGAGTCGCGGCCCGGCGGGTCGGCGTCGGCGGCGGCGGCGGCGGCCACGCGCGCGCCCGGCGCCGCGTCCTCGCGCACGGCGGCCGCCAGCGCCACGCGGTCGGCGAACGCGGGCGCGTGCGCGTTCTCGTCCACGTCCAGCACCTCCACCACCAGCGTGGCCTCCGCGCGCAGCGCCGGCCGCCCGCCGTCCGTCGCGCGCACCGTCACGCCGTACACCTACACCATACATACACCGTCAACACATTATCAAACATTACACAATGTGAACATTGAAACTGGCGCAGGCCGTTAGTGCGTTATAATGAAAAAAATATGAAAGCTACATAACTTATAGGATCGGTTAAAAATGATCTGACCTGCCTCTCCTCGAAGTCGAGTCTCTTGAGCGTGCGCAGCGTGCCGGAGGTGGGGTCGACGGTGAAGACGGCGTCGTCGGCGGCCTGGTCGGGCAGCGAGTAGGACACCTGCCCGCCCGCGCCCAGGTCGGGGTCGAACGCCTCCAGCACGGCCACTAGCGTGCCCGGCGGCACGTCCTCGCGCACGCGCGCGCTGTACGCGCTCAGCGCGAACCGCGGCGCGTTGTCGTTCACGTCGTCCACCGCCACGCGCACCAGCGCCTCCGCGCGCAGCCCGCCGCCGTCCGTCGCGCGCACCGTCAGCTCGTACAGCGCGCGCCGCTCGCGGTCCAGCGGCGCGCACACCGACACCGCGCCCGACTCGCGCTCCACGCAGAACTCGCCCTCCCCGCCCTCCCCGCCGCCGCTCAGGCTGTACGTCACCTTGCCGAACTCGCCGCCGTCGCGGTCCGTCGCGTTCGCGCGGAAGATCGTCGTTCCGTTGATCGCGTTCTCGGTCACCCGGTAGCTGGCGAGGGTCTTCTCGAACTTCGGGGCGTTGTCGTTGACGTCCAGCACGGTGACGGGCAGCAGGCGCGAGGCGGACCGGCGCGGCTGGCCGAGGTCGTACACGGTCACGTTCAGGTAGTACTCGCTCTCGCGCTCCCGGTCCAGGTAGCCGATCACCTTCAGCTCGCCGGTGTCGGGGTCGATCCGGAACGCGGAGTCGGCGTCGCCCCCCGAGATGGCGTACACCAGGAGACCGTTGTAGCCGAGGTCGCGGTCTCTCGCGCGCAGCCCGACCAAGGAGGTCCCGAGCGCGATCGACTCGTTCACCTGGACCTCGATGGGGAAGTCGACGAACTCGGGGGAGTGCAAATTTTCACCGTATCGCGACGGTGCCAGCGGAAAGTCATCGGCGAAATCGACGGGAGCGTTGCTGCGTTCGGAGGCGGCCAGTAGCTCGGTGAGGCGGCGCGCCACGCCAGTGTCGCGGCACTCGAGCGCGCCGGTGTCGCCGCCGCCGCCCCCGCCGCCGCCGCCACCGCCGCCGCCCACCAGGTGCAACGTGAGCGTGGCCGCGTCCGCGAAGTGCGTGCCGTCGGTCGCCGTCACGTTCAGCACGCGGCTCTCGGCACGCACGTCGGAGAGGTCGCACGAGAGGCTCAACACGCCGGTGCCGGAGTCCAGGGAGAAGCAGTTGTCCTCGTTCCCGCCTATTATTCGATAAGACACGACGTCGCCGGAGTCCAAGTCGATAGCCGAGAGAGTGACGATTTCGTATCCTATTGGTATTCGGCGGGGGATGTATCCGACGCAATCCACTCTCTCGAACTGCGGTCTGTTATCGTTGATGTCTTCCAGTCGGACCGTCAGGCGCATCTCGGCCTGCCGGCGGTACGGCAGGCCCCAGTCGCTGGCACGTATTCTCAATATGTATTCGCGTCGCATGCTCTCGTAATCCAGTAATCTAGTGGTTCTCACAGCACCGGAGAAGTGATCCACGTCGAACGGCACGGGCTGTAAATTTGCGATGCTGTATGAAATGTAAGCATTTTCCCCGGAGTCTGCGTCACGGGCGATCACCCGCGCCACCACGGCGCCAGTCGGACCGTTTTCCGGGACCGTCACCTCCATGCTGTCACGTTCGAACACGGGATCGTTGTCGTTCGCGTCCACAATGGCAATCTTTACTTTGGCGGAAGACTGCTTCCTGGTGCCCGCGTTCCCGTGATCGATCGCGGAGACGGTCAAGGTGTACATCGACTTTTCTTCGGCGGCGAGAAGCATCGCAGTGTATAGCACCCCGGTTTCAGGATTAACTAGAAACTCGCCACCCTCGTTGCCGCCAACTATTTCAATGTACACTTGGGCGTTGGCACCCACGTCGCGGTCGCTGACCTTCAGCCTAATGACGGGCGTGTTGGGCGGCGCGGTCTCCGGCAGGCTCGCCTCGTACACCTCGCGGCTGAACACGGGCGCGTTGTCGTTGACGTCGGTCAGGATCACCGGCAATGTCAGGTAGGAGGAGCGGGGCGGCTGGCCGGCGTCGGTCGCGCGAAGTGTCAAGTTGTACCCGCGCGGGGCACTCTCCCTGTCTAAAAGCGCATGGACGACGATGTCGTACTCGGTCGGTTGCTCCGATTGTCGAACTCTAAAGTGTCCATCGGGGTCCCCGTCGACGATCTCTAACCCGGCGAGGCGGCCGTGCTCGCCGGCGTCTCGATCGGTGACTTCGACTATGGCGTAGATCTCGGCGGTGGAGTTTTCTATGAGTTCCGGCAGGCGGCGCACCTTCAGTTCGGGCGCGTGCAGGTTGGCCCGCACGACGCGCACGACCAGGGAGGCCCTCGCCGCGGGCGCGCCCTTCCCGAGCGCTAGTAGCGAGGCCCGGTCGCGCGCCAGCACCGTCAGGTCGTGGCGGGCGCTCTCCGCCACCGACAGGGTCCGGGTCACGGTTATTACTCCACTCGTGGGGTGCACGGCGAATCGATCGGTCCTCTCGGCGAGGCTGTAATATATCTCACCGTTGATCCCGAGGTCGGCGTCCTCCGCGGACACTCGGGCGATGCTCGAGTGGAGCTGCGCGTCCTCCGCCACAGTTGCCTCGTACTCGGTGGGATAGAAGAGCGGGCTGAGGTCGTTCTCGTCGGTGATGGTGACCGCCACGACGACGTCGGCCTCCAGCTGGCGGGCGCCGTGCGTGACGGTGGCGCGCACCTCGAGCCTGTACGAGTCGCGGCGCTCGCGGTTCAGCACGTCCGAGTGTCCGGCGCGCGTGCGGATCGACAGGAAGCAGAAGTCACCGACGACGCGCTCCTCGGCCTTGAAGAACTTGTCCTTGTCGCCGTGGCGGATGCGGTAGCGCACGCGCGCGTCGGGCGCGGGCAGCCGCAGGCCGAGCGGCTCGTCGCCGGGCGGCTGCTCGCAGTAGGTGCGCGGCGGGCTGTTCTCGGGGATGCTCACGTTGTAGAGCGCGGCCGGGAAGCGCAGCAGCTCGGGGAGGGGCCCCGCGGGGGGCCCGGCGGGGGGTCCGGGGCCGCGCGCGCCGCACAGCGCCGCCGCCGCCAACACCAGCAGCGCGCGCGCGCTCGCCATACTCTCCACCGCTCTCTGAAACATGTCACCGGATCACACAATACCTTCTTATTAAGATGATGGGGAGATGGGTAAAGTAAGTGAGGCTGGCAAATTAAGTTAACGCAAACAGAACACAGCACGCTGTGATCTATACTATAATAAAACTCAAAGGGCAAATTTACTGTACATTGAATATTTTTTTTAAATTTTGACTAGGGGGCACTTCAATAACGTGTTAGAGCATAAAAATATTTTTTTTAGAATTATTGTCTGTCTGTCTGTCTGTCCGGGCATCACATGAAAACCCTTGAACGGATTTCGATGAAAATTGGTAAAGTTGTTACTAATACTCCGGGTCACATTTTAGGATACTTTTTATCCCGGAAAATTAAAAGGTTTCCCCGGGAAACGGGATGAAAGTTTGTACGGAATATTTTTAAAACATCAACCGATTTGCTTCAAATTTGCCACAAATATTCCTTGCTTAAATTAATGGAACACGTATTTTTCAGTTTTTCAAAATTTTGCACAATAAAGAAAAAATACAAATTAATGTGAATATTGCTTATTTTTCAAAACCCACTCCTGGAGGAATCCTTTGTGATTTTATCGTGGGTTTCAGTATATAAATTACTAAATATAAGTACTTCAATATAAATTCACCGTTTTTTAAATTTCCAAGAGGTACAAATAAGGTAAAACATAATTTCCGTATGCGAAGCTGCGGGCAACAGCTAGTACATATCTATGTATGTAAAGTGGGTAGGGCCCCTCGGGGGGATTATATTGGTAACATTTCATGATATGTAATCCCCCCTATAAAGCGGTACTCTTATGACGCGTTTTCATATTACGCGATTTCAATTCCCCCGTATAACACGGGCATTCCCCCATATAACGCGGGGATATCCCATATACATATTTCTGTACTGTGAAATTTATAATGATTTGTACAGTCCATAATTATTAGCTTCGCGTATCTTTGCACGTGTGTCAATTGTGATATTACAAAATTAAATTATTTTATTTTGTGTATTAAAAGGTGTAGGTTAAATTTTTATTTAAAAAAAATATTTTTTTAAGCCATGACAAGTGAAAAAGAAACAAAACCCACGTTAAAAAGGCAATTTATTTCTCTACAGCAAAAAAATAATATTTTGGATCAGCTAAATAATGGTAAGAAATCAAACAGCAATAGCAAATGATTTGGAGCTAAACGAATCAACAGTATGAACAACTTTAAAAAATGAAAGTAAAATTAGGAGTGCTGTAATATCTAGATTCTAGATCTATCTCATGCACACTGGATGGCGCGTCAAGTCAAACTGCAGACATAATCAAGTACACTTGACCGTATGGCCTCCCCGCGTTATACGAGATCGTAAAATCGCGTTATACGGGAATACCCCTATAACGCGTTTTCGTATAACGCGGAACCAATCTACCGCGTTATAGGGGGGATGAGTGTAATTATCATTATTGCAATTGTTATTTCTCTATTGGATTTCCCTGGATACCTACCACTACCACCCTCTTGCTTGAGTCAGCCGCCGAACGATTCGTCGTCGTGTTGCCATCAGCCCGGCTGAGGGCTCGAGGGCAGTTCTTTCTTTTTTTCTTCTTCTCTCTTTCTGGACCGGCAACGCAACAGTGATACCTTTGGTGTCGCTGATATCCATGGGCGATGAGCAGTTAAAATCAGGTGGAGCGTCAGCTCGTTTGTCGGCTATTTCACAATGTAGGGTTCCGAAATAGTTTATCGACTATTACTCATTAACTAATTATGCTAACATAGCCCGTGATAGTCTTCCTTGCAAATTCATCATATAACCTATTTTTAACAATTTTTTCACTTGTCCTGTTCAACTCCAACCGTTTAGCCAGCATGAGGGAACACTTGACTCTAACCAAAATTAGCACTTAAAAGTACGCGACGAATAAAAAATTCATCCTTACGTCAACTATAGGGGAATTACCCTGAAAAAAATGTTTTTCAATATTTTATTCTACGATTCTGGAGTTTTAATAAATAATTATAATATATAATTATATTCATGCCAAATTACACCTTTCTAGCATAAGGATCCGTAGTCAAAACTGAACCCTTATAGTTTCGTCATGTCCATCCGTCCGCAGTATAGGATAGATGGATATACATATTTATTATGACATCACGAACCCATAACGTTTACGGTGTGGGGATGTTGTATTATTGAAAGACTGTACTCGATCAATTATCTTTTATTACTGCATCATCAATACAATAAGATGAGTTTATATAGGTCTTACACACACTACACCTCACCTCGGGGGTGATGAGAAAAAAAATATGTTGACACAATTTTTTTTTATAGTATTAAATATAAGATTCATGATTATATATTTTATAAAGCTTAATAATATTAGGTATATTACTTAATCAATAAATGGTTTAGTTCTATTTTTATGGATTTCATAAGGTTTATTACCCTTTAAAATTTTTACATTAGTACTTAAATCCTCTAAAACAACAAATGTTCCATCCCATTGTGGATCTAATTTATTGGCCGTCTCATTTTTTACTAATATAAGCTGTCCATTAGTATATGTGACATTATTTATATATTTATCATAAGTATATTTACGATTTTGCTTACTTAGAAGCAAATTATTACGAGCATCTTGATGTGCCACTTGTAACCTATACTTAAGATCTAAGGGATAACTTTCTGGATTATATAAAGGTTCTATATACTGACTTACTCTACACGGTATTACACTAGGTCTACCGAATACTAGTTCGAACGGTGTGTATTTGGTTTCTGTATGAACAGTATTATTGAAACTGTAACACCAAAACGGAAGCCAATGACTCCATGTATCCTTTTGACGGTCACAATGTATTCTTAAGAAATCACCTAAGTTTTTATGGGAATTTTCAAGCGCACCGATGGATTGGTGGTGATAGGCTGTAGATGTTAATTTAGTTATTCCTAAGATTTTACATACCTGTTCCATTATCGAAGAAACAAACTCTGTTCCACGATCCGTCGCCATAGTATTTGGTATTCCAAACCTTAAAATAAAATTCTTAACTAATGCATCCGCTACACTTACTGTTTCCTTGTTTTTCAAAGGATATGCCTCGACGAACTTAGTAAGCTCGCACTGCAGGGTTAAAATATAACAATTACCTTCATAGTCTTTTTGTAAAGGACCTACAATGTCGAGATAGATCTTTTCAAAAGCATATGAAGCAGTTGTAGTTATCTCCATGGGCGCCTTGACATATCTACAATGCTTCATTTTCTGACATTTACTGCATTTCCTCACAAAATTAATGACGTCTTCATCTAAGCCTGGCCAATAAAATTTTCTCTTGATGTTATTAGTCATCCTACGTACACCTGCGTGACCTGCGGTGGGTAATAGATGAAAATCTTGTAAAATAAAATTTCTTTCATCCTCATTATCTATTCTTCTAACTCCTTGTAATATATAAATCCGTGGACCGGTCCAATCCTTATTATTTTTAATTTCCTTTAATAAATCTTTAATAAAACTTTTATTTTCTTGATTTTTTACTATGCATAGCTCATTTAAATTCATATTTTTACAAAATTTCTCTAACTTAGTCACAAATTCGTCTCGCGTAAATTGTGCCCTAAAGTTGAGATTAATAAAAATAATTTGTCTACGCTGACAAAAAACAAAACACTCACTTTCTACTAAATTACTTTGTCTTTTTAATTTATTTAATTCGTCTTGTCCTATAAAAGTCATTTCTACACAATTATTTGGTTTTTTAAGCACCTCAACTATTTGTGGTTGATCAGGCCACTCCTTGTCGGGGTTACTAACAGTAGATGTATTTAACTGCTTGTCTAACACTAAACGCCTTTTCTGATTTCGAGTTAGGACTAGCATAATTTCGTCATTCATTTGTTTTAAAGTGTCTGATGTTATAGTTATTCTTGATAAAGCGTCTGCAACGCTGTTGTCTTTTCCCTTAACATATACAATTTTAAAATTATATTCTTCTAGTGCTAATCTAAACTTAAGAAGCCTGCTTGATGGATCTTTCATTGAAAACAAATATATTAATGGCCTATGATCTGTCATAATTGTAAATGATTTACCGTACACGTATGGTCTGAAGTATTTCACAGCCCAAACTATTGCAACTAATTCTTTTTGAATAGTGGGATAATTTATTTCTGCTTTATTAAGCGGTCTACTAGCATACGCTACTGGCTTCAAGTTTTTATTACACAAAACCGCTCCGATAGCTTTACCTGATGCATCAGTTTGAATGACAAATTCATTATCTTCTGAAAAATCTGGAAATTCTAATATTGGTGGGGTTATTAATGCATTTTTTAATGTTTCGAATGCCTTTTGACATTCTTCGTTCCAAACAAATGGTTCAAATTTTCTTGTTAATTTATTTAAAGGATAAGTTATCTCTGCAAAGTTATCAATGAATTTCCTGTAATAGTTACAAAAGGCTACAAACCTTTTCACTTCGTCTACGTTAGTTGGAATTGGATATTTTTGTAGTATTTCAACTTTTGCTGGATCAGGTAAAACTCCATTCTCTGATACCAAATGTCCTAAATAAAGAATTTCTTTCTGTAAAAAGTTACATTTCTCTGGATTCAATTTTAAATTATTTTTCCTAAGGCGTTCTAAAACGTCAATCAAGTTCTTGTTATGAGATTCTAAATTTCTGCCAAATACAACCAAATCATCTAAATAAATAAAGCATTTATCGTAAGTTAATCCAGACATAGCTACAGACATTACGCGACTAAATGCACTTGGACTTGTCTTGAGTCCCATTGGCAATCTTTTCATTTGATATTGTCCAGAATTTGTAGTAAACGCTGTATATTCCCTACTATTTTTATCTAAAGAAACTTGATAGTAACCTTGGTTAAGGTCTAAATGAGAGAAGTACACTGAACCAGAGAGTGAATCCAAAATTTCAGTGATATTTGGTAAAGGGAACTTATCATCAATTATACAGTCATTAAGTTTACGATAATCCACCACTAAACGCCATTTCTTTTCATTTTCGCTCTTCTTTGGTACCAATAAGATAGGACTAGACCACTCACTCTTTGCTTCCTCTATGATGTCATTGTCAATCATTTTTTTTATTTGTTTATTAACTTCATTTTTTAATGAATGAGGCAATCGATACTGCTTGACATAAACTGGGCTACTATTTGGTTTTAACGTAATGGATTGTTCATAAACGTTTGTAGTTGTTAATTTATCCCCGGGTAGAAAAAATACATCTGAATATTTAGCGCAAAGTTCTTGAATAGATTTTCGCTCTTCCGAATTTAAATTATTTAATTGTAAAATGTCTAATAAAGTTTTTGCTCGCTCTAAATTATTACAGTTAGGTTTAAATTCACACAAATTATAATCTTGTATTGAATATATATCAGGCTGAAACATTGGTAAAGTAATATCATGTTCATTTACGTTTAAAATTTTTACAAGTAGTCTATTATTTTTAACTCTTCCAATACATCCCGCCAGAAAAACATTTTCCGCCAATTGTTTACTATGTATAACGCAATCATCCATATCGTTAACATTTACAAATAAATAATGAATTGATTCACATCTCGCTGGAATGCACAAAGTTTCATTAGAGTAGTCTATGATGTCACGAAGTTCTAAAGAATATTTCATTCCATATTTAGATAACGTTATAATATTAGTCTCCAAGTTGATATTCGATGCATAATAACACAGAAAGTCTAAACCTAAAATTCCATCAGCCTTTAATGGTATGTTATCGAAAACATGAAGCTTGATATTAAAGTCAACACAATGATGTTCATCACGATGAGTCAAGCATAAGTCAACAAGTCCAGTTGAACGAATCTGACCCCCAATACCATTTATGGTTGTCTCATTCCTAATTAGTGAACTGTTGCTATGTAATGCATCGCGCTTTATTACGGACAAAGAAGCACCAGTATCTATTAACCAAAAGTATTTTCTATTTCCTAAATACAATACAAAAAATTTGGCTTTACCAGTTAATGTCAAAATATTATGTTTGAGATCGAAAAAACTGCATCTCATTCGGTTTTTGTATCACGGAGTCATTCCTATCACTTTCGTCATTATAAAACACTCGATGGTTATTACCATTACTATGAGTTTCGTAACTCGAATGATTCTCGCTCCCAAAGCGTTGTCCTCGCCCTCTGTTAAAATTTTTATAGTGACCTCTACCATTACCACGGGCATTGTAGAATAACCTTCCACGTGAGAAATTCACGTTACCTCTACCTGAGTTAAATGAAGTATGTTGATGTTGACCTCTTTTGACATTATTAAGAATATGGTTTTGATTTTGATAACGTCCATTTCCTCGATGTCCACGTGCTCGTTCATTGTAAGAAGTATAAGCATGCCACTTACCTCTTCCACGACGTGAAAACTGCATGACATTTTCTACACCTGTCGAAGACGATGCCGCCGTCAGCTCCTCGTCTTTTGCTGCCTGAATTGCGTCTGTTAAGCTGTTATAGTTGCGTGCAGCAATAATCGTACTGAGCCTAGAATCCCTCAATCCATCTGCAAACCGTTTAATTGCCATTTTTTCATTGAGTGGTTTTAATACGCTATAATTTTCGGTATTACCATCCGCCTGCGATATTGTCAAATTTGTGAATATTTTTTCTAATTCAGTGCCATATTGGTCAATTGTACGCCATCCTTGTGTCATATTTTGCAACCGCGATTGTAAAGCAGTAAATGATTTTTTAGGCAAAAGAATGTCACGTAAGTCTTTGACAAAATCACTGGCAGATTCGTAATCATTGGACATACGTAGCTTAGCGTTCTCTGATAATCTACTTTTCAGGACAAATTTTATGAGAAGTTTTTTCCCTGCGTCTGATAACATATCAGCGTACATTTCTACGGAGTCAATGATACCTTTGATGTTATTGTTATTCATCACAGGAATCAAACTACACGCCGTTTTTAGATCGAATTCCATGATTAATTCTGGATTTGAACTGGCTTCACAAAATTCACTGTCACTGTCTTGCTTAGCTAAAGAACATAAATCAATAATATGCAAATAACAAGATTCTATTTCATCATTTAATAGACACAGTGATGTCAATGACTCTGACTTTGTATCTTGTTTGGAAGTCAATAATTGAATTAATTCTTTACTTTTTGTATAAATTATTTCAACCTCAAGTAGTTTATTTTTTATGACATTTCCTTTATACCGTGACTGACCTTTTTTAATTAAATATTTACGTATTAATTTAAGTTCTTCTAAGCATTTTAATAATTCATCTTCCATACCCTTTCACATGAAAATATATGAATAATACAATACATACCAATCTGTTAGCGAGGTACCGTAGTAGGGGACACAGAGTGTAAGTTGATACATCAGAATGCGATCTTTCTATTGTTATAAATCTTACTCCTATTTTTACTTATCACTATAATCACTACAGTCTACTAATATTTTCCATTATTAAATTTTCCCGATTTACGATACTTAGGAACCGTATATTATATTATGTCGAACCGAAAACTTATCACCACTTATCGCACTTTATACGCGCACTTATAACACTCCACAAATATCGCAGCAGAAGAATATCACTCTCAGCTACTCCTATTTCATTGGAACTCGGACTTGGACATCTTCTTCTCCACGAATAGCTCTGATGCGGCTGAATGATCGTCGTAGGCTGTTCTGCAGAATCTGGTCATTTATCCAAGTGTGGTGACATTTTTTATATTGTTTCCATGCTAAATAAAGAGCGCCAAGACCCAGCAGCAAACAAATTACCAGCAGAATGATACTCATCCCCGAAATATGATTTTTCAGCTCTTCAACATGTGCATTATTCTCCCCGGCCGAATTTTGGTTTAAGAACACTGTTTCCTTTTCTACGTTTGAGCGACACATTTTACGGCTTAGGTTTTTTACCAAAAATTTACTAATAGTTCGATATACTGCACCAAACGGTAATGCACGAATGAATATTTAATTATTGAGTTCATGATTCGTTATACTCAGTTCTATTGGAGCCGTAACACTACACCGAGATAGAAATCGCGTCACGCGCCCCAAATATGGCAAGGGTCGCCATGTGGGGATGTTGTATTATTGAAAGACTGTACTCGATCAATTATCTTTTATTACTGCATCATCAATACAATAAGATGAGTTTATATAGGTCTTACACACACTACACCTCAACGGTTTGATGACTTTGGAACCCTAAAAATTGGTGGAAAGTTTTTGTTCACGTGTTAGAATATTTACTGGCACCTATTATTATCTTTCTATGAAGCCTGCACGGCCATCGGCCAGCGACTGCTCGAGTCAGCCTCCTGGAGCCCAATTCTCATTTCGTAGACATACATGTCTAACAGAGATATCTCGAAAAAACATGGCCGATGTCGAATGAAACCTAATTTCCTTATTCTCGGGATGTCACATTAGTGATATCTCGGAGCCTTTTCGTACGACATGCAACGTATGGTCCGGAGCATTCGAGATTGAAATGTCGCGCGTTTTGACCAATCACAGCAGGGTATAAGTTGACATTGGTTACCATGGATATAATAGTCTAACTGGACCATGGATATAATATTCTAACTGGATCCCAACCTCCACCATGGATATATTACTCTATCTGGATCACAGACTTCGTAGTGGTACCTGACGATTTTTTAATTAAAGATAAGAAGGACCATTTTTGTATTGTTTCCATGTTATCTATAGTCCCAGGATATATCCTGGGATAATGATACATCATTAGATTGCGTTTTTAGAATGGTTTAAAAACATCTATAAAGATGAAATTTTAATATAGAAGTACCATAATTGTGTACTTTAAATTTCAATTTACTATTAATGCAATAATTTAAATTCGGTAATTTTGAAAAAACATTAATAAAATGTATTATTTCAATATGTATATATTACCTACACCTATTACCTACTATACTCAAAATTATCTAAGATGCCCATAATGATACCTGCCATTTAATAATACGAACTAACCACTTACCATCAGGTGGATCGTCAGCTTGTTTGCCGGCTCGGCTATTTCCATGCATACCTAGCAACTTGAGTTGTTAGGAAGAAACAATAAAATAATATTTTATTGGAATCGTACATACATGTTGCGAATACGCAGTACAAGATAGCTCAATCGAGGTAGTAGGTAGGTACCTAAATATTACGGTTTTTAGTTTACAATTTAATTATCGAATCGATTAGAAGGTCTTACAATTATGAAGAACCATATCAAAATAGGACATAATCTTTCTAAGTGTGGACACCCTACAATAATGAAGGACAATCTCAATCCGTCATTCTGATATGACGTCAACGATGACGTTATATCGGAATCGAATGTCAGGTACCTCTACAAAGTCTATGATCCAGATAGAGTATAATCCATGACCTCTACGAAGATTGGAATCCAGTTAGCCTATTAAATCCATGTTACATACTCTTTGATTGACATTTTGTCATGACAAGAATGTTTCGTTATACGGTGCGCGGCTAGTCTTTTTGCCAAAAATATGCAATAATAAAAATTTTAAGCAATATCGCATTTAAGAAATTCTAACAATACGGGGATCATTTAGAATGAATATTAAAGTATGTTAATACACTTTCATTTGATAAGTGTATTTTAAAACCTCTTTTTAAGTGTAGTCAAGTTTTGTTGACTTGGCGTTGCTGTAGTCTAGAAAACGGAACGTTTATTTCATATGTCATATGGTAATGTCGAAAGATAAAATGTCGAATGTGCCCCAGAATAACTTTTTTGGATACATTCGAGATTTTGCCGACATGTCTCGCCGAGATTTAAAGATTAGTGATATGTCTGACTTCGACATTATCTCTTCAAAATGAGAATTGGGCTCCTGACTCCTGACTTAAGGTCGATTTATATCTACAGACATTGAGTGTGGCAGACACGTGCCGTGGCAGACAAAATGATATTCTTCCATACAGTAACTATTAACGTATTTATATCTATCGTAACACGGCCGTACAGACGCTTACAGACACGTGTCGTGCCCGGCCAGTATTCTCGGAAAGAATATTTTGTCTGCGCGGTTCATGTCTGTACGTGTCTGTGGCTCCTTGCCGGGCAGTGTGAATAGAGTATCGGAACTGCGTAAAAGCAAAGCAAAGCAACAACCCATAATTGTCCCACTGCTGGGCTCGGGGTCTCCTCTCACAATGTGAGGGGTATTAGGCCATAGTCTACCACGCTGGCCAAGTGCGGATTGGTAGACTTCACACACCTTCGAGAACTTTATGGAGAACTCTCCGGTGTGCAGGTTTCCTCACGATGTTTTCCTTCACCGAAGCAAGTGATAATTAACTTGTAATACGCACATAATATTTGAAAAATTAGAGGTGCGTGCCAGGGTTTGAACTCGGGCCCCTTCGTTCGGGAGACCAACGTTCTACCGCTAGGCTATCACTGCTTTTCGGAACTGCGTACACGTGCTTTATTCTTATTATTATTATTCTTCTAAAGCTATGCAGTAACTGCCAGTGAGAGCGGACGCCGATGACGGCGTCTGTCGGTATCCGGGGTGTCTGTCACGGCACGTTTCTATACGTTACATATAAATAAATGGTGTCTGTCGGTGTCTGCCACGGCACGTGTCTGCCACACTCAATGTCTGGAGATATAAATCGACCTTTACATGTTCAAACGTCATGTTCCGGTGTTGCTCTTCGACTGTGACCATTCTGTGTCATGCAGATATTACAGAAAGGATGGGATGATCATCACCTCCTTCTCCTGTGTATCTGTGGAGCTGGGTACCTCTATGTTTTGCGGACGTGAATGGTGTCACTGTCATGTAGACATTATTAAACGAGAACTCTCAGTGTAATCAAGAAACAACAGAAGACTCGTACAATGTATTTATTTATCGAATTAATTAATATTTATGAAATGATGAAGGGTAGTGTAAGGGTTTGGTTACCTCATGTAGTAGCGGGCAGCGTGGGCAGCGTGGGCAGCGCGGCGGAGGGGCGCGGGGGCCGGCGCTGGCTGCTGAAACAACAGACCATCATTTACAGATCACTCCATTAAAGTAATAGTATAACATAACGCTTCACACTCATAGCCCCACACTAGGATTCCCTGTGTCGTGGGTGCCATGGACAACACACTAGACAAGGACATTCACACGCAGACCGAGAACAGACATTCAAACTCATCATTCCAATTTCCGCCTCGCTGGGAATCGAACCCAGGACCCTCGGTGCGGCGATCCGGCACCGCAACCATTGCGCCACACGGGTCATCAAAGGTCGTCAGTTACAATTACTTTCCGTTGACCTAGGACTATGTTTGGCAAGATGCAATATCAACTACACGTAAAATTTTTATTCCGTATGTATCACAAAAAAATACTGCCTGCGATTATAAACTTGCAGTTGGTAAATTGAGCGGTCGAGAATGTCGTGGTATGGGGACTGCACTTTTCCAACGACAAAGTTTATCTCTTCGTTAGAGCAATTTTCGGTCCGACTCCGAGTCCGACTCAGACTTTTTTTCTAATTCGGCCCCCAAAATACATAAAATTGTTATTATCACATTTATCACAGTGCATATATAAAGATACAGGCGGCGGTACGGGGGGCCGTGGCAGCAGTGGCAGCAATGGCGTCAGTGCGTCAGTGGTTGACCAGAACAACCGAGTTCAATGGGTGAAACTTGGGAGTAGTTGGGAGGGCCGAGGGGTCCCGGGCGGCGGCGGCGGCGGCGCGGGCGGCGGCGCGGGCGGCGGCGCGGGCGGCGGCGGCGGCGGCGGCGGCGGTCGGCGAAGCCTCGTCCCACGGTTTTAATTATTGACAAGGCTACTGCGGACGTTTGCTCTCATGAACACTAGCTGCCAGGCCACCAGGCCAGCACAGCTGCCGACACTTAACTTTATTACAAAGAAAATCATGTATCCGAGGAGAACAGCTCAAGCAACAGAAAATGATCTTTAACTACATCATAACTTATGGCTGTCCTGACAGTTGTTCATTAATCGCACTGCGCGTAATATATCTCGCTATAATATCACGCTTCCAGTATTGGTGACGTCCTGGACTCTGTGCAATGTCGACTGTCGGGTCAGTTAACCTCACTTTGCCCAATAGACAGATCCCTGTCAAACACTTTGGTGCCAAGTTCTGTGTAGAAAAGCCTAAAATTTTAGTCACAAGGACATGTAATTCAAGCTCCACATTTGACTTGGTTAGTTTTCATCTTCGTATCTAGGCTATAATATTATATTTGTATAATTATCTTTGTTAAGTCTGTTAGGTTGATGACCTATGTTATTTTTCTAAAATTTGGTTTGTTGGTTGCTAACTAATGAAAACTAGCCAATTCAAATGTAAAGCTTGAATTACATGTTCTTGTGACTAAAATTTTAGGCTTTTCTACACAGAACTTGGCACCCATTTAGATCTCAATTCTTTTTTTTTTTAAATTGGCTTTTACTTTACATTCATGTTTTTGATGGGATATCATTACTTTTTGTACAGAAATTATTAGTAGGTAGTTGAAGGTACTTATTCATAATGTTAGAAAATGTATTATTTCACTTGTAATATATTATATTGTTTGCTTTTATTTAGCTATTTAAAGTAAAGTAAAAGTAGGCTGATTATGATGTTCTGTTGCTTAATATTAATCTGTGGCAAAAATGACATATCGAAGGCCGGAAATTATAATCAAAATGTTGTTTAATTCTTCAAAATAGTTTCTTCTTGAAAAGTTAATCAGTAGCACTGTTATTTTATAACTAATATTAATTTGTTATTATAATTCGCATTTGTTTTAGTGTAATTTAAAGTAATTAGATAAAATACAAGTTTTGTAATGACTTGACGTTGCGCCATATTGATTGTCAAGGAACTCGGCTGTGAATCAATCATGGAGAAGTTATGCTATGTTTTGTAAAACATAATTACTTAAGTTGAGAGTTTGTACTATGAGCCACATGTTAAATATAATGTTATACTGGAAGATTATGGGTTTAATTTACCCTATCAATAACGTTACTGATTAATTTTGTTACCTTATACATGAACTGTAATAGTGCCCTTCAACTAAATCCGTAGTTAGTGCACCGTGGTCCAAAATACCTATTACTTCATTATTTAAATAAGTAATAATCTTCTACTATTCTTAATACTAAATCCCAGTTATAATAATAATAAATACGATACGATACGATAGTAGTAATAATAATAACAAATAAGACAGTCGAATATACTCTTATTAGTTATAAGTAGTTTGTGTTCGATGAGATAACCTGCCATAATATATTTGGAAACAATAATATAATACTTCGAATCACTTTAAACTGGTATAATTTCGGAAATAATACAAAATTTAGTGGTGTACATGCCATACAAGATTAGAGAAGAATAATTTTTCACACATTAAAAATGAAACAATGTAATACGCTGGAAATACCGGCTACTGACGTCTCACTAATCTGTACGTAAATAATACGTCGTGTACGTACATTGAACATCTACCCCCCGTTAGAAGCTTCACAAAAAACTAAAACTGATATGTTTGGATTAAAAAATTAAGGGTGGTATTCCACTCGTTATATATTCCACATAATGACCACCTGTCATCAATTTTGATTGCTGTTCATAAATTTCAGGCGTTATAAGTAAGTGTTCCTAATAGAATCAATTTTTTGAAAAATTATCATAAAATGATAAAAATTTACTACTTTCAGATTTATTCCTTTGTATTCACCCAATTATCTATCTGCATGCCAAATTTTAACTTTCTAGGTCACCTGGAAGTTGGTTATAGTTTTGATCTATAGGTCAGTCAGTGATAAAAATGAGGATTTTTGGACGTTAATATCTAAATAACCGTTTGAGATGTGGTTATGAAATTTGGAACACATATGTATGTATCGTACTTCGCAAGTCTCAATAAATGAGCCAAATTTGACAGGTTTATGTTGGATAGTTTTTGAGTTATGAGGTGGTCAAAAACGGCCCCAAATGGTTCGTGTCATATTACACACGGTGCTGCTCGCCAATTCTGTTAGCTAGAAAATTGGCTTACACGCTACCGCGTGTTTAGATAATAATTAAAAAGCCGCCCGTTGGCGAGCGCTCGAGCGGTAAATGCGGTAACGGTAAACGTTCAATGTAAGAAGCTTCATTCATAAATGATAATGATAAGTGATTACCGTGTTGAGTAACAGTTGCGGCACGTGTGTTCTGCTGCGGCGGCAGTGTTCCGTAACCCCCGCACCCGCCGCCACCCGCCCCCCGCCGCCGCCCGGACGTCGGGACTGGGGGTGACGATGCGTAACGTCATCTATAAAGCGTCGTCATCAGTGACGCCGAGTTTTCCCACCGGTGGAAATTGTCGCTTGTTGCAGCATGCCACTCACTTCGCGTCGCCAGCCACTGTCATACTGTAGTAAGTAGTTCCACTACAAACGGTCAACGATTCAGTCTCGGGCCCCTCGGCCTCGGGACCGGCGCGGCGGGGCGGCGCGGCGAGGTGCTGCCCGCGAGTCCGTGCTCAGCAAACATACGGCCGAATTTAGGAGGGTGGTATTAAATCAGGAGAATAAATAAAACCGGGCAAGTGCGTGTCATGTGTGTGCCACGCGCAATGTAGGGTCCCGAAGTACATAATAAACATAGCTGTGATAGTTTTCCTTGTAAATTCATCATGTAACCTATTTTTGAGAATTTTTTCACTTGTCCAACTCCAACCGTTTAGCCATCAGGGGAGCATACACACTTGGCTCTTACCAAAATTAGCACTTTGAAGCTTTAATAAAGCCAAATATTACGCAAACAGACCCCTAATTCCAAAAATGGTCTTAGAAGACCTATAATATTTTGGAAGAACTTTTAAACGATACCCCACACTATAGGGTACGCAACAAAAAATTATATTTTGTTTTCAAGATAATGAGACGAATGTAAAATTTCGGGAAGATGATAATTTTATTGTAAGTTGAAAAAATGAAAAAAGCGGCCAAGTGCGAGTCGGACTTGCCCATGAAGGGTTCCGTAGCAGCAAGTAACATAATATAAAAGTTTTTGTAGTTCGTTGTAACTTTGATCGATGTTTTTTGCGGTTTACGATTTATGACGTGCGTGCGGAGCGGAGCGGAGCTTTGTCGTGACGTTGTCACGTTAAACTACCGTCCGTAAACCGACTTTACAGACAAACATTTTTTTTTATTGTTGCGTATATATCAAACTTTTTTTTACCGAACTCTGAACTGACCAGCAATTAAATGTATTTTTTAAAATAAACCCCGTTGTGTTAGTACATTAAACAGCTTGTCGGCGCGGAACGAATTGCCTGTAATGAAAATAGTGATGCCAAGTTAGATAATTATTTAACATTTTATTGGTATACTGTATGTATCACTTAAAATTCAGACTCAGAGCTTACATTTTCGATCAATGATACAAGAGGCTTATGGTAACTAAACTATGAAATGCTCCCCTTCCCCCTCCCTTCCCCTCCCCTCTCCCGTTCCCTTCCCCTCCTCTTCCTTTCCCCCTCCCCTCCCCTTCCCCTCCCCTCCCCTTCCCTTCCCTTCCCCCCTCCCCACCCCCTTCCCTTCCCCTCCCCTTCCCCAGCCCTACCCCTACCCCTGTACAATGCTTCTATCTCACTTTAGAATGTATGTGTCTGTGTCTTTTTACTGGACAGTTTCGTTTCATCGAATTTCAAATCACACCCGTACTAAAGAAGTTTTCACTTCAAAAAGTCATCCTCACGTTACCTAGGGGAGGTACCCTGAAAAAAATATTTAAATGTGTGCAATTCACACTTGTTAGAAGTGAAACCTTCAAAAATAAAGGTATTAATTTAAAAACTGTATCAGTTTTAATTATCTTTCAAAAATTATTTTGTACTAAGTAAACATAAACGTGTACTCATGTACGCGCGTGAGAAGTTAAACTTCTTTGGCATAATTAAATAAATATTTAACACTAGCTGTCTTGGCGAACTTCGTATCGCCTAATAATCAGTGATTCATGTACCTACTTTGTTGTTACTTTTAACTTTTATAGTTTTGGTAGGTTTAAGTTTTAACAGACCAGATACCATTAAATTCCCTCTCCTTCCCGCAAACCTCTTTCCGCGCAAACCTTCGGTGGAGAAAGTTAACAATCAGACACAAGCGTCTGCTTATCTACTTGCGCGTTTTAAAATAAATACCTACATAGACTCAAGACTGGAGACTGGGGAGATTAGAGAGCCGTGTACCAACGTCGGTTGAGTTGCGGACCGCAGCCGCACCGTCCGCACCGCGGTGATGTCAGCGCGAGCGGTGCGGGGGGCGCGGGGGGCGCACGGGGGGGGGAGGGGGCATGGCGCCAGGTCATCGGCCTGACGGCTGACCTTCCGCACCTCGACCACCACCAATAAAGATACGGCCGCGCGGCTCCGATTCACGACCGATGTAAATATGTAATGCAGTATTTACTGAGATCAAAATTCAAAACTAATAAACTGAGTCAAGATACGAAAGGCAGGCCGCCCGCGCGCCCGGGCGACGCGGGTGTTGCGCGGGAGGGCGGTGCGCCGCAGGTATGCGACAGGCATCCCGTAGGGCCCGCGGGGGGAGCGGGAGCGGGAGGGGGGCACGACAGCTGCGCGTACGCACACATGCAAAAACTCTTCCTTTCCCACTTCCCAGGCGCACACAGCCACACACTGCTGATCTGCTCCAACCCGTATGATCGCTCGTTCGCTGCCATAGCCCATATTCGGCTCTGTGACGATGCTAAAATTATTATAATATTAGCAGCACCGCTTTCGGTACATTCTATAGAACAGAATAGAATATAATTTATTTCTTCAAGTTAACACTGCAGTACAAATAGGCAATACAATAGGCAGACTTACCTAAAAATATTAAGTATTGCAAGTATCATTTATATGCAGATGACACCCAACTCTATTACTCCTTTAAGAATGAAAACATAAAGAAGAAATATTATCTATCAATGATCTTACTTTTTTTTGCTTACTTTTGATTTGTGAGACGGCAGTTAGCGGGAGATCAATGTTTACTTTTTATCTCTGATAGGTAGGTATGTACCTACGGGAGATCAATGTTTACTTTTTATCTCTGATATGTACCAGAGTTCCACTGACAGTATAATATTGAGACCGGCCGTAAAATCGCCGTTATCCTTAAAAGTGTTGATATATGTAATTGATTCCAAATGATTAGAGAACCATCACGGAAGTAGGTACAGTGAGGTGCTATTTTTAACCGATGAAAAAAAAGGAGGAGGTTCTCAATTCGACACGTATATTTTTTTTTTATGTATGATCACGCAGAAATCGGCACAGGGTGGTCCGATTTGGATGAATCTTTTTTTATTGGATAGGGTATGTCCTGAAGTTGGTCCCATATTTTTTTGAAAATTTTATTCCCACCCTAAAGGTACGAAAATAGGGAATGATTGATTATTCACCCGTTTTTTACCCGGAATTTTTACATGTTAACCCCAATAACTTTGTACTGAATGATCCGATTTCGATGATTCTTTTTTTATTGAATAGTGTGTACCTTGAGGTTACTCTTGTTTAAATTTCGAAACAAAATTTTACCCCTATAGGTACGAAAATAGGAGATGATTGATATTTCATCTACTACATTTTTACCTGGTAACTGAATCTATAATTCATAAAATCAATAATTTATTATTAATTATAAGTATTATAGCAACTAAAAATTAAAAAATAATTACTTTTTAACAAAAAATAAAACCAACGAAAAAAAAAACTGAAAAGCAAAAAATAAAATAAACCTTTTAGTATTATAAATTAAGATCCGAAATTAACAGTAAATAAATAATTTTGTACTTTTGTTTTGACCCCTCTTTATGTTAATTGCATTACAGTTGTTTATTAAATAAAATATAAGATGAGATATGATAGATAGCTATAATTAATTTAAATTACCAGCTTCCCAAGGAACAACTTAACATAAAATGTTTCAAGATTAGGAACCTTATTTTAAAGTTATTTTGTAATAAGAAATTGTCAAAGTCGATGATCACCTTAAAGGGCCAATCATTGTACTGCTTACCCTACCTAATACATTAAGGTCAAATTACGTTTTGAAGATACATGATTATTCCTTTCCCCGAGCGATAATTCGTTAATCTATTAATGACCCATTTATTGTTTTGCTCGCTAGGAATGGAGTCTGTGGAGCCCAACCGAAACCCCCAGCCCCCAGGTGGTGCTAGTTGACTGTAGTAGGTGAGCGGTTTGTTCAGGTGCTGGCGGTGCAGCGGATAGCGTGACCGGTCGTGCGCGTGGCCGGTGGCGTGTTGACATTTGCATTAGATCTCGAAGCGCGGCGGCGCCGCGGCGGCGAGGTGGCCGACCGACCGCTGCTCGTTTGTTTATTATTGACCAGCGCCGGCGGCGGCATGGCGACAGGGAGGAACTCTCGTAAGCTGCCGAGAGTGCCGAGTGCCGTAACCGCGGTCTGGACAATGACGAAACTCGACTCTACTGACGGAGACCGGTGTTTAAAGCCCAATGCATACGTAACGGGTTTTTTCCCCGTACGGAACGGGGACGGGACGGGGCAAACATCGTTTCATAGAAAATGTATGCGGTAGTGCATACGCAGCGGAAGCAAAACACCGTCCCGTGCGGAACGGGACGGGGTATTCGAAAACATCGTCGCCGACGATGTTTTCAAAACCCCGTTCCGTACGTGCACAGTACACATAATTATAAACAGTAACGTGACTCGGCCCGATTCTCGAAAAACTTGCCTACGCGTCGCCGCGCGCTAGGGTTGTCCGCTGACAGTATTTTAATTTTATAAAACGACTTGAGTTTCTTTGTAGTTTTGTATTTATAAATGTTATATTTTCTATTTTAATAAACTGACGATCCACCTGATGGTAAGTGGATATCGTCGCCCATGGACACCAGCAACACCAAAGGCATCACTGATGCGTTGCCGGCCAAAAAAGAGAGAAGAAGAAGAAGAAAGAAAGAACTGGCTCTCAAGCCCCCAGCCGGAACACGAAGAGTCGTTTGGCGGCTGACTCATCATACTCAAGGGTGGTAACTATCCAGGCGAACCCCATGGAGATATAATAATAGTACCTGTAGTGTTTGTGATCTATAATATGGTAAACATGACGTTGTCTCGAGCACACGGGTGGTGGGGGGGCAGTCACGTATTAGCCACGGGCGAGAACGGACGTCCACCTGCGCACTGGTGTGGTACCGAGCCAATTAACGTACATACCTTTTGTGACACGGAGTACTACATGTGGCGACGAGCTAAAAGGTTAGTGGTAAATAAAGAATACTTAAAACGGAGAGAGGAAGGTTGTATAAGTATAAAAAGGTCCGCTTAGTGCCACTTTTGTTGTCAAGGTGCGGGATGATGTTTTGTTTATCACTGCACTTGCACTTTGTAGGCCTTTCGTAATGATCCCGATGAATCATCGCGGCGCCGCATCGCTATGTGGTGGGCAGATGTCGCGTCAGATTATTGTAAACAAATTATTACAGTTTTCTACTACCCATAGAATTGAGTTCAAATTACTGGTTGTTTAGTATAAACTATAAACGGTTTCAATGGCTATTTGTTGATATAATACCACAAATACGGTATCAGGTGCCACAATAACTGTTCATTGAGAGAAACCATTTATTCGGAATACGAGGTATTGCGAGTTAGGAATACTATATTTAATTTCTTCCTATTATAATAAAGTGCGCTACTAAAGCATTCAATTAATCAGTTATTCCGTATACCAACATTACCGAGAATAAGAGTATACCGATGATACCGTAAAAAACTGATATACCGAGTAAATATTTCAATAAAGGGTTATTAAAATAAGCAGTTTTAAAATCCTTTATCGGCCATAATACCAATAAATAGTTATGGTATTACGAAAACGCGCATGTCTATTGTTTGGTATAATTTGGCCAGTGATAGTTAGGATGTATTTAAGTATCTTATTTTCACTATTCTTAATATTTTTGTTATTTCATAATCAGCGCCTGGCGCATCTTAATAGCATCATTATGTATACGCGTCTAACGCATCGCACTCAGTGAACACTTAAAATTGAGTACCGTAGGTGTTGCCGTCAATACCTGAACAGCAGTGGCAACATTAGTTACGCTATTATTTATCCAATGCTATGACCTTAGTAATTAATAATTTTAATAGATTACAATTAAAGTTTGGCAATCTAATCTAATTAGCTATAATGGCGCTACCAATTATTGATCTACTTAGGTTGATTTCGGGGGTCATAAACTCATAATTAAGTACTTACCTGCCTGAAGGATTGTTGACGTGAGTAATTTGATGGACTTGATAGGTCATAAATTTTGGTGCATAATGTACTTATTGCAATAACTATAATGTGTGTGTTAGGTAGTACGAACCTACATGAAATTGTAAATCGTGCGTGAGTGTGTGTGTCAGGTAGTACGAACCTACATGAAATTGTAAATCGTGCATAATTGTGTGTGTCAGGTAGTACGAACCTACATGAAATTGTAAATCGTGCATAATTGTGTGTGTCAGGTAGTACGAACCTACATGAAATTGTAAATCGTGCATAATTGTGTGTGTCAGGTAGTACGAACCTACATGAAATTGTAAATCGTGCATAATTGTGTGTGTCAGGTAGTACGAACCTACATGAAATTGTAAATCGTGCATAATTGTGTGTGTCAGGTAGTACGAACCTACATGAAATTGTAAATCGTGCATAATTGTGTGTGTCAGGTAGTACGAACCTACATGAAATTGTAAATCGTGCATAATTGTGTGTGTCAGGTAGTACGAACCTACATGAAATTGTAAATCGTGCATAATTGTGTGTGTCAGGTAGTACGAACCTACATGAAATTGTAAATCGTGCATAATTGTGTGTGTCAGGTAGTACGAACCTACATGAAATTGTAAATCGTGCATAATTGTGTGTGTCAGGTAGTACGAACCTACATGAAATTGTAAATCGTGCATAATTGTGTGTGTCAGGTAGTACGAACCTACATGAAATTGTAAATCGTAAATGATTGTGTATTAGGCAGCAAATGCCTTACGATACCAGTTGACCGTATGTAGATGTGGGGACGAAGTAATAAAATATTGTAGTTACCAAGATTAACTCCGGTTTCAGGTCGCCCCAAATCTATCTACTCTGAAAATGACAAACTTATTGCCAGCTCCGGAAAAGCTAGATCTCGAAGGAGATAACGCTACAGTCGCTCTAAGATGGGAACAATGGAAAAGATCTTTTAAAATTTACTTGGAAGCGACAGAAATTACAGGAGATGGAAAAAAGAGAGCAACATTGCTCCTTCTAGGAGGACCAGGGCTCCAAGAAATTGTTTACAACCTACCCGGGGCTTATGAAGAAAATTCTACAAATGAATCACAAGTTTTTAACAAAGTTATTGAAAAGCTTGATGAATATTTTCTCCCGAAGCAGAATAAAATTTACGAAAGACATTTATTCCGACAAATCAAACAGGGTGAAGGGGAAAAGTTTGAGAAATTTGTTGTAAAATTGAGAGACCAAACCGGAAAATGTAAATTCACTAATCCTGATGAGCATATAATTGATCAGATCGTGGAAAAATGTTCTTCGTCAGAGCTGCGAAAAAAGATATTAACATTTGGAGACACTATTACACTGGACAAAATTATAATTGAAGCAAATACTCTAGAATTAGTGAATCATCAGCTGGAGGAGTATGGACAAAAAGGAAAAACAAATGATGTTAACACTATTAAAAGTCACAAAAAAAATTATAGCACAGAGAAAGATTACATGAAACACAAAAATGAGAGAAGTACAATGGGAGAATCAAAAAGTAAATCAGGACCGAGTGGATGTGGTAGATGTGGATACCATACGCATACATCTTTAGACAAGGAATGTCCTGCAAAAAGAAGGGTTTGTCGTGACTGTGGAAAACCCGGGCATTTTAGTGTATTGTGTAGGTCAAGAAAGCGTATACATGAAAACAAACAAAATGACGATCCTAAAATAAAAAAGAAACGGAAAGAAGTGGACTCACTAAACTTCGTAGGTGACTCTTCTGAAGAGGATCATTACGTTTTTAACATGAATAATGACGATGAAGCTACTATAGAATGTGAAATGGGGGGAGTTAAACTGAATTTGCTTATAGATTCTGGATGTAAATTAAACTTAATTACTGAAAAGACATGGGAAGACTTAAAAAAGAAAAAAGTAAGGGGTACTAATCAAATAAAGGGATCAAACAAAAATTTATATTCATACGGGAGCAAGTTACCATTGAATGTTAAAGGGTCTTTCGAAACTGATATCAAAGTAAATAATAAATCCGATCGCACTACAGTTTACGTTATTAAAGAAGGATCAAAAGATTTACTGGGAAAAGACACTGCTCTTCGTTTAGGAGTCCTTAAGTTAGGTATTGGAATAAATGAAATCACACAATCCCCTAATCCTTTCCCAAAATTCAAGGATGTACTGGTTGAGATCCCAGTCGATGAAAAATGCAAGCCTGTATCACAACCGTACCGGAGAATCCCGATTCCTCTTGAAAATAAGGTCGAACGCAAAATAAAAGAGCTCCTTGACAGCGATATTATTGAAGAAGTACACGGACCTTCTCGATGGATTTCACCTGTGGTGCCTATCCTAAAGGACGACGACGATATACGACTATGCATAGATATGAGGCGAGCAAATTCCGCAATTATGAGGGAAAATCATCCATTACCCTGTATGGATAATTTCTTGCCAAGAATTAAAAAAGCTCAATACTTTTCGAAACTCGACATAAAAAACGCTTTTCATCAAGTGGAGATCCACCCTAATTCTAGGCATTTGACAACATTTATAACTTCAAAAGGCTTGTATAGATACAAGCGACTTATGTTCGGTATTACGTGTGCACCAGAATTATTTCAAAAAATAGTTGAAAAGATGTTGACGGGACTGGAGGGTGTAATCAATTTTATTGATGATATTTTGGTGTATGGAGAAGACGAGAAGCAACATGATGAACGGTTATCCAGAGTTTTGGACGTTTTAAAAAGAAATAATGTTTTGTTGAACGAAAGTAAGTGTCTATATAAGGTGCAAAAGATCAGCTTCCTCGGACACGAACTGACAAGAGAGGGAGTTAAACCGCTTAACAAATATATGACCAGTATCACGGAATTCAGAACACCCAAGACAGTGGAGGAACTTCAAAGTTTTCTAGGATTAGTAAACTACATTAATAAATGGCTGCCCAATGTATCAACAATGTCGGAACCTTTGAAAAAATTATTAAGGAAGAAATCTGGAAAAAAGGCAAACATAGAAGATTTATGGAAAGATGAACAGGACCGAGCATTTCAGAAACTGAAGCAAGCTCTTAGTAAGGTGCCAACATTGGGGTACTACGATGTTAATGACGAAACACAGGTTATTGCTGACGCGAGTCCTGTGGGGTTGGGAGCTGTGTTGATACAAAATGATAGCAGTGGGCCTAGAATTATTGCATATGGTAACCGCACTTTGAATGAACTGGAACGGAAGTATAGCCAAACAGAGAAAGAGGCACTTGCCCTGGTTTGGGCCGTAGAGCATTTTAAGATTTTTTTGTTTGGAAAAACATTTGATCTAATTACAGATCATAAGCCGCTAGAGTTTTTATTTGGACAGAAGTCGAAGCCATGTGCGCGTGTAGAACGTTGGGTTCTACGACTACAAGCCTTTCGATACAATATTAAATACAAACCGGGTAAAGTTAATATCGCCGATCCTTTGTCAAGACTTTGTGAATATCACAAGGTCACACCTGGAAATATTGAGGATTATGTACAACAGATAGTGGAACAGTCTATACCTTGTGCTATTCCCATGGAAATCCTATCAGAATGCTCTGGACGAGATCAAGAAATTAAAAACGTAAAAAAAGGAATGTACAGTAAGGACTGGGATGATTCGGTAAAAGGATATAAAATTTTTGAAAATGAACTTTGTTTTTACGATAAAATATTATTGAGAGGCGACAAAATTGTAATACCAAGAGAACTCCGGAAAAGAGTATTGGATGCTGCACACGAAGGGCACCCAGGGATAGTGTCGATGAAAAGCCGGCTGAGATCAAAAGTTTGGTGGCCAAGAATAGATAAGGATGCAGAATTAAGAGTAAAGGCGTGTAAAGGATGTACTCTTGTTGGGTTACCAAGCCACCCTGTACCCATGAAACGACGCGATCTCCCCACTGCTCCTTGGTTCGATGTGGCAATAGATCTATTAGGTCCACTGCCAAACAACGACTACTTGCTGGTAGTCATTGATTATTATAGCAGGTACAAAGAGATCAAATTTACTAAAACAATCACAAGTTTGCAAATAATTAGACTGCTAAAAGAAATATTCAGTCGTCTCGGATATCCCTCGTCAATTACAGCGGACAATGGTCGGCAATTTGTTAGTGACGAATTCAAGGAATATTGCCGACAATGCAATATAAAACTGTTCAACACTATACCTTACTGGCCTCAGCAAAATGGTGAGGTTGAGAGGCAAAATAGAGACATATTAAAGAGATTAAAGATCAGTCACATGCAAAAAGAAGATTTAAAGGAAAGTGTGTGGGAGTACTTAATGATGTATAACTCAACCCCACATTCTGTGACGGGAAAGACGCCTACAGAACTTTTCTTCAGTAGAAAAAATAGGGATAAAATCCCTTCTTTACTTGACAGCGATAATAAGATAGACGATTCCGAAGTAAGAGACAAAGATAAAATTGAGAAGGAGAAAGGAAAAGAGTATGGAAATACAAAACGACACACCGAGTACTCAACACTTGTGGAAGGCGATAAAGTATATATTAAAGATATAGAGAAAGGAAACAAGTTATCCACCACCTTTAAACCGACACCGCATGTTATAGAACACTTGAACGGTGGAGATGTAGTTGTGAGGAATGAAGAAACGGGCCAAAAACTTAGACGTAACGTAATTCACTTAAAGAGAGTAGAAGGCGAATGGAAAGTTCATGGTGAAGATCAAAGTATTGCTGAACAAAATCAAAATGAAAATAAATAAGAAATTGGGGGTGTAACTTGTACTTGGTACTTGTACTTGTAAGGGTTGATTATGTTGTAACCAAATATTTCCTCGATTAATAAATTTATAATAAGGAAGGGATGTAGTGTTTGTGATCTATAATATGGTAAACATGACGTTGTCTCGAGCACACGGGTGGTGGGGGGGCAGTCACGTATTAGCCACGGGCGAGAACGGACGTCCACCTGCGCACTGGTGTGGTACCGAGCCAATTAACGTACATACCATTCATCGTGTGACTGTCGTTGCAAGCACTCGCGTACAACTTTTCTGCGTAAATACGTTTAAAGTGTACACGCTATAATCACCCTAGCGTCAATAACAATAAGTACTAATACTGTGTGCAAAAAGTGCAGTGCAATATCCAATTGTTTTTTCGCCGCTGTTTGTTTCGATCTCGTTCCGCTGCTGGCGGGGCGCCTCACCTCCCCGTGTGAAGAGTAGATTGCTACTTTTCGTCTCGCTTCCTCTCACCGTGTGCCCTGTTGCTGCCGTCGCGCGTCGTAAACAATGGACGAACCGCGACGCTCTCCGATCAAAGTCTCCTCTAGCCCCGACTTATCTAATATGTCGGTAGACAAGGAATCCTTCGTCAATCTGCGCAGGAGAAGACAGTTGGAACGTGAAAACTATGACGAAATGTTTGCAATTTTTGAACAGAGGATGGAACAGCAAATGAAAAATTTGAATGACAGCTTGACTAAATGTATCACTTCGAATTTATGCGAAATTAACTTAACCCTAAAAAAACTTACTGAGGACAACACTAAAATTAATGAATCACTCGCCGAAACCACTGCACGTCTATCTGAAATTGAAAGTTCACTCAGTACATCGTCACAAAGGCAGGATTTATTCGAGAGTCGATTGACAGCATATGAGAGTGGTTCTTCTCAACCTGCAGAGCTCTCCGCGCAAGTTTATAATCTTGAGGTTAAAATGAAGGAGTTTGAACAACAATCGAGACTTAACAACCTTGAGATTACGGGAATTCCAGAAAAAACCCGTGAAGATCTGTCATTGCATATCCGTGCTATAACTACTTTCTTGGGAATTGAATTATCTACAAATGACGTAATACATATAACTAGGATTCGTCCGTTTAAGGCAGTTCCCGGTCGCCCCAAGGCAATCGTTGTGAAGCTGAAATCCCGTATGCTGCGTGACTCAATCCTTGCTGCCGTGCGTGCTAAGAAAGGACTTAGACTTTGTGATATCGGTTTTTCTGACGAAAATTCCAAAATATATATAAATGAACACTTAACTCCGTCTAATAAACTACTTCTCAAAGATACAAAATTAAAGATAAAATCTGCTGAATATCAATATTTGTGGGTTCGGGATGGAAAGATTTTCGTCAGGAAGAACGATACCACTCGCTCTTTACATATTAAGGACAGTGCGGATCTTTTAAAAATAATTTGACTTGTTGTATATTTTGATCTATTTGTAACTTGCTTTAGTCTGTACTCATCTACGAGGGGTGAACATATTGTAGTGTGCACAAAGCTTGGCTATAATTATTATTATAGTAAGTACTATTGTTTATCTATTTACATAGGTACATATAATAAAACGTATTTATGTATATTTAGTATAATGATAATAACATATATTTATTTTATCTTTTTCTTTCTATACGTATTTATTATTTATGAAATATTCTTAAAATATGTATGTAAAACATATTATAATACATTATTACTTTCATACTCTAAATGTATACTTAACTTGTTGTGTAGATATTTTTTACTTAAACTTATTTACCATATTATAGGAATAGTGTCGTCATTTGTGTACGAATCTGTTCATTTTTTGTCTGCCTCTGAGGTACTACAAACCTGTAAACATATACGTACTTCTCGGCTTACTTCCTCCGCCCACCGGCGTTACTCATTGTTTTCACCGTGTTGGTTGCACGGGAAGATTTTTAAAAAACTTTATAGATACATATTTATTCCTTAATGATATCCAAAGATAAGCAACTAAGTATATTTTATCAAAATGTACGTGGGCTTCGTACTAAATGCCTCGAGTTGTATAATAATATACTTTCGTGTGACTATAACGTTATACTACTAACTGAAACGTGGTTGCAAGACGACATTTTTGACAATGAATTATGTGATGGTAGGTTTGATGTATTCCGTTGCGACCGGGATTTGGTAGCTACCAATAAGAGCTCGGGAGGAGGTGTTATGATGTGTATCCGTAGTGAATTAGGTGCGACCAAGCGTCTGGATTGGGGTTGTAGGTATTTTGAATCTATTTGCGTTAGTTTGCCAGCGCGAGCTCTGGGCTCACAAAACAACCTGAATATTATACTAGTATATATACCACCGGATGACGATAAATTAGCTGAGTATATTAATGAGTTTAGAATAACTTTCGAGCGTTTTTATCAATCGTCCCAGTCTGATTTCTTTATGATTATAGGTGATTTTAACCTGCCTTGTTTAAAATGGAATAATGATGGTTGGTCTTTAGTACAGATCGGTAAATCAGAGGTTCAAGTAGCTGCTAACACCCTGGCCGAGGATCTTAGCTTTTTGGGTATGTATCAATATAACTTTATTCAAAATCGATGTGATAATGTCCTTGACTTGTGTTTCTCAAATTTATATTTAGATATAAAAAAATCAGATCCCCTTTCTAGACTCGACGATTTTCATCCTCCATTCACGGTAGATGTCACTGATCTCTTCATCATACCTTTAAAGGAGAAGTCTAAATCCAAGTATAATTTCCGGAAATGTAATTATACAATTATCAATGAATTCCTATCCAGTGTTGATTGGGATGAGTTGCTGTTAAATACTGCGTCAGTAGATCATGCTGTTGAAATGTTCTATGAAAAATTAAATGAATGCTTTCATCTATATGTACCTCTTGTACCCTCATTCAAAAATTGTTACCCATGTTGGTATAGTCCTGCATTGATAAATATTATACGGGAGAAGTCAAAAGCCCATAAAAAATGGAAAAAATTTAAAAATCCTCGTGACTATGAAGAGTTCAAATTTCTTAGAGATAGGCAACACCGTATACAAAATAATTGTTTCGAATACTTCACGTCGAACGCTGAAAAAAATTTAAAAAATTCACCAAAATACTTCTGGCATTATGTGAAATCGAAAAGAGGAACATCAAGTTATCCTCAACACTTTTCTTTTAATAATAAAAATTACTCTAATGGTCTGGACATTTGCACAGCATTTAATAATTATTTCAAGAGCGTATTTACAGATTCAGTCATCCCCTCAAGTAATTTACAAAACAATTTTAATATAAGTATTGACCTAATTTCCAGCATAAATGTGTCCCGTGATATTGTCTTTAGATATCTTAAAAACTTGGATTTATCAAAGGGTGCTGGTTATGATGGAGTGCCTCCTATATTCTTGAGATCCTGTGCTGAAAGTTTAAGTTACCCAATCTCTTTACTTTTTAAACTTTCTCTTCAAAATTCAATGTTCCCATTATTGTGGAAAAGGGCGCATATTATTCCCGTTCACAAGAAAGGCGCCAAAACCAAGATTGATAATTACCGTCCAATTTCGATTCTTAGTACTGTTGCGAAAGTCTTTGAAAAATTAGTTTTTGATAATATTTATCCAATTATTTTAAAAGGCATACCTAGTTCACAACATGGTTTTTTGAAAAAACGCTCCACAACATCTAATCTAGCCTGCTTTACTGATTATGTTCTCAATCATATGGAGAATGGGGGTCAGGTTGACGTGATTTACACGGATTTTGAGAAAGCTTTCGACCGTGTAAATCATGTTATCTTGCTACAAAAGTTAGAAGCACTTGGGATACATGGGGATCTGCTTAGATGGGTCAAATCTTATTTAATGAATCGATCTCAGGCAGTTATTCTTGGAGGTTATAGGTCTGATTTTATTAATATCCCATCCGGTGTGCCTCAGGGCTCTCATCTTGGCCCTCTTTTTTATAACGCATACATTTTTGATATTCATAAATATATTAGTAACTCCCATCACTTACTTTATGCTGATGATAAGAAGATATTTCTCAGAGTTCGTAACATTGAAGATTGTGAATCAATTCAAAGAGATCTTGCCTCATTATATAGCTTTTACGTAGCCAACGGCATAAATGTGAGTATTTCTAAATGTCAGTGCATATCTTTTACTAGGAAAATTGATCCAATAATATTTCCCTATAACTTTAATAATATTTTAATTAAGAGGGTCAAAGTAGTTCGAGATCTTGGTGTTCTCTTTGATGCTGACATGACCATGCGAGATCATATCAATAGTATTTGTAGTAAATCTTTTCGTAACCTTGGTTTTGTCATGCGCACATGTGCTCCATTTAAGGAAGTACTAAGTTTTAAAATTGTTTATTTTTCGTACGTAAGATCCATCCTTGAGTATGCCTGCCAGATTTGGTCACCATTTTTCAAAATTTACATTAATAATATTGAAAGAATTCAACGTAAATTTATTTCACACGTTAACTTTAAATTTAAACATATTAGCTCCTCATATCTAGATGACTGTCGACACTATAACCTTCTCACGCTTGATGAAAGACGGAAGTTATTGGACATGGGATTCTTATATGATATTTTACGTGGTGGTATTGATTGTCCAGATTTACTAAATTCTATTAAATTTTATGTGCCTAAAAAACGAACTAGAATCACCATCAAATCTATGTTTAGTATTCCTCATCATTCCACGCTATACGGTAAAAATAGTGTCTTAACACGTTTGGTATCAACTTATAATAATACTTTCAATGCCATTGATCCTTTTATAGGTAGTAAAAGTAGCTTTAGAAACAGAGTGTATGAATGCATTTTGAACACAGCTCCTATTGATTAAATTTACATGGTTTGTAGTGACCCAGTAGGTAGAACGCAGCAATATGATGAACCATAGAATATTATACATATGTATTTTATTTACTTATTTATTTATTTATCTATTTATTTATTTATAATTTTGTCATTCTTAATATATTAGGTATTTATTTATACTTCTATGTACATAAAATATATATATTTTACATTTATAATATTAATTTTATTGAGTATACATATAAATATTATCTTGTGCTGCACTGTTTGCCATCTCAAGTTGCTGATGATTCAGTTCGCATTTTGTGCAATAAAGTTGTATGTAAATTCAAATTCAAAATCATTTATTCATGTACGTAGCATTAAATCGTTAGTAATAAGTGGATAACTGTAATTGGCTTACTTTAAGTAATTGTGTAATCTGTTTAGTAATATTAAGCTGTTGTTATCCTGAATAAAATAAAATAAATAAAAATACCTTTTGTGACACGGAGTACTACAGTACCTAATAATGGTATTAATTAACAATTAAAATCAATATTACCAATATAATCCCTCGAGGGGCCCTACCACCAGCGGGCTGGATTTAGTCGCCTTTTACGACACCCATCCGGCGTGGGATTGGGGTTAGTATTCTAAGCCGCCCCAATACGACAAAAGTAATAATAACAACCGTTAGATTTTTTTAGCCCCTTATTTATAAATCTAGGCATTTTACTCGGTGGACTTATGAAAAATAAACAATTTAGGTACCTACTTATTGCAATACGTACTTGTTTTTATTTATTTTATTTATTTATCCTACATGCACTGATCTCCTTCGGCAGGACCGAAGACCTTGAATACAATAATTTGATTTCTTATTAATAATTACAATACAATAATAAAGTTAATATTAATCAATAACGCAATAATTATACAATACCTACTACCTAAGTTACTTACCTACAATAATTATATATACCTACCTACAAGTACGTATTATATATTATTATATATTATATTATATAGTATTATATATACTATATAATACTACCTAAGGTGTATAAAAATAGTGTCTTACCTTTCGGAGTCTCCAGGTAACGTAAACAATGATATTCCTGGGTGACTTAATGTCGAATTAAAGCACCCAAAAACAGCACAATAATGTCTACTATTTCTGTTGCCCTTTTCTACTGCCATCTTAAATTTTTCTAAATCCACAGCCGCACACGACCATACAGCTCAACCAGAGTAGAAAAACTAAAAAAATTGTTATTTGTACCGACCGGACCGTGGTACAAGCTCCGCTCGTTCGCCTGTCGGCAATCGCCACGCAGCGGCCGCTGTTGCCCACGTATCGCACGCGTATTCGGATGTGGGTAGGTATAACGCGCTTTTCGGCCGTTTGTATGAAGAGCGACTACTGTATATTATTATATTGTGGTACGTGCCACGTTCCGTGCGGGACGGGGTTTTGCTTCCGTTGCGTATGCACAGTCACCCCGTCTACGACGGGGAGAAAGTAGTGATGCACGTGTATTATTATTATACCTATATTATTACCTACTGTTTAAGCTAATCACCTTGTACAAAAAAATATCATTATAAATACATCAGTTTTCATTACATAAAAATAATTTTGAAGAAATTATAATTAAACATGTTAAGTATTTCAATGTTATAATATTTTACCAGCAGAAAAATTATAAAACATTTTGAAGAACTATATATTTTTGAAGTACTTAGTATTTAGTCTTTAGGTGCGTTATTTTTTTAATATTGTTTTTTTAATGTTGTTTTTTTATTTTTTTAAATATTTTTTTTTTTGTTTTTTTATGGTTCTTTTTTATTGTTTTTTTATTTGTTTTTTTTTCTACCAAAGAAGTATAACTTCTCACGCGCGTACGTACGTAAACGTTTATATTTTTTATGCTTTGAGCACGCAAACAAGCAGACGGGTCACCTGGTGGTAAGTGATCACTGCTGCCCATTAGCACATTAGCAACACCAGGGGCCACCAACGCGTTGTCGGCAAGGAGACGATAGACCCGCTTCTTAAAGAAAAACATTATTTTGTCATACGGAATTATTTATAAAATTGAGTCTCGTCGTCCAAAAGTTCTTTGTAGAGAGTGTGGTATTCTCCTTCTTGTTCTCGTTTATGCCATGTAGGATGTATAGAAAATCTCCTTTTTCTTTTGACGGCCGTAGCTTCTTCGTCGTCTAATGAAATAGCAATTAAAGCTTCAAATGAAAAAAAATCTTCAAATGAAAAATTCATCTTTCTTTAATCACAACACTAGCACGTTAGGTTTGAGCTAAAAATCCCGTCGACGACGGGGAATGCCCCGTCCCGTCCCCGTTCCGTACGGGGAAAAAACCCGTTACATAATTATGCATTGGGCTTAAGTTTAGGGAAAGCTTTGCCGGCCGCGGCGCGGCGTGTCGGAGGCGTGCGGCGCGGTCCACTCTAGCTGTTATAATAATATAGCCGTAGCCGTAGCGTGATTGCCTGCTGTGGTCTGCTGTAGGTCGGTGGGTCATAAAACTTATACATTATATGGTGCGCATTTTAGCTATGACGTTACAATGTACAGGCCGCGTTCGACGTGTCTGACTAATTCAGAAAATTCATAATGGCTGTCATACGTTCGTAATCTATCACACATAACTATTAAAAATTAAACTTTGAGAAAAAAATACAAAATGAATTATAAATTACATGTCACTTTTCTTCATGTCATGTAACCACATTCGAATAAATGTTTGGACGGTATTCTTTATATTGACGTAACTTTTTAGGGTTTCGATTATAGTTTCGTCATGTCCGTCCGTCCGTCTGTCTGTCCGAAGCAAAGCGCCAAGACTCTTAGTGCTAGAGAGCTGTGATTTGGCATGGATATACAATTTATTAAAACTCCAGAATAGTAAAAAAAAATCAGGGTACCTCCCCTACAGGTATAGGGTGGGGTATCGTTGAAAAGGTCTTTCAAAATATAATGGGTCTTCTCAGACCACTTTCGGAATTAGGGGTTTGCGAAATATTGGGCTTTAAATTCCTATTTTCGTTAGAGTCCACCCCCTGCCGGCTAAACGGTTGGAGTTGGACAAGTGAAAAAATTCTCAAAAATTGGTTATATGATGATTGACAAGGAAAATTATCACGGCTATGACTGTCAGCATAAGTAATTAATGAGTAATAGTCGATAAACTTACAACTTCGGAACTATACATTGCGCGTAGCCTGACAGTGACACCCACCGCGTGTCTCGTGTCAAGTAAAAGGGAAGCATTCAAGACATTCAAGTGAGAATCAAGTATCTGGTTGTGAGGCGGCGGTCGTTGCCGCTGAGCGCGGGATTAGCGCCGTGATTGGATCAGCTGTCGGGCCTGTCGGGCCTGTCGGACCGAGGCGGCCGCGGCACCCGTGGCCATCTGTTCACTATTTACAGGCACATTCATTGCATTATTAACGACATGGCTTATAATGTATAGATATCAAGGGGTTCGAGGGCTTTGCGGGATCTTTCACAGTGCTGTCTGTCATAAGCACAAGTGAAATTGCCAAATTATTTAAAATATTGTGAATAAGGTGACTTACGGGATTACACGTTGTGAGCTGTGAGTTGTGACACAGTCGCAAATCGTTGCGTTGCGATAATGTATCGAAACCTGCGCACACGTAAACCGCGATTGCAGCGCGGCGTACTCTGTGTGTACATATTCTGTGATTCTGTGGCCCGTGAGAGCCACGCCACGAGCCAGGTGCGCCGCAGCCGTTCTTTCACCAGATGTCGCCGGAAACGGTCGGGCGTTAGTGGCGAATGGCGATAGTGTATCGCTATAGTTGCACGTTGCAAATGCGACCGTTCGCTAACAGCAGCGACACCGGCGCGCCGCGCGGGCGACACGGACAGCCGCGTAACGCGCGCTTACGATACACGCTACAAAAGAGGCCAAACGCGATTTCCCCTATATCTATATTCTGGTGGTTTGAAACAAGTGAAGGTGTGAAACAACACAATTATAATTAATACGAACGGCGCGGCGGCGCGGCGGTGGCGCATGGCGGTGCACTCCCTCCGGTCCGCGCCCGGGCGCCCGCTGCCCGCTGCCCGCTGCCGGTCTCTCTCCCGAGTCCCGATCGTAATTACATTAGGGAAGGTAGGTACTCTCGTTCTCACCAGCACCAGTTTGTCAAACAATTGTAATCAATGGCGATTGTTTCCATTCACTATTACATCGCTTGGGTGACGTACTTGAATTAGGGCGATTTATACATCTTTGACGATTTGCGATTTAGACAGCAGTGATAGCCTAGCGGTAGAACGTTGGTCTCCCGAACGAAGGGACCCGAGTTCAAATCCTGGCACGCACCTCTAATTTTCAAATATTATGTGCGTATTACATGTTAATTATCACTTGCTTCGGTGAAGGAAAACATCGTGAGGAAACCTGCACACCGGAGAGTTCTCCATAAAAAGTTCTCGAAGGTGTGTTAAGTCTACCAATCCGCACTTGGCCAGCGTGGTAGACTATGGCCTAACCCTCACATTCTGAGAGGAGACCCCGAGCCCAGCAGTGGGACAAATATGGGTTGTTGCTGCTTATACATCTTTGACCATTTCATTGTTTTTCATTTGCTTGATGCTTGACGACAATATTTCTATATTTTACAAAAAAAAAACTAACCAAAAACTAGTAGAAAGCCTCTGTTTTGAAGTTGATTAAAAACAGAAAACCTCTATTTTGAAGTCGGTTAAAAACAGGAGCGACCTACTATGTACTAGTGAGTTTTTTTTAATATTTATAAAATACAATATAATTATCCCGGTTCGCAGTATGCACAGGCACTGTGGAGACGGGGTTTCATCAAGAGTATTCATTCATCAGAAGTATTCGGCATCAGCTGCCGGAGCTGTCCATCGTGCTGGTTCTGCGCCGTGGGCTCAGATCAATGAATAAAGAGATAAGGCATCCCGAACAAAAAAGTGAGGAAAGTTTTCGCGTAACCATGTGTGCGTAAGTGATCATGTGTGCGTAAATAAAATGTTGCCAAATTTGCCAACTCCGTTAAATCTCCCTAGGTGAATTCGCGTTTTTGTTTTAGTTTGTTGGTTTTTTAAAAAGTATATGGAAATGCCTTGAATTTTTTCCTAAACGGATGTCCTGTTTCGCTAACTTCGTTGGTGTTTCAATCTTGGGGTAAAAACTTCTTTAGATTTATTAGGTGAATTCTGGAACAATATAATATGGTACTGGAGAATATGGATATATGTATTAAACAAATATACCATAAAATATGCACTGCAAAAATATTTACTGCAATAATAGTAGGTATCAAAGAAAAAGATAGAATTTCAAAATTCAATAAAAACGAAACTACGCGTTTCCGGCACGAAAAAATTCGTGAGGAGGGTTTCCTGCATCCCCCCGCACCCCTCCATCACACCCCCCACTCCAAATTCAGGTAGCTAACGATTAAAGTTTAACTGAGAAGTGACTTTTACAGAGTGCTACCTGAATTTTACTTGATGTTATATGTTGGGCTTACCCAGCCCAGGGTCTGTTTATGGTATCCTGATGTAATTTATGCGCGCGGAGACACGCCGAAATATATTAAATTCCTTTTTTAAAATCACAGAACTATGCAATAAAATAAATTTTACTAACGAAAAATTACCGACTTCAAAGTTACTCAAAAACTACTTGTCAATCTCGTTCAAATTTATGTGGGACCACCAATTTTCCCCGCACCCCTCCATCACACCCCCCACTCCAAATTCAGGTAGCTAACTGTTAAAAATTACCTATTCAGATTTGTACACTTATTCACGGCGAGTCAGGGTATGTTCGCTTCGATCAACCGTTGCGATTATCGGTGTTTTTACTTTTTTAGTACATTCTACCTTGTTTCTACCCACACAAGTAAGTGACGTCACTCTTCTCTTAACAAGTTTCGGAAACATTTTTCGGAAACCTATAATAACGACAAAAAACAAATATAATAATTATTAATATTATTTATTCAAAAAATAAATGATATTTACCTAACTTATCTTTATTGTAACATGTTTATTTTAAATCTTAATATATATAAATCACGTGTCACGTTGTTTGTCCGCGATGGACTCCTAAAACCGATTCTAATCAAATTTGCACACCGTGTGCAGTTTGATCCAACTTGAAAGATAGGATAGCTTACATCTCAAAATAAAAAAAAAAACTTTTGACGGAACGAAGTCTGTCCGGGCAACTAGTTTCATATATAAAACAAATTTTACTTAATAATACTTGACATATTTGCCCCACTGATACTGGCAAATATTTCCCTACATTTCAGGCAGTTCGAAATAAGAATATACTGGCAACACTGATCTGTTACGTTAACTGACAGTTTTGTCAATTTTTGTCAATTATAACCTTCGATAAGTGTTTAAAAATATAGTTAAAAGTGCATTTACAAGTGAAATGTTATTCCTGCGGACTTTTTACTTGATGTTGTATTGTTTTTGCACGGCTTCACTAAACAGGATGGCTTTTTTTCGTGTAAGTTATAGCACGACGGTCCGGGACTTACTGGCAGAAATCGGCATGGTTTTTGACGTATGGATGGGCGTGGTTCCTTGTAAATACAGGGATGACGTCAATCGGCATGGTAGTTTTCTTCCTCACTCAAATGTAAGGCGGTGAGTTATCTTTTTATTCATTGATCTGAGGCCGTGGCGTTGTTGACATCGGACAATTCGGACAACGGTAACTATAGAAAAGCTTATACGACATATTATTCCAATCGCGGCGCGGCGCAGCAATACAGTGCGGAAATGCGGCGCAGCAATACGACGCAGCAATACGACGCGGCAATGCGGCGCGGCAATGCGGCGCTCGCGATCTGTGAATCGCTACATTCGCTACACAACTTCCTCTCATATTTCCTTTGATGTGTGGCGTCTCAGTGTTTTCCCCGCCCGTTTATTTTACTAATGAGACCCGACAGATCTATCCCCATCCGTGTTTGTAAATGTCCCGTTGTATGTATTTATGAAGATAGATACTATTTTCATCTCAACTTAGGTTTTCTTTACGTTTTTTCAAACGGTGCTCTTTCAGGATTGTTTCTCGCCGCGGCCCCGGCTGCCCGGCCGCCCGGCTCGCGGGCACGGATCGGCTCGGGCCCCGGCAGAGGAGCGAGCCATCGGCCTCGTGGTGCCGATGAATTTCATTTACACCGTAAATCTCCGGCACGTGATCCACATACGATGACACGAGTAACAAACGACCCGCGCGGCTCGGTCCGCTCGGTGCGGCTCAGTGGTATGGTAACAGTGGCACCCCGCACCCCGCAACTACTGTAATGAGCGCATAGTTTGGGAGAACCACTTAATTACTTTAGATAACAATTATTTTGTTTAAACACGAGACGTTCCGTGTCTGTAGTGTGACAGTGTGAGGCCTCCCTCGCAGAATTTCACTATGCCTCTAACGCTTCCCGCCCATATTATTTCTGACCGACTTTTTGTAGGACGTGTGCGTTGCACTATAATTGCTATCAGTATGTTCTATTTATCTCCTACAAAAAATCGATCACCGATTATCGGTCGTGGGCGGGAAGCGTAATCCTGTATTCCAAAAGTAGGTGGGACTCGTAAGACTATGGATGTAAATTTAAACGATCCGGTCGTTTAGCTTAAAATGGATAATTTCTTTTTGTAGTTTATTCCTTAAATATCGGAAGCCGTGGTGTGCCCGTAGTGAGCGTATGTCTCGTTTTGTTTTTTTTGGCCGTCGACACGTTACGTGGCGTGAGTATGCCTTTGATGTTACGGATGTTAATGCTAATCTGTAGCTACTGACATAAATAATACATCGGAATAGAACTTTTTTAATCCTCGCGAAGAGACAGGAATTTATTTAAAAACCTGGCAAGTGACTGTCAGGCCATGCGCAATGTAGAGTTCCGAAGTAGTAAGTTTATCGACTATGAAGATAGGTACTTATGCTAACATAGCCGTGGCCCGTGATAGTTTTCCTTGTAAATTCATCATATTTAAACCTATTTTTGAGAATTTTTGGACTTGTCCAACTCCAAACTTTTAGCCGGCAGAGGGGGGGGGGGGGGGACACTTGACTCTAACCAAAATTAACACTTTAAACTTTAGTTCTGTTATTGGTGATCGAAGACTTTAAAGCCAAATAAATATTTCGCAAACGAACCCCTAAATTCAATAATGGTCTTAGGAGAACTATAAGGGTTCCGATTTTACTTCGGAACCCTAAAGAGGAGTTTAAAATAATGCTGACACTGAATATTGAATTTATGTCAAGAACTTTTCATTGCACTGGACTTTCAAACTTAATTTCCTTGCATGAATCGCGAATAGTGTTGCGAACTTGCGAAGCGCAGTGACTTGAACTAACGTTTTTCATGTTAAATGGTAATCCATACTATATAATATTATAAATGTGAAAGTGTGTTTGTCTTTCACGTCTCAACGAAGCTGTTATATGGTATAGTTTTTGTGTGTGGAGATAGTGAGGACGGTGGAGAGTAACGTAGGCTACTTTTTACCGCGGTAAAATATCCCCATGGGAAGATCGATATTTTGATAGTTGCTAGATATTTAGTTCCAGATTTTGTTAATAGATGGCGTTAGTCCTTTGTAAGTTTTGAATCACGCTATCAAATGATACATGTAAATTAGTTAAGTTATAGGCAACTAAATCTAACTAAGTAAAAGTAAGTAGGATTTGAAAAAATAGATCTCTACCGCGGGCGGAGCTGAGGGCAAAAGCTAGTGAATTATAAATTATTAGATTAGAAATTATAACCAACCTTATAATTTAAGACATTAAATTAGCATGGACCCTCGCAAAGCGTTAACGAATAAAATAACTAATCAATTTATGCAAGTAAGTAGATTAGATACCTACCAGTCGATTCAGTGACGACAGCGTTGTTTCTAGGTACCACGGTTTCAAAACATGCTCGTCATCAAAAATAATCAACGAACAGAATTAAAATGTATCGCGTAGGTACCTATTCAGTTTGCAGTTACACTAGTAAAATAACGAAGCGGTTAAACGTCGAAAACGAAGGGAATTATCACAATATGCTGCCAGCGTTCTGGGTACCATGCCGAATTTGGGAATTTTGGATGATAATATTTCTCGTATATATACTTTTTACTATAGTACCTACTTTAGTTTAAGATATGTAAGTATGATGTTTTTTTGTGAGTATCAGTTCTATTCATTTTTATTTTGTTTTCCACTTCCATGTTGTATTAAATAGTTATGAGTAAATTACTATTTTTATATATGCTTTCATAACATACGATTAATATTTTAACTAACATATTAATCGCTAGCACAACACACTTGGCACAACTTTAACTGACCCGTCTTCGTATTTTAAATATTTTAGCCGCAGGAGGGTTCAAGCTTTTACTCTCAAGAGGAACGGAATAAAACTAGGGCTATAATGTAAAATTACATCATACCTTCCTTTTCTACCTTGCCCAACTTCACCGTTGTGATGAGCGACTGAGTCAGCTAATCTGGTTATACCACTGCTGCTTGTACTGAGCCCTATTGTAATATTACTGCCATAAGGCTTGTGTCGTGTCGTGTTCAAGGTGACTGGATCGCATCTGCTTGGCCGCGAGACGTCATCGCCTCCAATTGTAACACAATTCGGCTAGGCTCGCCAGTCGCCGCTCGACTCACTTTTGTTTGTAGCATGACTGCTTAGTGCTGAGTGTACTGTGCTCACTGGCCACTGCTCACACCGCTGACTACGCGGTACACGCCTACGAACACACACACACACACACACACACACACACACGCACGCACACAAACAACACAGTACTGACTGAAGTGACTACAGACATTGATGTACTGACGAGTTTTTGTGGCGCCATGCGCCGGTAATTTTATTGTTCCGTCGTCACCGCCGCGGCGCTGGCGATGCGGAGCGATCCCGACGTACAGTCAATTAACCATGCACTGATCTACTTCTAGCATCTAGCATAATAAATAAAGAAGACGTTTCTAAAGGATCGACCGCAGCGCAGACTTGTCTTTATAGCCTAAAAGCAGCCTGCTCGATTCCAGGCTTTCCAGCCAACCGCAGTCTTCAGCAATAAATACAAAACTCTACTCACTAGGAATCCCAGAGTTGTGGGTGCCACGCCCACGGAGCCCACGGTCAACATACACACCCACACCGAGAAAACAAATTTAAACTCATCATTCAGTTTTCCGACTGACTGGGAATCGAACCCAGGAACCTTGGCACGGCGATCTGGCATGGTTACCATTGCGCCACGGATCAACAATACTCATGCACATTTACATTACTCATTTAATTACGTTACTCATGCACATATAATTGTTTATCGTGTAGGCTCAGATCAATGAATAAAAAGATGCCATCAAAAACATAACTTGTAAAAAAACCCAAGTCTCGCAACTCAGTTCTTCTACCGTAAAAACTTGTGAGATCCATGTAATACCAAGTCGGTTAATTTATTCAGTTCCTACTTAAGGTTCCTTCTGTCTTAAGTTATTACGTAATTAGCTAACCTAACAAGTAACAACATCTTATAGTGACCATATCAATATTGAAAATCTTTTATGTTTTAAATAAATAGATCTACTTGACCATCGCATGAAAACACAATGTATCTCACAAGTAATATCTACCTACATATTATATTTGTTTAGTGCGATTGCCAAGTCAATCTATTTATTTAAAACATAAAAGATTTTCAATATTGATATGGTCACTATAAGATGTTGTTACTTGTTAGGTTAGCTAATTACGTAATAACTTAAGACAGAAGGAACCTTAAGTAGGAACTGAATAAATTAACCGACTTGGTATTACATGGATCTCACAAGTTTTTACGGTAGAAGAACTGAGTTGCGAGACTTGGGTTTTTTTACAAGTTATGTTTTTGATGGCATCTCATTTCTTTTTGTAGATAGTCCTACTTTTTTTCCTTTTACAAGTTATCTTTGAACATAATTATATCTAGGTACCTATCTACACATATTATATACATGTACACTGATTCATTCACTGCAAATGTAACTTTGTTATACAGGTACAGTGATTCATTAACTGCAAATGTAACTTTGTAATCCTATACCTTTATATAGGATTACAAAGTTATTTATGCAGTTGATATATCTAGAAAACTGGAGCGAAATTGCAAAATATTTTAGTTTTTCCTTGATCTATACACTAAACACTAATTTTATTCCAAATTTGAAGCTTCTATGTCTGCTAGAAGTGCCTTAGAGTTTTGATGATCGGTCAGTCAGTGAGTGACGAAATTAAGCAACTTTGACTAGTTATAATTCTAAAACTACTGAATCAAATTGAATGAAATTTGAAATATAGCGTGTTTATACCATGACTGCTTGGTAGCTGAAAATTCAGACTTCTAGCTTTATCCACAAGGAAGTTATAGGGGGTCGAAAATGGCCTGAATTGCTTCGAGAAAAGGATGGTACGGCCGTGCCGCTTTTTTGCTCGACTTGGCGGGGGCACTGCCGTGCCCCCAGATAACTCACCGCCTTACATTTGAGTGAGGAAGAAAACTACCATGCCGATTGACGTCATCCCTGTATTTACAAGGATCCATACGTCAAAAACCATGCCGATTTCTGCCAGTAAGTCCCCGACCGTCGTGCTATAACTTACACGAAAAAAAGCCATCCTGTTTAGTGAAGCCGTGCAAAAACAATACAACATCAAGTAAAAAGTCCGCAGGAATAACACTTCACTTGTAAATGCACTTTTATCTATATTTTTAAACACTTATCGAAGGTTATAATTGACAAAACTGTCAGTTGACGTAACATATCAGTGTTGCCAGTATATTCTTATTTCGAACTGCCTGAAATGTAGGGAAATATTTGCCAGTATCAGTGGGGCAAATATGTCAAGTATTATTAAGTAAAATTGGTTTTCTATGAAACTAGTTGCCCGGACAGACTTCGTTCTGTCAAAAGTTTTTTTTTATTTTGAGATGTAAGCTATCCTATCTTTCAAGTTGGATCAAACTGCACACGGTGTGCAAATTTGATTAGAATCGGTTTTAGGAGTCCATCGCGGACAAACAACGTGACACGTGATTTATATATATTAAGATTTAAAATAAACATGTTACAATAAAGATAAGTTAGGTAAATATCATTTATTTTTTGAATAAATAATATTAATAATTATTATATTTGTTTTTTGTCGTTATTATAGGTTTCCGAAAAATGTTTCCGAAACTTGTTAAGAGAAGAGTGACGTCACTTACTTGTGTGGGTAGAAACAAGGTAGAATGTACTAAAAAAGTAAAAACACCGATAATCGCAACGGTTGATCGAAGCGAACATACCCTGACTCACCGTGAATAAGTGTACAAATCTGAATAGGTAATTTTTAACAGTTAGCTACCTGAATTTGGAGTGGGGGGTGTGATGGAGGGGTGCGGGGGGATGCAGGAAACCCCCTCACTAATTTTTTCGTGCCGGAGACGCGTAGTTTCGTTTTTATTGAATTTTGAAATTCGATCTTTGATATGTCATATACCATATGACGTAACCTTCCATTAGTCGCCCTGGGTAACCCCACATTCACAGTAATAGTTAGAAGAGGGACAAAATAGCGACATTTAATTTTTAACCGACTTCAAAAAAGGAGGAGGTTCTCAATTCGACTGTATTTTTTTTGTTCGTTACCTCAGAACTTTCGACTGAGTGAACCGATTTTGATGATTCTTTTTTTACTGACAATTGCATCCATGAGAAAACCATATAAGTCTTAAAGGAGAACCCCATCTTCCATAGAGACACCGGCCCAGAATAGACAAGAATGAAAATTGGTGGTCAATTAGATCATTGTAAAAGCTTTAATTTCTCCAATTTTCACGTCTGCTAGCAATGGCCAACTAATGAAATCCTAATGAATCACCTTAAATATGGGTTATGATTATGTCACACTCGTGTCACAGTGCTGATGAAAAAAATATGTTTTTGATAAAGTTCTCGTTTATTATGGGTAACGTAAGGTCGGTTGGTCATCGGTTGGTGAGTACCTATCTACTGAATATGCGTTTTACTAGGCACTTACTACCTCAAACACCTACGAGTATATAGACAATGTCAGGAATATAATGAAGACCATAAATAAATAAATACTACTTAAACCATAATGGTTAAAACTGAGTAGGTGGGTATAATACTACCTACCCACTTTAATGGGTTTTACCCAAAAAAATGTCAAAAAGGTTGTGTAATAAAGGCATTTTAATTTTTTAAAGATATTTTATTCATTATCATCAAAATATATCAATATTTCGTCAAGAAATTGTGCAGGAGGCGCTATACTCCTATTTCCAATATTCAGGCAGTGGTAGTAAGAAAAGCAAATCTAGAAATTGTATCAAAACACATTCACCAACGCACGAAACGAAAAGCGAATGCAATAGAACATAGTGATTAAGTACTCTGTGCAAAAATTAAATTGTCATAAATGTCATCATAATATTCTTTTACTTTTTTTACACAGATAAGTTAAACTCAAAATGTCTTTTAATAAGCGTAACGATGTCGTTAAAGGATTTAATGGTAATTATTATATATTAAATAGTTTAGCTTTATATATAAACATGAAAACATATCAGAAAGGAATAAATATTGTTTTTATAATTAATAAATAGTTAATTCAATACATATGTTCCTTAATCAATCTATTATAAAATCGTTTGTAATGAGGTAAATACAATGAGAACTTCTTTCTTTATTTTGTTCATTTGGCGATTGCAAATGAGGCTAAGATTTAAATATGTTTATTTAGTAAATAAGACGAATTTTTATGTATATAGTTTACTCTTGTCCAGTCTTATGTGCTAGCACAGATTACATATAATTCGTGGCCGAAAACCGGGGTTCTCCTTTGTGTTAAGTATGTGCGCGACAAATGGATGAATAACTCAATATCACGCCAAGCGATTTCGATGATTCTTTTTTTAATCGAAAGCAGGTGCTTATCATGTGGTCCCACATAAATTTGAACGAGATTGACAAGTAGTTTTTGAGTAACTTTGATGTCGGTAATTTTTCGTTAGTAAAATTTATTTTACTGCATAATTCTGTGATTTTAAAAAAGGAATTTAATATATTTCGGCGTGTCTCCGCGCGCATAAATTACATCAGGATACCATAAACAGACCCTGGGCTGGGTAAGCCCAACATATAACATCAAGTAAAATTCAGGTAGCACTCTGTAAAAGTCACTTCTCAGTTAAACTTTAATCGTTAGCTACCTGAATTTGGAGTGGGGGGTGTGATGGAGGGGTGCGGGGGGATGCAGGAAACCCTCCTCACGAATTTTTTCGTGCCGGAGACGCGTAGTTTCGTTTTTATTGAATTTTGAAATTCTATTTTTTTCTTTGATACCTACTATTATTGCAGTAAATATTTTTGCAGTGCATATTTTATGGTATATTTGTTTAATATATCCATATTCTCCAGTACCATATTATATTGTTCCAGAATTCACCTAATAAATCTAAAGAAGTTTTTACCCCAAGATTGAAACACCAACGAAGTTAGCGAAACAGGACATCCGTTTAGGAAAAAATTCAAGGCATTTCCATATACTTTTTAAAAAACCAACAAACTAAAACAAAAACGCGAATTCACCTAGGGAGATTTAACTGACTTGGCAAATTTGGCAACATTTTATTTACGCACACATGATCACTTACGCACACATGGTTACGCGAAAACTTTCCTCACTTTTTTGTTCGGGATGCCTTATCTCTTTATTCATTGATCTGAGCGTGTAGGTGTCTGTTTCACAACAGGGTCCAATATGTCGTGTGACCGGTGTGCGGTGTGGCCGTGGGCCTGGCAAACCAAGATCATTGAAGGACCCGTAGTAGAGTTCCAATCTTAGCCTGAAATATTTGTATCTTCCAAACCTTACGTACTAAGTAGGTACGTTCAATTTGTTATCCACTTCAATAAGCCTTTTAGCACAGTATATTATGTCCAATTTTGAAACATGGCAGCCACACATGGCCAACCGTCGAACCGATGCTGAGCTTTATACAAGAGTAAAAGCTGTTGCGGTGTAAAATACCGCCAACAAAGCTAACTTCCTAGCGGCTGCTTTAGCTTTAAATTCAATAAACCGCCCAAAGTTAAGGTTCTAGTAATCCAAGGAACGCTTATTTTTGATGCGTTGAATCCAATGATATTACATGTACAGACAGAGTTAGACATTTATGTCAAAGCGCAGAAATTGCGTCAGTCTAATTAAGGCTTCAGCCACTTGTCGTTGTCGTGTTGTATAATGTTAGACAATTATGAATGTCGTACCGAATCAAAAACTGAACCTCGTTATGTATGAACATAACATATTACTTATGTATTATCTATAGTAATTTTTTTTTGTTGAATTTCCCCAATCCCGATTGGAATCGCCCCATTCGGAGCCTGCATGAATTGTAAGATAAAAGTTCCACCAAGGCCACTAGCGGCACTAGCTCAAACTGTATTTGGTTTTCTTTACGAACCCGAGCGCTTGCCAGGTATCTCTCCAGCGACCCCAGCTCCACAACTGTTACTGTGCTGTCGCCTGTCGTTAGTATGCACTATGCAGTACGTGTAGAGTCGCAGACAGAACAAGCCCTTGAGGAACTCCAACATTGGTTATCACTTTTTTTTATGGAAATAGCCGGCAAACGAGCTGACGATCCACCTGATGGTAAGTGGCTATCGTCGCCCATGGACATCAGCAACACCAAAGGCATCACTGATGCGTTGCCTGCCAAGAAAGAGAGAAGAAGAAGAAAGAAAGAACTGGCTCTCAAGCCCCCAGCCGGAACACGACGAGTCGTTTGGCGGCTGACTCATGCTCGAGGGTGGTAGCTATCCAGGCGAACCCCATGGAGAAATAATAATAGTAATAATGGTATTAATTAACAATTAAAATCAATATTACCAATATAATCCCTCGAGGGGCCGTACCACCAGCGGGCCGGATTTAGTCACCTCTTACGAGACCCATCCGGCGTGGGATTGGGGTTAGTATTCTAAGCCGCCCCAATACGGCTAAAAACTTCTTAACATAACGAGCAACCTCCGACAACGACTTCAGGCCAGAGGATAAACCATACGCAGGTTTCGGCAGAACCCGTGCTGCCAATCGCTGAAGACTTGAGACGATCATTCTGTTCTGGCCCTGGGTATGCCGTCGCCCGTCCATGTGGCGCTTGTTCAATATGCTCCATAGTCTTGCAGAATATGATCTCGGTCGAACTTTAATCTTTATCCATTATACAAAAATAATTCCCACCCATTCATCCACAACGGATTTAGTAATATAGGGTATAGTAAGGTACATTAAATCAGACAGACACCGCTGCACCGTGACGACTGACGACGAGGTAGTTCCATTATCGTTGTATTGTTATAGCTATAACATAACATTCGGTCCGAGTCGAGATTAAGTTATCGACGTTATTTATCTGGAGATGATTAATCTACTGTTTCCGTTACTCGTTACATAGGACTAAAATACATTATAAGAGGTGCTTTATCATACATATAGTACGTAGGTCACTCGATAAGTTTTAAGATGCTCGTAATTTAAAAATGGAATACATCTGTATTACTTATATATCTTTAAAAAGCAAATTTACTTAAAGATAGAACGCAAATAACCAGGTTGCTGGTTTAAAAAAATATAGAAAAAAATATAGATGTTCCAGTCATTTAATTACGACGGTTAGGTACCCTTTTTTCTTTGCAACAATGGAGCTTAGCCGCGAATATTTGCGTGCTATGATATATTATGATTTTAAATTTGGTTTAACTGAAAAACTTAGCCTTCAACGATTACAATCAGCGTTAGAGGAGTCTGCCTCATCTCGAGCAGCAGTTTTTAGATGGTTCAGTTAATTTAAAAGGGATAAAACAAACCTCGAAGATGATCATAGAAGTGGTCGCCTACAAATAAAAGTGCGACAAGACCCACGAATTACTTACTCTGACATCGAGAAGATTCTCGGCGTTAGTTCGGGGAGCATTAACATTATTTTGCAACAGCATCTTGGCCTAAGGAATCTTTGTTGTCGTTAGATCCCGCGTCTGCTCTCACACACTTTAAAAATAAAATAAAAATGGAGTATTTAGAAAAAATGTAAAATAAATATGGTTAATATCATGTCTAGTTTTTTCTTGTCTCAAAACTTATCGAGTGACCTCTACGTAGCATGGGATTGGGGTGCGTATTGTAAGCTAGCCAAATAAAGCTAAAAATATACTAACTTTACATTAAAATTATGAATTATTAATTAAAAGTAGATATGAATTATAATGTAAACGGGCAGCTTTCAATACGAACCCCAATTCCATGTCAACAGAAACCGGCCTGCTTGTTGGTATACATTAGTATACCTTATTGTACATATTTATATTAATAAACCCTTGTTGGCAGTCGGGTGTTTATAAAGTGGTAAAGTTTGTGAGGTTGTAGGGGCTAATCTGTGGATCTACTGAACCGATTTTGAAAAATTCTTTTAACAATAGAAAGCCACATTATTTATGCGTGTCATAGGCTATTGGATTTATGGAAATTCATCCTCTAAGAAGTAAAAATAGGGGTATGAAAATGACTTCAAACTTTCATACAAACCACCTTCGTCAGTTTTAGTGTTAATAATTATATGAAAATTTTAATGTACAAGTTTATTAATTATGAAGAAAAACACTTAACTTCACACGTTAACTTTAACACATTTTTTTTGGAAAATCATTCCATAAAGGGTTCATTTAGGGGATGGAAGTGGAACATCGTCATTTATGAAGTTAAAAACATGTTTTATATATTAGCTCCAGATTAGAAACATTTGGAAGTATTACGTTTTTTTTTCAAAAATCATCCCCTAAAGGGTTAATTAAGCGAGTGCAAGTTAGTATGGAAACTTTGTCAGTTTTGAAGTTAAAAGGGTGAAAATTTAAATATTATGAGCTTATAGTTACACACAAAAAAATAACTGTATATTAAGGTTTTCTCGAAATTCATCCCCTGAGGGGTAAAACTAAGGGGTTATAAATATTTAAGGATTCATTTTTGAACTCAGAAATGTAAAAATTAATATGTAAGCTTATAATTAGAAACAAACATTAATTGTAATATCGTAGTTTTTTTTTTGTACTGAGGGCTAAAAACAGGGCATGTAAGATTGTACGAAATTTCGTTATTTTCGAATTCAGAAACGTGAAAATTAATATGTAAGCTTATAGATAGAAACCAAAATTAACTTAAAGGGAGAGAGAAGGAGCGGGAGAGAGAGAGAGAGGGAGAGTTTATTGGAGATATGTGGATTGTTAGGCGACACGAAGTTCTCCGGGTCAGCTAGTAGGTATGCTATATTTATAGTCTTTTTTCATATTAGAATTCCTATATGTAATACTGTGGGTCCAATAAATTTTAATCCTGTCGAAAGCGATGTTCGAGTAGCGAATAATTACCTAAGTTCGAGTGAATAATCAGGAGATTATCATATTATCGGGTATAGATAACTAGTAAGCACTATAGTGAATCAGTACAAGTAAAGATGGGTTATAGTGTAAGTGGCGTGTAGTGAGTTGACACTAGTAACACTAGTGAAGTAGTGATGAACAGCGAGTGTTGTGCATCCACTGCGAGTGCGGGCCACTGCCGCGTACATAATAATAATATCAGCAGCCACGTGATAGCTAACATCCACGCGGCTGTTTAGTCCCCTGTCACTCCTGTCCCCTGGCACTCCGGCTGGCAAGTGGCAGTCTGGCACAATAGCATCTCCTATCCACTTTTTACTACCTAGGTACAAATTGGCATTATCGATTTTATACCTATTTAAAACGTACTATTCTTAATATAGGTCGGTGACTAGTCACTCATGTTGTAAAGTGATGACGATAAATGATATTATCTTATCACCCAGTCATGAGTCAAGACAAAACAAAATGGTAGAATTGCTGCTTATTACTTGATTTTATACCCATTTTGATAAACTATAAAACAAGGTTCTATTTAGAATTTACGGTAAGATTTATAAACATAAATAACTAGCTGACCCGGCGAACTTCGTATCGCCTAAGAATGTAACAAATCAGAGATCATTAAAATCGGTACAGCCGTTCTTATTTCCGTGTCCTCCCTCTCACTCTCCCTCTCCCCCTCTCCCTCCCCTTCCCCATCCCCCTCCTCCTCCCCCTCTCCCTCTCCCTCTCCCGCTCCCGCCCCCGCTCTCACTCTCGCTCCCGCTCCCGCTCCCGCTCCCGCTCCTGCTTCGCTCCCGCTCCCGCTCCCGCTCCCGCTCCCACTCCACTCCCCTCCCCTCCCCGTGTTACATAATCGGGATCCGCGGAACATGCGGGAGCTGTCCGGCCGCGGGGCCGGTGATGATTGTACTACTCGTACAATCACGTTGTCACGTAGTTTCTTTACTACGTAATATCTTCCGAATGGAATGTCCGATTTGAGTAATTCAAAAAGTTATCTATAGGTATTGAAACAGTTTTGAATATGAAATGATTTATTTGGATAAGGATTAATACGAAGGTATGGTTTTCATGATCTGATTTTGGTCATCTTTTTTATTAACTTTTAAAATGTAAAAAGTGGTTATAGTGACATAACGACAATAGTTGGACATATAGTATCGCGAGGTTTTTTGTAGATATTGATATGTTCTACAATATTGTAGAACAATGTTTTGTTCTATCATCAATAGTTTCCGCAGCGTATGCGATGAAAGAAATTTTTAAGCAAATTTTTTCACACTTTGGTTCACGTTACTGATGTTTTAGCAAGGATCCCTAATTTTTTCTAGTAATAAATATAGCCTATGTTACTCATGAATAATGTAGCATTCTAATGGTGAAAGAATTTTGAAAATCGGTTCAGTAGTTTTTGAGTTTATTCGTTGCAAACATACAAAAATATAAAAATACAAAGCTTTCCTCTTTATAATATTAGTATAGATGCGGCTCGGATCCAATATGTTTGTGTTACTAAAATTGTCCAAGCAAAACCTTTGAGCCCTCAGCTCGTCCCTCCACTAACGAGTAACGCCTGCATTGACCTTGCACACCAAAGTGTAATTATATTCATTCACTTTAACTAGGCCATTTTAATCGGAGCATGGTTTTAGTGGATTTCAAGTCACTAGATGTTTTGTTTGTTTTCCAGGTACTTCTAACACGAGTAACTGTTTTTGTTAATACCAATTAGGTGAAATATTTATAACGCGATAACCGTAGGTACGCTTCTTTCGAACCTCTTTGGGACTTATTTTGTAGAACTTTTTCTTGGACGGCAACTATGGGTGTTGCTGATGTTCTTGGGCTATTGTCTTAATAGCCACTAACCATTAGGTGGATTTTCACTCGTCAGCTCGTTGGCGGCTATTTCCATAAAAAATACTTCTGAGAACTCGTAAAGTACCTACCTACCTGCCTACTCTGCCTAGTTTACTGCCTTTATTATTGTAAGGATAATAATAGGTACCGTACATTTATTTCGTACCTTTGTTGATGATACGGATATCCTACAACGTAAACTGCAATCACTTCACTTCACGAGAATATTTGTATCATCAGGTAGGTTTACCCTTACATACAAAATAAATTATATTTTTCTTTATACATACTTATTCATAAAATATCTAACAATAAGTAAAACCTGCAATTGAAGGTATTCAGGTGAAGTAAAGTGAACGGGGAACAGAACAGGAGTCGTGAAGGTCATTTATTGAGAAAGTCGCATGTTCCTTTACCTCTGGTCCGATAAGTGTGTCTGGGTGAGTACCCAGAGTAAGTGAGGCTTTGCAATTGCAAGCCTCTTAAACCGGTTTTCCTCTTGGTTTGGGTAACCTAGCTGGCAGGCCTGTTTTAGTGGTTTTAACACGGTGACACACACAGGGTAACGACGGACGTATCAATCCTAACGAGTGCCTTACTTTAGCTGCACCAACGAAACCATCTCACCTGAAGTAAGGGATCTTAGTCGACGTCAGAATAATGAGTTCGGAGAGGCCGAGCGCTGCCCGGCCGTCGCCGTCGGCTTCGTTTAGAAAGCACGACCGATCGGGGCAGGCCTGCACACAAACCGGCCGCGGGCTCCCGTCCCCGGCCGAGTACCGTCCGCTTCACACCGCACTACTCATTATTCACCACTCACCACACTGACACCGATCACTAGTGCTTCTCACATCCAACACCCGATGGTGGTATTCAACGCGGAACGGCTCTCGAGTCACTCGCGAAGTGGTTCTCGCGAATAAACAGAGACGCGCGGGGAAATCGCAGCGCACGGTGACACACTCGCACGCGGCGTGAGCGGCGGCGGACTGACGGGCCCGGCGGCCGCGCGGCATGGCGGCAGTAGCGGCGGGCCACCGGCGGCGGCGGCCGCTGCGGGCGCCGCGCGGGGGGCGGGGGGTGGGGGGAGAGACCCTCTCCGCAACTTGCCCTATAAACTTGCTTTTTGCCCGCTCTCATATCGTGAGTAGGCTGCTGGCTCCTCGTGTAGTTTGTGAAAGGCAAATTGCATCGCTGCATTCGATACCTACCTGTTAAATGTCGTAGCGTACTATATATCGTAGTATGTACTACTATGCCTAGCCATCTATGAGTATATGCACTGTATGCACAGCCTACCACCAACAAAGTTCATAGTAAGATTGCATACCTACCTATCTACCAAGTAGGTACGTACGTAAGTTCTCTTTCACTACTCATTATTATAGATACTTATTATAAAAGTTTCTCAAATACAAATTATTAAGATCTGTAATCTGTAACACACGATCTCAAAAACTACTGAGCAGATTTTCACACAAAATGATAGATGGAGTGGAATGATAGGTGGACGTCCTGAGTCAGGGTCAAACCCCACAAGGGGTGCCCTTAGGACGCGCACGTTCGCATCCAATGTTTTTTTGACTAAGAAGACCAAGACAGGACTGTCCTCTTCGCAATAATCGTCTTCTCGGCCTAGCTTTTCCATGCTCGCCCCTCTGTCCGTGTGAAACTAAAGTTCGCTGGAGCCAACAGCAGACTGTCCATCCGAAGAAAAAAGGTGTGTCAGCTCCGACGCACGACTGGAGTTTAACTTCATAGTGATGACGATGATGATGACGATGATGACGATGATGATGAGGGTGATGATTTTTCACATCATCAGAATACGATGTACCAAGATTATTATCACATTATTATCATTAGATGGCGTTGTTACTGATCAGCCAGCCAACGCCATCTAGATTATGTGTTACGAATTACAAACATAACGCATAACGCATAACGTTACGGAAAAAGATTGATTTCACTTCCAATAAAATTTCATACCACGGGTACCATATGAAATCGATAGATTAGGAGTTAAAGTCCAAAAAGCTCTCCTCCGAGAAGTTTGAGTGGTGGGGGACTGGGGATCCCACTTGATCCCAGTTGTTCAGACAGGACAACTGGCTACGCGGATGTCCGGAATACTCCGGAATATTAAATGACTCTAAATGCATTGTTTAAAATCTAAATTTTACTAACAAAAAATAACCGACTTCAAAGTCTCAAAAACTACATAGTTGTCAGATCTCGTTCAAATTTATGTGAGACTACATGACAAGCGCCTGCTTTCGATTAAAAAAAGAATCTTCGAAATCGGTTTACGTGATATTGAGTTATTCGTCAATTTGTCGCGCACATCTTAACACAAATTTACGACTTATGTAGTTTTCTCATGGATGCCGTTGTCAGTTCTCAATAAAATTTATGTGGGACCACATGACAGCTTTTGATTAAAAACAGAATCATCAAAATCGGTTCGCCCAGTCCAAAGTTCTGAGGTAACAAACATAAAAAAAAATACAGTCGAATTGAGAACCTCCTCCTTTTTTGAAGTCGGTTCAAAAGCTAAATTGTAGATAGCTGTTCGGTAAATTTTGTGGAGAGTGTTCTTGATCTTACATTTTAAAGTAAAAGAGGTGTGGTTCGTGGTCTCGTGGGTACTTTCACTTAGCTTAGTGTAATGTGGCGCGAGGAGCGAGCGGCGCGGGGCGTGGGGCGCAGGGCGCCCAGCCGGAGGGACTGATAATGAAGTACCTCCGGAGAAGAGCGCACCTCGATGTTTTTCCAATCCACTACACCGATCCCCCAGTGGCCCCAGTCTCAACTACTGCGGATGCAAGCGGGGCGCCCGCGTGCCCGTCTGGATCCGGCAGCTGGGAGACCACACCGATATAATATCAACTACATCTCATCTCATTATACTCACCACTGCATATAAAGGTTATGTATAATATTCTAAAAAATATTAGACGGGTTGAAAAGGGGTTTGAAACATTATCATCAATCTTGCTTCCCCCATTAGGCCAAATAGTAATAATAGCTACGATGATGATTGTCGTGTCGTCCGACGTCTCTGTACTACGGTGTTGCGTGGGGTTCCGATGGGGTGCGATTGGGTCTGATGGGTTCCGATGGTGGCCGTCCGCCCGGCGTAGTCCACGCGACACGCGACACGCGACACGCTACACGCTACACGCTACACGCTACACGCTACACGCTACACGCTACACGCTACACGCTACACGCTACACGCTACACGCTACACGCTACACGCTACACGCTACACGCTACACGCTACACGCTACACGCTACACGCTACACGCTACACGCTACACGCTACACGCTACACGCTACACGCTACACGCTACACGCTACACGCTACACGCTACACGCTACACGCTACACGCTACACGCTACACGCTACACGCTACACGCTACACGCTACACGCTACACGCTACACGCTACACGCTACACGCTACACGCTACACGCTACACGCTACACGCTACACGCTACACGCTACACGCTACACGCTACACGCTACCCGCTCCGAGCAGTCGGCTGTCGGAATGACCGCTGTAGGTAGTTGTCATAGTTTTTATGGACCTAGATTGGTTGATTGATCTCGTCGAACAAAAACATTAGGAGCGAAGGTCGGCCGAGTGATCTCTATTATAAATGACTTCTAAAATAATACACGTCGAGTGTCTCGCTCGATCGATCTATAGCTATCGCTTGGTTCGGCCACGGGATTGGCTTCCGCAGCCCAGGTATCGGTAGCGGTAGGTACATAGAAGATGGTGTAAGTGACTGAAGTCCGCGGGGTTGGCGAGACACTCCACATCCAGAACACCGCCGTAGTTGCATCCACCGTCCACGGAATGATGTCGTTATAATATAAACAACGCTATATCTTCGTCGTAGAAGTTACTCGGTAGTGTTCATTTTGTTGATTTCAACCCTTTAATTGCCCGCTGCTAGATATCTGGCAGCTGGCAGCTGGTACATACCGCACTCCGCCTCGCAGCTGTTGTTTAGGTTATGAAGTTCGGAAATCCTGGGAACCTTACCTACCGGCCACTATCGAGTTTCGACGGTGCACAAGGAACACGCAACCTGTCACTAATATGTTTCCGACTATTTATTTCGAGTAGAGAACATAAATATTCTGCATTGAATCGGAACATGGAAGCGAAACATAATCGTCCTGAAGAGGGAAAACAATTCCTCGAACGGCCGCCAGCCGACGGTCTCCGGCCGCGGCGTGTCGCTAGATTGCCTTCTGAGAATCGTCCAGTCATTTCGGCTTTACTCACCAAGTCACCACGGTTCGCACCGCGAGTTCATTTATCCGTTTCGGTATTAACGACCAACGATTAGAAAATTATTAAACGGGTCAGAATTTCTGACAGTCAACAAGATAATCGCGAACGGGAGGTACACAAGGCACAAGGCACAAGGCAGGCGCGCAACAGTTGAACTCATGATAAGCCAACATTCCACTCGTGGCTCGTGTTGACCGAGCTCGGCAAATATGCGCTACAATTGGGACGGACCGTCGAACGCGGTCGTCGACACGACTACACGAGGCGGCGCCGCCGGGCCGCGGGCGTGAGGCGGTGTGAGCAGTGAGGGGCAGCCACTGACAAACTAATAATCTTGCTCATAATAAAAAGTAGTTAAGTATTAAGGAAGCTCGACATCGAGCTCCCGACGCGACGCGCTGTGGCTCGGCCAGCGACGCGACATTATCAAACGATTAGATACCAGATAGCGGCGGCACCACGACGAGTGCACTGCAAACAATGTTCTAGCCGACCATACCTCGCACCTGGCTCGTCGAAGCGTCTTATTAAAAGGCCGATCGAGTATCGACGCCCTCCTTCACCCCTCAACCCTCACCCCCGGCTACTAACGTTTACAATGCCAATAGATGATAAATGGCATGGCATGGGTCATGGATGGTGTCGTGGATAGTAAAGCGCAGTTAGTTAGTAAGAGTCTATTGTTTCTTGAGTTGAAGACACCTATTGTACTAAATTAATATGAATGGTGGAAAGCTTATCCTGATGAATCTTATGTCATGGGTCATTAGTCATGACGTAACTAGATTACATTACGATAGCATCCTCCCGGACCGGAACAAAGTGTTCGGAGTTCCTGTGAAGCAGCCGGCGCCGGCGCTGCCCAGTGCCGAAGCAGCAGACATCATCGAGAGACGCTGCATCCATCTTTACAAGATGGGATAGCTGGGCGCTGCAACCGCCGCGTCGGGGAGCCAGTGGACGTTTTTGAATGGTTAACAAGTCCGAATAATAATATGATCGTCGCGTCGTGTAGTTTTGAACGCGGGAGGTGACCAACCTGACCGCTTATCGCGACGCGCGGGCGAAGCGCACGCACTCGATTTTAATACACGGTATTAACTAGGTGTGGGCTATCATATCAATATTTATAATTGTAATGGCCGCCGAGTGTACGGAACGATTACGACCGGACGGAACAAACAGCGCACCGCCCGCGCCGCCGCGCCGCCGCACCACACCGACTATACGATTGAACTTGTTATGCTTAAAGTTGTGGATATATTTGAAAACAAATTCTTATGACTGTATTTATTTTAGGATTTCGTTTTATGGCTTGACGATGCCGCCATGCCGCGACACCGGCAATCGATATCTACCACTGGATTAAATGATTGGACGCCGTCGTCGACAGTAGTATGACATGTAGCGCAGCGGATGGAATCGAACATTTTTCTACCGTCTGATAGTCACCTTGTTCGGATTCCGATAACTTCCCGAATCCCGATGGCCCTCTGATAGTAGTCCCCATTGACTCGTATTTTTGGAACAAGTGTGGTGTGTGGTAGGAGTGAAATGAGAGAAATCGTCTAGTGTTTATGGCGGAAGTGTGAAGTACCGGAAGCCAGGAAATTATTTTTATAAAAAAAAACTTTATCACCTTTTTTATGGAGGCGGTTAATAGAAAATCATAAACATTCTATTAGAGTTGTTTAATTATAAAGTAACAATCAACTAATGGGATGCTTAAAGCTGAGTCCCGATTGATGGTGTTTCGGAGAGCCAGATTCACTTGCGATATGTTGCTCGTAACATTGGTGACACCATTTTGATATGGCGCATTGGCCGAGACTCTCCACAAGTGGATGTACCTCGCTACATCCATTATTCCTACATTAGTCGCGTTGTAATGATAAATTCTCATCGAACAGTTATTGGTGACAGCGCATGTTGTCTGTGTAATATACGACCAGGAAGGCTATTCAGATTTGTAACTTGACAGCGGAGTTTCAAAATTGACGTTCGAGTTCTAGGATCACTTCACTTCGCAAGTGCGTACTAGATGATTAGATAATGACATATCATTAAGATGCAAGTTCGCTTTTGTTTTGTAACTTGACAGCAGAATACACGATGAGTTTCTAAATTGAAGTAAGAGTTCGAGACTCCCTTCAACTCGCAAGTGCGTGCCAGATGATTAGAGAATCACATATCAAGATCTCGGACTCGAACTTCAATTTGGAAACTCGTCGCGGATTCCGCTGTCAAGTTACAAAAGTGAATAGTCTTGCTGAACTCGATTGACCTGATTATATTACTACATAATTTCTACATAATTATAAAGATGCAGGATGTATTCGAACGAAGTAGGCGGAATGAAAGTGTTCATGTTATCGTTCAGCCGACGACCGGTCGCGCTCATCGGTCACTGAAATCGTCGGGATTACACGCCCCGTCGCCCCGTGCGTCGCCCCGTCGTCGTCGCATCGCCGCGTCGGGCTCGCTCTGCAGAGATCAGGATTACCGCTTCCATTGCCTTGGATCGATTCCATCGACGTGTGGCTTGATGGCCGCGAGGGGTAGCGTAAGTAAAACAGTCGTTGGATTGCTTAGAAAGTGGTCGCGTGACAGTCCGACTCAAACGCAGCGTGTTAAATGCGTGTCATATCGTGTAGAGAGCGGGGCGCACCGTTTCTGAATTCTGCTGACTGAAGACTTACAAGAAGCACGAAGGGGATTGATTCCGGACGAGCGGCGCGCAGCAGCAGTGCGGCGCGCGGCGGTCGAACGCACGCCTTGTTTCAATTTATGACAGTCATTCCGAGAAGTTGGTGGTTTTACGTTCCAATAAGGTTTGCTCCATGGTTTGGGTGCGGAATGCCAGAAACGTAAAACGACAGATTCAAAAATATCTATGTTAAAAACGCCAGGTTTAATATTCACGGAGTTCCCTCAACTCTTCATAAATCTGGAAGTATATCCTTTCAAATAAAAAATATTCTTTCAAATTGGTTAATAATGACACCAAACAAACAACTGAATTGAGAACATCTTCCTTTATTTGAAGTCGGATTTCTTCCAGGCAAGTCGGGCAACCATTTATAAGGAAACAGCTACTTGAAAAAGTTTTCTAATTGGTGTTCCTTATGCCTTTGCTTAAGGTTGCCTTTCGAAGGACTATCAATTTTACTTTGAATGTTTTGCGTAAATATACTTAGTTAAATTAATAATGTAATAGTAATTTAGTTACAATCTTAAAATTTATTAACTTAGTACGCTATGCGAAGTGTGCGTTGATTTGGAAACGGTAAGCGTCCATCTGCACCCTGTGATTTAGTTTTTGCACAATAATGGAATATCTTCCTGACGACACGAGGGGACGGACACTCCATCTGTGCATGTAATAAATTATGATCAGCCTATAGGAGCGGTCCCAAGGGTAGGGGATTAAAAATATCCTGATAAATTGCAAGTAGGTTTCGAGGGACACGCGCTTTATAATAACGGTAGTTTTTAGGGTTCCGTAGCCGAATGGCAAAAAACGGAACCCTTATGGATTCGTCATGTCTGTCTGTCTGTCTGTCCGTCCGTATGTCACAGCCACTTTTTTCCAAAACTATAAGAGCTATACCATTGCAACTTGGTAAGTAGATGTATTCTGTGAACCGCATTAAGATTTTCACACAAAAATATAAAAAAACAATAAATTTTGGGGGTTCCCCATACATAGAACTGAAACTCAAAAATGTTTTTTTCATCAAACCCATACGTGTGGGGTATCTATGAATAGGTCTTCAAAAATGATATTGAGGTTTCGAATATCATTTTTTTCTAAACTGAATAGTTTGCGCGAGAGACACTTCCAAAGTGGTAAAATGTGTCCCCCCCCCCCCCCCCCGTAACTTCTAAAATAAGGGAATGATAAAACTGAAAAAAATATATGATGTACATTACTAAGCAAACTTCCAACGAAAATTGGTTTAAATGAGATCTAGTAAGTAGTTTTTTTTTAATACGTCATAAATCGTAAACCGCAAAAAACATTGATCAAAGTTACAACGAACTACAAGAACTTTTATATTATGTTACTTGCTGCTACGGAACCCTTCATGGGCGAGTCCGACTCGCACTTGGCCGCTTTAGGTGTTGTAGTGCCTATATTTATAGTAGCCGTCGTCAACCGAGCAGCCACTAGCCAGGCCACGCGGCCACGGCTGGCGGGTGGTCGGTGTGGCCACCACCTTGAAAGAAGAAAGAAAGAACATTTATTACATCATAAGGATAGCAACAACGTTAAATAGGTAGGTAATATGATTGTAATAAAGTTTATTTGTTTGAGTTCGGAGTTGCAGTTACCAAAATGACGGAAACGGGTCGCACTCAGAAAATGGCGAAGTAAGTCTTGCAGCCATAGCAGCCATAGCAGCCATAGCAGCACATTAGTCTCCAATGTCGGCTCGTTGGCTGCGGCCAACTGTACCCACTGCTAGTGTCTGTGCTGTAGTTGTGTCACACTCACACCCAACTATGAACTACATAATATACAATCTGCTAGACCGATTCATACATACAGAGTATTTACCAGAGCATGGATCAGCTGAATAGCTAATTCCTGTACATCTTCTGTGACAGATAAATATTGGTACTCGGGTCATGGCCATGGTGTTACGTGTGTTGTTCATGCCACCCGTCGTGCAACCGTGACACACGTCACGGTTAGTCCATAGTCCATACCCTCGTATGGGTGCGCAATCTTACATATTTATTGAAGCTTCCTTTTGCGTCGAATGGCTTTGTTTGTTAGAAAATTACCCAGAACCCTCTTCAAAGAGGTCGGATACGACCAGAAGATAACAACAAAAAAACGTTAAAATGGCGCATTTTGCAAAACAAATCAGAGTTGTACTTTAGGATAGGAACCTAAATCCAGTAGGTAGGTATTTGATGAATGGAGAGCGAGAGCGGGACTCGAAGTGGAACCTGATCGCGCGGGGCGTCACAAAAACAACCGTCGCGGCGTCGGTTTCTAGTTGCAACTCCCCGACTAGCAGCCACTAGCGGCCACTAACGGCCGGCATCGCGGCGGCAGTGCCCAGCGGTTGACACGTCACACGGCTCGATAACAAATAGGACACGTGCATCGTACTACGGATGCGGCTGCGGCTGCGGCTGCGGCTCGCGGCTTTGACAATGAGTCATGTCGTGTTACGGTGAAGGACACTCGTCTCATGTAGCCTGCCTGCGTGATTGAGATCCGCACATACAATAATGTGGATAAAGACAAAGATATTCGCCCATTCAATCCGTTGCAGGTTTCAGGGTCTACTCGTATATACAAATGTAGTCAATTGAGACCTTCTATCTTTTTGCTATGCTATATCTATTATGTTGCGCAATACGACATTAGCTGGCTGGAACATGTTGAAAGTGCCCTGTGGTTGCCGCTTAATTAGTACAAACACAGTCACTATATAGATCTATATACTGTGCTATAACGACACCAATTAGCCCAAGAGCCCGCGCCGACCAGACCTTTCTTATTTTATAAACTCTGAAAGTTTATATGCGCACGTCCCCAACACAGGTAAAAACGCTCCGGGACTATAAAGTTTGGATGATGATTACTTTGGCAGGTAAATGTAACAATGGTGTATAAATAGTAGGTACATTGGATTCGGTTAAGTATAAAGCTCAATTTTTCCATATTTTCGTCGGAATAATAGTAGAATTGACGTTATCCATTTGCCAGTTACTTAGCACAGTTTCAACCCCCTGCCAGACAACCCTAAACTTAAACATTGATTAAAGAAATCGTAGGGATTTTTGGAAATTTAAAGAAAACGGAAAATACGATAGTCCAAGACTCCACGTTGCGGCGTCGCGTCGCCCGCGCCGTCGTTCCAGTGTTGACCAGAGAAGGCAGAGAGTCTCCGACGAGAGACGACACACTCGACCAAAACAAGCCACGTGTTACTTTCAAACGTGTCGCTACTGATGTTTGTATCGATGTCGATGTACAATTGTACAGTCAACTGCGAGTGCGAGTGTGGCGCGTGGCGCGTGGCACGTGGCCGGTCGGAAGTAAATTAAAATAAAAAACAGATCTTGAGACGAAGCAACTGCACGTCTAATTTTATTACCAATCATGATGTGTCGCCCGCGACACGACACACGTGCGTCGGTGTCGGCGTGTCGGCGTGTCGCGCGGTGTCGGCGTGTCGGCGTGTTGACGACGTAATTATAGATGTTATGTGTCGTTAATAAGTGCATCAGTCAGAGATGAGGGGCGCGAGGGGCGCGGGGGTGCATCGTGACATCGAAAATAACTCGCGTCGAGATGCGTCTTGCGACTTGCGAGGCGCAGCCGCCGCGCGTCGTTTTATGTTTATGTTTATGTTTATGCGTCTGACGATACACACGATGTCGTGTTGGTAATAAAAGCCAATAAGAAGCAACTATTTAGATTAGGATTACCCATTATCATTCCTCTAGAATTTATGGATGGATTGAGGCGCCGCGCGCGGGATTCTGGGTACGATTATTCTCGACTTCTCGTCGGCGTCAGAAAAAATGGATTATGGAGCCGGAAGTATACCCTGCACCCTCCCCTGCACCCCGCGCCCGCCGCGCCCGCCGCGCCCGCCCAACCGGAGCAGCGGCCCTACGACGGCTTACGAGTTACGACTGCAGTCGTGTCATGAAGATAATTTTTCATTAGGTACGCTGCGCTCTGGGATGCCGGAAACATTTATTTAACTGGAGAGAGGAAAACGATAAAAAATGGGACATTATATTGTGCCGGTAAAGCTCAATAAAAAAAACGCCCGGGCGCCCGGGTCGTCCGTGCCAGAGTGGCAAAGTGCAGCCGCGCCCGGACATAGGGCAGTTCGATTAGATTAGATTAGATCAGTATTCGACTTAGAAGAAAGAAGAATTTTCTAATTCGATAAAGGTAAATGTTGATAAATAAGGTACAGTCCAGTTTTTTACAGTACAGTGGGGCGGTCCATGGTCGCGCCCCATACTCGTGGACTGGGGGGTGCAGCGGGTGCAGCGGGTGCAACCGGTGCGAGCCGCAAGAGAGGAATCCGGCACACGCTGGAGCGGAAGCGAGCCGGGGCGGGGGCGGGGCCGGGACCGGGGTGGCGGTAAAAATAACCTCAGGAGGATGAGGAAGTCCGCCGGGTGCGCGCGTGTGTGTGTGCGACGCGCACACATCTTACGTACCTTGATTATTATAATAATATTAAACAAATACGCTGTGGACAACACACAAAGACAAGAACACTCACACCCAGGCTGATAACAGAAATTCAAACTCATCATTAAAATTTCCCCCTCGCTTTTCTATGGCAGTAGCTGACAAACGACAGACGAGCCACGAGATGGTAAGTGGTCATAGTCGCCCATACTCCATAGACATCAGCAACATCGGATGCATCACCGATGCGTTACTGCTAAAGAAAGAAGAGCGAAAAAAAAAATGCTCTCGAGCTCTTACCCGGAGGCCGGAACATGTTGACCACAAAAAGCGGTACTCAAAATCAGTTGTTTGTTAAACGCCTCTCAGTAATTGGGATCCGAATGGTGAGACGTTTAGGACACACCTATGCTCATGTAGAGATATCCTTTTATTTTGTTTTGAAAGAGCAAATACCTATGTGGTGATGGTGGTATGTGGCTTCACTATGCGAAGTATGTATGTGTACATACGCACACTGTACAGTGTACACCATTTTCGGCTGTCCACAGGCTGTAGCGCCTGTAGCCGCCACTGATGGGCATTCGATGTCAGTTAACTTACTTCACTCGCATCAATCGAGACTCGAGGGCCCGAGGGGCGTTTACCGATGCTACCGATATAACAAACCACTACTCAGAAATAAAACGAGAATGTTTATCCAACCGCAAACGTAACGAATGTTTTCTTGTTTGCGCTACCTGAGGAGTGGCGCGATGGCTGGTGTGGCTGTGGTTCCGCCGTCAATTAAAACTAAATGAGAACCGCCGGCGCGCCGTCAGCCGCTACGCGAGCTCTATTTCAGGCCACTGAATACTGCCACTAATAACTAATAATGCAATCCTGAAGGAGGGAGGGGGCGGCGGCGGCTCCATTAAACATTAACTGTCCGCTAAGATGTCGGGATCACGCTTCCACATTTAGTAAGCAACTTTAAAATAATGTAGAAAGATTTCATACTGAATACTGATGTTAATGTATTCCTAAACTGGTAGGAACCTACGAGGCACGTGACGTCGTTTAAGAATCTACGAGACCAATGGTTGTTAGAGGCGCTGCGCTGGTGAGCATGGGATGGATGGTACTTCGGAGGAGGTCGTCACGTTGCACATCAGCCGGTGTTCTGGTTATCGACGTTGTCGTCACAGCATTCGCTCGCAGGAGTCAGAATTGAGTTCAGCAGCTCGTCCCACAGTTTAGTTGGCTTCCTTCCGCCAGCACCGGAGTTCAACAGACATCTGTAATTCTGTATTGAGGGACCGGCAGGACCCCGGAAGGCTAAGGACTAATTCTGTTGTCGACGTAATAAATGGAGCAATATCTCTGAGTGTTTGAATTTGTGCCACGCGCCAAGTTGGTAACACCACTGGTACTGATTTATAATGAATATTTTTATAGTCAACAACGGTGACATGTGATGATGTGGGACATCGAACTTGATGGCGTTGACGATCGGCGACCGTCACCCCACGCCCCACGCCCCGCTTGAATCAATGCAACCGGGCAACCGCTGTCCGCTGACACTGCGCCCTGCGGGTTGTGGCTTGTGGGGCTTCGCGCTCGGGTCGGGGGCGTCGTGGGGGCCGGTGTAGCGGTGTGGCCGGCTAGAACTAGATGTACAACTCACGCATCTCTCGTAATGCACCATAACATTATCACATTACAATCACACACAGGACGGGGCCGAGGGGCCGAGGGGCCGAGGCGCAAGGACACGCACAGAGCGTCTGAGCGTCTCTCGTCTGAGTAATGACAAGTATCTGTGGAATTTAATATCACAGAGGCTGTCTTCGCTGCATTCCCTGAGTTCATTGGGTCATAACGGGAAGTCGGTACTCAAAAGTGTGTAGTTTAATGATGTAACCTAATAACAATTTATGAAGTCGGATGATGCCGATGGTGTAAAAGAATTCAAACATTGTGATTCGTGATAAATATGTATAACGCGGTCGCTGTGTCGACCTGGGGCGGCTGGGGCCCGGAGCGGACTGCTGCGGGACAGCGGGAGTCAGGACAGGACACTCGCGAGTCGGGCTCGGGACCGACATCGCGACATCGCTCTTCCGTTCAGTGTTCGATGTTGGTGTTAGCGCGCGCTTTTTACACTGAAATGCTTTTATCGCTCAAGTTATTTGTTCTCGCCGGCGCGGCGCGGTTCTAAACGTGTCTAAACGCCAGCGAATGAGAGCTTCGCAAACGATAACTTTGATTTTTTTTACACGAAAGTGATGAAAATAGCTAGAATTCCAAATGATATTATTTCCCATCTGCGTATGTCGTTTCTTTGTGACGCAGCCGTGGGAATTCAATTGATTTAAATGTAACGGGTATTCTCGATGTCATGGGCGTAGCCAGGTTTTAGTTTCGGGGGGGTTCAAGTTTCGGGGAGGGGGGGGGGGGGGGTTGGGTTCAAGAAACTACAAAAAGTACATACAATAACCCTAAAGAAAATTGAGACTTTATTTTTTCTCACGACGTATGTAGTGCCATCTATTATTAGTCTATGTAGTGAAAAAGTTCAAAAACGTGTTTAATAGAAATAAAGCTCCCAAAAATATGTGCGATAGCTCATTCGATTCGGAATGACGTCTAGAAAAATGTTTTTAAGGGTTTATTAGCACCTAAAAATGTTAGTCCTTAACATTTCGGGGGGGGGGGGGTTTGAACCCCCGAAACCCCCACCCTGGCTACGCCCATGCTCGATTTGTATTTTTAACCGACTTCAAAAAAAGGAGGAGGTTCTCAATTCGACTGTTTTTTTTAAATGTTCGTTACCCAGAACTTTGGACTGGGCGAACCGATTTTGATGATTCTTTTTTTAATCGAAAGCTGGTGGCTGTCATGTGGTCCCATATAATTTTTTTTGAGATCTGAAAATGGCATCTATGATAAAATCATATAAGTCTTAAATTTGTATTAAGTATGTGGGCGACAAATGGACGAATAACTCAATATGACGCCAACCGATTTCGATGATTCTTTTTTTAATCGAAAGCAGGTGCTTGTCACGTAATCCCACAAAAAATTATATAATACCGATATATTATTTCAACCCAGTAATAAAATTGTAATGCGGGGAGGTGGTGAGAAACTCTTGCCAGCCTACACTGACGACATTCCGTTTGTATAATTCTTTTTTGCATATCACGAATGCGCTAATTGATAATCAAGTGGCTCAACGGCATATTTGATGGTTATTTACTTTAAAAATATAGGTCATCTAGACCGTCCATGTCTGATGATTCCAGCCAGTACGCGATAAAATGGTTCACGCTCGTCCATTGAGCGAGAAGTTTGTTGAAATATCGGGCGCGTGTTGATCACACTGCACACACTGCACACAGATCACACTGCACACATCGCACGCAGCGCGGCACACATCAGGCTAGCCATGCGTCAATAACTCCTGTCACGGCACTCACGGCGCGAGAACCACTTTTGTTCCGACGCGCTTTTAGCACCAAATTACTCGTTTCGGATCAAATTGCAGCAGGGTTAACATTTTATGCACAATACATACAGTTTTGGTTCCGGGATATTTTTATTGTGAATTTGATTTGATTTTTGAAGCCAAGAGTGTGATAGCTAGCCAGGCAGGCTTCACGGGAAAATAATAATAGCAGTGATAATAATAATGACAATAATTACTGTTAATAATACAGTCTGTAATGATATGTGAAGCCTTACCACCAAGCGGGCCGGCTTCTGTTTCCACCACTTATAGTATCAGTATCTAATTTTTCAACGCACCTGAGTAAATGATTGTGAACTCACGGTACGTTCACCACTATTGGTCGTCGCCTGTAGAGTGTAGAGTGTAGACGGAGGGGAGCAGAGCTGGAGCTATATGATCGGTGATTGACGTGACCCTCCGCCCATGGCCACATGGCTTCCATAACACATCTACAGCTGAGTCTGCGTTGCTGGACGATGGCCCGCCCGCCCGCCCGACTGGCTGTGGAGTGTGGACAGAATGTCACTCATGTATTCTTACCTGATTTCATATTTCTATATCATTCTCTTCAATATTAATATTCCTTTCATTACTGAACACCAGAGGTGATAACGAAGTTTTTGTCCGAGAAGCTAGTGGGGCCTGCCTATCGCAACTGATACTATTATTTACGCAAATAAACATTTGGTTAAATATAAATGTTAATGATTCTCCAACGAATCGATTGATGGATCAAACACCACGTAGCGTCCGCGATGTGGGGGGTCCTGCCGACCGGTCGATTATTAAATCATAAATAATTGGTGACTGTGTGCAGAGTGCGGATTGCGGATAGCGGAGTGCAGCGGCGAATACTGAAGGGTAATTAAAAACGTATGCGAGTCACGTCACGGAGCGGCGGCGTGTGTCCCGTGTCGCGTGTCACGCGCAATACGCCACGTGCATACGATTTGCGATACATTAGTCAAAACTGAAGCTCGCTGAATAGTCTGACAACTGCTCGTTTCTAGGGTTCCTAAGAAAAATCGGTACCCTTATAGTTTCGTCATGTCCGTCCGTCCGTCCGTCAGTTCGAAGCATAGCGCCTCATTTCATATTTGACTCATTTGAATGACAATATCAATATTATTCCATATGTAGGTATATTATCCCATAATATCTATATTATCCCATATCTATATTATCCCATATCAATATTAATATGATCTTTTTGAGAACTTGCTAATCATACTTATTGTTTTAAAATTAAACATAATAAAAATCCCTCCAAGACGTTTTACTTTGAATTTAAATTAAATGTAAAATGTTTACAGTATGAATCTGATGTTCAGTGTCATCAGGGTCATCAGTGTCATCAGTTCATCACACTGAACACTCATCCATCATCTACCACAGCCCACAGGCCATCGGCGGTCGGTGCGTGCCGGGAGTTCTGTAGCTCTACCACGCTCTACCACGCTCTACCACGCTCTACCACGCTCTACTACAGAAAATAGAGAAGTGGATCAGTAGTCAACATAACTTATTTGTTTAGAATTTGTCGGCAATTACCTAATGGAAAACAAAGGGGCCTTATTGTTGAAATGTCAAGAGTATGATTAATAATAAAATTATACCTTAAAATTATTATATTAAGCTTAAAACAATAAGCTTATTGTGTTGTTGGCCCACACGGCTGCGGTACACCGCGTTGCGCTGCGCCCGCGCCGCGCCACGTTGTATGTCACCAATTACAAATAACAGTGCGTGTGGGCGGGGTCGGCTTGTGGCATTCACATCGGGAACCTACTATAGGGCCGCGGCTGCCTCAACATTATCCGATCCGATGTCGTCATCGGATTTTGATGCAACATTCTAAAATATATCATAATCTAAATTTTACTAACAAAAAATAACCGACTTCAAAGTCTCAAAAACTACATAGTTGTCAGATCTCGTTCAAATTTATGTGAGACCACATGACAAGCGCCTGCTTTCGATTAAAAAAAGAATCATCGAAATCGGTTGGCGTGATATTGAGTTATTCGTCAATTTGTCGCGCACATCTTAACACAAATTTACGACTTATGTAGTTTTCTCATGGATGCCGTTGTCAGATCTCAATAAAATGTATGTGGGACTACATGACAGCCTCCAGCTTTCGATTAAAAAAAGAATCATCAAAAGCGGTTCGCCCAGTCCAAAGTTCTGAGGTAACAAACATAAAAAAAAAAAAAATACAGTCGAATTGAGAACCTCCTCCTTTTTTGAAGTCGGTTAAAAATGACTGCATCTCTCATCGTGACGATATCAGAATGGTATTCGATGGTTGCGGATGGAAATATTTGGGTTTGTTCTTCGGAAGTTATGTTTTGCAAGAAATGTGTTTAGTTACTTAGAATAAAGAATTTTTCGTTTTGGTTATCAACGTCGTGTCGCATTACACGAAAAGGCTTCCTCTGCGTATTTTGAATAGTACTAACAAAGCATGAATGCACTCAATATCAATACGGACGTCGTTGACGTCTGACGAGTGGCGACGATCACAATGCGCGCGTAACTCGTGTTTTGTTGTGTTGTGCCGCAAGCCCACAAGCCCACAACTAACAGGCTTCGTCAGATATGATTGTGTTGATGTGAGCCGTCAGCCGTCAGCCGCTCAATGCAATGCGGTAAACAAATACTACCTTCTCTCATAGAACAAAGCGTACAGATTTAATAATATTCATACAAAGAGCACAGCGCACTGCTCACCCCCATTGTCCGCGGTTACTGACGTCATTGTTAACCGTAGCGCGAGGTTTTGGTTTCGACTCATTATTTACAGAAAACTGTATGACAGTCTCGAAGCAGTCAAAGCACGCGCTTTGGATGAGCCGAGTAAAAAACGTCACACGAAAGCGCCACTGATATAATATGCATTAGGATGGGACGGAAATAATAATAATTGAAACCTTAATGTTCCAGATTTTCATAATCAACTCATGCGTCTTCAGTCGCAGCGACTATCGAGATTTGGCCGTTAGCCTACTATGAATACTAGCCACTATTGGCACTATTCAATTCAACCACCGTGCACCGGCGGACACGACTGGTTTCCCGGGTAGTGATGATCATATTTAGCGACCGCCAATAGTAGGCCAGTTCACGTGTTCATAGTCCGGCGCGGTGACCGGTGACCGGTGACCGCTAGCGGTAAACATTTTTTGAGCCCTTTCTTGTTTCGGAGGGCACGTAGTAGTCGCCTAGTCGGCCATTCATGGGTTGAAGCCAATAGCAGCCCAGTGTGTGGCCGGCCAATAATATCTTTATCGAGACAGATCCAGCTTTCCTATTATCAACATCAGTGATGAATAAAATAAATAAAGATCGAAGAAACACTGGACTTTTAATCCGAACACGTGTATAAGGGATTATAATAATGAAAATCGTATTGAAATGATAATCGCACGAATTGGCCCACGCAAAAAGTATTTGTAGAAAATTATTTACTTTTATGGAGATTCTGATCGAGCTTAAGCCTATGAAAGGTCCGTACTGAAAACCAGCAGATATAGCACGTAGGTGTCGCAGGGTATACGCTGAGTGCGAGTGCCGAGCCTCTCTCGTCGCTGTGTATTGTACACCATGTACTATTCTTGACGTCTTATTGGTAGTAGCTGGAGAGCTATTGAACCATTTGACTATCCCACTTCCCACAAAGCTAGAAATTTATTAAATGATATTTTATTATCAGTCAATTAAGAAAGTACCGTTCTGGCAGGCATCTCGCGGGTGCGTCATGGCCCATTAAATTTTTGAAAATGCAAAAAATATTTTTTTTTTATCCCACTCCCACAAGGCTACAATTTTAATATGTTGTAATTTACATATGTTTAAGTGTAAAAAAAAATTGCCAGAACATTTTGAGGGTTGCAAGTATGTGCCAGAACAGAGCAAAGTTGTCATCGGGATTGCAATTCTATCTTTCTATGTATAATTTCAGGCTCTAGTCTGATTTGATATCATTCAAATGTATAAGGCGATTGTTGGTTCTCACAGATAGTACACATTGGTGGAAATAAATTTCAGTACTGCCATACAAAAAATAATAATTTTCATACAAATGTATCCTTCTATTCATAAATTCAAGCTCTAGCCTGCTTTTGATGTCATTTAAATGTACAGAACTATTGTTGGATCTTACAGATCGTACACTTTGGTGAAAATAAATTTCAGTATTGCCATACAAAAAAAAAAAAAATTCATACATATGTATCCTTCTATGCATAATTTCAAGCTCTAGCCTGCTTTTGATGTCATTAAATGTATAGGACTACTCTTGGATCTTACAGATAGTACACTTTGGTGGAAAGAAATTTCGGTATTGCCATACAAAAAATAATAATTTTCATACAAATGTATCCTTCTATGCATAATTTCAAGCTCTAGCCTGCTTTTGATGTCATTTAAATGTAGGGGACTATTGTTGGATCTTACAGATCGTACACTTTGGTGGAAATAAATTTCAGTATTGCCATACAAAAAATAATAATTTTCATACAAATGTATCCCTCTATGCATAATTTCAAGCTCTAGCCTGCTTTTGATGTCATTTAAATGTATATGACTATTCTTGGATCTTACAGATAGTACAATTTGGTGGAAAGAAATTTCGGTATTGCCATACAAAAAATAATAATTTTCATACAATCACCTTCTATGCATAATTTCAAGCTCTAGCCTGCTTTTGATGTCATTTAAATGTACAGGACTATCGTTGGATCTCACAGATTGTACACTTTGGTGGAAGAAAGCAGTGTTACCCTACAAAAAAAAAATTCATGAGGCAAAATCAGCGAGTTTGATTCCTGGCTAATAATATTGATTTTTCAAAAATCTAATTATGCCGTTTTGGTTTTCGTCAAAATCAGCCCTGAGACTCCTTTGACCACTTTTCGCTATTCCTCATAGTTTTGAATTTGTCCATCCACGCTCACTTGAAAAATTCACCCTGTATACTCTTCTGGCAGATACTTGCAACCGCTAGAATGTTCTGGCTGTTTACATATATTTTTTAAACAATTGAAAGAATGTTCCCTGAAAATTTGAGCCTTGTGCGAGTAGGTTATGAATTGCTCTCCCGATGACAACTTTGCTATGTTCTGGCACATACTTGCAACCCTCAAAATGTTCTGGCAATTTTTTTTTACACTTAAACATATGTAAATTGCAACATATTAAAATTGTAGCCTTGTGGGAGTGGGATGAAAAAAAAATATTTTTTGCATTTTCAAAAATTTAAGGGACCATGACGCAACCGCGAGATGCCTGCCAGAACGGTACTTTCTTAATTGACTGATAATAAAATATCATTTAATAAATTTCTAGCTTTGTGGGAAGTGGGATAGTCAAATGGTTCGGTAGCTCTGGGGCTATAGTCTTCATCAATAAAAATTGAAAATTGGAACTCCACAGGCGGAGAGAACCAGGTTTGGCCGCTGGCAACTGGCAACTTGATGTTAGTCGCCAGTTGCCAGTCGCCAGTATACGCTGGGGCCGCACACCGGGGCCGCACGCCGGGGCCGCACGCCGCAGTCGCCAGGTCACGCGCCGCTGATTTTCCGATTAGCCATATACAGCTTTTCCATGGCCCCAGTTTCTCAATCACCACGCGTTTCTAGAATAACTTACCGTAACGCAGTAAACCTTTGTATCGGTATTATTAGCATGGAACTGAAAGCACGCGGCGGTGGCTTCTTCTGGCTCGAGACTAAGCCAAGCATAGTTGCCCGCCAGCCAATGGGCGATGCAATGACGATTACAACATTACCACCCAATAAAACCCCGACCGTACTCGATCTTGGTAGAAACTAGAAAGTGACAAAGCGTCGGTTTCACTGTGTTATAAAACATACATTGAGATACAATACAATAAAGAAAAGTAACTGGAATTATTTCTCTCGAAATTCATTAACGTTATAGTTAATAGTATCAGGCGTTACTTTGCGGAAATCCATTGTTATTAAGTTAGTATTAGTCTACTTTGCAACAATCCGCGTTTAACATGTATGATGGTATATACTTTAAAACATGCGTGGTCATTAACGTTATTGCTCAGTGACTCGAGCCATCACCAACGTTGTACGCCAGTCGCCAGCGCGTCGTACAGTCAGTCAGAAGTCAGAGATGGACAGATCACACAGGACCGTGGAGTGCAACGGACAACTTAGCTTACTAATCGGTGCAGAGTGGCGCACCACGCATGGCGGTATGATCACATCGAAATAATAAGATTTCCTTATAAGCCCCGACAGAACCGAATGCAAATCCATAAATTAGGTTCGCGTTGTCATTAATGGACGCATTCTCTTATTACCTCAGTGACACTGACATTAGTGGACCGATTGAGATGAATCATTTGGGTCTTAAAAGGGCATGCAGCCGCAATGGGTGCAGCAGGGGATTCTTCGAACAATGATGATTCACTACTGAAATTTATTTGTTCATTTCGGCTCAGACCAATACTGATCTTTAATTTTTAATTTAGAAATACTTAATATATTATGTACCTAATTTAGATCGCATTCATGCAGCCTTATTTTCTTCACACTGTTTTGTTAAAATAGACTGTCCGTTAGGGAGTCCCTACTAGAGAGTTTAGGGACAGTCGAGTGGTCGAGGCGTGTTGAGGCCGCGACACTAAAATAGATAAATGAAGCAAAAATGGCTACGGACCATTGAAGAAGAATGATGACCGGAAGAACCGAACAACATTTAGTGAACTGACCAGGACTGAGGAAATAAGTCAATTTGACTGCTATTAAATGTGATTTTATGTTCCAGATTGATAATATTTTTGTTTTTCTTTAAACTTATCGTGTTGGAAGGCCGTAGATTGGAAATACTAGGTACTATAGTAAATATTAATCCCATCAAAAACATAAATGTAAAGTAAGAGTCAATTTCAAAAAAAAAAAAGAATTGAGATCTAAATGGAAGCCAATTTCTGTGTAGAAAAGCCTAAAATTTTAGTCACAAGAACATGTAATTCAAGCTCCACATTTGACTTGGTTAGTTTTCACGTACCTACCTAGGCTATATTATATCTATGTAATTAGCTTTGTCAAATCTGTTAGGTTGATGGCTTATGACACTCTTCTCTAATTTGGTTTGTTGGTTGCTAACTAAAGAAAACTAGCCAAGTCAAATGTAAAGCTTGAATTACATGTTCTTGTGACTAAAATTTTAGGCTTTTCTACACAGAAATTGGCACCCATTTAGATCTCAATTCTTTTTTTTTTTTTTTGAAATTGACTCTTACTTTACATTTATGTTTTTGATGGGATATCATTACATTTTGTATAGAAATTATTACTAAGTACTTATTCATAACGTTACTGTTTAATTTTAATACATGAACTGTTATAGTGCTCTTCAACTAAATCTGTAGTTAGTGCGCCGTGGTCCGAAATACGGTACCTATTATTTCATTATTTATAAGTAATGATCTTCCACTATTGATGTCCGCTAAATATTGAAATAATAATTAATACTAAATCCCAATTATACTATCGTAATAAATACGAAAGTCGACTATACTCTTATTAGTTACGAGTGACCGCCCTCGCTTTGCTTTGGTTTTCTTATTTTTTTACACCTTGGGTTACGTTATTGGAGTTTTATTAAGGATCCCTAATTTATTGAAAATATAATATAGCCTATGTCACCCGGGGATAGTGTAGCTTTCCAACAGTGAAGGAATTTTTCAAATCGGTTTAGTAGTTTCGGAGCCTATTCAATGCAAACAAACAATCAAATCTTTCCTCTTTATACTATTAGTACAGATAAGTTGTTTATGTTCGACGACATAGTGCAACAATAAATTTTGAAACAATACTTCGAATTACTTTAAACTGGTATAATTACGGAAATAATACAAAATTTTGTGGTGTAATCTTGTAGATTAGAGAAAAATAATTTTCCACACATTAAAAATAAAACGACGTAATACACTGGAAATAACGTCTCCTGACGAACCACTGATCTTCACGTAAATGTATATGTGCTGTGCACTTCTCACAGGCACTTGGGACACTGAACATCTTCCTCCCGTTGAAAGCTTCAGAAAGTACTAAAACTGATATGTTTCGTTATATATTCACCTTGGAATCCACATAATGACCAGATGTCATCAATTTTGATCGCTACTCTTAAATTTCAGGCATTTTAAGTAAGTGTTCCGAATAGAATCAATTTTTTGAAAAGTTATCATAAATTGATAAAAATTTACTATTTTCAGATTTATTCCTTTGTATTCACCCGACTACCTATCTGCATGCCAAATTTTAACTTTCTAGGTCACCTGGAAGTTGGATATAGTTTTGATCTATAGGTCAGTCAGTGTTAAATTTCTCGATTTTTGGACGTTAATATCTAAATAACCGTTTGAGATGTGTTTATGAAATTTGAAAGACGTATGTATTTCGCAAGTCTTAATAAATGAGCCAAATTTGACAGGTTTATGTTGAATAGTTTTTGAGTTATGAGGTGGTCAAAAGTGGCTCCAAATGGTTCGTGTAATATTACACACGGTGCTGCTCGTCAATTCTGTTAGCTAAGAAATTGACTTGACACGCTCCGCGTGTCTAGATCGCGAGAATTGAGCAACGAAGCATAATGTACCTATGACATTTTTTTTTGTTTCATCGCAGTGTTTGTCAAAATTCAAAATTCAAAATTCAAAATCATTTATTCATGTAGGTATCATTGATACACTTATGCACGTCATTTTTTTAATTTACCAGCTTTTCGGAAAGGTGCTTTGTCATGGAGGAGAAGAAAAGCCGAAAGAAACTCCTCAGCACATCTTTTAAAAATAAAATACATTGGTATATTTCTTACAAAGAAGTATCACTAGCCTGTACGGAACTGGTTGCAGATCTGGTCATTTCCATGCGTCTTTGTCATTTATGTACTCATCTACAGTATAGTAGCCTTTCCCTAAAAGTTGAGATTTTACATGTTTCTTAAATAATTCCACTGGCAAATCACGTATTAACTTTGGGATTTTATTATAGAACTGTACACCACGGCCCATAAAAGATCGCTTCACTTTAGAAAGACGGTAAGATGGCGTTACTAACTGGTGCATTTTTCTTGTTTGGCGATTAGTGATATCAAAATTTTGTTTATACGCGCTTATATTATTCCGTATAAAAACCACGTTACTATAGATATATTGTGAGGCTACTGTAAGTATACCTATTTCTTTGAACTTGTCACGCAAAGTTTCACGAGATCTAAGTTTATAAATAGCCCTAATAGCTCTTTTTTGTAGTATCAAAAGCTATAAGTAGTATTATTTCTTCTGTGGTGATTACGAACCCAAGGCATCAGCAGGTTCGAATTTCGAACGGTACTCGTAAACTGGCCAACCAAACTGCAGCACCGCCATCGCGCCATCGCCACGCAGCCCCGCTCGGCGCTCGGCGCTCGCCGGAGAAAGTTTGGCAGATAAGAGGCGCACGCGGTGGACGTGCTCGCGATTCAAACACACCGCCTCCCCCCCCCCCCCTCCCGCGTGCCCCGCCAGCCCCGGACGCGCTGATATGACGATCCTTATCTCGGACCCTTGCAACCACTCGATAAGACGCTGCGAGCGAAACGAGACCCTATGGTTCAGTATTTATGGCGACCCGGACCGCAATCCGCATCATCGTCCGACGTGATATGACGCGAGTTGAATATTAAGACCTTGTCCAGAAGGGACGAATTCGCCGCGATTCTCCCGTGCGTATAACGCGCGATCGTTGCGACCAGAAGGAGCGTAGCAACGCACGTAAATGTAGGCGCTCCATTTCCCTCGATACTTGCACCTCACTCTGTTGTTCGACTTGTTCGCGCGTTGACTGGACGCAACAAGGAGCCTCTAGTATATCGACTCGCGCGAAAAACGCGCGAGTCGAGAGTCTGGCGTAGTGCACGCGATTTACGCGCGTATTTTGAATTCGCGCGATGCTTGTGGACGCGATGTATGGCGCCTAGTATCTCGCTAACGCGCGAATGAATTCGCGCCAAACGATTCGCGGCGAATCCGTCCCTTCTGGACAAGGTCTAAGCCGCAGTGGGCCGGAGCCCCGGCGCTCCGGTATGCAAAGCGACGTAACATGTGTTTTGGGTACGGTTACTGAATGCGGTCTTCGGCGCAAGCGTGACTCACAAACAGTGCATGAGAATTTAAAAAAATCAAACAACTAAAAGGAACGATGTCGTATCCTGCTTCTAATGAATTTCGGAAGCAGGGCTATTCTGTTTTGTAACTTGACAGCGGAATCCGCGATGAGTTTCAAAATTGAAGTTCGAGTTCGAGACTCCCTTCACCTCGCAAGTGCGTACCAGATGTTTAGAGAATCACATATCAAGATCTCGGACTCGAACTTCAATTTTGAAACTCATCGCGGATTCCGCTGTCAAATTACAAAACATTCTGTTTGTCAGTCAGCCTTGCAGTTCTGTAAAAAAAGAAATCCGTAATCTGTAAAAACTGTGTACAAGTCCTAAAGTACTGCGATTTAGTCGAGTGGCACAACAGTTTAAACACTGCCAATTTTTAGAAGACAGAGTGAGTGCTTTCATGCTTCTGACTTCTGACACTGGAATGCGTAAGAAATGGTGCCGTGTAATCCTCGTTCTTTCGCAGGAGCGACCGGCGACCCTGCTCTCGTTTGGAAATGTTTCGCCAACACGTGCCCGCGTCCGGTTGCGTAACTGAGAAACAACAGTTGAAGTACTGAGCGCAGTGCCAGCGGGCGGCGGGCAGCGGGCAGCGCTAGCCGCGGCCGACCCGTGTTTATAAATATTGCATGTTATGTAAATCCAATAAGGATTACGAAGCACTTTGTCACCCGGCCCCCGCTCCCCGCTCCCCGTACCCCGCCGGCGCGTGCGACAAGATGTTATCGAAAAAAACAATTACAACCATACATTTTTTTGTGCCCGTCCCGCTCAGTTTAGGCACAGTATAAGTGATTTAGGCATACCCCACACAGATTGATTGACATTGATAAGGCTAGACTAGTCGACTAATTGTAAGATAAAGGCCAAATTAACCTTATTCTCAAAACTGACTTATTTTTAACCGACTTCAAAATAGGAGGAGGTTCTCAATTCGACTGTATTTTTTTTTAATGTTTGTTACCTCAGAACTTTGAACCCATTCTTTTTTTAATCGAAAGCAGGCGCTTGTCATGTGGTCTCACATAAATTTGAACGAGATCTGACAACTATGTAGTTTTTGAGACTTTGAAGTCGGTTATTTTTTTGTAATGTCGATACCTAAGCAATGATAAGTATTATATGTAGTGTAAAAAGGGTGCGTGGACTTTTGTATGCGCGTGAGAAATTGTACTTCTTTGGCATAATTAAATAAATATTTAAACCCCTCCCCCTCTATCCCCCCCCGTCTCCCTTCATCAAATCCAATGGCCCCAATCAATTGGCTCACGAAAATAGTGACACGACACCGTCGACACTGCAAGTGATTTTACTGACAAACATGTCCTAATGAACCATGACGTGAGGAAAACTACTTCACATTTCGTGTATATTTGCTTTTTTATTACGTTTGGTTATACATATAATCACACTTGAACGGATTTGCAGATATGGTAATACTACAGATTTAGTCGTCACTTGTTTTGATTGTGAGATCTAATGTTGAGTAGCATCGATTACAGTACTACTAGTATAACTTACTAATCAGTACACAGTACGGAACAAAGCTTAACAAGTCGTAGTAGGTACTTTAATTAAAATCTTGATGATCTGCTATTTGCAACGTCTGCTAGTCGAGAGTACGCGGCTATTAATGCATATAAGTCTGTCAGTCCATCACGTGAAGGACATCGCAGGGTCTCAATAAACACTAAACAACATTCTATGCACGTTGTTACCGCTCGCGCTCGCGTTGGCACTTGGCAAGCGAGCTGCGACCTCACTTGTAAACCTCGGCGCAGATTAATATCAGTTCTACGGCCCTTCTACAACTTATAACAAAGTTGTTGTACTAACAAACCTTCTAACCGGTACAAATGTTACTCGGAACTTCTGAATTGAATTCGTGAAATAATCTGTCACAGAATTTGTCTCGGCAAGATTTTGCGGCGCTGAGCTGAGCTGAGCTGAGCGCAGTTTTGTCATTTGGAGGCTTTCAGCTAAAACAGAATGTGAACGCCCGAGAATTTACTTCCTTGAGCAAAGTTTTGTGAATTATAAGTTTGGTAGCGTGATAATGTTGAAAACGTTACCGGCTATGAAATTCAAATCTGGTTTTATTAGGACAATTTGCCTGAAACCAGTGTTAATACAGTTGAGCGTGTTGGGCATTATTTTGAATATTTTGCTGGCCATATACATAGATGGCGACGGCAACCCAGATACAGTAAGAAGCAGGTGAACGAAGGCGGTTTTGGCGCTCACGAAAAAGATGAAATAAAGTAAAAAAATCGGTCAATTTTCCTTGTGTTACTACGATTAGTCGTTGCCGCCCTCCGTCATCAAGGCATCCCCGATGGCCAAGCACAGAATATTCCTTTCCCTACTACAGTCAGCAGTCAGCACTACAACCACAACACGAGTCACGAGTCACGAGTCACGACCGTAGTTAGTACGGCAGGTAGTAAATAGCGTGACCATCATACACCTTGTAGAAATTACACTCAATTTCATTTTACTTTCAAATGCTAGAAAATCGTAACGAAACTCTAGACCTAGAGCTACCGAGCTAACGAAGCAACCGTAATGTCGGTAGGGGCGAGATTACATTCGTCTAAACGACGCTCATCGCCCGTCAAGTTGGCACTAAAAGACCATAAAGGATATCGATTTGTTCCCAAAACACAAACGGACAACCAGAATATAAACAGTTTGTTGAATTCGCAGCCACTCGAGCGCTACGAGTCCTCACCAGAGTTACGAGTGATACCCGGGGAGCGTTTACATGGCTTTCAATTTGTTTATGAGAGTCATGTGTGGAACTAAAATGTTTTTTTTTTGTTTGAATATGTCACAGGTAGCACGGTGTTCATGGCGACACCAGAAAATCTATATTAACTGAATTAGACTGTAGGCTGTAGTTCTATAAGGGTTAATTAGAGGGTGTTTACATCCGTAAACGTAATCCATAGCGTGGCGCAGCAATAATCTAATCAATGTCCCGTGTTCGAGCGATCGGTAATTCCATCGCCACAGTTTATCTCTATCGGACATTAGTAGTGTAGTAAATTCCGTAGGTTCGGCATTAAGGTAATCTAGGTAGCGCAGGAACATAAAGATGTTATCGGCATGAAATCCAGGCGGAGTGCGGCCATTCGGCTGCCGTACCGACCGTACCGCGGCATTAGGACGGCGGCGGCGGAGCGGAGTCTAGACTCTAGACACTTTAGGTACGACTGCTCAGTGCTCAACTGTACCTACGAGATATGATACGAGTAATATAGTTCTTTGGTTGATCATATTTGGCCTTCGGAGTTAATCCTCGGTACTTTCTTTTCTTGCTGAGGATAATTGTTTCTGTTGATTTGCTTTTAATATTGTGAGGATGTAGTTTTAATATTGTTTGAATATCAGCTGCTGGTCTTATTGTCTTGGAAGATTCTAGAAAGTTCTGTACTTACGGCTTTTTGAATGAAATCTTAATTACACTTAATAGCAGGTATTTAGATGTTAAAAATGTATGATATTAGAATAAAGAAAATGATGTTATAACATCTATTTCTGAGTTTTGGGTACTCACAAAATACATTCGAACTATGCGTACCTCTTCAATGAGGAATGAATGATGAATCAAACATAAAGGATTAATAAAAGACAACATGGGGCGCAAGGAAGTACACGCCATAATTAAACGAGCAATTCGAGCAATTCCCGGTGAATCAATAGCCAATTAGGTTCTTTAAATATGGTCCAATTCGTAGCAGTTAATTATGCTATTTGATATCTGCTCCCAATTCACTAATACCTTCAAAGACAGTGATGAATACAGGTGTAATGCCGGGGGAGCGGGGAGCGGGGAGCGGGAGAGCGACCACTGGACTGGAACTGATCACACTACATCGCTTCACCACCATCCGCTTCAGAAATTACAATTAATACAAATTAACGTCGTGGGCCGGGAAAAGCTTCAATTGCATTTAAATGACATAATTTAAATTTATAAACTACGAGTACCTACTGAAACATTCGATCTTTTAGGAGTAATGAATACACAATTGAACATACAAATACAACTTTTAAGTTAGTAAGGGGGCAATGAAGATTTTTGTAGAAATAAAACAATAATTTCAAAATGGAAAGAAGGTAACGATCGACGCCAATTGACGGTAGATTTATGCAGAAAGGATAAACTAGAAAAATGCATACTACTATAAATGAATACTATTCGGCGTAACCATTCATGCAAACCAAAATTGAATTAAATTATAAAATTGACTTAGTTTTCGTTTTGAGGTTTAGTTGGTCAGACCGAAACCAAAAGTACTGGTAAACGATATCTGTTAGCTTTATTTTATTGATTGATAAGGCCAATCTTTACGTAGTTTTTCCACTTAATCAAAGTCGACGAAGATTCACATATTATTATTATACTAACCGAATAACGGCCGGCGGACGACTAGAAACACGAACTCTTTGTAATCTTTTGACCTCATGTCCACAGCCCAAAGGTCAACAAATTTTCGTTTACGGCACAATATTACATACAGCGCAGCCGGCGGCGGACGGCGGCGGACGGCGCGGGCGGCAGTACCGAGCACTCGGATTTGAGAACATTACCAAACAATATCGGTGCTCAATCAGACAATCACTAACGTCATCAGTCAGGTCGCACGTCCGCACCAGACACCGCACTCCGTTGGGAATGTCTGTTAGTCGCTGCACTTTAGCCCATTATAATACAGTGACTGGGAACTACAATTTTATTAAATAACTCATAACGCTATCGATGACATAACATTTTGTAGGTTCGTCCACCATTAACCATTTAAACAAATAATACAGCAACAAACCGTCCAATCCACGCGATGCCGCCCGCATTTGCAAGCTATAAATAAAAGGTTTATATTTAGTAAATTCTGCATTTTATGGAACGTGACATGAAAATTGTAGGCTCCACCGGCGGCCGGCTAACGAGCCGAGCGATACCGGGACGATCATTATTATAGAGAATATTCCGATAAAAGCGATTTCTGGTTGTCCAATACGGTTTCGTCGTCCGACTTGCTAAATGTGATCGAGTGTCGATAACTTCGAGCCGCAAATTCATATTCTCCTGCCACGGATATGATAGTTTGGCAGTACTATTACTACGAAAACTGCGCCATAACATAAAATTCATGCATTTCACAAACCGGACCGCGGTCAACCCAAACTGCGCAGGGACCAGGGACCTTCACATAATTCAAAGCGACAATGAAGGTTGGTACGAATTATTTCGTTGCAAATACTAATTACTGAACTTTCGAAACCTACAATTTAATAGGTACTTATTACTTAAATGGTCTATCTAAGTATATCGTTGTCTGGGTCTGATCTACATATACTTAACATAATAATATGTAACTTCTATGATAAATTTAGTTTACCTCAATATCGGATTCAATCTGACATGGATACCGGGCCGGATAATGTGGAAGCTCTCTAACGCCGTTGCCGCGTTGTGCGCTACAGTCGGGTTATTTCATTCATATCATACGCGAACGCGGCAATCCGCGCCAACTTAAAACATTACTAGCGATGAAATTAACCCGATTGTTAGCCCATTTACATAACAGCACATGAGTGTTACGGCACCCGCCACCGTGAGTATCGTGATTCGTGACACACGGGCAGTACGGACACAGCGTGCTCGCGCGGCCGCGGCCCGTGAGCCAACAAGCCACCGAGCCGCGCGTTGTGCGCGGACTGATTTGGTCAGCATTTCAGCGTATGTATGAATTTCCATTCTGTGTAAGGTAACATTTATGACATTATCTCTTTTTAACCGACTTCAAAAAAGGAGGAGGTTCTCAATTCGACTGTTTTTTTTATGTTTGTTACCTCAGAACTTTGGACTGGGTGAAACGATTTTGATGATTCTTTTTTTAATCGAAAGCAGGTGCTTGTCTTATGGTCCCACATAAATTTGAACGAGATCTGACATGAAGTAGTTTTTGAGTAACTTTGAAGTCGGTTATTTTTTTGTTAGTAAAATTTAGATTATAATAATTTTAACTTAAATAGTAAAATTCCGCAATGTCATTGTCAGATTTTGTATTGAATTTATTGGAAGTCCTGCCCAAATAAAATGTGGTCCATAATGGTCCTTACGTATTGTAATAAGTACTTGAAGTGTTAAGGCGAGTGGAATAAATTATGGAAATCATGATTCAGATTACGCAGAGCAGAGATAACGCCCACCCGGTGGCCAGTGTGGTGCCACCGTGCCACACCTGGCCTAACGTATGATTCGTTGTGTTGGCTACAGCGCCAATTTACTTGTATGCATGGATTTATGTAAGCAATATAAAGAAACAAAGAAAAATAGCGTTACGGAACCTTCATAGTCATTTATATCGTCTTATACGCCCGCGTCAAAAGCCGACAAAATCGGTCTGCTAATATAGTGCTACATACGGACACGTACGTGACACTACCCTAAAAATATAAGTATAAATCCTATTTGACATTTTCTTCTATGTGAAAGGAGATTTTTTAGGTAAAACATTTGGCCGGGGTTAACTCGTAATCCGCTCGCGTGACGCACGTGACAGTTGACACTCTCGCTCCGGCTCACAGGACGCCCGTGCCGCGCCGCCGAGCCGCGCCGCCGAGCCGCGCCGCCGAGCCGCGCCGCCGAGCCGCGCCGCCGAGCCGCGCCGCCGAGCCGCGCCGCCGAGCCGCGTCGCAAAGCCGCACCGTCCAGCTGCGTCGCGTTCTGTGGTATTGTTAAAGGAGTCAGTCGTCATGTTGAATGAAGTCGGTCTATATGAAAACAGAAGTTATCACTGGCCAGCAGTCAGCCGACATGTCAACGCCCGCCCCAGCTCAAACCCTTTGAAACAGGAAGTGTCAACGGCCGGGTGAATATTTTCGCTATAAATATAAAAAAAAAAAACATATTTTTGAGCTCCACCACAAGAGAGGCAATATAATGGATTTATTTCCAATTTACTTAAAAAGTGCCTTATTTCCATGACGAAATTACAGTAATTTTCAAATCCACGTCAAGCGTAGCCGCCGGCAGCTGCTAGAATTTCATAAACAAGTAGGATAAAACTTAAATGATTGGACTTAATATCTTGGATTTGTGATTTTTGTGATATTTTGGTGTTTGAAAGTTTACGTACGGACGCGCGGACGGCATGCGGCGCGGCACCGACCGCCATCGCGCCAGCTAGGCAGCTGCGGGAAGAGGTTTCCTCGAACACTACATTTACTGAATTAATTAATTTACTGTTTAATCTGCGTGGTGGTATGGTATGGCTTCGTGCTATTATTAAATTATCAGTATTATTGTGAGGTATCAAGTACTTGATACAAGCAAGTTGAACGGCAACGCTGATTATTTTTAAATGGTTCATGTATTTTCTTTGAGAATTAATGTGATTGATATTGGCTTCAACCCATTAATGGCCCGCTACTGGGCACGGGTCTCTCCTCTTGCGGAGGCCTAGAGCATACTCCACCTCGCTGCTCCAGTGCGGATTGGTGGAGGGGTTAGTGGCCAACCCGAGTGTCGGAAGTTTTCAAACCGCCCGAGGGCCTCCGACATGGCTTAACGACTGTTATCCTATGATAACAACCGGGACCGACGGCTTTACGTGCCCTCCGAAGCACGGAAACGCTCAAGAAATTTTTGCCACTAGCGGTCACCCATCCAACTACCGACCGCGCCCGCTGTTGCTTAACTTTGTCGATCATATAGGATCGACGCAAGCCGCCGGGCTATGAGCGCCTCAGTGATTGATATTATGTGATAATTATTAGTGATTAATATAAGCTAGAAGAAAGAAACGTGAAGAGCTCTAAGTACTCAACGCAAACGCGACGCGAAGCGATCCGATGCGAATTCAATGCGATGCGGTGCGATGCGGCGACTCTATGTGCGCGCGAATTGTCCTGCCGCGCGCTACCGCAATCGGCCGTGTCGGCGAAGTTCACGCGAAAATATCAAATGTCAAATATCAATGATCGCGTTCTCTTCAAATCGCGCTGCGCCGCATGCACTCTACGTGCGTTTGCTAACGCAGGACGTATCTATAGTCCATTTTTTTAGTCGAGTCTAAAGTGGTAAACAATAATGGCCGACTTTTAATGTCATTTTGCCATAGACAATATTCACGATTGAATAAGGTTTGGAAATTGAAACCATCGAATTAAAATCGATTAACTATTAACAAATACGATTAATTAAATCAAATTATATTTATATATAATTATACTTTTAAAATAGATAAATTTAAATTAAATCTTTCATATTTCATAAATAAATGATACAAGATATTGAAAAAAAATTTATTCAGTGATTTAAGTTCGTTATTGCTGTCTGATTCTGGCAAGTATATAATGAAACTTGGAGTCGGTATATCTGATACAGCGACTAAATTTCATTGGCTATTAAAAAAATGACTATTTGAATTGATAAGTACCTGCTTAAATATTTCTGTTTAAAATAATTTGCCATTATACGAACGAAAAATCATTCTCATTGTAACTTTGAGCAATAGAAAGAGATAAAAATAATATTAAACAGTTTTAAAAATATGTCTTTAATTTTTCAAGCGTAAAGTTAAAATATTATTATATCGATCAAGAACTCATTCAAACGATTTAGAAAATCGATTTGTCTTTCAATCCTTACGAATCAACGACAATCTTAAGCTCCTAGCTGTCAAATTGTCAGCGATATATTGTTTCCTGTGCAAAGAAGTTTTGACAATGTTTCGTGTTTTAGAGAAATTTAAGTGATTAAACGGTGAATTTAATGAAGTTTCAGTGTGATATCAATAGTTGTTTGTGTAATAAACATATCTTTATGGTAGACAACTCTCAAAGCGTGTGCGTGTCGTGAAACTAGTAAGATTTCCGTATGACTGTGTTTTGTTTATCAGTTTGGTCTCCGCCAAAAAAATGGACTATAGATCGCTCATGTAGGACGCAGGGTAAGCCCGTCGCGTGTAGGTCCTAAATGCATCTGCGGGCGCGGTCGGTCGTTGGATGGTGACCGGCTGACCGCTAGTGGAGCGTCTCCGTGCTACGGAGGCCCGGACCCCGGAGAGCGTGGGAACTGTAAAGCGGCCGGTCCCGGTTGTTGGGTTGGACAATCCTTTGGGCTAATCTCTTCACCAATCCGCACTGGAGCAACGTGGTGTAGGATGCTCTAGGCCTCCTTAAGTGGAGAGACCCGTGCTCTATAGTGGGCCCTTAATGTGGTGGAAGCCATCCAGCCGTTAGAGTTGAATATCAGCGCCTCACCTAAAGTGAGACATTTTGTTTGGATTTTATATTTTAAACATTTAAAATCCGCAAAGAATATGAAGACGTGAATTAAATCGTTTGCAGCTATTTGGTAAACGTTGTAGAGTCGGTGTCACAGTGTCACAGTGTCACGGTGTCACTTGGCCGCCGTGAGCGTGTCGCGTCCACTCGTTTGTCCGCCAACTTCTAGAGTCTAAGTAAATCAATTCAAATAATTATAAATAATAATAATTTGTTAAAGTACTAGTACTAGTTAAAGTACAGAATTTTGTGTCACAATATACTTTGTGCACAAATATTCGTTATTTTCATTAGATATAATTATAATAGTCATTCATTATTATAAATGTCATTGTGATACAAAATGATCATCATCTTCACAGCCATTAGTTTCCTTGAAGGCCATTGGGTACTGTAAGCAGGAAGTTGTTAAACGTTGTTTTAATTACCTCCGCAAGTAAGTACTCAGACTGAAGGAAGTAAGTCGTAATATATCATAGTAGTGGAGTGTGGAGTGCAGCTCATCATCAATATCGGATGGATCGTAAAGCAGCTGCGGAGTGACGCGGGTGGGGCGGGGGAGGGGAGGGGGGGTGAGGCGGGGGAAGGTTGAAGGTCGCAGGTCGAAGGTCGGGCCGCTAGATATGTATCCCGGACGTCAATCCGCTAGTCCGCAAGATAGGTTAATGGCCGGCTCTCGTAACTTACCCGCATCTCCTGCTTTAGGTAGCTACATTAAGGATTAAGGATATCATTAAACTATTCACCCTGTAGCCTAGTTGGTAGCGACTCTGCTTGCGAAGCGAGGGGTCCCGGGTTAGGTTCCCGGCCGGGGCAGATATTTATGTATGTGACAGATAAATATTTGTACTCGGGTCATGGGTGTTATTGTGATGTGTTATGTGTCGTCCATGCCACCATGTCCATGCTATGACACAGGTAAAAACCTAATGCGGGGGTATGAGTGCGTAAGCGTTTAGTACACCTACTTATATGATGTAGGCAAAATTTTGTTCGTTATAAAAATTGAAAGATAATTTCACTGGATTGTCGAACTCGATTGTGGAGGTCGAAGTTGTAAATGTAAAACAAGATTTTTTTCGAATGAACAGTTGCTGTAGCCCCAGCGGCCTTTACAGCTTCACGCAAATAGAATGAATATTTCGTCATTATTGAAGTCACTGGACATTTGTGAAGTTTGGGTCCTGTGTGTATGTATAATGGTGGTCGCCGTGACGTCATGTCGCTCCCGCGCATCTCACGTCTCACGCGCACCCTGACGTCCCTGACTGCCGACACTTTGACTACAGTTACTCTGCGCCTGACAATTGACGCTCTTGACACGAATTGTGCTCTTGATTGTTGTACAGACATGGAGACATTACTTGACTCCTCTCAATCATGAACTGTTCTGTTGTGTTGAACGTACCCAAATAATACAGTCCGCTGAGAATCGAACAGAGTTCAAACGTATTATCTATACGAAATACGAATATGTATGTACTTTCACTTTTCAGCTATCCTAGCCTGTGTAAAGCATTATTGGAATGCATTCATGCATCCAAGTTTCAAGGCATTTATTATGTGCTTCGCGATTATTCGATATTCGAACTTCACTCAAACTATTTTACTCATTATTTAATTAATATTTGTAGCCAGAAGCTGCGGCGGTATAGCGGTGCTGGAAGTGGAACATACGGTATATATGGAATATTAATAAGATGTGATTAAATTAATCAATATATTCAGGACGAAACCACTGCATACCTACTGCAGTCGAAGAACAAACAAAAGCAATGTTTCTTTCGACTATTTATCATGCCGAATAACCGGTAGATATACATAAATTAAATAGCTAAATATAATCTTTAATTTGTAAGCTTTCACTCTTACAACTACATACTTGCAATTAACTAATGTCTGAATATAAATCTCATGTTACATCATGTAATTTATTTAGGTGTGCACTGTGCAGTTGGTGTAAGAGCTGGCCAGATGACCAGATGACCGCCCGCGCCGTCCGGCGCTCTATTACAAAAACAATAACACACGTGACACGTCGCGTCGCTTGCATATTGCCATTTAAATGTAGGTTCTGAACGAGCATAATATGACGTTATGACGCTGACACTCGTTAAATACATTAATTTACAATCACATAAACTGTTGCTACAAAACGTAGCATTTACGAGGATAACATATTTTATACGTTCGTTAAAATCGTTAAATCGACGCAACAGTAACATGAAAGGCAACGGGACCACACAAGCAGACGGCTCATTATGTTAGCATTACCGTTACATTACGACATTACATTTTAACAATCTCGAAATAGACAATGTTAGAAGTTAATCCGAGACGAGCGTACACTGTACAGCGCACACCGCACTCCGACAAAATATAATTTCGGGTTGAATAACACTCGTGGAGCGGGAACTGAAGTCTGTGTAGCCAGCCGCCACTTCAGCGTTCCCGCGGAATTCAGTCTCCATAACGATTTTACCAAAAATTAAAAACAAACACTTTCGATGTCACATCGAGCTTCGTCTGTGTTTGACGCACGCTCGTTTAATTTATCAAAGTAAAATAATAAGTAAAGTAAAATAATAAGAGAAGTAATTATTTTACTTATATTTTTATTAAATTACCTTGTAGTACGGTTGTACGTGTCCACATCAAGAACTTTTAACGTGCATAGAGCCTTTGCACACAGCGGGGTTTTCTGCGTGTTTTCCGCGCTGCAAATGACGAGGCGGACGAGGCGTTTCTTCGTAGTTCTCGTACGATCGCGTTTTCGGCGCCGTGAAAATACGCCGTGTGCAGAGGCTTGGTTGTAGCTGATACTTAATTAGCCGTTAATGAAGTATCCGTGCCTCTACTATTTTCTAATATTAAAACGTATGTAAGGAACCCTCGTGCCAAGAGTCAGACAGGCTCATAAATAATTTTTATACTTCCATTGACCTTTTAATTCGGGGCGAGTTTTACGAGCGACTTTAATAGCGTTTAGTTTTGAGTGGGAGGTGGTGGGAGCGAGCCGTGCAGGATCGTTTACTGGAGCAGCCATTACCACGGACACCTACACCGGGCGCAGTGGGTGCACTGGGTGCACCGGGTGCGCCGCACGCAGTGCTCCGTGGTCCATGGTGGTGCTGCCGACGACTGAACCTGCTTTCTAGCAGCGATTGCCGGCAACTATGCCGGCAAAAATGGTGATATTAAGTGAAAAAAGTCCATTTTTGCGAAGTTGGACCTTAATTTTTTTTCTGATTGGGAAACGACGAAGGATATTCAGATTCGTATATTTCGTATAAATTTTTAGCTCCATGCAAATTATTGTAAGCTTACCCATTAGTTTCTAAGCGACGACCGAACTATGGTGGTAAGACATTTCATGTTATACTAGTTTACAAGAAGTTTATCCTGAATGGCAGTCGATGGAGCGAACATCTAACATTCGGGATTAACGGGACGAAGTTAACGAGATATCAAGTTACGAGGTGGCTTTGTACGTTCAGGCACTGGCAGGGTCGCCAAGGTCGCGCAATCAATAGGTAATCCTATTTCAAGCACAAATGTGGTCGCAAAGCTCTTCTTAGGATTACCTTCAGAGACAGCTAATGTGTATGTTGTAAAGGTGAAGGAAATCCACGATTTTGTCTATTCACCCGCACGAATAAAATACATACGTTTTCATATTAGGTACACATATACCTAGTTCATGGAAAAATCTACCAGAAATCCTAAGGCTTTCAATTTGCACACGGAAAATACCCTCGGATACGGTTACGGTACGAAACTGTATCCCTCGCGAGCCCGATTTATATTTTTGTCCAATTTGTTATTTTCCCATTTGTAATATGATCGTAAGTAATCAACGGGAAGCCTCGGGCCGAACCCGACCTGCTCGCTCGCTACCGGGCCGCCGCGACCGGGTACACCGGGTACACCGGGCCACCAGTCAGATATTCTTCACTGACCACGAGTAAGAATTCAGTATCAATAAAACTGTGCAGACATTGTAAACAGAAAGCAAATGCTTTCATATTCGAAACGGCGGTGTCGGTGCGGTCGGTTCATCAAAGAAGCGGGAATTTAACATACGAATGTCTGCCGAGGGATCTGCGCTGCGCCAAAAAGTCATCAATTGTATTGGAACGTTCCCCGCTCGTCCGGAACGATCGCAACGAATTACATTGTGTTTGATACAAGGGAGCCGATCAGCGATCAGCGTTCCATCTCATTTGCTCCAACAGTGCGCGATGCCTCCGGGACGCGCGCTCGTGCGAGGGACCTACGCCCCTCTTTTTTACATTATAATATCATTGCCCGCGCCCGGGCGCCCGTGCGAGGGATCCGCCGAGCCGTGGTGTACGAGTCACGAGCAACCGTTATCCGATGAGCCAAAAATGTCACAATATGAGCCCAAATATACGTTGGTGTGTGTAAGTTCCTGTTCGACGATGTGATCGTTGAAACATGAATCGTTATGAGTTTGAGGTCATCTAACAGAATTTTACAGTTGCGACTTGCGGCGTAGCACTTTTAATGCTTTCTATAGTACCTACTTGGATGAATACAATATAACGTTGCTTTAGTAGGTAAATGGTCGCTTTATCATTACATCATCATAACGTCATTATCATTTAGCGCTCTGGTCAGCATGTCGCTTGATACAGACGAATCACAAATTGGGCTTTAATCTAGTAAGAACGTAGCAATAAACTCGACAAGGATGAAAAGCAGGTGTTGTCTCGGCGATCTCAAGAGTAACCTGTGAGCCGTGTAGTGTCAGCGGAAAAGTTTTGGGATAGGATGGTAGATTACACGATGGCTGGACTCTAGCATGCATAGAGCCATGGGGGCTGGAGCCACACAGATGAAAACTACGATATATGTCCTTAATAATGATTTACGTAAAGACTGCCACTTCATTAACGTTAGAGTCGAATTTGCATAGCGTTATACCAATACAATGACAACCACGTAGTTAACAAGAGGTTGAACAATGACGTCATTGCGAAGATACGCCGTTTGTAGCGAGTGTAGCGGGAGTAGCGAGTAAACATTGTGACCGCAGCTGTTGACTGTTGAGAGACAGAGGACCTCCGTAATTAACAATGGAGCAGCGTGGTGCACTATTGGGAGCCGAGCCCTTTCACTTATGTGGAATGAGATTTCCTTGCAAAATGAAATGTTCGCAATTTTATAATTTATATTGTTTCGTTACCTAGTTCATCTGAACTGATCCTCAGCATTTCTACAATAGTAAAAAAAAATTAACACAAGTTCATTCGTAGTAAACAGAGTAAAAGAAGAGTATAGTATTAAATGATTTTGAATTGAATTAAATTGAATAAGTTTAAGAGAATAGATACTGATCTAGACACGCGGAGCGTGTCAAGTCAATTTCTTAGCTAACAGAATTGACGAGCAGCACCGTGTGTAATATTACACGAACCATTTGGAGCCACTTTTGACCACCTCATAACTCAAAAACTATTCAACATAAACCTGTCAAATTTGGCTCATTTATTAAGACTTGCGAAATACATACGTCTTCCAAATTTCATAAACACATCTCAAACGGTTATTTAGATATTAACGTCCAAAAATCGAGAAATTTAACACTGACTGACCTATAGATCAAAACTATATCCAACTTCCAGGTGACCTAGAAAGTTAAAATTTGGCATGCAGATAGGTAGTCGGGTGAATACAAAGGAATAAATCTGAAAGTAGTAAATTTTTATCAATTTATGATAATTTTTCAAAAAATTGATTCTATTAGGAACACTTACTTAAAATGCCTGAAATTTAAGAGTAGCGATCAAAATTGATGACATCTGGTTATTATGTGGATTCCAAGGTGAATATATAACGAAACATATCAGTTTTAGTACTTTCTGAAGCTTTCAACGGGAGGAAGATGTTCAGTGTCCCAAGTGCCTGTGAGAAGTGCACAGCACATATACATTTACGTGAAGATTAGGGGTTCGTCAGGAGACGTTATTTCCAGTGTATTACGTCGTTTTATTTTTAATGTGTGGAAAATTATTTTTCTCTAATCTACAAGATTACACCACAAAATTTTGTATTATTTCCGTAATTATACCAGTTTAAAGTAATTCGAAGTATTGTTTCAAAATTTATTGTTGCACGATGTCATCGAACATAAACAACTTATCTGTACTAATAGTATAAAGAGGAAAGATTTGATTGTTTGTTTGCATTGAATAGGCTCCGAAACTACTAAACCGATTTGAAAAATTCCTTCACTGTTGGAAAGCTACACTATCCCCGGGTGACATAGGCTATATTATATTTTCAATAAATTAGGGATCCTTAATAAAACTCCAATAACGTAACCCAAGGTGTAAAAAAATAAGAAAACCAAAGCAAAGCGAGGGCGGTCACTCGTAACTAATAAGAGTATAGTCGACTTTCGTATTTATTACGATAGTATAATTGGGATTTAGTATTAATTATTATTTCAATATTTAGCGGACATCAATAGTGGAAGATCATAACTTATAAATAATGAAATAATAGGTACCGTATTTCGGACCACGGCGCACTAACTACAGATTTAGTTGAAGAGCATTATAACAGTTCATGTATTAAAATTAATCAGTAACGTTATGAATAAGTACTTACTAATAATTTCTATACAAAAAGTAATGATATCCCATCAAAAACATAAATGTAAAGTGAGAGTCAATTTAAAAAAAAAAGAATTGAGATCTAAATGGGTGCCAATTTCTGTGTAGAAAAGCCTAAAATTTTAGTCACAAGAACATGTAATTCAAGCTTTACATTTGACTTGGCTAGTTTTCTTTAGTTAGCAACCAACAAACCAAATTAGAGAAGAGTGTCATAAGCCATCAACCTAACAGATTTGACGAAGCTAATTACATAGATATAATATAGCCTAGGTAGGTACGTGAAAACTAACCAAGTCAAATGTGGAGCTTGAATGACATGTTCTTGTGACTAAAATTTTAGGCTTTTCTACACAGAAATTGGCACCCATTTAGATCTCAATTCTTTTTTTTTTAAATTGACTCTCACTTTACATTTATGTTTTTGATGGGATTAATATTTACTAATATAACGTACTGCACCTTGGCGAAACCGATGTCTACAGATTGTATGCTCTAGAGATTTTGTTAAGCTGGGAATTTACCATCGCGCTGTTTCACTTTACTAGTTAGGTAATTCTTTTTTAAAGTTTAAATTCTTCTTTACTAGTTAGATAACATTTTGCAGTACTCATGGGACAAGGGGAGCGATAATGTCACTACACACGTGTCGCTGCACTCGCTGCGTGACACCGTGACACCGCGACTCAGTGACGCCGTGACGCCGTGATTTCCTGATGCTGTCAGGGAGGCGTCGCGCGTCCGCACTCCGCACGCATTCGCACCTGTAGTATTTCATTTGAGTAAAATAAAAGCAAGAATTAAAAGGAAGCTTAAGAAGAAAAGTAAAAAGAAATATGACGACTGGCTATTCTGCAGCATGATGAAGCTGCTGACAGTGATGACACTCGATGACATTGTGACAGAAAATCTTGTCACGGTTGATCATTGATATTTTGTTTCGTTTCGTCAGTGGTACAGGTTATGTAAGGTGGACCTTACATAAGGTCAGTTGTCAGCAGCTGCCGACGACAGATGAGTCATCCGGAGTGAACCTAGATATCTTAATGTTAAATACAGGCGGGAGACGTTGCCACATGACGTGACGCGTCCTCTCGCGGCTTTTACTGAGCTCGGAGTATCATCACTATTTGTGTCAGTGACGTCACAATTCACATCACACGTAACGGTCTCGCACAACATAAACAGATTTGGCGAATGATTGTGCCATGAGATGTTCGCCTCCACGTAGTCCAGCAGTAGACTCATCGATCTTGGGGAATACATGAATATTGATTGGCGGATACATTAGTGGCGATTGGAGTGCGGAAGGAGCGCTAAGTGCCCCCCGTGCCCCCCGTGGCCCCCGTGCCCCCCGTGCCCCACGTGCCCCACATCCAGCATCCCTCGTTATTCCACAAACGTCACGCGGCGGCGGCGGCGGCGGCACACATCACGCGGAAGATGGATGACCTCGTCCGCCGCCGCGGCGCACATTAGCGACATCTATATGCTGCATTTTGTTAAAACTACTACTAATACTTTTTACCAGTTTTATATTTTAAATACAACTAGTGGATACCCGACGTGTTCCACTATGCTAAAAGTTTCTGTATGGGAAAAGACGAAAATCGAAAATGTGCCTAATGCATTGTTTTACCTAGTGGTCTCAAACCATCTTCGCATTATTGTCTTTGTAATGAAACCACTTTGGGGCACATCGGTTGGATGGTTTCAAAGTCTATAGGGGACATCCGTACAACCATTTTTTGTGTTTTATAATAATTATACTAATGGATATCCAGCGTGTTCCACTACGATAAAAAAATAAATTACTTATGCCTTTCACTTTGTGTTCGGTAATATCTATGTAGGTATATTTTCATCCTGGTAATACATTCGCAATAGATTTTTTTACGCTTACACCCTCATCCCCTGCATTAGATTTCATTGCATTAGATGTCGCGGGTGGCATGGACTACACGTAGGTATAACACATTACCATTACCTGAGTACAAATATTTATCTGTCATAGTTAATAATATCAGGCGTTACTTTGCGCAAATCCACGCAAACGCGGATTACACGGTTAAACGCTGATTGTTGCAAAGTAGACTAATACTAACTTAATTTATTTCGCCAAAATAAACATGGAGATTTTTTTTTAAATAATTTGAAATACTAATCCGTCTTGTGGCCAGGGCGGCAGACACAAGGTCGGCCAAGACTACTGCGTCGCGTTTCCTTGTAGGCACCACTTACTATATAAAGTCTAAAATTTTCTATTAATATCATTATCCAACATTGTTTGTACAAATAACATTTGCTTAATGAAGAGAAAATTTTTACAGAAAACATTTTGAATAGCATTGAATTAAGAAAATTAAACACTGAATTTACCTTCACCCCACCTGTTTGGAGACAGGTGACATGGTTATTAAATGGAAGTAATGAGAGCTGGTAGGTATAGTTCACTTGTTCGGTAAACCTTGGCTGTTAAGATCATCTCATGTATAGAAGATAGCTCGTGTCACACAATACAGTGTGCACAGAATACAGTAAAATAAAGGAGTTGGCAAGAAGCGGTCAAAATTATACCGAAATTTCTTATTGCTCTTATTACAGTTATGGCACATTACATATTCTCGCGCGCTCCTGCGTTCTTGAGACGATAAACTTATTTACAGCCCTAATACGGCGCCCCGTCCCGCCGCCGCCGCCGCCGCCGCCGCCGCCCCCCGCCCGTTAACAGTCCTCTTTACGATCTCCGTACGTCACATTACATTGACATTGGTATCATTTATTTTGTCCGCCTCGTATTAGCCTTGTACCACTTCTTTCTATCGTGTAACTGAATTATTTATTGTAAGAACACCTTTGCCTGATGCTCTTAACATCGTCTTCCATCAATCATTCATTATTATTACTTCCTACTATTAAAGATTACAGTAATAACAGCTTGTTAGCGTCCCAAACAATCGACATTGAGTCTATATATCGGGAATAATGAAACATAAGTGCCACTCCTAGTCTGCGTTGCTGCACTGACGGCATGCTTGCCGAGTTTGAATTCATCCAATTGTAAACAATAGAGCTCATGAGCGGTCCAGTTAATTCGCTTGGTTTTTGCTACTGCCGAGGAGTTGTGTAGCGGCCACGCTGCTCCTGAAACACTGATCGATCCTGTCCGTCGCTCTGAGCGATGTCAGTCCTGACGACGCGCCGCGGCACTAACTTCCCAAGTAGTTTTAAAGGAAAGTTCCAATTAAAGATCTAACGGTAACTAAACTGGTAAAAAAACTGTCCATTAACGATTAAATCTTTTCATCACAGAAGCCAGTAACGCATATGGGGCAAACGATGGTACGTGGGTCATATAGGACTGATGAAGTCACCATATAGGAGAGTTTGTGGGCCAAGACCTGGCGAACCTGCAAATAACTGGATTCTCAGCATTGCAACCGAGACATGTAAAACTTTTTGACGGTAGACTTTACTAGAATGCTGGTCACCAGGCACTCCGGTCAAGAACTACCTCGCAGCAGGAACAGTCTTTAAAGGAAGGGACCTGTATGTTTTCCGCGTCATATTTGTCATAGGCAAGCAATTTCAAATTATATTTTATTCAAAATTGGTTTGGTTTACAAACACTTTTTGAAAGTCATGCAAGCTACGCCAATGCTTCAACAAGGTACTACTGTGAGAGGGCCCGGCGGCCCGGGAGAAGAAGCAGTAAGAAACTACCGGGGTGTTTTTTTCCTACTCACAGTTACAGATAGCTCTTATTTACTACTTAAAATATATTATGTATAAAACTCATCGTTCAGCATTCTCGTTAACACTGTGTTCAGTATTCCTTCCTCGTCCTGAATGTTTTTCAAACGAGATTTACAAATATCGTCGACAGCGTTATTGCGACGCTCACGACGTCAACTGGCGTTGTTATGAGCCTCGCACCCAACAACAGACGTCACGCCACACACGCGGCGACAAAACAATCAAAATAATATGTTAATTACACTATATTTAGTTACATTTTGCCTTTCTTATAACCTCTGCTTATTATCCTTTTGTTGCAAACGTACACTTTTTCGAAATGTTTCTCGTCTACGTTTTAATGTAATTCTATTATTCTATTTGTTCTTGAGAGACGTATCATCTCGCGTGTACTCATATCGTGTCTTCTGTAATCATTAAGTCAGTGATGCGTGGCGAACAAGTGTCTACATACTGTTCGTTAATTCCCATCAATGAATCTTAATTACCACGTAACCGACAGATGGAAACCCCATTAAACATAATTGCTTCTTTTAAAGCAACAAAATTGGCGAAGCGAAGTCGAAAGGCAGCGAGGAAATTGTTATCAACAGGTTAACAGAAATGATAATAAGCTTGCCGCATTGCGTTCTCTCAAAATTGTGTCATGAAACGTGGAGAGTCCTCCGGCCGCGCACTCGCTCATTGCCAACACAAAATATGGAGCGGTTCGTCTAAGCCTTGTTTATGTTAAGCGCCCGTAAGCATTCAGCTTTTCATTTAATGAAGTATTCATAGGAACAGGCTCTGTACACGCTTTGACATTTAAACTGCTTCAAATAGCTCTCGATTGATTAGTTCAACTTTGAACTTATGCGAAGGTTGTTCGCAGTAATTCCAATGTATTTATTATTAAGAAACTTCTGAGAACACAGGACCCAGGTTGGTTTTCTAAGTCAATTAAAGGAGTTTATCAAGCGATCCTTGACTAAACTAATACGCTAACTAATACAGGGTTACAGGTTAGACAACTGCAGGTGTGGTCAGTAGTTGGATTGGTGACTGCTGTAAAAGATCAAAAAGCTGTCGGACATTTACTTTGACACCTATACACGTTATGTTTATTTCACAGTCGATTTTACTTCAACAGTGGTAACTATAAAGTCTGATGAGAAATCCTAATAGTTCTACGAGTTCTCAGCTCGATGAGTAAGTATATTTTTCCCTAATAAAATTTTAAAAAGTGCGACCATTTAGTTTCACCTCGAGCGTACGATGCGGGAAGATTTTCACCGAGCGCTGAACATCCGTACTGCACTTTATGCGACGATGCATCTAAAACGTTTGAACGCGTCTGTTTTCAACATTTACCAACGTCATTGGTAAAACCTAAGATTTACCAAGTGTATGGTGGTAAAACTTCGAAATGAACAATAATCACAGAACACTTCGGACTTTTACCATTAACAGTTGTTAAATCCTAATATATGTATACCTAAGATTTACCAATATATGAGCTTTTACAGTAAAATATGCACAGATTTCATATCTCGGAAGGAATTAGAACTAGTTTTTATATTCCTCTTGGTAAACTTTGTAGACAATTGAACTGATCAGTTTAATCCGAGAGTCTAAGAGACGTCAAGTCGAATTGTAAAACGAGCAGGCATTACTGGCCATTGCCGAGTGCCCCGTTCGACGTTCAATTGTTTCCGGGAAGGGTCGATAGCATCGTTGATTGTTGGCCGATGTTAAGCGATAGGCGATACCGACGCAGCTGGTCGGCTACCGTCAGCGAACTGGAATGTGCCGCGACGATCAGAATGAAAGCAATTAAAGACGCGCGAGGGACTTACACGTCCCCGCTCCCGACAACACAATTACTGGTGTGCTCCTCGCTCCTCGGATGGCGCTAACTCCAAGACGGAAGGTCGAGATTCCTTCACCGCGGCGCCAGCCCCGTGCCCGAACCGCGCGCGCTCATCACGCCATGTACGGCCGAAGCATGCCAATCTATTTCTCGGAAACGAATTACGATTCAATTTTACCATTAAAACTTGTTGTGTGGATTCCGAGGCCGCGTTAACATTCCGTGTTCCACTTAGAGGAACGATAAATTTATTATATTTATTAGGTGCTTTGAACCTATCGCCCATGGTATGCGCGTTAAGAAATACACTTTGTATGTGGTGGCTGGAACCGGCAGTGAGTTACGAATGTGACGTGGAGCGCGATACAAATTCAAAGAAGCACGTTTGTTTGCGATTTCGTTTCCTGTAGCGAGATGCCATATGCCAGTGACTTGAATTATTTCCATATAATAGCATTGTAATAATTCTATTCAGAGATTTTCTTTTCCTCTTTTTGCCAACGAATGGCTCCGTTGTGATTCTATTTGGAAAAAAGAAAAAAATTCAACCCATTACATTACATAGATAAGTTCACCCCAACTGCTGGGCCTGTTGACTTCGCAAGCCTTCGGAAATATAATAAATTAAAATTGTTAACTCTTATAGCCCTCTAGCCTGTATTGATCATGATAATAATTAAGTGTCCGCTGTCCATGCTCCGGACGCAGGAGGTCACAGTAAGCAGCTAGTTAGCAGTCTTTAGCCATGTTTTCTCTTTTGCCGACATTCAGATTGCCCACTAGCGATGATTAGAGGCAACAACCATTGACGTAATGTCGCAACCTGCCGGCGGCGGACGGTCTAGGCCTCCTGAATAATAGACAGTAATAGCTTGAAATCATCAACCCCTTTTATTAAGAGATATTCGGACACAAAACCGCACTATTTTTGGAATGCCTAGATTCAGACTAGCAGTGGCAGCACATAATAGAGCCTGGGAAAAACCCAAGAATCTGCAGCTCTGTTGACAGGACGCGCTCACTTAACAGCATACTCTTTGTTCGGCGCCTGTTCTGTTGTGACGGATCCCTCCAGAAGTGGCTGACGAGCGAGGGGGCTCGGCGTCCCCCGCTCGTTCATTATTGGGCCCGCCAAAGTTTACTTCGAAACAATTGAGGACAACAGAAGACATGCAAGGTCATAATAGGTCTTTGCTCTGCTTTTAATTATCCTAATGACACGAAAAGTTTTGCCATTACTTTAGAACAAATTCTAAGTATGCAAATATTTACTAATGGCATTAATTTTTATCATGAAATTTTATTTTATTTAGGGATACATAACTAATATTAAGATAGTAAGATTGAAGTACATTAGTTAATCATAATCATTCTTTATTTGTGATCATAGGTATTACAGGTCTTAAAATACATTAAAAGTACTCTATGTTCGGCCCTTTCAGGCATACAAATACGCATTTACGCAGTTACGCGCATTAATGCCCAATAATGCTTATGTCACATCACAACAGATATCAAATTATAGATTTGTCCCAGGGCCGGGTCATAAAATATGTGCGAAATACATACTTAACTCGACGCACCCGCCAATTAAATTCTTTCAGAATAAATCGATGCCGTCGCAAAAAAGATAATTAGGGTCTGACATTTAGTTAAGCATTTTCTTATTCATGAATACATTATATTGCAATCAAGGCGACTGATCGTTGCTCCTCATTGCAGTACAGGCACGGGGTGCGGATCATCCAACATCTTTCGGAAAGACGTTTGTCAAGTAACATATTGCGGCACCGCGCCCGCGGTCCGCGGCCGTCGCGCCTGCTCGTGACATCAATGCTGGGTAAGTGACATTTGTTCAAAAAGGGTGGGCGTTCCGAACATTAATGGCTGCGTACTTTGCCATTAATATTCTTATCTTTAGGTTTCTGGGGTTTGTTTTGGGGTCAAAAAATGCCGCTGCAATTGCCACGCTGGGTGACGGTTAAAATCTCATGGGCATTTAAAGAAAAATTGGTTGTCTGTAAAGTTGGTTTACGGACGGTAGTTTAACGTGACAACGTCATGACAAAACATTGATGAAATGATTGCATACTTTTATAGATAAAATTGAATGATTTTAATTAAATTACCATTATTTTGTATAGGAATCGAGAGGAAGAGAGATACATGCGGCACGAACCGAGCGCTTCAGCCGATCGTAGCCGAACGTGCCTCTCTATCGCTTGTTCCGCGCTCTCGCTCGCGGAACGTGACATGACGTCACGGAACGTGACAGTGAGTCATGTTTTTTCGTGCGTGCACCCGGCGCTCATCGTTTTAATAGACGTTGTCACGTCAAAAAAAGTGTAATGGGGTCAAACCAGTAGGTGCGTTGGATATTGTTTAGAGATTTAATGTTGATATTTGTCACACATATTCAGGGAACAGTTAGAGGGTTAGGTGATAGAGTTAGGCATAGTTCCGCAGTCGCACTAGGGTGCGGAGTGCGGCGTCCGGTCGGTGCGGTTGTGTGGGAGCGAGTGTAGCACTACTAGCACTTGCTACGATTACCCGGCAACTTGCGACACAACAACACGTGACCTGGAAATCTAAAAAAAGTGAAGACGTCATTTTAGTCTGTGTGTGTGTCTGTGTTCGCTGTGAACGCACCAAATGTAGAAATGCTATCAAACTTTGCTATTCGTATTTCATAGCGAATTAGCGATGAAATTAAATGGCCTATCTCTTGCTTCGGAGAGTAAAATTTATAGGTATTGGTATCTAGATATCAGTCGTATAGTGACGATGAAGGCCTACGGGTGGTAGGTATACCTAACAATTTCCAACATAAGCTTTTGGATTCAAGTGCCCCTACACTTCGATGGTAATGGGTTGACTCAATACAATAATACCTTACAACAAACGTTTCACTGCATCCCGAAAGGGTGGCTGATCGTACCCATAAATCATAACTGGAATTTGTAATTGAGCTTGCTACCGTTACTTGGGTATACATTTATTTTAAGACTGACATAGTAAGTAACTTTAAATAAGTGCAGCAAGTTTACTTTCACGTGTTGTTGTAATATATCTGAACCAGACCTGTAATTATATTATATTTGACACGATCACGAAATAGCGTGCCGGTATCCGCTCCACAACGAAGGTTGCACCGTAGGCTGCAGACCGCAGCGGGCAGCAGGCTACAGCCGAGTGACATTTAGCGCGATACTGGTAAATATGTTATAAACTTTTATTATGTAAGATAGAGAGCGGCGCGGCGCGGTTAATGCGGCCTCGTTTGGCACCGGCCGGACTCCAGCGCTGCACTCGCTCCCACCGGCCTGCACGAACAAATCACCCCTATTCCCTCGACGACAGGGTTCACGTTGCCAAATCTACCGAAAAGCAGACTACATTCTCAGACCCTGCACGCTGCCAACCATTGCTACGATTAGCGTTGCGTTTTGACAACTTGGGGTTAAATCGCCTAAAATATTTCCGTTATTATGTTCGGTAAGGAGATTGTCATTTTGATATCCACCAAGAACGATATTATTTTTCTTCATGGCGCGACCATCACAATTAACTATGAGAGTCCACTACTAGCCAGCCATTCTCTCCCGTCTGCTCGACGCTTCTTCACTAGATGAATTGCTCACGGCTGATATATGTAAGTCGTAAGCGATTTTAATCTCGATATCGCACGGTAGATTACTTTTAAAGTGCTAGTTATTTAGGTGGTAATAGGAACAGTTTAGCTGCAGACATAATATATATGGCGCAGCGAAATGACCATTGAAGGCCGTGTTGATTGTGGCAGAACACTTTGAGAAATGAGTTCAACTTTTAATTTGGTGCGGTTTTCCGAAAGTTATCTCCTATGGAGCTTTGATTAAACATGACTATATTTCATTCATTTACCTTTATATTTTATAGTTGAGTATCTCTTTGTGTTTATTGAATCGAGAATTACACTCGGCGGTGCGGTGATGCGACGAGATAAATTTAATTTGGTTGCGATGCGATTTCCAGCAGTTGTTTGAAACGTGATGCGGCTGAGATCAGCCTCCTCCATCCGTGAGCTCACGCCGCTGCTCGCGGTGCGTGGAGCTGGAGCTACACCCGACGAGGCTGCGGCATCAGCTCCTGGACTGGGTGTCACTGGCCCTGTGCCCTGCGTTGGGAAATTTTGCTGAATTTTGACGTTACAACTGGATGTTGTGAAGCATGTTCATGATCATGGGATGTCGTAACAATCGATTGCTGAAAATTATCCTCAGGACTATTTCAAATACTTACTAAAATAAATCGTATTTAATTCCGAGAGCGCGTTGTCTTGTTATAAGTGGCCTTCGTAGATCGCGATCGGGGCGGCCGGGGCCGTTATAATGGCAAATAAATTTAATTCTCCAGTCTATCAACGAATCCGTTTCATTTGAAGCCACTGAGTCGTTTTCCATTAACGCGACGTCACGTACGAGTACAAATGCTAGACTTCAACATTGGGCGGTAATGTGTGTTTCTTTGTCCTCTTTCACTTCTCATATATTTACATGGTTAATACTATACTGATTAATTAATATGTGTTGATTATGTAAGCTTTGAATTGTTTTAACGGTAGTTGAGTGGCGGGCACCCTCGGTCTTTTGTCGGTGTGAACAAATATTGAAATCTTTGGATGGCCACGTTCCTTAAACAGTCCGCTATGTAACGTGTTCTTTGCCGGCTTACTGTAATGGACTACATGCCAAACTTATTATTTCTATTATATAACTCTACTATAAAATATTAGTGTGTATCTATTTGTAAATCGACACGGTTGACTCTGATCAATATGTCCTCGCTTTTTATCCGGCGGTGACAAAATAAGTGTTGTAGCTAACCTTTCTATTTGGAACAAACCACCCATCTCACTGTCCCAATATTAGTTCTCACATGTCGGGCTCGGGGCTCGGGGCTCGAGGCTTGGCCGGTCGGGCAAACGTGAGCCCCTAAGAATCTATTTACTTTGTGACCTTTGGTTCCCCAGGGAGCGCGCCTCCATCTTCCCGCGGACCGACTCCGTACATTATAAATCAGATCTCTGATATATTAGAGGGTCCGTCGACAAATTTCACGATGCAAAGTATTTGGAGTTTCTGTTGTCGAGCTTTCAATGATGTGTATCAAATAAATTATAATAGTGTATATGTTTGTTAAGAGAAACAAAATTGAGGAGTTGTTCTTTTTGTATAACTGTGGGTCCTCTGAAACGTCAGCTTCAGTCATTGTCAGCTTGTCACTCATTTAAATTGATAAATTTTTACTCTGGCTGGCCACTGTGCTTTGTCTTTTAATAGCACCCGAGCGGATCGGTTTTCTATCTAAATTCTAAAACTCTACTTACCTGTATATTGGTACAAACGGCGCGGCTATCGACGGTCACTTGGTAGTCGATTGGTTGGTTATTGCAGATAGCACTTTGTTTCGTTACCGATAACCGAACACCGACGCAACGTGGGCGAGCGCCGAACGACTATAAAATGTGAATTATTTGCTCCACTTCGCTCTTACCGGTTTCAAGTCTGCGTCAGCGAAATCGCTGAATGAACTTTAAAAACTTTTTCGGTTCACATTGTTACACGTTAAGTTTGATTGGAATCCTCGAAATGTTCCCCTACTTCAAATGTTTGGCATTCAACTAGAACATGCTTTGAAGCAAATGGAAAGTTAGACAGTACCGTTGGTAACCTCACCTCGCATCATTTTGGAAAATTGTATTGTGTTCCGTCTGAACGTAGCGTTCCAAACTGCAGCTAGATACAACGAATCTGCTTAATTTATATGTGTACCAATAAATAACAAGTAACACATCCAGGTTCCGCAGTCCTATAGCTTAGATAAATACAACACGCATCGTAGGAACCCAAAACAATGTCATGTTTATTGATCAGGACAGCATTTTATTGTTTCAGAAGCCAGTTTTCTTAGTTCTACGAACAAGAAAAATAATATAATAATTAAAGTTTTTCAATCATCAATTTATCGATAACTGTCTCATCGGACTCAAAGTACAAAGTACCTAATAGCAGAAAACAATTAAGCTTTTATAAGTTGACAAAAATAAATACCTATCCATTTAAACATCAAATTTCAACGAAAATTTCGTCAACAGATATGAAGATTAAACGAAGATCTCGCTTGCGATGAAAAATTCGTTGCAAAATTCCATATTTTACCATAATATGAAAACGCATCAGGGGATATGAAAAATTCGACGTCAACGTTCCTTCGGAGTCTAATTCCGACATTGTGGACGTGAAATATTCTGGTGCCGTGACGTTATGCAGGCGGGTACTGGAACTAATCTAGTAGCTAATCTAGAATCTAATCTAGCTAATCTAGCATCATATTTAATGGCAATACTGAAAACAAATAAAGGGAGATAAAAATATCTGAAAGGCATCGAACGGACAATGTTAAATATTATGCAGAGCGTTTCAATTCAGCTGCTAGATTCGGGATCATGCCTACTAGAAAGAGGACATCAAGATGGCTGTTTCAGGCCAGCCACGGCGGCCATTTTAAGTGATTAACGCGAGTTATGACAACAAGAAGCAGTGAATATATTAAGATATACAATCTAACACTTGGCGCCACGTCTAACTCTTGTCTCGACTGCATACTGTTAATTTTATTACATCTACGTCAATTCAACAGTACTTTAGATGTAATTTATTACGTTACATTATTGAGTGTGCACATAGTTTACTATGAATACAATGATACAGGAAACTCATGATATCATAATTTCACTACTACCATTGTAACACCGAAATGCTTATTGTCTAGCCAATATTTATGTGGATATCCAAGTGATTCTCTAAAACACGGCTAATCAATTAGTGGCACAGATTCACGCGGCCCGAGTTTGTTTGAGAATATCATAACTGAATCAGTTAATTGATGAGTTGTCCGATAACCGACAACAATACATGAGCAGGAACATCACCGCGAGCCAGCGACACGTGTTGTGGACAGGAAACGGAACAATAATACTACACGGCTTCTACGGGGAGCGGCGGAGGGTGGCAGACCACCTGCTGTTGCTGGGGCCGTCACGGTATCGAATTCAAAATCAATCAAATAATATATTGCCAGTCGATATGTCTGTCATATTTTGTGCACCACCATTTCTAAAAGGTTATTCTTAAGGTGAATTGAAACTTCTCGTAATTGAAACTTCTCTGCACCTTGTCAAAAGAATGTAATAAAGTTATTTGGAACCATAGGAATTTCTTAAGTAAATATCCTTCACCGTTTACCCGCAAGTTGGTTTTCACGACCAATCTCGATCCATCGCTCGTTCACTAAGAAGTTATTCCCGGATCTGTCCCGGCTGTTATCGCTCCTGCAAACGACGCGACGTGCTCTGTCTATTGTCAATTCCGCGGCTAACTGGCTAACTCGACGATGTCGGATTTTTATGAGGATTTACTACGGATTTTATCGACATGGACCTTTTCTTGAACTAAGTGAACTCCATCCATAGCGCGACGGACTTTGTCTTTCGAAATTATCCGACAGCAAAGTTCCATATTGAAAGTACCGCAACATCACCTAACAATGATTTACCGTAATTTGGGGTCATGTAATACTTAATTTAAATACATATAATACTTATTTTGAAACATCTCCTCCATAACCAATCATGATGATTAGCGTATGCTACCGACGCTACCGACACGTATGCGTATCGAGTTAACATGCCGTATTGCCGTCTATTGGTCTGACTGAGTAAATACCGTCAGAAATTAATACTCTCTATCTGTCCCGTCGCCCATCAACTTCATGACGTTCCGTCTGAGGTGCGACGCGGCGTTACGGGGAACTGCCCATCTGTTTCTGATTTCGACCTACAGGAAAATAATGTTATTCTGAATACTTGTTACTATGTCATGTACTCATGTGAAAGTAAAGTGCTGCTAGAAGTCTTTAAATAGAATAAAGCCAGCAAATAAATATACTCGTATGTACCTACATCCGTGATGAAATTAAAATAAGACTGCGTACAAGTTTATAAGTTTATCAATGTTGCAAAAGAATGCTGTCACATCTGATGACTATTTAATCAATCGTGGACCGTGGCATTCATTAAAAGACCAAGACGTTTCTTGCTGGTACATGATTGTGAAATATTACTCACAAAAGGTTTAAACATGAAGTTATAAACGGCCATGAAAGTTGGTAAACTAAGTCTTTAGGACTGAGAAATCTCATTTAAAATGTATGGATTCGGTACGAAGAAAAGATGGAGGTTCCCTCCCGCGGGAGTCGCGGGACGGAAGGCACGGGGCACGGGGCAAATAGTATTAAGCGGGTAAGGACGGGGATTTGTCACGGTGTTTACTGGTGTCACGTGACTCACGCGTGCGTGACAAGAGGTCGGCCTGCAATGATGTGGATCAACTGCTTAGTTGAAGGTGCTTACCCAGTCTTTTTAGGGACGTTCTTTGGATCTACCTACTTCCCATTTAAAGTTTCAAAGCTGATCCTTTCAATAAATTACAGCAACAGAGGAGTTCAATAAATTAACAACAAAAATTGAATAATGACACAAATCTCAGACATTGTAAGATATTTTATGATGTTGTTACTACGCACCGTGTACCTGGATCAGAAACCTGATGGGATAGTTTAAAATGGGTAGTACGTTAGTAGTCAGCTAGTATTCAGTCATGTGTCTTCTGAGCCTGAACAAGCTACACGAGTACCATGGAGTCACGCAGTGTCATGCTTCTAGGTCCACTGGTTCAGGCTGTGCATTATCAGTAGCAGTAAGCGTTTCATTAAGCAGATGTCTATTTAATAATCTTACACATTCCCCGGAATGGGAAGTAATTAAAGATCTCTTTAAAAGTGTCTTTAAACATTCTCATAAAACTCAGTAATATGCTTGTTCTATCTCCGAGGTTTCCGCGAAATTAATTAATGAAAACTTTTTGTCCTCGGGCGGCACGTGCGAGCCAGCCTCCGCTAACAGACAAACTTGTTGACCCCCCCCCCCCCCCCCCCAAACCGCATTACCCTTCTGTTATACCACAATGTTGCGGTTATGACTTTTTAGAGTGGAAAAAATTCTATGAGTTTGTCCCGGTGTGGTCGGCGCGGGCTACAAGTCCCGTCCTGTAAAGGTAACTTAAAGACATTTTCGAAGTTCGGTTTTTTAAGTATACTAGTCACAGCCCTCGTTTCGTTAAGAAGTTTTTTCGTTAAAGACGTTTTTAAACTGACATAACTTTTTATTTGTTTACCGATTGAAATGAAACAAACAATGTAAATTCATTCTACCTCCTCCTTACACTCTCATTTGTCAGTTGATTTACAACCAGTTTTTAACAAATCCCGATTGTTTTTCCAGATAAGCAATCTCGTTAACTTTTTGCCCGATACAATTTGTTTCCAGGCTGAAGTGGGGATCTCCCCGACGCTATAAATTTTTAATAACGTTATTCCACTTTACTCGCGCTTCTTTCCCGAACTGGTATTTGCACCTATTTATGTGTAAAACTTTGGTTCGTTCGTTAGGTACTCTATGTTCCTCTCTCTATTCGTTTTCCTCGACGTGAGTTTCCGATCTGAAAAATAACCAAACGTACTTTCAAAACTTGTAACATTAGGTAAGTGGAAGTATTCAGTATGTACTTTTAATGTTGCATAATGGAAAGTAGCTACTATAGTGATGACTGTGCAATGTTTATTAACAATAGACTATAAAAGGGAAACAATTCTTATTATCAAAAAAATACAGATATAGGTACCTAACTTTATTTGAACCAATAAAGGTAAAAAGTTTCATTACTGCCCTCACATAACTATAATGTGCACAAAGGCCATGTAGATATAAATAATTACTCCCAGTCTTTGAAAAATAAAAATATGAGAGCCATTGAATCCGGTTGCAGGCATAAAGGCTGGCGGATGACAACCGCCGCGGCCGTCCGCGCCGTACGCCGTCTGTGCGGCTGACAGTAAACGATCGGGCGATATTTCTTATTGTCTAGCGGATTCATGAGCTTTATTAACTAACGACCGCCCCCCTCTTCTCCCCGCTGCCCCCCCCCGCGGCCCGTTCGTTGGCTTTGAATAAATGACAACGAGAGACGGTTCAAAGTGGAGTAGCACACAAGGGTTCCGTAACAGTAATTACGAAAAAAAATTTTTTAAGTGAAAACTTCTTTAGCATCGCTGTCATTTGAAAGTCGATGAAACGAAAAAGGGACAGTAAAAGAGACAGACACATTTTTGATTTATGATTGTCGACATTCACCGGTGAATTTTAGGATTTAGTTAAATCGGACTTTCACAGTATCACACTCCGTGACACACACACAATACATGTGTTCACGAATGTCTCTTCAAAAGTTTTCGTAACATGAGTCAATATTTAGTATTTTTTTGAAGGTGTAGGGACTCTCATCCCAAGCCAACCCCACACAACCCGTGTCGCAGTTTCTGTGTTAGTGTAAACCAAGCAGTGTAAGAGATATCTCCGAGTCGCGTTGGACGGATGGGTGGACAGCGGACTCTTATAAATAAATAATATCCCTCACCCTTTTGGTACGGAACATTGAAAACGAACATGTTTCATTGATTGCATTAAATGATACATGTTGCACGTCAGTATTAGATCATACACACCTGGCTACCTGCTTCCATTCGGTTGATTGATGATTCCAGAGTCAAATAAAATCGACGTTGATGGTAAACGGAAGAACTATCTTAGAATGTACGTTTGTTGTGAGAGAGGTACAATGGCAATCGTGTTCAAATTACCGCGTAATGGTATGATCGCGTGTCTCGTCACTCGAGCAAATTGTAATGTCATTATTAAGGTAGTTATGTCCCAGTCCCAGTGTTGGTTACACAACCGTGTATCTCCGTCCAATCGGTGAACGGACTATACTCAAATTCACAGCTCATTCTTAACTCTAAAGAGTGAACTGAGAGCGTCAGATAGAGGAGGGTTAGGGGGGGGGGGGGGAGAGTCTACAGTATGATTGCATGATGTAATTAAGAATATAATGAATCCTACTGAGTGTTTTATTAAAGTCGTTCATTGCAGAGTGCACGATATTACGGGAGTTAAATGCGATATTTCTTTGGCAAAATAGTTAAGTACAAACGTGCAATGGTAAAAACTATCTGAATTGATATTAACATGTGGTATGTAATGTAACATTGATAAGTATAGCTTAATCACCTGTTACATGGTGAAATGGCGATAAAGCGTAGTCCCCGCCACGGAGCTGTCGCCACTTCTTCTTCCTGTCAGCGGCCATTATTTGATCTGAATGATCGGCTCCACCACGCCCGCGCCGCGTCGCAACGGTTAAACCAATTCGTTTCATTCACACTCAAATCGATCTCCTGCACTTTATCCTATCCTAGTAATTATGTTTGACGCTTCTTCATGACTCTACCTACCTACCTGTCGACTGGCGACTGTGGTCATAACATATTATCTTCCATAAACTCCTGATAATGTTAAAAGTTATTACAGTTAACGCCAATGTTAAGACATTTTACGTGAGGATTAAGAATGGATTAAACATTGGGATAAAATATTAAAAATGATCGTGATAAATACGTACATGTAAAAGTATGGATTTTAACTTTCCATTCAAGCCTAAAATGTTCAAAAGTACCTATATTTAAAGTTCGTCATTCATATAGAACTTGCGGTTTTCATTATCGGTTTATGTGATTTCATTAAAACGCCTGTTAATTTTTAACCATCCTCCGCGCTCCACCTAATAATCGTGTGTTTATCATGTTTTGACGAAGCTTTACCTTTATTAAGTTCTCTTTTATCTTCTAATACTAGATTAGAATTTCCATTTGCAACTTAAAAAAGTTTTCTGACCATAATAATTCAAGAAATCTTCTCAAGCCAATATAGCACTTAATTCTATTTTTGTAACACTGCGTAGGTGTATCTTTATAGGTACATACTGACCTCAAACATCAATCTCTTCTGTACAAAATTTAACTAGATGGAACATTAGAGACAAGAAATTTAATGACCTCAACATAAAATATAAAAGTTCGCGTGAGTATGAAATGTGGTGCACGAAAGAAAACATTTTCATTGTTCGTGATATACTGGTGTAGCCGGTTAGTAATAATGCTCCTACAAGTTTATTACGCGGGCGTTTCCTCGGAGAGAAATTTCTACGAGCTAAGATGACAGACGGCCGCCGTTATCGGCAGAGGGCGGCATTAAAAGCCTTGTATGGCGGGATTAGTTCCTGCTCCCTGCTCGGCGGAAATATTGAAGAGTCGTGTGTGACCGAGATAGTAACGAAGACACGGTTGCTTGGCTCCTCTTTTATGACTGATGTTTTTATCAAGCTGAGCATAAAATACTGATCTTCCTTCGCCGACCAATCTTATGTAACGATACGATGAGATAGATTGGAACATAAAATCGTTGTATGTAATCGTTCTTTTCTTTTGTTGAATCTGTCGAACAGTTCTATAATTTTACGAGTTTCTGCGGAGTAATGTTTAGTGTAGTTACGCTTTTCTTTAGTAGCAAAATTTTGTAGATACCAGATCTTTTTAACAAAAGCCATATACAATAATCTAAATTTTACTAACAAAAAATAACCGACTTCAAAGTCTCAAAAAACTACATAGTTGTCAGATCTCGTTCAAATTTATGTGAAACCACATGACAAGCACCTGCTTTCGATTAAAAAAAGAATCATCAAAATCGGTTCGCCCAGTCCAAAGTTCTGGGGTAACAAACATAAAAAAAAATACAGTCGAATTGAGAACCTCCTCCTTTTTTGAAGTCGGTTAAAAAAATAAATTCACGGGCATTCTAAAAACCTTGGCGCTATCACGAACACCAGGATATCTTGTAAGCCCCCTTATTATTTCGTCTTGTTGCAATATCTTAAGTTTGCTATTTTACTCTACATTTCGCAAAATCAACAGTTTTAGTTTTATCCGATAGCAAATAGTCATTTCGCTGAAAACGATTAATAAATTTTAAGTTTAACAGCTATAAAGATTAACAGTTGTTAAGGTTGTCGCTTTAATAAAAATGTAATGAAATGATTTAATATTATATTGTTTGTAGCCAACTACATTGATTTTCTGAGGCAAATGATTAATGGGTTGTATTGTATAGGAGACCAACAAACATACTAGAGTTGTTCTGTCATTCCTGGTCAAATACATATTTAACTGTCATCGAATCAAACTTCGGACCCTCCACTTTACAGGCAACACTTTGTAACCATCAACAATTTCTTAAGACCGTCTGCGGCAACTTGCGAACCATAAAATGATACCAAGATTCGAAAGTAGGAGCCAATCTTATTAGATTTATAGGTCACGGCTCACGATCCATCGCGGCCAGTAGCGCCGCCGTACATTCATGTAATACAATGAATATACAGCGGGACATCATTCATTCCAGTGGATTACACGCAGTTCTCGCGGATAAATGTTACATGTTATAACTTACAGTTCAACGCTACGAGGATATCTCAGCTCTGACACAGACGATAGATCATTTTCTGCACAAGATCTATTATTGTCAAATGGCGTAGATAGAACAAAAAATAGTCTTGTATGATACAGGATCATTTTGTTTCCATGTATGTACAATCTGCAAATAATAAGTATGGAGGGCATGATTCTAAAACCTTGTGTAATGATTAATATTTCATATTGTTTACGTTATTAGCAAAGTTAAATCATACTTTATACTTAAAAGTTTCATATAACATTGATTTAAATTAAATTAATTTTATTTTTATTTTATTTTAAGTATCTGGGTTAAGTACTAACATAGGTTATAGGTTTTGTAATACTAACAAATATGAGTCTTGGTTACTTGAAATAAAAATATTATTATTATTATTATTATTATTATTGATAACATAAATGAATAACACAAACATTCTGTAATTTCAATTTTATAGTCATGCCCTGCATACCTAATTTTTTGCTGACTATTCGTTCTGAGCGGAGAGGTATTATCTATCAACTATAATAATTTAATATCATGTTCGTCCATTAGAAAGTTTCGGGTAGCGCCGTAACGTCGGCTCGCGACGGTACTTATCCATTCTCACTTGTTTCATCTTTCGATTTGATGCTTACTCGTTGATATAAGTTGTTTGATCAAAAGTTTTGTATAAAAAGCAGAAGGGGTAATCTATGCTATTGGTTATTCAATAATATTCCTTTTACTTTGCACCATGATATATTTCCAATTCTCTTAACGTTCACATCAATATTCCAAAGTACTTCAACACTACGTTATCAAATATCAATAATCCTCTGCTCTCTCTTATTGACAATTCCTTAACCTACCTAAATACTCGCATGACATATCATTTCTTATATGCCAACCTCTGCAACAGACAAGCGTTGTAGAATAAAGAGGTCCGTCCCTGGACCTTCACTGGAGATTCGTGGCCTCACCGACATATACGTAACTAATTCAAACAATACGAATTAGAATGTTTTCCCCTGAAACTTTAGTTTTCTAAAATTTTTAATATGATTACTTACACAACTTTTCGATGAAGCTGATCCCAAGAGAAGTGAACAGGTCGCAGGAATTAATAATCTAATTACCGATATTGAATCTGTTTCTTTTTGCAAAATTCTTGAGCAAAATGCTTTGCACACTTTTGACATAAAACTATCATTGATTTACATTGGCCTCAATCCATTATTGGCCCGACTCCTGACACTGCGTAATCGTGCATTGATTCACCCTGTATTTCAACTTCGCTGCTGGTGCTGTTACTTAAGACAGGCCCATGAAATTTTAAACAGTATAAGCATAATATTGAATGACACTGAGCGCATTGAGTTGACTTGGCCGGTGTCAGTGTACGCCTACGGCATCAACTGACATGGGCGGCGCGTGGGCGCTGGGAACGAGAACTCCCAGAAACCGCTCAATAACACAGAAAGTACAAGATCAGTATGTCTATGAACGTAGAGATGGAATGATATTATGGATTAACCAGTTGCGTGTTTTGTTTACACTTTAGTCTCTTGTTTACTATGGTATTTGACAAAGAAAGCAAACATCGAGACAGGAGAAGTAGAAAGAGCATCTTCGATGTATCTACATTATTTATCACCACTTCATAGACAGTAATGGGGACTGAAGCTTGACCTCTTCATAGGTCTTGACTTCTTAGGTTTATGCGACAAAACGACTGTTGTGTTTTTTGCGAGCTGCTAAGAAGCAATCACAAGTTAAATCATGTAATGCGGTGACTCTGACATAACAAAGCTCAATATAAACATCAGGTGCAGGCGTGCAGCTGTTGCTCAGATCGTACTGTGAGTACTAGCCACTAGGTATGACTCGTACAGCGACAGCCGATGAGGGCGATGAGTCAGGCGGCCCCATTCGGTCCCACACACTCACACGCGTCTACATATAGGATACTCATGTACTCGTATCCTACGTATCGTGTACTCGTGTATGTCCTACTAATGTGTAGACTGTAGACTCTAGATGCTCAATTGAAACAAACGTTGTTCAGCAGGTCAATAACAGAGTTGAAATATTTCATCTATACTTAATATTATAAAGAGGAAAGCTTTGTATTTTTATATTTTTGTATTTTTGTATGTTTGCAACGAATAAACTCAAAAACTACTGAACCGATTTTCAAAATTCTTTCACCATTAGAATGCTACATTATTCATGAGTAACATAGGCTATATTTATTACTAGAAAAAATTAGGGATCCTTGCTAAAACATCAGTAACGTGAACCAAAGTGTGAAAAAATTTGCTTAAAAATTTCTTTCATCGCATACGCTGCGGAAACTATTGATGATAGAACAAAAAAATGTTCTACAATATTGTAGAACATATCAATATCTACAAAAAACCTCGCGATACTATATGTCCAACTATTGTCGTTATGTCACTATAACCACTTTTTACATTTTAAAAGTTAATAAAAAAGATGACCAAAATCAGATCATGAAAACCATACCTTCGTATTAATCCTTATCCAAACAAATCATTTCATATTCAAAACTGTTTCAATACCTATAGATAACTTTTTGAATTACTCAAATCGGACATTCCATTCGGAAGATATTACGTAGTAAAGAAACTACGTGACAACGTGATTGTACGAGTAGTACAATCATCACCGGCCCCGCGGCCGGACAGCTCGCGCATGTTCTGCGGATCCCGATTATGTAACACGGGGAGGGGAGGGGAGTGGAATGGGAGCGGGAGCGGGAGCGAAGCGGGAGCGGGAGCGGGAGCGAAGCGGGAGCGGGAGCGGGAGCGGGAGCGGGAGCGGGAGCGGGAGCGGGAGCGGGAGCGGGAGCGGGAGAGGGAGAGGGAGAGGAAGAGAGAGAGGGAGAGGGAGAGGGGGAGGGGGAGGGGGATGGGGAAGGGGGAGGGAGAGGGGGAGAGAGAGAGTGAGAGGGAGGACACGGAAATAAGAACGGCTGTACCGATTTTAATGATCTCTGATTTGTTACATTCTTAGGCGATACGAAGTTCGCCGGGTCAGCTAGTTAAAATATAATTTTATTATGACGTATATCTCAGTACCTGCAAGGCTATTCTGTTTTGTAACTCGACAGCGGAATCCGCGATGAGTGTCAATTTTGGCAAGGAATTTTGACACTTATCGCGGATTCCGCTGTCGAGTTACAAAACAGAATAGTCTTGCAGCAAGACTGTTTAGGTATTTTCACGAAGTTCAATATGTTAAACAGTTTATTCCTTAACTCGTTCGAAGACGATACTCGTAGGGGAAGACAAATTCAATTTTTTAAATTGATGTTTAAGACACATTTTTTTTGTATACCGCACACAAAAGCTTAAACTATCACAGATCTTATGGGGTCACATGAGTACCTCGATCCCGCAGGCACCGATCTTGATAAATTCAATATTATGTTTTTCAATAACCTTTCTGTACTCTAATGCCCCAACTCAGAGTCACTAACGGTTACTTAAATCGCTTCTTAGTACAGAATTTGTATGGTGATTCGTTACTAAGGAGCGATTTAAGTAACCGTTAGAGACTCTGAGTTGGGGTGTAATAATAATAACTTAATTGATTAATTAAATAATTGACACAAGTAATCACGCACATATTTACATTTTCTGCAACGGCTGTATTCGAGAGCGCATTCCTTGACTCATCTTTATGGGTCAGTAAGACACAAGGAGCTTACTTACCCGCAATATAAATGTATGTGGTAGGAGTGTAGAGTGTAGGACGCATCACGCAGCCTACACGCTCGGTCTCACGCTGCGGCCGCGCCGTCTCCGTTAACTGTGTCGAACTTCCGCGCAGGTGGCACATCACGTGGTACCACATATTGGCAGTATTGGCCCCACACTCGCCAATATCTACCGTGCCCTTACCTTTCTATACCTTACCACGATTGACCACCAAACTGCCTTTTCAAGAGTGGAGCGCTGTTGAATTACTCATAATGAACTATTACCCGGATCATGCAGTCCACGAATCCTAATGGAGTACTTTTTAAAATACCCTCATCAACAATGACGTAACGGAACAAACGAGCAAAACGTCTGCTCAGTTTAAAGGCCGATCGTTCCAAAGTCGTTTCATGTCTGTCATGCTCGAGTCAAAGTTGTTTACGAACTGTGAAACGGATGGGAAGAGTCTAATGCAAATAAAGTAGCAGCTTCCACCGGCGGCGCCGCGCCGTCACCGGGAGCTCACGTTTAAAAAATTCTTGTTTGAGAGTTAGAAGGAATTTAGCGAATCGGTTGAACGGTTACGAAGCGTATTCGGCACGTATAAACAACATTACTCGAGTTTTCTACATACTTATTTGAATAGACAAACATTGGAAATAACTTTTCCAGGGGGTGGAGTCGAGCCGGAATCTTTGAAGTGTTATATTGTCATGGCTATTGGTTTGATTGGATGCGTATCGACTTAAATAAAGAATAGGCTGCTAACGATTATATTGTGTTTTGGTAACCATACTCATATATCATCGATTTAGTTTATTGGACGGGTTTTTTATGTAAATTAATAGTCGACGTAGCATCACCGATGCGTTGCCGGCCAAGAGTGGAGAAAGAGGGGAAAAAAATAGAAGTGGCCCTCAAGGCCCAACCAGAACACGATGAACTAAGGCAAGGATGTGGTATCACTTCTAATCTAACCACTACTAACTAACCAGGCAGATTTCACTGAAAGATCTTATTTTAGTGTTCTATCTAAATAAGTAACTACTATAAATAAATAAGTCAACGGGCACAAGACTGTGAATCACTTCTGATCCAATTATTTTAAAGAAATAGAAGAAGAATACGTGATGATTATTTTATACGTTATATTGATAACGTTGTCGTAAATGTGTCATATACGCAGGAAGTAACAGAACATAAGGTGCAAGCGCAGCCACTTGGCAGCGAACCAAATACAACATGTCCAGCGATCCAGCGATCCAGGTCAAGACGAAAACCTATTCATTGTTATTAGCAATAGTAACTTCTCGAACGAGTAGCCGGCGTTATTTCAAATCAGTGTGTTTGATTGAAGAATTTATTTTGAGTAAAATAAAACGTACTCGTATTTTAATATTCTGGACGTGGTTATTATTCACATTAAAGGAGCGAATATCGTGTACTGTGCGACCCATTCACACATTCCATGCCCGCTCTGACCATTCTTATTCTTGACCACTTTCAAGTCACTTTATATTGATACGCATCATCACCGGCGTTCCGGCTCCGGCTCCATTCCTTCATGCGTCACTATTCCTTGAATTCTTGAATAGATCATCGCCGTAGTTAACCTTTAGGGGTCGTTGCGTGACTTGGGCGTCCGCAAAGGGCGGTCGCGGCATACATATTTGTAAACCTACGTATTTATTATGGGATCTATTAATAGTAAGTTGGCAGTATTTTATTCAGTATTACCTATATCAACGCAGGTGGACAGTAATGCAATTTTTGATCCTTTTGTTTACTTTTTAGGTATAAGTATGATACCCTACACTCACAGTGCCATAAAAACTGGAGACAACTGTTATTGTCTGTGCTCACAGACTACACAACACTTCAACAACTGGAACTAGGCATTAAATCGGCAAGAATCCTGACATCGGTTAGCTTTTCCCCAATATAGAAAACTAAAGTATCAAATCAGTGTCTTGTAAGCCGTAGCGACCGCATCCGCACTAAATGGACGTACAAATTGTGCGAGAATTGCGTAGGTCTGTGTAGTGTGTATAGTGGCGGAGTGTGCGGGTGGCGAGTGCTAAACGTTAGATCCTTAGCCGACGCGCTCCTCCCTCCTCGAGCTCTCGGCTTCATAGAAAAAAGCTAATGCGCACTTAAGTGCGTGATTTCCCTTACCATTAACAGCGAGCTGAATAAATGCGCCATTTTCATGCCGCCCGCGCCATCGCTTCGTATTTGTGGCGGGATTAGTGAACTACCGCTGTATAATTTCTGCGTTTCTCTAAAAAATAACCACGCTTTGTTGAAATGGTCTCATTTAAAAATTAAACAGTCGTGTCGTAATCTCACAAGTTTATTTCCAAGTTCGATCTCCCATCTTTCATCCGTCGCGTCGTGGATATATTGTTTGTTTTTGAGGTAACTGAGTTTGTGATGAGTGTATACACGTTTTATTTTGTTATTTTATTTGAAAATGTAAGAAACGTTAATCACAACTACAATTATATATTATTTTCAGGTTTAGAATGCTTAGAATATCCAAAATATTTTATTTCACCTTTAAAATTTTGATTATCTTAAAGTTGATAATTGTTATCACTTAGCATTGAATTGTCCTCGGAACGTAGACAGATCGCTACTCCGATATCAATAATAAGTACGTAATAAGTATTTACGATACCAATGGAAATGTTCAATACTCAAAACATGCAAATATTGACATTAAGTTTGAATACTGCGCAATGCGAGCTTCCACAAATATCCCGAGCGGTGGAAGAAAACACTCGCCGAGCAAGGCTGCCAGAAAAAGTCTTTTTAAAATGCGACATTCCGAGAAAGCGCGTTGAAAACTTTATTTACTTCATTAGTATACTGCATACGGTACGTCATGGCGGCGTCGCCGAGTTGTCGTAACAATTTGCAAGCGGACGAGCGAGATTCTATAAGCTGTCGTCATAATAATAAGATGGGATTTAATGTAAGCCCGTTTGAGTTTGACATGAGGATGTTCTTTTAGTTACGACGACCAAGTTGCTAGTAACCTTGCCTTCGAGTCCGAAGCGAGATTTGGTTCTCGGCCGGTGTCAACATTTATGTGACAATCACATGTTTGTTAGCGCTTAGATTACACATTACATAGTCAAATGATGATCTGGATGTTGTGAGGGTTCATTGTCCTGCCTAGTTTAATGGAATAGCAGCTGCGCGCGCTGATTCTGATTGAACGATGTCCAATTTCTCATAAGTCCATAGCTGTGACTTTTACACCTTACCCATATTTTCTTAAATTTTACAGTAAATAAATAATCTGGATCGATCAATGCATGATTCCACAAGCCGAGTTTACAATTATTACGATGGGAAATGTTTATTTTGTAAGCCTCGTCTCGTTGATTGGGAGTTTCGCATCAATGCAGTTCTTGAATTTTTTGGTTTTTACAATTACAAGTTATTAGCATTATGTAGCGGAATGTAGCCGGTAGCGGACATGCAATCCGTCTGATGATTCGTCGTCTATTCAGTAGTCACGTCGTGCCCCACGTTTATCTATCAGGACTATCAATATTTACTGTTACACGTATCGTTACACAAATTCTTACTTCTACTATAATTTCCTAGAGGTGCCTGATCATGGCGGAAGACGTCTGGTGTCGTATACTCGTAGTATCTTACTTTATTGATGTTACATTCACATTTTGTTTAAGTACCTATTGCAATTTGACCATTATTTTTTTTTCAATTTTCAAACAGTCAACTCCTTGTAAACTACATATTAAAGTCAATCATGTAGAAACAATTTGTAAGTGACAATATAATAGACACAGACAGATGAGACTTATTCATGTGTAGCTTCTTTTATGGCACTATTTAAATGTCAAATGTCTGTGGTGAATGATGATATAAGTTTTAAATTGTAAACCCATTCCACGCTATCGTGGCCACGTGAAAGTTTCCAAAATAGTATCCAATTCCTTGCCATCCATCAGCGGCGGTGCTGCCACCGTCAGGACACCCCACTCCTGTCGACGTCTGTAAAAATGAAGACGGAAGCTGATTTACGTGCGGTGCTGACGTTTTATTTGAATTCTTAATAAACAAGTCATTTGTCGTCGGCGTCGGATGGACACGGGACGGCGCGGGTGCGGCGCGGGCGCGGCGCGAGCGGCTGTATTTATAGCGCATTTGTACGTAAACTCTGTTCCAATTTTGGAATATGAACGACTTCATTAAAAAGGTGGATTCTTTGGTGGTTATTTTCATTTCAAAGTTGCAGTTAACTGACTACCTATAGGTATTTGTTACTACTTATAATGTTCAACTCGTATGATTTTTTTTACGATTACGAAGATATGAGGTAATAAAGAATATTACATGCATATATACAAGATACGCGCGAAAAATATAACAGTTCCTGGCAGTCGGGTAAAAAATTTAGGCATGGAAAAAATATCAGATGTTCATCAAGAGGTTAACAAATAAACTTTATCTACGAACCTCGTCTCTTTAAAGGAAAAAATTGGGTTAAAAACAGAATGAGCTTCAAATTAAAAATGCCGTAGTCCTAAAAGCTATTATACGTATTTTTGTAGCCTGCAGCCAGGTAGCGGAGATCAAATAGGTTCTTTGATTTTCAGCCATCTACTCGTAATTCTGCTTATACTTCCTTATTTAAGATATATATTTTCAATATTAAGTTGTATTCGTTTTTTTATCTGAAGATACATAAAATAGGTAAAAAAACTTCCCCCAAATCTGTGGTCTTTTCCAAATCAAGTCACATCAAGCTACCCTTCTACAGATATTTATTACGGTTGAATTACTACCGTATACCTAGCGTGTCTCGAGTATAAGATAAATCGCTTATGACATTAGGAATAACATAATAGGTGCTGTATTTAAAATTAGCGAATATTATCATACAGTTCTGATTTATTGTGGGTTGGTGGAACCACACCGGCTCACCACACGCCTAAGTAAACTGAGCGTCAAACTCCGCGGGTGCTGCGTATCGGTTTCGAGTAATGGAAGCCAAAATAATGTGAACAAAGTTTTGATACCCTTTGCAATCACGTACGGGGATGTCGGGCTTCGCGAGGATTAAAAGGGTTTTCAATGTAATCTATCAGGTACAAGATGGACATTATAATTATACAGTTGAGCTTTTTTATAGCCGACAGACGACATAGCAGACGGACCACTTGATGGTGAGTGGTCACCGTCGTCTGTGGGCATGAGCAATACCAGAGTTTTGTGTTTTAACGAACGGGGAGAACGGCATCCGGAAATCTGGAAAGCGTTCTGAAGACCCCGAAACTTCGACATTTCCCAGTAATCCACAAACAGGAAGGATGCATCGTTAGTATGGTTATGTCTTTCCGTTATTCAAATAATCTGAAAAATTACAATTTGTACACGAAAAGATGTTAAGAAATACCTGTTGCGTCCGAGCTGACAGTATATCTCGAAATGTTATTAAAAGATGGACACTGAAGTTTATTTTGTCACTTAAACTGAATCACTGAATAGGGTACCTATTATACGTTATATTCAGTTTTAGAACGGTCTAGGTTTTAATTTTAATTTCCGATACAAAATCAAATTTTTTATTGACCGTACTTATTGCACGTGTAAGAAAATAAACGCAGCCTTGCTCCCAGCAGCTGAGCCCATTACTCTGTCATGACTTTATATTTTATCTTGATATGTATAATGTAGTATACGCAATGCGTAATTTATATACATAGTGTAATTTATAATTATACATAGAGTGACAGATACAATATCGTTACAGAACTATTACCGGTCTGCCCTGACGTTGTATCAACACGTGACAAATGTGCCACAAAAACTCCTTTCATCTCCGCAATTCCTAGAAACATGACTCCGATATAATTAGGGAAGTGAACAATCAACAACCTACTACCTAGCTATACTATACACAAGTAAAAGTGTCAACTTTTATGATATTTGTTTGAATGATGGGAAAAACAAGATCCTTGAAGTTTTATTACTTATCGGTTTTATTGGAGATAAATTTAGAGTAGTTTTACTGGTAAGAACTGTGGTAATCGCTTTTTGAGAAGTTTCTGCTTTTTTATAGCGTGATTAAGTTGTCATCATTAAAAATTCAAGGTTGTATATAACAATAATCTCTGTCTACTAATTTTTTGCCTTTATATATAAAAAATATCTTTTAGAGTGATCATGCATATTTCAATACTGTTCCAGTTAAATGCATAACTGCAAGCTGCAAACCCAGCAAAACTACACAATTTCTAGGACATTATACACTTGTATAATGTGATATTTTTTCCAGTGAAGATGATACATTTCTGTGTAATCTGTACCTAAAAAATCAATTTGATCTTGAACTATATTTATTCATAAATTCTTCTACTCCACATATCAATACTAATTTCATTCAGTTAACCTTCCGCGACGAGCTTACAAGAATGAAATTGCCCTGAGTTTAACGTAATAAGTGGTAAGTGTAGTTGTGCTTATACAGATGTGAACTAGAGTAGAGTATTTCCGTGTCGCTCCAGGCCCCAGGTGTTCGTTATAATGCAAATTTGCAAATTCTGCTGTTCTAGTAACATTTGCCCCGTTTCTATGCTCATTCTAATTTGGGAGGCCAATTTGTTCCTTAATGAAATTACTTGCACAGAATCTCTTTATGTCTGCTTACTATATCAGTGGAGGTGCTGGTGTCGTGTAGCACCTGCTCGATCTGCTCGACCTGTCGTGTCGGTAACCAACGACTTGTCGTCAACGCTTCCGCTCTGCACTTAAATGGGTATAGTCTGAGTAAAAAAAAATTAAGATGCCCTTAGCTCCTTGCTAGGATTTCTTGTTTTGTAAAAACTTGTGTTGTGGATGGCATAGAAGATCGTTAATGACATTTGATTTAGTTTATTTTTTTGGTACACTGCGTACCTACAAGAACTAATTTTGATTAGTTTGATTGGATTTGGAGGATTGAGTATCCTTTATCTTTAATTGGTAAGTTTTGTCTCTGTACAAAACAATCTGCTACTTGAGTGGTCCACTGATCTATCCACCAATCTGCGTAAAGAACAGCGTCTAATACTCCAAGCCTCCTCTCTTCTGCACGGAGTTCTTTACATCGGAATATTTGGTACCATTTTCATTTTCCTCCTCATTATTTACTCATCTAAAATAATGAAGTTGTAAAAGAAAGGTCGTTCACATAATCAAGTTTTGCGAGAGAAGCCCCTGCGAGCCCGTTCTAACCTCACGGAGAATCTGTATCTCCGTTGGGTACGTTTTATGTCGAATTTGGCTTGTTCCATCACTTATAGGAATAATACAGATATGAACGTCACAAAATATATTAATAAAGGAATATTTTCCATGTCATTGTAACACACCGGGATTTCAGAAAAACCTCACTTCAAACTAAGCCTCCGTGGAAAATATACCTTATGATGTACAATTTTAATATACGATGTAAGCTCATGGATTATTTTATATTAGCTCATAATTCTACGGATTTTATGTGATCCACAATATAATGCTGCGCTGCATGCCCAATTGCCCAAGTCCTTAGGTTTTGAAATTAAATATTGAACTAGCATGCTGACATGACATGTGGGGTGCACTGGTCGCCACAACCTATGGATTTATATCCTTCACTTAATAACTTCCTACTACTACTTCTACTTCATTGTCTTATCTAATAATGTTACCGTCTTCTTCTTTATCTTTCTGGATTTATTATTTTACTATTTCTTATCTCCGATCTCAAAGCAATTTAATCCTAACTTCGGGGAAAGCAGAATGTGAAAGAAAAACTTCGTGCATAATATATTTAAATAAGATTTAAACCTTTTAGCTTAACTGGAACAAACGACGTCTTTTCAAGTATTTGTCTAAACATTTCTTATTTAAAGCCATGTTGCTTGAAATATGATTACTAGAGCAGCAGTGAATAGCCGTATATAATTCCTCTTAAAAACCCCTCGCAATAGCCACATCCGCGCTGTGATTTGGCGCTGTCTGTTCCAAACAATGCGTCGAGCCGCGCGCTGTTCTTTTCATAATGGAAATCTTTTTTTTTCACAACTTAACGCCACAAAGGGCTCCGTCCGCCGTTCAGCGTGATTTTTGATGTCGCGCCAAGCAACCTCCGATTGGAGATAAATCCATATTGTAACTGCGAGTAACTCCGCCCGTGTTTGCTGTTCGTTTTATTCCCAGTCTACTTTTTATTACGACTGTTATGAATGTATTCGTATTTTATTTCAAAAGCCGTCTATAAACTTTTCAGTGCTCACAAAGAGCAGGCTTTTGTTTTTGTTTGAATTTTCTTCTTGAAAGCATCGTGTGCTGATTTTTGTTTTGAAACGCGCTCCTTGCTCGGTATTCACCGGAAGAATGCTAATTTTATGTGTTTTGCGGCTTTTCATTAATTCTCTGGTTAGTTTTTAATTTCTGTTGCAGTTGGAATATAATATTATGATGCTGTTGGAATAAACTCAACCCGACATTGCATGTTGAGTGTTATGCGTAGTGTTGTATTGACTTTTAGGATATTATGGACAGGATTTTTCTTATCTGTATGTACTGCCATGATCAGCCATGTTGCATCATAAGCAGATATAGCTACCATATTCCTTATTTAATGTTAATGTTATGCGCTGGTAAAAACTACACGCCATTTAGCTATTATGGTCGGGATAAGTTGTAAACCTTACTTAGCAACATAATTTCCTGTGCCATCAGAACCCTCGATGGGGCGTTGTTTTGTCAATTGAGAGCGCGGAGAGGAATGGGCCAGTCCTTCGCATAAAAAGCTCATTTCATAGTGACTTGGAGGACGGAGACGAGATGCGGGCGATTAGGGCTCGCCCGCGCCCTCTGTTGTCACGTTACGACCTCGCTACAGATGTAACAAGGACATTGGCCGTTTGTTGTTGTCTCTTGACTTTTATTTGGATTACGTTACGATTACCTCGTGACATAGGTTCAGAAAGCTTAATAACTTGGTAACTGTTAACATCGTTCTTGTTTATGGACTTTAAACAAACTGTGGTCTATTAAATGACGTATCTTATTTCAACATTCTTAACTGTCCACAGAGAAGCTCTTTGTAGAATGCAAAAGCAAAAAAGCAAATAAAAAAAGGTGCAGTTCTTATTCACATTGTTCTTATTATTCGCTTCTAACACACAAACAAGCAATCCTAGCTTGTAAATGAGTTTTTCTTTTTAAAACTGTAAATCAGTCTACTCGAGCAACAATGAGGAGCGACATCACCTCAAGCTGAAGTTCTCGTCTCGGCGAACTCGCCAACAACCTGCGCGGTATTAATTGTATTGTGCTGTGATACAACGCGACGCGGACTGAGCTCAGCATTGTTTTAGAAATTGCTTTGTCATTTCAACCAACATTCGAGACAGGGGTGAACAAAATGTACTAAATAACAATTATTCTGTTTTTATTTTGAAACAAACAATATAGCTATGAAATACGAGTTTAAACGGTAAAGTTCCTGCCGCAGTAAAATTTAAGTGCTATAAAATGCTGATATTGCTGATTATTTTTGTATACACTTGTGACACAATATAGGAATCTAATCCTATACCTATTGTGCTTGTGATGTGAACTCTCGCATTGTGAAGAGATATTGTATCTCAACCGAGAAGCTAAAACCTAACCTATGTAAATGAACCCTATTTATTGTATTACCACAAATTAATGTTTACATAATAATAGTCTTCTTACAAAAAATGTAGGGTCATATTTTTCTTTCTTGCGAACGACGTAAAACAACGCTACCGCGTTGGTTCTATTGGACCAATGTAAGTGCACGAGTCAATGCGCACAATACAGAAATGCGTATACGCGCCGATGTGCCGTGTACTTTGATGCAGACGAGAGTCGCTGCAGACTGGTTTAACGTGGTGGTAACATTTGTAATTTATATCCAGTATTCTGAAGCACCGCGATATTACGTCAACCCACTTTCTCGTACACCGTTATTTGTCGCTCGTAAAGATTTATTTTTAGCAGAAGTAATATCACACACAACATAAGTGATATTTGACAGCGTTTTTATTATTATCATTTGCTTTGAGAATAACAGGAGCAAATAAGGGCACGGACAAATCTTAATACGTCCTTTACGTCATAAAATATGAAGTTCTTCTGACAATGCATGGATAGATATATGAAATTCGAGGCAATTTAGGTCGATTGTTGAGATGTTGATAAAACAGCAACGCTGCGAAACGCGTGTATTATTCAGGCTAATTACAAACGGCTATGAATGTGTCATTCGTGATTGTTAGAGCCGTGAGCCGTGAGCCGTGAGACGTGTGTTAGCTCGAGCCGCACGAGCGCCGCTCCTCAAATATGTAGCGGCGAGGAGCGTTTGTGGACTCATTGAAATTCATGGAGGAATTAACAACCCCCTTTGAAGGATACGCGGAGAGACACCTTAAATCAAATTTTGCTTATGAGATTACACGTTGAGCCTGTTTACGCACGTCGTGTGTTTTTGGTTGGGTGATGCGTCTAGGGCGAGAGACGGGAACAACCTGGGCACGTAGCGGATGATCCAATTTAAAAATCTTCACCACGCTGCTCTCGTGCGCATTACACAGATCGGCATACAACCCTAATGTGGAATTGATTATAATATTATGACATTCATGACCTTCAACGTTTTAATAAGAAGTTCTTGATCTTCCGAGGCAACCGAAGCACTCATAAAATTTTTGGTCATTTCCGATCATATTTAAATATTGTGATGATTTACTTTGTGGCTTCTCTTACTCAGTAAACAATTCGAGTTAGCGACCCATAGGACCAGCGTGGAGTACAATGGCTTTAAGTACTCTCTTTCATTCGACCGAGACAAATTTGAGGATAGTATCGACAGATTACAAGTAAACTAATTTCATGCTACAATCAATGCCTATAACATAACCGTGATCTAATTTGAATAGTAATCAATCTCAATAATTACCGTGCTCGACAGACAGGTCGGTCTTCGGTAGTGTGGGTACTGTGATCGAGTACCCAGACATTGCCACGATTACATTCTCACTATTTATTTATTCCTGTGATCCTGTTTAAAATTAGGTTTCAAAATTTAATTTCACTTGTCAAAATTTTAAATAAGTTACTTTTGTTTTAGCTGTTTTCACCAGATTGAATAATTTTTCCTATGACAGTATCACAATGTCAGTATTTCTCATTGCAGTCAACATTTTAGCATCTCTAATTGTTTGGCTGATTCCTTAAGCTTACGAATCGAGGACTACGTATCTTAATTTAAAACATATATCTAGTAATTGCTCATCTCATCAAAACCATAAATGTGAAATGGGTGCCAAGTTCTGTGTATAAAATGGTTCGTGTAGTAGGTCTAGGTTCGTATAAATTATAACACACGGCGCTACGTTACCAGTTCCCTTTTTTGGAACTTTGGCAGGACACGCTGCCGCGTGTCTAGATAACAGTCAATAACTTTTGCTACGGCGGCCTTCCGGTATCCCTGGCACCTCCAAACCTCCAAAAGAAGAGACCTAACACAGGCTGCAAGAGCAGGTATGGATGGACGGCACTCGTTGCGAGTTGCATATGATTTTATTGTCTCTCTTTCCTATTAGCACTAGTCTCTCCCTGGGCCAGGCTGGGTCTCGGCTGCGGTGTGAGAACGTATCGATCCCAGGCAGTAGGCGGTAGACGGTAGGCTCGCCCCGGTAATAATTAATCTGAAGCGACATAATCTTGTTTAAGTTGCCACCGTTCAAAGCGACCAATGTCTGATCCTTCGTTAATAATCTACAGTAAAGACACACATACCAGCCTAATATGTTTTGTTTATTGGCATAAGTTTTTCAAAGTATTTGCAATCACATCACATCACGCTTTTAACGGATATCAGCTGTACTATGGAATAGTGACGTCACGTTTTATTACACCAAATAAACTGACAGCATTCTTATACTCTGAATAAATTAATTTTAAGAGTTTCGAGGACCAATTATGAAATTCCTTACTTGGAGTACGCTATTCACAGGCATGTACCTCTATTACTGCTCCCTGTATCTACCTGCTGCTACTACACTACACCTATCTATAAGGAACAAAATTTTGCTTCTAGAATACATATATCTGCGTGATTGTGAAGGCCGATTGAGCCAACAGCATCTGTCCATTCAAATACAATAGTTTACTCCGTACGTTGTAGTCACCGAGAGCGTTATATTGCATTAAGTATGTTAATTAAAGATTGTATCTTAAAACCCCTATAAAACAAAGGCATCTGGAGTCGTTGGAAAACATTTAAGTCTCGGCTCGGTCGGCGGTTGTCGGATGTGGCATCGACAAGGGAAACGAATCTTAAAACTTTGCCAGTGAACAGAACAAGTTAAACTCCGATCACAATATTTCACTTTTTCTTCTTCAAATTCTACTTAAGAAAACACTGAAAATATCTTGCTGCTTGTATTTTTTGTCATACTAGTACTAACTCTTTAACTTCAAAGCTTACCTACTGAGGAGGACGCATATGTCCTATATATAGGTTAGGAGCCACACTATTTGCCAAGATAGTCGCGAATACAATGAAATTTTATACCTACTCATCCGAAGGTAGAACTACGATACATTTTAAAGATAGTTATCCAACAATAATCACCGAAAGTGAATGTGAAGCTACCACTGCAGCTCACAGACAAAATATTATCTACTACTAGCTACATTGACCATCTCTTGTAAGATCTGGTGAGCTGTTTCATCTATGGGGATAAAACAATAGATTGTTTTATCCGCATACCGAGTACCGGTAATCCACGTCATTGAAGCTCCGTACACAGAGACGTGCTTCGATGCAAACTTTAACTTAAATAGGTATTCTACAGTAAAGTAGGATAAGGGAACAAACGCATGAGTTACACCGAGCACATACGGTTCAAGTAAACAGAAAAACACACCCTATGACTCGAGCGATACGTGTCAGAATGAAATGGTGGTCATCGCCTACATTTCGCCCACCTCGCAAAGTTTTCCAAGCAGAGGTTTAGTTCTACTGTAAGTCCTCGGGAACATTTTGTTGAAAAACCATATTCTCGATCTCCGTTTTTCGCTTGTTAGAGTGCTGCGATCTCTCCGAACTTTAGTTTTAGGAATCAGACTTTTTTCCAGTTTCCATTTATAAGTAAGTATTTCTTTTATGTACTTTGGAATTAACAATTTTCTTTTTTTGAAGTGTGTAAATGTTTTTGAGTATGGATTGCTGTGAAGTGCCAATAAAAAGATCGCCGCTTCTTTCTTTGATAAAGTTTACTGCGTCAGTTACGCCGCGTTACGTTAATTCGTAAATCAGTGATCTTATATGAATAAAAATTCTGCATATGAATCGTAATTACATTACTTCATCCTAAGTCGCTGTTCAGGACTGCGCCGCTGATTCTTGTGGTTCTTGTGTTTCAAAGTAGATTGTAAATAACGTGTGTCAAAAAAATCATTTTTGTGTGAAATTATACAAAGAAGATATAAATAAAGGGGCAACAACAATAGCGGAGGGCGCTCCATGTAAAACTTCGTTAATTATGCACGCCGCGAGTGCGACTGGTCAACAATTGAGATGTATCGACGTTTGAACTCCGAACCGGTTCGATTGACTCCCTTCTCTGAGGCCGCGAGGGCTTCATGCGATGAGTCGTCTCCGGAGAATTGTTCATGATTAAAACCAGCTCGTACATCAATCATAAACGTAAATTATTAATGTGAAACTCCTCGAATGGTGAAGTTCTCTCAGTTTCCACTGGAGAGTTCACTTCACAACGAAGTTACTTGGGAACTCTATTTTAGTCTCATCGATTTTATCGAGAGCGCTTACGTTCTGTGAAGTGTTTTTAATACAGATTGTATACTTGCCAAGTTCCTCGGAAATGGGTGCGGTTATAGAGTTCACTTTATGTTATAAACATTTCAGAAACTTTACATAGGCGCTTGCTCGTGCAGTCGCGGCTTGAAGTTAAGCTGTGCGTTACTTGCTATTATTATATTATTAAACAAAAGCCTTTTGGTTGAGTTAAGCTAATAGTTTTTTACGTACACGGCTTGCTTTGAAACCAAATTGACAATGAACTAAAAGTGTAGCTTTAGAAGTGGACAGAATTATAAATTATGTAGATGATGAATGGAAAGATTTTGTTTGTTTTGCAAATCTGGTACGAAACTGAAAAGGTTTTTATGAGTCCTGGTAATTGTTTTAGTTACGTATACTATCGCTCAAAGTTTAGCCATCGAAATGGACATTATAATATCCACATTTAACCATTTTTCCTTCAGTAGGTTAGGAAAAAGTTAAGTGTTACTTATAGACACACAAACAGACAGAAAAGAACCTTAATAAACAAAGTAAAATTATTAGGAGTAAGTACAAGTCAAAAGTATCAAAAGCAATGTTAAGTGAAAACTTAGACACCACAATCCGACTTTAACAGGTAAATGGAAGTTTTCCATGCAGTCGTATTAGCAGGGGCGGTGGGGGCGGCGGGGGCGGCGGGGGCGGTGGCTCAGCGAGCTGGGGTGCCGAACACCGACAAGTTTCCGAACAGCTTAGCATAACAGTTGCTTTAGAAGTGTTCACTGAATTTAATGTTAACACGTCGAAGTAGCAGCTGCCGAGGTAAAGCGCGCCGCGGGAATACTGACTGGTAATAGAGTTACAAGCTGCGGCTGTCGGAGCGAACTTGACCTCACTTATGGATATTAGATTAACATAAACGATGGATTTAGTTCTAAGAAACTAAGAGGGAAAAGATGAGCTCTTGTAGGTTACTAGCATTGATGCGACAGATTGAACTGAGGCAGTGAACGTTGTCAAACAGTTGAGAGAATACAATATACACTATACTGAAGATTAATTTTCATAGCTTTTTATTTTTCAATGTCGATTGCCCACAAAGGAGTTGAACCAACTGACGGTGAGTGGTAATAGCCTCAACAAACAGAATAATCTACGAGTACTTAAAGATTTTAACTACGATCATATGCAACAGATGCACTGCGATTACTGCGAAGCTAAAAGAATGGTAGAGGCAGAGGGCGGCGATGAATAATGTATTATTTTTTGGATTTCAAAGCAGTGAAATCCAAATTTTGGGAAGGTGAAAGATTACTTAAAATGCTAATTGAAAACAGAACTGTTGAAAAGAGCAATTTTCGCAACGAAACCTTAGATTAAAAATGTCATTTTTTGTCGATAATGGCGCGGCGGTAACGAGGAGCAAACGACAATAGCGACCTAATCGAGTTGGCCTTAATAAATACAATGAACAGCTAAAACGTGTTTTTCTTCCCCCGTGCAAACATCTGCGTAACGGTAGAAGGTTTATTTTTCATGGAAAGATATTCATCACAGACATCATTCCGTTTTCATTTCATTTCATAATAATATACGGAAATAGGCAAACATCAAAGGAATTAGCTTAACGACACATTGGCTCCACAAAAAACCACTGAGCAAGTATATCTGAAATTAGAATTTATCGGAAAAAAGGTACATATGTTACTAGAAAAATAAGACGATGAAACTACTACGCTTCAAGAAACACAATTAGATTCAGCCAGTAAAATGGCTAGTGGTGGATTGTAGCATCAGCCAATTTTTTTATAAAAGATGATTCTTCAACACCCCCATTGAAGGGGATGATGTTGATAAAATGAATAACGTTAAAACTAATAAAAACTAATTTATTTCAAGCTGCGCACTTAAGAATAGCGAGAGCTGGCAAAAAATAATTACTCCCCGTCAGATTAGAGGCAGAAGCTGTCGGGGCAGCGCGAGCCGACACGGCGGCCATTGAATTACTGCGAGTCGTAAAAACTTCAGCAAACTAGTTAGTACGGAAATTGAATTTGAATTTGCACCTCGGAACTAGAAAAATCTCAAGACGCATCGGGTCCGGCTGACTCCGGCTAAATAATTTACGTCTCTTCGTGTGTCGTTGGGATCCGGCGAGAAACAAAGACGGTTCAACTTAATTTAAAGTTTGCATCTGGACCGGTCGCCGGAGCACGGTCCCGGTCGGGGCGTCCGCACTATCAAATTACCGTCTTACTCGGCTCGTTCACTTTCTCCCGCAACGCGTTCGAGACGTCGGCGTCGCTTAGCTCATTTAGCTCAAGTGCACGTGTAAATTCGTGTCAGCCTGAACATTAACGTCAGTTTATTATACGTGTCGGTATCATCACAATGTATCATGCAACATAGGTAATAAAGGCATAATAAATTTTGCTGGAGTGCGGTAGGTTTTGTGTTGATGATTTTTATCTTAAAATACTTCTGAAAGAAAAAAGAGGAAGTGAACAGGTTTTTCTATTTGTATCATTGAAAAGATTGTAGATACTGAAAGCAAATATTGATTAATATTTGTTAATATTTGTTGATTGTTGTTGTTGATAATGGTTGTTGTTGATTAATATTTGTTGATTCAATGAAAACTAAGTTATCAATATTGAGCTCAATTAGTAAATTATTGAACCTTTTCAATCACACACACACACACACACACACTCACACACACATACACACATACACACACACACACACATACATATATATATACACACACAGACACTCACACTATACACCCTTAATTATTAGTAACTAAAGTCGATATTTATTATAAAATACTTACGTCTTGATAACTAGATCCTGTAAGGCATAATTTCTTCTAGTTCTAGATCTTAATCTTAGTTCACTTGTCTACGTAATGTAATCTAGTAATAAGAAAGAGCGGGGCATCCTGACACAGGTATATATTTACTTAAAAGGATGTCCCCCACTGTGTACAAAAATGCATGTAAAAGATTTGTGAGAAATAAAAGTATTTTTTGTTTTTTTTTTTTTTTTTTTTTTTCCTTATTAAGGTTGTAATATTTAGCACTTATCATTTTTACCCCACTACAAGGAGGCTAAAATAGGCTTATGTACGTATATAGAATAAGTACCGTCGATATTAAACTGGGTGGTATAGAGCGCTGTGACCTCCACGGTCCACCAGGAGAGACCTGGTGGCTTCGTCCGTTGTTCATGGTGCACCATGAACAGAGGAGGTTGGCTTGGATTCAGGATGAAGGTAGCTCCGTCTGCACTCCATATATTTTATACACTTTCAAACTTACACAACAATCACAATGTAATAAAGAAGAAGCGAATTATTTCCTCCGAGGCATTATTTTTTCAACTTATTTTTACCTTCTCTGTAATCCCAGTCAGAGGAAACTTGGTCGGAAGTTCTCAATTGTATTTACGTGACGATGAGTTTACCAATGTTTCGAGGAATGAATTTCTGATAGAACTTGTCTATACAGGAATATGCTGAGTGATAATCAAACAGTCGAAACAATTTTATCCACGTGCCGCGCTCCGCCGCCGCTCCGCCTCCGCGCGCTCTGATGACAGGTAAAATATTTGTCAAATAAATTCTATATTCCCGTGACGAATTCAGGTTATTCAAAAAAATTTAATTAACTCACAAAGCTGGCTCGAGTTCTGTTTGGATTTGCAAGCTATTGTGTTTTGTTTGTGTTTATAATTGAATTGACTTTAGAAAATCAAAATGTATTGGTATGGTATGTTATTAATCTGGGGGCACGGCAGTGCCCCCGCCAAGTCGAGCAAAAAAGCGGCACGGCCGTACCATCCTTTTCTCGAAGCAATTCAGGCCATTTTCGACCCCCTATAACTTCGTTGTGGATAAAGCTAGAAACCTGAATTTTTAGTAACCAAGCAGGCATTGTATAAACACAGTATATTTCAAATTTCATTCAATTTGAACCAGTAGTTTAAGAATTATAACTAGTCAAAGTTTCTTAATTTCGTCACTCACTGACTGACTGACCGATCATCAAAACTCTAAGGCACTTCTAGCAGACATAGAAGCTTCAAATTTGGAACACAATTAGTGTTTAGTGTATAGATCAAGGAAAAACTAAAATATTTTGCAATTTCACTCCAGTTTTCTAGATACATCAACTGCATAAATAACTTTGTAATCCTATATAAAGGTATAGGATTACAAAGTTACATTTGCAGTTAATGAATCACTGTACCTGTATAACAAAGTTACATTTGCAGTGAATGAATGTACATGTATATAATATAATGGAATAATAGGTGTAGATAGGTACATAGATATAATTATGTTCAAAGGTAACTTGTAAAAGGAAAAAAAATAGGACTATCTACAAAAAGAAATGAGATGCCATCAAAAACATAACTTGTAAAAAAACCCAAGTCTCGCAACTCAGTTCTTTTACCGTAAAAAGTTGTGAGATCAATGTAATACCAAGTCGGTTAATTTATTCAGTTCCTACTTAAGGTTCCTTCTGTCTTAAGTTATTACTTAATTAGCTAACCTAACAAGTAACAACATCTTATAGTCACCATATCAATATTATAAATCTTTTATGTTTTAAATAAATAGATTGACTTGGCAATCGCACTAAACAAATATAATATGTAGGTAGATATTACTTGTGAGATACATTGTGTTTTCATGCGATGGTCAAGTCGATCTATTTATTTAAAACATAAAAGATTTTTAATATTGATATGGTCACTATAAGATGTTGTTACTTGTTAGGTTAGCTAATTACGTAATAACTTAAGACATAAGGAACCTTAAGTAGGAACTGAATAAATTAACCGACTTGGTATTACATTGATCTCACAACTTTTTACGGTAAAAGAACTGAGTTGCGAGACTTGGGTTTTTTTACAAGTTATGTTTTTGATGGCATATGACGTATTCTTTGGTGATACGAAAGTTGAGGTCAGCTTTTTTACTTAAATTTACTTTTTATCGGACATGATTATTGATATCAAAATACAACAGCATCTTCTGCTTAAACTAATTAGAAAGTTATTTTGTATTATCTTGACTAAAATTATTTTCAGTGAATTTGAAGAATTTTGTCGTCTTTTAAAATGTTTGCTTAAACTTTCTCAAAAAATGTGTGTTCGAATGTATTTTGAATATAAAAAATGTTAATCGTAGTAATATTGTTACGTTGGCTCCGTTCGGATCGGTGTTTATTGGTCTTCCCTCCATCAGTTTGCCTTGTATAATAAATTATTTAGAACGATCGACTAATATAATTTTAATTTAACTTGTCTAAAATGCTAATCCTTTGAGAGGCCAGTAAACAGTCGGAACAATTTATCCTGCGTCTTTCTCCACGATAAACAAAATGTTTTCCTCATCAATTTCTATCCCCTCGGCTGCTTATTTTATCCTGCTCCATCACAATTTAAATATTTTGTGGATCTCATATTCTGCTGTTAATATCCGTGTGGGGCGTCTTTTTTGTTGCAGATATTTTAATTGCAGGAAGATAATGTTTATATGCTGTCTACATTTTACATTTTGAATGCTATGTTTTTCAACCCAGTCTCATAACACTTTTGGACGCTGTTATAACAGTAGGCGAATAGATATAGGTCCGGACCGGTTGTGTCCGACAGCTGTTTATTATGTTAATAGCATGTAGTACAGACTGTTGTCCCGACATGCGACAGGACCTCACGGGCGCAACATAATAATATTGCGGTTGGAGAAATGTTACGCTGGTAGTTTCATTGATACTACCAAGATGTCGGGTTCGGATTTGGAAGTCGAAATAAAAAAAATATCAATACCATACCTTCCAATGAAGTAACGTTTTAAAGCATATTGATAAGATAATTTTGACTTTTTGCGTTTTTGACCATTTGCGTCTTTGTCAATTTACGAGTTTGAAAATTATGCGTATTAATGACATTTTGCCTAAAGCGTTTTACTTTTTGTCATTTTGCGTGTTTGACTTTATGCCTTTTTGACCTTAAGAGTATAATCCATAAATACATGAGCCGATAAATTTTGAATTTGAAATTCCAAACCAATCGTTATTTGAGATTGATAGTTTGTCAAAACGCTAATTTAAGGACATAATATTAAAATTAACATTTTCAATTTGAAAATCAATATGTTTAAATTTTATTAAAGTTGGCATAACATTATGTAGAGTCATTAACTGTAGCTCACTGCATTAGCACTTAGATTATGCGTAGATGTGGCTTTGCGCGCAGTATGAGACGACGAGAAGCTTCCTCAATCTCTAAGAGCTTTGAAGCGCCGAATATCACTTAGGGGATCCTTAGCTTTTAAAATAAATTTCCAAAGCGAGACTCATTTAAGGGACTTGCTTCACTCGTTGGCGAGACTTGCAGAACAGTCGATACTATGTGTATAAAGTGCTGCGGCGACATTGGAATATAGCGAAGCAAAGCATAGCAAAAACCCATAATTGTCCCACTGCTGGGCTCAGGGTCTCCTCTCGCAATGTGAGGGGTACAGGCCATAGTCTACCATACTCGTCTAGTGCGGATTGGTAGACTTCACACACCTTTGAGAACTTTTTAGAGAACTCTCAGGTGTGAAGAAATCACAAAATTTTCCTTCACCAAAGCAAGTGATAAATAACTTCTACGCACATACGTAATAATTTGAAAATTAGATTTTTGATCTCGGACCCTGAAGCCTAACCACTAGGCTATCACTGCCCCCGACATTACAATTTCAACTACATTCATGAATCACATTTGTTTATCCAGATATCGTTATGTCATTGTGTCGTCATTTGGTCTAGTAGCTCTGGTTCATTTACTCAATTGAAATTGAATTGGACCGTAACTGTAAAGTGCATTGTATCCATAAATTGTATCAAACTTATGGACATGTTCAGTGCGAATTATTTTCTTGTATATCAATACTCAATATATGAATAAAATAGTCGAGAGGCGAGTAGTAAAGCCTCTTCACGGCAAGTGGCTATAGTCATCAAAATTTCCAAACTACGATTGAAATCCCTGAGCGATTTCAACCCTCATTTTTGTACAGGATTTTAGTGACTTCATCAATTCCAAGAAATTTAGGGAATCAAATCTTTAAACGCTGAACCAAAACATGTGAAATATTAAATGGTTTTTGAAGGAGGGCGGTGTAGCTTAGCTATATGTATAAACGGGTAAAATACCCCACTACCGAAGTACTCAAGCGGAAGGACTCAAGCATTCGCTTCACGCTCGCTGTCAAACAGCTAGTTAAATTGTCAAAGCTGTAATGCCTTGAATCTAAGTTAAGTCTCGAGCACAAGCACGGTTTATGTTCAAAGTTATAACAATTTCTTAATAGAATTTGCCCGCCGCTTTACGCTTTTCGAATTTCCTTCTTCGTACATAAGTGCTGGTATGGGTATGTGAGTGTGTCGTTGTAAAAATATATACCTAACGCAGGTCAAACGGAGCGCAGAACAAACGGTCGGCAAAAGAGTTTACGTTAATCAAAGAAACAGAAATCGCTTAAAGTAAACGGTCTATATTAATTTAAGCAATACTGTACCATTACCAAGTACCAATTCAACATATTTCCATAATGAAGCGATGATCAATTACGTAACGTAAATTAACTTTAATGGTGTTTGCAATGTGCGTGGCGGCGGCGGCGTCGCTTACTTAGGCCAGCATCGCAGGGAGTCGTTTAAATTGCTTTTAGTTAAAAATACTGTGTTAAAAAGTCAGCTTCGGGGAAATTGTGATATGTGGTCGGTTGTAAAGTGATCTAAATATCTGTACATTGTAGCGTCCATGTTTTAGAGGCGTCTGCCGAGTGCCGCGGTTGAGGTTCCATGCCTTTACTGTTGGCTCTGACTCGTTCATTCATGACGTTACTCATACACGTACGTTTCTTTGCAAGATTGATTATAGTGCATATTTCTTCTAAAGTAGAATTACGAAGCTCCTGGCCGTTGGTGACTTACCAGCACGTAGCTCGTTTACTTGCTGAGAATAGCGTAATTAAAACATATAAAACCAAGAAACTGGTGCAGTACGTAACGCATATATTAACATATATTGAAACACTTCCACCATCCACCTTCTTCAGGCTGAATATTCTGGAAAAAATTGTTGAAGGAGTTTTGAAGCCATAACTCAGTGTCTGTGAGAGTGCGAGCGCCGAGCGCGTCTCACATCGTTTACATTGCTTATTCAAATGAGTTTACTTATTTCTCAGCTATAAATAGGAGTTGAACAAACGTGGGGTGTTTGCCGACCGGGCGACCCCGTCAGCGTCAGCGTCAGCGTCGGAGCGGGGATAGGCTGTTCCATAAATATTGGGCTTATCGTTGGAATTTATTGCGGTATGTTTTGAAAAATATCACGTGATGAATGCGAAATTTTCGGCCATATATCTCCGGCAGCAGATGATTTTGGTGTTTTGCCAATGTTTGTTTGTTAATACTGATCTACGGTTGAGGCTTGTTTCAATAAATTTGGTTTTGTAGTCGCACGTTCAGTTCGGTGTTAGATTGCTTAACTGCGTCGCTACTTCTATATTGTCTATGTTCTCAAAGGTTGTACCTACGCTGTGTGAAGTCTGCCAATCTGCACTTGGCCAGCGTCGTGGACGATGGTTTTGTATATTTCATATTATGGAATAACACCTGAGCCCAATAGTGAAACAGTTGTGGGTTGAAATGGTGACGATGAATTAATATAAGATTAAGTTTTCATAAGTGACAAACCTCCTTCCTCCTCCTTGTGTGTTGTGGTTGTTGTTTGTTTGTTTGACCTGCCTCCTTTTTTAAGTCAGTTAATCTCTTCATAATATACCTACCATCCGTAGAAAGTTAATAAATGCATGTTAGGAGTGTGATTGTCTATTTCACAGATCTGTTTTCATTTCCTACTCGGATGTAACACAACGTTTTAAGGATTTTTATAAACTACAAGTATTATCTGAATATTCGACGATTCGATTTGTTTCTAAGTAATTACGCTCATGAATGATTCTAACCGTCGGAGATTTCGTTATTAATTAGTGAAGAGCAGAGTAACTTGGTCGTGTAATTGGCGAAGTTACTTCGCTAAAGTTTTATATCCCTTGCGGATACGAAGACAGCTGCGGCTTGCTGATTGTTCGTTCATTCAGCGAGGACACTTGATACTTTACTGGATATTTCATAAGGAGCAAGGTGAAAGTGCAATTTTCTTAAAATATATTAACGACTAGTTTCTGGCCGCTGCGGCTTTGCCTGAACGAAATCACAAAAGTATAAACTTCCCAAACATCCCAGAGGTGAATACACTTGGGATAAATTTTACCCTATTTTCTCATCTTAGACATGGATATGAAAAGACAAACATCTTCACTTCACAACCTTTCGTTGGCGTAGCTACTGCATTATGATTCTTGTTGGGTTGCATGCAGTAGTTTTATTTGCTGCTTATTTTTCTCAATGATAAAGCATATATTATGAAACCGCCGTAGAAGAAAAAAAAACGTTCATAAATGAACTTTCAAAATACTTAGTTTTTATTTTATTTTGAGGATTATCATAAATAACATTATAGGTACACAAAAATGCCAAATGACACGTTACCCGAAGACCGTCACATTTTCGATCTGCATCTACATAGTCTATAATTACAATGTCAGGAAACATATTCTAATATAATATTACTTACAATTAATAATTTTGGCAACTAATAATACGCTATTAATTAGGTCAGATATGCGCTATGTATGCAGATATGTGCCATCTCTGTTACATGTTATGCCTATAATTACAATTTATTACAGTCGGAATTTCTGTGAAGCTAATGGATATTATATACGAGTTCGAGGATTTTTGACGTTTAGATTTCATGATACAATGTGGTCAAAAACCCGTAATGAGACAAAATTGTCTAAGAAATTGTCTAAGACAAATATCTTGATCATTTGTTTTCATTTAGGTATTTATTTGCTAAAATAAACGCACTATCATCGCATAATCGAAACGTTGCGATTGCCGTAGTGATGTAACACAGGCCCTTGTCACACACATGTCTGATGTCACTGTCGTGGGATTAATTTTATCTTCTGTCTAAGATTCTAAGAAATATCCTGATGTCACAAAACTGACGATGTGTGTCATGTAAACGTGTTTCTGTCTGGACTCGAACCCAGAACCATAGCCGCCGGTAGCCATCACTTCTCCCCGCTTGTCGCTCCCGCTCATCACGGACGCCATCATCTCGACAGGCCAATGAAGAAGGTTCTCTCGGAAATGGAACTAATTTAACTTCGATGCGGTGTCTCCTCCGTTACCTGTTGAGTCCTACGTGGGTAACGTGGGGAACGTGGGGAACAAACAATTCTCGAAACTTATATAGAGCCAACTAAAGCCTATTTATCATTCTATGAAGCGAGCATTTAAATACCTGTAGCGCGAAATACAATACAAACGATCTATAAAATATTTTAGTAATAAAATATTGATTGAACGACTGTTTGCACCAGCTATTACACCGGGTTTTAGAAGAAATCTTGGAACTTAAAAAATAAACAACTAAAGCTTAAAAAATCGATAGCTGAGACAACTCAACAGTAGTTTAGTTAATAAAATAATTTAGCATAACTGTATATTATGATGGTATATGACAAACATAGTACACGAATCACAATATTTATGTATTGCTCTTTTAGGTCGTAAAACTAGAACACGAAAAGAAACGAAATAGGTTGCACTAAAACTCTCTCAAACACGTACATCTGTGGAATATCCGTAAGTTCAGATCCCGCGGGAAAAGCCGGGACTTTGGAGTTGAAAGTAGGAAAGCCCGAGAATATACAGGTATTGTTGTACGGCAATAATCTCAACAGATTCAGACGCGGAACTTTATAGGGTTTACTTTCACGGTAAATACAGATTATCAAATTAAATCCATCCATACTAATATTATAAATGTGAAAGTGTGTTTGTTTGTTTGTTTGTTTGTTTGTTTGTCCGTCCGTCCGTCTTTCACGTCGCAACGAAGCTGTTATATGGTATGGTTTTTGTGTGTGGAGATAATGAGGAGGGTGAAGAGTAACGTAGGCTACTTTTTGCCGCGCTAAAACATCCCCATGGGAAGATCGATATTTTGTTATTTGCGAGATATTTAGTTCCAGATGTTGTTAATAGATAGCGTTAGTAATAGGTAACTAAATCTAAGTAAGTAAAAGTAAGTAGGATTTGTAAAAAATCGATCTCTACCGCGGGCGAAGCTGCGGGCAAAAGCTAGTGGAAATATAAAAATAAAGACGTGTGTAAAATCTCAGAATTGTACCAAACCAAAATGGTTTTAATGTGGGCTTCTTCACTAGTGTTCTGTAACATAATATTTATGTAGATATAATTATAATTAAGTGACCCGCAGTCGTTTTGTTTAAGAATTCTTATTCATCAGTGGAAACGGTGAAAATAATAGAGTATTTTCTCGAATAACTTCCACGTATAGACATCGACTGGATTTAAATAATTTCCACTTGGAGCTTCAAAAGCTGTCAACTCAAAAGAACAGGTTCCAACAACCTTCCGAATACTGTAATTGAAAAGCCATCAGAGGCTACACGTCAGTGCAGCAGTACCCCATAACTCGTAATAAGTCCTGTGGCAGTCCACAGGTCTCCCTAAGGACTTGAAGGACACGTGTCCGGTCGAAACTCTCAACTGACCTCACCTCACTGTCGATAAACTTGTGAATATTTCGGCGTTCACCGGACACCGGGTCACCCACTTGGTAAACTATATGGTTGATCTTGGTACATGGGTTGTTTAGAACGTCCTTACAGCCATTCCAAACTTGATACTTGATAGCTGTAAGGAAATACGCCTTGTAACGCATTGTATGTGTTGTGTAAAATTACTCAAGTCTGCAATCCCTAGGAGCTCTGCAAGCCTAAGTCAATCAAAAGATACGGCATATATGCCGCACTTTTTGAGTTATTTTGGCACTTACAAGTTAATCAAGCCATACGGTACCTACTTAAAAATGTTGGATGTTGGAGTCGAGAGTTTAGCTATTCTTAACCTTCTATTTATTGGTCCATTAAAATTATACCTAATACAGTACGTAGTATGTCCTTAACTTAACATAGTGACATTTTAACACAGTACAGTTAATGGCTATGGCTATGTTAAAAATCCTTATTACGAATTTGAATATCATCCTGTGTCCTTTCACATGCAGCGAGGATGTTGCGTGTGTATTTAAAAACACTCGAGGAGCGTGACGCGTCACGTGTCACGTCATGTGTCACGGCGCGGCGGCGCGGCGGCGCGGCGTGGGCGTCCCGTGGAGTGCGGGCGTCAAGTGTCAAGACGTGAACGCTGGAGTTGCTCCCTCAAGTGTCGCGAGTGTCACGTGATACGTCGCACCGCAAATATTGCATGTTCGTGTCAGGAATTCGTACCAGTACAGACTATTTGCTTCTGTTTTCACATTGGAATGGCTTTTTGTGACACTGATTGTTGCTAAGCTTTTACGGTATACAATAAAATGTACAAAGTTATAACGCCACTATAATTCTTTCGAGAATTTCGGGAAGATTGTAAGTAGGTATAGGAATAATTTTAATAATATTCTTAGGAACTAGCAAAACGTATTAGCATCTAGCATAGTATTTAGAAAAACGGGGCTTTTTGGTTGCGTATATCGTATCGTATACTTTCATAAACTATCCCTTAATTAACATTGTCGTGATTCAAATTATAAGCTTTAATCCGCGGATAATTCGTCTGAGTTCTCCTTTGAATATACTTAAAATACTGGTATGATAGAGAGGTCGTTCTCGTGACGCGCCGCGACGCAATTTACAGTAATCGAGTTGGTTTACCGGAGCGAGGAGCTTGATGAGCGACCGAGAATAGGTTCTCGACTTTCTGTGGAGCTTGGAGCTTACAGATTGGAGCTTCGAGATCTTCACTGGCGTGGATTACGCGCCTACTTAATTAAAGATGCTGTCAGATATCAAAATGACTTCTATGGATACTACTAGACAGGCTGTTCTGAGTAAAAACTGAGCGAAATATTTGACTTTAATAAAGTGTTAATTTTGTTTAGAGGCAAGTTTGACAGCCAGCCGCCAGGTTAGATTAAGAAGTTATCAGTAATGAATTCTCAACTACGGAACTATACATTGCGCGTCGCCTGACACGCACTTGGTTAGTTTTATTACTCGTAATACCATCTTAACAGAACTTAAACATCTTTTCTTATCTATTCCGCAGAAACAGATAATTTTTTATAAACACCGATCTCTACTGATATTGGCACCGATCTTGGGTAAATATCTCGAAGTGTAATATGTACAGGCTTCATTATACATATAGAAATATTTTTATCCGCACTGATATTAATGTGATCGTTTATTGACTAAACCGATATCTCGTTACAATTTATTTTCTCTTGAACGTTGGAAGCCTATCTATCACGGCTGCCCTTAATACCTTAATACGACGCGACACACAGATAAGGATCCCGACTGAAGATTAGACAAATCCAGCCATCCATCTCCCAGACAGAAAGAACCTAACATACTCAATGTCTGAAGATGGAGCGATGGATTCCTGAGACTGCTCCGTAGTCCGTATCACCATACGAATAAATAGGGAAATGAGACTCATTAAAATTTCTCGCTTCATTTATTGCAAATGAAAAGTAATTTTTAACAGACTTCAAAAAAGGAGGAGGTTCTCAATTCGACTGTATTTTTTTTTATGTTCGTTACCTCAGAACTTTGGACTGGGCGAACCGATTTTGATGATTCTTTTTTAATCGAAAGCTGGTCGCTGTCATGTGGTCACATATAAATTTTATTGAGATCTGACAATGGCATCCATGATAAAACCATATAAGTCGTATTAAGTATGTGCGTGACAAATGGACGAATGACTCAATATCACGCCAACCGATTTCGATGATTCTTTTTTTTCATCGAAAGCAGGTGCTTGTCATGTAATAAACGAGATCTGACAAGTAGCTTTTGAGTAACTTTGAAGTCGGTTATTTTTTGTTAGTAAAATTTAGATTATGTATCATGTAGATCTACATTTGTGCTTGAACTAGGTATACCCCGAATAAAGTGCAAATAAACAAATTTGTTAACTGCAGGAAGGCTATTCACTTTTGTAACTTGACAGCGGAGTTTCAAAATTGACGTTCGAGTTCTAGGATCACTTCACTTCGCAAGTGCGTACTAGATGATTAGATAATGACATGTCAATATGATGCAAGTTCGCTTTTGTTTTGTAACTTGACAGCGGAATACACGATGAGTTTCTAAATTGAAGTAAGAGTTCGAGACTCCCTTCACCTCGCAAGTGCGTGCCAGATGATTAGAGAATCACATATCAAGATCTCGGACTCAAACTTCAATTTTGAAACTCATCGCGGATTCCGCTGTCAAGTTACAAAACTGAATAGCCCTACAGAAACTACTTGTGATAATTTAACTGATGGCTTTGATGATTTAAAAACCTTTTGGTCAAAAGTAACTAAAGTCCATGTGAAGTTATATTTAAACTTGTGTTTAATCGATCATATTTCACGTTTCCACAATACTTTGATGCTAGCTCTGCGCTCATTTACTACTGAAACAACACAACGGTTGGAGCTAGAATACTAAATACGTTACAGGATTGGATGTCGTCTTGCAATGTAATAATATCAAACTACATACTATGCTATAATGTTTAATTATGAGTTACACTTAATGTTACACTTCTTGCAAAACAAACTGACACCGGCCTCGTATTTTCGACACACTGACATATGTTTTAGGATTTCTGAATTATTTACTAGTAAATTACGTTTTCAAGCGTTTACTTATCCGTTTACGTCAGCACTGCAGCGGCGCCTCACTGTTTTCATTTTCCGTGTCGCCCTTTACTCCTAATTTGTCTTCATACGTCCGCGCGCACGCCGAGCGCTGTTTCTATGATTTATTTTTTAAGCCATCGCATATATCACACTGTGTTACTTCTGGTTCTGTAGACACTTAATATTCCAGCGACTGGTGTCGCTCGCTGGTGACTGACAGAGTTAAACGATATCGGGTGTGTAGTAGTTGTTGTACTTACGTGCTCCGTAATATTTGGATATAGTGATATGGTTGACTTGCATTAGCTCGTTACGTCACTAGTGGTAGGGGAACACGTCTGCCTGCGTCTACGGCTGTCTCGTGACTGACTCAGTGTTGCCCCACTACCCGTGCTCTCGAGATAACATGATTACTGCTATAACCATAATAGCAGTACAAACACTACATCCCTTCCTTATTAAAATCTTTATTTAATATGGAGCCCGATCCACAGTCGACTCTGCAGTTGATCGCAACTCAAGCCTTCAAAGGCCACTCCACGTCTATACCATTCAATATTCCAGTTACTTAGACAAACACATTTGTAACACGCACTATATGTATGAAGCAGGCTACGGTTTGTAAACTTGAGCCTTCTGGGTGCCTTCACTAGCCTCAACAAACTCAAACTGTCATATGCATGCTTCGTATAGAATTACTTATGTAGATTATACTTTCACTGCAATTATTTTAAACATTGAAACAACACCTGAGACTTTTTTCGTCTTACACCTTTCCCATTCACACCCGTTCTCCTTCTATCTTTATTAAATAATAATTATTTACATCACCTCTTAGCTTTTCATACTTCCCTCTTTCTTCTCTCTTTGATCAAGATCGCCAAGTTATTAGGTTTCATACCAACATTCAAACAAACCTCGTCATTTCTGTCTTTAAATAGACAACTTACTGGTAAAACAAACACAGGAAATATGAGAAACTCGATGAAAATTTATATTATTACTAAAAGTGGTTTACTGTCAACAACAGATTACGTACAGCTTACAACCTGCTTTCGTTTTTTAAAGACTAAAGTTTTACTTGCGAGACAATCCTCTTATATACGTAATATAAACTAGGTCCCACCGACGACCATAACACGCCAACCATGGCTAGACTCGCAACAGGAATTTCCTTTATTTAGGCGTCCTTCCTGAATGGACGGATCCAACGGATCCCAACGGACCCAACGGTGTCACATATGAATCAGACACTGCCGATACCAATCATTCACACACCAGTCATTCATTGAAATACCTCGTCTATTCATTATCTTTATTCTACATCTCAACTCCATCACGCCAAATAACTAATATGTTCACAAAATAACTACATTTTGTATGGTTTTCAAAGTTATGAGGGCCCATACTGCTGTCTAGTCAGTAATGATTTCAATTTCAAGAGGTCCATACACACTTTAGTTACTATGATTTCAAATCATGGGACCTATACTGCCGTCTAGTCAAGTAATGTATGTATGATTCTAAATTTCATGAGGTTACTACTTCCATCAAGTCAATGTATCAATCTCAATTTCATGAGGGCTCATACTGCCGACAACTCAGTAATGTATGATTTCAATTTCATGAGGGCTCATATTGCCGACAGCTCACTTCAATTCAGTAAAGTATGATTTTCAATTTCATGAGGGCTCATACTGCCGACAACTGAGTTGCGTATGATTTTCAATTTCATGAGGGCTCATACTGCCCACAACACAGTAACGTATGATTTTCAATTTCATGAGGGCTCATACTGCCCACAACACAGTAACGTATGATTTTCAATTTCATGAGGGCTCATACTGCCCACAACACAGTAACGTATGTTTATGTTAAGCAAAACTAAACTTCATTATTATTGGTTGATTTTACTCTGATTTCTATGACTCTTCGAGATAGAGTGCCTTTTAAATTTTACTTTCATTGTAACTTTAGCTTGAATACAATTTTTTCTTTAACTCTGAATTTAACTAAAAACACAGAATAAATAATAGTATTTATAAATAATTATAGAAGGTGCACTAAGAAAAATTCCGAAAAATCATTTAAATAAATAGTGACTCTGGCTCCAACGCAATAAAGTGTAATTCTGATCGCACAGTGCTAATCAAAACGCGTAATGAGTTGCCTTCCTTTCTAACACTGTCGCTTATCCTCTCTGGCAATGTCAGGGTTGCCTTTTGTGAAAGAATAAAATTAATCTGAAAGTTTATCTTTATGTGTTACACATGTATTATTATATATGTGTAAACGATAATTAAATATATATCAGTTCGGACTTGATTATTTAACATCTTACCGAAAAACACGCATCAATAATAATACACACACATGTAGTACTCCGTGTCACAAAAGGTATGTACGTTAATTGGTATCGTAAGGCATTTGCTGCCTAATACACAATCATTTACGATTTACGATTTCATGTAGGTTCGTACTACCTGACACACACAATTATGCACGATTTACAATTTCATGTAGGTTCGTACTACCTGACACACACAATTATGCACGATTTACAATTTCATGTAGGTTCGTACTACCTGACACACACAATTATGCACGATTTACAATTTCATGTAGGTTCGTACTACCTGACACACACAATTATGCACGATTTACAATTTCATGTAGGTTCGTACTACCTGACACACACAATTATGCACGATTTACAATTTCATGTAGGTTCGTACTACCTGACACACACAATTATGCACGATTTACAATTTCATGTAGGTTCGTACTACCTGACACACACAATTATGCACGATTTACAATTTCATGTAGGTTCGTACTACCTGACACACACACTCACGCACGATTTACAATTTCATGTAGGTTCGTACTACCTAACACACACATTATAGTTATTGCAATAAGTACATTATGCACCAAAATTTATGACCTATCAAGTCCATCAAATTACTCACGTCAACAATCCTTCAGGCAGGTAAGTACTTAATTATGAGTTTATGACCCCGAAATCAACCTAAGTAGATCAATAATTGGTAGCGCCATTATAGCTAATTAGATTATATTACCAAACTTTAATTGTAATCTATTAAAATTATTAATTACTAAGGTCATAGCATTGGTATAATCTGCAAATCTGTTTAAAGAGGACTTCTCGATTTATAACTAAATACATCCAGCTTAATAAATATTTTTTGGACGTCAGGAGAGTTTCTCCTTCACGATTTTTGTGGAATTCTGTCAAAACCAAGGCTCGGCTTCTCCAGGGCTATGAATTTACTACAGCATATCAAATCGTGCGTCTTCAAAAGGGCGCTTTCCTCAGGCTACAATAATAAATAGCAACATTTTAAACATTGCTGCACCCATTCGAACAAATACAATTATTGTTCTCAATTTAAAAATAAAAACTTACTCCTTTTGTGCACGAATAACTCAATGATAAATATATAATATGATTTCCGTGACAAAACTTAGTTTAATCACAGTAACAACACAAGAACGCGTCTAGCTCGCAAGCGCTTTTGACCCTCACTGCCTCAATAGATTCTATAAAATTCAACACAAAAACTAAATTAGAAAAATAAACTTGTCTCATCGCGAAGATTTGAATTTCGGTGTCGTGGCTTGTATAATGGTTCCTAATAGGAACGATGATAGGAACTTCCTATCATCTCCCAATACGCAATGATATTCAAAATATAGATACGTTATGCCCTTATAAACCAACCAAGAACTCCGTTCTGAAAAGAGCCACAACACACACACACGCCCATCCTTTGCTCCACTACACCAATCACATTGGTACAATACACGAGGGCATTCTAACGCTGTATGTCAAATGTCAAGCACTTCTGACCACAACAAAAGCGTCATGTGTTAACAGAGCGACCACGACCATAACGGTCAATTACCCGCTCCCGCGCTCCTCATCGTCGGCGCGCCAGTGACACATCCACCATAGAACCCTAACGATGTTGCTATTCTTATGACGGAATAAATGTTTCTTTCCTTCTTACGCTACCGCCCATCAAACCGACTTTATTTATGATTACCCACATTATGTTATTATATTTTCAGCCGTGTAGTGCAGCCGTGATAGTCAAATACCAAAAGGAAAGACTGCTAAAGAATCACAAAGAACTTACAAGCTGAAATAGGGACCCGGCGCCGCAACGTTAAATTACGTTAACCGTATTACAACAGCTTGTGATAGTTTATGTATATTATTTTCAAAAGAAATACAAGTGCATGGCTGCATGTATACCAAGGCGGCTAGGCATGTATGTATGTTTGATACTGCCAATGCAATACTTTCATAACAGAACATAATTTTTATCAAACAACTTCAGTTCCGTTTTTTATCAGAATTCATATCAAAACGACTGCAATTATTTCAGTTTATCATACCTACACATGTACTTTGTAACTAAAGCAAAACTACGTTTGAATGAAACCCAGGACCTGCGTAGAATATAACTAATAGTCATAAAAACAGCTAATTTTATTGACAATTACCCTTACTGTTATAGTTTTATGGCCGTGAAGAAGCAAACTCACTCTCAACAATTAAACTTAACTTGCATGTGCGGCCATCTATAATGGTAGTAAAATCTATACTTTATAAAGCCGAAGAGTGCTAAATAAACAGCTAGTCCTAAATAAATTTCACTAATTTAGGGAACCCTTTTATTCTTGAATATTTTAAAGCCCCTACTCCTTTATTTAAGTTCATAATTTGTATAATGTTATCTCCTTTTTAGTACTAAGTGTTGCTGTGCAACACACACACGCAAGAGTGGATGCCGGACACCATTCGCTCATTTAAAACAAAAAATGGCGCTTTACAAAATAGTAGTTTTTCAGTATAGCCATTCAAAGTTTTCAACTCAACATTGCGATCACTATCTATGAAGAAAACTGAAATATATCGTTGCAATTAGCCTCTCTCGTCAGTTCGCCCAACCTACTTTTAGTTAGGCACTAAAAACATGCTAGTAAATAAGTAATTATTCAAAAAATATATTCAGAAAAAGTTCCGCATGATGCCACTTTTTCTCATTGGCACACATACGCAACCTTAACCAAACACGCGGCACCACACGCAATACTCCATTTATGTAGCAATCCCTCCAACAGATCGATACTGTGCATTGAGGTATAAGTATACATAGAGAAGACATCTCGAACAAAATGTGTGTCCCCGCCGGGAGGTTCTATTTTCAAAATTGAGCCCCTGTTCTCCTTCCAAAATCGAACGAATCCATTGGACATTGAAGCCGCGCGGCGTCAATTCATTGGAACACACATTGTGCTCGCGGTGTCCGTTCTATACGCTAGTAATAATACTTCAATGATACTGTGTATTATATTTAAAACGACACAGCTAAACACTAAATATCACTTCTTATTTAAAAACAAAACCTGCCTCGCTATCACTTTCAGCTAAATAAGTGACACTATATCCAATGTCATTTATGTTATTATTACTTCTGTTAGCGTGCTTTCTATTATTACAGTGTAAAGTACCCTTGGGGCTATTATTTTGTACTATTGTGAATATAAGTATGGTATTGACTAAAATATACTACTATCATCAGTCGCCACTTGGTGGCGCTAGTGAGCATATTGACGACATTGATGTCGACGAGAGAGCATAGAACTGAGGAATCGGGACATTCGCCATTCGACAGTCGACCTGGACGGTCGCATGCAAACCCGAGGAAAATGCTATTTCTCTGTTGAAATCTGTGATTTTAGTGATAACTTATTTTGTGATAAATGTAATGGAAAGAGTAATTAAAATAATTGTGAAATATCATCGTTTTATTGGGCTAAGCCTATACTTCAGTAGCGTGAATTACGCTTATAACACAAAATGCCACTTTTTACTCACCGCACAGTTGTTTTTACAATGTCAATCAATGCCATTTTTCAGAAAACAAAGGGAATTGTGTAGGTAGCGGTAATGGCGGCAGTTTTTATACCTAATTAGAGAGAGAACTTCGATAATTATGATGATTTTGCTCAATACGTTATTTAAAGTTACAGCACACCTAAACAAATTCTCGAGTTAACTATTCGGCACTAATATTAACATTCGTCTGTTGATTATTTCTTGCATCGACGTGTTATTTTCCCTTCAACTCTTCCTTTATCAACACAAAATAAAATATTTATTGCACTGACCTTTTGACCTCGTCGCCATTATGTAGTAGTTGTTGTACTTACGTGCTCCGTAATATTTGGATATAGTGATATGGTTGACTTGCATTAGCTCGTTACGTCACTAGTGGTAGGGGAACACGTCTGCCTGCGTCTACGGCTGTCTCGTGACTGACTCAGTGTTGCCCCACTACCCGTGCTCTCGAGATAACATGATTACTGCTATAACCATAATAGCAGTACAAACACTACAGGGTGAATCAGGTCTTGATTCCCGTTGTTATCGTTACAAAGACCGGCTTTTGTAATAGTCGATGTATTTACCAATCAGCACTAGTATGTACCAGAACCACTGCGAAAAAGAAAGGTTGGGTAGTTCATTACCTTACAAATTGTCATGTCCAATATTTCAAAAGAGATGTTCTGTCATAAAAATTAGAGTAGGTATAGGTATCCCTAAGCTGCAACACTCAATTTCATAATGCAATAGGTAAGTCGATTGATCAAGTTTCCGTCAGCACCAACGACGCTTCTTAACATATTCTGTAGCCTAGTTGGTAGCGACCCTGCCTGCGAAGCGAGGCGTCCCGGAGTCGATTCCCGGCCGGGGCAGATATTTAGACAGATAAATATTTGTGTTCGGGTCATGGGTGTGATAGTGATGTGTTATATGTATCGTCGTATGAGTGTGTTAGCGTTTATTATTACATTGCACTAAGTAATGTGTGATGTGTGTCGAAGTAACGTCGGTACTCTAAGTTGGCACGGTGCGGTGGTGCGGTGGTGCGGTGGTGCCGCTTTGACATGGTAATTGCAGCCTTTGTCCCTCGTCCCGGAGCCGCACTGATTAGATTACGTGCCGTCTGTATTTACTGCTGCGGAGTGCGGAGTGCGGAGTGCGGTGCCGTGACGTCCGCTATTACAGCTAGTTTTACCGCCTAGACTATGCAGTGGGCAGAGATGGCCTGAAGGCGCTCTACGGCATTACTTTGTTAGAGATTAGGGCTGTTGTTAGGGTTAATTTAATTGTTGGTTGCAATAGTGGATTCATGCAAGAGTGGATAGACAGAAGGGGTTTCTTCGATATTAAGAGGGCTCAGAAAGTGTCACGCTACTCTAGTGCAGATTGTTAGAGAGGTCAGTTAGGTAAGTAGCCAACATAACGTGGAAAATTCGTACTATTCTAGTGTGGGGTAATTGTTCTAAAACAAAAGCGCTGAAAATAAATTCATTTAAGGCGTTCCTCTGGACGGTTGGTGGTTCCACTCGCAAATACACTCTCACGTATCAATATGTAGATGTTGGTATCTCGTTGTAATCCCATTCACATTAGTAATTGTTTTAGAAGAAATCTAAAAAAATTGTCCGATACATTTGAAACCTTAAAAAACTAGTGATGTAGACCATTTTATTTAAATACTGATAATATTTGAAACAAAATGCAACTGGCTTTAATCCATTAATGGCCCACTATAAGTACGGGTCTCTCATCAGGAGGCTTGGTGCCTCCACCGCGCTGCTACAATGCGGATTGGTTGGATTTGTCGCACAACCAAATTTCGGCAATTTTCATGCCGACGGCTTTACGTGCCCTCCAAACATGGAAGCGCTCAAGAATGTTTTGACATTTATAGCCGTCACCCATCTAACAGAAGTCGGACAAGCGCGTTTCGCATCATCAATTCAGCAAATGGAACTTAGCAGTAGACATAATATTTAACCTTTTATTCATTAGCACTTGACATTCATGGCCAATATTGATCTGGAGGCAGTCAGGAGGTACTAAGCAGCTACCTACGGCAGTGCGAAGGCCCGTGTCGGCTGTCCGCGCGACCGACCATAAAATCGTTCGTGATAATTTCCGTTAACAGCCGGTCACAGTCGGTTATGTATCTGAAGGACGCGACGCGGCCGCTTCATCTAGTTCCCTTCAAGCATGAAACTTCATTCACGCCTCATTACTTCACTGGATTGTTTCGTTTATTGTATTGTTCTGCAAATATGACGAGAAATGTCACCGTATGATCTTAACTGAAATATGTAGATGGAAATTTAGGCTGACGTGGACCTTGTATTTTCGCAAAGGACATTCTGTTATTATGTCATCTTTAATTATGTTTTCAATTTATGAATACTTTACATTTTATCATTTCCCCTATGTTAATCACAAACACATCCCATAAGTATAACGTGTGTCATAGATTGTAACGTGCTCGGTTTAATACATAAGTAAAAACTTACGATTCAAGCTAAAGTAGGTATGCAGTATTTATCCAAATAAAGAATGTAGCTCCAGTGACGTAAGTAAAGTTAGTGAAACCTGAAATATATCTACTGCTGAAATAGCTGAGAAATTTTATTTAACTTACTTTCATCGTTACTTTGTTAGCACTTAAATATATTTTGATAAAATCTAAATTTTTCCCTACGTTTAATAAATTGAAGCCCAATAAAAAAAAAATACACTGGGATCACTAGTCTAACCAATCGCCGGACAAAAAAATACACGGGTATTTTATAGTCAAACATCGGATTTTCCGGTCCGGATCGCTTAGACAACCCACGCCTTTACCTCGAATTTCTATTTCGGCCTTTGACTGATGTATTTTTATTCAACCCCGGAGAGTCAAACGCTGATTTGGACAGTCAGAGGCCGAAACTCAATTAAATGAACCGAGGTTTGATTAGTCAGACCTAAATTAGGTATAGGGTAGCACCTCATTATGCTAAAGTGTGTGACTCAGTCACAGATAATAATCGGTTTCGGGCTGCGCCTAGTCTACCCTAGAAGAGCCTGTGATTCAAGGTTTGACTATAACATAATACATACATTATATGTACATACACACTTATGAAATTTAGTATACTTGGTTGGAAACCCTTGCAGGTTATCCTAAGTTAATATTTTGCAGTTCCGATAATTTTACATACATACGTGTCGAATATATAACCTAAATTTTAGAAGTCAGTTATAAACAATAGCTTTAAAAAATATCTAAAATAATGGTTTCCATGCAGATCTGGACGGAACAATAGGAAAGGATTGCCGTACCGAATGTTTTCCAGTAAGTGACGCGGCACAAAGGGTTTGATGGGCATCACCAGCCGGGCAGGGCGCGGGTAGCCGCGGCGGCCATTGTGCAAGTGTTTGCTTGCAAAGCTTCAGATATAGTTAATAGTATCAGGCGTTACTTTGCGGAAATCCATTGTTATTAAGTTAGTATTAGTCTACTTTGCAACAATCCGCGTTTAACATGTATGATGGTATATACTTTAAAACATGCGTGGCACCTCCCTCCCTCCCACAACGGAAACATGCACTACAATAATTAAACGTATATACCAACATACATACCAGCACCAACACGTGTTTCGCCCCGAAACGGAGCATCATCAGGGTAAGTTGACTCTACGATGGTTAGTCGGAAAGTGAGCATCGTTCACTGAGCGTGGCGTATTTATACCCAACTCGCCCACTGATTATCTAATGATGTTGTAATAATTAGTAATTAATTAATTATTCAATCAATTAATCAATCGATTAATTAATTAATCAATCAATTAGTGATTCACGCCGGCAGGAACCGGGTCTGACGTAATCTGGTGATGTGTACTGTTGAAAATCCTCAGTAAAGGCGAGTTGGATACATTTATTTGTTGTGGGAGGGAGGGAGGTGCCACGCATGTTTTAAAGTATATACCATCATACATGTTAAACGCGGATTGTTGCTAAGTAGACTAAGCGCCTCTTTCACAATCGTCAAGTAAAGTCATAAGTAGTTACTTGCTGAATAACGTTAATCGGCAAGTAAAAGTCACAATTAACTTTTATCAGTTTCACAATATAAAATGTAGTTCCGAGTAACAACTTGCCGGTTAGTTGAATGATTTGTCATAATGCGTTCCATCATTCGGTCAGTTTGTGTTTTCCAGATGTCAAACACGTGTCAAATCGGTTAAGTGCCAGTCCGTCCGTCATTACTACAAAGGTTTTGTATAAGTTGGTGTTATTAAAATTCGCAGGTAGTTTTTTAGTTTAGAGTTTTGACCGATATTAAATTAGTAAAACATGGATATAATCAAGAGAGAAAGAAGTGCTAACTTTACTCTGTAACAAAGATATATTTTAATATCAATTGTTTAAAATAATAATAATAATAAGAACTACCGAAAGTACATCCTGAAGGATGGCACTACCGACATTTGTCGAGCTTGTCGCCATCCCGGCGAGTCACTCGGGCATGTGCTGTCGGGATGTTCGGCTCTTGCTAACACTGAGTATCTGCACAGACACAACCAAGCGGCCAAAATCCTTCACCAAGAGCTTGCTCTGAAGTACGGTCTCCTGGATGAGAGAGTGCCGTATTATAGGTACACACCGATGCCAGTACTCGAGCGTGACGGAGTTCGGCTCTATTGGGACCGGTCCATCATCACGGACAGGACGATTCTGGCGAATAAGTCTGATATCGTGCTGATGGACCGGGCACAGTCCAGGGTGTTTTAGTGGACACAGAGAAAAAACGAAAGTATCTAGATCTGGCTCACGAGGTTTCCAGCATGTGGCATGTGGAGTCCAATAAAACCATCCCAATCGTTATATCTGCGAATGGGCTGAACCCAGTGAGCCTCGCTCACCATATGAGGCGACTGGGGTTCCGCGGCAGTTCGCTCGCAGCCAAGATGCAGAAAGCGGTGCTGCTAGACTCGGCTAAGATAGTCCGTCGGTTTCTCAGCCTGTCGCCCTGACCCCCAGCCGTTTGGTCTCCCCTGCCGGGGCGTAATCCTCCACCCACTACAAGTATTTATTTATGTAGAGTTTATTTATTGGTATATATATTTATGTTTATTATATTTTTTTTTTGGCCCTGTATGTATATATTTTGTACGCGGGTGTGAGAGTCGAAAATATAATAATAAATAAAAATAACTAGACAAATTCTTGGTGTTTTTCGTGCAAATATTTCGAAATCGTCTATTTGATTATCTATAAATGAAATAAGTAAAGGTTTAATAATTTTTTGTCAAATAAATATACTTATAAGGTTAGCTGTAAATGTTTTTTACTTCACTGCACGTACCGTTACTCGTCTTACTCGTCAGTTAAGCAAACTAATTGGCAGATGATGTTACAAGTAAGTTACTGGCTACTTTACTTGTCAGGTAGCGCTATTCGGCGATTGTGAAATGCGTATGCATAGTTACTCGTCACTATAATCGGCAATTAGCCTACTCGGGACTTTACTTGATGGTGGTGAAAGAGGCCCTAATACTAACTTAAAGCTTCAGATGTTTCGAGTAATCTGTCAGTCAGTCTGTTTAACTCCGCGCTGGAGGGCTATTCAGTTTTGTAACTTGACAGCGGAATCCGCGATGAGTTTCAAAATTGAAGTTCGAGTCCGATATCATGATATGTGATTCTCTAATCATCTGGCACGCACTTGCGAAGTGAAGGGAGTCTCGAACTCTAACTTCAATTTAGAAACTCATCGTGTATTCCGCTGTCAAGTTACAAAACAAAAGCGAACTTGCATCATATTGACATGTCATTATCTAATCATCTAGTACGCACTTGCGAAGTGAAGTGATCCTAGAACTCGAACGTCAATTGTGAAACTCCGCTGTCAAGTTACAAAACTGAATAGCCTTCCAGCTCTTCACTTGACGTGTGTTACAAATATCATCCGGCATGATTTTCCCAGAGTAATTCAGGTTAACCGGATCTGTGCTGGGTTTTTATGTGTTCCCCTGTAGTGTGTGAATTTTCAATACGATTTCGTGCCTTTCAATACGAACCTATTTTTATACGTCACTTCACCCCATTCGATTGTGAATAACAGTATAGAATAAAGAATAATATCAAGTATTTTAAGCTTTTTAACCGACTTCAAAAAAAGGAGGAGGTTCTCAATTCGACTGTATTTTTTTTTTTTTTTTTTTTTTTTTTTATGTTTGTTACCTCAGAACTTAGGACTGGGCGAACCGATTTTGATGATTCTTTTTTTAATCGAAAGCTGATGGCTGTCATGTGGTCCCACATAAATTTTATTGAGATCTGACAATGGCATCCATGAGAAAACTACATAAGTCGTAAATTTGTGTTAAGATGTGCGCGACAAATTGACGAATAACTCAATATTACGTCAACCGATTTCAATGATTCTTTTTTTAATAGAAAGCTGGTGCTTGTCATGTGGTCCCACATAAATTTGAACGAGATCTGACAAGTAGTTTTTGAGAATTTGAAGTCGGTTATTTTTTGTTAGTAAAATTTAGATTATCATGAATTGAAATGAACAGTTAGGTAAAAATACAATACCAAGAACCTCCATGAATTTGCTTACTGTGGTAGAACATCACTAAATAAAGGCGGTTCTTATAATAATTAAAAATAATAATGCTTTGTAGTTTTAATAACCCGATGAAAGAAAATCGTTTTATTGCGAAGCCGTATTGTAATACAGGGTGGAGTGAAATGAAGAAAGCGCGACCGATGCGTCTTGGCCCTCGGGAGTCTCGGGACGCTGCAGTGCTGTCTGCGCGTATTGTCGTTTAAATTAATCTGGCCGTGGAGACTTTCTGCAGATAGTGAAGCTCTTGGTATTGTCGAAGCCGTTCGTTTGTCCTTTGCATGAAGTCGCTGTGCTAGTCAGAGATAAATGTAAAATAAATGAGGCTTATTTGTTTGGAGTCGCTCGCGCTGTAGGTACATAGTTATTTTATGGCTTTGTTTTGTTAGTGATAAAAAAGGCAGTGTACACGCCAGGGGTATATTTCTTGGATTTTGATAACTAAATTAGGTAAAATATGTATCTTCCTCGTGCCCAAGTTACCTAGAAAATAATTTGAAATAACATAAAAATTAAAATGTGTGCGATTCACACGTGGTAGAAGTGAAACCTTCAGAATTTTTGTTTTCAAGATAATGAGACGAATGTAAAATTTCGGGAAGATGATAAATGTAGGTTTCACTAATCTACTTTACTCCGCTCCGCTCCGCTCCCCTACCCCTCACTCCCCTACCCTACCCCTGTACAATGCTTCCTATCTCACTTTAGAATTTATATGTTTGTCTCTTTTTACTGGACAGTTTCGTTTCATAAAATTTCAAGTCACGCCCGTACTAAAGAAGTTTTCACTTCAAAAATTCAAAATTCAAATCCAAATTGAGCCTTTCAAGACACATTATACGTATGTGACAAATTATAATATCATACACACAATAATACATACATTTACAAAAAAATGAATGAGGTAATCGTATGATTATGAGGTCGTTGTAGTGAAACCATCCGGCACAAGCATTGTGTTTTAATATTATGATGAAACTAAAGTCATTTTATTGGAAAAGCACTGCGCCTTTGATGAAAGACCCATTGTGATGCAGAGACGGTGCAAAACGTAAGCGACTAATGCGTCTGTCGTCTGGCCCCCGCCGCCCGCGGCTGCGTCTGCCAGTACTGTATAACTGTACTACTGTCGCTTGAATTAAATGTAGCTCCGGACAGATTTCAGGGTTGTTTCTTTTAATAACCGGGACTTTGATTCAGTGCAGTTGTATTTTTCTGTATGAGACAGGATTGTTTATCCAAGAATTAAAATGAAATGAGTTGATATTTAGTTCGCTTGTACTTTCTCAGCAGGTTTAACGACTGATATCTAACTTAAAAACTTTACATAAACAGACGGTTTAACCTGCCCTCCGAACAGGGAAGTATAATTATTTATGGACCTATAATTATATGACCCTCGGGGCTATGAACGCTTTTGAAGCGCTCCAGTTTCAATTACGAGCCCATGAAGCTAACATACACATTAACTTATTTATTGCAATTAGGATTTGGAAAGTGTTTACCATTGCAACTGTACGGTAAGCCCAGAAGTTTGTTCGTTAGTGGCGCGGGATCGGTCGCACGTTCTGCTAGATCCCGGGATTAGCCGGGATAGTGTTCCGAAACCAATGGAGGCTAATCTTACAATTGCATCGTAAGCGCTGCTCGTCCTTGCAAATGTAGCTTGTTCCTCTGCTAGTGCATTGACAGCTGTGGTTCGTGCTAGTTGTATAATGGGTTTTGGGTTAAGTTAGTGTGTGGACTGTGATATCCTACTATCATGGTAGATGTGAAGGCACCCTACATTACTACTAGTGACGACTTCATCCAACGGTGTTTTACCATGGGGTACAAGATACGCATAAAACCCTCCCTTGGCAGTCGGGCAAAAAAATCGGTTGTCTTTTTTCTTATATATCCAAAAATTCAAGATCAAGAATAGCATGAACATTTATGTAATAAATAATAAATAAATAATAAATGTATGTATGTATGAATGTATGTATATATTCTTTATTACCTCATATCTTCCAAACCGTTGGACCAATTTATATAATAAAGATATCGTTACTTATTTGTCTTGATAACCCAAGTTTTCTTAGGTAGCTGAAACAAATAAGGTGGCTGTGAGATGTCATTGTTTGAAGTATCAAAAAATAAAAATTAATCGAATAATGCAATGGGTATTGCAAATGTAATGGGTGTTAAATTAAAAAGCTTACCATAAGAATTTCAAAAAGGTATATCGTGATAACTTTTTTGTTATTAGGCGATAAAAAATTTTAATTTTTAAATTTATACTAGTTTGTGTAATGATGTGTTTTTTTTTTTCATTCATAATAGCCAACAAACGGTCACGTTGAGCAGCAAATCTTCGAAACCCATAGCCATAGACTACCGTGATCATCAGATGACCCTTCAGCAGTTTCGTCGAATATTGTCTTAAAAACGTCCGAGAATAACTCCGCTCCTTATAACATTGTTTTCTAAAAATATATTAGTAACTCGTTAGGTCATAATTAAAATAATGATGGTGCCTTCAATGTTGTTTTTGTGTTCCGTCACTTACTGCTTTGACATTAATTCCCTCATCAAGTGTTAATGTATTCCGCGTGACGCGTCAGACAACTAATTAGGACAGTCATTACAGCCGTGTCGTCTGCCTTCACATTTTCCTTTTGAGTAATTATACTTTACTTTCATGTTATCTTTTACCTGCTACAGTTTTTACACAAATCAATGAAATGGAAACCGAATCAAGAAAGATGTTAATTTGAGCTTTGTTTTCTTTTTCCGTATTAAGCAATAAATAATTAAGTACAAGTGGTTAAAAAGCATGAAGGTTTTCTCCCGTGGTTTTCTCTGTACCACTCATAAAAATTTTGAAATGAATTTTGAAACGTTCATACACAGATTTTTATTTAAGTGTATTCCTTCCACCCCTTGACCCAGACAGCTTTTTCTAGTCGGAATACGATCGTCTAAACTGCTGCGTCCACGATGTGAGCTACAGAAATAATATTAAGTGATTCTAATAACATCATCGGATGGAAGAGTTTTAGGGTAGTCATATTTTTATCACCTATTCAAAAGATAGATCACAAAGTTTTGAAGTTGTGACAATTGTGATCCTTATAAAACGTCGTACGTGGCTTTGGCTTTTAATACATACATAATTTTAGTAAATATTATAATAAGTTTATAAGGATTATAATAAGGATCTTGAAGGGAATGCATTATGCTTTCTTAAAAACAATGAGTAGCAATTGGCAAGAAAGCTGATATTAATATGACGATGAAACTATCCAAGCGTTAAACTCCATTAAGCTGTCGTAGGCGAGTGGTTGAAGCTTCGAGTGCTCCCGTCAATTACTCGGAGTCATATGAAAATTCTAAAATAACTGCTCTGCTCCATTCGAGTGTAGATAGATACTCGTATGCTATTCAATTACTCGGTTCGTAGCTAACTCATGGATTCAAGAGGCAACTATCGAATTCCAACTAATGCATCTAAGTGACGTCAATAATTGAATGTACCCCTTAGCCATTTACAGGTTGATTTTTTTAATTCGCCGTACAGCAAGGCTATTATGTTTTGTAACTCGACAGCGGAATCCGCGATGAGTTTCAAAATTGAAGTTCGAGTCCGAGATCTTGATATGAATTGTGATTCTCTAATCATCTGGCACGCACTTGCGAGGTGAAGGGAGTCTCGAACTCTAACATCAATTTAGAAACTCATCGTGTATTCCGCTGTCAAGTTACAAAACAAAAGCGAACTTGCATCATATTGATATGTCACTAACTAATCATCTATTACGCACTTACGAAGTGAAGTGATCCTAGAACTTGAACGTCAATTTTGAAACTCCGCTGTCAAGTTACAAAACAGAATAGCCTTGCTGCTCACAGCACAGCACTACCGTAAATTATTATGATCTCACAGCCCTATAATTTGTGACAGTTATCAATATAATTCATCGTATAGTGTATCTACATATTGAGCTCGTTTTTTGCACGTAAACATAAGTCATTCAAATAGCCATACCCAAGTATTATGAGCAGATGAGCCGTTATGCCCAGGCGCGCACTTCGGTGCGGCGTAACGCCCGCGCCGCTGCGGCAAATTTATCGCAAGTCAGAAATAAATCAATGCGCTTTTCGCCGCACAGTGCACGCAATGCAACTAAAAAGCCTTTTGAACCAATAAAATTAAATGTTTTGTTCAATAAAAAACTAAATAGAGCGTAAAAGCATACAGTGACCATATACCCGTTAGAAGTCGAGTCTGTTGTCACTCTCTACCGAACCCTGATCCACAGATCGCACGGACACACACTTTCAACTTCATAAGTTACTTACATCCGTCCACTACAAATGTAATGTGCCCAGATATAGGCCGCTTCGAATTCCGTCGATGGGAATCACGCACGCATGGGAAGTTGCGAAAGGTAGTCGTGTAGAAAGACACATGGTGGAGTAGGCAACTGGTTACAACTTTGGAATACATCAAATTAAATCTTTCATTAAACCATGGTACATGATTGTACTCTAAATACTTTAATATGGTAGATATTTGTATCATTTTGTAAGATAACAGCTAACAAACGAGTAATGTATGTGGGTTATGCGATATTTGGTGGTGGGCTTTGCTATAGAATAGCGGATCCCGCTCGTAGTTGTGTGTATGCAGTACCTGTCTTTTGCGCGCTCTGTGGTCCGTCAGCTGTGCGGCGGTAGGTTTCTGTGTCGGCCGGCTCAGCAGCAACCTCGCGTGCAAATCAATCACCCGTCACCGCCGCGCCGCATCGCACCGAGCCGCGCCGCGCCGCACCGATCAGCCCAGCGGCACCGCAATCTGCCGCCACATCCGGTACATCCGCCAGGCTAATGATAAATCTTTTTAATTAATAAACGGTGTTACTATCCATTCGCCTATGATACCAGTATTAAAAAAAGAGTTTTCCCGCTCTAGGCTCTTTCCCGCTATAGGCGCGTACCATAATAAATAACGTGTGGAAAGACCTTCGTCTCATCTATCCGGCCACGGGAAGCCGGACAGGTATGTGGGACTTGAACCCACCAAAACCACACGGTGTCGACGCCTACCGCGTTGGTGCCGGGACTGTGTGCTATTCTCGCTCCACTGCCCCGGCGCGGCGGCCGCTACCACGGCGGCCTCGGCACAGCACGCTCTCTAGCCCCTCTCCTTGGCGAGAGGGTTGGAGCGGCCAGCGGGATGGCCCGTCAGCCTACTATTTCCCGCTAGGGTAAAGGCTCGCTCGACACCGGCGCGCCTTCAAACCCGAGCCGTTACGCCGGACGACGAATTCCCGTATCCGTCACCCGACCGGCTGTTCATAGGCGCGTACCATTCTCAACTTCATCACAAATTCACAACTTACTATCAGGTGGTATGGAAGTTAAGCAGAAGTAAAAATAACTGTAATATCATAAACCTTTCTTTTCTAGCATTACGGTTGAATAGATGGATATTTTTAACCCACTTCAAAAAAAAAGGAGGAGGTTCTCAATTCGACTGTATTTTTTTATGTTTGTTACCTCAGAACTTTCGACTGGGCGACCCGATTTTGATGATTTTTTTTAATCGAAAGCTGATGCTTGTCATGCGTCCCACATAAATTTTATTGAGATCTGACAATGGCATCCATGAGAAAATCATATGTCTTAAAAGTATTAAGAATGTGCGCGACAAATGGATGAATAACTGAATATCACGCCAACCGATTTCGATGATTTTTTTTAATCGAAAGCAGGTGCTTGTCATGTGGTTCCACATAAATTTGAACGAGATCTGACAAGTAGTTTTTGAGTAACTTTGAAGACGGTTATTTTTTGTTAGTAAAATTTAGATTATGTATATTGCATTCTAATGTTTTGCTGTGACTTGAGTTGTTCTTAAGAACAAAATTTGCGTGCACACACATCAATCGTTCAATACACACGATACGATTCGAAATACATCATTGACTAAAGTATTTCTTGGTTAAACTAAATAATGATCATGCTTTTCAACGAATATTGTTTATTAACTAAGTATCTCTACGTTAATCCCATTGAAACATAATAAAGAGGTTAGTTTTAAGTAGGGTGGTACCAAACCCGACCCCAGCACTATCCAGGAATGAATTTTAGTGGCCATGCACGGATACCATTGGGGCAATACAGTGTACACTGTACAAGTATACAGTCTCATGGTGAAGTAACTCCTCAATGAAACGGTATCGTGTCGCAACCCTATCGATTGATCAGCTAGTGAGCCCCGAACAGAGAAAGTTGATTAAGACCACTCGATAGAAGGATTGTTCTTTACAGGAAACATAATTAAATAATGTAGTAGAGGAATGCTGAAGTAAGAAACCTTAACATACAGTATTTCAAGAGTGTAGAATCAACGAATGAAAAATATTTAATTTTCCATTGGATGTAATTAAATTAAAATACGTACAAAGAATCGATCAACTTTAAAGAATTCACGACGCTCGTTTAACAAGCAGAAAAAACATTTCATTTTCGACTTTAAAGGTGAATTGTTAATTTAATTGGTATCTGTATTTCATGTTCAAGTTAATGGCACTTCACGGATCCGCCGTACTAATATGACGTATATTTTCTTTTCCTCGTCCAGACACAGACAGTATCGGAGCTATGGCTCCACTCCCACTTAAACGTAAACCTATTAAGATACACTCGCGCACTGGCGCGGTGCGGCAACGGCGCGGCAACGGTGCGGCAACGGCGCGGCACCGGCGCGGCAACGACGCGGCGCCGAGCGACTTTTCTACTTTTTTGTTTATATCGAGTCGTGGCAATGATCGCTCGGCTCCTCGGCTTAAAAACACTTCTCATGGCACTAGTAGTTGGAGTTCTCGAGCGGAAAGTTACAAGTTTTGCATTCGCCCTGCTTCTGTTACAGTATCGAAGTTCCGCTTATGTAAAAGAAAAGTTTCATATTTCCAAGTTTGGACGACCGTATTGGGAATCATACAAACAATATTTATATGCTTAACGTATTGTATTCAATGTAAAAGTAAATAAGATAATATTAATTTATATTATGTTGAAATTAGAAGCTGTGTATATTTGTATTTCGCCTCACGCGAAATTGCTGTTCTTATCACAGCGAATAAAATAAATATAAGTTAGCACTCCTGTCGTAATTGTAATGGAACGCAAATATTTATGGCGTCACAGTCGCGACGAGAACAAACATTTATCTATCAAATGAATGTCTCCTCCGGCAGGAAACCGGAACTTCGCTCTGCAAACAGGGTCGCCAAGGCCCTAGACTCAGATTAGGTCATAAGGCTAACCATGTGCCTAACCTTAGGGTGCCTTATATGTATAGGTACATACCTCAGAGTAGTTGTTCCGTGTATGTCTTGTACATTTTATTAACAAAACTACACAATAAGGTGAAAAAACAACTAAACTTCAAAAACAACTTATTACCTTGAGTCTTCACCTATATTTTCTATAAAAATATTCAGGTTATTTTCGGGCACCGCCAAAAGCCAAATGGCAATATTCAAGCAGAAACTTTTTCCGTATGAATTCGAGACTAGATTTTTTTATTAAAGCTCGTTTACGGGCAAACATTATTCGTTTCGAATAGTCTTTTGCTAACATCAAACATCATATTTTATTATATCGACGAATGGTCTCGTCGGTCGATTGTTACGATAATCGTATGCATCTGTCACCAACATGTTCCGGCCATTCTATTGAAAAGGAAACGATATTATAGTAATTATTTAAAACGACAGCGGTGAAGGTAATTTTATTAAGTTACTTCATTGCAGTATAACTAATATTGTGATTGTATTAATTTCGCCAGTAAGGAAAACTTCAGCCAGTCGGTATTTGCTGACAGTTACACAAAAAACAGTAACTCTCCATGGATGCCTAATTACATGAGATAGGTCGGTACTCCATGGGTGATGGGATAGCCATACATTAATAAACATACTCGTACACTCTAGTCGTGCTCTCACGACGCTAACTTTAACGGTTTCTTGAAGGAATTATTAGCACTCCGACTCCGTCCGTCTTTATATTTAAAGCCAGTAGCCGTATCCGTGCCCTAATTCACAGGAAAGTAATGCAGAAATGTGATTTTCCTCAGAAGTTGCAATGCGGAGTGCGGAGTGCGGAGTGGCATACATCATTTGCGGCGACAGTGATTGACTGCGGCCGCTAACGAGCTCCTCGGTGAGGCTCGGTGGAATGAACCGCTTTTATGGATCAGTTAAAAACCTCTAAGCCTCTAATGTAGGGCAGAACACTTTCAAATAGTTCACCTGAGAGGTAAGTTACTGCAGTCCAAGATTAACTTCGAAGCAATGTTTCATAAAAGCGTGCGTTACGTATTCTATCTTCATGCAGGAGTAGCCATACATATTAACACAATTCGACTCGATACATCATGTTACATTGATATAATAAAATGAAATTAAATCTTTCCTATCCTATCATATCCTATCCTGCCCTGGACAGTGGACACGGTATGTGTGTGTGCCAAGTTTCATCTTCATCCGTACGAGGGATAGCGTGTGATGGAAAGAGAAACGGTGTCAACAGCGAAATCACAATTTTTATTTTTCCGAACCTGAAATTTTCAAGATTACTTGTATCGAAACATCTTCACAAAACTTCTCAATATAATATTATTATTAGTAGGCATCTTTATATTATATCAACAAACAAATGCATTGCAATGATCGGCAACGTACTACTCCCCTCCATCAGGTAACAGGTTCATCTCCTCATAATATGAGTCATATGTCATATTATGACAACATAAAACAGAGATTTTGTATGAACGTAAACGGTGTTTTTATTAAAACAACATTAAGTGTAGTCGGCCCCGTTACGGGGTTATTATTAGCCGCGGCGCTGGGGGCGGCCCTGACCTGCCGAACCCTCGAGAGGTTAAACCTTCACCTATCTCTTCCGTCAGTCTCAGTCCCAGTAACAAAGTGCTAGTACAATGGAGGTGAGAGCCGATCGATATTACACTCAATTTTGCTTGTATTGCAACTTGAATGAACAGTAAAAATTATAATCAGTTTAAATATTGCTGTAGTCTGAACAAATTATGCGCGATTTTATAACAAACTGTGGATATCTTTATCGTGTGATCGTTTGGATATCTTCCTTTTGCCCGCTGATCCGGCGGTTTGTCTTTCGTACTTCCTCGCCACATTATCGAACCAGTAGACCAACCTTGAGTAGGTATGTCAAATCGGTCTCAGCTGCATTAATCGGAAGAAGACGAAGCTAAATTAAAAAAACACTCATAAACTCACTCAATTGTTACTTTTATTCATTGGCATTGTTCTGAGTGTTTTCAATCCTTTTTCTATATCTCACAAAATTACAAGTCTCACAGCTATTCTAGCAGTACTAACAGACAACATGTACGAAAGTGCATGAATCCTCTATGAATTTGATAAATGGCTTGTGGCTTAACATATTGTAAAAGGCCAAAATCTTGTAAATCGTAAAATCAACGATTCACTTACGACGATTCAATTTAAAAACTTTCGTAGCAGTATTGTTGTTGTTCTCCCCGAGAAGTGCCCACAATAAATCACATGTAAACTCGTTTGTTCCAGTTGGAAACGACATTTGAATTGTACTGAGCTGAAACCAAATGGAAATAAGAGCGCGTGCAGCCGTAGATCGCTTCAACTCGCTGGTTCCACTCGGATGACGGCACAGAGGTAAGCAATCACTTTAAAGCATGTTTCAGCCTACAAAAATGGCTTATTAAGTGACTGGCAACATTGTCTTTTCGCCCGTTGCTTTCGCGACAAATAAGCAATGATGCCAGCCGTGTCGTGTGAATGCGAGGCTTTACAATAACACCTATATGTACGTAGAAACAAACAAGTATTACTCTAATTATGTTAAGCGATGTGAAAGTACCGCATGTATAATTATACAAAGCTCAACAACATCATTATACATAAACTTATTACAGAGCTGCATTAAGAACGGCAAAGCTCGTCATAGAGAGGGGTATAATGAGTGTCTCCGTACTCCGGAGGTCACCGGTGAAGGAAATAATGACACAGATAATGCCGCATGCATATTCAGCGCGGTAATGGATCGGGAGCGAACCGCCGCGGCCGGAGACACCGGAACTAGGCGATAGACTTGCTATTGTTCACGTGCGATACTGCGATTTTTAATAGTAAACATTTCAGTGAAATGACTTAACGCTATTTTATTTAATGACTTGATACAATAGGTATTTACGGTTTAAGACATTTATTTCCTCAAAAGATTACAAAATCACTTACAGAGAAAATAACAATTTTATATATACAGTAACAATTTGTAAGCCAACTATTCATAAGTTATAATAATAGATAGAGATTAATAGAGGGTAGGTACAAAACAATTAAATCTGATATGTAGTGTATCAGAACATGCACAATACAAAAATCTGCAATTCATTTCTGTTAATGATGCATGTTTGCTAAGGCCTATGTCACAGTGGGTGAGTGTAGCGAAGCTAATAATTAATTTTAGATGTTATTATTTATTGTTAAGATAAATATTTTTATATATGTAAGAACATTATATAAAGGTTTAAATATTAAATATTTAAAATATTATGTAATATATGCATTAGGGTATGTATATATAAGTACATGTGTTTGTGTATATTTCTTTAATTTTATGTGATAATGAAGTAATAAGTTACTACACTAGTACATACTTTTTTTACATACAATGATAATATTGATTCAAGAAAAATTCTTTAAAATGTGGTCTTTTAATATTCTCTTAAAGGTAGGAAGAGTTTTAACATCTTTTATATCTTTGGGCAGTTTGTTGTAAATCTGAACTCCTTGGAATAATATATTTCTTTTTCCGTATTGTTTGGTTCTAGCAGTACTAAGGCAAATATTGTTCGCTTGTCTGGTCATTCTTTTATGGTGTTCAATTTTTTTTTGTGAATGTAATTTGTGAATGTATATCTCTGGTTAGTATTTTTCTTATAAGGACACAGGTGTTATAATTATACATTTGAGTAAGGTTCATGAGTTTAGTTTCTTGAAAAATTTTTATCGTGGGTGTTAAAAAGTCATATTGAAAAAGTATTTTGATAAGTTTATTCTGCGAAACTTGTAATTTTTCTAAATTTGTTTTCGCTGCTGATCCCCATACTTGAATTAAATAATCTAAATGTGGTTTTACTAGACAATTATATATAGTGTATCGAACACGTGTTGGGAGACATCGAACTATGCCGCGCAATGCACCTGTTAATGAACTTAGTTTACTGCGAATTTTTTCGATATGCGGTTTCCAACTTAGTTGATTGTCCAAAATAAGACCTAGGTATTTTTCATGAGTAACTTTGTTAATCATTTCACCATTTATGGATAGCGGATTGTAACTTCCTATTTTCTTGTTTTTGGCTGCAAAAATGATGTAATTTGTTTTTGAGGTATTGATAGTTAACAAATTTGATTGAAGCCATGCGCTTAAAATGTTAAGATCATGTTGTGCTTCATTAATAACTGTTTCAATAGAATGACCATAGTAAAACAGACTTGTGTCGTCAGCGTATAAAGTGATATCTCCTTTCAGTCCTATGTCATGTATGTTGTTAATGTATATTAAGAATAGTAATGGACCTAATATTGAGCCTTGAGGTACGCCACAAGTAATCAACTGCGGTTCACTTTGATCATTTTCGATTTTAACCACTTGGTATCTATTTGTTAAATAAGATTTAAAAATTTCATATGCTGACCCCGATATACCAATCGAACTTAACTTCAATAATAGTATTTCATGACTAACCGTGTCAAACGCCTTTTTCAAATCAATGAATATTCCTAGGGATATATTGTGGTTGTCAATTTTAGTTTTTATATTTGTAACTAGATCTACAGTCGCGGAAATCGTATTAGATTTTGGTCGAAATCCGTACTGTTTTTTAAAAAGGAAATCAATAGAAGTCAGAAATGTATTAAGTCGATTATGTAATATCTTCTCGAAAATCTTTGACATGACCGGGAGTACTGATATTGGTCGGTAGTTCGTGGGGTCCATTTTGTTTCCAGTTTTAAATATAGGAGACACCTTTGCTATCTTTAGCGATTCGGGAAAATAACCTTGACTTAGACATTGATTAAAACAATTTACTATGTGTTCGGCAATGAAGATTTTAATGTGTTTTATTACTTTCGTTGATATTCCGTCTAAGCCTGAACTTGTGTTAGCATCCAAATTATTTATTATTTTCAACACTTCTTGAGTAGTCGTAGGTTCCATTTTTGTTAATTGTTTGTTAGTGTTTAGATGTGTAGCTGTGTATGTTGAATTATTATGGAATTTTTTAGGTATTTTGTTCGCAAGATCACTTCCTATCGTAGAGAAAAATATGTTAAAACTTTGACAAATTTCCTTAGCATCTGTTAGTATTCCCGAGGTAGATGTTAATTTTATAGGGCTATTTCTTTTATCAATTTTATTAGAAGATAATGTATTAATTAGTCGCCACATTTTTAAAGGATTTTTTTGACAATTTTCGAAACACTTATAGTAGTACTTGTTCTTAGCTGATTGGATTGTAGTGTAAACGATGCTTCTTTGTTGAGTGAAGTCTTTTCGTAACTGTTCGTCTGAAGGTTTTTGCTTCAGACTGTGCCACAGCTCGTTCCTTTTATTTATTAAAGTAATTAGATCCTTATTTATCCAGTCATTGCAAGGCGGGTTTAGTATTTTAGTTTTCTTTGTTTTATTCTTTGTAATTGTTTGGGTCAATATGTCTTCAAATTTTTTGTAATCGATGATGTGGGCGTTTTTAAAGTTGTCTTCGACATCTTTGGAAAGGTTTGTATAGTTGATTGATTCATATTGTATTCGTCTTATTGGTTCCTTTTGGTATCTATTTATTTCAAGGTATATCTGTTTATGATCGGATATGGCTGATTCAATAATAGACAATTGAAATGTATTATCTTGTAGGTTTGTACATACGTGATCAATGATTGATTTCGAAGATGTAGTTGCGCGGGTGCAATGGTCTTTGTGAATTTTGTTTAATATTTTAATTTTATTTTCTTGTAGTAATTCTTTATATTCTATCAAAGATTTTTCGTTTCTAAGAAGGTCCAAATTAAAGTCACCAAAGATTATAGCTCGTTTTCGTTTATTAAGCTGCTCATGGTAAATTTCAAGGAACTTACTGGTATTAGATGAGGGCTGCTTATAAATCACTCCAACGTCAAGTGACAGTGTGTCTAAATGGATCCATAAAAAGTGGTTCCCTTCTTCACAGTTTTCTTGCAGAAGATTATGTTTTAGATTGTCATGAACATAGAAGGACACACCTCCTCCTCGTGACTCCTTTCTGTAGTTGAAATAATGTGTGTAGTTTGGTAGTGACATTCTCTGTGCTTCTTCTTCATTTTTGATCCACGTTTCGGTAAGTACTATAACATGTATTAAAGTTTTAAAAGAATTTATTACACATTTAATCTCATCTATCTTTCCTGGTTTAACTATACTCCGTATATTTGCATATAAAAATTTTAGCGTTTTATTATTAATATTTAAATCAGCATAACTATTGCAGACATTATGAGTTATAAATTCCTTTTTATTATTCGTTTCATTATTTGTTTTTATAAGTTTTTTGACTCCTGTTTTACAATTTTAGGATTCCCTTTTATGTATTTTATTATAAGGTCCGTTTCACCATTTTCTGTGCGCTTTTTTAGCTCTGCTCGAAGATTTATCATAGTCTGATACTGTAATGGTGTCTGATCAGAATAAATTTTGATTTTATTATCTTTGATTTCTGCTTTCTTTCTTAATAGCACTTTCGGTGTTTCTGTCGATGAGAAGCAAACCTTCAAAGGTCGTACCTTTTTACCATCATATCTTCCTAGGCGCATGACTTTCTCGGGTTCTGGACATCGGGAATCAATTATTTGTAAGATATTCTTAACCTCGGATCGATCGACTTCTCTCTTCTTTACCATGTCAGTCATGTGAGGTTCGGATACGCCAGCGATGATTATATTTTTAGCTCGCTCAAGCCGTTCTTGCACTTCCGCTATTATTTCATCATGGGTACCTTTTGGGTGGGACTCTGATGTGGAAGAAGTTGATTGGTTTTTCCGAAGTATATCGATATCATTTTCCAAACTTTTTATTTTTACATGGGTATCGTTGACATTTGTGGAAAGGGTTTCAAATTGTATTTTTAAGTTATTATTCTCACTAATTAAACGATCAGTTGTAATTTTCATATCCAAGAGCTGATCTTTTATAAAAGGTATGCGATTATTTTCTGTTTTTGGAACTGTAAAATTAAATAATCAACTGATCTGATCTAGTCGTAGTTAGTTGTAGGTAAGACTCGAGCAAATAAAATACCTACAGACAGCAGTTTAAACTTTCAGTCCAAAATAAATTAAACATTTTAGTTAAACTTCATTACACGTATCTACCTACATTAGAACTTCCCTAACTTTAATAGTTTCATTTGGCTAGCTTCAACCCGACACCTCCAGCGCATAAGGTCTTAACGCCTTTTTTACTGAAAATCCATATTTTATATTATCGTTATTACCTAATTGAGTTCTATAAATTCCTGAAATCAGAATTTTAATATTACTTTTAATTAACGAGTTTTAGAAACGCTTATGGTCGTATATTTTGAAAGTTACCGCGCATATAGTTGCATCTCAAGGTACGACGATAAGCGTTGTGCTATTGGTTCGTGCGAGACCAATCAAGGTCAGTTACGGCCGTCGTATGTCACTGACGGTGCACGCAATAAAGTATGACATTTATTTTGTAAATAATAAGAATTTTGAAGTGTTTTACATTATGATATCAAGTGTTTTTGTCATATGTTGATTGTATTATATTATTATAATCAAAATGAACCACTTAAGATCATCAAGAATTTTAAAATTAGCACTTAATGAAAATGAAACAATAACTTCTATTGAATCCAGTCAAATTGGTAAGTTTTTGTTAATAATTGATTGTTTTTTATTAAATAGTTAGAAATCATATTGCAATAAAAACTTATGAGATTAGATTTATTATTATATTTAGGTGATTTTTTTCGATATTTATATTTTAATCTAGTCCCACGCATAACGACGTAATACTATAGTTACGACGTTATGCATTATAATTTTTTTAAAGTTAGGGGTCGTAACTACTACTTACGACTTTATGCGTCGTTATTAAATAACAAAATCTGTGTTCTTATAGTCGTATGTAGAACATACAACGTTATGCTTCGAACTCAATATTAAATAAGACTTTATGACATTTTTTATTTGCTAAAATCATAAATAAATTTAATATTTTGTACCATTAATAACTTGTGGTGGTTAATAAAATGTTATTGTGTCTTTTTTGGAATCACCTTTTCAACCGGAAACCGAGCATAACTGGAATTTCCCCGACTAGGAGCGGTAATTGTAATGATGACAGAAAAAGTTCCCAAGAAGTACGACTAGCATTAAATAATTTATATAAAACTAGCTCAAATCAAGACTTAATCCAACAATCATGTATGAAGACTTTTGTGCATATCGAAGGATATGGTGAAAAAGTGCGGCTTTGGAATCCGAGGTACTGTACGTAGTAGATATCAATCAATCTCTTTTTGATAAAACACCTATTCCTTCACCCCTATGCGAACCATTTGGAGTCGAAAAGGTCACTTGTGCTTCACCATCTGATCACAGCCTGGTGTCAGATTCGTATATCTGTTTATCTAGCACCAATAGTAGAGCTGACACACCTCTGTATAATGACGCCTCTAGTTTTATTTCTTCACCTTATTCGTCTGTTGAGGGAACTCCATCTTCTATCATAGTTGCCAACGGCTTAAGCGACGAGATGAGTGGAAAGATATAAAACAAAAATATCTTAAGAATTTACATAAGCAAAAAAGACGGCGTCCATAGAGAATGTGATTAAACTTCCATGTACTTCAACATGTCGCCTTAAATGTCATCAGGAGTTCAATTCTCAGCAACGTGAGAATATTTTTTTATGTGTTTTGGAAGCTTGGTGACCATACTAGACAGTGGGATTACATAGCTAAGTATATTGAAGTGTATAATACTCATACCAGTACAAAGGCTAAATCTAGACGTAAGAAAACTTTGAAATATTCCTTACCACTAACAGACCCTAATTCAGATAAGCCTAATATTGTTTTAGTGGGTTAAACGATGTTCCTCAATACTCTCTCTATAGGAGAGTGAATAGTTAATACGGCCATGTCGAAGTGGTGTTCAGGTGGTGGATCTATTTGCCCAGACTATCGTGGCAGTTTAAGAGGTGTTATCATACACGAAGAGATTAAACAAGGAGTAACAAAGCTTGTAAAAACATTTCAACCAGCTGAATCATACTATGTGCACAAAAAGTCTACGAAACTTTACTTAGACAGACCGCCTTCAGTTAGTGGGAATTGAGATATCCTCGAACCTTAACTTTGGGCGGTTCATTGAATCCAAAGCTAAAGTAGCCGCTAGGAAGCTTGGAGTCCTAGCGAAGGTGCGGCGGTACTTCACACCACAACAGCTTTTAACCTTGTATAAAGCACAGGTTCGGCCTTGTGTGGAGTACTGCTGTAACATTTGGGCTGGTGCTGCCAAATGCCACCTGTCAGCATTGGATTCAATGGAGAGGCGTGCTAAGAGGCTCATTGGTGACCGTGAATTGGTTAAGACCTCAGAGCCTCGAGCACAGGCGCAGAGTTGCCAGCCTCTCGGTGTTCTACAGAATACATTATGAAGAATGTGCGCAGGAATTACATAATTTGATTCCGCCATCCTCTTTCTATCATCGGAAATCCCGACGCACGGCGGGTATCCATCCCTTCGTCGTGAACATCCCCCCTGTACGGACGGCGCGCTTCGCCTCGTCATTTATTATACGTACAGCAATGGATTGGAATAAATAGCCCGCGTCGGTGTTTCCGCTCGATTATAATGTAAGTGTCTTCAAGGCAAGAGTGAATAGGCTTTTACTAAGTTAATGCGTTTTACCACCCATGACTACATCACCACTTACCATCAGGTGGGATAGTAGTCAAGCATAAACTTATAAGATATAAAAAAAAGTTTAAAGAATGTTTGTCTACCTCAAATTATGATGTAGGACTAAAATTGTTTATCTTTAAATTTAAGCTGGTAATTGCAAACTAAAATTATAATGAAGTTGATTTGAAAAAAATATGTTTTTATTGCTACTAATCTTACTTTTTTATATGTATGACGTCTAATTTTTACATCTGCCGTTTATGGTGATCAAAGCTTGAATGTTTTTCTACCAAGAATAAACGTCGTAACAATTTGCAACTTGACGGTATGTAAATTTCTAACCACGCATTAGGTAGTAACCCGGCGTAACTTGAAGGTAAGGAAAATTTACTCTACGCATATCGTCGTAACTCGTCGTAACTCAATAATGTAACACTTGCATCCCTACGCATAAAGTCATAAGTATGTAATTTCAATATTTTTCATTAAATTACAATTCATTTTTTATCAATGGTGTTTGTTTAAAGATGACTTAAGGCACTACTAATTATAAGCTTGATTTAAATTCAAATTTCCTTCTCATTTTCGAGTAATTACAAAAGTAAACTTTAAATGCCCATACTGTAAACTTGCCATTTTCTGTATACGACCTTATGCGCCGTAGGTGTCGAACCCATTAATGGCCCACTACTGGGCACGGGTCTCTCCTCTTGAGGAGGCCTAGAACATACTCCACCACGCTGCTCCAGTGCGGATTGGTGGAGAAATAGTTTCATAATAACATGTAATAACTGTTAGTATTAAAAATACCAGTTCAATCTACAGATAGATAATGGACAGTTCAATCGCATGTATAGATACTCGAGTCGTTTCGTTTTCGTCGTCGTCGGAGGCTCGAGACTTCGGAGAGTGGCAGCCGCGGGCACTCGATCACTCTTACATTCGACTTCATTTCAATCCGGAGACATCACTTTAGAAAGGTTTCCCCAAGAACCAACCCAACCCAGTTCGTTCCGACGTCGCGGTCGCTGTATTGCCGAACTTTTGTAATATTCAATAGGCCCGCGATACACCCCGCCTGTTGATATTTGTGGCCGCTTCTTTACAAGTACATTCAAACTTCTTTCATTATTGTTCAAGTGCTTCGGTTAAGTAACACCGAGGCAGGTGGAGACAGTTGACTTTCTGTAGCTGATTCTTCAATTGTGATTCACGAACACAAAACTTATTTAATAAAATGTGTGTGCCTGGATAAACATTCCTACAGTTTATTATTCTTAAATGGATAGTTTGTATCTAGAATATGATTAAGTGGCGACAAAATACTCTGTTTGAAGTTATAAAAACTATGATATGTTAAAGGTTAAAATATGAAATAACAAACCAAACGGCATTAACTACCGGGCACAGGACTAATTATAACAATTTCCTGAATCCCAAAATTGATTACATTCCGTAACTGTTACGTCAAACAACAGTAACCCACGCACCACGCACCACACACCAGCAGATCAAATAAACAAGCCACGAATAGGCACAAAGTTGCCGCTAGTTGCCGCTGGTTGCCGCTGGTTGCCGCACGCAACACGCGTGTAAACATATTATACTACTGTTTATTTCATGTTTATGTTTCTTGTTATTTATTTATCCGACTGCTCTGGTAATGCTCGGAAGTTTCGCTGCTCGGAAACTGTACGTTGGAGAATATTTAAAGAGGCCGATGGATATTATCCAACTTTCGTAAAGTTCAGCAAGATTCGACAGAAGGTTTCGGTAGTCATTGTTTTGCAGGGTCCGCAGTATTGGCGAACTGAAAGTTGGGATGGTATCGTGCAATGGAAGTTAAATTAAAAATACAACTTTTGCATTGCACGAAATAACTGAAAGAATTTGTCGCCGACTTATACTTATAGAGATTCCAGTCATCGCAATTAATATCATATTTTCCAAGAGGTTTTCCGTGTTCAACATCGATATCAAAAATATATCTCACGCTTGGAATTCTGCTAGTAACTTCCAAATAAGTATCAATATTTTTGGAAAATTCAGCAAAATCTGTAAGGTTCCGGGCGATACTTGGCAGCGAGTTTGCGTTAAAAATTTGAGACGTGACCGAGCGCACGTGCCGCGTACCGCTGATCGGTGCGACGCGACGCCGCGCCGTGCTCCGTACGTGACGTCACGGGAGCTGGTTGCCAGAGACATTGATCTACTAGATTGTCGAATCACTAACTCATTATTGCGCTTCTAGACCAGCGTTTAATTGCCACATTCGTTATGTTATGTGTACTTTATATTCCTGGGTGTAAGGGTCTCCTTTCATCTTGAGAACGAGATCCTCCCTGCTCGGGGTGCACCCTGGTGAGCGAGAGACGGAACCTATGGCGTCAGTTCTTCTAGAGGGCGCTGGGGCCCCTTCCACCCAGTTGAATTCAGATAGGAATAGTGCTAGAGTATTTTACCCTGACTCCTGACTTCACATTCTAGTACGGGCAAAAAAGAATGCGGGTCTCACGCTTCTTCATCCCCCGGCGACGTTTCAATACTGTCTTTGGTCTATTTATATCCATGGAATGCGGTCACCAACCAGTCAGCAACAACTCGTCAGATTGTTCATCGGCTTCTGATAAAATTTTAGTGTCATGAAGCAAAAACTCACTTGAAATAGCGTGGGCCGTGCCCAACAAAAAGTTACAAATAAGGCGCTCCCTTCCCATGTTAAGGATTTATTCATATATTCTAAAGGGTATGAATATTGAAAAACATACTTTAAAGAAATATGAGGTTTTTGCGACTTGTTAAAACTCCTTCATACAGTCAAAACATTTTTGTTTCTTTTTTAATCGTAATGTTGAATCATAGTTCTCATATAAAGTAACTCATTTAAGTTGTTGACTGCTGTTGTGAAATACGTTATGAGATAGGTCCGGTTCGGCTCCGAGCACCCCGGTCTGCCTGTCCGCCGGTACGCCCTGTACAGCACTGCGCTCACTGCACTTTAACGACGTTAAATGTATCACGTCAAAATATCTCTTTTCTAAAAGTTGCACTTACGTTTCATATAAAATTTAACCGTAAAGCGCTTTTGGCAATTTCGATCTCGTGAGCGGGAGCAAAGTTACCGGAAAAATTGTTACAATAAATAAATTCAGAGCGTGTCTACTGTTAATACTTAGGTTCTCTTTAATGTTGAATATTATTTTACGTAAAGCAATTATATTATTATTATTTTACGTAAATATAAGAAAATGAATTAAGGGAATTTTAGTAATGGGAAATGGGAAGGTTAGAAAGTTTTATGGCCAGTGGTGAAGTATTACAATATGTATTACAATCCAGGATAACAACCGAACCGATCCCCGAACAATTACTGCTCGACACGAGGGCACCAGGCGCTGCTCACAATACGGCCCATGTAACTAAAATTCAAAGGATATCAGAATGAGATCGTTATCTTTTTCTTAAAATTATATTCCAAATACAATATTCAATTAGCATCTTTATTGTATGAAATATTTACAAAGTGAAAATAATACAAAAATTGCTGGTTTTTAACCGACTTCAAAAAAGGAGGAGGTTATCAATTCTAGTATTTTTTTTTATTTTTGTTACCTCAGAACGTGCGACTGGGTGCAACCGATTTTGATGATCTTTTTTTAATCGAAAGCTGGTGCTTGTCATGTGGTCCCCTTAAATTTGAACTAGACAGGACGAGTAGTTTTTGAGTAACTTTGAAGTCGGTTATTTTTTTCTTGGTAAAATTCAGATTATAATTTAACATTTATTTTTGCAAGAGCAGACATCAATGTTAATTTCAGATTCTGAGTACAAAGGAGATCGATTGTTTTTTTCACGAAACAATTAATTTAATGTTTTTCCGGTTTCCCGGTCACTGCGGCCTCACAGCGGGCGTTTTTTAATTAACAATCTTTCCTTTTCATATTGTTTAACGTAAACGCTCCTATTACCGCCAGTTTAAGCTGACTTTGGATGAACTTCAGAAAATTAGATATACGCCGTTATGCTAGGACAGGCGTTTTAATTTATTCTTTATCATAATTAAATATTCTATGACATTCAGTACTTAAATGTAGTATTAAATCACACAATATTTAATAAATAATAATTTTATCTGAAATTGCGGCTGCTTCTATTACCGCCCGATGGGATGATGTTGTTTCTATTACCGTTTTTGATGTTTCTATTACCGACTACTGAAAAAGGAACACATTCTCCATATTATTAAATTAAAAAAAAAAAAAAAAAAAATATTTATTAAGTTGTTATAAACATTTGAGATCAATAATAATAATTATTAAAAACTGAGCTTTCTTCTTAATAATGTATTTAAAGTACATATTATTAAAAACACTATCTACTGAAATTTTATAAGATGGAGGTTAATATCTTAAAACAAGGTTTAGTTATTCCAAGCCGTTGGAGTTACACATTTTCCCTTCAAATCACATCATCAGACCCTAAGATATTCTATGATGTAGGTACTAGTTTTGCAAAAATAAAGTTATTGGCAAAAAAATTCTTAAAAACGGTTCCGATTCTCCTATTCAAGAGTTACACATTTTGTCTCCAAGGAACATCATCAGACCATAGAATGGTCAATGATGTACTGATTTTGCTGTGTAAATATTTACCAACAACAAAATATACCTTTTAAAACGGTTCAATCCGTTGAGGAGTTACATATTTCGTCTCCAGTTCACATCATTATACCCTGAGATGTCAACGAACCTATGAGGTGTTCCACTCTTTATGTCCAGAACCCATCATAAGATCCTCACCATGATGTTAAAGAGACCACTCTGAAGCAATCCCCTATTTAATACCGTTTAAACCATCCAAATTGGTCGAACATATAAAGAAAAAAAACATATACGACGAATTGATAACCTCCTCCTTTTTGAAGTCGGTTAAAAACCTACCTACCTATGTGTGGCCTATAGAACATTTATGAACACAGGAACTTATAGTAGGCTTATCAGCATTTTAACTAAAGTACGCTACATACCTACAATAAGAGACTTTTATAAATAAGACCGTATGAGTCGGTAATAGAATTAAGTATGAAGATTCTATTACCGACCAAAAAAGAAACAACAACAGGCAAAAATCCGTAAGACAAAATGTATGGCGTTAATTGATCCAATTATGTAATATAGTCTTTAGAATCAAACAAGTTAAAAAAAAACATCTAAAATTATGTATTCAAAGAAATAAAAGCTAAAATACTAACTATTGTAAAACATCTAACACCGCCATGGGTCGTTAATAGAAGCAACTTATAAAAATTATGTTTCTAATACCGCTCCAATGTAAAATTCGATTTAAACGACAAGACATGGCCAGAATGGTAGTATTAGATGTTAATCTAGAAAACCAATGTATTATTTATTATAGTTACATATTTGCATGCACGTATACACATTTTATTTATGTTAATTTCTCTTAAGTAATAACGAGGTGTTCTTATGTAGCTGGGAGCACAACACTATGACACGGAAGTCCGTTGCGGCCGCGTCTCAATTATTGGCTATTTACTCTGTTTGCTGATTATTTACGCACACAAACTTTATTTTTTTTGTTTCTAAATATATATACCTAAAATATTTTTAGGCTACAACTTTCATGGAATCTATAAAATACCTTAAAATAGTGATTAAAAAAACTGGCGGTAATAGGATACAAATTTTGGGAGGCGGTAATAGGCGCGTTTACGTTATTTGCGTTGAAAATATTTTTGCAAATATTTTTATTGTACGTACCTGTGATGATTCATTTAATTATAAATGGGAACCTCCCCCTCCCCCTCCCTCCTCCGTCCCGCGGCTGCGGTGTCTACTAAATGGGAAAATGATAATGTAATTGTATTTCCAAAATTAAATTATAATCATCAATTTAAATTCTTCAGTCAAACGCAACATGCGTCAACAAGCAACAGTGATACGTTGCCGACTAAGAGAGAAGAAAAACGAAGAAAGAGTTGCATATTCCACCGCGTTGCCCCTTTGAACTTTGAGGACTGGAAGAGTTAAGTGGCCAATTTAGTGCCGTAATGTTTTAAGTCCTCCGAAGACCGCCGCCGACCGCCCGACCGCTCGCAGCCAACTCGCTCGATCAATCACGACCGACGCAAGCCGGCTGTTCTGATGTAGATCGTCTTACTGAATTTATTGTAATTTATCTGAATCTTGGCTTTTAGAATAGGTGGCGATTTATCATCCTATTATCCTATCCTCTCCTATCTTAGTCCTACTTAACCTAAAAAGATAAGAAAGTTAATTTTTTTATTTATTTGTTATTACGCACTAACATAGTGTGTTTAGGGCGCCCACAATTACTGCACTGCTATTAAAGTATAGCATTTTAATTTCAACATCTGCATAAACTTGTATTCTTCATATTCACCGTGATATAAAGGAATAATGATCGATACTTAACATAATGGTGGCGGGAGTCGTACGAGCAATTTACTGTAAACCAGTAGGTCGGCGGGTGCTTGGCAAGGTTGGCAAGTAATCAAAACCGCATTCAGACCAACCAGCTCGATTATAACGCGTTCTTTATATCCCACACGTGTTCATTGTGCTTTTTGTTATTATTACGATCATATTCTTATTTCAAATGTGAGATTTTGTATTAAAAACAAAATGTAAAAGTTTGAGTTCGACAACTTCCTCTATGAACGCTGCAGCCACTATGCGGTCCACACCGCAGTCACTATTTATAGCGTCTCCCTTCCGCTAGTTTAATACGTATTTTTCATGCTCGTTTCAGAATGTTACTAATAGTAACTGGTGTCCAACTTCAGCAACATTTAACAAATGCAACAAGCGGTTGCAAATGTAATAGAGTAATGTCGCTATAGTTTTATAGTCGGGGATAAAATACAAAAATGTATGAAATCCAATTTTGAAACGATCACAATACCCTTGTGAAAGATAACGTGTGAATAAACGGATAGATTTTAGGAAAGTGAAAATTAAAACTCAGTAATAATTGGACGTCCATTTTCACAACTCGCTCTCACCTCTCCTGTCGTAATTGAATCTAAAGTCTGGTCGACGATATGCATGAAAAATTGTTCAAAGTTCAATTTTATTTTGAATTCAATAAGTGTTTCTTGGAAAAGGTAAAATTATTTCATGTACGAAATGATATTATTTTAGGAACACGGAAAAATTGCGATGAAAAGGCGCAGGATAAAACAATATTAGTTGTGAACGACATCTATTTGATGATACTCATACAGTAAAGGAGAAACACTGAAATAGTATCTATAAATATTCATTACATATTCGGACGTGTCATAAAACTCATAAAACTACTTTAAACAATAAAGTAAAATCACTTCGCAATATCCATAGCCTATGTTTGACTTCGTAGTAAAGTACCGTCGCTAGACCCCTGTAACGATGTAATCAAGATGAAGGTAAACCCTTGCGTGAGATATGCACAAACATTGGTAGTGTCATGTGATTCATGAGGAAAGTTCTCCAACGGGAGCCACCGGCCGCGGCGGCACAGGCGTTCCAAACACATGAGGAGATACACTCGCAGATATATCTCTTGTTTTAATAATATAACAGGAAACGTACTAGGCTTTGAATGACAAAATCTCATGCATTTCTTTTTCACTCTTACTTGGACGGGAACGCATCAGTGCCTTTGGTGTCGCTGATGTCCATTGGTGACGATAGCAACATATCATCAGGTGGATCATCAAAAAAAAGTGTTCAAGGAACTTCATATTTTACTACGACGAACTGATGATTTCATCGGTGACTTGTTGATGTTGACGTTCGTACAAAGCCTCGTAAAGCTTGTTAAGCTCTGTACGATTCTATACTCAAGGGTCCTCAAGCCGACCGCCCCCAGACGGTACTGTTTTAACGTAATTGTCCTGGTTGCTGGCATAACGTCGTTCCACCCGCAGCCGAGCGATGGTCTTCTTCGCTACAAAGCCTATTTTGCGTCGTCTGTGACGACACAACGTCCATATTTCGTGAGGTTATTGTCCATTACACGCCGAGGTTCGTACGTTGTTTCTACTAAATGTCTTAATAGGGTACTGAGCCCGGACTGAAATGAAATTAATTTAAATCTCAGTTCATGTGTTCTAACTTGACTGGCGCATTATTAGTAAAACGATTCAAACTTGGAGAAAACATTGCTTGTGTGTGAAAACAATGTTTTATTGCGGTCCATTGTCTCAAATACTTTAAAAATCACCTGCATTAGGCGCTCCACCCACTGAAGACGCGTCCCGCCGCGGAGCGCAGAGCGACGGATAACACAACTGCGCGCGGGGAAATTTCCCGCGCGGTGCCGCGTCGGCAGTGTGTTGTGCTGTGTGAGGCGTGATTTCTATATAAATTGAGATACTTGCATACAATGGTAAAATCTGCCATCCCGCGCACCGCGACGGGGCGCGGTGCAGTGGGTGGAGCGCCTTAATGTCAAAGAATAGTGCTGAGGGGCTGAGCCTTATACGGGTTTCTTGACCACTTCGAGATTCTTTCTCTATGTCTGTCGTGTCTTACATAGTTTTATGAAACAGTGATATTTATTTATTTATTTTATTTATTTATTTATTGAATTGAACGCCAACATAATAAGCATTAACACATACACAATAACTTATTCAATTAGAGTAATTTCTTAATGCTATTATAATTATAGGCGTAGACAACATGCATGTTAAACGAGTATGTAAAAGGTTGAAATATATTAGCTAAAGTCAGTAATAATAAGTTGATGATGAATGTAATAATTTAAAATTAATAATATATATAAGTAATAATTAAAACATTAAAAAGTGATAAAAATTATACAATTCACTTATAAAATATATCCAAATAAAAATAAAAATTGTCACCATAAGCGTCAAATTAAAAATGAAATCATTGCATAAAAATTGTCACAATAGGCGTCAAATTAAAAAAGAAATCATTGCATAAACATAAAACAAATAAAAACTAAATTATTTTCAAATTAACAATAAAATTTCATGTTTCAATTTCATATTCTACATTATGTTCTGTCTGTGTTTTTGAAATTATTATTAGAACTAACCATCTAATTTACTATTCATATTAAAATATTAAGATTTTATTTGTTCCCTAAGTATAAAACGGAACATAAAAATAAACGGAGCGTATCTACCTATAAATTGAAATTGGCCAGAGGTGGGTGATATTCCGAGGTATGCACAAAATGACCCCGATAAGCGGCACACAAGGCGACCTACATCACCGGGAGCACACGTTGGGCCTCCGCCGCGCCGCGCCGCAAAGCAAGCCTATTCTGTTTTGTAACTCGACAGCGGAATCCGCGATGAGTGTCAAAATTCTTGCCAAAATTCACACTCATCGCGGATTCCGCTGTCGAGTTACAAAACAGAATAGCCTTGCTGCACCGCCAGCGCCACCGTGTGGACGATGCCAACACTCGCGCCAAATGAGATTCCGAGCGAGGCGGAGACAAAGTGGGGCAAAACGTTAAATCGGATAACTTCGTTCCTGCACCCTGCACCCCGCACTCTGCACTTCACCTACAATTTCCACAGCTTTTGCGAATTTTCACCGGAAACTGCCACACTCTTAAGCGATTATAGTCCGAGAGGTTGCCACTTCAACGTAGTTGAAAGTTTTTTGATTTTTTTTAATGAGGAGAAAACGGGACGGATCTCCACGTCATGCATCTGGATGGATTAGTACGTTATAGACCAAAAAGGAATCGAAGGTCCGGCGTAATCCTGGATCTTTGCTACCGACATCGTTAAAGACCTTTTTTCGGTTGATTCTAGTTTATACTGCAGTACGCATGAGAGTCACAGTCAGTTGTTCAGCAAGCAGCACCACGAACAGGAAATAAAATGAAACAAAAGTTTTAACTCTACGTCATATTTTCTTTCATCACCAATTTCAAAACAATTTTAAAAATTGTAAAATAATATTACTGTTTACTAATTTAAGAGAACTAAAAGGACAAATGCCAATTGTCATGAATTGGAATGCAAAAGTTTAAGCGCCTGGGGAAGAAATTCCTGGATTTTAAAATTTGAAACTCTTAAATACAGACGCCAATTAACGAACAGCTCTATGCAATAAAATGAGAGGCTTTTCATTTAAAACTCTCATCAAAAGCTTAAATAATTGGATTGTATTCGATAAAATACAACATACTACTGAAATGAATCGCACATGTTTAACTGCAAAAATCCCAGCTACGTGGAAGAACGAAATCCATCGCATTCATTACTTGTTCGCATGTCCGTTGAGTCACGCACGAAGCACCGAGCACCGAGCACCGAGCAGGCGAGCTGCCAGAGCGAGATAACTGCACAAAGCGCGGCTCAGTCCCACTCCACGCTCGCAACAGCTGATATATCAGCAATGCTGCCGTGCTCCCCAAAATAATTATCTTCTGAGCGAAAATTAGGACCCACAATGAGCATTCTTATTCACACTCCCGGAATATTAACTTAGCCGCAGCCTGGCCTTAATGTTGTGTACAGCGCGCCGTTTAAATTTATTTGGCCAACAACTATTTTATTCAATTCCTGGACTATTTTGATGTAAATTGGTCATGGGGCTTCAGTGGCCAGTTAACATCTAGTTAACCACCTGATTTTTAATAGTTTGTGTCATTTTTTGGGTGCTTAGAACAATTATCTATAATAAATAGTGTTGCTGATGTCCATGGGCGACGATAGCCACTTACCATCACGTGGATCGTCAGCTCGTTTGCCGGCTATTTCCACAAAAAATGCAATATTTTTGTTTCTCTACCCTTCTTTCTTGGCCGGTAATGCATTGTTGGTGTCTTTCTGTTCCTGATGTCCATGGATGAGGGTCTATCTATCAAATTTCTGATTTCCACTGCTACGCATAGGCCTCCCATAATTGACGCCACTCCGACGGGTCTTGGGCTGTCAGCATCCAGAGGTTTCCGCTGATACGGTATTGATACTATCGTAGCTGCTTGTATCTTGCGACTTGAGGCTTGAAGTCGTGGAGTCTGCGTGCACCTAATTTTTTATATTCTTTTTATAACTTCACATAAAAATTCAGTTTGAAACAACTATATCTTAACAGCAGTAAGCAAAAGATGTTACAAATCGTTTACAGTTCAATAACAATAGAAAAATGTACCTAAGTACTACTGCTGCTGCGTAAATGAGGCTTGGAAACGAAATACGAACCAAAACATTTTCAAATTAAGTAATCTTCATAAAATTTATTTGAAAATTTAAATATTCTGTATTCACGATTTGTTTTATATAATTAATTTGATTTTAACTGTGTGTTCCAATTACAGCAAAATATACAAACGTATTCATTCCATGTTGATTTGTCGAATTATTGATAAGTATTAAAATCGAATGAATGTAAAACGAAACTTCATTAGTAAATTATTTCCGAGAGTGCACGGGATTCATGAGTCGAGTGTCATGACCCTCATTATAGTATAATATTACTTACAACAAAAACACTTCATTCATTATTTTATTGAGAACATTATTTACGTATTTTATTAAAAAAAATAAACTGTCGAAAACGAATGCTTCTCTAGATTTGCTATTAACCTATATTTACCTACCTAATGAATATTTAATACCTAGTCAAATTACTGAATCCTGTAATTCGAATTGAATTGGATCATACGTACTGAAAATTGGCTGTATTTCACTACCAGTCTCTATTCTCTATTCAGGAACGCCTTTACTAAGTGATGTCCACTGTCACTTAGTTAGAAGTGCCCTCAAATTGCTGGCTTCATTCACAAAATCACTTGATATTACCCGCTTAGCTATATAGAATAAAACCGTTTTCTATGCGCCACTATTTGGACGGCTATTTTCTTTAGGAATATCGTCCGTCCAGTAGCCATTCATTCACCATTCTGCTAAACGGAGCTTACTCGAACCCTAAACCCGGCCCTCAGGTTAACAAGGCGTTAAATGCAATCGTCTCAGACCCTCAGTGAGTCAGCGCCTTTACATTCAAGGTACACTTTCTATAATGCGACTCGCGATCTTTGAATAGAAATTATGGAAATATTTATGAAGTTTGAGTACATAGGTAGTTGACAAAACTTTAAATAAGTAATGACGTTTAGACTGTAATGTAAGTTTAAGTTCTGTTGTGCTCTACAAAATGCAAATGATATTATATAAATAACGACTACATAATTATGATATGAGAACTATTCTTGTTTGGATGAAACGATTGCAGTAGATTGCAGCTAGCTATAGGAGATACTTCTTATTCAAGGGCATACGGACCTGTGTAACCAAAATTTGCCACCACTAAGTACTACAACACTAATTAATGATGCTGCAGACTTAATTCACCTGAGTTTATTCAGCCAGATATTTTCTAATATTTAAGATTAATTCCAAGTATACCTAATGCATGCATCCAATCTGAGTTTTCCAATCTCCACCTTTACTACAACGTCCACGAGGGCCACAACTCGTCCCATGGAACTTCCTTAAATGAAAATACCTTTTCCTAATTTACTTTAGATCCTTTTAAGATCGCTTTCGTCCTACGTGATCGAATAAGTGAATAGCAGCGGAATAGTTCACACTATATCTCTTCACTGAGGTACTAAGTTGTTCAACTTTTGTGCTTTGCTTTGAACAGTGTAATGTCGAGACATACTATCAAATAAGTTGCTCTGTATCGGTTGAGAGTAGGAAATATTTTCTCTGTGTTGAATGGATAATATTCTTCAAAATGTTCATGGGCTGCAGTGCCCACTAAAACTATATACCTTGTAATTTAGTCACGTCAACAATTTTGTATTTTATTCAGTTCCTGCTATATTCACAATAATACATAATTTAAAGTCCATTCGTTTGAATGACTTCGCAAAAGGAAAATGCAGCGTCTCACACCGGGCGTCACCGGAGTTACACCAGGGGGGCAATTCTCATTTCGTAGAGATACATGTCTAACAGAGATATCTCGAAAAAACATGGCCGACCTCGAATAAAACGAGGCCAATCGGCCATGTTTTTTCGACATATCTCTGTTAGACATGTATCTCTACGAAATGAGAATTGGGCTCCAGTGCTATAATTATACCTACCGCTACACCGGTGCTGCACCGGCGCCGGCCGCGGCGTCGCAACGTTTCCGCCGCCAGCCACCCCTTACAATAGCATGACATCGAAGACATCATGATGGACTGCTGGTAACATTGATGAATCAACCGCACATTTTTAAACCTTTCATTTTTATTATTTCGACATACATTATATTGTTGTCATTTTTGAACTTGAATTGAATTTTTGAATGCAATAAGTGTTCACGATTTTCGTATTTTCTTTTGATATGAGTCATGGTTTCGATTCCAATTCTTTAATACTAATAAAGTATAATCTGAATTTTACCAAGAAAAAAAAACCGACTTCAACATAACTCAAAAAATAATCTTCAGATCTAGCAAGTGAGAAGTCTTTCGATTAAAAAATAATTATCAAAATCGGTTCACCCAGTCGAAAGTTCTGAGACAAAAAACATAAAAAAATACAGTCGATACGATAACCTCCTCCTTTTTTGAAGTCGGTTAATAAAAAGGAAAATACAATAAACATATAAATCCCGTCCTTGAAAAGGGTACTTTCTTGTTTTTCCTTTTCCTCTTTTGGGCCAAGAGCCCAGAGCGATCAGACATAACTTACTTTCACATGGATGAAACCTTAACTACTCAGTAGCTTCTAGTGTACTTTGAATACCTTGCATGTTTGTGAAGCTTGCCCTGTGACACCTGGGCAGGTTAGAAAGGTAACTAAAAATAAGAGTTATTTTACTTAAATTCACATGGCTGGTTTTTATATAATAATATATTTTGTAGAATATTATTCTAAACTAGTATCATAAAGCGTCAGACACTTTTCATTGACCAGAGGGATTGTCAGACACCTTAAACGCGAAAGTGACGAATTTGTTTAGCGCCTGTAGAAAGTGAATAGTACGTGTTTGCACTATTTAAACCTAAACCTCGTAAACCAAGTGTTTCGTCACTAAGCGCTTTCTCACATTTTAAATTTATACTAGTTACGGATTAAAATGTAGCTAGAATGTAGTAAAGTTTAACATTTTACTGAATATAATAATAAGTAGTTAACTATTGTGATTAAGTGTTTTTTGGTAACATCGATACGAAATATTCGCAGCTACAGATACCAATCCCTGTGGCCTAAGGTGGAAAGGCCCGGTTCCTAGAGCCGGAGATTGTGGGTTCAAATCCCACCAGGGCATTCTTGCGAATAGTAAAATGGAAATACTTTTTTGTCATATTTTTTTGTTTTAATATTATAATTGGATTACCTCAAATTAGTAACACCAGCTAAAAATATATCAAGACACCATATCTCTCTAAATAATATCATAAACTTTCGTCATAATTATGTTGCTATTCCAATAAATAACTTAAAATTTCTGCAGCCATTATGGCCGAGTCCTACGAAGTTTATCGACTGAAAATAGCTTCTTAGGCAAATTTTACGAGCGTAGATCGCAGTAAGTGCAGTTACTGTTTCAATCGTTTAATTGTTCGGGCAGACGCCGCGCCGGTGTAGACAGAAAGTATTGTAATAACGACTGAAGGACTTAACCAAAGAAATCACATGAAAGAACCTCATGTGACTTGGCTACAACCCATACACTATGTTATTTCAGATCATGGTCTATTTGTGTGCAAAAATTTATGAAAATCTGTTCAGTACTTTTTTCGCGTAACATCCTTGGATACGTCTTTACAAACAAACTTTCACATTGATAAAATTAGTTTTTCAAAACCTACTGGAAGTAACAGATTAAAACTCATTAGCTTTGTTAACCGACTTCAAAAAAGGAGGAGGTTCTCAATTCGACTGTATTTTTTAACCGACTTCAAAAAAGGAGGAGGTTCTCAATTCGACTGTATTTTTTTTTATGTTTGTTACCTCAGAACTTTGGACTGGGCGAACCGATTTTGATGATTCTTTTTTTAATCGAAAGCTGGTGGCTGTCATGTGGTCCCACATAAATTTTATTGAGATCTGACAATGGCATCCATGAGAAAACCACATAAGTCGTAAATTTGTGTTAAGATGTGCGCGACAAATTGACGATTAACTCAATTTCACGCCAACCGATTTCGATGATTCTTTTTTTAATCGAAAGCAGGCGCTTGTCATGTGGTCTCACATAAATTTGAACGAGATCTGACAACTATGTAGTTTTTGAGACTTTGAAGTCGGTTATTTTTTGTTAGTAAAATTTAGATTATTTTTATGTTTGTTACCTCAGAACTTTGGACTGGGCGAACCGATTTTGATGATTCTTTTTTTAATCGAAAGCTGGTGGCTGTCATGTGGTTCCACATAAATTTTATTGAGATCTGACAATGGAATCCATGAGAAAACCACATAAGTCGTAAATTTGTGTTAAGATGTGCGTGACAAATTGACGAATAACTCAATATCACGCCAACCGATTTCGATGATTCTTTTTTTAATCGAAAGCAGGCGCTTGTCATGTGGCCTCACATAAATTTTAACGAGATCTGACAACTATGTAGTTTTTGAGACTTTGAAGTCGGTTATTTTTTGTTAGTAAAATTTAGATTATTACATTTGTATAAATTATCAGGACCGACAGCTATTATGCGCCCCTATGGATGGATGCTTTCCGTGCTTTTCCTATGCTTTTCCGTGAAGGTAATTTTATCACTAACATTCACAATCATACCTAATCTGAACAGATTAATGTGTGAGCACGGACCTAAAAAAAATACAGACGTAACCTTGTGTAACCGAGAGTGAAGCATAGAAATGGCCGACCGCTTACTACGTGTGCGTAATTTTGGGGTTACCACAATATGAACATTTTCCCCATTTTTTCTTTATGTACCTAGTAGTAAATTCAAACACAAAATGTATTACTTACTGAATAGTTTATTCGGTAATGTTCGGTTTACACGTATTAAGTAGTTAAGTAAATAACTAAATTTTAAGTAAATTAATACGGTAAACGGACAATAAGGTTGTTTTAACTTCACAGCTCCGCCCGGCATTGTAACCTTGAAGTAAAAGCTATTAGACCAAGGTTGCCTCTTTTGATAAAAAACATATAAGTATCTTGGTATTTATGAAAATGAAAATAAAACGCTCTCAACTGTTTTTATAATTGTTTTATTGTAAAAAAATTACAAGTGTGCATTTTTTTCATAGTAGCGATGAACAGATTTATTTTCCTGTCTGAATTCATGGTTATGGAACTTGACAGTGGCATAAATTCAGACCTAACTAATAAATTAAAAAACAGATTTTGACAAACTTGCTCTACATATACTGACACCCCAACTCGAGAGTCACTAACGGTTACTTTAATCGCTCCTTAGTAATGAATCACCATACAAATTCTGTACTAAGGAGTGATTTAAGTAACCATTAGTGATTCTGAGTTGTGGCGTAAGTTAATACATACATACGTTAGTTATACACTAACACCCCAACTGACGAGTCACTAATGGTTACTTAAATGGCTCCTTAGTACAGAATTTGTATGGTGATTCTTTAGTAAGGAGCGATTAAAGTAACCGTTAGTGACTCTGAGTTGGGGCGTAAGTTTAATAATTGTAGCAATCTGATCGGAGTTTCTGAAAAATCCGCAGATAAACATACATACAACCAAACTTAATAACATACTCTCATGACACTGCGTTAAATAGACTAACATTTTGTGTAAATATTTTCAGATTTCAAATTCAAATTCAAAATCATTTATTCATGTAGGTATGATTGATACACTTATGCACGTCATTTTTTTAATTTACCAGCTTTTCGGAAAGGTGCTTTGTCATGGAGGAGAAGAAAAGCCGAAAATTTCAAAATTATTTACACACCTGCGCTACAAACTGATATTTTATAAGTATATCCATACTAATATTATAAATGCGAAAGTGTGTTTGTTTGTTTGTCCCTCTTTTACGTCGTAACGGAGCGATATTATGGTATGAATTTTGGGAGATATTGTAGTTATGAGGCTGGAGAGTAACATAGGCTACTTTTTACCGCGGTAAAATATCTTATTCCAATGGGAAAATCCATTATGTATTTGAATCACTCCATATTATAAGTAACAATGTGTTGGTTCTGCTATAAGTTCGTAAAGGATCTATGGATTGATATAAATTTATTGATATATTTTGGTTCCTCTTAGTACCTTTTAAATTTTGGAACTGTTACTTATTTATTCTTGCACCATGAATGTGTCATGTATGTTAAACAACTCATTGTTACTAATTTTTGAATACGCGGGTGAAGCCGCGGGTAATAGCTAGTATTTTTATAATTGGCACGCTAAAATCCTTTATGAAGAGTCAACTTCTTGTAAACTTGACGTTTATTTTCCAGTGTTTTATTTACAGTTTCCATTTTGGAAATATGATGAAAAGTCAAATCCACATTCAATAAATGCAAATTATTATATTTGATAAGATTAATGAATTTTATTAATTGACGACAGATTAAATACACTGGTTTACCCACTTCACTTATAGGGGAGGTACCTAAAATTTCTCCAATTTTGTTCTACCATTATCTTAACGTAATTAATATACATACTTACATTGATCGGTACCAAATTTCAGCTTTCTAATATTGTTTGTTTGTAAGCAATGCCGCGGACAGACGGACAGACATGACAAACTTATAGGTAAGGGTTCCTTGTCATTTAGTACGAAACCCCAAAAATATATACTTTTAAACTAAAGTAAGAAACTCGAGCATTATACATACTATAATTTTCCCACACATTCTGGGTATTTGCTTAAGCAATATTGTTGGCAACACTGGCTGATTTTGTGGTTACAAATTTTTTTAGTTTGTTTTGTTAATAACTTACGGAAAATAAAAGAAATCAGTGATTAAATGACAAGCTTACTTGTGCAAGGTGATCCCTTTATGTTTTTTAACTGAACTACTATTGTTCTTGCAACTTTTAACAGCACACAAAGGCATTTTTAATATTCTTTATCAACTCCCGTTGTCCGTATGCCTCGAGTGCGGTCCGGCGCCGGAATGACACCGATTGTGTCAATGTGTGGGTGTTTACTTGTACGAATAGAGAGTTAGAATTCCGATGGGTGCTTCACTGAATTTGTTCTTGAGATTATGTCCGTCTTTTTTTAAGGTCCGTGTGTGTGAGCTACAAACCTTGAAAGCTGATCTATCTAATCATATCTCAGAGCTTATAACAAACGATAAAATATTACCATTATTAAATACAATCTGCATATTTTCACGATGTCATGCAGTTTTAACAACTATGGATCTTAACACAATAGTAATAAAGGCTATGTATTTTTTAGTTTTGCTGTGAGCGTTATTGAGGCGAGATGTTGTCAGTGCCGTATTTAGGAGACGCCGTAAAAGTATTAACTGTATAACGACTAACTCTATTGTTTTGATTATAGTATAACGAAAATTTTAAAATAAAACTGTTTCAGATAATCAAAATTTTACTAATCTCGTTCAAATTTGTGTGGAACCACATGAAAAGCACCTGCTTTCGATTAAAAAAAGAATCATCGAAATCGGTTGGCGTGATATTGAGTTATTCGTCCATTTGTCGCGCACATAATTAATACAAATTTAAGACTTATATGGTTTTATCATGGATGCCATTATCAAATCTCAATAAAACTTATGTGAGACCAAATGACAGCCACCAGCTTTCGATTAAAAAAAGAATCATCAAAATCGGTTCGCCCAGTCCAAAGTTCTGAGGTAACAAACATAAAAAAACTTGAGAGGTGTCAAGGGACACCCGGATGGAACGAAGTTCCTTGCAGTCGGTACTAGGATAGCAATAATCTAGGCCGGTGTCTCTATGGAAGATGGGGTTCTCCTTTCTCATCGGCTTTGTTCTCCTAGTAGCTATCTTTTTGCCGTCGTAGTTTTTTTCTTACGAAATTTAATACCCCAGATTTGTTTTGGCACACTCGCTTGCATGTTTTTGCTATCCTAGTACTCTGGCTTGCTTTCTATGTAAAAAAAACTACGACGGCAAAAAGTGTCGTTACCAATTTTCCTTACCAAATTTTCCGCCTAGCCCCCTTTCGTAACGCGCGATAAGGAACTTCGTTCCAAAAAATACAGTCGAATTGAGAACCTCCTCCTTTTTTGAAGTATGTTAAAAATAATAAATAATCATTCCAACATTGTCACAACATTGTTCAACATTGTCCTACATTGTTCAACATTATCCAACATTGTCGATTGTCGTCGATCAGTGAGTGTGTGGTCACACCGCACCGCGGCGCTGCTCGTTCGTTTAATTAATTTATCTCAATTACCGTACAAACAATGTACATAAACTGTAAAATTCCATTACAAGTGAAAATGCCCCCCTCTCCCCCCCTCCCCCCGGCCGCAGACAGCTCGGCGGAGTTTTTTAATCACGTGGTAATGAGATAAAGTTGCAGTCCGCCCGCGCCGGACTGTTGTTGAAACCGCTGTACACAGTACGGTTGCAGGCAATAAACAAAAAAATGTGAAATGATGAAAAAAAAATTTATTACTTGTGTCTGCTTAATAGTTCATCAACGAAAATAATTTATTTGCGGAAAATGTCATAATCTGTTTTGTTCTTATTAAACATTTTTATTGATAAGACTAAAGCTCGTCGACGAAATAATAAAATGATGGAAACAATGAAATAGTCGAGTGAGCACGCGCTACCACAGTCTGCTATAAGAGGACTGAATTAAATTCAGCAAAACTTTTGGATAGAAATAGAAATATTCATTGTGGTGTCCGTGTCGTGTGCAGTCCGTGTAGATTTTAACTTACATTTCATTTTGATCAGTTTGATTTATCATATCAGAGCGTTCACCCGACTTGATGTCCAAACTTAGTTATATCGGTCCCACAGCTCAAATGTTTTACGTAATGTACAGACTATACAAGTAGTTTACGACCTCCCAACTTGCTCTGATTAATTTAATGAAAGGTGCGACATACAAAGGTAAGTTTAAACCAAACGTGAAAAAAAATTAAAAGACCAAAAATTTGGTTATTTGAATTTTTCACATAAATGAGGTTATGATAAAAAAGTGTAAATACAAAAGTTGTAGATCTTTTTATTACCTACAACTTTGCTATTAAACTTTTTTCCATAGGACTTGTAGTTTTGCCGGAAATTGAGATAAACCGTTTACATACCTACTTCCCGACCTAAGATCGCCCGTAAATTATTTTTCCTTTCATTTTTATTATATTATCTTCCTTTTGTAATGCGCTTCATCCTACTATTATTATTTTGGTTCAAAAATTATCGACACTGGTCTTTAAGGACAAGGCTTACATATTATTTTAAAGTGAAACCTTTATTTTCTGAAGCAAAGCGAGAGCGGGTTTGCTACATATTAAATATTTACAAAGTATGTATTTTACAACATAACTACTTAAAGCAATTATTTTTAAAAATATGTACAGCTTTGTACGTAATGCGTAGTCGTCCGGAACGGGGCGCGGGACGGGAGCGGCCGGCTGCGATATCGTTTGGTATGTCTGGGACAGCGTCTTTGAAGAGGTTTTAATATCCCGCCTTTGACGATGTCTCTACCATAAAGAAAAGAGGCATTTCACGAGAAAAACGTTGGTAAAAATACCGACACAACAGTTTATGACACTAAAAATAAAAATGTCTTTTGTTGAGAACACAATATATACGTATTTTTTTATTGAAATAATAATTGGATACGATGCGGCTAGGATACAAACCTAACCCAGACCACTGTATTCATATGGTAGTTCTGGACGTGAGTATTCAGTGGCTACTGCCTAACTAGCACATAACGCAACACAAGGAAATGGCTCTCGTGCTATTCACGAGTGCATCGCGTTTCTGAGCAAACAATGGCGTATCTCTTTCAGGTCGGTGTGGGTGTGGTGCGGGGCTCGAGCGGAGCTCGCGTCGGGGCAACTTTGTTAATTAACCCGCGAGTGAGCGAGAGCGGAGAGCGTGAGCGGGGAGCATAGGGTTGTCAGCTTGTCAGATGGTCATTTCACATGATGTCCAGAGTCCCGACAAAATACAGAATGTCCCGACAATTCACTCAATGCAATAGAACGCGTTTGCCGCACGCGCTCTATCCGCTTTGTCAGCTCGTTTGCCGGCTATTCCAAAAAAAATTTGTTTATCGCGACAAATCCCGAGTTTTTAAAGTTTTGTCCAGACATTTCAGTCTTGTCATCTGGCAACCCTAGGGGAGCTGCGAGCGGTTAGCGGAATAGCGGGACCGGAACGTTAACGCCGCCGCAGCCGCTGAACCGAGATCACTTCTAACTCGGCTCCAACTCAGTTGTTGTTCTTTGTTTGAATAGTCATGGATTTTGTATCATACGTCTATTATACTGCACAAACAATGAATAAAATTACAGCGCGGAAAATCAGTACGAGTGTGTACTCAGCTTTAGGTACTCGGTAATGTAGGACACGGAAATGTATAGATGCAAAATTAATTAGTACCTATTTATTTATTGTAGAATCCTGTTAGCATTAAAAAGGCTAAACCTCGGAATCCAATTAAAATTATAGAAGTGGATAGCTTGTTCGTGCAACGTTATCATGTACATGTAAGACAATCATGTCCGGCTTTATCCGGACGTCTGGCAACCCTACGTGGGTTCGATTCCCGGCCCGTGGCAGATATTATTAGGTCAAATAAGTTTTTGTTCTCGGATAGCAACGTTAATGCCATAGAAATGACTCATAGGAAAGTATGCACAGAGGTTTTCGTTTAGTGGTAATTTTTTTACACATTTTTTCATAATTTTACCACTATTGACCAATACCTTAATAAGCCACTCGTATTGCCCTTTATATTTTATAATGTATACTTTATTCACGCGGCGTCCTCTCCGCCTTTGGATTCGGTTCACTGAGCCGAGCAGTTTGAAACTCGCACGGTTTCATGTTCCAACACCGTATTGTGGTTCGATCAGTTCTGAACAAATAACGAACGTTACAACTTTTGCTTTGAGTCTAACGATATTCATTCACATCTGAGTTACTGTTAAGTGATTCTGTCTGTAGATGGCTGAGTTTAGGGAATTAAATCGAATTAACATTGATTCGTATTCATGCCTTCAGGGCTTCAAGTCAAACAAAATTACGTACCTATAAAGTTTTGCGTATAACTACATGCGAAGCAGAAGCGTTTTCAGTCATGAATTGGATGGCATTGACACTGAATACAAACGTGAATAATAAGTATTTGACTCATTTTTAGAATGTTGACCGGTTTTTTAGACCACGAATATCTACGACAGTTGTTAAAATAGATTTCGACAAAACGTTGTCCGGTATAAAATTCTAGCGTGGTAGCCTTTCTTACGACTTGTTCTAGCATTTTAGATAGTGGACGTCACGGTGTCACATAGCTGAAAAGGTCTTGAGCGGAGTGATGGTCAAATGCCGTCGACCAACTGCTATTCAACTACAAGTCGGTAACAAAATCTGATTAATGACATAAAAATTATGAGCCAAGTAACAAATAATGAGGTTGACATACTAAACACGGAAAATATATAGGTACATAATAATAATAATAGCGTATAGAGTACCCGTCCGAGTGTCGCCCGACATCAACTATAACTGAACTATACCTAATCAGTGAGTTAGATCGACCGATTAATAAGCTAGCAGGCAATCCCTTAGCGTTGTGTATTCGGTAATAATTATTTATACGTATTTACGAGCGTGCACATATGAAGCTAACCGAGAATGAGCTGTAATCTCCATACCATGTTCACAATGTACCACAATGTTATTATTAACTCACTTATTTTCTTCTGCATTTATCGCACCCCTCCAACGTTCTGGAACAGCGTGATTGAGTATGCCCAAGGCCTCCAGGGAGGCAAGTACACAGTAGTGGGCCATCAATTATAAGAAGCCATGTAGAATCTATTTATGTAAATAGCAACAACGCGTTACTGACCAAGGAGGCAGCACTAACCTGTTTATTATTCTTTCATATACTGCAACAGCTAAAACATGTTAAAATTTTAATAACTGATTCTACGAAGAGAAAGGTGTTACACCTTGTGTAACTGTAACCTGTCACCATAACTATCGGGATTAACTTAAATATTTGTATTTAATGACGATATTTGTATTTTATTGTATAGGAATGAATAAACCAAATGGAATGATATTCGAGTATTTTATAGAACATCATAATATGCATCACTAGATACACAACACAACGTTTATCCCCTGACGTAAATGCTCCATGTTTTTTGAACAAATCCAAATAACTGCGTAACGCTAATCGTACTTGTTAATATTTATCAATGAAAATACCAGCTACGTTTGGAAATATAATCCTCTCTTATTTATTCAGAGAATTGCTCCTTCCTGACAGGAGCTGGTCTCAGAAAATATACATCTTGGTTTTAAATAATAAATTAATCCACGAGCTTAAGGCTTACAATGCTTGTTAAAAGTTGAAATATCAGCTGTGTACGAGGCGGTACAGGACGGGGAACTTTGTTTACAAATAAGTAAGAACGAGCGTTATACATTATGTTATTGGAGGTAATTGACTGCAAATAGATTACAAGTATTTATCACATAAACATAAAAGGCGGGCAAATCTGTTACATAGTATTTTTATGTAAGTTGGCTTTGTTTTAATATGTCTGACTCTGTAGATCCGCCTGATCACCTTCCTGTGATTACCATAATTAATACAAATTGATGCTTTTTCATTTGTCTATGTTTTTACGATGGTTTTTGACAAAGATGATAAAAAAATTATGAACAATAAGGCATCAGCCGTTCTAAAGCAATGTCAAGCGAAGTTGCCTCTCATCACGAATATACAAAACACGCGAGGGGTTGACAGAAATAGGTTTTGTTTCAATGTCTGTACCTTTATTAATAATGATATCTTTGTTAATTTTCCTCTCATTCAATAATTTCGCGCAACGAAACTTAATCCCGCGTTTATTATTCCGTTATCAGGTCCACCGGTTAAATTTTAGTGTGAATCTGTTTATTTGGTGATATGCGTTCCGGTTTTATCACTTGGCAATCAGCCAGGGTGTAAGTCAGTTCAAATTGAACGTATAACTTCAAGCATACGGCACTGGATGCAATCAATACCATTGCACGTGGGACTACTTCCCAAAACGCTTCTAAAAATTTTTCTTACATTACTTCACTCGCTTATAGTTTAGTAAAACCATTTTCCCTATTCGGTAATACTTCTGCGCTCATTCTATCTCCTTACTTGTTTGTACGGTCTCCCTCATACTGTTTTATTATTGCGTTAGCTACTTGTATGGAAGAAATAGCTGCTTTAGAGATGATACCGTCTATATGTGTATTGTTTATGAACGCTAAATCTGGATTTTTTGTGGCTTACAACAAATCTAAGATTATGTTTTGGATGTATGATGATATGCCATGATGGTTTCAAATAAATTGTGGCTAATGTAGAATAAGTGAAATAGTCTATCGCCCCAACTCAGAGTCACTAACTATTACTTTAATCACTCCTTAGTAAAGAATCACCATACAAATTCTGAACTAAAGAGCGATTTAAGTAATCGTTAGTGACTCTGAGTTGTGGCGTAAGAGAGAGAGCTCTTGGAGTAGGTAACGGGCTTCGTCCTTGAGAAGGTCAACTTTTTCCTTTAGCAGGTACAAGCCAACATTTTCCTGCATAGCAATGGCCGAGCCTATTCCGCCAGTCTGCCAGGTCTCCTATTGGATATTACTAGCTTGTCCCGTTTCCTTATTTGACTTATAACCTTTATAGAATCAACTGCCAAGTATTTACGTGTATAAATTACACATTGGAAGCCAGTAATAGTGTTTGTTTTCTATTCTATTATTTTGGTATATTTGCTGCATTACGTTAGTTCTGTACTGCGAGGGTAAAATGTGTTGTATTAAAGGTCTGTTATGAAGTATATGATATTGTTAATTTGCCTGATAAAGTTGTGTGTCTTTATGCACTTGAAGCGCCTGCGTCGGTTATCTGTCATCATTCCTTTCGGCGATCATTTCATTTTATACTGATTGGATTGATTGATGGTTTCAATTATGTATAAAATATATTTCATATTAATAATTTCATCGTCCTTCAGTGGAATAGATAGGCAGCTGGACCAAGCGGGTTTTTTTTAATTCTTAACTGTTAATGAGTTGATGACGTAGCTGTAACTGTCAACATACATCAGCGATGGTGACCTACTGTCACCAATTTGTTACAATTCCCGATTCATCATAGTATGCCTAGTTGACCTTAAGAGCCTAATCGCAAACAGTATTTATCGTAGTCGGTACTCGGTGCTCAGCTGAGTAAAGCGGGTCGGAACATTTCCGTCGTTAGCTTCATTCCGTGGCCTGATTGAAACGCACTTGGAGGCCGATCCGCCTGATACCTGTGATTTACAGCCGGCGCGGTGCGGCGGAGCGCGCGATCCCGCCGGATACGCTCGAAACTGGGCTACGCTGAGATGGATTCTGCTATCTATACGTATACCTTAACAGTGTAACAGCACACAGCTATTGTGCCCAAAAATTACATGGTTTGTAATGAAGCGATAATATGCTGCGGCCAATCAGTCTTTCCGGCTTATAGATTGTCGATAAATCAGTTTTAAAGGGACTTTAAGTGGAGACATGCATAGACATGGTGACAAAAAATGCAGTATTTTCTTGTAAAGTTTTCCCGGAACGTTTTATTAGTATACCACAATAACAACAAAGTACAGTAGGGTCTATCTCAATCGGATTCTGAATGGGATTCACACTGAAACACACTTTTCTTTGTACGTTACATGCTAAACGATCGCTTACAAAGCTGACAAGTTGATCGCGAGATAATGTAAGCTTAAATCGCTTCTAAAGAGAAACCGTCGAATATCCTACGCTGCCTGTCTTTCGGCAAATTTTCGTTGATTTAGTGCTACAGTAAGTTTGAAAGCTGGAAGGCTATTCAGTTTTGTAACTTGACAGCGGAGTTTCAAAATTGACGTTCGAGTTCTAGGATCACTTCACTTCGCAAGTGCGTACTAGATGATTAGATAATGACATGTCAATATGATGCAAATTCGCTTTTGTTTTGTAACTTGACAGCGGAATACACGATGAGTTTCTAAATTGAAGTTAGAGTTCGAGACTCCCTTTACCTCGCAAGTGCGTACCAGATGATTAGAGAATCACATATCAAGATCTCGGACTCGAACTTCAATTTTGAAACTCATCGCGGATTCCGCTGTCAAGTTACAAAACTGAATAGCCCTCCTGTTCGCGGTGAATTCGTTTCACTGTTTCCAGCTTAGAATTGTGATAATTCCGCTTCTCTTTTGTTTCCGTTGGAGTTTTGAAGGTCAAGTTCGATTGATTGAGTCAGTAGGTTTTCCAATATTTTTCTATTTGAAAACTATATTCATCTATACTCGAGGTGGGTATTCGAAATATTGACAAAGCGGCCATCCATTATGTGTGGTGGTTTATTCAGGCATGAAATTTATCGCCACGGCTGATACACCGAAATTTATTGAGCCTTGTTATCTTAATTAAAAATATCAGTAATTTATGATATCTTTGACGTCAATTTACGTGTTATAGCAAAAAAGTTATTTATGAATTCAGTAACTATGAATCCAGCTAGCCTATCACAAAGAGAACACATGGATAACTTTACTAGAGGGGAGACCCTCTTAAACAAATTAATTTATAAACAAAATACGAAATAATACCCCGTCTAAATAGAAGTTTGACTGCAAAAACATTTAGCGACATCAAATAAAAATATCTAAGAATAAGACCTATTTTTATCTGAAATGAATAAAAAGTAGATCAATACGAGCCAGTGTTGTTACCATTGACGTGTTGACTCGCCGACAGGCCAAGAAAGCGAGTTCTGCTTCTGCGACTAAACACGCAAACGATGGGAGACTTGTAGATAGCTGGGTGGGTAAAACCCTGCCGCCATGCATAGTTAAAACTATAGTCATAACTTAACGGTTGCTTGTCAATCTTCTCAGTACTTAATATTATCATTACTTTACACTAGAATATCTTCAGTTTCATTAATTATTCTAACTACCGTAAAGAGTAAAACAGCGGTAATTGAAGTGGTTATTCAATTCGTTATTTACTGCGGCTGTTAACTATCAAATACAGTAGCGACTAGCGGCTAGCGGCTAGCGGCTATGCAGTGTTCGCGGCGTGAGCTAATTCCATGTAATTAATTAAGTGGCATTAGTGTTCCCGCGGCGGGCACTGGGCAGGCCGACTGACCACTGACCACCTGTGTTACTGTGTATTGATTGCGAGCTGTAATGTGCCGGTAAACAATTGTACCTGCATTCTATTACAACATTTACAACGGTCCTATTCATTCGAATGTCGAGGCTGGCGGATTAATACGTCGTGACGTATGAAAGTGTTTATGCAGATGTACAGTGCATGTACACTTCTATATTAATGATACCCTCTTTCATTTTGGTGTAATTTAGCGGATAACTGATACTGATTTTAAGTCAATTCAACTGGTCGAAGTACGTAAAAGTAAAGTTTTAAAAGTTTCAAGTTAAGCTTAAAACGTACTTCGCCCAGTTGAATTGACTTGAAGACAAAATACAGGTATAGAAATAGCAGGTTGTTTGTACAGAATTTCGCGACCAAACTAAACTTGCACTATGCAAGTAAGATGCAGATCTTATCAGATCTTAGCTTTAGTGTACAAACTGCTGCTCGTTTCAATAAGAGCAAACCTGCACTAGATAATTTCTGGCTAAGCGATTGATTGGTGTGGGAATCAGATGCGTCAGCCGATAGTAAGATCGTTTAGACTACTATAACTACATACTTTCTCTGATCAATCAAACTGTCGGACAACTTGCGTCTCAGATCTAGGTTTCCCATGAAAATACGGTTATTAAACGATGTCATTTGAACCAGTTATAGCTCACAACGTAATCACTATTAATAATGAAGGAATTAATTCGATATTGAGTTGCAAAGTATTACGCAGAGGCTGGGAGCCGCTCGCAGTCGAGGCTGGGAACGAGATAATTAGCTGTAATTAATTAAGCCGGATTAACATGTCGCCGCCGACGTCGTCTCGTGTCCACACTCCACACTCCACCTGCCGGTTGCGGTACATTTAGGTACAACTAGTACAGGACACGGACAGCGATACATGGTGACTGGAACCTACTGGTATCAGTGCTGTCTCTAACTGTGACTTGAAAAAAACACCTCGTTTGCTTCTTGCTGCACTTCCGGGACCACTCACGGTGGGTCTTCGTTCAAGCAATAGCTTAATTTGAGTTTCAAAAAGTGTCTCATATAATATAATATTTTAAATAAAAAAAATATTTGATTTGCACAAAGTTTCCATTTAGTTACAATGATTGCATTTCAAGTAAGCGTCTTAACACGTACCTAGCATTCGTAAAGGATCGACCGAGTAGCTGGGATGGGTAGCTGTTTGTGGTTATCTTGAAATCTGATCTGATCTCGTATATTGATATCTTAAGCACTTCAATGGTTCTCACAGCGTAAATCGATTTGTCGGATCTAGTTCCTGGCGCCAGAGTAATCTCACGTATCATCCGGGTGGTACTGAACCTGACTGGTATTGACTTTAGGTTCTAATTCTAATATTATCTCCATCGGTCCATTCTATCAAAAGGGAAGATCCTGCTAGGCAATTGGATGGAGACAATCTTTTACGCGTCAATTTACACAAGATCCAACAATCAATTAACATGAAATCTTCTTCTGTTTGCTGGTTCCCATTTGGCTGTGACCCGTAGCTTGGCGCACCAAACCCGCGGACATTAGCGATTGGAACAAGCCGCCGGGATCCAAGCACTGTGTGTGCTGTGGCCACCTTAATCGGCTTTCATTAATTACAGCTAATTACCTCGTTCCGGGATCGTTCTACAGTATGGATGGAATGGTTCAAATATTCATTGGCAATCACTGAGCAACAACAGAGACGGATTCGGTACCTTCTGTATCGCTGCCAGCGTAATTCTACTCTCGTAACACCACTTGGGTTTTACATAGTATAAAGTAGGATACTAAGTGCCTTTGTCGTACCCTTTGAAGCATGAAAGAGTTCCAAAGTAGCTCCTACACGCAGAATCATGTCGCGTTCAACAATTTTACAATTTGTCGCACTCGAATCTCGATAATGCTTTCTTTGTCGAGGTAATCGTAAGTCGATAGGATAATCTGCCGTGAACACGCTTCAAAATCTTGTTTAATGGTTTCATAAAAGAAATATATACATTTAGCTTTCCGCCGTATTGGGGCGGCTTACAATACCAACCCCAATCATACCCCGGAAAGGAGTCGTAAGAGGCGGTTGTTGGGCTCCTCGGAGGGTTTATATTGGTAATATTGATTTTAATAGTTCATTATTATCATCATTATTATTTCTCATCGACATAGCTTATATAGGCTATACGAGTCTTATGAATTTGCAAATACTTAGAATTAATCCCGTTTTGAAGTTATTTTTATAAAAATGCTTGTGGCTGCAGTGGCGGCCGCTAGACCCTGTCGGTGTCGGTGGTTGCATGAGTATAGGGACTTAATGTTACGGCGGATGCCGCGGCGGAGCGCATTCATCAATCGTTTGGCAAATTAGCTCCCGGTGCCCTTCTGCGGCTACCGAGCGCCCCGTGCCCCGTGCCCCGCCGCCCCACCCGCACTCAGACACACCAGGTTCATGTTTTACTCATGATTACCTGGTACATTTTTGTTATTGAATGGAATTATTGTGGTATCAAAACCTATATAATGACGGCTTAATGACGGTCAGAACATGTTCTGAAAAATCTGATATCATCCAAGAGGAAGCATCTTAACTTAAACCAAAGAAGAAATGGACTTCTATAACATTTATGGTAGTGGACTGTAGATACATTGTGAAGGAGTCTAAAAAAATCTAGATTCAATCTACGGGGCAGTGTTTTTTTTGGCTTCTTACTGAACTTTCGACTGGGTGAACCGATTTTGATGATTCTTTTTTTAATCGAAAGCTGGTGTCACTTAAAAGTCACTTGGACTTTTATGAATTATTTATTATGAAGCTTGTCTGAGTTGACACTAAAGTGCTCTACGGAGCCAAAATGAATAGAAGCTTTGCGGTTATACAAACCTATTCTAAACTTAACTTTATTCCAACCAGAGAGGGTTGAACTTACCCTGTGCCGGTTTTTGTGAGGAATTTCTCAAGTTTTTATTTTTGGCTAAACTCGACTTAATTCAACGAACAGGAAACCTTATACCATTAGTCATATTGTATCGAGAACTGCGAGTAAATTACCAACGAATTTCACTACTTTTGTTGCGTCATTAATTATGTGGTATCCCTTTTGCACACGTATTTTATTACGGCTATTATATGTATACTCATGTTCATATCTAACTTCAAGTTAAAAATCGATGTGGATACGGTGAAAGATAAAATATTCGGGTCTATCCACTGGTCCCGTTGAGTTGTTCCGTGACGGAATAACTGGCACTCTCTCTTTTACATAAGAGCTTATATATTATTTTATTATATACTCGTGGACCGTATTTAACCACGTTCCTCCAATATGGATTGTCAGATCTTGTCCATTGAGATCGCTTGCATCGATAACACCCAGTTGTCTACTAAGTTTTCTTGTAATTTGTGCTAAGACAGTCAAGGTTCTTGGCTCGGCTGACTCCTCTTTGTATATCAGCGGTGGACAATGAACAGACGCTACACTAGACTGTAAGGTTGCCCTGAGATATTGGTTACGTACACCGAAGGTATCACCAATGCATTGCTGACCGAAAAATACACGAGATCCGTACTGACAACCAGTCAGTGTAACCGATCTTAGAATAAAAGTTGTAGCTATCCAGTCGACCCCAGCTCTCTCCGAGTCTCAAGGCTCGTTCCTTGTTCAACAGAATCCATAAACAGAAGAGCTTGGTTCGAACTCCAGCAGGATGATTCCCTTCCAGCTGTATAAGGCCTTCTGTCCACGTAGACGCACGTCATACGCACTCTATCATCAGTTGTCGCTTGCTTGCAGCTTGCTAGCAGCTTGCTTGCATCTTGCTTGCATATTGCGTTGTAAAAGTATGAAATCTGTCCACGGAGTAGCATCGTTCATTATGCAACTTGTATGCATTGGTCAAATGAAGCGCCGTGAACAGTAGGCAGTGTGGTATACATAACGAGGTGTTTCGTAATATTGTCTGTTCAAAAATCTCTGCCCCCGAAATAACTATAGATAGTATCTGTTTCGATGACGAGGATTTACGCCAGCGACAAGTTTAACAACGCTGTAAACCGTCATAAACAGCCCGTTCAACGGTTCCGTATATTTATAACATAAAGCGTGCAGCAATAAAACTGGCAACAGCCGCGTGACAATTCCACGCCGGAGTTAGAGCCTCTGCACATGGCGTATTTTTACTTTTAATGAAAAACGCGTTTTCGGCGCCTCAAACGCGATCGTATGAGGAAACGTCTCGTCCGTCTCGTCATTTGCAGTGAAAACGCGCAGATTCCGCGCGTCGCGTCGGACGCGTTTCAAAAATACACCGTGTGGAAAGGGTCTTACGGTGTCGCCTCTAAATGGAAAAACACCGAACTTTTTTCGATCTACCGGTATTATGTCCAGCGATTATTTCAGGAGCGATTGCAAAGTATTTATGATTTAATCCACATTTAATCAGCAACCGATTGAATTTTTGATAGTAACAGATCAATGATGGACGCAAACAGGGTATTAATTGTTAAAAGTAAGATTTTCTGATCGTTATCAGTAATTTCACGTTGTGAAATGAAAATTAAAATCTAGGACGTAGTTGTATTACATTAACATACCTGCCTGTTTGGCGCTTCATTTATAATTATATTTTACATTAGCGTTCCCCTATAGCTTGCCCGCATGTTTCTTGATAAATAAATACCCTTTGACAGCAGACATCTGTAAATCACTTACGTTATTCCAAAAACACATTCATTACCTGATTTAAATACTTTTCTTTCAAATAAGACGTCATGCTATTCGTTATTTAACTGTATCGGTATAATGAAATGGCTTTAAATGGTTTAAATACAATATTATTTCCCATAACGATGTTCATGTTGACGTTATGGTGGACGAGTTTCGTATTCCACGCAAATACGAGAACTGTTGTGTTTGTTATTTGTATAGTTTGCCTGTATTCGTAACTTGATCCCGTTACTGGTGCTTATACCCGGCAAAGTTCAAGTCAAAGTGAGTTTCAGATCAATAGGTTTAACTGTATAACTATCAAAATAATTGCCTGCATGAATGTAGATATACAAATTGACACACGGTTCAGCTTTTGTGATAATTTTGTTTTTATACGAAGGAGCAGACACAGGTCGTAAGAAATGTGATTGCCCGTCAGCCCTGGAAGATATTAAAAGGATCACCGGTGAAACAGACTATTGGAATGTGAATGTTTTTGGAGATGTTTGGATGTTTGTGTTTCCATCACACGTTATCCGTTGTACGGATTAAGATGAAACTTGGCACAAAGACAGGCCAAGTCCAGGATCATAAAATAGGATAGATTTTATCCCGGTATGATACCTGGAATTATGTGAGGATTTATGTTTGTGATTTCGTTTGATTAAACCAATCTTCCGCGGGCGGAAAGTAGGACTTACTAAATTATGCATATAAAATGTACCTAATAAATTAATATCTACTTACTTAACATATTTTCCAGATCCAGTTACATTATAAGTCGTCAGTTATTAGAAACGTTACCGCAGCGCTATATCGAGAGCTAGTACGCATTCTTGCTGTCAGCAAGGGTAAGCATTTCCTGCGGGTGTCAGCTTCAGATTCATGGCTGAGGATAAGTAGCTGCGTCGGAGAGTAATTGTTTCCTCCAGTGCCCACTGCGGAAGGGAAGGGCTGCGGAAGGGGAGGGGGACACACACTTCTATTTACTATCCGGCTTGAATGAGTTACGACATGTTACAGTTGATGAATGAGTTTGATACAGTTCATTTTGTAAGTTTTGGATGGGACACATCGTGGCACAAACTTACACCATCTTTTTAACGTATTTTGTAATTTAAAAACAAGGCTGACACAAAATGAAAAGAATTTAACAAGTCGATTTATTTCATTTGATACCAGTACGTACACCTAATCTAAAATAACTCGTCCGCCATCTTGGATGATCCACCATATTGGAATTAGAATGACGTCACATAGCTAAGCAAGCTAAGCATGAATTGTCATCCAAAATAAGCGTGTATCATAGACCTGCGTGTATACCAAATTTCAGCTCAATCGGTTAAAGATAACTGATTAAAATTCAGTTGCAAGATTCAACCCGTACAAACATCCATTGCAAGTTAAATACAATCTTGTGATATAGGGCTTATTAATAAATCGTGTTTTGAGGAAAAACTGGCATAGCGTCGGGGTTCTCATCCTCGATCAAAAAATAATGACTTTACTAAGATAGTGAGGTAGAGGTCTATTTCGTCAAGCATTAAGTTAAAATTAAAGTAATAATAACTTCAATAATGATAATTTTACTAACGATGAAACTCAGCGAGTACACTTTTGTAATCCAATATTAAGTCAAATTACCGCGGCTGCATCAAACAACCAGAGGAAAGCATCTTACAAAGAATCTCGTCTTGCATAACAGCATTAACTAGCATTAAAACGGATTCTGATATTTGAACGATGCCAGCGGAATTTAAATACTTTTTATAAAGATGAGAAATTGTATAAAATTGCTGCCCTGTGTGTGCGGCGAGACGCTGCCTAGCTGACGCTCTCGCAATACATTTTCTATTTTCACCGAAATATTCTGCATAAGATATTGTCTATTTTGAAATTTATCACCCATTCAGTGAGTGCGGGGAATCGGGCGATACCGAAATTTTCAAACTGCCTGGAAAATACATTTCATCCGTAAAGTTGGCTTTATAGACCAATTCCATCCCTGAATGGCGCTTAGCTCGAATACGCATCGAAATTCAATGTGCTTTATCGTACAACTCTGGTTTTTCCGTTCCACATTGAACAATAAGTAATAACACTTTCGATAACTATTTTTGGGTCATGTTTTATCTCGAAGATATGACCAGAAATCTGTAGGACGTCTTCAATTTGTCATTCCTCAGATCCAGCTGATTATTTATTATTTTACAATACTTGGATCACATTACATTTATTATTCTAAGGATTGATATAATAATTATATTTAAAATGAAATTGAACTATATAATGTTCTCAACAGAGTAAACTATTTTCCGACAATTATCATTGGTAGGATAGCATTAGTTAGTGACTACACAAAGGTTACGTCATTAACGTACTCGTAGAGCAAAACTACACAATTAGTGACTCAAAACAGGTCGGTTGTTTCCCGTGAGCTAGCTGCTCGCAACTGTGAGGGTTTTATGTATTTGGTAAGTTTAAAAGCTTTTATAATTCCATTGCGAAACGATTTAAATAAATATATTCATGTTGATTTGAATTTTAAATTACGGAGGGACGCAGTATGCACGAGTAACTTATAAAAATAAACAAAACATTTCAATCTATTTGTACTCAATCTGAATATAATCTAAATTTTACTAACAAAAAATAACCGACTTCAAAGTCTCAAAAACTACATAGTTGTCAGATCTCGTTCAAATTTATGTGAGGCCACATGACAAGCGCCTGCTTTCGATTAAAAAAAGAATCATCGAAATCGGTTGGCGTGATATTGAGTTATTCGTCAATTTGTCGCGCACATCTTAACACAAAACGACTTATGTAGTTTTCTCATGGATGCCATTGTCAGATCTCAATAAAATTTATGTGGGACCACATGACAGCCACCAGCTTTCGATTAAAAAAAGAATCATCAAAATCGGTTCGCCCAGTCCAAAGTTCTGAGGTAACAAACATAAAAAAAAAATACAGTCGAATTGAGAACCTCCTCCTTTTTTGAAGTCGGTTAAAAACCCTTACTGTATCTAGTTCCGCGTAGGTTAGAACATAATATTATGTAACTTTTCATGATTTTAAAAGATGTGCCGAGAAGTTTCTTTACGGCTTTTCTTCTCCTCCATGACAAAGCACCCTTCCGAAAACCTGGTAGATTAAAAAATGACGTGCAGTGATACAATTTGAATAAAGATTTTGATTTGATATGTTTTATTTTGTAGTGAATGCCGTTAAAAGCTGTAGAAATTACATGGATATGTATCCATACCTAATTATTATAATATAACACGCAGTGTGTAACTTAGGTACTATTTTACCAAACATTACATTACATTGTTACGTTTACACGCAATCATCAGTCAAGAGCAGCTTTATAGTGTTAGTGCATAGCGAGGAGACATTGAATGTTCCAACTTGCAAGTAATGCGTCACCATGACCGCTGGAGTCGGCAACATCCGGGTTCCGGATGCACCGAATGACTAGCGCCATGTTTAATTGTCGAATAGCGTCCGAAACTCCGTCCCATTAGCCATGGGATCTCTGGAACTGCCCAATTCATCTGATTAACTGCCCGCGCGTGACCGTCCATCAGGACGGACAATGGTGATGCTCGCAAATGGTCGTAATTTGTAGTCATGATCCTGTCCCATATTTTTCATTAGTCACGCACACGCTGACGTGTTGTGTTAATAATTTTGGGAGGAGTGATGACTTCATGAATATTTAGGTCATCCTATTTGACTAATATTTGTGTTCAGCTATATGACATTAATTCTAGAAACACACCAAGGTTACGGATTAATTGGTGAAAGTTTGAAAGCAAATTAATTGTAGTACAAATCAAAATTAATATTATTCGCAATTAATTAACATCACGTTGATTTAATATTAATTGATCGATTGCAAATCCCATGCATATCTAAGTGATCTACATAATTAAAAGGGCTGTAGGGAAGATTATGTCGTCTGAATAATTCTTGTTAAAGATAATTCTGATTTCTGAACGCTGAGAATTCTCAAGGGGACCTGATGATCGAGGTTTACCAGATAGATTGAGTGTGCTCATACTTTCTACCACGATCTGACATTAAATAATATATTCAAAATTAAATGCAAATTGCACTACGGCGCGTGCCCCAGTGATGGACTCATTGAAACTAATTTAGATATTTTGATTAAAATTAAATTGCTTTTATTGTTTAATAAACGATACAGTAATTCGGTATCTGACATAGTTAATATTCAGCCCTTTCCTTAAATTGATCAATCAATAAATAAATCAACGTTTAATAAAATAGTTAACTGTTGTATATAGTACCTAGTAATTTTTAATTTGGAAATATTTATTATTATTTACAACGGATATTACCGTTATTTTATTAAATCAAACAATATCAATTGAATTTTAAAGTAAAACCTCTACAAAGAGTCCATTACTGGTACAATCACCGTAGTCTTTTAACGAAAGCCCTATCAGCGGATACAACCAGCCGGCCGGGGCGGTCGGAGAGCGCGGCGCTGCAAATTCTGCCGGCACGGTATCGGATTTAAAATTGGAAATTTCGAAATAGTGCTTAGCGACAGAGCGGAGGATCAAACAGGAGGAAAAATAGTGCAGTGATGACGGAACCAGTTAATTGAAGACGTGAATGCGCTTGCTGCTATGAATATTTTAGCAGCAACTGGCCGGCCAGCCCCACCGCCCCACCGCCTCACTGATGGAGAGATCCCAATAATCCCGCGGGAACGTTCGCACGATAAAATACAACTTGCGATTTTACGGCGTCAAACAACGCTTCGGGGATTTTTCACGCAAAATACATTTTGATAGATCAGTGAACAACGAATGTCCTCGGCTGCAGACTCTGGGAACAAGTTAAACTATCTAAATGAAGTTCCATTTGCTCGTCAAACAACGCAGATTGGATTGAAATATTCAAAACGCGAATAAAAATGTTCTTGAATGAGCTTTAACATTTTTCTGTTTTCTCAGCTTTTATTTTGAGTTGATTTTGAGTTGACGAAATATAAGGACAGTTTTAGTTTCGTTTTGCTGACAGACGACATTGGTAATATCCTCCAGACTGAAATATAAAAGAACATCATTTTAGCATGTTACAAACTTACATTTGGATCTATAATTGACCGCTGCACCATTACAGGTATTGCTAATAACATATTTATGAACTTTCGACCTGCTTATAATAATCCTGCCATTTGAATGTATCGAAGGATCGTTCAGTGGAATACCGTTTCTATTCCGCTCAGATACGAGTGAGGGCAGATGTAGTGTGTGTGTGTGATCGGCTCCCATGGGAACCCTGCCGCTGAGTACTAGCCACTGCCGTTTAGACCGTGTACCTGTAGAATGTGGCATTTATAGTCCATTATAGTGCAGTAGGAATATGGATTGAACACGTTATTCTGTTCGTGACGTAGTCTATGGCTTAAATTTAGAGCACAATTTCAAGTGCAACAGTATGGCGTCCCTCTACATCAGTTAAATTATCCACTCGACCGCATATTTTTTTAGGATTCTTCCCAAAAAGATATTTATATGAGTGTGAAAGTTATGGAACAGTCCATTCACAGAATGTCACCCTTTTTGCTGATAGTTATGTTTGTCTAGTTACTTACTACGCTCGAACTCAACGTAGAAAAACTGCAGTAAAATAATGTCACTTCTATTTTCATAACCCATTTCCCAGTTAAAAAGTTGTTCTAACACATTGTTAGCTCTGCGTCCCGCTGACCGCACATGGAGGCTACCGCCACGTCCAGTGTAAACGGAATAATTAATTTTAATTTGCTTACCGTTTAACCGAGATGCTGCTTTAATCTACGAGCCACAGGTATTTGCAGGGCACGTGGCCTCCTGACCTCGTGACCTCGTGGCTGCGGCAAGTGTGGCAACAGTTACATACCACACATTTATTACTTTAGATTTATATTATGAAAATAGTCGATGAACAAGCCTTAGAGCCACTCGATGATATGGACCGTGTCCAAGGAACAAAAGTTACAACAAAGATTAGAAAATTAGTGGTGTCCCACTAATGCGTTGTAGGCTAAAAGAAGCCCAAGAGTGCACCAAATTGATTCAGTATAATTCAGCCACTTGTCGTAATTTCATTCAGACATGGCACATAAAAAGCGATAAGGAGAATCAGAAGTGTCATTGTAGGTACATTTAGCTCATACCTATTTTAACAAAAGTTTTATAACATAATAGTAAAATAGCTTTGGTAATATTAAAGATAACTGAATGAATCGCTCCGGTTCGTATTCGTAGTTAACTACGAACTGCTGTTAACAGCAGACTCTCACAGCACATAATTAAATTAGCGTTAAAACACGACCAACTCCAGCTAGACTCGAGCGAAGGCCGTCGGTTCTTGAGAAGCGATTCGGAGATAAAGTTGACATGCTCTAGCGTCTGTAACTATTTACGAGGGATATTGAAGTAATGTTACTGTCGGAAACAATTCGGTAAAACCACAATATAGGAATCTAAAAGCGCTTGAGAAGGTTCTTTGAAGGTTGAGGTTTCGTGTTTAAGAGATATTTGCATAAGAATCAAATGGAATTGTAGACAGATATGGATATACTCAGTAGTTAATGAACTTCATGTACGTTATAAAAAGCAGTGTCGGAAATTAGTGTCGAAAATCTTCGGTTTTGCCTAGCGCGATAGCGGTTTGAACGTTGGTCTCCCGAACGAAGGGGCCCGAGTTCAAATCCTGGCACGCGCCTCTAATTTTCATATATTATTATGTGCGTATTCGAAGTTAATAATTATCACTTGTTTTCCTTCAGGGAAACATCGTGAGGAAACCTGTGTGCAAACCACTCTCAAGTGGTTCATAATGTTCTCAAAGGTGTATGAAGTCTACCACCTTGGCCAGCGTGGCAGACTACGGCCTATACCCCTCACCTCCCCTCACATTGTGAGAGGAGACCCCGAGCCCAGCAGTCACAGTGGAACAATTATGGGTTGTTGCTTTGCAATAAACTTTATGTCTCTCTATAACTTCAGTCTGTTTAAATCTCATTTTGATCAGTTAGCGGACATCATTGATGTATTGTATGTAATATAATAATATTGTATTATTGTGAGAGCTCACAAACGCTTTATCGGACGCCGTCGATATTTAGAAGTGACTATTAATAGAGTATTAAGTGGCAATTCATGTCGTAATTTGGAGAATAGATAATTATGTTTAGTAGTTGGATTAATTTCTTTGTTTTCAATTCAAGACCGCGAATGTTTCTGCCATTCTAACGTTGTCTAACTGCGGAACATGTAGAACAGTCCAAGTGAGCCAAGTTACCTGAGTTACCGAGTTACCTGGGCGCGGCGAGCCGCGAGTGAACAACTCACACAAGCGAGCTACTCCTACCGTACTGCGAGTTAATTAACGAACTTGCTGCGCCGTTGTTCGCCGTTGTTCGAGGACGCTCTGTGAGATAATGCCATTGTTGTTGGTGAGGCTGAGGCGAGTGATGTGTGGTGTAGCTGTTGGTTAACAAGGCGTTATTGCGTCAAAGTAATATTATATTAAATGCTTGTTAAATGTTCTTATATTTCCGGAACTAAAATCCGGTTCTTAAAATGTGTACGGACGTATCAGTGAGCTAGTAGTTCATCGAGTTAATTATCTAAGTCGGTCCCCGGCGTTTGTTCCGAGTCGCAGAGTGGATCCATTGTCGCTGAACGGCCGAGCTGATTAACAATGAAGCTCTGTTTGTGAACCAGCTGCAGTCTGCACGGGACGAGTACTTGTGGATATTATTCTTTGCGAATGAAGTTTGATTAAAACAAATTGGTATCGCTGGCGATTCGTATTGAACTGTTTGTTAATTGGCTCGTTCCGTACTGGCGTACGGGGAGACTTGAGAGTAGCACAGAGCATTTTATGTGGATGTGATTGTGTTTTTGATAAAACTTTGTAAATAAATAGCGAAAAGAGTTAATAAATATAGCATGGGGTACAGAAATGATAATAATTATGTTTTAAAAATCGGTTCATAAATGACAGAGTTCTGAGGTACCAAATATTAAAAAAATACAACCGAATTTAAAACCACCTTTTTAGGGTTCAGGACACCTTTTTAGGGAGCTGGACAAGTAAAAAAATGCCCAAAAATAGTTAACGTAATGAATTTACAAGGAAAACTATCACGGCTATGTTAGCATAAGTAGTTAAGGCGATATTATCCCAAGAAATGGTATTTTTGAAGGTGTTTTGTTCATAAATGGTACATAATACAATTCTAAAAAAAATATATGTTATTTTACAGTCTTTGTTCTTTCGTTCTCTCATACTTGATACACGATAGCAATTATTTCATTGGATAGAAATAAATCACAAAGTGGGGTCTAATCTGGCATAAAAATGGCGTTTTATTCGCGTTTTAATCGCTTCCAGATAATAAAAAATATACCACAGTATAGGTCCTATAGATACCAATATTTCTTTCTGATCATAATTTGAAATTTTGAAAAACTTCCCTTTCAATTTCTATTTTTTCCCTTTCCACGAGCAACGAAACGCCCGACGCGTTAATTTACTCAATTTTACTCTCGCGCCAGTCGCCTTCGAGGTAGGACCTGTGCTAATCGGCATCGCAGCCGCACGTTGTCGAATTTCCGACACTAATTTTAATTTCGAATTTGGCGCGCGCGCCTTCTGAACTTATATTACGTATTAGGTACTGTCCAAAGTATCCACACTGCTGTAATTTGAAATAATAAAAATTTTTCGTTTTTATACTTTAGTTACTATTATAGTATTTGGGTATTGGTATAAGTCAAGTGCTAATTACACAATTATTATCTAATACTATCCCAAGCCGGATGGGTGTCGTAAAAGGCGACTAAATCCGGCCCGCTGGTGGTAGGGCCCCTCGAGGGATTATATTGGTAATATTGATTTTAAATTTAATACCATTATTACTATTATTATTTCTCCATGGGGTTCGCATGGATAGCTACCACCCTTGAGCATGTGTCAGTCGCCAAACGACTCGTCGTGACGGCTGGGAGCTTGAGAGACAGTTTTCTTTTTTGAAGTTATACCTTATTTAGGCGCGTTATGAAATAAATGGAAAATTGTTTTGAAAAAATGATTATTGAAGTGAAAACTTCTTGAAGTCAAAAGTCAAAAAAGTCGAAAGTCAAAAATGTCAAAAAAGTCAAAAGTCGAAATTCAAAAAAGTCAAAAAAGTCAAAAAAGTCAAAAGTCAAAAGTCAAAAAAGTCAAAAAAGTCAAAAAAGTCAAGTCAAAAAAGTCAAAGTCAAAAAAGTCAAAATTCAAAAAAGTCAAAAGTCAAAAGTCAAAAGTCAAAAAAGTCAAAAGTCAAAAGTCTAAAGTCAAAAAAGTCAAAAGTCAAAAAAGTCAAAATTCAAAAAAGTCAAGTCAAAAGTCAAAAAAGTCATAAAAGTCAAGTCAAAAAAGTCAAAGTCAAAAAAGTCAAAAAATTCAAAAAAAGTCAAAATTCAAAAAAGTCAAAAGTCAAAAGTCAAAAGTCAAAAAAGTCAAAAGTCAAAAAAGTCAGTCAAAAAAGTCAAAAGTCAAAAAAGTCAAAATTCAAAAAAGTCAAAAGTCAAAAGTCAAAAGTCTAAAGTCAAAAAAGTAAAAAAAGTAAAAAAAGTCAAAAAAGTCAAAAAAGTCAAAAGTCAAAAGTCAAAAAGGTCAAAATTCAAAAAAGTCAAAAGTCAAAAGTCAAAAAAGTCAAAAAAGTCAAAAGTCAAAAAAGTCAAAAGTCAAAAAAGTCAAAAAAGCCAAAAAAGTCAAAGTCAAAATTCAAAAAAGTCAAAAAAGTCAAAAGTCAAAAGTCAAAAGTCAAAAGTCTAAAGTCAAAAAAGTAAAAAAAGTCAAAAAAGTCAAAAGTCAAAATTCAAAAAAGTCAAAAGTCAAAAGTCAAAAAAGTCAAAAAAGTCAAAAGTCAAAAAAGTCAAAAGTCAAAAAAGTCAAAAAAGCCAAAAAAGTCAAAGTCAAAATTCAAAAAAGTCAAAAAAGTCAAAAGTCAAAAGTCAAAAGTCAAAAGTCTAAAGTCAAAAAAGTAAAAAAAGTCAAAAAAGTCAAAAGTCAAAAGTCAAAAAGGTCAAAATTCAAAAAAGTCAAAAGTCAAAAGTCAAAAAAGTCAAAAAAGTCAAAAGTCAAAAAAGTCAAAAGTCAAAAAAGTCAAAAAAGCCAAAAAAGTCAAAGTCAAAATTCAAAAAAGTCAAAAAAGTCAAAAAAAGTCAAAATTCAAAAGTCAAAAGTCAAAAGTCAAAAGTCAAAAGTCAAAAGTCAAAAGTCAAAAGTCAAAAGTCAAAAGTCAAAAAAGTCAAAAAAGTCAAAAAAAGTCAAAATTCAAAAAAGTCTAAAGTCAAAAGTCAAAAAAGTCAAAAGTCAAAAAAGTCAGTCAAAAAAGTCAAAAGTCAAAAGTCTAAAGTCTAAAGTCAAAAAAGTAAAAAAAGTAAAAAAAGTCAAAAAAGTCAAAAAAGTCAAAAGTCAAAAGTCAAAAAGGTCAAAATTCAAAAAAGTCAAAAGTCAAAAGTCTAAAGTCAAAAAAGTAAAAAAAGTCAAAAAAGTCAAAAGTCAAAAGTCAAAAAGGTCAAAATTCAAAAAAGTCAAAAGTCAAAAGTCAAAAAAGTCAAAAAAGTCAAAAAAGTCAAAAGTCAAAAAAGTCAAAAAAGCCAAAAAAGTCAAAGTCAAAATTCAAAAAAGTCAAAAAAGTCAAAAGTCAAAAAAGTCAAAAGTCAAAAAAGTCAAAAAAGCCAAAAAAGTCAAAGTCAAAATTCAAAAAAGTCAAAAAAGTCAAAAGTCAAAAGTCAAAAGTCAAAAGTCAAAAGTCAAAAGTCAAAAGTCAAAAGTCAAAAGTCAAAAAAGTCAAAAAAGTCAAGTCAAAAAAGTAAAAAAAGTCAAGTCAAAAAAGTCAAAAAAGTAAAAAGTCAAAAAAGTCAATAAAGTGAAAAAAGTAAGAAAAGTCAAAGTCAAAAAAGTCAAAAAAGTCAAAAGTCAACAGTCAAGTCAAAAACGTCAAAAAAAGTCAAAAAAGTCTAAAGTCTAAAGTCAAAAAAGGCAAAAAAGTCAAAAGTCAAAATTTGTGGAGTGGAGTGGAGTGGAGTGGAGTGGAATAGTAAAACCTACAATTATCATCTTCCCGAAATTTTACATTCGTCTCATTATCTTGAAAACAAAATTTTTGAAGGTTTCACTTCTAAGTTCTAAAATGTGTGAATGGCACACATTTTAATTTTTTTGTTTTTATTATTTTTTACGTATCTTTAGGTATTTTATTTTAAATTATTCTTATACTTTTTATCATTCTCAACATACTTGTAAAATATCTTATCCAAAGGGTTTGAAGATTTTTGTACGGAACCTGGCATACCTACAAGTCCGCCATTTTGAAAAAAAAGCTCGTTTCGATTTTGAAGTTGGTTACTTTTTGTTAGTATTTAGATGATATTAGTCAATTTTGTATGTAAGTACCTACTTATTTGTAGGTGAACCGATTTTGATGATTCTTTTTTTGATAGAAAGCTGGTGCGTATCATGTGGTTCCACATAAATTTGAGGGAGATTTGACAAGTAGTTTTCGAGTTATTTTGAAGTTGGTTATTTTTTGTTAGTATTTAGATGATATTAGTCAATTTTGTATGTAAGTACCTACTTATTTGTTATCCACTCACCTTTAGTCTCCACTGGACAGTTTCGTTTCATAAAATTTCAAGTCAGTCTCCACTCACCTCTAGTCTCCACTGGACAGTTTCGTATCATAAAATTTCAAGTCAGTCTCCACTCACCTCTAGTCTCCACTGGACAGTTTCGTATCATAAAATTTCAAGTCAGTCTCCACTCACCTCTAGTCTCCACTGGCCAGTTTCGTATCATAAAATTTCAAGTCAGTCTCCACTCACCTCTAGTCTCCACTGGACAGTTTCGTATCATAAAATTTCAAGTCAGTCTCCACTCACCTCTAGTCTCCACTGGACAGTTTCGTATCATAAAATTTCAAGTCAGTCTCCACTCACCTCTAGTCTCCATTGGACAGTTTCGTATCATAAAATTTCAAGTCAGTCTCCACTCACCTCTAGTCTCCACTGGATAAGCTAAAATTATCATTACTCTTATTTTATTACACCTAAAATTCCAATGAATAAATCAAAATAAAGTATACTTACACCCCAACTCAGAGCAGTTACTAATAATAATAATAATAATAATAATAATAAAACCCTTCCACACTCATACCCCCGCAGTAGGTTACAAGTATTTACCTGTGTCGCGGGTGGCATGTACTACACATATAACACATCACAATAACAGCCATGACACGAGTACAAATATTTATCTGTCACATAAATATTTGCCCCGGCCGGAAATCGAACCCGAAACCCCTCGCTTCGCAGTTCGCAGGCAGGTCCACTACCAACTAGGCTATGTAGGATCTACAGCTACGCACGGGGTCATTAACCTCACAGCCGCGCGCGGCCGGCTCACGGCGTGGCGGTCGAGTTTACACTCAGGGGAGCGGGGTAAAGGGCAGTGAACAAAATGCCTACAACGGTCGAATACGCTCGCCTTAATGAGTAATAGTCGATAAAACTACTTCGAGACCCTACATTGCGCGTGGCCTTACACGAACTTGCCCGGTTTTTTTTTAATTCTGTTTGTAATAAACAAAACAAACTTCTAACCAGCACAGTGTACGTTCTTAAATAAAACGTAACAAAATTTGAATTTGTTGCGTCACTAAATGTTTCGTACATTTTAGTCGCGTTGAAAAACAATCACGCACGCGAGACTCACTAAGTAGAACAACACATTTCATTGCGGAATGAGTTCACGTTTAACCATTATACACGAGCAGGATCTCATAAATAGTACAGTGAATTGAATCCCAAAAAACGTGAAGCGATGACACAGCGCGCTGCGGCACCGAATCCAATTCGCGGGCGGGAAGCGGCCGGCGGCGATTGCGAACAAAAACATTTAATATTAATTTGCGCTCGCTTTAACGAGAAATGTTTGCTCTGCACAGAGCTATTTCGTTGCGTTACACAAAAACTTGCGGCGGATAGAGCAGACCCTAGTGCTCTTTGTTTTACGTCAGATTTATATGAAATGGAATAATTTCGTCATTCATGTTAACGTTGGCTGTCCGTCCGTCGACAAGTGGACACTATGGACGTCCATTGTTAACGCCTCATGCGTTTATACGTGACATTTCTCGTGTGTTAGTACCACCTTGGATGGATAGATGAATGTAGCGATATTATTCAAACCAATTCAGTTTATTGAAGTGAAAACTTCTTTAGTACACGGGGGTGACTTGAAATTTTATGAAACGAAACTGTCCAGTGGAGACTAGAGATGAGTGGAGACTAGAGATGAGTGGAGACTAGAGATGAGTGGAGACTAGAGATGAGTGGAGACTAGAGATGAGTGGAGACTAGAGATGAGTGGAGACTAGAGATGAGTGGAGACTAGAGATGAGTGGAGACTAGAGATGAGTGGAGACTAGAGATGAGTGGAGACTAGAGATGAGTGGAGACTAGAGATGAGTGGAGACTAGAGATGAGTGGAGACTAGAATTGAGTGGAGACTAGAGAAGAGTGGAGACTAGAATTGAGTGGAGACGAGTTGAGTGGAGACTAGAATTGAGTGGACACGAGTTGAGTTGAGTTGAGTTGAGTTGAGTTGAGTTGATTTTACATTCGTCTCATTATCTTGAAAACAAAATTTTTGAAGGTTTCACTTCTACCACGTGTGAATTGCACACATTAAAATTTTTTCTTTTACTTCCTCTGTGATAAGTACTATCATACAAATATTTTGGACTATCTGATGTAACGTGTGGTAATTTTATAAAATTCATCCAAAGTTTTATTGGCTTCAACCCATGAACAGCCCACTAATGAACACGAGTCTCTCCTCTTGAGAAGGTCTAGAGTTTCGGAATTTTTCATGTCCTCTAAAGGCCTCCAATATGGCTTAACGATTGTTATCTTAAGATAACAACCGGGACCGACGGCTCAACTTACCCTTAAGGCGAGCGTATTCGACCGTTGTAGGCATTTTGTTCACTGCCCTTTACCCCGCTCCCCTGAGTGTAAACTCGACCGCCACGCCGTGAGCCGGCCGCGCGCGGCTGTGAGGTTAATGACCCCGTGCGTAGCTGTAGATCCTACATAGCCTAGTTGGTAGTGGACCTGCCTGCGAACTGCGAAGCGAGGGGTTTCGGGTTCGATTTCCGGCCGGGGCAAATATTTATGTGACAGATAAATATTTGTACTCGTGTCATGGCTGTTATTGTGATGTGTTATATGTGTAGTACATGCCACCCGCGACACAGGTAAATACTTGTAACCTACTGCGGGGGTATGAGTGTGGAAGGGTTTTATTATTATTATTATTATTATTATTATTAGTAACTGCTCTGAGTTGGGGTGTAAGTATACTTTATTTTGATTTATTCATTGGAATTTTAGGTGTAATAAAATAAGAGTAATGATAATTTTAGCTTATCCAGTGGAGACTAGAGGTGAGTGGAGACTGACTTGAAATTTTATGATACGAAACTGTCCAATGGAGACTAGAGGTGAGTGGAGACTGACTTGAAATTTTATGATACGAAACTGTCCAGTGGAGACTAGAGGTGAGTGGAGACTGACTTGAAATTTTATGATACGAAACTGTCCAGTGGAGACTAGAGGTGAGTGGAGACTGACTTGAAATTTTATGATACGAAACTGGCCAGTGGAGACTAGAGGTGAGTGGAGACTGACTTGAAATTTTATGATACGAAACTGTCCAGTGGAGACTAGAGGTGAGTGGAGACTGACTTGAAATTTTATGATACGAAACTGTCCAGTGGAGACTAGAGGTGAGTGGAGACTGACTTGAAATTTTATGAAACGAAACTGTCCAGTGGAGACTAGAGGTGAGTGCAGACTGACTTGAAATTTTATGAAACGAAACTGTCCAGTGGAGACTAAAGGTGAGTGGATAACAAATAAGTAGGTACTTACATACAAAATTGACTAATATCATCTAAATACTAACAAAAAATAACCAACTTCAAAATAACTCGAAAACTACTTGTCAAATCTCCCTCAAATTTATGTGGAACCACATGATACGCACCAGCTTTCTATCAAAAAAAGAATCATCAAAATCGGTTCACCTACAAATAAGTAGGTACTTACATACAAAATTGACTAATATCATCTAAATACTAACAAAAAGTAACCAACTTCAAAATCGAAACGAGCTTTTTTTTCAAAATGGCGGACTTGTAGGTATGCCAGGTTCCGTACAAAAATCTTCAAACCCTTTGGATAAGATATTTTACAAGTATGTTGAGAATGATAAAAAGTATAAGAATAATTTAAAATAAAATACCTAAAGATACGTAAAAAATAATAAAAACAAAAAAATTAAAATGTGTGCCATTCACACATTTTAGAACTTAGAAGTGAAACCTTCAAAAATTTTGTTTTCAAGATAATGAGACGAATGTAAAATTTCGGGAAGATGATAATTGTAGGTTTTACTATTCCACTCCACTCCACTCCACTCCACAAATTTTGACTTTTGACTTTTTTGCCTTTTTTGACTTTAGACTTTAGACTTTTTTGACTTTTTTTGACGTTTTTGACTTGACTGTTGACTTTTGACTTTTTTGACTTTTTTGACTTTGACTTTTTTGACTTTTTTGACTTGACTTTTGACTTTTTTGACTTTTGACTTTTGACTTTTGACTTTTGACTTTTTTGAATTTTGACTTTTTTGACTTTTGACTTTTTTGACTTTAGACTTTTGACTTTTTTGACTTTTGACTTTTGACTTTTGACTTTTTTGAATTTTGACTTTTTTGACTTTTTTGACTTTGACTTTTTTGACTTTTTTGACTTGACTTTTATGACTTTTTTGACTTTTGACTTTTTTGAATTTTGACTTTTTTGACTTTTTTGACTTTTGACTTTTTTGACTTTAGACTTGACTTTTTTGACTTTTGACTTGACTTTTTTGAATTTTGACTTTTTTGACTTTTGACTTTTTTGACTTTGACTTTTTTGACTTGACTTTTTTGACTTTTGACTTTTGACTTGTTTGAATTTTGACTTTTTTGACTTTTTTGACTTTTGACTTTGACTTTTTTGACTTGACTTTTTTGACTTTTTTGACTTTTGACTTTTGACTTTTTTGACTTTTTTGAATTTCGACTTTTGACTTTTTTGACTTTTTTGACATTTTTGACTTTCGACTTTTTTGACTTTTGACTTCAAGAAGTTTTCACTTCAATAATCATTTTTTCAAAACAATTTTCCATTTATTTCATAACGCGCCTAAATAAGGTATAACTTCAAAAAAGAAAACTGTCTCTCAAGCTCCCAGCCGTCACGACGAGTCGTTTGGCGACTGACACATGCTCAAGCTATCCATGCGAACCCCATGGAGAAATAATAATAGTAATAATGGTATTAAATTTAAAATCAATATTACCAATATAATCCCTCGAGGGGCCCTACCACCAGCGGGCCGGATTTAGTCGCCTTTTACGACACCCATCCGGCTTGGGATAGTATTAGATAATAATTGTGTAATTAGCACTTGACTTATACCAATACCCAAATACTATAATAGTAACTAAAGTATAAAAACGAAAAATTTTTATTATTTCAAATTACAGCAGTGTGGATACTTTGGACAGTACCTAATACGTAATATAAGTTCAGAAGGCGCGCGCGCCAAATTCGAAATTAAAATTAGTGTCGGAAATTCGACAACGTGCGGCTGCGATGCCGATTAGCACAGGTCCTACCTCGAAGGCGACTGGCGCGAGAGTAAAATTGAGTAAATTAACGCGTCGGGCGTTTCGTTGCTCGTGGAAAGGGAAAAAATAGAAATTGAAAGGGAAGTTTTTCAAAATTTCAAATTATGATCAGAAAGAAATATTGGTATCTATAGGACCTATACTGTGGTATATTTTTTATTATCTGGAAGCGATTAAAACGCGAATAAAACGCCATTTTTATGCCAGATTAGACCCCACTTTGTGATTTATTTCTATCCAATGAAATAATTGCTATCGTGTATCAAGTATGAGGGAACGAAAGAACAAAGACTGTAAAATAACATATATTTTTTTTAGAATTGTATTATGTACCATTTATGAACAAAACACCTTCAAAAATACCATTTCTTGGGATAATATCGCCTTAACACGGAAGCGCTCAAAATTTTTTTGCCAACATCAGTACCCATCCAAACATCGATCGCGTCCACTGTTGCTGAACTCGGTCAATCACTTAGAAGCGACATAAGCCGCTGGGCTAAGAGCGCTTCAAATCCTTATTAACATTTTTCATAAACTAAACGTGTCGTTATAAGAGTTCTATGTAAAGCGTAGATTGTTTGTTCTCTATACCTGTATGTATGTCCTCTGTGCCCTCCCAAAATATCAAGCCATATAATTATACGTTTGCCAGCTTTGAGCTAAATTCACAAGTGAAATTTAAAATGAAGGTATATCTGCCTTCATTTTCGGGTAGTTTGAAGTGACCTACGGGTGCGCTGCTGTATAATTTGCAGCCTGTAGTCGGCCACAGAAGCTAAATGGCTTCACATCACTGTATTCTGAAATTGCCAGTAGGGTTTTCCTGAAATTATTTATTTTTTGGTAGTAGAAGCGGTCAATAAGGCTGCGTTCTCTTATGTCTCAGTATTGGTACTATTATGTATAGAAAAAAAAAGGTTGTGTCCATTTTCGCTACAATGGGTACTCGAGTACAGTAAGAAGATACACATTTTATCAATAAGTAATGTGACTACTTTATTTCATACTTCGTGTATGCGGTGGCAAGTCTTCAAGTAAAATAATTGTGAGAACTCTATTTCCTGTATGTCACATCTATAGTATCCTATAACAATGTCAAAGGCTCACTTCAATACCCATAACAATATGTAGTGTACTTTATTCCGCTTGTCTCCATTTCCCACGGAGATCAATTTTCAAACAAAACTGAAACCTTCCTTTTATTTACCGAAGTCTCCGTATTTTATAAAATAGGCCTTAGCCGTTTGTAACAAGACATAATATAAGTTTAGGTTCAAGGGTCCGTCCTTAATCTCCACTGAATTGGAAGAAAAACGCGAAACTTATATGGAAAAACTTACAACCTAGGCTTTATGTTTAAAATAGCCCAAGGATACATACTTAGGTATATATTAACCTACCAGGACTGCTCCCTGGTACGATTCTCTATAAGCATGAGAGAGGTTTAGTGAAATTCTGGGTCAGAATTACAGTAGAGTGGTTTCGAAACGAAATTACTAATTAATAAAGTTAGATTTATAGAACCACATAAAAATAAAGTGCACCTATATGTAAGTAGAATTAGAATTAGAATTAGAAACGGATTAGGATACATAATATTAAATATTATACGAACCCTGAACTTTTGCGGGATAAAAAGTAACCTGTGTGTTAATCCAGGGTATAGGCTATCTCTGTTCCAAATTTCAGCCAAATCGGTTTAGTACTTAGTTGTGGCGAGATTGAAGAACAAAAATACAAATATCTTCACAAAGTTTCACATGTATAATATTAATAATAGGATACGTAACTCCTCCTAAAAATTAAATAACAAATGAGTTGCAAATACCAGTAACACACAAGTAGATATCAAACTAAGGCGGACGCGTTAAAGAACGCGATTGTACACCAAACTCGGTGTAGGTACCTACATCCAAAGCGGAATGGTGGGTAAATTAGGCAAAAACAAAATTAATGAAACAGTTGACAAAACGAGAGAAAATGCCGCTTTCAGCGCTGCGCGGATTAATGTCAAGCAGCGATTTAGCTCTAAAAGAAAATTTAAATGCTACGGAATTATAAAAATAAAACAGGCGACGAGACACACACACACATACAACTCTTTACTTGTGTGTTGGATTAATTACCGCTCTTGTTTGAAGGTAATGTTTACGACGGAGTCTTGCCGACATTTATGTGCCTTGATGGAGATTAGCTGTAAGTAATATACTGTTTATTTGACTTATAAACTCACTAGCTCTTGCCCGCGGCTTTACCGCGGTAGAGCAGTATCGTAACGAAATTTTTAATTAATTCGTTTAGATTTATAGAACCATATTAGATATTAGAAGACGCCCGTGGCTTCGCGGGCGTGGATATAGACTTTTACAAATCCCTTGGGAACCCTAAACTTTTCCGGCACGAAAAAAAGCCTATGTGTAAATCCAGGGTAGCAATAGGTAGGTAATGGAGATATCCATTCCAAACAGCCAAATCAATTAAGTAGTTATGGCGAGATTGAGAAACAAACATCCAAAAATCTTCCCAAACTTTCACATTTATAATATTAATAGGATTCGTTACATAATATTTAATGTGACTTGTATTTCGTGACGCTTTTGTTTGTTGAAAGAAAAACAAAGAACTCTCTTAACTGTCTCTTCAGATACGCTAACGGGACAAACCATGCTGCGAGACATTTTTACCATCATCGAAATCAAGCTAGGTGGTTCAGATCAACAAAGGCGACGTGAAGACATTAAAGTTTTTTATGCTCGACTACAAAATCACTTGATGGTAAGCGGCAAGGAAGTCATTTAGTGACTGATAGAAAATTTCAAGATCGTAGTCATGTCTTCGGTAGTATAGTGGTCAGTATCCCCGCCTGTCACGCGGGAGACCGGGGTTCGATTCCCCGCCGGAGAGGTTTTTTATTTATTTTTGCGTGATGAAAATCTTGAGCTTTTTGATATCACTCATTATACGATAAAAAAATTTGAACAAACTTTATTCATTTATTTCTATCTTTCGACCATTACAAGTATTGATATATGACAAGATATCATATTAGGTATTATGACAAAATAATATTATTCAGTACAACAACAAACTAATATTACAAAGAACAACGTTGTTAAATAGAAATGGTTTCGTAAACCACGTCGTCTCCAGACCGCACTCCGGGTGTTGTGTTCGAGAAAATCACCCGACGTCACGTCCTATCTTAACAGCTATTCTATTATGTGAAAAATATTCAGTTCACCGAAGTAGTTTTACCGACGTAACTGAACTGCATCAAAGGGTTCAAACTTAAAATGAAGAGTGCGAAGTAAAACTGTATTGAAAAAATCGATATTACAATGAATATTGCTTTCAAAGTAATTTTAATGGACGCAATAAATAATCAATTTTCAATTAACTCAGTTAAATTTCGGTGAATGAAAGTAATTTGTTAGCTCAAAATTATTAATTATTAATTTAATTGCTGTATGCCTAATTTTAGCGGAACCTCAATATAACACAAAGTTAAATTCACGTTAAATCGTACGGGGAAATAAGTCTTGGGATGACATTAACATACCTACACGCTCTTATTATTATAATAATAGATGTAACATGGGTGCTTAGCTGGTTCCAGTGGGATCAGATGGTAGTGTAATAAACAAGTGAATATTGCTGCCAAGTTTCATCGCGCCCTTCCTCAGAAGAATAATAGCAGATAAAAAAATGGTTGTCTGTGAAGTCGGTTTAAGGACGGTACTTTAACGTGACAACGTCATGACAAAGCTCCGCTCCGCTCCGCCCCGCCCCGCTCCATTCCGCCCCGCCCCGCTCCACCCCGCTCCGCCCCGCCCCGCTCCGCTCCATTCAACTACGATCACCTACGGCATCGGCTACGATACGCCGATCGTAGCCGATAGTGCATCTCTCTCGTTTTTGCCGCTATCTCGCTCGCGGAACGCGACATTTTCTCATAGATGCGCCCGGCGCTCATCGTTTTATTAGACGTAATCACGTCAAAAAACATTTATCTTTTAGTATTTAATAAAACTTACAATCTTTTTGCACCGAACACAACCTATACTGGTCTGTCAAGTTCCATTCTAACAGTACAAAAAATATCCTTTTCAAGAACGCACGATCCAACATTTTTCGTCACACAACCCACTACGATCAGTTTACGCAAAAAGTTATTGATAGAATAAGGGTGAATATATTCTTAAGCAAAAAGAAACTATTGTTATACTTACATAGGTTTTTATTCATAGGGCGTACAAGAGCATATAATCTGACCATGGCAATTGGCAATAACACGCAACTCTTATGGATGTGGAATCTGTGTGCATGATTTAGTAGGGTTCGCGATATTGAAATTGGCGATGTCGTATGCTGATATTACTTGCTTTAAACGAGTAGTTTCTTTCGTTGTGAGTTAACGACTTTCTAAAGAAAGTTCTTTAAATGCATAGCTTGTTGCAATTGTATATTGAAAACGTACAAAATCTTTCTTTCCAGTAAAGTCACAATTCTTTGCGCGATTGTAATTTGAAACTAACTTCAAGTCAAGTTGTAAATAAACAAATTCAGATGAAAACGATAAAAGGAATACGTTAGATTTTTTCTAATGTTCAATGAAACACTTTTTGTAACATCTTATGAGTGACAGAATATAGATTCTCAGTGATAAAAAATGCTTTGACAAAACTGAAAACAGGCGTCACTTACACCAAATGAACGAATCTTCGCCATCCATAAAAGTGCTACATAAATCTGTACACAGCTGGGAAGCAATCAGGTTAACAAGCAATTAGTGATAACGGCCAGTGGGCTCGCCTGCCCCTGCGCCCCTACCTCGTTCGCAACACCGATACCTGTTATCAGGCCCCGGCTTTGTGAGTCTACAATGGACTTCTCCTTTTCACGGAACATAAAAGGACGTACAAATTACTGTAGGCATTTCTTTTCATTCCATTAATTTGGGCCGCGTTCAGCGCTTCAGAGATATCGGCCCTTTTCACGACGCCCGCTTTATTCTCCCTGCTTATTTCAAACCGTGACTCGTGTACGAATCAGCCGTATTGCTTCGAGGAGTGCGATTATTCAATGAATTCCTAATATGCCGGACCACTTATTTGATTAATTCACTATTTGATAAATATTTAATGGCATCGCATACTATAATATTGATAAGGATTTGTTTGCCAGCCGAGGAATTGAAGTAGCGGAACAGTTTTAGTCAGGTCTGATGAAGCCGTACTACCATTTCTACCACCAGCTATCATGAACCCAATACAATATACATCAATAATTCTTGACAAAAAATAACTGACTTCAAAATTAGGGATAACTCAAAAACTACTAGTCAGATCTCGCACAAATTTGAGTGGGACCACAGACAAGCACCAGCTTTAGATTAAAAAAACTTGAGTGGTGTCAAGGGACACCCGGATGGAACGAAGTTCCTTGCAGTCAGTACTAGGATAACAAAAACATGCAGCGAGTGTGCCAAAACAAATCTAAGGTATTACATTTCTCACGAAATTTAACTGAATACCTCCTCCTTTTTTGAAGTCGATTAAAAATTAAAATTATTCTATTTAGAGGACCCTGCTCTAGTTGGTTGCAAGGTTGCAACAGCCTGCGACAAGAGAGTTCAATTCCCGGCCAGGACTCATTCATGGGTGTAGTTGTCGTTTGCAAATGTATTGTCTATGCCACCCGCGACACAGATAATGCTATGAGTAACCAAGGGCTTATTAAATTATTTGTTATAAAATTAATACGCTGCGGTAAATACGACACAGCTCTGTACTTTCTAAAAACAATCCTATGAATATTGTGTTCGTATAAAGTTCTTAGATTTATTTACAAAGGAAGTAAAAAAACAGTCATTACTCAATAGCGTCACGTCCCGGGAAACTCATAGCGCGCGCCGCGGTAAGTGAATCAATACTACGATTTACTTTGTGAGTCTGTTTTACTTGGAGCGGCTCGACAGTGTACACTCTACACTGTACAGTCTACACGGTACAGACTCCACAGGCGCTTACAGTATTGACATTGTTCACTTAAGCTAATGGATGTTTTATGCCGTACATGATAATCCCATCCACTTTCGACACATTATGTGTGGTATAATTCGTGTTATTCGTCCCCCAGGGTTAAATTACATGTTGTGATGTTTTGTAGCATGAATAATAAAGCGTTTGGAGTGATTGATTGGGTTAAGTGTCTTTGGACGCAGTCGGCATTACAAAATATTTATGCCGTCCTTGATCATAGTAGCTAGCGATTTTGGAAGTATTTGGATTGCATACGAGCTTTCGACTTCTGACTGGTCAGCATTCCCTATATGTATAGGTATAATAATAAGAGGGCTGAATTACCTTTTTTATTCTCCTGGCTAGGAGATTTGCTTTTCTTATAAATTTTGTAACAGTTTCGTCTTTTGAAAGAATCTATCACCTGAGATCTATGGGACATAAACCAAAATATTTTTTTGTATTAATATTTTCAGGCGTTTCGTTAATATAAGTAATTCATAATAATTAAAAGTATATTAATATTATGCCTGGTAATTCGTAACGTTACAGCTAACTAAAGCTGAATAACTTGCTCGCCACTCAATCTAATCGGGCGACTGGATTTCAAGAAGCCTCCCTGAATGCAGAAGAATTTGACTCCCTTTGAAACATTATAAGCTGTTCAAATTTTATACATACAACGTGTTCAATGGAAGACTCATAAGGTGTCGAAGTTATCCTGTTTTAACTATTCAATGAACCTATAAATCGGATTACGTGGTAAAAGAATATTGACAAGGGCAGCTTCCGGATACAGTTCCAAGGCAATCAAGTAATAAATAAATATAATAACGCTATACACTCTTAGACCCACACTAGAATTCGTTGTGCCAATGGGCACACTTTGTTGTGCCATACAAATAGTTGTGCGTACGTAGTACATAGAGATATTATTATTACTATAGAGTGCGGGTATCACACAAATGGAACGGTACGCATCGTAGGCAGATGATCTATAGATACGTTTATCGATACGTGTATGACGGATAGGGATGTATCAATTACGTGCCGATCGGCAACGAGGTATCGATAAGTTATTTCGATAACTTATCTTATTTCCTACTATTAAACGAGAATTTTTTATATAAATATGTATATTTATTTATATATTTGTTTGTAATCACGTTCTCGATAACAGCACTAACGATTTCGATAAAATTTACAATGTTATGGTTTACGAGGGCGACTAATCGATCTAGCTATTTCTCATATCTGGGAAAATTTGTTTTCTCTATTTTCACTTGAGCAAGCTCATTTGCCCAGGCACTTATTACACCATTTGTTGTACTACAGTACATTAGTTGTACCTATGGCACCCATAATAGCAGATTCTCCTAGTGATGGAGCTGTGAGTGTGATCTATATTGTTGGTTATTTAAAATACGAAAGTCACTCAGTTTTATAGTTTTACACGAGTATTCTTGTTATTTAGACAGTAAATGTTTATGGTACAAACAACCGAAGAAAATATAGACATAGACTCAATTAAATAAATCATCCATTTTAATATTAATCTTGTTTTAATTTTACTTCAAAAATCATGAGTTATAGAAATTTCTGGAAATCGTGTGGACTTATTAAATAGATATGTATTGAGGTTGATAAAATAAAAAATCGGGTTTAAGTGTTTATCTTTTAATTACAAAATCAAATAATAATAATGATGTTATTCATATTAATCATATTGAATTTAAACATTTTCAATCAATCAATCATTTTATTGTGGACTAGGTGATACAAGTAGTTGTTATATACAATAAATATTTTAGCCTCTATGTCCTGCTTCACTGAGGCGTACAATAATATTAAAATTAAATTACAATTGTATTAAATTAAATAATATTAAAATAAAAATAAATCGTACTTTAAAATAAAGTAAAGTGAGTGAATAAAGTAAAGTGTTAGTAACATTTTTTCTTAAACAGACTATAGACTACCTGCGCCGACTACATGGGCGGACCGGTTCCGTTAAGCGCTGGCAGATCGGCGCCGGTAGCCAGCTTTCTACGTGAATACGCCCTTATGGTCCAAGAGCCCGTGAGTGCCAGACCTTCGGCATTTTATAAAAGCTGAAAATTTTTCTATGTATGTCCCTAGTACAGGTAAGAATGATCCCCACCCATGAAGCTGAGGCAGCGGTGGCTTTGGCAGGTAACAGGTAACAAAGGTGTATAAAATTCCATTTCAAATTTATCATAAAATAAAACTCAATTTTTTTATATTTGATTCATAATAATATCAAAACTCGCGTTGCTCATTGCCAGACAGTTAGTGTGGTTGCAACCCTCTGCCAGACACCCTTAAACTATTATAATTTATAATTATTCTTCGAGTTTCGTTCTCGATATTAGCATAGCAACACTTGTAGTAGCCACGTACCGCCCGCCATTTCGCACTGAATTTTAGAGGTAGATAAAAAATAAAACATAAAATTATCAATTTTTGTAGGGTAGATTTGTAAAACCTCACTTAGTTGGGGCGCTCTCCTCCTCGGTTCGTCATTCACGTTTCAGTGCTTCGCTGTTTCGCACGGGCGCAAAATTGAAGTTAAAAGCAAAAATGCTTAAATTAAAGTTTAAATAGTTAGAAGAAATCAATTACTTGTGTAAAATAATAAAAAGGTTAAAAAGAAAAATTAACCAAAGTAAAAGTGATCTACAGTGTGTATCGTTGGATTTGTACAAGGAATCGTTGGATTGGATTGGATAGCGATTTATCAACGCTTTTAATGAGCAGGTAGGTGAATTCCAGTATTCAAATACAGATGAATACAGCAAGTAACTAAAAATCATAACCCTACTTTAGTCGGTTAAAAATTGCTTGCAAATGTAATTCGCAAGGAAATTACACGTAATTACTAAGCAGAAATCTGTTATATATCAGTGAATATATAATTTTAATATGAATACCCTCAGGGATTCCTCTTTTATTCTCTCCATTACTAGCACGTGTTTTCCGTATGGAAAATATATTACAATATTATTTAAATTCATAACTGGATTGTCCTTTGGGGGCCTTCCAAATAAATACCTGCTAACCGGAATTACCTGGGGGGTTCTTCCAAAGCTAATAAATGTATTCCATAAGGAATTTATCAATTTATATGCAACATACTCGGATTATTCTTTGGTGGATTCCAAATAAAAAAGTACCTGTTAATTGCTAGTACATGTATTCTGTAAGGAATTGATATTGCATTAGTGTACAAATACGACGTGCATAATGATGACGTGCATAAGTGTATCAATGATACCTACATGAATAAATGATTTTGAATTTGAATTTGAAATACAAAATATAATCGCGTTTTCTTTTGAAGGCCTTCTAAATAAAAATAAAAAGTGCCTTCTAACAATAATCACCTATAAGGTTCTTCCATCGCTAGTATGTACTAGTACTATTTTTCCGTAATGAATTTATATCGAAATAGTATATGTACGAGCTAACTCGTACATTTTGCATATCAGCAATTATTGCAATGCATTGTTTAGTGCAATTAAAGGTATCTTACGGGACAGTCGCGTTTTCATTGACATTACATTGACATTGACACAGCCGAACTTGTAGCTGACCCGTACATTTTGGTCCTTCGAGCAATTTCTGGACCTCGCGACCTTCGCGTGGATTGCAGTGACAGTTTTGTGACATTTTTGTGACAGTTTAAAATATTTTTTTGACAATTTTTAAATAATACAGTGAGAAATTGACATTCAGTTTGCATTACATTTTTACATCTTTATAATTTACGATAGCAATTGCAGTGACATTTATACAGTAATATTGACATTTTAACAGTTTAAATCATTAAGTTTTGCAAATTAAATACTTTGTGGCATTGTTATAAGGTGATATTGTGACATTTGTGAGTTTATTGGAACACAGAAGAGGTGAACCTCGAACCAACATCATCAAAGGTGGTAGCTGCAGACCAAGTAAGATCGTTTCATATTACTTTTTGCAATGGAAGCAATTATTCAACGTCAGCAAGAGATCATTGAAAGCGTCAAGCAGTTAAATATAAACTTTAAAAAAGATTCTAAAAGTAGGAAGACACCCGAGTATATAAAAAGTAAATTGCATAGCCTTGACACCCTTTTTCAAGATTTTATATTTAATCATAATCAATTACAATCGTTTCCTGACAAATCGCATGAATATTTTTTGAAAGACATGTATGGCCAGTTGAAGGGATTTTATGATAGTACCAGGGACATGATCGCTAACTATAACATCAATAGCGAACCGGGTCCTTCTACATCCCAGCAAAAGTCACAACCACTTGAAAAGGTGTCAGAGGAAGTTCAAACTATGGGGAAGGTCATGGAACTGATACAAATGCAAAGAACCAACTTTAGGGCTTTTAAAAGAACGGTACAGAGCTGCAAGGTAGAAGATGGTGCTGACAAGTGGGAGATAGAAGATAAGTTGCGCAATATACAATCCCGTTGGAATAACATTGACACGTTACATTGGCAAATAGATAATATTTTAGAGGGTTCCGATGAGACATACGAGCTAGAGTACACGAGCCACGAAACTATTTATGAAAACTGTAAAAAGATACTCAATAGAAAACTTTCATCCGTAATACACACTCAACATTCTACTCCGCAAATAGATATACCTATATTCTCGGGAAATTACATTTAGTGGCCAACATTTCTAGATTTATTCACGGAGGCTATACATAACAACAACTCCTTATCAAAAGCTCAAAAAATGCAACATTTGAAAAGTAAGCTACGTGGAGAGCCAGAGCGACTTATCCAGCATCTAAATATATCATCAGATAACTATGACACCGCGTGGACTATTATTAATCAACGGTATAATAATGAACAGGCATTATTTACTAAACAAATAGAGGTATTTCTCAATCAGCCCCCTATTCAAAAACAGACATCATTTGAACTGAAAAAATTGCATGATACGAGTACTGAATGCATTAACGCGATCCAGAACTTAGGGGTGGACACTTCTACTTGGGGTCCTCTATTAGTGCATCTTATATCAAAGAAGTTAGATAATGACACATTACGAGATTACCGGGAATCGAGAAAAGCACCTAAATCCTTGGCAACTTTCGACGAAATTATGTCATTTTTGGAGAGTAAATTTACAGCCCTTGAGCCTATGTGCAAAAAGTATGAAACAACCCCCTATAAGCCATTAAATAATTCAATAATCCATGCAAAGAAAGATAGTAATAAAACATTAAATACGCGGTTTTCTAAATCGTCTTATAATCGAGCATATCATACAAGCATCGCGACAGCGAAATGCCCGGTCTGCAGTAATTCGACGCATGCATTGTTTCAATGTAAAAGGTTCGAGAATATGACAAATGTGGAGAAGCGAAGCATTTTATCAAAATATAAGATATGCAATAATTGTCTTTACATCCATGAGCATAATGTTTGTAATTCACAAAAACGATGCAAAAGGTGTTGTCAAGCGCACAACACATTGATACATGACTTATTTTCCAATGCAAGTCATCGCCCCCAGCAACAGCAAAATGCACAAACAACCGTAAGCCACGTGCAAAGCGATGATGAAATATTATTGACAACGGTGCAACTACAAGTTCAAGCTAAAGATGGTACCTACATAACACTAAGAGGTCTACTAGACCAAGGTTCCCAATCTACATTGATTACAGAGAATGCTGTACAACGATTAGAATTGCAACGTCAACATTTCAATGCAAACATATGTGGGGTAGGCACCCTGTCCAATAAGAGTAGAGGAAAAGTTCAATTGACATGCAAATCGACTTATGACAATTTTACATTTAATACAGACGCATTAATTATGCCTAAACTAATACATAACCTGCCTACGCATTCCTTTTCAAAGAAAAACTATGTTCACTTACAGAACATCGAACTCGCCGATCCGTGTTACAATATTTCGATGCCTATTGACATATTATTTGATGCAAAAATATATTCAGAAATTTTAATGGATGGAATATTGAGAGGATTACCGGAACAGCCTATTGCACAGCAAACTAAACTAGGATGGGTGCTATCGGGAAATGTGACAAAAAATGTTAACTGTCATGTTATTATTAACAACAAAGAAGACATAAGTAGATTCTGGGAGATGGAAGACATAAGTAAACAAGATGATGAGATGACAGAGAGTGAAAAATTTTGTGAAGACTATTACATTAAAACAACACGACGACTACCTAATGGAAAATATGAAGTGAGACTACCGATGAAACCTAATTTTGAAAAATATTTGGGAACATCTAAAACTAAAGCCATTGCACAGTTTAATAGCTTGGAGCAAAAATTTTCTAAACAGCCTAAATTACATGAAGATTATCGGAAGTTCATGGAGGAATATAAAGAGTTAGAGCATATGAAGGAATGTGACACCAGTACTCAGACAATCAGCTGTTACTTACCTCACCATGACGTACATAAACTCGATTCATCTACTACAAAATTACGCGTCGTCTTCAACGCGTCTTCCAAAACATCAAGCGGCTACAGCTTAAATGATCTGATGGAAACTGGACCTAAATTGCAACAAGACATCCAACAGCTATTAATACATTGGCGTTCATATAGATATGTTTACTCCGCGGACTGCGAAAAAATGTATCGGATGATTTTATTACATGACAACGATCAACAATTGCAAAAGGTTGTATGGAGAAGTAGTACTGATGAAATCATTAAAGAATACCAACTGTGTACACTCACCTATGGCATGAAAGCATCGCCATTTCTTGCAATGCGGACGATGAAGCAGTTAGCACGTGACCAAGCTACTCAATACCCAGTCGCAGCAGACGTTCTAGAAAATAATTTTTATGTCGATGACTTGTTAGCAGGCAGCCATACTATCGAAGAGGCTAAGCAAATACAGATGCAGTTGATAGAGATGTTACGGAGCGCTGGATTTAATTTACGTAAATGGTGTAGCAACGCGCCTGAGCTATTACATGATTTATGTGAAGAGCAAGTCGATCCAGCATTTATTGACTTTAAATATGACAATTCTACAAAAACCTTAGGATTACGATGGGATGCAGCATCTGACACATTTAAATTTCAAAGCAAAGTACATACTGAGATTAAACAGGAATGCATGACAAAGAGAGAGATGTTATCTCATATTTCAAAAATATATGACCCCCTTGGATGGCTTTCACCTATTTCTATCAGAGCGAAATTACAATTTCAGCGTGTTTGGTCAACTGGAATTAACTGGAATGACAATATACCTCCTGACATGCACCACGAACTGATGCAATTGCTAGAAGAGCTAAAGCATATCGATTCTATTGACATACCACGATGGTTGGGTAGCTCTATGTCTCCCATAGAGCTACATGGGTTTGCCGATGCCTCAGAAAAGGTATACGCATGCGCTATATATTTAAAAACTCAAAATGGCAATGAGGACGTTACAGTGACATTGATTGCAGCCAAAACAAAACTAGCTCCTTTGAATAAACAAGTCACCCTGCCAAGATTAGAACTATGTGCTACTGTTTTATTAGCAAAATTGATGAAGAACGTACTACATTCATTACCCCAGCAAAATATTAAAATATTTGGATGGACAGATTCGATGATAACATTGGGTTGGCTACAGGGAGAGAGCACTCGCTGGAAAGCATTCGTTGCCAACAGAGTACGAATGGTGACAGAAATCATACCCGCTTCTTGTTGGAATTATACCCGGTCGGAAGATAATTCAGCCGATTGCGCAACGAGAGGGTTAAACGTACAACAACTTAAAAATCATACAATTTGGTGGCAAGGCCCCAAGTGGCTTAAAGATAACAATTATGTACCTGAAAATTCTGATATTATCATGCCGACATTGGAATTAAAAAATTGTAAACAAGTAAACATTGTGCATAATTTACAGTCAGAATTTTTAATTGAACTATTAAATAAACACAGCAGCTGGACTCGTGCAACAAGAGTCCTATCATGGGTCTCACGGTTCATTGCGAACACGCGCAAGAGCGACAATGCCCTCAAATTAAATTATTTAACAACCAAAGAAATAAATTCCGCAAAATATTCATTTATTAGAGTAGTACAGCATGAGCACTTTTCTATCGAAATCTTAAAATTAAAACTAAATAAGAGAATTAGTTCAAAAAGTAATATATTACCCTTAAATCCATTTATTGACAATGAAAATATCCTTAGAGTTGGAGGGAGGTTGCAATATTCAAACATGACATACAATTCTAAACATCCGATATTAATTCCTCACAATTCACATTTGACAAATATTTTAATTGATAATGCTCATAAAGCGACTTTACACGGTGGCCCCTCACTGACATTGACATATTTACGTGAAAATTATTGGATCGTCGGAGGGATAAGAAGTGTTAAGAAACGTATACGAGAATGCACTATATGTCGCAGGTTTAGCGTTCAGCGCCACGCCCAGATAATGGCTCATCTTCCAGAAGCTAGAGTGACACCTTCGAGGCCCTTTACCCACACAGGGGTGGACTTCACTGGATATGTTGACATCAAAGCTAGCAAAGGAAGGGGAGTGAGAATGACAAAAGGTTATATAGCCGTTTTCGTTTGCTTCAGCACCAAGGCTATTCACTTGGAATTAGTCTCTGATCTTTCAACACCCTCATTCTTGGCTGCATTTAAACGTCTATGTGCTAGACGAGGAGTACCAAAGTATGTTTACTCAGACAATGGCACAAACTTTGTCGGAGCATCCAGATGCCTGAAAAAAGATTTTCAAATGGGACTTATGACAGCTAACAAGGATTTCATTGATGACATTAATAGCATGGGCGTCACGTGGAAATTTCAGGCACCACTGTGGCCCAGCGCTGGTGGATTATACGAATCTGGCGTGAGACGTGTCAAACACCATCTGAAACGCATAATTGGAGAGCAAAAATTGACATTCGAGGAATTTTATACCTTATTGACACAGATTGAAGCGTGCCTAAATTCAAGGCCCCTGTACAGACTGACAGAGAACATTGAAGATGGATTTATTACACCGGGACATTTCTTAATTGGTGCACCGTTACTTTCAACTCCATTATCTGACACCAATGAACCTACATCCTTGACAAAACGGTGGCAACTGCTTGAGAAAATGCAAAAAGCATTCTGGACGAAGTGGTCCAAGGAATATTTACACCAGCTCCAGGCCAGATATAAATGGCATTATCCTTTAAAAAATTTACAAATAAATGACATCGTTTTATTAAATGAAGAGCACATGCCACCTTCGAAATGGGCGCTTGCAAAAGTAAGTGAAGTACATCCTGGAAAAGATGGACACGTGAGAGTAGTTACAGTGAAAACAACGAATGGATATTTCAAACGACCAATTACTAAATTAACACCCTTGTTAGAAGAACCTAAGACCGAACAAACAGCAAGCAATCATAGAACCCGACGCAAGCGACCCAATGCCCTGTTTACATTCTTGCTTTTATTAATTTCGATAATAACTCCCGTGTATACAACTGTTGAAGTGACAACCCTACCTACTAACAACACTCTTTATTTTGATAAACTGTCTGATCTTCGTATAGTGCAAGACGACTGGAAATTAATTATATATTACAATATGACAACTTATTGGCAAAATATAAACATCATTGAGAAATATGTAAATCATTTAAAAGTTTTATGCGACCAGCAAAATATGTTTTCACCTATAGTATCTCAATTAAACAACGAATTAACCGAACTTCAGCATTATAATGACATTATGTTGTATAAAGAGAACAGACGAATGAAAAGAGGGTTAATTAACGGAATTGGATACATTGCAAACTCATTATTCGGTGTTCTTGATGACAGATTTGCGCAGAAGTATGAAAGTGACATAGAAATGATACAAATGAACGAAAAACATCTATTAGAAATGTTTAAAAATCAAACATCGATATTAGAGGCCGAAAATAACATATTAAAACGAAACGAAGCTCTTATGGTTAAACAATTTAATTTTATTACTGAGCACTTAAACAATATTACACAAGAAGTCAATCAAATAAAAAATGCAACCAATTTTGTACTCAACTCCTATTATGTATTGACAACTGCATTATCAGCAAATATAATACTGTCGCATTTGAGAAGAATACAAGAAACGCTCATAGACACCGTAACTGACATATATCATGGACAGATTAATATACATTTACTGTCTCCGAATCAATTACAAAACCAATTAAATTTAATATCAAGTCAATTGCATGAAGAACTCACGATTCCTGTAGAAGACGCTAAAGATCTCTACAAATTAATGTCAGTACAGGCAAGAATGACAGCAAAATACTTAATCATGGAAATAAAGATACCAATGATATACAGAGACGTATTTGAGTTGGACAGAATTATATCGTTGCCCCAGTTCAACGGGAACAAATCCATATACAATATACCTGCAACCGAATATATCGCCTTTAATGTTAAAAAAGATAGCCTGATGCCTCTAGTATTGTCAGACATCCAATCATGCATGAAATTTAAACCAGACACAATGTTTTGTTACGAAAATCATCCTATCTACCACATAAATATGCAAAAGTCAATATGTGATTTACAATTAAAAAGAACGGTAAACATTGACAATGAACATTATTGTCGGCCGGAGATAAGAGAGTGCGGCGACGCCTGGATCAAATTGCAGCAGCGCGGCCTTTGGCTCTACTCGTGTTGCCGAGAGTGCACTGTACGCGTTTTATGCACAGCTGACTTTGTTGTCAAACAACTAAAGGGAAACGGTATCCTTCATATCCCGACAGGATGCATGATCAAGGGTGAAAAGTTTACCATTCATGCACAATACGACTATAAGACAAAACTGTCTATGATGACGGACGTTGCATTGTCGTATGTACCGTATGAAACGTCACCGTTAAACAACATTCTCAACTCGAGCTTACCGCAAGTGGCATTAAATAAAATCGAGACGCATGAGAAAATATATAAGCAAATATCGGAACAGATAGATGTATTACAAAGGCAAGAATTACAGCCGCGAAATGTGGAATATCACCACATTATATCCTACTCGATACTATCTGCAGCGATAGTAGGTGTGGTGGGATACGTTGCATTCAAACGCTGCCGTCGCTGGACGTGCGGCGTGTGGAGGCCGCAGCCGCAGCCGCAGCCGCCCGCGCCGGAGCCCGCCGTCCCCATGCACGCCCTCTCCAGTGGAGGCTCGGTCCTGAGCGTTGACAGAGCCACGTCCCCGACGTTAGCCAGGAACATTCGTTTTGAAAACTTACCTGAACCTTAATCAGTGTTAAGTGCAGTGTCAATTTTTATAATGAGTGTCAAGTGCAGTGTCAATTTTTATAAGTTTTTTTATTATTATTTTTGTGACTTTGTTTTTTGATTTTTTACATTTTTTAATTAGTATATTTTTACATTGAATGTTTTACATTTCAAATATTTTTATTGCTTCTATTGTTCATTGCTTATACATATATATTATGTTAGTGACAGTTTTTACATTTTGAATTATTGGTGTGTGAATATTTTTAGCATAATTTAGTGCAATCAGTTATTTTAGTGTTTTTTTTGGTGCAATTTATTTTATTATTTTACATTTACTTGACATTATGTATTTCTTTTGAGGCTGGCAATATGTACGAGCTAACTCGTACATTTTGCATATCAGCAATTATTGCAATGCATTGTTTAGTGCAATTAAAGGTATCTTACGGGACAGTCGCGTTTTCATTGACATTACATTGACATTGACACAGCCGAACTTGTAGCTGACCCGTACAGTATATAAATACAAAACATAATCGGATTGTCCTTTGGGGACTCCTGTGGAGTTCACTGCTGGCATTACTTTTGAATTAGTTTTACGCAGACAACTGCAACAAAAAGTACTCGCAAAGTAAACTAAAGTAATCGGATCTACCTGTGGGGTATTTCCTCCGCATTGTACATGTATTCCATGAAGAATCCTCACCGTGTTACGGAGACAACTGAAACAAAAAGTTCTTGCTAATCGGACCTACCTGAGGGACATTTCCTCTGCATTGTACATGAATTCCATGAAGAATCCTCACCGTCTTACGGAGATAACTGAAACAAAAAGTTCTTGCTAATCGGACCTACCTGAGGGACATTTCCTCTGCATTGTACATGAATTCCATGAAGAATCCTCACCGTGTTACGGAGACAACTGCAACAAAAAGTTCTTGCTAATCGGATCTACCTGAGGGATATTTCCTCTGCATTGTACATGTATTCCATGAAGAATCCTCACCGTGTTATGTAGACAACTTCAAAAAAGTACTCGCTAATCGGATCTACCTGGGGGGTATTTCCTCTGCATTGTACATATATTTCATGAAGAATCCTTACCGTGTTACGCAGACAACTGCAACAAAAAGTACTCGCTAATCGGATCTACCTATGGGGTATTCCCACTGCATTGTAAATGAGTTCCAGAAAGAATCTTCACCGCATTATGCAGCTGACTAGCGTATATTCCATACGGAATTAATATTGCACGCTTCGTTTTCGTTGAACTACACAAAGTACTTGAGAACGATTGGGATTACTCAAACAAAAAAGAAAAATCTAAATATATATATATATATGTATATATTTCTAAAGGAACTCAAGTCACGCTGCACAGCACACGGTGAACTGAAACAAGTACTTATTTTTTCGCATGAAACTGCGAAGGATTTTTATTCAACGAGCACGGGCTGTATACGAGCAAGGGCTGTATATTATTTATTTATTCACAATAAAATGTAAACGTAACAGGTTCATTTAAACCTAACACCTTTTACAATTTACACGAATCAAGGGTGATTCTCTCACCATCTGCAAAATTCCATCTTGGTACTGCAAACAACGTTCGTCGACGCGCGTGAGTACATTATAATAATATATTCAATTACCAGCAATAATGACAATGAAAATTGCACTACTTTCATCCATCCAGAACTTTGAAGTTCACAAGTAGTGTGAAGTTGTTATAACAATTATTATAGTATCAACTTTTAAGTTTTTTGCTAACCGCACCACTGCAACGGTGGTACTCAATACCGACGGTGATACCTTAACAACAGTAGCTGTCTATTCCGTCGACAACGCATTGGTGATGCCTTTTTTTTCGTGGGTTGTGAATTAAATTCACTTTGATCATAAAGTCTGCGAATCAATAACCAGCTAAGCCTGTCATCAGGCCCTTAAGCAACAGTAACTTTTCAGTAATATTTCTGAAAACCGCCGTAAGGAGCGTAAAAATTGTTCGACCTGCTGGTCGAACTATGCATATGTGACTCTCACACAAAGGTAGCCAATGCTGACAACAAAGCCAGCCTAAAAACAGCCTTAAACTGTCAGCCGTAGACGTAAGTTCTAAACGTTCTCACGATACGGATTATAATAATAATAAGACTAAGATATTTTATCTATCAAATCTATTATTGATTCACGAAAGATTGTCTTGTTGATAAATTCGGGAACATACCATTCTTATGTCAGCGTAGAACAATTGGCATAAATGTACCTAATTATACAATAACATCGCACATGTTCCAATAAAAAAGAAAATAACAATTCAGACATTGAAGTACAATGTATTATGGATTTAATTAGATTGAAAGTAAAGTAATAAATGTATGTCTACAAATTGATACCTATACCTATTGGCTTATGAAATTATGAGTACTAATTCCGAATTTCAAATTATATTTCAATATCTGAGGAAAACTTAATTTAAGTTCTAAAACTCTTATAAATTGATGTGATCAGTTGTTCAATTTCAGCCGAATTGAAGAAAATAATAAGCTATATCCTGTTTGTACACCGTTTGGCTTAATATAGCTAATATTTTTAACGGGTTTTTAATTTACTGAGGCGTACGGAATACTTGTCTTTTCTACATAATAATAATAAACAAATAAACTTAATTGAGTGAATTATTTTCTGGTTGGCCTGCCGGTCAATGATAATGAAATTACAAATAGTAGGTATACTACTGTATACCCTCTGTATATGTACGATTAATTGTATTATCCATTGCTTAATGTATTAGTAATTTATTTATTGCTCAATTAAAAGTAAAATTTTTGAATATTGGATATTTTTTGATTAATTCCGTGCTAACGGACGATTGATTAATTTTTGCCTACCAGGCTAGAGATACAAACATCTTCTATACATGCAAAACATGCATGTATACCGCAGATTGTATAATTATACAATATTATGCTCCGTATGTGCATGTCTCAACAACGGGGTTCCGCCTCCAAAGTAACCAGACATTATCACTAAGACAACATTATACTCAACAAATGATCGTTTAAATTTGCCATCGAGTGATACTGTAAAATAAGACAAACAATAATGTATTTATTATTTATTTATTTCAACAAACAGGTACAATTGCATGCTTTACACGTCTGCCAGTAGTTCTCGTGGATTACAATATACGAGTACGTACTCCCAACGTACTTATTTTTTACTTACTTGTTTTTAATGTTGCAGGTGTCAGTTCTAGGACGGAGGTACACTTAGGATATTGTGGTTTGATTTAATTATATGCGCTATGACTGCGCGGCTGCGGTCCGCCTATATATCTGTCATCCTATAAACTTAACAATGAGATTGTTTCTTAATGGCCTCCACCCATAATTTTTTTAACATTGAGTATTTTTATTTTAGGTATTATATGTATACTTAACTAATCACACTATCGTTACCAGATTCAAGTCCGGATATTGTTTCCCTTATAAAAACATCCCAACTGCTTACGCATAGTACTGCATATGTGATGGAAAACAGTAGTTTGCGTATCGTCAATTCCCCACGAAAACAATTTTATCCTTACAATACTTTGTAATAGAATTTCTCTTATTGTTTCACACAAGTCTTAATTCTACAGATCATAAGGTTACCGCAGTTCACCCAGGTCCTTGGTAATTGGTCAAATCAGTCTAGACAAATAAGGATTATATTTTATATATTTTTCTATAGAAAATATTTTCATTGCGGCCTACTACTTAAATACTAATTAATTTGGAACATAATAATATCCAATGTTATTCAATTTAGTATTTTTTACAGCACATATATTTCATGTGATTTTCGGCCGCAAAGCTCTAAAAGAAGTCAATACATTGATTTCGTTTTTTATACAGGACTGGTGGATGCTCTGTGTGTTCCATTACACTTATAAAATCTCTGATAACAATTATAGATCAGTGTTTTTTGTGTTAACAATCTGTTCAAATTGTTTTATGGGAAAAATGGAAAATCTACTTTATCAATGGATGGATTTTAGTGGCCTCAAACCACTTTCGGATTGTTGCCTTTCAAATTAAACCATTTTGAGACATATCGGTTGGATGGTTTCCCAGTCTATGGAAAACATCCGTACAAACGTTTTATGTTTTTATATACATTATAGATAGATAGATAATGTTTTAATTAAAACAGTGTTTTTATAGAAACTTTTAATTCTACTTACAGGTTTGGAATTAATTGTGGTTGGCAACATAGTTGCTGCTTTCGTTGCTACACTCGCTGTAGTAGTGTGACCAAAAGCTACAAAAAAAAATGGATCTTTCGGGAAAGAACAAATTTCAGTCAACACAATTATCATCAAATTACTTACTCTCTTAGTACTGGCAAGGGTTACATAAAAAGGATACCATATATATTATCGATAATATTGCCAAATGTATATTTACCTCATATAAGTAATTTACTTATTATCCTTAAATATTTTAATGAATATTTTACATAAAAATTTCAGAATTCAGTGGATATTCCACTTTATTCGGTTAACATTACACTCGTCATGTTCATAGCAAATACAGTTAACTACTTATCAGTAGCATAATTACCGAGTGTGTTTTAAATACGGTATTACATATATATACTGTTGTCACCAATATATTGTTCAATAGATTGAAATTAAAGAGAAAAATATTGCTATCATATTACAATTAAAAATAATATAATATCATTAGTTTCACGACTACCTTCTCTAAACGTCTACAAGTGTTGCTATGCTAATATCGAGAACGAAACTCGAAGAATAATTGATGATTAAACGAACTTACCTGTAAGTGAAGTTCAATCCCAATTATTCGAGAGCTTCGTTCGAAGATATTAGCATCCCTCCCTCCCTAGTGTACATGTCATATACACTACACCCCTAGTCGTGAAACATGAAACAGCTCAGCAAATCTCTGAACTGAATGACGAACCGAGGAGGAGAGCGCCCCAACTAAGTGAGGTTTTACAAATCTACCCTACAAAAATTGATAATTTTATGTTTTATTTTTTATCTACCTCTAAAATTCAGTGCGAAATGGCGGGCGGTACGTGGCTACTACAAGTGTTGCTATGCTAATATCTTCGAACGAAGCTCTCGAATAATTGGGATTGAACTTCACTTACAGGTAAGTTCGTTTAATCATCAATTATACTTACGTTATATTATAAAACCTAAATTTTATATATAATTTTTTGGGGGCCTATTAATCTATGTTTACATAATAGCCGGACAGTTTCGACGGTTCTATCATCTTGCCAGACGCATTCAAAGTAAGCAGTAGTTCGGAGAGCAAGGAGCGTATACAGTAACTAGTGCGAGTGAGACAGAGCGCTTGGTCTATTGCGGCCCTTCATTGCGCATCAGCTGTTGTTTATTGTAACTATCTGGTGAACGACTATGCTCATAATAAATGTATTATTTTTCTGTGCAGTTTATAAAATAAAAGTGATCAGTTGTAATAAAGTGCTATCATGAGTGACGAAAAAATAGTTTGCTTTGTTTGTAAGAAAAGTGATGAACATATAATAATATTTTCTGAGGAAACTTTAAAAAAATGCCAGACTATTCTTAAATTACGAAAAATACATAACCTAAAATACAGAGACATTATTTTACCCAGTGCTAGCTGCCTGGACAGACTTCGTTCTGTCAAAAGTTTTTTTCTTATTTTGAGATGTAAGCTATCCTATCTTTCAAGTTGGCTCAAACTGCACACGGTGTGCAAATTTGATTAAAATCGGTTCAGCAGTTTAGGAGTCCATCGCGGACAAACAACGTGACACGTAATTTATATATAGTAACTAGCTGCCCGGACATGTATGGAAATGTCAGTCCTTAACTTTTCGGGGGGGGGGGGGGTTGAACCCCCGAAACCCCCCCCCCCTGGCTACGCCCATGCTTTGGGAGTCTCCAGGTACCTAATTTAAACAATGATATTCCTGGGTGACTTAATGTCGTCTTATAACACCCAAAAAAGCACAATATTTTGTATTCCTGTTTGCCATATTAAATACTTTTATAAGTCACACGCCGCACACGGCCACCACGGAACTAAACTAAAATAATTTGTTATTTGTACCGTGGGGCGCCCGGCCCCGGCCGTGGCTCAACCCGCGCTGGTTCGCCACAGTTTCTGCCCTTTACTACACTTATTCCGATGTGTGTAGGTATGATGCGCGTTTCGACCGTTTGTATGAAGAGCGAATACTGTTAGATTCCTATATTGTGCTCCTTGCTCTCCGAACTACTGCTTACTTTGAATGCGTCTGGCAAGATGATAGAACCGTCGAAACTGTCCGGCTATTAAGTAAACATAGATTAATAGGCCCCCAAAAAATTATATATAAAATTTAGGTTTTATAATATAACGTAAGTATAATTATAAATTATAATAGTTTAAGGGTGTCCGGCAGAGGGTTGCAACCACACTAACTGTCTGGCAATGAGCAACGCGAGTTTTGATATTATTATGAATCAAATATAAAAAAATTGACTTTTATTTTATGATAAATTTGAAATGGAATTTTATACACCTTTGTTACCTGTTACCTGCCAAAGCCACCGCTGCCTCAGCTTCATGGGTGGGGATCATTCTTACCTGTACTAGGGACACACATAGAACAATTTTCAGCTTTTATAAAATGCCGAAGGTCTGGCACTCACGGGCTCTTGCTCTATTATATTTACATTCCTAGCTTACGTTAAAATACTTTCGCACTATAAATATTACAAAGTATATCATACAAAACACACACTATAATGATTTATAATAAATGTTTATAAGATTTTGACTATTAAAGTTACATAAATATAATACGTTGTTCTCATAGCAAACATTTCAAAACACATTTTAAATATAGACTACAGCGTTGGTCGCATCACATCACTGCTGTCTCGCGAGGAGAGCGCGGTGCGCGGGCGGTCTTTCCGTGCCCGCCCCTCACGTCTCCTTCACACCCGCGATGCGTGATTTGTTTTCGTAAAAATAAATATAAAAATCAACTTACCGATGAAATGTGATACTGGATTTCAGTTTTGTGTGTTTCCTACTATCGTTTTTGCAAGATGGAACTGCACATTTGACCATTTTGAAACGTAAATAATTAAAAATCTCTCTTGAACCGCACACCGCTAGCAATCAACCACGACTACAAGCGCTCGCGACGGGAACGTCGTGTTGTTCTCACCAGTGCCTACTGTTCCCACTTCGTTACACTCCCTCTATACTAATACTTACTTTATGACGTAGTAGGTCCATCAGGAAACCGCGGTGTAAGCATGGACAACGCACAAAGACAACAAAACACACACCCAAATCGAGAGCTTTTAAACCTATCATTCTAATTTCCACCTCGCTGGGAAGCGAACCCTTTGAAAGGCAGTCGGGCATGGCAACCATTGCGCCACACGGTCGTTCAATACATTTCCACGTCGTCGCATTTCGTGATAGAGAAGGGCATGAATTTGAATATTCCTGCATAATGACAGACGCGAGGCCCGATGGATGTCACACGGACGCGGACGTGAGCCGTGACACACAAACCTGGAAACGCTCACACGACCCCGTATCGACTTTTCTTGAGTCACGCTAAAACTAGTTTGGATTCAATTCGTATGGCTGCGTTATTTCAGATCTTCGCATATTTACGTTATCTTATGGTTCATCTGAGATTGGAAGATTTGATTTTTTACTTCAGAACATTGCGTTTAGTCCAAAAGCAGAGGTTGTCAGTGCTAATAAATGTGTTGTTATAGGCGTCCGCCGAGGTGGTACTTGTTATAGTTAAATAATAGTTATCCTCTCTCTGCTGCACCGCTTCACCAGGCACGAGTTGAAAACCACCAACGAACCTTTGGTAGCACGACATTAGTGAGCGGCCACTGGCAACATACCATCAGATAGTTCCGACGAGTCAAATCTGTTTGTACCCTATCGACATCCTAACCACTATTTCTTTGGTTGGTATTTCTATGGTCAAAAAAGGTACACCAAAAATACACGCTAGCTACCAAGCTATCACAGATTTCTAATGCATGTCGATTAAAATAGTTACAACGACTTAATCCCACTAATGGTATTATTATAGTGACATTACTATTAGCGCGATGCCGCAATTATCGTCACTTTCCTTCGGTAGTAAAAAGCTATTGATTAAACGAAAGTAATAGTTATAGCTTCTGTGCGGTAACTCTTAATGCATATTCACTTGTACTAGTAGACTTGCCATATAATATTAATTTAATGTTTGCAAGAAGATTATAATATTTAACGTGTGTAGCTTTTGTTATTCATAAGTTGTTTATAATTCTGTTTTGGATACTAAACTGTTGTCTGCTTCTTGAGAACTGCACCGTACTTGTTGTATACCGATGGACTAACTCTTGACTTTAATAATAGATGTAGCTCACATTAAAACAGCCAAAAAATCGATTTCACGTGAGATGGTAAGTGGCGATTAATTTCAACTAGTGATGGTGTGTGCATTAACTTATGTAGTAAAAGTTTCTTCACTATTCTCTTGAAGCGTCCTACACTACATATCGGTGGTCAACATTTATTAGCGTTCAATCTGATTTCATTTGTACATCTACGAAAGTTGTAAAATCCTATGTAAAGAGAGCCAGTCCAAATCATTGCTTTAACGTTATAAAGTATCTTAGTTTTCTTTGTGTCCAGAAAAAGTAGTAAAATCAACTGTTAGTAGTACGCAACACCATTTGTTCTAATACATTTATAAACCGTACTAGTATCCGTACAAGATAAACTCCACGATTACTTTATAAATCCTGTCTATAATTAATTACTTGTATGATGTACGAGTACCTTGCAGCAAGGCTATTCTGTTTTGTAACTCGACAGCGGAATCCGCGATGAGTGTCAAAATTCCTTGCCATAATTGACACTCATCGCGGATTCCTCTGTCGAGTTACAAAACAGAATAGCCTTGCAGTAGGTACTCGTAAATCGTGCAAGTAATTAATTATAGACAGGCTTTATAAAGTATTTAATCGTCGAGTTAATCGTAATAAATCCCCGTAGCTAGTTCGGCAGCGTACCAACTCAACCCACATAATGTTTTCAACTGCCATCAATATCACAGGAGCCGCAGGAGTAGCAGAACGTACCATTGTTGCGCAACTTGTGGAGCAGTTGGCGGGCTGTATTTGTTTGATTGCTGTAATTGTTCTTGGTAGTTGGAGAGTTATTCCATCCGGGTTTAAGATTTTCACTAAGTTGACGATGTCGTAATTTACTAGTGCCTTGTTATTTAGTTCAATAGGATATCCAATTAATATCTTTACTTAATAGAAATGAAACTGGGATTTAGTATATCGCACCTTCGGTGGTACAAGGGCACATCTTACAAAAAATCGTAAAATGACAAAAATTTAACAAAAAATATTTGACACCTGCAAAGTACATGCCATATTCACAAATAAATGGGTCGTATTTCATGCAAAGTACAAACACTTTGAAGCAATACAAAGACGAATAATACCACTCGGAATGCAAAAAAAAAACTTTAAAATGGCTCTCCTGTAAAATTACAAAAGTGCAGTTGAGCCCTTGTACCACCGAAGGTGCGATATATCTAATAGTATAGTGTGTTAATAGGCGAGCAATGAGCATTCGAACCAATTGATGATAAAAAGTTATCCTTGCTTTTAAAAAGCAAAATATCATGCTGTCATACTGAGGTGACATCGCTGTTCCAATGGGAAGAAGCGTATGCTTTTGTTTGTTGCAGTACAAAATAAAACAAGAGAGTGGTGTCATGTGGGACACACTGTTGGAACGAAGTGCCTTTGGTACAGCTTATATTAAGTAACGGGCACAATGACAAAAATACCAACGTTTAAAAGTGTTTATTTACATTAATAGAACTTTTTATTGAACTCGAATTAAAACCCACCATTTAAAATTTTGTTACAGACAATGTAGCCCACAACGCAACACCACATCGCCTGGCGGGAGATTCGAGTATAAAAATATTGAGTATTGAAATCTATAATATAAAAATAATTATGTTTATTTTTGTAAGTAGGTATATAAAATAATCATTTTGTACCTCTGTTACTTCACACTTCCGCCATAGACAATAAAATTGACGATTTCTCCAAAAAAGTAAATAAAAAGGTTTAATATATACCTTCTCCATCCACGTTCATAGCGTGTTGACATTTAAAGTAGAAATAACTAGATACATTATATTTTCTCATCATTTAAAATAGAAGTAAGTTTTTTATTTCCCTTTTCCATAGTCAGTTAATTTATTTAAAAGAACCTCATTTCGTCGGAGGGAATCACAAACATGTATACTGTGGAGGGAATGCACAGTACTCCAGCGGTACTCAAAGTTCAGTTCCGTTAATTAGGTGCCGGGGAAAGAAAGCAAAAACTGTTGGAAGTTTTGCTCCTCCGCAGTTTATTTCTCTTTGGAGTGAACATTGTTATAATTATCTTACCGTTTAGATTGCTCTGTTGCGGGAGCTTGTGTAATCAGCGCGGTCAGCGGTAGGTTTATTTAAAGTTACATTTTTGTTTCGATAATCCAACGAAAATTTGGTGTTATAATGGAATAAAAATTTTAGTAGACTTCATAGAGGACAACTTCAACGTAACTAAGGAAAAAATTAAAAATTTTAATTGTAACTAAGGAAACATGGATAAACGAGCAGAGATAATCTAGTGGAAAGTTTTAGACAACTTATTGGCTTCAACTCAATAACTTACTGAGGTTTACTGAGCACGGGTCCCTTGAAGAGGTCTAGAGCACACTCCACCACGTTGCTCCAGTGCAGATCGGTGGAGGGATTATCTACTGGCCAACCCAAGTGTCGGAAGTATTCGTGCCGCCCGAAAGCCTTGGCTTAAAGACTGTTATCTTAGTATAACATCCCATCCATACTATCCATACTTACTAATATTATAAATGTGAAAGTGTGTTTGTTTGTTTGTCCATCTTTCACGTCGCAACGAAGCTATTATATGGTATGGTTTTTGTGTGTGGAGATAGTGAGGAAGGTGGAGAGTAACGTAGGCTACTTTTTACCGCGGTAAAACATCCCCATGGGAAGATCGATATTTTGTTCCTTGCTAAATATTTAGTTCCGGAAGTTGTTAATAGATGGCGTTAGTAAAATTCATTTGCAAGTTCTGAATCACGCTATCAAATGATACAATACATGTAAATTACATAAGTCATAGGCAACTAAATGTAACTAAGTAAAAATAAGTAGGATTTGTAAAAAATCGATCTCTACCGCGGGCGAAGCTGCGGGCAAAAGCTAGTATGTTATAAACATACGTGCCCTCAGAAGCACGGAAACGTTTAAAAATTTTTACTGACGGTCACGCATCCAACTACCGACCGCGCCCGCTGTTGCTTATTAGTGCTCATTCTGGTAACAGGCAAGTAGTGCCCTCTGCTAGCTAAATGGTTGATTTTGGTCATGAGAAAAAATTCACAACATTTTTGATGAATTTAAGAAGAAAATTATAATGGCTAGGTAGGCTTTTAACAGGTTTACGAGTATTCAATTACCTTACAACTACAAGTGGCCCGACACGCACTTGGACATTTTTTCATATTTTTTATACCAACCGATAAAATTAAATTGTGTGTTACATTGGTGCGCTCAATTTCTATCTATCACACGCAAAAATACATTCCCAAAACCCGCCAAAAGGAGTAAAAAAATTATTTAAAAATACGCAAAAAACGCACAACAATAGAAAAGTTTGTTCGCAATGATTAAAGGTTCATACATTTCCACAGCACAAAAAGGTGTTTTCTCTCGTTGTAGGCATAATGCCTAATGGGCTCGTTGGTACCAGGGCGGCATGGCTCGGAGGCGTTAATCAATGGCGGGTCATCCACTTGTTAGTTTAGGCCCGGTGTCATGTAAATCGGGCGATTGCCCATATATATCACACGTAATCCGCCGCCCCGACATGTGTACGCTAGTACGTTTTTCGCAGGTGGTGGATTAAATAATCATGCCTAATTCGACGTCTTAAGCCTTTAATTGTAGGTATACGCTTCGCATTCAAATAATACGTGGCGTAGAATAAACTTAATTATATGTATATTAAGTTCACTTAATAAAGCTATTGTATGTGCTTCAAAGTTAATATTACTATGTTAAGTGTACCTATTCTTAAAAGCGTTTAATAATATTAATTAAATACCTAGATTACAACATTAACTATACAGTCATATACTAAACTTAGAAAAATTAACATCTATTTTTAAGGCATCTATTTTATTTAAGGATATAAAAAGCCATATTGCTGAAAAGTTAAATACTGTTCATTACTAGCGTTTAGTCTAACCCAATCACGATGCAATAAAAATAAATGAAGCGACATGAACACAACAATTGGCTGATATAGATATCCATTGGGATACCTAACGATTTGGAACAACAATTTGAACTCATTTTATGAACACTAAAAGAAAATTACCTCGGACTAAATTGAGTCTTTATAGAAATGAAAGAAAATAACGTTTAATAATGCTGCTACATAAAATAATGTTATTGCAGTAACGCGACAAGTAAAAACAAAGTAATAAGAACGTATATTATGTCCATGAGTTATAGTAATGTTATGGGCTTTCACTCATTATTGGCTCACTACAAGATACGGGTCTCTTCCCTTGCGGAGGCCTAGTGCATTGCCCACGGTGCTAAACGCGGATTGGGGGAGAGTTTAGTGGTCAATGAAGTTTTTATGGCACCCGAAGTGTTCGGATACGGTGTGGTGACTGCCATTTGATGATATCAGTTGGAGCCGATGAAGCACTGAAGCACTGAAGATATCTTTATCACTAGCAGCGGTCACCCATCGTCGCCAAAAGAACATGTTACATAAAATACAGTAATTTGCGTTGCGTCAAAAGTGCTTTCGATGGTCAGCAACTGCCTACATAATGTTAAATCGGTTGAATTAATTTAATGTGCATTCGTAACATAGTTTTATCAATTCAAACTTTAGTTCTTCAGCCAACATCAGTTTGTAGATCTCCGACATTGTACATTATGTTTGAACATACGATTTTTTTTTGTATTTTAGCCGATATTTACTTTCCCCGATATTCACCACCACAGTTTCAGTGACCATGATCCATGTGGGTCTAAATATCAGGATATAAATTATAAACAATTGAAGCCAGGGGCACAACTAGTGTTGGACAAAGACATTTCAAATGTTGGTAAATAATGTCGTCGCAGCCAGTCGAGGCCAGCACAATGCTGAGTCTAATAACAAAACGTGCCCGAGTTCAGAATCTCTGGATAGAGCCATTTACTTAATAGACCATTGTTGAGCTACAGCGGTGCCTCAATTACTATATTATTTACTTGACGCTGGCGGCTCCATAAAATACAATACGGACCATTTATGTTCAAGTTTTATTCCAACTGATACTACTTGAACTTCGGAAGATTTATACAGAATTTAGATTACTGAGAATTTAGTTTTTTTGTTTTGGTAGGATTTTCGTTACCTCTAATAAATTTGGGTACCGTGGACATTCGTAATATGTAGTGGCAAAGATATGAGGACAAGTACATTATTGACATAATTATGTATAGACGGCCGACACGAAAGCTGGGAACCGAAACATTCCATAAATAGTTCAGGGTTCATTTTTTCGAGAGGGAGATCTGATTAAACCGAGTGGTTCAGATTCCAATGCTGTTCAGCAGGTTGTTCCGAGTAGTGCAGGCTTTCGGCTCGATGTTACAGGTTGTATTTTTTTATGGAAATAGCCGGCAGAGAGCTGATGATCCACCTGATGGTAAGTGGCTATCGTCGCCCATGGACATCAGCGACACCAAAAGCATCACTGATGCGTTGCCTGCCAAGAAAGAGAGAAGAAAAAGAAAGAATTAGCTCTCAAGCTCCCAGCCGGAACACGACGAGTCGTTTGGCGGCTGACTCATGCTCAAGGGTGGTAGCTATCCAGGCGAACCCCATGGAGAAATGATAATATTGATAATGGCATTAATTAATAATTAAAATCAATATAACCAATATAATCCCTATGGAGCCCTACCACCAGCGGGCCGGATTTAGTCGCCTCTTACGACACCCATCCGGCGTGGGATTGGGGTTAGTATTCTAAGCCACCCCAATACGGCACACACAATCATGTAATTAATTCATTTCTTTAGAACTTGTATGTAGGCTCCTAAGTAAGCAATATACAAAAAGGTTGAATGAGGATTTTCGCCATTCAAGTCAACCAAGCCTTTTATGGGGGAGTTTTAACGCAGCTTGGATAACGTAAGCTCGAGATGTTCTGAGACACGACGTGAAGATGAGAGGGACTGGTGAAAATGCGTGGACAAGTCACTTTGAGTAACTTTGTGATTCGATGCCTCGTTTTTTAAACAAGTCAAAGGGGCAGAGCCGTACAAGACTCTTAAACGCCCTGTTGCTCCCGAAGTTAAACGAATAGTGCAGCGATGAACCTCGTCCTTGTTTACTGTTACGAGTACTGCAGTTAAAATTTTCGATAAACAGTGTAATGGGTGCATTAAAGGTGCATGAAGTCCAGAAACTTGAACCAAGTAGAGTGAGCAAAAGAGGTTTTGTTATAATCATTTCTAAATCATACCTTACGTATGTATACATATAGGTGGCATTTACCATTGATAATAACACAAATATTCTGTAATACTAAACATTATGGTGGCCACTCACGGTCAGTCCATCGCGTCAAATGGCGTGCTATACAGCCAAAATTTGATCGTGAATGTGAAAAACTGATGGCGTGATTTAAAAAATTTGTATGTTCAATCGCGCCATTTTGACATATGTCGCTTGGCGTGGCTCCAAAAATGACGCGATGGAATGACCGTGAGTGACCACCATTAGGGAACATTTTTGTATCATGCCTTGCATACTTCACCCTTGCTGTGTACATATAATTACTAATCGAAGTCATTATGGTTTAACTGCAGTCAGTACCTGAAATGAAAGGGATAGGGCTCTACCTTACTGTTCGTAACTGAGTCCAACGACCAAGCAACGAGCCTATTTAAAGTCAACAGAAAACGATATCAAAGCCGTATTGGCTGCAAACTAAACGCGACCGCATCGCTCGCAAGTCGCAGTGTTGTTTGTTTGTCGAGTTTTTATTTACCGCTCAAACAAAAGGTTCGAGCTGCGTCGCGTCGCGGTATAAGCTGCGAGTTACCACTATTCTATTAAGCTGCCTCTCACATTGTTTAGCATAATGACGGCTACGGTGTTTTAGTGAGTTTACCTCACCTATTTCTGCTTTTATTGCATCATTATAATCACGATGGGGCTACCCCAAAACAAAACGCGGAATAATTATTGTTGGAGAAGGGGAGCACTTTTCAGAAGGGAATCCTATTATGATGACAGGAGAGGTCTTTAGAACTTCTAAAAGGTTATATTTGAGGTCTGTAATCAAGGGATATAAATTGGAGTGAAAACAATGCTAACTGCAACCACCATAAGAGTTTGGCCGCCATTAGTTGACAGCTGCACTTGGTTTTTTTGTAATCTTCTTTAAATAAATGATATTTATATGCGGGTTTACCGTAAAAGTAAATTGCTGCTCATATCTTTCTTCTATGATACGAATCGATAGATGGTAGATTGTTGATTGCAGTTTGAGGTTTACTGGCACACTCTAGAACCGGGGCAGTGAGTTGCGTGTCGCGAGTCATTACCCGGGCGCCGGAGCCGGGCAACCGGGCACCCGGGCGAGCCGGTAATAGCTATCGTGTTCAGCTGTTCGGGCAGGAAACGTTTAAAAAATTTGTTACACGATTAATTACGGCATAGGAACTTTCAATCTTGGAACGAACTTGTTCAATTTGTGTATTTACATAATAAAATGCTTATCACATAATATGTAATTAAATAAAGGCAAAATGTTTTGTTTGGTTTTCGTGAAATTTATTTTTTTCTCCGTGATGAAGCACTTCTGAAATTAGAAGAAAGTAATTAGCTGTATCGGTCTTGAGAAATCTAATTATGAGAAATTAAATTAGATCCTTTGCAATCTATTCTGTATTTACATTTTGTTGTATAAACAATTTTTGCCGGATTGCCAAGGTCAATACTTAACGCATTTCACCTCAGTTCCCAACAACAGCAAAATCAGTAATATAACCCGCTGTGTTCACTTAACACTAAATTGATAAACACAAACTCAGAGTAATGACTCGCACCAGAATGCTGTGATACCAATGAAACACAGATCAGAGCCTCATTTCCGGTTCTTAAAAATAAATATAAGAACTGTATATCTGTCAATTCTAATAGACCGGGCTCATTAGTGCGTACAATACTCGTAATACATTGGGTGGTAGGGTGGTGGTAGGTGTCAGGTCGCGTGTGGTCGTATTGTGGCGGTAGATTATCGCCCCTCACTGATCTGATTACAATCTGGAATAAACTAGATCAATGCGGTTTTTGTCCGGATATCGGCTACGGATTACTCTTTTGCGATTTTGTTTGGATTCCCGACATGGTATAGGGTGTTGTTGGTTACAACTTACATTAAAGGGTAAGGTCTCCCCTCGTTCTTGAGTGTAATTTGCGTGTGAAGTGCAAATAAAGTGTACAAAAATTTTATAGAGGTTATTTAATTTTCCCCATCGAAACATTACGGAAGTATTCATACCTACTTCAGTCTTCATTAGCTTAATGATTTTATAATAACTTTAACTTTGCATGTAATAAAATTTGTTAATTGATCGATTTTTGGTGAAATCAAAACATTTAAAAATGACAGTTATTTTGTATAAAGAGAACATGATAATTAAGTATGTACATTGTACGTCCTACACGAAAGTCGACGGACACAGGCCCTCTGGGATATGGGTTGCTGTCGAGTTAAGGTTTATGTAAATAATGTTGGATTTTAACTGCTAAAATGCCGCTTTTTAAAAATGACTTGTTCATTTGCAAGGCTGTCGCGCGGTGAAAACAAAGTTCCCTAAATGAGAACTATTCATTGCAATAAACTTTATTTTAAACTTACTAGTTTTGCTCAATACCGCCTGTTGATGAGCTCACGTACAAAATTTTTATATTCTGAAATTATTTTATGAATTTAAACTTTAATGAACGTCACAGGAGTTTTTAACCGACTTCAAAAAAGGAGGAGGTTCTCAATTCGACTGTTTTTTTTTTTTTTTATGTTTGTTACCTCAGAACTTTGGACTGGGCGAACCGATTTTGATGATTCTTTTTTTAATCGAAAGCTGGTGGTTGCCATGTGGTCCCACATACATTTTATTGAGATCTGACAATGGAATCCATGAGAAAACCACATAAGTCGTAAATTTGTGTTAAGATGTGCGCGACAAATTGACGAATAACTCAATATCACGCCAACCGATTTCGATGATTCTTTTTTTAATCGAAAGCAGGAGCTTGTCATGTGGTCTCACATAAATTTGAACGAGATCTGACAACTATGTAGTTTTTGAGACTTTGAAGTCGGTTATTTTTTGTTAGTAAAATTTAGATTATACTTCAATCGCGCGTAAATATTACACACACACAAACACACACATACACACACACACACACACACTTTTTTATTGTTTTTAATCCACGATCTCAAAAAGAGTAGTGTGTCTTTGTTTCTATGTATCTACGTAGCTACTATAGTACACGAATGGACCTATTATGATGCGTTTTTAACGAACTGTTAGAAACTTAGAATCAGCTTTTGAAAATATGGGACTACGTCACTTTAATTGATAGGTACAAATTGAATTTAACAGCTGTAATGATAGTAATCTGATTAGATACACCTTGTTTTGCATATTGCACATTAATCAAGGAGGTAAGCGTGGTTGACATGACACTTCGAGTAATATACTTTACATACACTTATGCATGAAAGACAATTTTATTCAAACAACTAATTATATCGGTATTTATTAACGATCATCCTGATGATATTGATATGGGCGACGATAGCCACTTACCATCAGGTGGATCGCCAGCTTGTTTCTCGGCTATGTAGGTACATAAAAAAATATTTAAACACCTCTGAAGATATTCAAATAACTTCGCGTTCCTTAACAAAACGAGAACAAAGAAGGCACTCATAATTGAACTAAGAGAATCCTTGTTGAGGTAATTCCAATTGAAATTGTTTCCGGACAGTTCTCACAAGCGAATTACGAAACTCGTCAATCATTTAGTTCGTTTGTCGTAAATGAATTACTTTTACAGTTCTCGTGTTTGAGTTTAAAATGTAATGCTTTTAATATCAAATGAACTCAACGTAGCACATTGGATTAATAATTGTTTGAAATGGTATTCAAATTAATAAATAATTTAGAATAACTAAATGATTTTTGTGGTAGTAGTTACTTCTTTAAGTAAGGATTATATTATCAACATTTTTATGAAGTCAGTAAGAAATAGTTACTCGAGTATAAATTTAAGTTTGGTCGAATCCACCCTAAACCTAGCTATAAACACTCGATTAAGTCACCTTTCATACAAAAAAAAAACTAGATCAAAAGCGGATCATCCGTTTGGGAGCTACAATGCCACAGATACTTATAAAACTTATAACATTAAACTTATAACATCCCTCTGCAACGGGGATTAATTAAACAAAAACACGACACGTCATACAGATCCATCAAGTTCAAAAAGTAATAGGTACATCCAGACACTCCATTTTAAGGGACCCTTTTTAACTTCAGTCGGAACTCGGAACATTCACGAAAAGAACAAGGTAATAAAGTAAGGTAAGGCGCGAAGGGATTCCTCGTTGAGGTAATTTCAATTGAAATTGTTTTCGAAATATTGTTACAAAAGAATTAAGCAACTCGTCAAACATTTTTCCTTTTGTCATAATAAAATTAGATTTATTCTGTTTCGTCGGACGTTTTACTTTATCATCGGAGCATTTTGAGGAATATTTTGTAAAGTATAAAAGTTCTGTTACTTTCGTAGGATAATTATCCAGGACTGGATGTTTGAAAAGTTAATTTAAATTCCTATGATTAATATTTAATTTTATTATTTAGGCGCGATGGAAGTGTATGGATATTGTTTTAATCGTTACGTAATGAAGGTAATGGGTTGTTTTGTTTGCGTTGCGCTCGCTCAATTAATATAAAACAGTTACGCAAAATGTTTAATATCGTTAAAATGTTATTATCATAATGATCGCTATATCGCTGAAATGTATTTATCATAAATGATCACAACAAAATAATTACACTCGGAGTTTTTTGCTCGAAATGAAAGTTTTGGAAGCAGATAACTTTAGCGCAGACAGAGATGTTTTGTTTAGTAATCTTCTGATTAAATTTCAACAGATACCCGAGAACCACAAGCTGCTACGCTCAGAACAACTTCAAGCTTATAAGACACGGAAATTGCGCTGCAAAATGTAATATTATTTAAATTTGTCCACAAATAAATAATATAAGCCATGAAAGTGGAAGAAGAAAAATAAATAAATACGTGGGATTACTCTGTGGCAACCGATACACGTGCTATGTAAATAGCCGACAAAAACAGACTAGCCGTTCGATGACAACTGCTATCAAGATGAATAGCAACCTCAAAGGAACCATCGATTCCAGCCAAAAAAAAAGATAGAAGAAATTAAGAAAGTACTGGCCTTCATGCCGATTGGGGGCTTGGGAGATACTTCGTTCTGTATTACTCTCTCATGTTTCTTGGTCGGTGATGCCTTGGGTGTTGCTGATGTCCAGGCGATGGTGTCCACTTACATTCAGGTCGATCCCCAACTCATTTGTTGACTAATTTCTTGAAAAAAACCCCAGATTCAAATATTTTGTACGATGACATTATATTGTATAGTTACGAGTAAATCCGCGGTACTCGTGCGTGGTATTAGGGTTTGCTTTCATTTTTATAACTCTCTATTCACGGGTAACACACCTATTTTTTTATCGCAACGCGTTGGTTATCACTAACTGTACGGTTTCATTCACTCGTCCAACTATCGACATAACAACGAGAAATGAATACAGCAAATACCAATAAAATCTAGTTTCTAGTGAGAAAATTTGGAAGCGATAAATACAGGTGTCCGTGTCAAACTCCTAAATAAATAATATTGATCCAAAACGAAATGCTCTCGGGGCTTTGCCGCCATACATTCGGAGTTTCACGATAAACCAGATGAACAATTCGCAGTATTTCAAATAGCATTTTTAAACAAAATGTGCGATATGTTTCATAGTTTGGATTCAGTGCGCGGTGTACACTGGACTCGGAGTTTCCCGCCGGGATACGTTTAAAGATACATTTTCCAATACTTTATTTCCAGGGAAATGCTGGTCATATTTCAGTATTCCCTGTAACACATAAACTTGTTGAAGTTCGACGTGCATTCTAGACTAGGGGTTAGAAATTATGGAGGCGGCGAAATACTGCCTCAAAATAGAAAAATAAATCATTTTAATCCCAGCAAACCTTTGTATAAAGGAAGTTAATGCTTACGTATTACGTATTACGTATATTATTAGAGTTTTTACAACCAATTTTTACATTATTAAACATACCAGGTGCAAACCTACATTTTCAATTGAGGACAATTCGAAAGAAATTGATCAAAAATATCATTTAAATAATGAAACATTTCGTAACATCATATACGCATATACGCATGCTATAGTTTTGTTTAAACAACAAAACTGGTACATTTTTTTGTATAGGAAAATCAAAGAGAATTATAAAACTCAGCCAGCATTCGGTCTACTAAGCTACTCTCAACACCAGGCGAGGCGTGTTCCCAGTTCCCAGTTCCCCCCGAGCGCGGAGCACCGGAGTGCCGCGGAACGACACAGAGAAATGTGATTTACAATAACCCACCGCAGGATGTATCGGGAATTGAAATCTCGACTTAATTCAGAAGCGACGGTTCACTGTTTTTACCGGGGATCCGGCCGCTTCGTAAAATTGAAAACCGGATTTGAAATATGTATTTTCAGATTCAAACCAGCGCAGTGCAGCGAGGGGTGTGGGCGCGTGGGCGCTGTAAAAATGAAATGAATTACTGACGATAGTTTTAGAGCCGCTACGTTCGTGTAGCGCTGAATAGAAAAGAGTGTAGTGCTGTAACATAATAGTAATGCTTTGGAACTATTGGAAATATCCTTTCAATAGGCCTCCCAAAAGCATGACTTCGCAGTTCGCATAATTTCTCGTTAGTGTCGGTATAGCAGGAGACAGAATTGTGACATCATTACAAAATTTTATTCCAAAAGCCATCAAATTTCTTATAAACTAACAAAAAATGTACAAAAAGGGTAGGTATAACTAAACTTCTGTTAATACAATACTTTCAGATATGAAAAGAAAAAACAAATTATGATCTTAGATATTTTTGTAATAAATATACGCGGCAAAAGATATCATAACAAAAACAATAACATGAAACAATAAGCGGTACAGAATATTAGATTTGGCACAAGAACTTTGCTTTTGACTGTACGAAAAGACAATACCACTGAGCGTACAATGTCTAGATTAAATTATTCAGAATTTGAAATAAGGCTCGCTGGTTCCAAATTAGACCGAGCTCCAGTATAAACACTGTAGCAACATAAACGCTGAGACACGCGAGTATACTGACTACCAACGTTTTAATTTGAATTATGAGCTGACATATTTTCCTGTCTATCCGTTAAAGGTGTGAGATTTAACTTAGGTTTTGACTGAGTTGAGTCATTAATAAATTAAATAAAAACACGATCATCTTTCTAGTGTCGAGTAAAGTAATATTGTATTATGCCATGCTCAATTCTTTCACCTGCTCGCGTCATTACTGGTATACCAAAAGAGCCTTTGGTAGTCTTTGTCGATATAATTGATATTCACACAAAATTATCAATTATTATTCATGCAAATTATTTCAAGAATCGTTTTTCCAAATAACAGCCATTTGCACAAATACAGTGAACGTAAATAAAGTTAATTTGATGTAGGTAACGTTATTTCCGCGGCCAACCGTATTTTGCATCGCGTGTAATTGGATGTCAACTACGAAATAAATCTTAGCTTTACTGTCAGTATTAAATATTACTAGCGCACCTGGTTTGCAAGGAACTTACTATATTACATTTAAAATAACATTATGCGTGTGTAAGCGTTTATTATGTTGCGGTAGTAAATCATTGATATTCTTGTTATTCATGGATGGATAGCAATATTCCGCGAGGTCGCGAGTACTCTAGGCAAGCATCCTACGTGATCAAGATTGTGCTTATACTATTCATGCTTTCCATCCTTGTCAAATCCCTGTCTGGAAAGTTTGGAAATCATAACCCGTAAATCCGGGTATCCCTCGAAAAAAGTCTCCTTAGTTGTGAGAAGAGGCCAGCCTATTGTTACTACGTATACTTACACTGATCGCACGAAGGCTCGTAGTATTTTGATAAGCGACTCCTACCGACAGTAAGCGGAGACTTCAAGTAAATATAATATTTATTTCCCGGCGCCACCGCGTCACCGCGCCACCGCGCCACCGCGGCAAAGCCCTTGCAGTCGCGACCGAATGTTTGTATCTCAAGTGTCGTATTGTATTTTATAAAAAATGTTTTCTTTCAACAAAAATATTTGTAACTAGCTATGCCCGCGACTTCGTTCGCTTGCAAGAATTTCCCGTGTAAATCTCGATCCCCTGGGAACCCCAATCACCTAGCAGTATGAAATTGAACTTGACGACCTATTCCCGTATCTACAAAAAATACACAAAAATATTCATAAAAATAGGTGGAGCCATTTCGGAGGAGTGCGACCACAAACACCGTAACTAAATTAAATAAATTTTAACAATAGCTGTTTTGGCGAACTTTTTATCGCCAAATAATCAGTTAATGTACTTTGTTGTTACTTTTAACTTATAAATTTTGGTAGGTTTAACCAATCATAGACCATTAAATTCCCTCTCCCTCTCGCTCCCGCTTCCTCTCCCCCTGCCCCTCCCCCTCCCCCTCCCTTGACGTTTTTCGTGGCCGTCGTTTTTATGTCACTCCCATCATTTTTTCCATTTATTTCATTACGCGCCTAAAGAAGTGTAACTTCAAAAATATCAATTTTGATAAATGGGTAATGGTTACTTTGTGAGCTGTGTGGACCTTATCGGGCTGGCGTCCAAAACAATCGTATTGTAAGGTCATATCCGCAGAAGTCGGGATCATAGGTTGCGTGCGACCGTGCGACCGTACGACAGTACGCTGAATGTTTTATATCTTCGCTTGCAGAGTGATGTCACAGTATATAGATCTATACAGTAGTCGCTCTTCATACAAACGGTCGAAACGCGCGCCATACCTACGCAAGTCGGAATAAGTGTAGTAAAGGGCAGTATCTATGGCGAACGAGCGCGGGTTGAGCCACGGCCGAGGCCGAGCGGCCCACGGTACAAATAACAAATTATTTTAGTTTAGTTCCTTACGTTACGGCGGCTGTGGTGACCGTGTGCGGCGTGTGACTATTTAATAAGTATGGCAAACAGGAATACAAGATATTGTGCGGTTTTTGGGTGTTATAATACGACATTAAGTCACCCAGGAATATCATTGCTTAAATTACCTGGAGACTCCCAAAGGTAAGACTATTTTTATATACATACCTACAAGTACGTATTATATAGTATATATAATACTATACAATATAATATAATATGTAATACGTACTTGTAGGTAGATATACATATATATACTTATTGTAGGTAAGTAACTTGTAGGTAAGTAGGTATTGTATAATTATTGCGTCATTGATTAATATCAACTTTATTATTGTATTGTAATTATTATTAAGAAATCAAATTATTATATTCAAGGTCTTTGGTCCTGCCGAAGGAGATGAGTGCATGTAGGATAAATAAATAAAAACAAGTACGTATTGCAATAAGTAGGTACCTAAATTGTTTATTTTTCATAAGTCCACCGAGTAAAATGCCTAGATTTATAAATAAGGGGCTAAAAAAATCAAATGGTTGATTATTATTACTTTTGCCGTATTGGGGTGGCTTAGAATACTAACCCCAATCCCACGCCGGATGGGTGTCGTAAAAGGCGACTAAATCCAGCCCTCTGGTGGTAGGGCCCCTCGACGGATTATATTGGTAATATGGATTTTAATTGTTAATTAATACCATTATTAGGTACTATTATTATATCTCCATGGGGTTCGCCTGGATAGTTACCACCCTTGAGTATGATGAGTCAGCTGCCAAACAACTCGTCATGTTCCGGCTGGGGGCTTGAGAGCCAGTTCTTTCTTTCTTCTTCTTCTCTCTTTTTTGGCCGGCAACGCATCAGTGATGCCTTTGGTGTTGCTGGTGTCCATGGGCGACGATATCCACTTACCATCAGGTGGATAGTCAGCTCGTTTGCCGGCTATTTACATAAAAAAAAACTAATAAATGCAACGTTTGCAGAAAATGGACATTGAATGGATTGGATAGGCGACCTCCGTAATGGTACTTTACAGTACCTCAAGTTGTAGGTATTACTCGCGCCATTAAAGAAACGAACCTAAAATGGCGGATGGCACTTGTAAATGACAGGTTAGGACTATCAGTACAACAGAGTTGCCAGACAGGTGATATTTTTTTATGGACCTTTGTTATTTGAAAATAAATATTAGCAAAATATAAAAAAAAAATTAACTGATACCGAATCTGCGCCATATACTATATACCATCTTATGATAACGCATTTTATGATGCGTATTTAAATCACTAAAGGCTACTTTTTACAGTTGGTTACTCCTTATCCTTATTAGGTGGAACTGTTACTTATTTATTCTTCTCAATCAAATTGCATTGAACCTAGTTGGCATACCTACAGGCTACAAGTACCGCCATTTTGAAAAAAAATCGTTTCGGCAGCCAGTGATGAAATATGTATATATGTATATATGAATCATTGGCGCGAGTAATACATATCGACGCTGGAAAGCAAACACGTAGTAACCCGCAACTATCAAATTGTTCCTCAGAGCCGAAAAACTTTATGATCTCTCGAATTTTTTTTAAATCCCCATTTAGTAGAGGTTATGAATTTTTTTCTGTTTTAGTAGAGTAGTAATGATTTTTTTTTTTCGAGAAATCAAAAAGTTATTCGGCTCTGATTAACAATTTGATCTTTGCGGGTTACTACGTGTTTGCTTTCCAGCGTCGAATTATCTAATTTTTATCGTGTCAGCGGCACATGTCGCAGAAATAAGCTCGGTCGGAGAGCATTTATGTGATCAGTCGTGCTCGTGTAGCGTGTAGAGTGTTGGAGATGTGCACGTTGTGGTTGTTTATCTAACTAAGAATACTAGTTATGATAGGTATTTCTAAAGGTACATAGAATATTTTTTCAAAGCGTCGATTAGGGGGCACATAAATTAATAGAGGGATGTTTTTGATTGATTAGGGATTGAATAGATATTTTATTAAAATTTCAAACATATACACAATATATGTATGTATATATATATATATATATATATATATATACATACATATTTGAAATTATTATTATATTGAGTTTATTATATATATATATATATATATATATATATATATATATATATATATATATATACATATATATATACATATTTGAAATTATTTGTTTATTATATTGTGTATATGTTTGAAATTTTAATAAAATATCTATTCAATCCCTAATCAATCAAAAACATCCCTCTATTAATTTATGTGCCCCCTAATCGACGCTTTGAAAAAATATTCTATGTACCTTTAGAAATACCTATCATATATATATATATATATATATATATACAAGAAATAAAACAAATCTCAGAATAAAAAGAAATCTATTTTTTTTTCAGACGCCTGGAATGGCTGCAACTGATCTGTCGTAATGACTTACAAAATAAATCTAACTTTAATACCTACCGGGTTTGTGAAAAACATTTTAATGTGGAGGACATACGAAAATCAAAAATCCGTAAACGTTTAAAAAAGAATGCCCTGCCATTATTGATGCTGCCAAGCTTACCAAGTACCGTTCCAGGGACTTCTCGGAAAGAAGACAAATCATCTCAAACTGTTCTGTCAATTGGAATAGAAAATTGTTCACAAACTGAAAACGCAGCGATTGAAAGTTATACTCAAACCTCAACGAGTCTCTCCTGCAACACTCCTAGGAAAAGAAAATTGAAGGCCGAACTCTTTCAATGCAGAAAGAAATTAAAACTACAGGAAACTGGAAATAAAACACAAAAAGCTGCAGAAAGTACTTTTCATCAACTCTGCGATAAATTTTTGGACAATAAACTAGCTCTCCTAATAAAAGCACAAAGTAAACTAAAGAAACATGGAAAAGGAAATCGTTTCGACCAGGACTACATCATTTTCTGCATAAATTTAAACTATATCAGCCCACAAGCTTACCGGTTTTTGCAAAATATGTTATGTCTTCCCTCTCCTTCAACATTGTATAAACATTCTTTCCCAATCACAACTGAAATTAATGAAAGAGCCATGTCTATTATGCAAATGAAAGTTGCACAAATGACAGAAGTAGAAAAAAATTGTTCTGTTATGATTGATGCTATGTCATTAAAAGCAAACCTATTCTATAATATTAAAGAAGACAAAATTAACGGATTCCACGAAATTGAAGGATTGCAGTCTCCTGAACCAGCTAAAAATGCGTTAGTAATAATGGTTCGTGGTATATTTGTGAACTGGAAGCAGCCTGTAGCATACGCATTAATCTCAGAATGTCGAAACTGTAAAGAAATAAATAAATGGGTTGATAATGTACTACAAAAGTTATTCGAAATTGGTCTCAATATCCGTACTTTTGTATCAGACCAAGGTTCTGATTTATGGAAAGCTTCCAAAAAAAGGAAAGTTAGTATTGAAACACCGTATTTTTTTATTAATAACAGAAAAATATATTACATTTTTGATGCACCGCATTTAATCAAAAGCGTACGCAATAACCTGATGCAATATGATTTTCACTTCGGAAATTCTATAGCAAAATACTATCATATTATACAGTTTTATAATCAGGATATAAAAAATAGTCTCAGGCTTGCTCCTAAACTTACCACTAGCCATATCAAACCCACAAGCTTTGAAAAGATGAAGGTTTGTTTTGCAACACAACTTCTTAGTAGGTCCGTTGCAAATGGCATTTGTACGTATATTGATAATAAAGAAATTGAAGGATGCGGAAGAGACACGGCAAATTTTCTAATGATGATGAATGATTTGTTCGATTTTTTAAATACATCTAATTTGAGACATAGTTATGAATATAAAAGAGCGTATACAGGCGATGAATCACAAAAGGCATTTTTCATAAAGATGATAAATATTTTTCAAGAGTTAAAATTAGTAAACCCAAAGAGTGGCCGTGACCACACGTCAGGTGTTAAATTCATTGAAGGTTTCCAAATAACTATCACATCCTTAATGCTCTTATTTGATGACTTGCGAGTGGAAGGATATAATTATCTTATGACAAGAAGATGCAATCAAGACGCACTTGAAAATTTATTCGGACAGATACGAACAAAACATGGAGCGGCTCTAAATCTGACGTGTAGACAGTTTGCATCAGCATTTAAAAACTTATTTTTCTGCAACATCATAAAACCCCCAAAAGGAGGAAATTGTACAGGGGATTTCGGGAATCTTCTTGTTCAAACAACTCGTAAAGAAGTTAATAGCTGTTTAATACCTGTACCAGCCAATGAAATATCATATACAGATAATGAAGAATTTTCCAGCGTCCAAATTACTAATCCTGACTACAGACAACTAGAAATACCAGAAAAAAATTCGCTTTTTTATATATGTGGATATCTCCTTAAGAGATGTTTTGAAAAACATGACAATTGTCAGGCTTTTAAGTCGTACGTAAGGCCCCATGAAATAAGTCACAATTTCAGTGCAGAGAGTCGATATTTAAGGTACCAGGACTATAATAAAAATAATTCTCATTCTCTTTTGATAGTACCCAGTGACGATTTTGTAGAATATGTAGAAAAAATGGAGGCTATATTCCGAACGTCATTCGTAACAAGACACATAAATTGTAAAGTAGCTGCAGGCATTTATAACAAATTAAAAAATATTCCCTTTTCGCCATCATGTCCATGCTTCCCAAAAGTATTTTTACTAAAACTTTTTATCAGAATGAGAATTTTTTACACTATTAAATTTAATAATAAAGCTTTTCGCACGTCTAAGTCAAGGCGCAAATATTTTTCAGTTTCAAATTTATAAGGGTTTTTTTTTATTGAATGAATGTTTGTTATTCTTCCAGTCAATAGACGGAGTAAATGATTACAATCAAAAAGTATTCAGTGATGAAATGTCGTAAGTGATATACTTTCTGAGATGTTTGAGTTCACAACCGTAGAATTCATCACTGGATACTTTTTGATCGTAATCACTTAGTCTATCCATACTAATATTATAAATGTGAAAATGTGTTTGTTTGTTTGTCCGTCTTTCACGTCGCAACGTAGCTGTTATATGGTATGTTTTTTTGTGTGTGGAGATAGTGAGGAGGGTGGAGAGTAACGTAGGCTATTTTTTTCCACGGTAAATATAACATCTCCATGGGAAGATCAATATTTTGTTAGTTGCTAGATATTTAGTTCCGAATGTTGTTAATAGATGGCGTTAGTAAAATTCATTTGCAAGTTCTGAATCACGCTATCAATTAATGATACATGTAAATCACTTAAATCATAGGCAACTAAGTCTAACTAAGTAAAAGTAAGTAAGTAGGATTTGTAAAAAATCAATCTCTACCGCGAGTGAAGCTGCGGGCAAAAGCTAGTCGATTGATATATGTTTGATCACTGGCCGCCGAAACGATTTTTTTTTCAAAATGGCGACTTGTAATAGTCTAGTTGTAGTGACGTAATCGTCAATAACATTTTTTTTGCGAGGTGTACAGACGTGTATGACTAAACACAGGAATAACGCGCAAGTGAGAGTGAATGATAAATGCCGCCATTTTAGATTCGTTTCTTTAATGGCGCGAGTAATACATACCTACTTTTTATCATGTCGGCGGCACATGTCGCAGAAATCAGCTCGGCAGCTATCTTTTATAGGGTTCGCTATTGTATAGACGAATATAATATGAATGACGTGATAAAGAATATAATGATGAATCTATGAATCTCGTCTGGAAATAATTGTACCTAATATTGTAATTTGTAATAATTGTAATTTGAATATTTGCGTCTAATTTGTCATTAAAACGTTATTGCTACTTGCTACTGTAACTTTGATTTCAATGTTATAAATTAATTTAGCAATAGGTATAAAGTTTATAGAATTGGACAGTTGTACCTTTTTTATTTACCTTAACCTGCAAGAAGAACTTACCATGCCCTAAGAGTCTCTGTCTCTAATACAATACTGATGGCTTACGAACCTTCACAGTACTAATAAAAACAACATATATTTTTATGGAACACTTCCTTTTTATTCACAACTAGCTGACCCGGCGAACTTCGTATCGCACCAAACTATTTTTTTTTTAATAAAAGTAGCCTAAGTTACTCCTTTTTATATCAGCTATCTGCCAGTGAAAGTCCCGTCAAAATCGGTCCAACCATTTCAGAGATTAGCCGGAACAAACAGACAGACAGACAAAAATTGTGAAAAATGTTGTTTTGGTATATGTACCAAGTATACATCCAAATGCACTTGGTAAAAAGCGGTTATTTTAATATTACAAACAGACACTCCAATTTTATTTATTTGTATAGATATAGATGAATTGCATTTATTAAAATAGAAAATATAACATTTTTAAATACAAAACTACAAAGAGACTCAAGTCGTTTGATAAAATTAAAATACTGTCGGCGGACAGCCCTAGCGCGCGGCTACGCTCCGCGCGGCTGTAGGCAAGTTTTTCAAGAATAGGGCCGAGTTAAAGTACTGTATGTACTGTGGTGATGTGGAGCTGAGCGGGACGATGAATAATTGAACCGCGCCGTTAACAAGATAACCGTACAACAAGCGACCTCTATATCCTGCATACGACGGAAATTATACCGAGTTCTTACAGTTACACCGCAGCTTCAAGACATATTTCTTATTGCACAAAATGTTCTCCTACATCCTCAGCAAAAAACACAGATAGGTAGAGTTAAATTTTTCCATGGGTTTTGTGCTGAGATGCAACAGATTACATTACAATAAAACCCGTAGGTAAATAAATAAGACGTCCAAAAGGAATTGCATGATAGGCCGTCTAGGAGTATCAGTTAATAATGAAGAACTCACAACGTTCACGTTTCGGTATAATTATGAATAATGTTTTCACACAGTGGCACGGGAGCGATAGCGGTGCGGTGCGGAGCCGGGCCGGTACCGGTTGCCTTGGTAACGTCGGGACGACCCGCAACGAATTGTATGTCTTCATACTAACATAGGACAATAGGTAGGTAAGGCTCCATAATACTTATCGACACGTAATCGGCTTAAGCCAGAAAAGCTTTATATCTATGTCAAATATAGGTACCGATTTGATGTCGCTCGGCTCGGTTGCGTCGCTCCACGATGGGTACGGGTATTTTTCTCTCTTAGTACGATTCACTTCAATGTTGCCTCTAGTGGTGGTCCATGGGTTCATGAGAAAGAGGGGTGTTTCGTTACGATTAACTGTCGTTCCATTTCAGGAGGGCTATTCTCTAAAATACAAACTCGAAATCGAAGCTTACTCAAGTGAGACTCGAAAGCGAATTTGCATCATCTTGATATGTCATTCTTTAATAAACTAGTACGCACTTGCGAAGTAAAGTGAGTCTCGAACTCGAACTTCAAACGACTAAAGTTTTATAGAATGGGAATTTTGAAACTCATCGCGGATTGCGCTGTCGAGTTACAAAACAGAATAGCCTTGCTGATCTTCATTGTGCTTTTTTCGCTATGGCCGTGACTGGCCGTGTTTATGCTACGACAGAATTCACATTGAAAGATAGTCAAAGTCAAACCACACTAAGTTTTCCTCACCTATTTCAAATACATATACCTATTGTTATATTGCTATTAAGATTTATGGAGCTTTAAGCTTATTTCGATAATATCTAATTACTGAGTCAAAGCCGTTATTTATGAGCGGCGTCCTAAAAATGTCTTTTATTAAGTCCCTGATACAAAATCGATATTCGGTCCCAAACAATAAGCCCTTCCAACTGAGCGAAACAAACGAACGAGTACCACAGACCCACAAAAGCTGATTAATTTTATCATTATTGAAATTAGTTGACGAAATCTGTTTGTGTTTTAAACAGCATCATTGGTTACTTTGCAAGATATATTGTTATTTTATTGAAATTTTGTGGAAAACTTTAAGTCTGTAGCCCGTACAGACCTGCCTAGCTGGCGAGGAGTCCTAGGTTTGATGCCCGGCTTGGGTAGACAATAATTAGTGACATGAATTCTGTTTCCGTGTTGTAAATTTGTCATGTCTGATTTTATGTTTGTCTGTGTGTAAGTGATGCCACCCGGGCACCCGTGACGAGTGTTTGACATTTTTTAAAATTTAATTTTATTATATAAAATTTATCAGTAAATGATATAATTTTTAGTCCATTTTTATAAAAATTCATATGTATTTATTTGTCACAAATGTGTTTCCAAAGTTTAAAGCAAAATTATACAAAAACATTAAAATATTTTACAAAATATAAAAGAATGGATATAGCCACTTTAATTACAATCAATTGGAAATCTTCAAAAAAGAGCGAATAGGCTTTTACTATAAATACGCTTACCATCTTAGACTTTATCACTTACTATCAGGTGGGATTGCAGGCAAGTATTTGCAATTTGCATTGACTTATCTTGTGTAAAAGAAAACAACCAAAAAGCTGACAACTTAAGAGAGGCGACGGAAACACTTGCCAGTGAACCGAGGCGCTGAGAGCGTCCAGTGCAGCTGTAAAGTGCCGGGAAGCTGCTGCGAGGTAATGTAATCCTCTAGGAATGCTATTGAAAGGATTTTTGCGACTTTGCATGTTTTAAAATGTTGTAACTTTATTAAAAAATATCTATGCAAATTAATTAGACGCTAAATCTAACGAACATAATGACCTTTGCGTTGACTCATTATTGCATGACATTTCCGCGTACAGGAGTTGTTTAATAAATTAGTTTTTTTTAACCAATTAATTTATAGTTCTTTGCGCAAAACACATAATAACTAACGTTTTTAAAATTGTATTTACAGACCATGTACAGTCTTAAACAATAGGGTAGGTTTTACACGTTTTATTTGAACGTTTATATGTTTGTGAAACCACTCTTCACCACGGTCTTAACAAATACCCAAATATGTAAAATGTTTCGCACAAAGTAAGGAAAAAGGGAGATATTTTAGGTTACAAAATTACAATTCATTTATCCTTGTTCAATTTACCTTCACTCCCTGTGAGATAATTAAATAAACACCAATTGAAACACTGGCATTATTTCGGTTACATAATTGTAAAACTGGCTACGCCTCAGCCATTTAATTATTTTTCTTCAGTTAATTAAAATACCCGTGCCCCCATTTTCCCTATATGACTGTACATTCCTGGTTCTTGCATTAAATAATATATAATGTTAGTTATTATAATGATAATAATCCATTATATAGGTAAGTGGAGATTAAGTCTAAGACGGTGAGCACACTGATTTATTTAAAGCCCATTAATTACTTAAATTAGTTTCGGGTCATAGGCGGGCGGGAACGTCGACACAAGCATGATATTCCAATCCTTCGCGGTACGCATAACGAATGTTAACAAACCGCGTCGCCTGTTTTCGACGAAAGGTTGCATACCATTCGTCAAACTAAATAGAGTATATACAAGCGAACATATAGCAACTACCCATAATTCGGCTCGGGGTCTCCTCTCAGAATGTGAGGGTTAGGCCATAGTCTACCACGCTGGCCAAGTGCGGATTGGTAGACTTCACACACCTTTGAGAACTTTTATGGAGAACTCTCCGGTGTGCAGGTTTCCTCACGATGTTTCTTCACCGAAGCAAGTGATAATTAACTTCTAATACGCACATAATATTTGAAAATTAGAGGTACGTGCCAGGATTTGAACCCGGGCCCCTTCTATCGGGAGACCAACGTTCTACCGCTAGGCTATCACTGCTTTTATACAAGCGAACATATACAAATATCTTTGATCCACATAAGACGAAAGAACATAATCAACAGTAAGCAACTCGCACAATTGTTCAATTACACCGTTCGATCTAATCTACTGTTGACATCGGCTTCACCTGCCCGGGCTGCACGCATCGCGTTACGAACTTGTTATTAACACGGTAAATGTTTGTGCAGCGAGCGCGGCTGTATCCCCTGTATGCCGCTGTATGCCGCTGCATGCCGCTGTATGCCGCCGCATGCCGCAGTCGGCGTCCATTAATCACGCGGCATATTGCGGTTGCAATTGCACTCCCACCTCGCGCTCGCTTGATGCATCGCTTCATAAGCTGTGATTTGTTCACTAAACTGAGCTGCACTACCTGTGGTTACTTAAATTGTTTGTGAAAGATGACTCACATCTGATTACACTAAAATTAAAATAAAATAATATTTTTCCTCATTTGTCACACCATTGTTTTAAACCATAATAACAGAAACGACCGGCGGCTTGTGTCGATCCTATGTGATCGACAAAGTTAAGCAACAGCGGGCGCGGTCGGTAGTTGGATGGGTGACCGCTAGTGGCAAAAATTTCTTGAGCGTTTCCGTGCTTCGGAGGGCACGTAAAGCCGTCGGTCCCGGTTGTTATCATAAGATAACAGTCGTTAAGCCATGTCGGAGGCCCTCGGGCGGTTTGAAACTTCCGACACTCGGGTTGGCCACTAACCCCTCCACCAATCCGCACTGGAGCAGCGTGGTGGAGTATGCTCTAGGCCTCCTCAAGAGGAGAGACCTGTGCCCAGTAGTGGGCCATTAATGGGTTGAAGCCAACAGAAACTGATTGGTTATCATGTCTTCGCTTTGAAAGTAATCTTTAGTAATTCTTCTAGTTGAAGTTGGTTATGCGTTACTACCCTGAGGGCAGGAGGCTGATGGTTGCGTCTAGTGTACGTGTGACTGGCAACCTACCCTTCCGACCAGGAAGGCTATTCAGTTTTGTAACTTGACAGCGGAGTTTCAAAATTGACGTTCCAGCAAGGCTATTCACATTTGTAACTTGACAGCGGAATCCGCGATGAGTTTCAAAATTGAAGTTCGAGTCCGAGATCTTGATATGTGATTCTCTAATCATCTGGTACGCACTTGCGAGGTGAAGGGAGTCTCGAAATCTTACTTCAATTTAGAAACTCATCGTGTATTCCGCTGTCAAGTTACAAAACAAAAGCGAACTTTCATCATATTGACATGTCATTCTCTAATCATCTAGTACGCACTTGCGAAGTGAAGTGAATCTAGAACTCGAACGTCAATTTTGAAACTCCGCTGTCAAGTTACAAAACTGAATAGCGTTCCAGTTCTAGGATCACTTCACTTCGCAAGTGCGTACTAGATGATTAGATAATGACATGTCAATATGATGCAAGTTCGCTTTTGTTTTGTAACTTGACAGCACAATACACGATGAGTTTCTAAATTGAAATTAGAGTTCGAGACTCCCTTCACCTCGCAAGTGCGTACCAGATGATTAGAGAATCACATATCAAGATCTCGGACTCGAACTTCAATTTTGAAACTAATCGCGGATTCCGTTGTCAAGTTACAAAACTGAATAGCCTTGCAGAACACAGTTGCTTAAGCCAATTACACCACAAAAATAGGGGAGTCTCTGGGCAAACCGTACAGAGATTCACCTACCTATAGAATTTTTCCATATTATAAATATGTAAAACATACATATGCAGTACTAGCTGTTGCCCGCAGCTTCGCATACGGAAATTATGTTTTACGTTATTTGTACCTCTTAGGAAATTTCAAAAACGGTGAATTTATATTGAAGTACTTATATTTAGTAATTTATATACTGAAATCCACGATAAAATCACAAAGGATTACTCCAGGAGCGGGTTTTGAAAAATAAGCAATATTCACATTAATTTGTATTTTTTTCTTTTTTTTTTGCAAAATTTTGAAAAACTGAAAAATACATGTTCCATAAATTTAAGCAAGGAATATTTGATGCAAATTTGAAGCAAATCGGTTGATGTTTTAAAAATATTTCATACAAACTTTCATCCCGTTTCCCGGGAAAACCTTTTAATTTTCCGGGATAAAAAGTATTCTAAAATATGACCCGAAGTATTAGTAACAACTTTACCAATTTTCATCGAAATCCGTTCAAGGGTTTTCATGTGATGCCCGGACAGACAGACAGACAGACAGACAGACAATAATTCTAAAAAAAATATTTTTGTGCTCTAACACGTTATTGAAGTGCCCCCTAATAAAAATTTTTAAAAAATATTCAATGTACAGTAAATTTGCCCTTTGAGTTTTATTATAGTATAGATAATGCAGTCGTCGAACCGCGACGTGAACGCAGCGTATTGCAGCATTACATAAACTATAAAATTGTACAAAACTTTCAATTCAATTTAAATGTTTCACAAAATTTTCACATATCGTTACTCCTGCATACAGCACACCCAACCCGGTGTAGTAAATTTTTATTGCAATACAGATTTTATTGTGCAGTTGTTTTTATTTTTTTAACTAAAGCATAAACACAAACAAAAAACCATATTACATATGGAGGAATCCACGGTCTTTTTAGGGGTGACCTTAGATAGTAAACTTCAGTGGGGCCCACATATAACAAATCTCGCGACTAAACTCGGTAGGGCTGCTTATGCTGTTAGGAAAATAAGGCAGTTTACTGACGTCAAAACTGCTAGGATGGTTTATTTTGCATATTTTCACAGTATTATGTCATATGCCATCTTGCTGTGGGGCAAAGCAGCCAGTATAGAATAAATTTTCATACTACAAAAAAGAGCTATTAGGGCTATTTATAAACTTAGATCTCGTGAAACTTTGCGTGACAAGTTCAAAGAAATAGGTATACTTACAGTAGCCTCACAATATATCTATAGTAACGTGGTTTTTATACGGAATAATATAAGCGCGTATAAACAAAATTTTGATATCACTAATCGCCAAACAAGAAAAATGCACCAGTTAGTAACGCCATCTTACCGTCTTTCTAAAGTGAAGCGATCTTTTATGGGCCGTGGTGTACAGTTCTATAATAAAATCCCAAAGTTAATACGTGATTTGCCAGTGGAATTATTTAAGAAACATGTAAAATCTCAACTTTTAGGCAAAGGCTACTATACTGTAGATGAGTACATAAATGACAAAGACGCATGGAAATGACCAGATCTGCAACCAGTTCCGTACAGGCTAGTGATACTTCTTTGTAAGAAATATACCAATGTATTTTATTTTTAAAAGATGTGCTGAGGAGTTTCTTTCGGCTTTTCTTCTCCTCCATGACAAAGCACCTTTCCGAAAAGCTGGTAAATTAAAAAAATGACGTGCATAAGTGTATCAATGATACCCACATGAATAAATGATTTTGAATTGAATTGAAAGTTTTACTGTACATTGTGTTAAACACATTTTGAAATTAATCTTTAGTTAATATCTGGAGAAGCTTTTGTTTACCCTTATCAAACTCTGCAAATATAAATCTTGTATCGGTAATCATAATTTGATTCAACTCAGCGCGTCCCATCGTTTTGGTCTAGTGGCAGTAGTTCGGTCATTAGTCCGGTCAACCGAACTAATGTATATAAAGATAAATTAGCTGTTTTTCTTTTTCTATTCAAATATTGAAAATCTGTTAAATACATATGTATGGCCATACGTTGACAGTGCAAAAATGTTGGCGCTTAATTTAGAATTTTTTGATATATGTAACTCATTTTGCGAAAAAATGTGAGTTACGAGTTGTCAACGTATGACCATCGATATTTGATTACTTTAAACAAACGTTTGCTGATTTGAGGAAAATAGGATGATATTTTAAAAATATCTATAATAATTTTAAAACTGTTCCAAGAGAATCTTTATATTTCCCGAGATATCTGTTTTTCTAAAGTATGACCCGAATGTTATGTACCAGTAATAATTATACCAATTTACATCGAAATCCGTTCACGGGTTTTCATGAATAAAATGTATTTGAGTTCGAAACGTTTAAAAATGGAAGCTCCTATTTAGAAGCTTTATTAGAAGAAGATTTATTTAGAAGCTCCTTGTCGTTTTTAATTTTAATTTTAAATATTCAATGTTCGGAGATGAATATCCTGTGACTTTTATTATAGTTTAGTAGTAGTGTGGTAGTTGAGCTGTATATCATACACAAGTGATTTATCGTAAACGGTGTGTTGAAAAGAAAGTTTTACCGAGTGGGGGCGAGTGCGGGCGGCGGAACACAGTTCGCGTTGTACGGGTGATGCATCGCTTCATAAACCGTGATTTACGCAGCCGCTAGTGCTGTACCGCTAGTGCTGTGCCATGTAAGCTCGCTTGTAAATTGTGCCGGGAAACTTATGAGAAATCACGATTTACACAGGTTTCTATTATTATTGCTAGGTGAGTAAGTTGTTTGTTCTTATTAGGTTCGTAGGAAACATAAAGTTTAGATGTGGTAATATTTTTATTGGTAAGTATGGTTTATTTTTGCTGTGTAAAAGCAGTCAACTTTAATGTCCAAATAAAATTTTTTTTTTTTTAAATATTGTACCTATAATTGTTACAAATATTTAATGTTACTTTAAACAACTTAAATTTATTTTACAATACATTTTTACGTGTATCTCATTGTGAACAGTGTAAATGACCTAAAGTATAAAATTCTCTTATCTTTCTTTCTGAATAAATAATGGCCGAGCACATACGTAGCAATCCAGCTTCGTAGACACTCTACGTGTAGCCGTAGCAGCGTAGCACTATCGCAAAACTTTCGTAGACGACCTTATCTTGTCTCCAGTGCAATTAGTCTACTCGATATGTTCAAAATGGTTGAAATTAGAGATACTGCTCTTAAAAATACGTGCGATAGCTCATTCTGTTCGGAATGATGTCTAGAAAAATGTTTCGGAAGCGTTTACCAGCACGTAAAAAATTGCAAAAGTTATTGACAAAATAAAGTTGAAAAAAAAAAGTATTTTGTTTTTGGTAATCACTTCGAAACTATTAATATTTAAGAAATTTTAAAACAAGATTCTTAAAGTAGAGGAAATTTCCAAACAATGACTCGCGACTCTCGGAACTCTATCTCCATTATTTATAACTTTAATTTAACGCTGAAAATGGGTCTCCACGCTGCATTTTTAGGTTGCGCGTGCGGCGTCAAAACCGAGTTCGTCACACTCAATAATTTTTTAAGGTATTAATTATTAATAAAAAAAAATTAAAAAAAATATGGTGTATTCGAAACACTTCAAAGAATTTGCTCCCGTAGGAAATTTTGCTTAAAGTTAATTTTTCAACAAGTTAGACGATTGTTAATTAACTAAATTTTCTCGAACTTCCATTTTCATTGTACATTAAAAAAAATGTTTAAGTAATTGTCCTATAAATTTTTCGCTTCGTGGAGCCTTTCTTATATACATGCTTAACGAGATCACGTCATAAAAGTTTAAAAAGTTTTAATACTTTGTGTATAATAATTTTATAAGTTGAACAAAAAATGAAAAATCCAAATAATATTATTGAAAATATTTTTTTCTCAATTTATTATTACATAATCGTTTTGGCATTCATAAAAGACATTTAATGACTTGAAAAAAAAAATTCCCTCATTTTTTTATAATTTTTTTTTATAAACAAATAGACTATTTCAATGCTTTCAAGAAAAAATTTCTTAATATCTTATTCTTTACAAAACATTATGATTTTTGAAAAAAAAATTTTTTTCTTAATAATGATATTTAATTGTTTATAATTGTTTTTTAATATTTCTATTGTTTGAATAATTAGTTAATAATTTTTTTTTCTTAAAAATTATAATTAATCATCTTTAATAGAAATGTAAAAAAATATTTTTTTTATCAACAATTTCATTGTTTTTTAACTTAACAATTTTTTATAAACAAATTCTCAACTTTTTTATATATTTTTTCTGAAACACCTAAAAATAAAAAAAACAACGATGTATAACAAAGTACAGATAAAAACATTTTTCAATTTTTTAATTTCGATTCGATAAAAAAACGAAAAAATTGTTTGTTCAACTTATAAAATTATTATACACAAAGTATTAAAACTTTTTAAACTTTTATGACGTGATCTCGTTAAGCATGTATATAAGAAGGGCTCCACGAAGCGAAAAATTTATAGGACAATTACTTAAACATTTTTTTTAATGTACAATGAAAATGGAAGTTCGAGAAAATTTAGTTAATTAACAATCGTCTAACTTGTTGAAAAATTAACTTTAAGCAAAATTTCCTACGGGAGCAAATTCTTTGAAGTGTTTCGAATACACCATATTTTTTTTATTTTTTTAAATTAATAATTAATACCTTAAAAAATTATTGAGTGTGACGAACTCGGTTTTGACGCCGCACGCGCAACCTAAAAATGCAGCGTGGAGACCCATTTTCAGCGTTAAATTAAAGTTATAAATAATGGAGATAGAGTTCCGAGAGTCGCGAGTCATTGTTTGGAAATTTCCTCTACTTTAAGAATCTTGTTTTAAAATTTCTTAAATATTAATAGTTTCGAAGTGATTACCAAAAACAAAATACTTTTTTTTTTCAACTTTATTTTGTCAATAACTTTTGCAATTTTTTACGTGCTGGTAAACGCTTCCGAAACATTTTTCTAGACATCATTCCGAACAGAATGAGCTATCGCACGTATTTTTAAGAGCAGTATCTCTAATTTCAACCATTTTGAACTTATCGAGTAGACTAAATGGTTGAAGAATGGGTCGGGACCCATTTTCTTTTTTTTTTCTTTTTAGTTTTTTACGCCATCGTTTTTTTTTTAATAATTTTATTTATATTCGGAAAACACAACAACAAAATGATTGTTTTGTTGAATGCTCGAGATTCAGTATCTAGTTTTACTGTTGGTGTTCTATTGATTTTCTCCGTTATTATCAATTATTATCCTTCTAATATTAAATGTGAAGGTTTGTAAAGGTGTTTGGATGTTTGTCTTTTCATCACGTACTAATCGTTGTACGGATTAAAGATAAAATACTGGCATACAGACAGACCAAGTCTAGGAAAAGAAAAATGTGTCGATTTCATTCCAGTTATACTCGTATGTTAACCTGGGATAACTGGGACGTTTGTTTGTTTGTCATTTCGTTTTGTAATCCCACTCTTCCTCGGGTATAGCTGCAGGCGGTAACTAGTAGGTTCATACAATTGAAATATTAGTAACTATTACGTGCATTGATACAAATAGTCTAGAATATGACAATGATGAAAAACAGAAAGAACCAAAAGTTGAGAACATAAATCTCTCTCACAATTTCTCTCCGACCGGGAATCGAAGCCGAAACCAACACGAGGTTCCTAGTATCTAGGCATACTGACTAGGGCAGGAGGTAGGTATTCAAATACCTGTATGTGTATATGTGTAGTTTCCGCATTAAGCTAATAGGGCGGTGTGAACAAGGCAAGTTGGCAGCGGGCGGCGGCGGCGCGGGCGGGTCGAAACGATTTGGCTGAAAATAGCAATCTCATCAAACTTTAACTAAGGAATCGCGTAGCCATCCTCGCTGTACAATGCTTCCAATTATATTACACGGTAACATTTATACTTCATGCCGATTCTGGTAGATTAATCTTAAAAATAAAAAATGTAAGGAATGCGATGTTTTTTTTTTTTGTATGCTTTTAGCAGGCAAACGAGCAGACGGGTCACCTGATGGTAAGTGATCACCGCCGCCCATGGACATTGGTAACACTGGGGGCGTCACCTACGCGTTGCCGGCCAAGAAAATGACGATAGACCCGCTTCTTGAAGGACCCCATGTCATAGCTTAGAGGGAACACCGATGCAGGAAGTTTGTTCCACAGTTTACATGTACGAGGTAGAAAATTACGTGAGAATCGAACTGTGGACGAATGCCAGGTATCCAGGTGATGTTGGTGAAACCTGGTACCCCGTGATGGTCGGTGTCGAAAACCAACTGCAGGTAAAAACAGTAATGGTTGTGATTAACGCCCCAACTCAGAATCACTAACGGTTACTTAAATCGCTCCTTAGTAAGAATTTGTACGGTGATTCTTTACTAAGGAGCGCTTAAAGTAACCGTTAGTGACTCTGAGTTGAGGCGTTAGGGTGACATTATAAAATTATAACATATTATAACATATTCACAACTGTTGAAAGCGCATTGTAATTATTTCGTATACATAAATATTATTTTTGCTATTCAATCGGCTGATAACATAATTCTATTCAGTAATAGTGTTACATAAGTGACATTATCGCCAATAGCACGCTATACGTTATTAAATCGTTATAGGATTGTTAGTGGAGTCACGGTGACCAGTGACCAACGCTGATCGCAGTTTATCAAAATTGTTTTGTACTCATTTATTTATATGTATAGAGGTTCTGTCACACACACACACACACACACACACATACATACACACTCACACACTCACATTGCTGCATTCCATAAGTATTAATTTTTAGTTTTACTTACTGTCACTAGTACATTGTTTCATTAGAAAATAAATATGTAACGCTTGTGTTAAGGAGGAGTGGGGCATCCTGCCACAAGCATAAAGTATTTTATGCTTACTAGGATGCTTCATAAATTGAATTACTTAAATGTAACTCTTAAGCTGTAAACATACTATAAGCCGCGGCTGACCGGACGAGGCTGAAGGATGTGACTGATAGTGTGCACAGTCTTTGAGACGTGGCTTCCGGAAGCGTTCCAACTTTTTTTTAATGTGGTTGCGACATGTCTGTTCCATAAGCGAGCTCGGAGTTTCCTCTTGTAAGGTGTATGCCAAATTCTAGTATTATTGGCGCGGGGATGAGAGGGGGGAGGGGGGGATTCGCGCCGCGGGCAAAGGCTTGTAATAGTTGTCATCTCTTAACACATTAAATAAATGAAATCCATTTCCGTCTTGATTTATGCTGTGTTCTTATATTGCTCAGCGTTTTTATTAATCTCGTTATAGTTCCAATAGCTGAGAAAATAGGAAAGGCAAGACAGCACGAGAGCGCGACAGCGGCACAGAAGTACGATATTTCTGTAAAAAGCGGAAATAATTTCTGCAATGTTTATATTCATTGTATGTTTACGTTCCGACAAAGCGCGAACACAAAGCCTTGGCACTGCCGTACGGCGCTCGTCCACTAGAGACAAACATTTTTCAGAATTAATGTTATCAACGTTGTCTACGGTAATAATAATTATTTATGATTTTTTTCCTTATCTTAGACTAGATTAATATTGTGATACAATTTTATTTTAATTATCATTGGAAATGATATACACGTTCGTGTAAATGTTAATCCTGCAGAATAATTAAATGCAATTATTATAATAATCATCGATTTATTTTGGTATTTATATTGTAATTTTAACAACAAATACACATCGTCTACTCACCAAAACGACAATATAACTAGCACTCAGATAAAAGACATAAATTTTGAAAATTAAGTATAAGTTATGACATTTATCATAAAAAATTAAGGACTAAATAAGTAGGTAATCAAAAAAATAACAGGGTAATTTAATTAAAAATAGCAGGGAGAGGCAGAATTGGTGGGGTGTGTGGGCTGTGAGCGGAGCTCTAAGTGGAGCGTTTATTAAGCGGTAAGAAGAGCAGTACCTAAGCAGTAAGCGGAGCGGTGAGCGGAGCAGTAACCAGAGCTGGTTGGCATAAAAAAAATTGTTTTTGAAAAAAGAGGTAATATTTGGTGTTGTCAAAAACGCTATTGAATAAAATTATTGAAAATAGTGTAAGGTGAGCGTATATATTTTCAGCGTAATATAACTTTATATTTAACAATGGATGTCGCAGTGTCTAGTGGACGAAGGAGCTTAAGCTTGCTCCCGTTTTTAATGAATGTATTGTAATTTTATTTCTACGAATAGCAGAACAAAGGGGATGGTCTAAATAAAACCGCGGCCGCGCGGGGCGGGGCGGGGTGCGACACTACGAGCTTCTTCACCCCCGATGCATTACAACGACACTGAGAGAACGGACAAATTAACGCTACATTTAAAACTATTGTTGTGCTATGTTTTATATATGCACTACGATATAATTTATAGATTGTACACTATAATTATTATATTTGTGTAGTAATGTTTGTGTTGTGTAGTATTCATATTACTGACGATTGAAAAATTAAAATGGATTGAGTTACCTTCCCTTTTTATCTTAGAAGACTGTTAAAGATCGTTATTCAAACAATACTTTAAAACATAAGTAATTTATGTTTTGGTTTAATGACTGCTAGAGCTAGGTGACTCATGTAACTACATATGATATACCTTTTAAAATGATCCAGTTGAATAGTTAACATCCATCCATCAGCCTTTCGAAGTCCACTGCTGGACATAGGCCTCTCCTAACAAGCGCCACTCAGACCGGTCCTGAGCCTTCTGAATCCAGTGGATTCCCGCTCTCTTCTTCAGGTCGTTAGTCCACCTTGTCGAGGGGCGTCCTGTGCTCCTTTTTCCGAGTCGTGGTCTCCATTCGAGGACCTTTCTACCCCAACGCTTATCGGTCCTTCGAACTATATGGCCAGCCCATTGCCACTTCAGCCGGCTTATTCTTCGCGCTATGTCGGTCAGTTCCGTTCGTCTACGGATTTCCTCATTTCTAATTCTATCGCGTAGAGAGATACCGAGCATAGTACGTTCCATAGCCCGCTGGGTGACTTTGAGCTTATGCATTAGGCCAATAGTGAAGCTCCACGTCTCGGATCCGTATGTCATCACTGGCAACACACACTGCTCGAACACCTTCGTCTTCAGGCACTGAGGTAGTGTTTTGGACGACAAGATATGACGCAGTTTCCCGAGATAGTTACATCTAAAAAAATTGTAGTACCTTCACTAAATTCAAATTCAAATTTAAATTCATATAGATATCACTGATACACTTATGCATGTAATTTTTTAAATCAATCAGTAACAATATCAAACCACATATTTGAGTTCAAAAATAATGTATTTTATAAACTTCTTCTATCAACAAATCTCATGATAAATATCACGGCTGTGACACACAACAGTTTCCGATATGCAAATGACGCCATTATGACTGATTGCATCTGACGTGATTTACCACGTCGCGGAGAGGGCTCCGTCACGGCTCACGCGTCGCCACAACACACTGATACCGTCAACTCACATCATGTTTTGAATTTATTATGAAATTAGTTACCATACGACCACAGTTTATGATTTATGCCAGTCGTAAATATTACACTACACACGCGCGGTCAGGGTAAATATTAGTGACAATAATTAATTTGAGTTACTATGTCAAGCAATAACACTTGGAAGAGCACAGCTTATTACAAAGTTACATTTGCCTAAATTCCTTTATCTAAATTTATTTGAAAAATGTAAAGGTATCTTTGAAATACCTTTAACTTAATTCTTTAAACACAAAAATAACAGAATACCATAAATTAAAAAAAATAAGTTTAAAATAAAAAATTGCGTTCCAAAAACTGTTTGTCGAAGCGATCGGTTAGGTTTACAAATCTAGGATTAAAATGGAGTTGCATACGACTGGTTTTAATGGTAGCTGAAGCATAGTCTGCATGAAAATGTAAGTATCCCGTTTTTTCACCGAGGTGGAGAACGAAGGCGAAGCACAGCCACAGACCCATACTTTGCAACCGTTATGATTCAGCTCACTTTTCAAAGTGGCACTAGTCATAACCAATCTGCAAATGTTACCAGTAGTCTTAGACATACACGTACCAATGTTTGTTCAAATATCAATTCCTTCCACAAAATCAACTATGGTACATGCGAGTCATCGAGCGGCAATCTCGTGTGAGCAGCCCCGCATACTAATACAAGAGGCATCCCGTACTAATGGCCGGTCCGTAGATATTATTCTGAATTAATTCCGAGCCCGAACATTGGGGCCATTCGTAAGACGGCCCCAGTTGACCACTTGTATGATTGTATTAGGGGCGACAGAAACGCCCATTTACGTTACGTGGTCACTGGAGCCCATTGCATAATCGCATTAAATGATTCTTGAGTTAATACAGATTCGAGGATCACAAATGCTTGATTAGGTATGCGGACTGTGGAGTCTTAACTAAGTGCAAAATAAAAGGATAAATATAATTATTACAAACTTTAATAATTATTGTTTTTATTTTAAAATGTCCCTAGTAATTATATTAATAGAAAGAGTAGGAAAAAAATTGAGAATTTTTTTGATTGACGCTCTTTTAAGTACGTTACACATGCATTAAATCTGGCTTTCATAATTGTTCATTGTTTCAATTACTATTGAAGCATTTAATAAATCTTAATACATTAAGTTACAGTAAAATAAATATTCATTTATTATTTGGTTGAATATAATTATTACGGTTGCTTATCTAAATAAGTCTATTCAGTTCTTTTGTTTATTTTCTGCCCAAAATGGTTGAATAATTATCCCTGAGTAATTTACAACCCAGACAACTTTAATTCTACAATATTAAAAGCGCAGAAGGAATTCCATGAACCCCATTAATCATTCCATGCAGTACTCCTCTTCATAATATCATAATATCCGCCATTCGTCATGTCGCATCGCATTATTTATACCGTAGGAACCTCATTCTATTCTTTACCCCACATACTTATTGCATAGAAGAATGCCATTTCATTCACGTTCATGCAATAAAGGGGACCGTATGTAGACTTTATGGATTTTTTATAAAGAGCAAGAATGTATTGTTTTTAAATATTTTAGTAAGAATGTTATTTTAATATTGCCTGATGCTCTTCCGATATAAACCCGTAAACCGTAATTATACATAAGTAATCGAAACGTAAAATAATAACACCGTCTATATAATTTTTACTCTGAGTCTAAAATCGATTCGAGTTTAATTTATTTTATAATTTCGTAACTACATTAAATTACGCATTTGAGAAGTGCAAAAAATTATAGAATTTATTATAGGGAACTCTTAAGATTTACGGTGATTTAGGCGGACGCACTTAGCAGGACGACCCGTGTGGCGCAATGGTTACCATGCCGGATCGCCGCACCAAAGGTCCTGGGTTCGATTCCCAGCGAGGCGGAAATTTGAATGATGAGTTTGAATTTCTGTTCTCGGTCTGGGTGTGAATGTCCTTGTCTATGTTGTGTGTTGTCCATGGCACCCACGACACAGGCAATCCTAGTGTGGGGCTATGAGTGTGAAGCGTTATTTATTTATTTATTTACATTTACCACATATTTTTGTGAACTGAACTAAAATGTTTACCAACGCTAATATTTTATGTTTGTTCCCAATTCCCTGCATAACTGGATCCGTGGTTAATTTTTAACCGACTTCAAAAAACGGAGGAGGTTTTCAATTCGACTGTATTTTTTTATGTTCGCTACCTCAGAACTTTGGACTGGGCGAACCGATTTTGATGATTCTTTTTTAATCGAAAGCTGGTGGCTGTCATGTGGTCCCACATAGATTTTATTGAGATCTGACAATGGCATCCATGAGAAAACCACATAAGTCGTAAATCTGTATTAAGAATATGCGCGATAAATTGACGAATAACTCAATATCACCCCAACCGATTTCGATGATTCCTTTTTTAATCGAAAGCAGGTGCTTGTCATGTTGTGCCACATAAAGTTGAACGAGATATGACAAGTAGTTTTTGAGTAACTTTGAAGTCGGTTATTTTTTGTTAGTAAAATTTAGATTATGTTGTCATTATATTGGTTTGTTTATAAACCACAAATCGCTTTACACGCGTACAAGTCTCAAACTATCCTCCAATTTGCAGCGACAAAAGGATTTGAGTTTCGGGTGTTGTCTATCGAGCTCTGACACATGTAGCCGCTTATCGCAAGTCTTCGAGCAAATCCTGCCGTCACTATCATGTCTCTATACGGTCTGCGTTTACTAGATACTGTGTTCTACATAAAGCGAACCCTTTTTAGATAGTGGTTACACAGTTACAAGCTTTTCTCTTTAGATAAAATCACATTTTTTAAATCCTCTTTGAAGTGTGTTATAAAGTTTATTTCGTTGGTCCAAATATCTAAAAATGGGTTTTCTTGGGTAAGGGCCACCAAATCTGCTCATTCTATCGAGAACCAAATGTACCTAAGCTCTGAAATTCGTGCACGTTGTGTAAGAAACTGCATTACATTGTAAAGTTTCCACAGTTGAATAAGTCGAAATGGACTCTGAGCCCATTAGTTTTTGAAGAAATCGTTATGGAAACTTGACAATTTTGATAAATATGCTTGGATAAGTTGACTCCTTCCAAACAGTGATTTTCTCAATGAAGATAAGATAGGATACTTGAATTGAAGATAAGATAGTGAAGGAAGATAAGATACTAAGATTTCTATTTTATTATTTTGACGCTTGAACAACTCGTTGATTTATACATGAACCATTACATCACAGTTCTTAAAAACATCAATGTACCTGAGAGCAAATATCAATAAAATTGTTAATAAAACTAGGTATGTCAATGGTCAACGGTAGGCGAAACGCCAGTCTGTTCAGATATAAAAGCTGGAAGATGGCAAAAACCGAGTCGATCATTAACTAAAACGTTTTCGTTGCGATGACCCATTTGGCCTCGAATCAACCTCACAATAGTATCGAAAAGCGGCAAAAACTGCGCCTCTGATCGAAAGGGGCGACAATGGCGTCCGCAGCCGACGGCTATTGTTTCAAACAATGCAGACAAATAGGTGACGGAGAAGTTTCATTTTTGAACCGAAATGTTCCAGCGATAGTGGCTCGCTCTCTGAAGTCTTCAAAATTCTGCTTACACACTATTTTATCTTCGGTTTTTTAGGGTTCATCAAAGACCATTTTTTTGATTCCGTTTGAGATTTGGCTTTGGCTTTCAAGTGCTAATTTAGGTTAGAGTCAAGTGTCCCCCACACTATCAAGTGTGTCAGCTATCACCACTGTGTTAGCTTAAGTAGTTAATTTGTAATAATCAATGGACTTACAACTATATGTCCCTACATTGCGCGTAGCCTCACACACACTTGTCGGTTTTTATTTATACCAACTTCTTCAAACAATGATACGCCCGGTATTGTAACACTGAAAATAAAATATTCGAATAAGCACTGAAGCATCATTTCCTCCGCTTCACTTCATTTCATAATGAAAGTAGCATGACTCGTACGATTTTCACGATCCCTGTTCTTTTATTGAACACTTTTTTGCGGCTTTCAATATAGTTGATGCCTTTTTCCGGCAGATAACTTATCTTGATACTTACCCTATTTTAGCTATTGTTTGTTACAACAAGACGAAAGAATATTGTATTTATGGAAAATTCACTTTTAAATAATCACTTGAATTTTTAAAAATAAATGCTTTATTAGTTTATTTCTAAATTCGATGATTATTTTAAAGACAAGTCTGCTTGGACATGAGTTTTATGAATATACAGGGTGGATTTTTGAGACGGGTCAGTAAGGGCAGGTACCTTAACCGTTATAGTTACAGGAAAACGTTCCAAGGAGACTATCCATAACTTTTTTAGATATTCTGAACTGCATTCACAGATTTTTGAAAAAATGTACGGTCAGCGAAAAAAGTACTAAAATCCAAAAAAAAATATTTTTATGCCTATCGATCCTACTTCGTATGGGGATCAAAATACTCTATGGGACCATTTAAGGTATGAGTACTAGAAATGTCAGAAAACGCTAAAATCATTTTCCATACATTTTGTACTGAAAAACGATAAATCAACTCGAAATATTCTTTATCGCCAAACAATCCTATTTCTTACTGCGATTAAAATATTCTTTAAGGCCTATTGAAATTTAAATACAAAAACTACGGTAAGACACAACATATCACACAAACTTAAAAATAGGTTATCTATTATTCAAAATGACCGCCGTTTTCACGAATACATAAGTTCACTCGTTTTTGTACTGAGCAAGTAGCAGCGGAAAGTTTTCTTTGATGGATATTATTTAAAATCCTCGTTAATGCCTCTTTCAGCTCCTGAACACTTTCGTACTTTCTTTTGTAGACTTCATTTTTTAGGTGGCCCCACAAAAAAAACTCGAGAGGCGTTAGATCGGGGCTGCGAGGTGGCCGCTTAATTGGACCATGTGTTGGACCATGGAACACTAACAGCACCTCTCGCAGCGTGTCTTCGTGAAAACGGCGGTCATTTTGAATAATAGTTAACCTATTTTTAAGCTTGTGTGGTATGTTGTGTCTTACCGTAGGTTTTGTATTTAAATTTCAATAGGCCTTAAAGAATCTTTTAATCGCAGTAAGAAATAGGATTGTTTGGCGATAAAGAATATTTCGAGTTGATTTATCGTTTTTCAGTACAAAATGTATGGAAAATGATTTTAGCGTTTTCTGACATTTCTAGTACTCATACCTTAAATGGTCCCATAGAGTATTTTGATCCCCATACGAAGTAGGATCGATAGGCATAAAAATATTTTTTTTTGGATTTTAGTACTTTTTTCGCTGACCGTACATTTTTTCAAAAATCTGTGAATGCAGTTCAGAATATCTTAAAAAGTTATGGATAGTCTCCTAGGAACCTTTTCCTGTAACTATAACGGTTAAGGTACCTGCCCTTACTGACCCGTCTCAAAAATCCACCCTGTATACACACCGGCATATTTAGCGGAACACAATAAAAATGTCCATAATTAAAAAAATATGGTTTTATTTTAAAATCTAATTACTACACTTCTTTTGTTAATTAAAGTTTCATTTGTTTTACTTAAAATGAGACCACATTAAGAACAGATTTTGCGAGTAAAGGCTATTTGTGAAAAATGGTACATTTTTGAACTTTTCGTGTAAACGGGAAAAGTGAAAATTGATATTAAAATAACAACTAATTAAATTAGAGAAATGGTGATTAATATCGCGTATTTCCTCCACGTGCTCTTATTAAAGTTTCTACCCGTCTAGGCATACTGAGAATGATGTTATCGATGGTCTCCTGGGATAGTCTCCGCCATTCCTCAACTACGGCGATTCGCAGTTCACCCACGTTGGCAGGAGCTGGAATTCTGGACTTAACTTTTCTTTTCAGCAAGTCCCAAACGTGCTCTATTGGGTTCATATCCGGTGATCTCGCCGGCCACTCCATAACAGTGATATTCATATCATTAAGATAAGCTTGAGTTACCCGAGCGGTATGCGGCCGAGCATTATCCTGCATAAAAACAAAATCGTCACCGATATATGGGGAAAACGGTACGACATTTTCTTCTAAAACTTCTCTGATATAGCGGTCTGCAGTCAGACTCCCTCTGTCAATCACTACCGAGTCTGTGCGAGCTCCCAAACAAATGCCCGCCCAAACCATTATTGATCCACCACCGTATGCAACTGTAGTTTCAAAATTTGTCTAAATGTATCGTTCTCCTTTGCGTCTGTATATTCTTTGCCTGCCGTCAATTTGATTTAAGAGAATTCTGCACTCATCACTAAACAATACCTTACTCCATTGGTCCGCGTTCCAAAGTCGATGTTCCTGAGCCAAAGTTAACCTGTTTCTACGATGATTTACCTCGAGCCATGGAGCCTTGGCGGGCACAAATGAACCCAAACCAGCTTCTTCGAACCTTCTTCGAACCGTACGCTCACTTACGTTTACACCCCGCACTGCTTCTAACTCATGTTGGGCTTGGATGGCCATCAAACGGGGGTTCCTACGTACACGAAGCCGATTGAAACGATCATCCCTACTCGAAGTGCGTCTTTTTCTGCCTTGTCCTGCTCTTCTCACATAAGTACCGGTCTCCCTGAACCGTTGGATACTGCGATGGATCGTTGAAACTGGTCGACGAAGATCTCTGAGAGAAGAATGATGAAAGAAGAGGAATGGCGGAGACTATCCCAGGAGACCATCGATAACATCATTCTCAGTATGCCTAGACGGGTAGAAACTTTAATAAGAGCACGTGGAGGAAATATGCGATATTAATCACCATTTCTCTAATTTAATTAGTTGTTATTTTAATATCAATTTTCACTTTTCCCGTTTACACGAAAAGTTCAAAAATGTACCATTTTTCACAAATAGCCTTTACTCGCAAAATCTGTTCATAATGTGGTCTCATTTTAAGTAAAACAAATGAAACTTTAATTAACGAAAGAAGTGTAGTAAGTAGATTTTAAAATAAAACCATATTTTTTTAATTATGGACATTTTTTTTGTGTTCCGCTAAATATGCCGGTGTTTATAGATTGTAGTAGATGATAAGACGTGCTATCTGTAACTCTAAGCAGGAAAAAAAACCCGGAAGTTTCTTGCTGCTTCTTCTCCTGGGCCCTCTCACAGTAGGGCCTTGTTGAAGCATTGGCGTAGCTAGCATGACTTTTAAACAGTGTTTGTAAACCAAACCAATTTTGAATAAAAACATTTGATTTGATTTGATTTATAAAAGGTTAACAGAAATTGTTTTGACGATACAATGGACTCAAGAGAAACCATCATACAATTTACATGTGATACGAATATTAGCTTATTTTAAATTAGCAGTAGCACGTCTGCTTACCCTTCATAATAATAATAATATCTCAAAGCACAATACAATTCTCATATCTTGTCGCCATGAGCTTCGACAGAAGGTGTCCTAATGGTCCTCCAGGACATTAGCGAACGTTCGCTGCGTTTAGTATGTACCCTTTAACCTACGGGACTGTCGTTAAATAAACTTTTATGCGTACATTACACTTTAATTTTTGTCTCTGTTTAAATTGTTTTGTTTTACTGGAGGCAAAAACGAAAATAATATCTGCGTAATTGAACCTTAATACGTTTTTTCTGGAAGTGGGAGTATTATGGTATGTATTACATCCGTTATTGAGTTTACACGAATTTCTGGTGACGTTCTGGCGTGCAATGGACAAGGTAAAGGTTTGTTTCGGGCTAGATTCTGTACTAACTTAGTAGTTACTCGCTAACCAGCTCTTGGAATTGTTAATGCATCATGGAGATTCGATTTTCTTGTAAGATACTTTTTACTTTTTTAAGATATTTTTTTTCTAAAAGTGTAAACAATCGGGTCTTACTCTGAATACCCGTCTGGTAATATTAATGGATGGACCATGTTCAACTCGATCTGTTGGCAATTAAGCTTTCTGTAAAATTGAGATTTAACAGTATGATTACTAGTAGGTAGGTTTATAGTAGGTATTTTATTTTAATTGGCAACATGCACCTGTTATTTAAAGTGATGTTTAAAACATCGTAGGTACACTATTCACTGATCACGTTAACTTTGAAAAGCGATGTAAACGCTGAGTAAATATACAAAAATTATTAAGGGATATATTGCGCAAATAAATATACCTAATGATTGTTCTTACGAGTATAATTTAATCTATACATCTATACAAATAAATAAAATTGGAGTGTCTGTTTGTAATATTAAAATAACAGCTTTTTACTACGTGCATTTGGATATAAAATATACACGGTACATATACCAAAACAACATTTTTTACAATTTTTGTCTGTCTGTCTGTCTGTCTGTCTTTCTGTCTTTCTGTCTGTCTGTCTGTCTGTCTGTTTGTTCCGGCTAATCTCTGAAATGGCTGGACCGATTTTGACGGGACTTTCACGGGCAGATAAGTGATGTAACAAGGAGTAACTTAGGCTACTTTTATTTTAGAAAAAAAAGTTTGTTAGGCGACACGAAGTTCGCTGGGTCAGCTAGTGTAGAGATAAAAATGTAGTACGTGAAATATCATCATCCCCTATTTTCATACCTCTAGTTGTAAAATATTTTTCCAAATTTTAATGAGTAACTTCAAGTATACACTATCCAAAAAAAAGAATCATCGAAATCAGATCATCCAGTACAAAGTTATTGGAGTAACGCGTGAAATTTCGTGGGTGAACTATCAATCATTCCCTATATTCTCATCATCATCATCATATCCTTTAGTTAGGGTAAGAATAAAATTTTCAAAAAATGGGACTAACTTCAAGACATCCCATCCATTAAAAAAAGAATCATCAAAATCTGACCACCTTGTGCCGATTTCTGCGTGATTATACATAAAAAATATACGCATCGAATTGAGAATCTTCTCTTTTGTTTGGTCGGTTACCAAAATAAACTCTTCTAATAAGACATGTTAAAGTTTATATGGCCCTGTTATGAATTTAGTCATAACTACTAACTTTAGTGCTTAAATGTCGGTGACTGCTCCCACGCTAAAGAAGACCATTGGGCCTCCTTAGACTCCTCTCGCAACTTAATCCTCGTAATGAAGGCGACGCTTAAAACTTTACACATTCTACGTATTACTGTAATGCAGTATAGCTTAATTGTAATGTGTATCTTGTATGTTTTGTTCTAAAATATACATGTTACAAAGCAGCACAAAATGTGCTTAAGATGGCACAATGTGTTTTGCCACAGTTGCTTGAAAATTTAAGTAGGAAGTACAGTAGGCGTTATGACCTACTCTACGGAGTGCTAAACATTGCAATCATAATTAGTTGCAATGCCAACCTAATAAATTTCATAAAACTAGTTTATAATCAGAATACGAGTACTCATTTCTAGTTTTATGATGAGACCTACATATTGTATTACTTTAAGTATCAATTAGTTTTCGTAATTAATAAATTAACAAACAGATTCGACAAGTCTATTCAAATTGAAGTACCAGTAAACCGTTAATTACGTGGAAATGTGGAAGCCGGGGATTTATTCACTGGATTGGTATTATTCGTCCATACCACGATGACGCATAGATTGTTGCACCTTCAACTTTATTACCAGAGCAATAAGTGTCACCTGAACTGCCTTTCTGAAATGAAACTGTAACAAGGTGCGTCGAATCAACATCGTCGTACATTCGATCCTCATCGTATTGAACGCCCGTAAAGAGAAAGTTACAATTCCGAGCGGGCAAATCAACGTGACACGTATCATTTACTCGATAAGGTATATTTTCGCTCGAACAACAAGCTATTGTATGATGTATGATTGTTTCACGTTGGGGATAAAAATTTTACGGCGTGTATTTTTTGTTCGGCCGTCAAATAGTGCTTTGCGTTTATTAAAAAGTGTCGAGAACGTAGTCTCGCCGCAAATATTTGCCAATGTGATATTGCGCGACTCGGCCAAATTGGAGTGCTCCCTTGTTGAATCATATCATTAAATTAAGCAATTAAGTAAATCATTTATTAACTACTTTATTGATATTTGAATCTATGTTGATTACTAATCATAAAATAGATAAACATATCTTTAACTTAGGGTCTAAAGTAAGTAATCTTTTAAATATACTATTTCATTGATATTTATATTGTATTTAGACGAAAGAAATAAAATACGTATTAAAAGTAGATATAAAAGTTAAACATTAAAAAGTACAATTTTTTTTAAAAGTTAATAATTAATGCCTAATTTGAAAAATAATTCCTGCCCAGGCAGGATTGAGCTTCCACCCATATACGACTATGCACTGATATATGTAGATGCACTCGCAGACAATGTGGATTGATGTTTCTTCTGCCTCACTGCAGAGTTTTTAAGTTGCAGTATTGCTCGGGACCATCACATATGGTGTCTATTCAGCCTGCAATGTCCAGTGGGCAGACTGGGCAGCCTGATTAACAATTGCAGTTCTGAACGATTGAGGGTGAGCACTTTGTTCGAGTTCTGCGAGGAGCCGGTTATAAGGCTTTTGGGTTGTCTTGTTTCCTACATAATAATAAAAAAACATACATTATACATAAAAATAAAGAGTATAACTGCACCTCAACCTACAATGTTAAAGGTTCGTAACTTATCATTGTATATTTTTAAGTAATTATTCTTAAAGTAATTTTTTTTCAGTCAAAACTATATTTTTCATTTTACACATTCACAGAAAAAAGCTCTCCGTTATGATTTTGTAGTGTGTATGATCAGTGAACAAATTAATTATTTACAAGCTTTGTAAGCAGTTCTTGTGACAATATAAATTTGGAGCGAACCGATTCGGTAACGCTGTGTTGAGATTTAATGGGACAAAGGGAATGAAATAAAAAACAGAGAGTCGCTGTCAGTTTCAATAGGCCACTACATTTCCACCGCCACTTCATTTACCTACAAAATAACGCAATTCTTAAAATGTTCACTAACTGTGTCAGTTGTAAGTGATATTTAGGTTAATCTTCGAACAAGGTAATAGCAAACATTTCTTGAGCGTTTCCGTGCTTCGGAGGGCACGTAAAGCCGTCGCCAGCTGTTATCGTAAGATAACAGTCGTTAAGCCATGTCGGAGGCCTTCGGGTGGCGTGAAAACTTCTGATACTTGGGATGGCCACAATCCCCTCCACACATTGGTGCAATGTAGAGAAATATAGCTTTAGGCCTCCTTAAGAGGAGAGATCCGGGCTCAGTAGTGGGTCGCTAATGGGTTGAAGCCAGTTGAAATAATGCAAGGTATTATTGTTTATTTCCCCGGTTTGTATGAGCTGGTCTTATGGTCAATGGTCTATTTTCTGTCCACCAGTTCTAAAAATTTAAATATTTGCTTAAATTTGTTCGATATTAAAAGACAAATAGGTTCAAACAAACAAAAGCTTTACAGATATTTATGACATGAAGTGGACTCACCCCTGTTAGTAATGGGCCTCCTTTATACTCGTATAACGCCGAGTGGCCTATTGAAGTGCGCACACTTCCCTGTTCATTCATTGCAGTTATTTAATGGCTCGTTCGGATCTAATGGGTGCCGCAATTAGGGATTGTAAGGTAACTCATACATGGGCTATTCTTAAATTGATCTGTATTCAGCTCAACTATTGTGCACTTCCGGGATATGTTAGTATTACGTATAGATTTGCTGACGGTTAATTTCCCCAAAATGTCCTTTTGGGGAACTTATTTTTATTCGATTCATGGTAAAATGGTTGTACATCTTTTTAAATTATTGAAATAATAACGTACTTTGAATATTTTTTGATCAAAATTATTATAAGTTACCTAATGTTAAATATAGTGCTATTTTTTCGTTATAAAAAGAAATATGTAAGAATAACGATATGTAAAATGTATTTACAAAGTTTCGTCAACAGACCTGAGGCAATATTGACTGCGTTCCCCATATTGGGATGAGATGGATGTGTCAACAGAATGTGACGGCTCGCACTATTCCGCGTCCTATGTCAATATTTTACATGTTTTGTAAGACGAATGGAAGATTCGCAATAACCAAGTGATTTAATGTCTCACTGGACAACGTCAACGTTAAGGAAATTTGTATTTACACACAGAAATAGGCTAATTCTCAGAGAGTTCTTTACCATGTAAGACATGGTTTCCGCCACCAGTTGAGATTAAAGTCAAGCAAAGCAGGCGTTTACTTAATTACATTTGTAGCTAAGATATGCTACCTGATAATTTTAGGAGAGAAATGCTACTGTATTCTAATTTATTTTTATTTAATGCTTTGTACATACGAGTATTTAGCGATAACTGTATTAACATACAATGTAAGTAATCTCGTATTGTCAAAACTTGCGATACTATATAATTCTATACCAACTCATTATGAGGAGTTTGTACCAGACTTTGTGTAGGAACAAAATACCCTCACATTAGCCACTTAACTGAGACGACCTCCATTAGTCGTAACTGTTTCCTTACAAGCTCAGTTACAATGTCAGTCGATTACTAGAACAAAATATCCTGAGCCTACGGTTTAACACTATCTTTATAAATCCCAGATAATGCTGAACCAGGTTTTGTCCGATCGTAAGACACCCTCAGTGATAAATAAGGGGACTCTTTATCCCGTGCCGTTAAGCAGCCGACCGAGATAACTGAGCTATTGATGGCGTCGGATAGCGAAAGCTGATTAGTGCTGAATATTTCTTTTGCTTTAGTCAAAAATACAACAAGTGGTTGATACAATCCGCAACGCATTTCGGGCAAAATCACAAGACGCTTTCGATTATGACATTGTTGGAATAATTAGGTAATATTGATGGGAAAAGGGAAGATTTTTATTCGAATCTGGTTTTTCGTGAGCTCGGCAATTGACTTTTAAGAGTAGCAATAGCTCCATGCTCGACGAAGGCTAGCGTAGCCAACATTCGATTCCCAGCTTGAGCCGTTTTATTAACTGTCTATTGTTTTGTTGTTGAATCGTAATGTTTTGTTATTTGATTTGCATATTAATCAAGTTACCCATAATAGGGAGAATTTCTGTAGAAAATATTTTATTTATTTACACATTCGTGTCTAACATTATTTTCAGTGAATGATACTATCAATCTAAATTGGAATACGCGTGGTTATGCATACACTAACTGGTCAAAACGATTACGGTCACGCAACAGTGAATCAATTTTGAAACAACGAAGCTTTAAAACTATTTCTGTATTTACATACCCAAAATAGTCCTTATAATTTATTAATTTTGTGTAGTCGCTGTCTCAAGATGCAACTTATTACAGATATAAACGACGAAATAAATGTATCAACCGGCGGGGTAATAAAGTCCCGCAGTGAATCACGGGGCGTCGGAGGGTTAAATTGGACGCCGCCGCGCCGCCGCGCGCTGCACTGTTAACAAATGTCTCACTTTTAATGACGGCCCTTCAGTTTTCATTTATTCCGGGTTCCCGCCGCGGTACATCATTCACGTTGAAGTTTTGTTTAATTACGGGGTAAACATTTACTGCGACGATATTTGACTGGAGTGATGACAGGTTTACGACATGACAGATGTCGTAAAATGTGCTGTTTCGGCTGCGCTTACATCGTATATTTAAAATGTAATTAAGATATTTTATTGTTTATCAATCCGGCGCTTTGTTGATTTAAAGATACAGCATTAAACGATATAGATATGGCAAGCAATGCATTGTTAATTTTCTATTACTACAGATTTTTTTTGGATTTTGGATTTGGGATTGGAGTTAGTATTCTAAGCCGCCCCAATACGGCTATTAGTACACTAAATACAAATATTTTCATTCAATAACAGTTAATAAATTGTGAATTTCATTAACTTTAGTGCAGTGAATCTAACTGCCGCGTCCCGAGCCAGTATGGCTGTAGGTCACAAGTCAGAATTACTATAATATTAGTTCGAGTGTCGGGCAGTTCACTCCGGGTCAATCCGTGGCTCGTAGTAAGATCGGGAAATGTTGGCTCATTCTATTTCACACTTACATTTCATATAGTTATAAAGTTTATAGATTACATTACAATATTAGGTATATACATTTTATATGACTCCTATAAATGTGGATTGTGATACTACCGAGCCGGACGTCTCTAGTTCGATTCCTATCTGGGGCAAAGTGGGCAAAATGTTCCATTTGTATAACTATGACTATGCTAAAATAACGCCTAGTGCATTAGCTTTTCTATCGAGTAGGTATTTGATTTTTTTGTAATTTCTAACTCGTTCTCTCTTTTTCTCCTCTCACTCGTTTTATCGTTATCTATATACTGTAGCAATTAAAATGGTGACATTAAATCAATTCAATCTCAGTACCAGCTTGCCCAGAGCAGTGATCACGGTATCTCTCCATTAACGATCGTATCACGCTGATTGCTGGAGTGAAAGCTTTTTTGTGTAAATAAAGTGAAATTGTAAGTGCTGACAACTGGTGCCGATCGCTGGCAATGATCATTTGTTATCGCTGCTACTTCAGTTAGGTACCCATCGGTTAATCGTACGAATCAGTAAAAGACTTCCGAAGAAATGGTGAGGTTACCTAACCTTTAAAGTATGCTGTGTAGATACAATGTGGGATACCTATGCTAAATCACTTGGAATTCCATTGGCCAAGAATCAAATGAAGAATAAATTTATTATGTTCTTCCTTCATCAAGCATTAATGCCTTCTGTCAGCAAACGGCATGTGAATATAGAGTGTGCATTGTACAATGGCACCAGAAAACTTATTGACCAACCCAATAATGTTACCCAGTTAAGCAATTGTTATCCGAAGGCCTCTAACATAACTTTAAGGTGATTGAGATGACAAGAATAATATCAATCGGGACTTAATACAGTCATTGAAATCACGTCATGTAGAAGTTTATGTGTTAATTGTCAGACATCCAACTACCGACTGCGCCTAAAGTTATAAAAGGCTGTACAGCAGACAATATAGGTCAAACCACTTATTTTTCAAGCGCAACGCATTTCTCAAGCTCAGTAAATTATTATTATCCAAGACAACATAGTAACTGTGCTGTGAGCCCTGCGTGCTTCTGTAGTGTCTGTGTAAACCCAGGTTCTCAGAACTGAATCCCACCACCCGCAGATGAGCTATTTCAATGAACGTCGTTTCTACTTGATATCAAAAGAATTTCTCATTGAATTGCTTGAATCGGCATTCCATTTTCAGGAGAGTGCTGGCCATTGAGGGGTAATAAAGGTCTTCGAAGCAGCACTCAGTAATTAAATTCATATTTACAGACGACCAAGACGTGACTGCGGTTCGTTCGACCTTGTCCTAATATTTTTAATGAATGCTCCAAGTCTGACTTTAATGATTATTAATATTATGTATTCAAATTCAGTGAATAATTAAAGTAAACGGATTAAGTTTGGACATTATTTAGTTAAAAATGTGGAACTTTGCTAATTAGCAAATCTTTTAACGCAAATGGAAGACCAACTCTTTTATCTAAATTGCTGACTGCTATCTGAGATAGATAATCACCGTCGCTCCCAGACGTTTATACTACCTAAGGCTGCACCAACAGACCCTATTTAATATTTTCTAAAAGTGTTTGTGCTGAAAGAGTCAGGGTTCAAGGTTAAAAGCAAATTTTGCTCGACTATTAAAGAAACTTTTTAGGATGAGATTTCTCTGAATAAGATAATTTTATTCAGTAAATTTCTTTCAGTAAAGTGGGTAGAAATGAATACTTAAATTATATTAATTTAAGAGTTGTTTAATTTATTATATTATTATTTACGCTTGTTACCTTCATGCTTGCAGAGTGGGCGCTAATGGCTATGACACGGGTTCATCTTTATAATTATTATGATTTAGCTGCATTTCTTTTAAGTAAGTTTTAAAATAAAATTATATCCTACATATTATTAATTAAGTTACTAGAACTACGGGTACGTGTAAACCCGTACATTGGGTGATTTGTAAACCTTCTGTGGTTAGAAGGGCACGTAAGACGTCACGTCACCTCACCTACATACGTCGATCCCGATAATTACCATTAAATGGAGCAAGCCTTGTGAAAAACCTTTGGGTGAAACAAAAATTTCCGACATTCTGGAGTTGACCAATCCAATATATTCCGGCAACCTCAGTGGAGCATTTAGAAACCGAAACCCACGAATTGCCACGAAAGCCAAGATTAAAAATATTGCACTGCTGTTAATGTTATCTCGAATTGTATGTATATAAACATCGCTTTTAATTTTATCAATCAATCAATATTTTATTTGTAAGATAAGGCATACAGTTTGTTATATAGTTGTTTCGTGTTCGGTGTTGCGTATTGTCTTTGGAAGTTTATTGTATAGCAGAGGAGCTTTACAGAAACTTGTACTTCTAGGAAGCCAAGTACTATTATGTCTTCTGTGAGGAAACCAAGAATTACTAACAAGCTAACAAATTATTTAGATATCTAGTTCCAGGAATCAGTTATGAAGCTGCGAGCTATTGACAGAGTTACTACGATATTAATTTGTAATGTTAACGTATACAATGACAACAACCGTGATTTTGTTTCGTCAAAGTTTTTGTACGTAATACGTAATAGGTAGATATAGATGTATCTCCTTAAGAGGAGGGCCGTTGCTGAGCAGTGGGCCATTAATGAGTTGTAGCCACAGAAATCTTATTAACGTAGAATTTAATTAGGCAAAATCTAGTTATCAAATTTGAAATGCTAAATTCTTTAAACATTTAAAAAAGACAACTATCATATATGTATCATATGGTGTTTGTATTATTTTGCTTTTCGTGGACTGAAACATATCCGTCACGCTCAACGTAAAGTTTTTAGCTGTGCATCATTTTAAGTATCTTAGGTTCCATCAGAAAATTACTAGTATACTCGTATTTTGATAACCACTTATGATGATGGATGGATGGACGGAATCACTTAAAGTCAGGTTAACAAAACAATTCGTAAAATAAATTCGATTCCAATTAAAATTAACCTTCTATATCTTATGCCTAAACTTCTTGCAACTATTCTTCTTCGAAACTATTGTTTCCGCATTCTACCCTTGTCTAGTTTCCCCAGGAGACTACAGGTTTCCAGCTTTGTCGAACAAGCAAATCTTCATACATATGCAAAATAGTGTATTCCGCATTGATTTATAGATAGCGACAAGGGCAAAATTCAGTGAAGCCACAAAGATTAAGGGTTCTAGATTAAGCCGTAAAAAGTTTCCAGATAAGCTAATATTAAAAATATCAAAATCATTTTCAAATTTATTCCTAACTGATTTGAATAAACTTATCACGAAAAACTGACCGAACCAAAAGACAGCGTTTTTCAGTGATAAATCAATTACTGCTATCAATATCTTGACAGTGACCTGATCATTCCAATATTTTAGCAACGTTAAATCGAGCTTTTTAGATTTTGATATTTACGTTCAATTCATTTACAGAAAACCTTAGTTAAGCTTCCATAATGCTTAAATCGTAATGTGTTAGCAGGTCATCGATATCCGTCGATATCGTGTTTTGTCTTCTTCTATAGATACTCGAAGATGGCAAACTCCTCATTTTGGTATTTCACGGTATTAAATCCATGGATCTCTCTCGATCGTATGTAGCCTTTCACTCGACAGATAAAATTACTACTTACTAATCCGATCGTCAACACAAAAGTTACAGCGATAACAGTAATCATTCAATGATATATAATAAGTTTGCTAACTAATCACATGGAAGATTACCGCAATACAACCGCAAATAGATACCTGGTTGAACGCAGAGAGTTTTGTGTAACTACCTCAACCAATGCGGGCTGCCTATTGAATCCGAGTCTGGTATTAGCACAAACCGCGTGTTGAATAGTTAAATTTAAGTTGTTACGCGTGTAAAGAGATTTCTGCCGAACACGATGTCTTCCAACCCATTAGCTAGAAAGCTGTTAATGAACCCCATCAGAACATAATGAGAATTGATTACAACACCGCACACTCCACTTGGTATAACGACAAACTTATTTTATAAAACGGTACCTATTAATTAATTATTATTTTTATGTAGGTTTATGTGAACACAAAAATATTTCTGCTTTGGTGTCTATGGATACAGGTATCAGAGGAATACTAATCAGATTTAGGTACATGGAATGATTAGGTACTTAAAACTTATCTTATAGGTTCTTGCTTAGGATATTTTTATTTCGGGACGTTACCTTAGGTTATCCATGAGTGCAGATGCTACGGCGGCAAGTCTTATTTGAGTGTGAATCAGGGTATGAGCTATTCTGTCAAGCAGTAGGTACTCAGTTAGTGAGGGAGAGAGAGAAATGTCATAATTATCGCTTACGAAAACTTAGTTTCTAAGGTAATAAAGGTAACTGTGTACAACTCTATGAACCACTTAACTAAGCCAAAGTATTCTCAGCGTGGAATAGCTCACGGATAATGATCTCGGAGCGACCTCGTGTGACTCCGTGCCCACACTTCCTTTCCACTCAGGGCCCGTATTATTCAGGCTGTTATCACACTCGCTGGCTGCCGGCCAACATGTCACATTTTATACTCGCTTATCTGCTTAAGTAGCTTTACCGGTAGCGAATGGAACTATTTGCGGCGCGCATAATTGTGTTGACTTGTGCATGGTTATGTCATGCCCTATATTCGTTGTTGCTGGATCAATACATTGGTTCATCTCTTGGTTCAATACATTGGTTCATCTCTTGGTTCAATACATTGGTTCATCTCTTGGTTCATGTTGTGATGATCCTGTTTGCAGGGATGTTACTTGTTTGATTTCCGCCAGAGGTTAAAAGAATTGTAACTTATTTCATGTTTCTTTTATAGTTTTGGGTGCTTATTATTTTAAGTAAATACCTAATTGACAAACGAAATATAAATAGTTGAGTTCCAAAAATTTGAAATGAATTTTCTTCCAGTTAAAATTTAAATCATTTAGTTTTAGTTCGTTGTGGGCTATTTGCTGTTTGTATGAGTAGTATGTGAGTGAGTTTGTGTAGTAAGTGAAGGAGCTAGTACCTACTAGTTATCAATATAGTAATCTATTGAGTGGAGACTAACTCCAGTTAAGGATATAGGGTTCAAACAGGCGGCTCGCATTACGTAAGATCGCTTCGAACTAAAGCGTGGAACATACACCCATTAGCTGTTATCACGCCTCTACCTATAAGCAGGAACATAATCATTCAAATTCATGCATTTTCATTACACTGAAGGTTTTGTAGTGGCTATCGAATAGTTTGTTATTATGTTAATCGTTAAATAGTTTCTAGGCTTGGTGAGGGATCAGCAGCTCATAGGTATCTAAAAGCTACTACAAATGTACTACTACAAAAATATTTACTTTATGCATACTGCTATCATTAAATCAATCTCAACGAAAACTTCTATTGTTTTGAGTTTTCAGGGTTGCCAAAAGTGCTCTAATATTAAGTATCTAATTAGTGTAGGTACAGTCGGCCGCAGAAGTAGCTTAACATTTTACTACCTTGTCACATTACATTTCTTGAATTTGTCATAGATCTTGCTAGGAAATCGTCGAAACAGTTACTATTACAAAGTACTAGGTATAATGTTAAGTTACTTCTGCGGCCGACTGTACCTAGCAAATTTATAATTTCCCAAAAATATAATAACAATTTTCTTAACCTAGAAAGTCTACTCAGCGTTATTTGTAAGTGAATCTTTAAACATAAGTAATTATTTCCCGTTGACAATATTATAACGTTCGATAGAATAATCAGGGTATTCAAAATTTCAAACTACATGACCAATCGTAACTCTATATCGATATTCTATCCAGTTAGTTGTAAAATATAACCCTATCATAATTATTAATTCACAACTTTTTGTATGACATCCGATAAAACAGACTAAGCGATAAATAGAGAAAAACTGCAACCGACTTTATAGTTTCAGCTTAACCTACAGCCCCAGCCTCATTCAGTCTCAAGTCGCAATATAATGACAGTCAAATAACAATACTTACTGCTCCAAATTCAAATAACACAATAGGACAATCCAGCGAAGTGTACTTTATTTAGTTCACTATAAATTTCCTACTAAACTCGGCAAAATAACGATAAATCAGGCCATCCGTGTAGCGAACACAAGTGGAACGGCAGTTTTTATAAGCGTCCTTTGTCGTAAAGTTGCACCACATTCAGAGGAAGGCTTCTATTGTGTGGAGAAACAAACGCCCAGACAGCCGCTGAGCTAAATCGGCCGCAGTCTCTGTTATTCTGTTACACTGTGCTCCCTCGTATGCTTCTGCTACGCGATGTTTATTGAGTTCATTTCTTACTGGAGGCCTCTTTACATCGGTTTAGTACTGGCAACGCTAACCATATTTTTCTTCTTGGGTCAAGTGACACTCACAGACTGCCAACAATAGAAACTCTAGACACAAAAAGGAAAGATTTCAATGAGGTTGCTCTAGTGTTACTTAAATAGAGTTACTTACAGTAATATTTTGAGTAGCTGTTTGAAACCAGTTTTTCGTCTTACCGAGTGCTCTGACCTCGCATCGTGTATGTTTACAAATTTTCCGCATAATGAGTTAATTAGTCATGTTTTACGATTTTTTTGTATTATGTTTCCCTTTGGCAGACGTAACAACTTACCATCATTTGGGATAGTGTAACATTAAATTATCGTAAGTAAAAAAACATCCTACACTCGTTCGAAAACTGACATAAATATTAAAATCTTATAAAAACTCTTAGTTGCTCATATTGCACAAAAACAATGTTTCTGGCTTGTTAGTAGTTCCTAAGTTACATCAAACGAGGCACAGCATTACCTATACGTAAACATTGCTGCATCGGTCGGACATACGAGTACAAGACGCTTTGAAAACTTGGCTGACTTGAAAGGCGTCACAGATTTCAAATACATGCGAAAGGGAAGTATATTGCGAAGTGTTGTCAGAAGTTATTGATTTAATATCTTAGTAATGCCGTGTTTTGATAGAAATGTTAAATGTTTAAAGCCGTTGTATTAATAAAATCGTTTAAAAGTTTTTAGGTGTAGTAATTTATTTTGCGTTAATTAGATTCTTAGGAAATTATGATAGTTAGACAAGACTTTTATAGACAGACTTGGAAATGATCCTAAAATGCGGAAGCATTTTACCATGATGATTTGAAATTGAAATTTCATCCTGAGGTTGTACTTTTGTTAAGATAAAATTAAAATAATCCTAACTTTAAATAACCTATAGGTACACGTAATTATCTAAATTTTACTAACAAAAAATAACCGACTTCAAAGTTACTCAAAAACTACTTGTCAAATCTCGTTCAAATGTATGTGGGACCACATGACAAGCACCTGTTTTCGAATAAAAAAGAATAATCGAAATCGGTTGGCGTGATATCGAGTTATTCGTCAATTTGTCGCGCACGTTCTTAATACACATTTACGACTTATGTAGTTTTCTCATGGATGCCATTTTCAGATCTCAATAAAATTTATGTGGGACCACATGACAGCTCATATCAGCTCTCGATTAAAAAAAGAATCATCAAAATCGGTTCGCCCAGTCCAAAGTTCTGAGGTAACAAACATAAAAAAATACAGTCCAATTGAGAACCTCCTCCTTTTTTTGAAGTCGGTTAAAAAATCAATTGCTGTTCATTTGTATCGCTAAAACTTGAATGGCTGGACTGATTTGGCTAATTTTGATCTTAAAATATTTGTGAAACTTCAGGGAAGGTTTAAACGTTGAAAAACATATATAATAAGTAACGGAAAATACTAAAAATGACGATTTAGTTTTCCAATACAAAATGTTCCTAGCTGTGAAACATTTGATGTCTTTTGTCAAATTGTCATTGGGTTGTCAAATATATAAAGGTAGGTGCGTTCAGAAAATCTGTTTCGTAGCTGGAGGATTGACATGTCATTATCTAATCATCTATTACGCACTTGCGAAGTGAAGTGATCCTAGAACTCGAACGTCAATTTTGAAACTCCGCTGTCAAGTTACAAATCTGAATAGCCTTCCTGTAGTATGAGGTCCGATCTCTTTGAAAATTTAACGATCTTATTAACTTTATAATGTAGCCTTAGCAACATATCTAACTTTTTTATAACTATTATATTTTATAACTAACAGTCGAGGGAGAGGGTGAGGGAGAGGGTGAGGGAAAGGGGAAGGAAGAGAGAGAGGGGAAGGGGTAGGGAGAGGAAGAGGCAAAGGAAGAGTGGAAGGGAAAGGGAAAGGGGGAGTTGTTAGGCGGTACAAAGTTTGCCGGGTCAGCTAGTATTATTATAGAAATCATCATCATCATCACTCGTCACTCGGATCGTTGTTTACAAGGGTAGGTTGATATGATTATTTTTGATCTTAGCTATAATATTTTTCAAAAGAAAATTTATTCCCGAAAACAATTTCAAATCCGTAAAGCACCTACTTACCTAAAATCACAGCACTCTTAAGCAATTCAGTAACACATCTGGATCCATTATTTATTTTATAAAAGCTTTGTTTTAAATCCTTTGAAAGCTTCAAAACGTGACTAGCACAGAGTAGTGTCGGCACAGGCGGTACAGGCGGTACAGTGCGCGGGACAACATTTATTTTCTCTTCAGTAAATTGCCTCTAGCTTCAGTTTAACTTCGTGTTGTTTTATGTACTGATAAGTCTTCTGTGGTTTTGTGATGATTGAAAAAAAAAATACAAGTTTATTTTCAATCATTTCAGCGTATGTATCTATTAAGGTATCCTCTGTAGAGTTTTTCTTTGTGCCTGAACACTTGGGAAATCTTTTTTCCGAATCTATATTTGCAATTTAATACGTGTATACTTTTGTTAAGAAAGACGTTTTAGGTAAATAAAGCGATCCCCATCTTCGTTTGGATCTCAGAGTAATGTCCTTCTTTGCTAGTCAGGTTCACATGCGTCATTTATCCTCGTCCATTAATAGTAGACTGATTTAAAAATACAAGCAACAAAGAAACAATACGTGACATCACGACCGGCCGGGGTTGTGCCGGGGTTGTAATAGTGTGTCGGACGCAAACATCTCCCGGATTAGCCACCGATCTGGCTGTATTTGCATCGCGAAGTAAACAAGTGCCGAGTAAATCCTCTGTTGATCTTGGGAAATACCATTAGCAGTAGATTAGGTTTTGCGATTGCCGGCCGCAGGGTTTTTATTATCCGTTGTTCGTCCGTCGATAATGAGATTGGCTGAGGAACGTTGTAGATTGTTATCGCTAGATAACAGGCTGCTATCTAACTATCCATTGGGAATCGGGGGAACTCTAATATTAGTTCGCATTTTGCGCAATAAAGTTGTACGTAAATTCAAATTCAAAATCATTTATTCATGTACGTAGCATTACATCGTTAGTAATAAGTGGATAACTGTAATTGGCTTACTTTAAGTAATTGTGTAATTTGTTTAGTAATTTTAAGCTGTTGTTATCCTGAATAAAAAAAAAAAAAATATAGGCTTATATTTGGTGATTTTGATATACCTATTATATTAATTTTTAAGAATCATTTTAGTGTTCTTTGTTCGAATTAGTTATTTTTTGGCAATATACTTCATTATAGAATCTGTCGTGAAAAGTTTTTCACGTGTTTCAGTTTTAAGGTTGAAGTAAACTTTCCACTTGCCATGTGGTCAGCTCATCGATGACCTTTGGTTTACGGATATTCATGTATCGTCACACCTAATATCAAGAGCCTATTTGCTCGTAAAATATACCGAATGACATATTTTCCCGTGACAATATATTGTAGCTTAGCGGAAAAACATTTCTGCCGAGAATCAATCACAAACAGTCGTCCATTCGAATCAATTTGTGGGATTAGCGGGCGACTGATAGCGATTCGGCTTGATTTGACGCAATAGAAGATGTCTGTCGGCCGCTAAAGATATTGGACGGTTCCTTGGGTTGACACGCGGTTATTATGGTTGCGGGGATGATAAAATGTGACTATCTTAATATTAAGACAAATTATTTGAATCAATCTTACTTCTTGACTTATGTATGAGTCAAGAAGTAAGATAACATCATCGTTTCAAGTAGTTATCCCATATCTTATGTCATCGTGTAATATCTCGTAAATTTTATAAATCATTAAAAAATATTAGTTTGTAGGACTAACAGTTATGTTACTGATATTTTCACGTGCTTGAGGAGGCCTAGGCCCTGGAGGACTTTCCTAGGTCGTATCCACTAATAAGATAAGATATACATAAAGATTTAAGGAAATAAAGTCGTTAAGTAACTCGTAGTGTTCAACCTAGAAATCACTCATCATGACCATTAAATTCAAACACCTCTTGAAGCACGCACGTTCCACAAATAGGGCTCGCGTTACTGCGACCTGAAAACTGCTCTAGTTACTCCTCACTCCTCACCCGCGCCAATCTGTCACGCGAGTTCCTCCCTTACTCCTTCGAGATAGCGGCTGGTTTACATCTCGGCAACCTGTTCCGCGTCTCGAGATTTTTCACGCGTTGCCGGCATGATATGCGACAAATATACATTTATCGCGACGTTTATGAGGTAGGCGACAGTGATTTATGAGGTTCCTCAACTACGCTCGATCCACCGGAGCTGTGGCTGTGGCGTATTGAAGAGATTACAGGCTCATTGCGCTTAGAAACCTCGATTTGGCCCCGCCCGAGGGTGCCGTATGAATATTTTTGTGAAATTACCTGGAATATTGGCCACTTAAGATGCGAGCAATGATGATTTATTTATGTAAGTTAGAAGTTCAAGTGTATACATTAAACGTCACTATTTTTTTTTTATATGGATTTGCCAAATAGACATGCAGTCAGTTTGATTGTTCGCTAAAGGACTCTTTTATTACAAGTTTTTATTTAACTGTTAGCTCCAGACAAAGAGAGTCCTCAGCGACCAACTTTAGAAACTCACAATTTTAAAAGCTTGTATTTAAAAGTCTTTTTAAAATATACATTTGTTTTAGTACCCATTTGATGTCTCTCAGACTCACGACAGGGATTTGTTGAGGCAATAGAAGTGTTATAATAAAAAATATACATTTATTTAGTCCTCATTTGATGTCTCTCAGACGGTAGGGATTTGTTGAGGCAATAACGAAATTCAAAAAGTGTTTTTAGACCTATTTTGAACAAAATCTTTGAGTTTGAGACGTATTAAAATTTCTAGAAATTTAAAAGACTGGTTAATTCTTGTCTTAGTCAAAGCGATTCATACGCCCAACGTCACAAACGTATTTAGTAACGCATGTGATTCCACACGCAGTAAGAAATTTCAGGACCTAGATAATTTTAAATACACACAAAACTTATTTTGAAATATTAGTAGTGCATGTAATTCAACCCTGCGCCTCTTGGGAAAGATACCTTCATACCCGATCACAAAATACAGCCTAATACAGCTTCTTCTTTATTGTTATTTATGTATATTTGAGTAAGGGATGGATTTCCTACTTAAAGTGTTATTCGTCCTAGCTTACCGAGACAGGTGTTCCGAAAAAGGTAAAAAGGGTGAAATGTACAAATATATTTATAAATACAGTCAAGCGAGGCAGCGCCCGAGCGAGTAGAACAAACTCCTGCCAGGAGTACCAGGAGTGCCAGGAGTGCCAAGTAACTTTCCCATTCGCGTATTGAAATAGCCGATTTTGAAATAGACTTGCCCCGACCTTTCGAGTAAGATGTTAACGAGCTTGTCTTTCTGTTCGGAAACTTGATTTATTTTACTAAAATAGATCGCCATTTTAAAAGGATTTTTAAATTTGTATGTTATTTATTCTGCTTTGTTTTACTCTCCGTTTGTTTGGCTCGTCTGCTTTGTGGATTATTTTATTTAACTGGACATAAATAGAACATTAAAGGATGGATCAGTTATACTGAGAAGAAAGGTGTTTTTAACCGACTTCAAAAAAGGAGGAGGTTCTCAATTCGACTGTATTTTTTTTTTTTTTTTTTATGTTTGTTACCTCAGAACTTTGGACTGGGCGAACCGATTTTGATGATTCTTTTTTTAATCAAAAGCTGGTGGCTGTCATGTGGTCCCACATAAATTTTATTGAGATCTGACAATGGCATCCATGAGAAAACTACATAAGTCGTAAATTTGTGTTAAGATGTGCGCGACAAATTGACGAATAACTCAATATCACGCCAACCGATTTCGATGATTCTTTTTTTAATCGAAAGCAGGCGCTTGTCATGTGGTCTCACATAAATTTGAACGAGATCTGACAACTATGTAGTTTTTGAGACTTTGAAGTCGGTTATTTTTTGTTAGTAAAATTTAGATTATTATCTTTATTTGTCGACATGAAAAACGTTGCGACTTACTGTTTTACTGTATACTGTATAATTTGCTGTATTTTATTGTGAAATATAATACTTTCTAGTATTACTGTTTTATAATTTTGTTGTGAAATATAAATTTGCAACTTTCAAATACGGCTGAAACCTTTTAACAACTGTAAGGTTTTAGTAAAGCTTATGAACTTTTAGTTGTGTAATTCCTGTCCGGGATTTTAGTAATATTATTGTGAGAAATGAACATTTTTAAAGTTAAAAGCAAACGAAAGCTACAATGCAATAATTTTACCGATATAAGAAACTCTATAGTTTTAACCTACGCATAATTAAAGACCGATTAAGAACGTGTCGCTACTCCTAAAAGCTGTTAAAATCCATCTTTGTAACCGTTTAAAATCATTCTTAACATAGAGACGTTGAAACAACTTACTTTACGACAGAGTTAGTGAGGTGCCTTACCGCGGCCCACAACCATGATTAATAATATCCCAGAAAACTGAAATGCTGACCTCTTTATTGCTAGGAGTACGAAGATGTTTTGGTAAAATACTCCCAGGTATTTCTTGACCCAATAAATTCCATAACACTATTTTTTAGAAATTACAGGGGGCTTACCATGAACTCTTAAAATAGGTCAATATTAGCCGATAATTGGCCTGTCCTGCTATATCCTACCATGATCTGACTAAAACACAGGGCAGCCAGCGACCACGTCACCGTAACAGGACAGCGGTCACGTGACTTCAAAAATGATCTTCTGCCCTGCAATTCGTGTACCATGACGCGATTGTTGACGTATTGACATCAGAAAGTGGCATATGTTAACGTCAAAATATTACAGGTCACCGAAAGTAACATTTATTGTCCTGTTTCGGCTATTTCGTTGATGATGATGAAACACGACGGGATGCAGCCATGGCGAATTTCAAATACACCATCATCACAAAATAAATACATTTCATTTGTTTGGAAAATTTTAAAAACATTCCTTGTACTTATGCTTTTTAAATTATCGCTCCTAACCCCGGTCACTCACATGCGCGCAAATGTTTGACATTTTTACGAATATTTGCACATATGTGAAGGGTGGTCACTGGTCAGGCAAATGGGTTCGCATATGAGTATACAAGCCCATTTCCGCTTCCTCCAACACTTTGTTCACGAATATTCAATCTTGCTGTTGTTATTATGTTGTTGTAATTAAAATCCATTTTCAGTACAGAAAATAAATGGTAGTACGATTAGACGCCACGAACCACGAAAAATTAAGAGATACATCACCTTTTTAGTCGTGTGCGCAACTGGTCGCACGAATGTGTGGGAGACTACACGAAGGTTCGAGGTTCGCGCGCTTTGATGTGCGACAAAAAACCGACACAGCTTGGAAAACCCCGAATGCCTCGAAAACTTCGCATAATCATTCGCGAATGTCGTCCCACACTTGTGGGTTCGCGCGAATGTGAGTGACCGGCATAAATCACTCATTTTTATAGACTTTTAGACATGTCACTGTGTCAAGTGTCAAGTGGTGTAAGATTACGTTCAAAAATGTAAGCATCACTTAGCGATAATTTATTTTGGTAATTTTAGAGAACGAAAGGTTAATAAATCACAACACTTAAGTATTTATAACAAATCTCAAAATCTTCAATTGAGATTGTTATTTTAAACATGTAAAAACATCAATATTACGCATTCATTTGAAAACCGGTAAACCGATAAAACGCTCTATTTCAGAACATAATTAGTACAAATCAAGTACCTTGCATGTCATAGACTAAAGATGCAGGACAGAAGTAGAGGCATTGCAGGTCATCGGTAAACGTTCATGGTACAAAATACACTCCTGTCAGGTTTTAGCTACAAGCTGACCTGTTCTGAACATGACACATTTTATTAGAGTTCATGGTAAGGCACCAGATATTTGCTTGTCTCTGCGTTTTTTCTTAGCAACATGGTAACTTACTTAGTTTTTCCTTAGGCCTTCAAAATGTATTTGTTCAATATCAAAACATACAATCCTTACTTAAAGACGGTAAGTTGACATAACAGTAAACCTGAAAATCCATCAGTGCTTGTACCTCATTTATCAAGTAGTGTTTACATGTTTAAAGTTTTCTTCACGGGCAACACATCACTCAGACGCTACAGAGTTGCCACAAAGTTGCTGGCGGTGGGTTAGGGTTGTCGAGACGTGAAAATAAATACTACGGCTCGTTGACTTCGCGTGAATGTTCCGACGCATTTTACCTGCTGTAGTACAATTTATAAGCAATAGCGATACAACTTTTTAAAGAAAATAGGTAACTTCTCTCTTAATTATTCTTAGTAATGATTATACGAGTCTGTAAATTATTATCACAGTCAGAGTCGTATCGTGAGGCAAAATAGTTTGGTACCCGTACTATCGTCCTATCGTCACCGTAGCCCCTAGTAGTGACCCTACTTACGAAGTGAGGGGTCTATTCCGAACCGGAATAGCAAGGCTATTCTGTTTTGTAACTCGACAGCGGAATCCGATCCGCGATGAGTGTCATTTCAGAGTTCAAATTCCTATCTTTAGCCGTTTGAAGTTCGAGTTCGAGACTCACTTCGCTTCACTAGATGATTAGAGAATGACATATCAAGACAATGCGAATTCGCTTTCAAGTCTCACTTGAGGGAGCTTCGATTTCGAGTTTGTATTTTAGAGTTGAGTGAGCTTCGATTTCGAGTTTGTACTTTAGAGAATATTTCGATACCTCCTATGTAAGTTGTTGTATCCCCAAAATCGCAATTTTACAGTAGAGCATTTTAAAGATTCAAATTGGAATAAAAACTGCATTTATCGTTGTATCTTTGTGAAATTAGGTTTATGTATGTAATTGATGGTATTCTTGACTATGTTGAAAGATAATTTAAAAATTAAGTTTATTTTCTGAGATATCGTTCATACAATATTTTACTGCGGAGTACAGGCTGCGCCAGTTGTTGTATCTCATATTTACAATATTATACCGCGGAGTTTAGGTGTTGCCAATAGTTGTATAAGGTAGTTACAACAATATACACTGAAAAATATAAGTCTTTTTCCACTGTATGTAGCAATAACAATATACATTGGTTAAAAATTTATGTGCGTTTAAGGATTTTTTTTAATAGGAACAACACATGAAGGGAAAGGGTGGTCCGGAACCAAGTAACTATCGACCAGTGGCACTGCTGAGTGCTCCAGCAAAGGTATTCAAGTCGGCAATTCATGCTTGATTGTAGGCCCGGTTGTCCGACGCACAGCACGGGTTTCGTCTTGGACGGGAGACAGCCGGGAACCTGCTGCATTTAATGATGCGAGTGTTGCCAGCGGTGGATGCCAAGAGGTAGGTGGACGTCGCCTACATCGATTTCTGGAAGGCGTTTGACACACTTGATAACGAGGTCCTGCTCGCTACTTGCCGGTGTGGGATGCACGCTGCATACGCTGGCCTTCTTCGCCAGCTACCTGCGGGACAGGCGTCAGTCAGTACGTCGACTGTGGCGGGCTTTATTCGGAGCCGTACTGGACAAGATCAGGCGTCAGCAAAAGCAGTAATTTAGGGCCCCTCCAATTTGTCATTATGATAAATGATTGATTTACCGGAGGTGGTGCATGAGTCCACGTGCCTTTTATTTGCTGACGAACTGAAATTAGTGCGCGAAATAGGCGACACCTCAGACCACATCGGGTTGTAGCAGGATATAGATAGTTGTAAAGTGGAGCCATGACAACAAACTCTACTTTAACGTGGCTAAGTGCTCTGTATTATCATTCAGCCGTACGCACTCTCCACTACATCACCCGTACCACATCGAGGGAGAGCCATTGCGACGTGTTACAGAGGTTAGGGATCTCGGTGTCCGGTTCACCGCTGATCTCAACTTTCGAGAACATATTTTATAATATGTTCTCAAGTTCCGAAGTATGCAAAAAAGCATACTGTACTACGGCAATCGGATGGCTTTACTAACTTGAATGCTCTCCGGGCCTTGTATGAAGCCTTGGTGAAGAGTCATTTGGAGTGTAATTCGTTTATATGGACTCCAAGTGAGATCAAATATAAAGGAATGGTGGAACGAATACAGAATAAATTTATTCGATTTCTGTACCTAAAATTATACGGGGTATACCTTGGATATCCGTTGCTGTACCCTACCTTGTTCGTTTTGGGCATGGTAGGATACAGAAAACTAGAGACCAGGCGGGAAGTCTCGCTTGCTACGTACCTGTTGAAGGTTCTGCGCGGTGAAACGGACAACCCAGCTATTCTAAAAAAACTGAGCCTGTGCATTCCGGACAACGCGGTTCAGCAGCGGCGACGCCCCAGCTCCCTGGCGTTACCTCATACGCGCACCAACTTGTTACGTGACGCTTCGCTCACGCGAGCAATGCGCACGCTCAACGCAGTGGTAGATCAAATAGATTTATTCAGTTGCACACTGAACAGTTCGCGAAAGTCGTGACTATATTATTTAATAGATTATTTAAATGTTTTTGATGAGATTGAATGTGATAGGATGAATTCATTTTAATGTAATTTTTTATGTTTTTCTGCTAACCCATTAGGATAATAAATTGTCCTGTAATATTAGTGGTAAGTTTATATAAATAAATGAATAAATTAATTAATGACATACTAAATATCCTACATCTTTGAAAAAATAAAATAATAAACATTTAGGTATACCTACTTATCACCATCCTTACAATCTTCGACACTTCAACTTATAAACATCCACCAAATTTCACGTCTCAAGGACCAGTGGTTTAGGCTCTGCGTTCATAGGTCAGTCACTAAGTCAGTCAGTTAGGACAAAGCATTTTATATATTACTTATAAGACCCTATTTTAGAAAAGATTATTGACATACAACGATGAAATTGAGTAAAAAAAAGCAATAGCAACGTAAAATTTTACCATACAACATTGTTTAGAATAACCATTCCCGAAGTAAATTGTTGTATTTATTACATACAACAATATTTTTATTTGAATGTCAACGTAAAATGTTGTATGTATTACATACAATGTTTTTAACGAATGCTCAACGACGTATACTGTTGTTAGTAATCTATACAACATTTTAGGTTGGTATCGTTTCATTGTGATATATTTGAAGTAATTCAGTTACGTGAGTTAATTTTGAAAGAACTTAACCGCTATCTTCCTTCCACGTGCGGCCCGTTGAAAGTCCGGCGTGGTATGTTGTATGTGACCAATACGACACGCGAGCGCGTGATTTTCCCCGCTATGCACCCCACGTAAACCATTGCAAAGGTCTATACATTGTTGTAGTCCGTTCTCGTTTGAAAGTTACCACAATATACGTCTGGCAAATCCTTGAAATATTCGTGTTTTTGTTAATTTTTCACTTTGAATGCATTAAGTAATGCAAATTAGGATAGTTTTCAGTAAAAACGCAAAATGGCATTTTTGTGGGATACAACAACTTACGTAGGAGGTATCGATTTATTATGACACATCAATATTAGTTCTCGGTTCTCGGTTTTAGTGACTTTGTATCATCCATCCAAGTGCGAGGGGTGTGAGTGTAAAATCATTCATTTATTTATTTCTACTGCGATTAGACCACATGCTCACACGTAGTGTCTGTACTTTTTATCTTCATGGGTCGCAATGTTTGCGATATAAAATGAACTTGTGCTACAATGTTTATTCGTTGCGTCCCCGACAGGCAAAACTACTGTAAACCCTTTGAAGTCTTTAACAAAATTAAAGCAAGCTTAAAGTGTAAAAGCGAAATGTTCATCCCATGTTTCGGTTGCAAAGTTTGAACAAACTCGTTGGCTCGATATTCGTATCAAAATAACTCTGGGTTTAATCCTCATTTGCTTTATAATTCTGTTATATTTACCCGCAGTACCTACTAAAACAACGGAATATATTCTTTTAATGACCCACTACAGCCCACGGACTTCAGCTCACGTCTTCACATCTTCCACTCTTCATGTTCGCCACTTCTCCTTCCATTACGGTGGAAGAGTTAGTGTCTTTCCCAAGTGTTGGATGATTTTATGCCACCTGAAGGCCTCCAAGAACTTTATGACTTAGGACTGCTAACGATAACAACAGAAATCGATACGTGGCGTGCTTTTCGAAGAAAGCGAAGCCTTCAAAATTTTTTTGCTACTTTTACTTAACTTGGTTGATCATTTTGCATCGAAATAAGTTGCCAGGCTTTGAGTGCTACAAATGATTAATAAAATCCATTCAAAATGTGTTTTATTCAGTAGGTAATAAATCTAACAGAGCCTACGACCGGGCGGATCCCGCATTGTAAACTGTGGTATAGCATTAACGCTCCATTAGTTACAGCCCCTTGATCAACTAAGCCATTAGCAATCTACCACTAAATCCTATCGAGTCTCCATCTATTACGTTGATATAGTTGTCTTTCTCTCTTGTGCCATAATTGTCTCACTGTTGGATTCTGGTCTTCTCTTATAATGTACACGCTATACTTCGCTGCAGCTGGCCGTATGTGATTTGGATGTGTCCACACACCTCTGAAAACAATATGGAGAACTCTCAGGTGCGCAGGTTTCCTCTCAAATATTTTCTTCTTCGAAGCAAAACAACTAATTTTTCATTTTTTTTTACATGGTAACTTAATGCTTGACTGCAGTCCCACCCACTTATCAAGTGGCAATGAAAGGAAGGTATGATTACAAGTCCTGTAGGAAAAGAGATTGTAGGATTACGCAAGGTAGCAAAGTTTACTTATCTATAGCTAGTCAACCAAATAGGTATAACTACTGACTGGCCAACAAACGAGCTGACCATGCATCTGATGGTAAGTGGCCCCCGCCGCGGCGCCGCCCATGGACTTCAGCAACACCAAAGACGATGCGTTGCGGACAAAGAAAGAAAAGATCGAAATAAAGAAAGAAGCCCAAGCCGAAACACGAGTGGTGTCACTAGCCTTATTGTTACCTCTTTTGTGCTGGCATCTACGGAAGGTGTTATTACTTACCGGTTCCCGGCTGTTACTAAATAACCTATTAATAAAAAGCCCATTGAGTTTCATACTTGCGAAACGACCGTATCTCATAACGCGGCGGGAGTCGGAGGTAATAAAACATTCGTCGATGCTTCGATACCGGTATTTATGAGCCGAACGACAGTTATAACCGCTACATTTCGCTCGTGATCTCTTTACTGATGGCTGTAGTTTTAACGTTTTGCGAATAACTTATGGTTATGATTACTGAATTTTACATTCACGTTCAGATTTGTTATAGTGATGGCGTATTCATTTTTATTTTTATTTTAACGGTTTCTGTTTTTAAACTGCACATCAATTGAAAGAAGCACTTGAAATTAATTGGTATTTGTTTTTATTGTTTTTCCAATAATTCTCACAATGAGATGTATGGTATGACAATCAGTATTTAGTCATTGTGGTAAATGATGGACAAGTGGCTAATTTATCTTTCTACTTTTCATCTTAAAAACAAACGTGAAATCTTTTTAACGTGTTTTGGTTGAAGTGGTGGTGAATAAAAAGAGTTTATAGGATCCAGGATCCCACACATTTATTTTATTGAATTACGTTTTAATTGAACCAGAACTTACGATATAAGGATACAAAAGAAGAAAAGAAGTACTGTATCAATGCATTGTACAACAAACGTATTGTGGGTCATAATAAAACCATAATGCTGGAAACATTAATAAATAAAGCGCGTCTCTCATTGGTATTGGCTCCAGTCGCCCACATTGTACGTTTATAGCGTTCGATTATTGCTTATAGCTCTTATGAAATTGCGGATGAAATTCAATTACGTTTTGGGATACATCACGTTTGTTGACTTTATTGACCGCTTTGCCTGTTAATCGTTCTATGAAAATTTAAAGGAAAGTTGAAGTGTGATGAAATTCTTTACTTTTTTTTCATCAGACGATGAATGTTCTAGAAGTACTTTTTACTGCTTTGTATTGAAAAGTTGCAAAAAGGGTCAAAAAAATCGTCCAAACCATATAAAAAAGGTAACTGTAAAAATGTATGTCAACCTAGACATAAATTCCCATTATTTTACTGCAAACATGTTGTCATAATATACCTACACTTTATTTTATTATGTACTAATTTCCGCCCGCGTCTTTTCCCGAGCAAGCATTGTGTCATATAACGAAATCGCAAACATTTAAACTTTCAAATCATCCCAGGGGAACATAGTTGGAGTAAGTCTATCCTATGTTCTTCTCTTACAACTTTCAATTATCTAATACCTTTAAACGAGCAATTATTGGAAACGGCTCCAACGATTTTCATGAAATTTAGTATGCAGAGGGTTTCGGGGGCGATGAATCGATCTAGCTAGGATTTATTTTTAGAAAATGTCGTTTTATCCGTGTTTTCAGGCAATGAAAAACTGCTACAATAGACTCTTCTTGACATCTATTGGCGAGTAGCAACACTAAAGCTACTTCAGTAGAGGGCGTTGTTAAGCAAAACTAATAATTTCCAAAAAACACGATTTAGCAAAAAAGAAATACAAAGCAAAGCTCGGTCATCCGGGTACTTTATAATTAAGTAGGTTAGGAGCTATCCTATCTTTTAGTACGACTTCAGTCCTTTGGGGGTAGAATTTCTTGGTCTTGGCTCACCGTGGATATACCATTCAGTTAGTTAAATTAAAATAAAGTTTTTTCCGATTCGAAGGAATTATTCAATATTTATTTCAGAATATAACCACTCCCTACTATTAAAGCAATCTACAGCTTTTTGTAATCGTTAGTTTAATAAATGAAAGTCCATTTTTTATTAAACGTTAGAAACAAAATGTATTTTCGTTGATAAGTGACACGCACACACCTTCGTGTTATTTCTGGTGACAATCAGATTGATGAGGGAACAAATTAGTAGTAGTGTTGGGCGGAAGGCCTGTACCGGTACCGGGCCTTATTAAGAGTAATGATCGCTACAATATGCCGGCCGGTAAATCATTGTGTAAGCGCCACAGCCCCAAATAGTGTACACGACGTTATCAAATATACCGATTCTGGGTCTTTTGGAGCTACATCGTGTTGCTGGTGTCCTTATGCAGCCGCTTCAGAAAATCTATTTCATTATTAGAAACTATTTGCTGAATTCCGTGATCTATCCATTTATGATCTATCTATTTATTTTATAGGTTCTCTAATTGTTGGTTTGAAAATTATTACGATAACTCACAGGTTTTAATGTCGATTCCGGTCGGAAATTTTTGTACAAATACTGCACGCACCTATTTATTATTTGATTTGCTTCTTAAATTTAAATAATACTCATAACAAAGCTTTTACTCGCCAGTTGCAGCCCTTTGCTTTTGCTAAGAAAAACCCACCGCCATAAATGGGTTGTCATAATGATGTCATGATGGCAATGGCCATAAGAGTATTAACATATAAAAATATGACCCATTGGTGAAGGTAACGTTAAACAATTGAATTCAGAATTGATACATAACAGCCGTTGTCGCTTAACCTGTCACGAAGTAAATGTTTCGTGTTAATTAATCAGAGTGTGAAATGGAGCCGCGGACGAGTTCACCGCCAGGGTGCGCTGGCATCAGGTCGACCTTTGTATAATTTGTATAACGCCAAGCGTACAAATTATACAGAAATTTAATTTTATCACGGATACTTTTTATGTAGAGCCGACAAACGATAACTGTACGATCACCTGTAACTGTTGATACCAATAATTGACTGTATTTCTATATAACTGTATTATGACAACCAGTAAGTGGTCACCGTCACCTATGAAAACTCATTGCCAGTCAATAAGCATATTATCAAACTTAGAGTGTCAGGTTCTCAAAAATCCAGAAATGGAGATAGACATTTTTAAAATAATAGAAGAAACGATTCGTAAATCAATCAATAATGATTATGTCACAAATCTGCCTCGCTCGGCATTCAAACCCAGGACCACATACTAAACACTATTACTATTAGGATGTGATTTAATATCCGTGGACTTGATTGATTGCAATTGTGGACGTATTTGTTAATCACCCGTATTTGCACGCTTTGCGGCATTCATACACGCATCGAATATTAATAGACGGGCTTTTGGATTGATAAACGTTTATTTGCATTGCAGACGAGGGATAATCCTCGAGGTACTTTTGTTAAATAATACAACGCTTACAACTCTATCGACTAATGAACTAATGCTTGACTATAAAACCATCTGAAGGTACTCGTAAGTGGGAATAAATTCATGTATAGCGCAAAAAAAGACAAGTAACAATCTGTAATTGTCCCACTGCTGGGCTCGGGGTCTCCTCTCACAATGTGAGGGGTACAGGCCATAGTCTACCACGCTGGCCAAGTGCGGATTGGAAGATTTCACACACCTTTGAGATCTTTATGGAGAACTCTCCGGTGTGCAGGTTTCCTCACGATGTATTCCTTCACCGAAGCAAGTGATAATTATTTCTAATACGCACATAATATTTGAAAATTAGAGGTGCGTGCTAGGATTCGAACTCGGGCCCCTTCGTTCGAGAGACCAACGCGGCAACGTTCTAACCGCTAGTCTATCACTGCTCATGTATAGCGCACTAAAGTAAAAATCTATTCACTCTTGACACGAAGATACTCATATTATTATAATTGCTCTTGGAGAATGGTTTTTACCATTTGGGGGACTTTGTCCTCCGATATCAACACTTGAGTACTTTGTCTTCGCGGGCCAAAAAACAAGTTTAATTGAGCATCAAAGCAAACTTTTTGCAAGTGTTTCATAAATGATAAGATTGTATCCCCAGTGCAAACTTTAATCTTACTTGTTTAACTTTGTGGGAGATGTATTGCTTTCTGGGTTAAAAGCAACGTTGTAGGTTGTAGCAACTTTATAGTTTTTAGGTCGTTTCTCGTTACTTATGTGGCTGGTCGACAACATTAAATGAGCTCCCGATCCATGGGTTACCGTCAGCCATGACCATCCCCTATGTATTGTTTCTCAAAAAGAAGTGGAAGGAAAAAATCATTCACGGTTAATTTTAGAAAGAAAACAATAGCTAGATGAGTAAAATACTCTCATGCGGAATGGTAGAAAAATAAATTGAGCTGGTTTTATCGAATAAACTTTTAATTTTATGAAGTGCGTATTGCAACCAATGCTCAATGGTCGGGTAACACAGGTGTCGGGTATGTCAGTTCGTATGGCGGGACGGGGTCGGCGGGATGGGTGGGCTAACCATACGCGGGACCGGGCAGGGCGCTCTAATAGAATTTCTAGTTCACTGGAGCCAAACATTGGTTTTGTTTGTGCTGAATCAATTTAGAAGCTCGCTTTGGGGACTCGCTGTCTAGAAATATCTTAACTACTACTATTTGGTCTAGTTTATATGTTAACTACATACTAAATGTCGGGTATTTTAATGTGGCTCGTACTAATCCAGCGACGCAATGTTCCTGTAAATTATTGCATGTATTAGGATATAAGTAGCACTTCAATGAATATTAGTTACTAAAATCCGGCATGACGTATGAAGCAAAAAACATTATTCAATTGTATAGTCCGATTTAAAATTCAGATTTTGCTGCTTGCAAATACATTATATGTATTTTGAGGAAAGAATCCTAATCGGATGTATTATAGATAATTAGTAATGTAATCTGATTTTTGAAGGCATTTTGGCCAGCTTTTATCGTTTTCTCATCTTTATTTGTTAGCTATAAGCACTCTCTTAAATCGAATGCAAATATGCTGCCAAAAATGTATAAAAAAATAATACAACTGAAATTTATTACTGTAAGTGAAATGTACACAACCGTATCTTCACGTTTACTGCTGTTAATAGATTACAAAGAGGTCATTTATATAATGTATACGCGTTGATATCATCTATTGAAAACTCCATGTTCGAGAAGGGTTTGAGATTTTTCGCAAGATACCGCTTTTACGAGTGATATGGGTTGAGTGTGCGCCGTGGCTGTGGGTGATATGTAGTCTACCATGCGGCCATGTGAAGAGAGCGAGCGGACGGCACATAGGCGCTGCTTCGTGGCGATTTAGTGTTATAATCTTATTGTATTCCCCTTTCTAAATTGATGTATTCTGTTCTAGTCTGCTCAACATGTAACTAGATCGTAATATCGATGTACATTATGTTTACGGTTCTATTTTTAAGGGATTGAATTAGGTTTATTTTTATGTCAAGAAAACTCAGTGTAATACTAGTCCATAAAGAGACGGGTCTGCAGTATAAAAAACCCAGATCCTAAAACGCTTTTCTAATCTAGCGTGTTTGTTTTCCATTCACCCGGACCTGTAATTCGCTTGTTGCCTTTGATCACACAAAAAAGAGCATTTTATCCCAAGAACATATTGTGTGACAACAAACACGAACCCTTCGCCCTGGCCAGCGATCCATGAAAGTGGCTCACGAGTCACGACTGCGACCACTCTCACAGATTGACAAACGCGACGCCGCACGCGCCATAGCCCCCGTGAAAAACGGAGGGTTGACATGTAAGCAGTTACTAGACTGAGCATGATATTACGGGTATGTTACTAATAAGGCTGAGTTATCTGAAGATGCATGATGGTAATGATGAGTCGATTTCGACATGTTTAGAAGTAACTGATTAAGTTAGCATTCGATTTCAAATATTTTTGATGATTTTTTCGCATTCATTCAAGAAGCACGTTTGACTATTTTTATATAATCGGTATAATCCATATCCATACTAATATCCATACTAGTCCATACTATCCATACTAATATTATAAATGTGAAAGTGTGTTTGTTTGTTTGTTTGTTTGTTTGTCCGTCTTTCACGTCGCAACGAAGCTGTTATATGGTATGGTTTTTGTGCGTGGAGATAGTGAGGAGGGTGGAGAGTATCGTAGGCTACTTTTTACCGCGGTAAAACATCCCCATGGGAAAATCAATATTTTGTTAGTTGCTACATATTTAGTTCCAAATGTTATTAATAGATGGCGTTAGTAAAATTCATTTGCATTCCACGCTATCAAATGATACATGTAAATTACTTAATTCATAGGCAACTAAGTCTAACTAAGTAAGAGTAAGTAAGTAGGATTTGTAAAAAATCGATCTCTACCGCGGGCGAAGCTGCGGGCAACAGCTAGTATGTATTGGCTTCAACCCATTAATGGCCCACTACTGGGCACGGGTCTCTCCTCTCCTCTTGAGGAGGCCTAGAGCATACTCCACCACGCTGCTCCAGTGCGGATTGGTGGAGGGGTTAGTGGCCAACCCGAGTGTCGGAAGTTTTCAAACCGCCCGAGGGCCTCCGACATGGCTTAACGACTGTTATCTTATGATAACAACCGGGACCGACGGCTTTACGTGCCCTCCGAAGCACGGAAACGCTCAAGAAATTTTTGCCACTAGCGGTCACCCATCCAACTACCGACCGCGCCCGCTGTTGCTTAACTTTGTCGATCACATAGGATCGACGCAAGCCGCCGGGCTATGAGCGCTTCCCGCCGGGCTATGAGCGCTTCAGCGCTTTAGTATGTATTAAAACGTTAAATATATAATTGTATTAACTATCTTACTGTATCATAGTAGTGCTGTGCAACAAACATAACAGTTTTTGTTAGCAGGTCAAAATTATGTTAATAATATTGTGTAATCACTACCACGTGTAAACACGAGTTAATTACGTTAATATTTATATTTTAGTTGCAAACAAAAACGCGTGCACGTTATTTTTACAAACAACACCGCTATCGGCCACTGCACAGTGCACTGTGAAAACAGCTGCCGGCGCCACAGGTTTACAAACGAATCTAGTAAAATTGCTGTAAAAACTCGTGTTCTCTATTGGATACAAACAAAACTTCAACAGGCCTCAGCTGGGAAGTGATCACAAAACACATGTAAACACTGACTGTAAATAACTCGACAGCGTCTCAGAGCCCCCCCCCCCCCCCGAGCCCCCCGCCCTCCGCTGCCCGCGTGACTTCCCCACCAACAAAGTACTCTCACTTTGTACAACTTTGTCGAAGTTATTTCGATCCTTTCGCAAAGTTTCTCTCCGTTCCTTTGTCGATATTTTAATTCTTTCAGAGGATTGCGTCCGTTTTACTTTTTGTTATGATCTATTTGTTATTAATTTAAATTATTTGTTTTTTATTACAATTAACTTGGAAGATTAATTTTTTATAGGGGAAAATAATATTGCATAGGCTTCTGTAAAACAACGTAGTATATTACAAGTATCTTTTAATAAGGAACAGTTTGAACATTAATACACGAGATTTTTTTGAAGTTTTGTGTGACATTTGACTAAGTTACCCTGATATATAATTTTGGTTTTTGAAGTAACATAATGTACCACAACAAGTGAAAGAGTTCGTTGTAAATACAAACCATTCTCATTTGTATAGTTAATCGAAAGTTTTGAGCATAAAATAAATAAAACAGAATATAATTACATCTCCTGCCATCAAGTCAGTCTATTTAATGTTGTAAATAGTATACTATTTATTTTAACCAATCGGCTCTGAAATGAAGTTATAATTAACTTGAAATACGGGAAAAGTAACGAAGCTCGTTTACATTAACTGAGTGGGTTAAATTTTTTCTATCAACAGTGATGTAAGCAAGCAGATACAATAATTTATACCTATATTATGTTGTGTAAGAGATAATACTATGCTAAAAAAAATATGAGAACAACTGAAGGAGTGTAATATATTTACGCTTCTCCATCATGATAATTTTGTGGAGGATGATAACATCTAAGGTTTTCTAAATAAAAACATATATTATTATAGAGGTGAAATACAATATAATATCTATTCTGTAATCTGTAGTTCCGCCCTAGGATGTAAAAAGTACCTATTGAATTATAACATCTTTTACAATATTTACGGGACAGGAACCTCCAGCAAAGATAATTAATAAATAATTTCTATGTTGAAGTCACATTAACATATCATCATCATAGTTACATTATGTCGTATGTATAATTACGTAGATGTCTGTACATGGAAAATATTGAATTATTACTATTTTTATTACAGGGGTATTGATTAACGTAACAGACAAACAATGATTTTTAAATTTCTTGTCTGTTTGTCGGCTTGTCTGTGCGTTTGTTCCGGCTAATCTAAAAACGGCATAACCGATTTGAATGCCATCTACACTTATGAGCTTAGATTAAGATTGAATATTTATTTTATTTTAATCTATACACAAATAAAAAAGTTATGACAATGTAAAGAATCCCGTCCATACATTATTTCGAGTGTGGGCTGTACTAAGGTTTCAAACTTTCAAAGTGAATATAACTGTTCTAATTGTGTAACGTAATGGTACACTGAACATTAGATTTAGTGCCTACCATTGCCTCATACCAATACGTCACTCAGCAGGGTGCACTACGCAAGGGGTCGGATTGGATTCAAAGATGGATGGGGCCCGTTACGCCCCTAAGCTATAGCACCCACCTATTAGTAACAGCCGCACCCAACCCTCCCAAATTAATTTAACAGAAGACTGGATCAATGTTCAACTTTAACTGAACTAGGGGTCAATAACTAGCCATAACTGTTACATTGAAGAAGATAATATAATATGTCATATACGATTCAATAACCTAAGCGATTATGTAATTTTACGACCGAACGCGCTCTGACGATTCTTCTCATTGTCAGTTTAGAGTGTATAGTGCGCTTGCGCCAGTAACTAACACAGAAGCTCATTCAGAGCGCATATGCTATGAAATGAAATAGGGTTACAAAAAGATATACAGTAAAAAACAATTTTAAATAATAAACACAATGCAATGAAAGCAAAATTGTGCCTAATTTATTTAACAAATACTTAAAACAGAACATCGTTGTCATCAACAACAATAATAAAAGGTAACAAAAACATTGTAATAACGATAATACTAAAAATAAAGACATTTTCCACATCAAGTTGAAATGCCATATTTGTTAATGACCCTTAGCCCGTCACAAATGAAACATAATAAAACAGTCATAATTATCCAACCAGAATGAGTATTAATCTCACCATTCCCGAAACAAATTATGATTTAATTAGGGTTCTGGAGAGTAAGTAAATAGCGGAGTGAGCAAACGGCGCAGTCCAAACAGCTTCACCCGTATCGGCTGTTTATTTTACGGCGCGTAAAGTAAATAATAAACGAGAGCTGCGTCTATGTATGTATGTTACGTGTTTTTTACAATCCACCACTTTGATCTGCGGGCGAATGGCGCGTCAATTTGGGTAATGGCGACGGGTGACGTACGAGCGTCGAGCGCCGCGAGTAATGGCCTTTCGCGATATCGATACATTGAGGGAAAGCATTTGACAACGTTCAGTTGCCAAACTGAAATAAACAGGCTCCACAGTCCACGTCAATGAAACTTTGGTGATAAAACGTGACACATTAGAAATGGTATATCATTCATGGTGCAGTGGTTTCTGTACGTTATCAATACAGTTAACGTTTTAAACATAAAACGTATAAACTCTACACCAAAGCAGGCAGCAAAGCGGCCGCGGCAGTAAAGCCGTTGGTCCTGATTGTCATTGAAACTTCGAACACTTGGGCTGGCCACTAACCGCACTGGAGAAGCGTGGTGGAGTATGCTCTAGGCCTCCTTAAAATATAAATTCATGACAAAAAAATAAACGACTTGAAAATAGGGATAACTCAAAAACTACGTGTCAGATCTTGCTCTTTAAGTGTAGTCTAATGCTTGTCATATAGTCCACATGACAAGCACCAGCTTTCGATTGAAAAAAGAATCATCAATATCGGTTCACCCAGTCGAAAGTTCTGAGGTAACAGACATAAAAAACTTGGGTCGAATTGAGAACCTCCTCCTTTTTTGAAGTCGGTTAAAATAGAGAACCGAGCTCAAGCGAGCTAAGCCTTACAGGATTTGAACCGAAGTACCCCAGGGTGGGAAAAACTCACTTTCAAACCACCCGACTATTATTGTTATAGGATATTATATTATATATTTACAGAATGTAATTTAAATTTAACGCTTGCTAAAATAAAACCATAATCTACTATTGTGAAAGCGTATTAACTGGGGCAGCAGACACGATTACCTCTTAGTCACGTTTGTTCTAATAAGCATAGCCGTGGGCATGTAGAGAATAGCTACTTCACATATTGGAAATACTCGTATAATGAGATCCCATGTTAATGATACAATATTAACATTTAACGACATTTATTAGTTCATAGTCATCCCGCAGCTCCGCCTGTCAATTATCATCTAAGTGTGTAGGAGATAATAAAGTTAATAAAAGAAAAATACTGAAATATCATTGCCTAAAATGACTTTCGAGCTAGAAAGCTGAAAATTCACACAAAATAATACTATTTTTAACCGACTTCGAAAAAATGAGGAGGTTCGACTGTATTTTTTATGTTTGTTATCTCCGAACTTTCGACTCGGTGAACCGATTTTGATGATTCTTTGATGCTTGTCATGTGGTCCCACATATTGAGCGAGATCTGATAAGTAGTTTTTGAGTAATTTTGAAGTCAGTTATTTTTTGTTAGTAAAATTTAGATTATTATTACAAACTTACATTGGAAGGTAAATGTGAGTTTTATATTATGTAATACCTAAAAAGCTATTTTAGATTTTTTGTGATTCCCCGCGGATAGGGCATGAAGAGAATTTATGTTTTCGCTTGAAATAAGATTTTAACACGGGTAAATTAACTATTTTAAAATATTTCGATGAGAGAAGGAATAAAGAGCTTTCTTTAGGAATAGAGAGTTTTCTTTAGAAACGAAATTGCGATAAGTAGATATTTAATCTATGCGAGCATAGGTAGTCCGTAGTCGTGCGCAGTTACCTAGTAATGATTTTATATTAGCTGCGTCTAACGTTACATTATTACGTATTAGCTATTTATTTTCTGCTAGAACAAATACTGTGTGATGCTTCAAAAGGTTAAAGTGCCCTTAAGATATGAAACTAGAACTATAAGCGATGTTTACTGGAAATAATAGTAATATTTACATTATTCATGAAACATATTATTGAAGCGGTTTTATTCATAATATTATGTTAAATGGTAGAACCTTTGCATAAACAGAACTAAGCTTTTCCCGGGACTGTTTTCGCACGGAGATACAAAAGATCATAGTTTGACCTTTGAAACGTGTTTGTAAAGCTGAAACGATTAAAAAATCTATGTACTAAGCAGCGAAATTAAATGCCTTATTTATCGCCAGTTAAGCTAGGTAAGCTATTCGCTTCACAAGTAGCATAACCGTGGTGGCAAATTTAGTGGTCTGATGCTTTAGTAGGCAGTAGTGGCCGAGTGGCTGCAGCTTTTTATACTAATTGTAATTTTTGGAAACTAATTACCTGATACTACCTACATAATAATTAAAATGATCATCATAACGTTAACTGACTCTATTATTACATCTAAGCATAGATTATATTTGTATTTGACTGGCTTTTGAAGACAAAATTACATAAATATTTTAGCCTAGTGCTAGTGATTAAAATCTTGTTTCCGATAGGAATTTCTTCATTAAACAAATTATAGACATCGCTTACGGCTTTAACGGCTAAATAGAGAGAATAACTCGTTTATTGCTTTTTGCTTTTAGTCTGGTTAATAGGTTTGAAAGCGTGTTTTTAGTTTTTTCAACTAGCCTTTTAATTTAGTATATGAATTACTAGTACATAATATATGAATCACTATATTTTTAACCGACTTCAAAAAAGGAGGTTCTCAATTCGACTGTATATTTTTTATGTGTGTTACCTCAGAACTTTGGACTGGGTGAACCGATTTCGATGATCCTTTTTTAATCGAAAGCAGATGCTTGTCATGTGGTCCCACATAAATTTAAACGAGATCTGATAAGTACTTTTTGAGTAATATTGAAGTCGGTTATTTTTTGTTAGTAAAATTTATAGTTAAAAAAGTTCCGGGTAAATCCATTACATAAAGTTTAAATCCTCGTTTGGGTTCAAAGTATGCACGGATCGCATTTTCATATTATAAGCATAAACTATTTTGTTTTGTGTGTTCAACTATGTATATATTTTAAGAGTTATTTACTAGTTAATTAACATTTCGTATATCTAACCCTGAATAAGATAAGCAAACGAGTATCTTCAATCTTATAATATGATTCATCATCATCATCCTGTCCATTTCCCATTATTATTTGGGATCGGCGCAATATGTTTTCCTCTTCCACACTTCCCTATCAGCCGTCATCTTTACACTAACTCTCTTATCTTTTATATCATCTGTAGCACAATCTGTCCATCTTTTTTGGTCGTCCTCGTCCCCTTCGTATATCCATTACATTCATATCCATCACTCTTCTCGCCACATGCGTTTCCTCTCGCCTCATCACATGCCCATACCACGACATACGGTTCCCTTTAAATTTTTCTGTCATTTTGACACTTTCAAACTTCCTAATATAACAATTTCGTTACTTTATCCATGCTCGTCACGTCACGTCACTCCACCCACACATCCATCTCAACATTCTCATCTCTGTGACATGCAATCGTCTCTCATCCTCTTCTTTGTAGCCCAACATTCTGATCCATATGTTACTGCAGGTCTTATGACGGATTTATAGATTTTATCCTTTAATTTAAGGGGCATTCATGGGTTGTAATTGATGTAATAAGAAAAAATATTAACAAGACAGTTTTAATTTAGTATGATGTGACTTTTTTACAACTTAAATGTTTTAGTAAATCTGTGTTCTATTTTATTTTAAGTAAATGAAAGTAAAAGTACGTTACGATATTATGATTATTGCACGGGTGTGACTGTAAATGTAAACGCTGTGCAATAATAAACTACTTGCATCACGAGTATCGTATGTACATACATGTATATTTTTATAGCACAGTATTACCTAAGCTGAAAAGTCAACGCGTTTAATTAGCTCCCTTGCTGAACTCCGCTAGGGCGCTAATATTACGTCATACAACTCAATGTGAAAATTAGTTATTTTCGCACCGAGTAAAAAAGGGCTAATTTACACACCGAACAGCGTGACCTGTGTGCGTATTTATGTCACAGGGTGGTATAACCCTAATTAAACTGCAGGGCGCAGGTAAAATACAGAAAACTTATCAAAGTAAATACATAGTTAGGCAAGATGTTTTAAAGACCATCAAAAATACACATATAACACGAAGGCGTCTCCATTAGATACTTTTGAATGAGATATTATTATTACGCAGTACTTTTCACATGATATCTTTAAGAAAGTTGGCCACCTGATCCACATGTATAATAATAGCATGAGGACCAAACACCACCCCCGATGAAATATTTCTTATTCTGACGTAAAACCCGTTAAGTGACAATATTGGCGCCGATAATGTCCTTTATTACAAATTGCCTCACAAATAATATCTAATGACCCAATTAAAACTTAAGACTCGAACGGCTCCTCGTAAATTCCTCCCACGTACTTTCAGCCATTAGTGCGTAATAAAGATAATTTTGTACTGCAATATATTTCGGGACAGACTCCGTATTATAGTTAAGTTTCTTTTGTTTCTTAAAAATATGTTACTTATTGTCAAGATGTGCTTGAAATGGAGTAGCGTACGAGACTTGCTTTTTTAACCGACTTCAAAAAAAGGAGGAGGTTCTCAATTCGACTGTATTTTTTTTTAATGTTTGTTACCTCAGAACTTTGGACTGGGCGAACGGATTTTGATGATTCTTTTTTTAATCGAAGGCTGGTGGCTGTCATGTGGTCTCACATAAATTTTATTGAGATCTGACAATGGAATCCATGAGAAAACCACATAAGTCGTAAATTTGTGTTAAGATGTGCGCGACAAATTGACGAATAACTCAATATCACGTCAACCGATTTCGATGATTCTTTTTTTAATCGAAAGCAGGCGCTTGTCTTGTGGTCCCACATAAATTTGAAACGAGATCTGGTAAGTAGGTAGTTTTTGAGACTTTGAAGTCGGTTATTTTTTGTTAGTAAAATTTAGATTATTTGTTAGTAAAATTTAGATTATTTAGAAGCAAGTAACATTTTATTTCAGTTTTGTGGTTGGTAGCAATTGTTTGTGGACTTGATAGTTATAATTTTATATTGAAATGTAAAACCAATAAATAAATAATGAGGATATTATGGCCTTCTTTGGATGTCGTTAAGTTTTATAGCGATTATACCCACTAATATAGCTTACGCGCTATTATTTAAAAAATAACTAACAACTAAACGACCACCGTCGATTAAAGACATGTTCTTTGACGAGTTTTTCGTGTGGCCAATTATTTTTATTTCCTTAGTTATAATCCAAAGATTTCGTTCCAAATAAAATATCAGCTCGTTCCATATTCGAAGCAATCTATTTTCTTTGGTCCGTTTCCGTTCTACGATCAAAAAGTCTGTCTATCAGATGTTTGCCTTTCTTCCGTCAAAGAGAAAGCGATAACACGTCACACAGGGTATAGTATACATATCAATCATGGCACAGTGGACATTCTCGTAATTTCCGCTCCTCGGGGACCTCCATTTTGTTAGTGATTTAGAAACGTCGCGTCGTCTTTAATGTGTTTCTTCATTCTTAGGACATTGTAAGTTATCCCTAAGAGGAAAAACCCGGTATTTTTTTTGGAATAAACTCAACGGTAAAATTATTATAGCTATTATTTATATGTTTAGTGGCCAGTGGAGACCAATTTATCTTTTATACTTGTGTCTTAATTAAATATCAATATAAGCCTGACTTCATAATAATTATAATGTGAAAGAAATATAAAGGACATTTAAATGTTTCTGAAATGTATGAATTACCTTAAAAATGATGAGCAAGACCACTTCTTGCGACGGTTTTATGAACCTTCATGTGGAACGTTGCTCGAAATGCTCGATGCCCACGGGAGCGACAAATTCAATAACAGCCGCGCGATATCGCTCTAGTATCCGCTAGACCCGCTAGTCGGTCGGGCCACGAAATAACCGATTGCTATCAATATTCTGAGATTCTAGCTTCTTTTATTTTAGAGAACAGCTCTAAAACTGTAATACCATAGTTTATGAATATTAGTAACAAACACAAAGGCATTTTTAATAAGATGCCAAATCAATAAATCATTAAATATTGGTTACAAAACATTAGGAAACAATAAATAATAATAAATTTATTATTTAAATAATAATAAATAAAATAAATAATAATAACTTTATTGTTTATTATTAAATTAATTATTAAATTATAACACTTGTGGCAAACTTAGTAAAGAGTTGTACTTGAGGTAAAGTTCTTCAATATTTACACTAAACAAAAGTAAAACTGAAATTCAACTTACTTTGTTTCTCGGCTTTCAGTTATTTAGCCTTGAAAGTAGACACAAATAATAATGATAAGTTCATTAGCTGTTTTTAAATAGGACATGGCATAAAACGTCCTGACTTTAATTATTTATTAGGTACGTGTGTCGTAGCCAAATACTTTCACGCCCTGAATCATGACTTCTCTTTCGACAGCCGACTCGCAAGTTCTATAGCCCCCATCGGGCTAGAGATATCATCCATTATTACGCCATTTGCACTCTTTCAACTAGTGCTGTGCCCGCAGCTCTCGGTCGCTAACACAATCAGATCTGTGAACGGAACTGCACGGCTCGGACCCGCTCCAGTACGGATAGTGTACGGAACTGTGATAGTGCGTTCACAAAGTTAGTTCTGTTCAGTTGAATCGGTAGTTAGAGTAGTGTTCACTGTTCAGTTAACAGTGTTCAGAAAAGCTGTTGTTCTATTGGTGCAACCAACATTCGATAACAATTTATATCTATATTTCATTTCACGTAGGTTGACGTTGCTAAAATCTATTTATTTTTAAAATTCATTTTAAAGTATTATTTAGTATTCATCGGCTTGTAAAAAAATATTAGAACGATTATATCTTATTGTATCTTATCTGATATATTATTGTATCTTAACGGCTTTGCGAAAAAAGATTGGTTTATTCATTAGTATAAACTGAAATCAACTTGAAAATTTGTAGATTGTCTCCACGCAGTTATACATTTTTTTCAGTAGGTAGGTATGTTTTATTGGTTCTCCTTACGTATTCGCAAGTGTTGATGTGGTAAAACCTTCGAATAAATTTTCTCTCTACCTAATAGCTGAATTATTAAAATTGATTTAATTGATGTATGTATTTGTTAAAGCTGCTGTTGAAATGAGTCTAAAAGGTTACTTAATAAAGATAAAAGACGAGAAATGCAGTAATATAATTGAAATTCCATTGGTTATAAATAGTACATAGTCATATTCTGTTATCAAATTTACTTATAAAAATTAATTGCTTTCAGGCTTATGATTGGAATAATTCAAAAGCGTAGTAACTACTTGGAATCATTTTTATTTTGGATACAAATGGAAAACGAAGGCATAAGATTAAACCCGCCCAAAACTTAAGTCAAACTCTTCCAGAAAAGAGTATTGAATAAACTTTATTCGCTGAAATCCGAAAGATTGAACGACTTTTTGTTTCAGTCTAATGGGTAAAACCATTCGGGAAATTTAACGAGCAAAACTTCAGTAATGGATCACAGTTCATTAAAATTTCGACACTACCCTCTTATCCTACAAAGACGAGATCTTCCGCCGGGAGAGGAATTTATATAAAAACAGCTGGTTTACGATCGGCGGCGCGATAAAACGTTAATTGCATCTTTTGTTGCGCCGCGACGCGTGCCATGACGTAACGTGCTGTGACGTAACGTGCTGCCGAAGCTAAACTGACTTACTGAGATAAATAAAGATTTACATTTTTATACAATATATATTTCTTAAATTGTCACAAAGTAATCACCACTGTGCGTGTGTGTGTATGTGTGTGTGTGTGTGTGTGTGTGTGTGTGTGTGTGTGTGCACATGTGTCAATTGTTATTGTACTGTTAATCTTGTACGATTGTATAATTTGTGGTGTGCAAACAATAAAAAGTTATCTATCTAAGTTTCAATTTCAATACAGTAGTATTAGCTACAGTGGTAGGTTTAGCCATATCTGTGTAGCTATGAGTGGTCTGTGGTCTCACTGCTACGAAATGAGGGTTTTCTGAAACGGTCTACGCCAGATGGCAGCACTTTGGCGTCAGGTCTAATGAACTGTCAAAATACATACGCGAATTACAATTTTGTATGTATTTTTTGGTTTATTTATTCTTAAAATCATTACTTTAAGAATATTGTTTCCTAAAATGCCACAGTATTGTGCAGTGTCTATGTGTGCAAATAAACCAGGAAGGCATAAGTTCCCTACTGGAGATAAAACCCGATTGAAACAGTGGCTTGTAGCCATTCAAAGATAAATTCCAACGAAAAATAGCCCGTGTCCCAGTGGTCGGATCGGGGCGTGAGAGGTACCAAAAGATCGGGCTCGGTGAGCGCTACACAGAACTGAAATAAAATTTGATTTAAAAAGTGTTTTGAGAAAGTAATTTTGAAAAGAGTGGTTTTTACAGTTTTTGGCAAATTTTTTTGAAATTTACGAAATATTTTTTACGGAACTAATAGAAATGGGTGCGCCAAGGAATTTCTAATCTTCCAATACCACGCATTGGTCAGTCGACGTGAAATTTGAAAAGAAACTATTGCAAAAACGTATGTTAACATGAGGAAAAAGTAGTATAAAGAAAATTTTGAAAAATTTAAAGGTAAATCAAAAACTAATTGGACAGTTAAAGAGAGCACTTCAAGCCTAATCTATTGATATACATTACTATATATGTTTAACTATTGGGAACTACGAAATGTAAATCTATTAATTTAAAATTGTGTGCCGTCACACTTTAGGTGGTTTTCGGTACTAAGTAGACAATGTATGCGGAAGGAAGAAAGCTACCTTTTCTGTGTTCCAGTGGTCGGATAAATAAATAACTGCAATTTAGTAGTTAAAGAACGAAATCAAATTGTGTACCTAAACAAAATCTAGTACCTACCTTTCAATGAGCTTTTCCTTAGTACTAGTGAATTTTGCGCCCCTTTTTTTTGAGCTCAATCTTCAGATCAGCGACCTTTTTCTGGCCGTAATCCATAATAAAATCAATAACACTTCCAAACACAACAGAATTTCATTAATTTATGTTTAGTACCTATGACTCTGTGCTATCTGACAGCTGTTTAGACCTGCCGCCAACGTAGCGCCGTCTGGTGGCAGAAATCGAAAGTATCGAAAACCCTCATAGACTTGATCAACATTATGTCTGAGACAAGTGTACATACTTTCTGCTCTCTCTTCAGTTCGAGAGCTCTCGTAAAAGTTGCAAGCCTTCGGGGTAAGATGCTGCCATTTGTAATAAGCTGTAAACTTGCTACCATTAAATTTGTTCACTGTGAATTGCAGGCAATTCCGTTTATAGACCATATTACATTCCGTAAAATGTTATATATTTATTTAGGCTCGCTGAACACAATTTTCTTTGTTTTAAGAAGTGCAAAAAGTAATTTTAATTTTTGTGCGTACTATTTCCTTATTATCAAACCGTTGATGGTTTTCGTACAATTCAGTTTCCAAGGCTAAACATTACAACGTGACTAAATACTGTACAATTAGGTACAATGGCCAATTAAAAACAATAAATATAAAGCTAATCACTTCATTATTCACATTATTTACCGATATTTCCCTTAAATTATTTATAAAATACAAATTAGCATTACTCCGTTATAACCATACCTACATAATAAAACTGCAAACGATAGCATCAAATTTTGTATAAGTATGACACGTATTCGAGAAACACTTTTATTAGCCTACTGTAGCCTAGTAGGTAGCGATCCTGCCTGCGAAGCGAGGGGCCCCGGGTTCGATTCCCGGCCGGGGCAGATATTTATGTGACAGATAAATATTGTGATGTGTTATATGTGTCGTCCATGCCACCTGCGACACAGGCAAACACGTAAAGACAAGTATGAGTAATAATCTAAATTTTGGCTTCAACCCATTAATGGCCCACTACTGGGCACGGGTCTCTCCTCTTGAGGAGGCCTAGAGCATACTCCACCACGCTGCTCCAGTGCGGATTGGTGGAGGGGTTAGTGGCCAACCCGAGTGTCGGAAGTTTTCAAACCGCCCGAGGGCCTCCGACATGGCTTAACGACTGTTATCTTATGATAACAACCGGGACCAACGGCTTTACGTGCCCTCCGAAGCACGGAAACGCTCAAGACATTTTTGCCACTAGCGGTCACCCATCCAACTACCGACCGCGCCCGCTGTTGCTTAACTTTGTCGATCACATGAGATCGATGCAAGCCGCCGGGCTATGAGCGCTTCATTCTATCTAAATTCAATCTAAATTTTACTAACAAAAAATAACCGACTTCAAATTTACTCAAAGACTACTTGTCAGATCTCGTTCTTTATGTAGGATTACATGACAAGCACCTACTTTCGATTAAAAAAAGAATCATCGAAATCGGTCGGCGTGATATTGAGTTATTCGTCCATTTGTCGCGCACATACTTAATACAAATTTAAGACTTATATGGTTTTATCATGGATGCCATTGTCAGATCTCAATAAAATTTATATGGGACCACGTGACAGTCACCAGCTTTCGATTAAAAAAAGAATCATCAAAATCGGTTTGCCCAGTCCAAAGTTCTGAGGTAACGAACATAAAAAAAATATAGTCGAATTGAGAACCTCCTCCTTTCTTTGAAGTCTGTTAAATAACATAAACAATGATTTTTAGAATTTTCCTTGATTCGTCTTTGTATACGACCAAATTACCTACTTATGTTATCACGGAAACTTGTTTCCTGATCTCGTGAAGGTATTTATTCCCCAGACATTTCAAAGAAAATTTAATTCCGGCACGCACAGGGCATGCATCCTTTAAGCGTTCTCTGATCCTTTTTTCATTAACACAGTTAGGGGAATTTATTCGATCTCATTTCACACACGTGGGCTTTGGGAAGGTTTTAAATTCCCGAACGGGATTCAATTTGTAATAATCTGATTGAGGTCTGAGCGGGATCGTCTCTATTGTTATGTTAATTGTTGACGAACTTCATTTCAGCCTAGTATAACACGTTTGTGGACTAGTTACGGCATGGTTGCGGCCATGTTGCGGTTAGTTCCACGACCAAGTTTTCAGTGAATGGATGAATGCTAACGTTTCTTCATATAAGCGTAAGTATTAGTTTTTAAGATAACATAATGCACTAAGAATCTCATTGTCGTACTACATACACAATATACATACTAAATATAATACTCACTACGACGAGGAGAAATATTTATCCCACACATAAATTCCCCAACCGGGAATCGAATGTGGGACCTTTTCCTTCGTAGACAGAGTCACTTCCAACTAGCAGCTTAGTGGTCGTTACGATAACTTTGCCAAATGATTCTATGGCTTTTACTAAACATATTATGTTAAACAGGAACTAGTGCATTATAAAGCTTAATTTTTAAGTTTAAGTTGTACATTGTAAAAGTGTCTTTATTTGTGCTATGTTGCCGTTCAGTCATAATCATTCAAATAATTTAATTCAAGTATTTAGTTTGTACGAAAATAAATAAATAAATTCAGTAATGAATCCATACTGAAAAATTACCAATTTGATGGTCTTAATAACAGGCCGAAGTTACTGCATAACCTCAGCACGTTGAATAAAAATTGTAAGTTGGTTTGTGTACGCTCCAAAAGCTCAAAAAGTTCTTCACCGATTGACCTCAAAGTTTGATACAACAAACTATACGCTCCAAGGATGCTTTTTATAATTTTTTTTGCGTCAGTAACTTATCTGAGACCAAATAAATTAATTCTTTTAGAGTCTTCTCTGTACCAGTAGCGCCATCTACCGGAATGAAGTGGACACTAAAGTATATAATAATTAGTGTCCGACCGAAGGTGCAATTCTGGCCGAAGCCGAAGCCGAAGCCGATTAATCGGTATTCACCAAAACCTTCGGCCGAAGCCGAAGCCGAAGCCGAAGGTGTCATTGACCTTGAGAAATACGATAGTTACTTTGATCTCAGAATATACTAGATACACATTGTGAGAGCTTTAGAGATTTAGCCCAATAACGAGCCGAGTGACCAACATACAAGTAGGTAATAAAATATTGTCAAAAATAAAAGTTTCAAATATACAATGTTAATTAAATATTTATTTACTTAAAGTAATTTTAACAAAAAATAATCAAATAATCAGTCACATTTTTTAATTATCAGACGAACACAAAATATTTTTATAAAATAATTGAGCAAAGTTTAACGCTTTTTCAATATCTATTTTTTACATATAATTTTTTGGAATTTTTGAGAAAATTAAATACTTATAAGTAATTTCTTAGGATAATTAAGTTAAACTTGTTTTGACTCGTTTAGTTTACTAACTGCGATTCGTTTGGGCCGGTGTGGCGGCGCGGCGAAACTCTGCTGCTCTGCACACTCTCCGTCTCGCTCTAGCATCGTTCAGTAAATTTCAATATTTGACAACTAGCAAACCTTCGGCTTCGGCCAAACCTTCGGCAAATTTTTGGCCGAAGCCGAAGATTTGGCCGAAGGTGCTTTTTTGGCCGAAGGTGGCCGAAGCCGAAGCCGAAGCCGAAGCTTCGGTCGGACACTAATAATCATGTTGCAGAACAACATCATCCGGATTAGCTAGTCCATTATAAAAGTCCACCAAGGGGATTATTATAGGCTCTTTTAAATGTGATATCGCATTTGTGTACCTATGTCCAAACGACTAGCAAACACAGAATCCTAGTGCGAATCCTATAACTTTGTGAGTATTCACTTTATTCTACTGATCTCTACACGAATCTTGTATCAGATCTACTCGTATTCGTTGATATACAAATAAACCATGCCAAGTGCATGGTTCAAAGAAAATTATACGTTAGAGATAATGGTAGTCTCAGGACAATGATTACATGGATGATGACGGAATGGCCGGAGTGAGAGCAGAGCGTATTATGTCGTCACTGTAATTACGCGTGCTCCATATAACGCAGTCATTATTTGACAATAATAGCTCAGCCTGTAGTGGTCCCGCCTCTAAACGTTGCACTAGCTCTTACCATCGACATGGAAATCGTTTATTTAGTTTCCCTTGAGTAATTTCTTAATGATTGTTAACATTACTTTAACGAATAATTTGACAAGTAAAATCATTATTCAGCCCAATCCAGTACATTTACCTTAACAACGCGGCAACGTAGTAATTAACTCAAATTCAACTCAAGGTATTCAGGTAAATTAGGTTGAAATTCTCATTGCCTGAGTTACACGTCAACAGTATTAGACTCAAGTAATCAAATGTATATTTGAATGCAAGCAATTATAACGTCGCACACAGCAGCTATTATAAGGTTCTAAAACCTTCGGGTTGTTCGCAAATCGTTAACCCATTAACCTGAATAAAGGCGATATTCAATGTGGAACCTTCACTGACTTCAGACAAAGGGGCGTTTAGAATAATAGTCGAGTTGACGGCGCTCATTAGTACAGGCTGATGAGCATTTAACCCTCTCCGCGATGGACTTGATACCTTCATTATTTCACTATTGACGTAACCCATTATTGGACCAGATTATGTGAATCCTAACTAGCTGAACAGAAATGTAAATTAATGACTGAAATTAATATTTTTTCTTCAAGTCATCAGTCCACATGGTTCGATAAATCAAATCAAGGATCTTAGTTAATTTCCTATACTAGTGGTTTTTAGTCGATTTGTATCATTGATCAGAATAATAATAATAAGCAGTAGACGTTTTTGTGTTTCGCCTTAAAGACCTAACATTTAGCACTAAAAATAAGTTTTTAGTTTCTGTGAACATCTCAAGTCTGATAATTTTAGTTGTCACACACTCACGTATGGTAAGTCATGCTCTGATCTTCAACCTAGAACTTTGTCGTTGGGTAACTAAAGTTTTCTCGGGGGACCGATACGAGTAATGTAAGCTTCTGATCTCTAGACTTGTGACAGTCGTTTATGGTAAACAAGGTCATGGTCAACTCCATTGGCAAACAGTTCACGAGCACTTGTAAGGTTTACACCTTTGGTCTTCTCAGTTTTAACGAAAAAAACCCTGCAATGGACCGATAAAGAGTTCCTGTTAATAAACTTCCTGAACTTGGTCTTAATTTAGCGTCTACAATGACTCAATGAATCATGATGATTTGAATCATTTTAACTGCCATAAGAATAAATTATGATACTGGCACCCAAAATAATAGTTTGGGACCACCTCTTCAAATTTACAATCAACAAATATTTATTTCCAATAAGCTGTGGAAAGAATAGGGAATTCGCTTTGTTATAGGTACAACTTTCAATTTCGTAAATAGAAAAAATCTTTGCTAACTCAAATTTAAACTACATAGATACACAATAAAAATGTATATCCCAAGAATTAAGAACTCTTTAATTCAATATATTCGGTTTTTTCCAGGCTTATCATTCGAGCATATGTATACATACAACTAGATACCATACATTCGTATAACTCAATAGCAATGGTAATAATGAGATTACGTATTAATATGATTATGATGCTAGTGACGCTTCTGTCTTCTTCTTACCCATCAAAGGAGTTCTACTTTGAAAACTATATTGTAATCTTTAAAATGATCGTTTGCATATCAATGCACGTCTCTGACTTGAATTGGTGTGCCATATGCATGCAAAGTAAACAGCTTAGGAGATAGCGCTGGGTCTTGGGACACATCACCGTTTATGGCTTCCATGTCTTAGAAGCTGCGTTCTATTTTACCTTATTGTTTGATCGATACTATGTAGCTACTACAAAAGCTCATTATCCACACTAACTGCCCTAGCCCTACTCCCCAATGCAAAATAAAATCTTGTTTCTTGATAAGTAGTGAGTAGTGATATTAGCTAATGATGAATTCGATTGAAAGGAGAAGTAGTTTTAATTTAACATTTTTATTCCCCCGTGCCTTTGAGACATTCCAATGAAGAACTGATCGTCGTAACTTAGGTGGCCTGGACCATCATACATCACCTTGCTGCTGAAATTATCACATAAAACTTAATATAGTTGCCGCTTCATCTGAGTTATCGTAAGACAACAGTCGTTAAACTATGTCGAAAAGATGCCATGAGATGACACTGGAGCAGCGTGGTGGAATATACTCAAGGCCTCCCCAAAAGGAGGGAGCCGTGCTTAGTAGTGAACTATTAATTGGTTGAAGCTTAGTAAACAGATTGTAGGCTACCCAAATTAAACAAGATAAACCGTCACGTAGTACAACAGATAACATTCGTGATAGAGAATAATACAGATAGTGGTCATCTGAGTTGCGGCAGTTAAATTAACTGGATTCCACGCGGTGAGCCCGTCATCTGCGTGGGAATTATTGTGTTGGATATTGAATTTGTAACTAGAGAGTGTTCAGTTCTCAGTACACAATTACTGTTCGTGGTCGACGCTTATCTTATCTGGGATGGTTGTTTAGGACAGCATAATGCGGTAATCTGTATTCAAGAGGCAGTGAGGACGCGTGTGATCGGTTCGGTTTCACGGTTAATCTAAATTTAGCGGTTTTATCCAATCGATAGGGACATTTCTTACCGAACAATGCTCTCGAGTTTAATCCCAACGGATAAAAGTTTGTTCTGCAATTGTTTGTAAATTGTCCCCGAGAAACCCAGAAAATTATCCAAAATAAAATTGAAAAGGATCCAATTTTAATTGACTCTGCAACTTCATTTTAGTATTTGATAAAAACCGCGGAGCATTGTACTTCCTCCTGACGTAAGCGTTTACAAAAAATGAGTGGTTTTATCTCGGACTTTTTACAGCCTCCTATAATTCTTCCAGAATGTCGGTTGAAGTAGGTCAGGTTTTATCTGCGTTTGGTGTTTAATGAAGTTGTTTTCTGAGAGAACACTTTTATTTATCAAAGTCAAAGCTGAGTGCTTGGAGTTTGTTATACAAAGATCTGGCTGGAGTTTGATTTGAATTGTCTAGCTTCAGGACCCTTATAAATAAATAAGAACAAAACACAAATCACGAGAGTGCAACGGCTCGCATACATTAGATAGGTAAGTAAAGATTTAAAGTATGAGTAGAATGCAAACGTTTACTCGGGCGATGCACTTTGTGCTTAACATTTGTGTACAGGTATGTAAGTAGCAACATAGATGGCTTCAACTATATAATGGCTCACTACTGAACACGAGTCTTTTTTCTTGAGAAGACCTCGAGCATTCTCCATAACGCTGCTCCAGCCAGATTGATGGAGTAGATTTCATCTTAGATATAAAACACGAAATTGTGAATAGCGTGAAGTAATAATGTCTCATCCTTCTGACAACATGAAAACATTTTTATTGCATCGTCGAGAATATTCTGTACGTTATTGTTATTATAGATATAACGATAAATTCCTCTTGCCATTGTGCTTGAAATAATCGTCTGCCAGTCCTGGCCACGGTCTATTATTACATTTTTTATCTTCCCCCTATACATTTAACTCATAATCTCGATTGTCAAAGGGCTTTGTTGGACTATACCTCTGCCCCAAATTGCCCTTTCAATGATTCGATTAATCCTTTGTGTTTTATTACGTCCGAAATTTCATTCCTTTTCACATTTTTGGATATAATTACTCACTTGCTTTCACTTGACTTTACATTGAGGGAATACGGTAAAAAGATTCATTTTAATGAGCAACTTAAAGGCAATAATTATGGTAACTTAAGTTTATAAAAAGAATAAAAAATATTATAAACTTTATACCATTAAATTATATGAGCAAAGCGAGTAGGTAGTAGGTGTATCAGCGTAGCAATGTGAGCGCACGGTTGATTTGAACTGGGATTTCGGCTCGGGGGCTAAATTTATATCCTTGGTTAGCATCGGGCTTGCGGTACACATAAAAATAAAACTCATTTGAAATACAACGCCTCGTGGCACTATACGCAACCCCGAACACGGAGTACAGAAACCGCAGAGTCCGAGTCTACTAACATCTTTTTACAGGAGAGAATAACATTCGTAGATATGTACTGATGAGCATCTTGTATAAAGAACGTATACAAACTTCGAAAGTACCTTGAAAACATGGAAATCTTTCAAACTTTGAAGTTGGTCGCCGATGCTTTGTGACTTTGTTCTACATTATAAGTAGTCGCAGTATCTCGCTGCACTCGTTGACTTAAAAGTGCGAGCAGGGCGAAGCATATTATTATATAGCATGCTATAGGTACCCTGAACACTGTTAACATGCAAATATATTTGACACAACAATGAGTCAACGAAGTCAGTTATGTTATCATTGCAAATCACATCATACCTATTATAACAATATCCAATTAAAGCTGTGTCATTTGCCAAATAATAAGATATTTACAAAACCACTTTAACACAAATCTTATGACGAAAATTGTATTGTGAAATACGATTATGGTAAGAGATAATTATTACGATATGTTATCGCTTGCATAAATTCAGCTTAAACTGGTCGAACAACATCGAATTACCCGGCCATTTTGCAAGGGCATGCGATATAAACTATAAGCCGTTTAAAACAGTTGGTTGAGCAACAAATACATGCAAACTTTATTACAGGATTTTCTCAACCGAATAACTACCCAACACTAAACCCGTTAAAAAAGTTACTTTGTTTATACAATAGGTCGTACGGGTCGAACCACATGAGGAGTTTATAAATATTATTACTGTTATATATTTAGTAATATTTTACTATACCTATTACTGGTATTCCGTGAAGCTTGCCTGGATAATTACAATTGGGGGCTTGCGGAGCCAAGTCTTTTAATCACTCTTCTTTCTTAGTCGGTAACGTGTTAGCAATGCCTTTGGTGTTACTGGCTACTTATCATCACATGGATACTCAGTTTGTTTGTCGACGTGTTACATATTAAGCTTTTAATTCCTTGATCAAATCTCGCTCTCTGTATGGTTTCTTTCATGCACAAGAATGGCCAACAAATTAGCAAAAAACCTCGTAATTCTCCGACAAAACAGCGAAACGTCACGCGGCCCTAATGGGGGACCAAACCGTTTTGTTCGCCCGTTTAAGCTCGGTTTATCGCCGGAGACGTCATTTAAATTAATTATCTGCACTCTGATTGTTGGTCTATCGGCGAGTCAGGAACGCCACGTGAATGCTAACTAGCAGGACGAGGCATGACTTAAATGAGAATATTTGTTATGAACTTTACCCCTTGGGACATACCTACTCGTGGTTCGCGCGCAAAGCTGTGAGAAGTTTTAATTGATACTAAAATGCTGAAGCGGCCATGGCTATTTATATTTTATTTACTTATATACACATGTGTATTTAACAAAGATTATGATAAGTGTTTATATTACCTGCATGGTGGTAAGTTTTCATCAAAGCTCATACAAAATGACTTTATACAACAGAGATTCGAGCAGAAGTAATGAGATCTACTTTTGTCTTGTAATGTTTTTAATATACCTTTAGTTTGGCTTATTGTTGCACCAGAACAACATACAAAACTACAGCCTGCAGTTATGAAACTCTATAACACTCATACCAAAATACCTGTTTTCTTTATTTCTCTCGTTCTGCTTAAAATATTATAAAACTCGCAGACGACACGCGTGACCTTTTATACAATTATATTCCCTTTACAATTATATTCCCGTTCATTTCGCATAACCCTTTGTTTGTAATTTGCCTGTTACCAAATACCGTGGGTCAAGTGAAGGCGCACCTGCGCGCTATTTGAACTCGATATAATATAACATTGGCAAAATATATTATTGAAAAACAACTGCTGATTAGAAAACCCAAGAAGCGTATTTTTGATATGTCTGCAGTATAATTATGCTCTGAAACGCTATTCAGTTTTGTAACTTGACAGCGCAGTTTCAAAATTGACGTTCGAGTTCTAGGATCACTTCACTTCGCAAGTGCGTATTAGATGTGTAGAAGCTACAATACATTCGACTGCGTAAGCATAATTGACTGGCTGCGCCAGTCGTTCCCATCTATCGTTGACGAACGTTAGTGTCCTTAGTGTGCAGTGTACCGTGTATCTATCTCAATATAATTATATATCGATTACGGACTTTTATTACCAAGCAACCTTCATCATTATTGACTTCAAGTAAACTCCTACAGTAAATAAATAATACCCTAAATTGGTGACCCTATGTAGAGGCTACAATACATTCGACTGCGTAAGCATAATTGACTGGCTGCGCCAGTCGTTCCCATCTATCGTTGACGAACGTTAGTGTCCTTAGTGTGCAGTGTACCATGTATCTATCTCAATATAATTATATATCGATTACGGACTTTTATTACCAAGCAACCTTCATCATTATTGACTTCAAGTAAACTCCTACAGTAAATAAATAATACCCTAAAGATGATTAGATAATGACATGTCAATACGATGCAAGTTCGCTTTTGTTTTGTAACTTGACAGCGGAATACACGATGAGTTTCTAAATTGAAGTTAGAGTTCGAAACTCCCTTCACCTCGCAAGTGCGTACCAGATGATTAGAGAATCACATATCAAGATCTCGGACTCGAACTTCAATTTTGAAACTCATCGCGGATTCCGCTGTCAAGTTATAAAAGTGAATAGCCTTGCCGGTTTGATAGCTTTGACGCAAGGAGGAGGATAGTTTGTGATGTTAATAAATTGGAGTGCTCTCTACTAGAAGTGACCACCCGCGCACCCCTTCAGTGTTCCGCTACAGGGTTAAACAAGTGATAGTGATGCATGGATTTCAATTTTATATTCAATATATGGATTTTGATTAAGATAGGTACCTAGTGGTCGCGGTCAAAGCCGTTGGCAGAACGCTAGAAAAATGATACGCGGAAAACACCCAACTTTGCTTTAGGATAGTCAAGTATAAGTAATCAATATCTATCTCCTTGTTTGTAATTCTAAGTACATAGTTATGATAGAATCTTCAAATGGGTAGCGGTGTGCGGGTTAAGGGGTGGGGGTGAGGTTGGACCCCCCCTCCCCCCGCTAAGCTTATGTCACAGTTTGCTCATGTTAGGGAGTTGTGAATGTGCATTGCAAAGTTTCCTCATTAGATGGAAGCTAGCTGTTTGTCTTCTTAAGTATTGGAAATGTTTACTACTAACTACTAAGTACCTAAACTAACTTAAAATGTAGATAACATACTTGCTACGAACAACAGGAAAAATGCAGTGTACTATTAATTTTAGTTACGCGACTCCCAGGAACGTTATGTTTTTCGCGCGAATCTTGTATGTATGTACGTATGTTTGTATGTATGCATGTAATATTATCTATCTGTACCTGCCTCCAAAACATGGGGTTCCGTGTTTGATTCCCGGGGCAAAAATGTATGAGACAGATCTAATGTCTTATTAAAAGGCGTAAGATATTGTTTAAATTTTAAAATGCAGCTATTCATCTTAGTAAGTAAATAACTCTTCTTCGGGTAGTCGGGTATAAAAGGGCAACATCGCAGACTCTCTTGCGGTGAGACAACAGGCCCGTAGTTAGATTAGCGCGCGGTAAAAGCGGCGCCAGCTAATATTCGCTTACTTCTAATATTCGTCACGATCTCGACCTTTGTTTTCAATAGCTTTATACATTTCTTTCATTTTATATGTATCTTATAACAACGATGTTTTTCTTTCAATCCATTTAAGCACAATTCAAATACCGCTTTGGAATATCTCGACAATTTTGTTTTCTCCACGGGGTATTGACAGTTCTTGATAAATTCTTCTTCCTTTACAAAGACTGGGGCAAGATGAGAAAATATTTATTTTGCATATTTTCCACATTTTCAAGAGAAATTCTATAACCAAAGGTTTTAGCTAACTTATTTGTATTTACACACTAACAGCATTGCACATTGCAAAGTTTTGTCTATATACATAAGATAACATAACATAAGATAAGATGACCTGTATGAATGAAAATAAAGGCTTGAACAGTATTGCTTACACAGTGACAATGTTTAATTTTAAGATTCTAAAGTCTAGTAATTATAAATTGCAAATCATTTAAAAACCTGAAACCGAAAAAAAACTTGAGAGGTGTCAAGACTGTCAAGGGACACCCGGATGGAACGAAGTTCCTTGCAGTCAGTACTAGGATAGCAAAAACATGGAGCAAGTGTGCCAAAGAAATCTAAGGTATTACATTTTTGGCACACTCGCTTGTATGTTTTTGCTATCCTAGTACTCTGGCTTGCTTTCTATGTAAAAAAACTACGACGGCAAAAAGTGTCGTTACCACTTTTCGTTACCAAATTTTCCGCCTAGCCTCCTTTAGCAACGCGCGATAAGGAACTTTATTCCAAAAACCATATTTAAATACATACTTTACCTCTCCATACCATGTAATTATCATCAAGAGCTTCAGTCGTCTTGTAGCCAAAGCTACAATACCCGTAGTTGCAAGTAACCTGAATAACATATTATCTACTACTACATTCCTTCCCTCCTCAATTTGCATACTAACGTACTGGCTGGCTTATTCTGGCTACACTGCTTACCTAAATAACCACTTGACTTGCAAATTCAAGAACCATAATGTGTGGTTTAGCTTTAAATTATACGAATCACTCTCGAGGAACTCGCTTTAAAAATGTTATGTTTTTGTTCTTGCTTGAACGAGAGCTGTCGACGCCGCGACGTTGTGACGCCGCGATTATTATTAATTTGTAACTAGGAGCCACTCAGTTTAGAGAGACATAATAGTTACGTACAAATCGTACGCGTACTTAAACAATGTCTTTTGAATGAAAACATCCGTAGATAAATATTAGTAGCTTTGGCAATTACAATACATCCGTTTGACGCATTGAAGTATAATGTCATAGAATAGACATCTCGAACAAAATGTGTGTCCCCGCCGGGAGGTTCTATTTTCAAAATTGGGCCCCCGTTCTCCTTTCAAAATCGAATGAATCCATTCGCAATTGAAGCCGCGCGGCGTCAATTCATTGGAACATACATTATGTTCGCGGTGTCCATTACGCTAGTAATAATACTTCAATGGTTTGATGCAACTGTTTTCTGTGACGCGTAATGTGCTTTCCTCGATTGGCCTTTACCGATATTAAAGCATACCAACTTTAAAACTTCTCATGACAATATTACTAATTTGAATAATTTAATGCGAAGATTCAGTCCCAGTCAACGTTAGTCAGTCAACTGACTGTGAAATCTGTTTTGAAAGCTTGATTAAGATGATATGGACTGAAATGACAGACAGCGGTTGTTCTCGTACTGTCGAGTAATTGTGTAATGAGAATACAAATACCTAAAGGTATTACGAATTATATTGATGTTATGCTCTATGGCATATCTACGGTACGGATTAATTTAATTTATTCATTTATTTAAGGTACATAATAATTTCTCAAAATCTAGCTAACATTATATCTAAAATTCGTGTTCCCGCAATTACAGGTGTACACAGCATGCATTAAATTACATTATTGTAATAATTCATATTATTTATGTCATATTAGGTATACCTCCTACGTGTTCACTGTGTATATTAAATTTATACAATAATATTAACTTTCCTTATTATGATTAAAATATTAAAAAAAAATATTTATGCGCACTCTGCGAGTAAAGCTACTTTTCCTGCTAAAACTCCATTTTAACAATAAAAAAGTGTTCAGGCAAGTTTTAAAGAGCCAACCTCAACGCAGTTAAGGCAGTGAAAGTGGAATTATGAAGCACATCAATCATCGCGCCCTCCTCCGCTCTCATAAACTCCGGGTAACTTCTTAAACAATTTGTCGGCTGTAAAAATATCAAAAACTCTAAACGGCACATATATCATGCAAATCAAAATAAATAGCTACTAATAAATTAGTAGCAGCCATAAAATTTAATAAGAATATTACCGGAGAATTTTTATTCAGAAGGCTATTCAGTTTTGTAACTTGACAGCGGAGTTTCAAAATTGACGTTCCAGTTCTAGGATCACTTCACTTCGCAAGTGCGTACTAGATGATTAGATAATGACATATCAATACGATGCAAGTTCGCTTTTGTTTTGTAACTTGACAGCGGAATACACGATGAGTTTCTAAATTGAAGTTAGAGTTCGAGACTCCCTTCACCTCGCAAGTGCGTGCCAGATGATTAGAGAATCACATATCAAGATCTCGGACTCGAACTTCAATTTTGAAACTCATCGCGGATTCCGCTGTCAAGTTACAAAACTGAATAGCCTTGCAGGACCTGAAGTAACTGAGGGCGACGATAATTTTTGTTACAAGTTGTTTTATTAAAGTATAGTGTTTTATGCCCTCTTTATGAGCACCACGAAAGGTAATTATCAATACACTTATTCTATTGTTTGACATTCGAAAATTGAAGTGGAATACTGCTGCTAAATAATCAGCTAACGTCTCCATTACAGAACGTTCTTTCATAAGCCGTATACATAACTTGAACACTAGTCAAATATTACGTCTTGGCTTACTAACATGCTCATATATTAAAGTTGTATGATTTTGTAAGTTCTTGTCTATACTAATATATAAAGAGGAAAGATTTGATTTTTTGTTTGCATTGAATAGGCTCCGAAACTACTGAACCGATTTGAAAAATTCTTTCACTGTTAGAAAGCTACACTATTGGCGGTGAACATAGGCTATATTATATTTAAAAAAAATTAGGGATCCTTACTAAAACTCCAATAATGTGTAAAAAATTACCTAAAATATTCTTTACATCGCGTACAAAAAATACGCGTATTTATTTAACTTTACCGAAATTATGCTTGCAGATTCTTTCACGTTCGCGATCGCAATCGCCATCTTCTTTTTACGGTGACAGCTACTTAGTTCTCCGTCGATAAATGGTGTGTCTAACGCCATCTAGCCAAATCTCTGAAACTACTGAACGGATTTTAACAGGACTATTTAGGATATTGAAAAGACTTCAACTTAGCATTTATGCTATTTTTTAGGGTTCCATACCAAAGAGTTCCTTAAGGACATTTTGTAGGGAAAAATAAAAAATGTCTGCTGATTTGTTTTAAATAATAAAAAAACGTTTACTCCGTACAAAAAGAGTAATACATGCATTTCTTAAATTTTACTTAAATTATATGGAAAGGCCATAAAATGCCTTAAGTTATTTTTTTCATTAATTCACAACCCTATAACTGAGCTTCGCCCGCGGTAAAGATCGATTTTTTACAAATCCTACTTACTTACTTTTATTTAGTTAGACTTAGTTGCCTATGACTTAAGTAATTTACATGTATCATTTGATAGCGTGAAATGCAAATGAATTTTACTAACGCCATCTATTAACAACATCCGGAACTAAATATCTAGCAACTAACAAAATATCGATCTCCCCATGGGGATGTTTTACCGCGGTAAAAAGTAGCCTACGTTACTCTCCACCCTCCTCACTATCTCCACACACAAAAACCATACCATAAAACAGCTTCGTTGCGACGTGAAAGACGGACAAACAAACAAACAAACAAACAAACACACTTTCACATTTATAATATTAAGTATGGATTTTCTTATTTTGTTTTCAAGAGCATGTTTTTTGCGTATCTATGTCCCCCAATATAATTTCAGCATTTCATTAATTTCACCTTGAAAGTGGTGGAAAAACGCAAATTAATTCTGTAAGAGTACCCGGATTTCAACAAATTCGGGTAATTTCTTTGTATGTTCCTTAAGGCCCTCGGAAGTTACTTAAATCAGTTGATTACATTTTTTAAAACTGCATTGGATCACATGCCATCTGATAGTTATAAAATTGTAATCAGAGCTGATAAAACTCCCGTAGGACAACATGCAAGACGTTTCAATGCACCAAAAATTTATGAAGTTGCCATTGTAATGGTTGGAGAAAATCTGGAAGCCCGTGATATTGATTTACATCGCAGAAATGATCAGTTACAGCGTGTGCATGAATCACATCTCTCATGACGCATTACAATATCCAATATTATTTTGGAAAGGTGAAGATGGTTATCATTTCTCAATCAAGATGATAAATCCTAATACAGGCAATTATAAAGTGTCATTGCATTGTTTTTGTTTACAATTAAGTTATTGTTGAATGACTGTCATCAAAACATTATCTTATTTACAGGAACTGAAACTAATAAAAAAGTTAGTTCAATTAATTTTTACTCATACCGTCTGATGGTTCCTGAAAATAAAGGCAATCACATATTGAAATGTTGGCGATTATTTCATCAATATGCTGTTGATATGTATTTAACATAGAAACAGAGTGTTTAGGCCCAAATTACAAAATATTTAACTTTACCGAAATTATGCTTGCAGATTCTTTCACGTTCGCGATCGCAATCGCCATCTTCTTTTTACGGTGACAGCTACTTAGTTCTCCGTCGATAAATGGTGTGTCTAACGCCATCTAGTAGTAGATTCTTGTGAACATCCCGCCCACCAAGAACCTTGTTCTTCAGCAGCCGCCCACCGTAGTTATATTGTCTTTATTGCTTGAGAAGAGCGACCAGTTTTGAGACTGGACGCTTGAGTAAGCCAGTCCTGGTTTTCAGGCTGACTACACGTATTTCCCCATCGGGACCCGGATGCCTATCTACTACCACTGCCATGAGCCATTTTGTTGGAGGAAGATCTGGCTCCTTTACAAGGACCACTTCCCCTATCTCTGGGGCATGAGTGTTGTTAAGCCACTTGTATCGCTGTTGCAGCGTATGTAAATATTCTGTGCTCCATCGATTCCAGAAATGGGCAGTCATGCGTTGGACTAATTTCCATCTATTGTGTGGACTAAGAGGTAGGTTGTTTTGTGGTGCGTCTGGTATGGCAACTAAAGGTTCACCTATCAAGAAATGCGATGGAGTTAAAGCGTTAAAATCATCCGGGTGATCATTTAATCCACCGATCGGTCTCGAATTGAGACAGACTTCTATCTGTGTGAGCAGAGTTGTAATCTCTTCAAAGGTAAGTGTCGAGGTTCCAATAACCTTCATCAGATGTGTTTTTGCAGACCTTACTCCTGCTTCCCATAAGCCTCCAAAATTAGGGGCCCGTGGGGGAATTCGATGCCATACTGTCCCATCATTTGCCAAAATCTCTGCTATTTCCGACTGTAAACTTCCTTGACACTGTTTGAATAAAACTTCCAATTCCTTGGCAGCGCCAACAAAATTTGTGCCATTGTCACTCCATAAGGTAGAACAGTGACCTCTTCTAGCCACAAATCTACGGAAAGCTGCAATAAATGCCTGGCTGGACAAATCACTTACAGCTTCCAAGTGAATTGCCTTCGTCGAAAAACAAATAAATAGGCATATGTAGCCCTTATAAGACTTGTGGCCTCGTCCCTTGGAGGTTCTTATTTGAATGGGGCCAGCATAATCCACTCCACTAGTCTGAAAGGGTCTTCCGGGTTGTATGCGGTCTAATGGAAGATCACCCATCCGAGGTTGAGCTGTAATGCCTTTATGTTTATTACATGTTACACACTCATGTATGATTTTCTTTACAAGAGGCTTTAAACCTATAACCCAATACCTTGATCTTAGGTAGCTGATAGTGACTAAATTCCCTCCATGTAATACCTTCAGATGTGCATCCATGACAATCAATTTTGTTAGATGAGAGTTTTTCGGCAGTATTATGGGATGTTTTACTTCGTGTGGCACCTTGGCAGCTTGCAAGCGCCCCCCCACTCTTAGAAATCCCCTTTCTAAATAAGGAGATAAAGTTTTCAGTTTGCTTCGTTGTTTTACTTTATTATTCATATTTAAGTCTTCAATTTCTTCTTGAAAATGGTTTGATTGATCCAACCTTATCAAATTATTTAATGTCTCTCTTAACTCTTCTGTTGTTAAATAACTTGATTGACTTTTCCTATTTTCTTTTGTTTCCCTTAATCTTAGGAATCTCCTACAGTATGAGAGTACTCGAATCATTCTATTAAGATTGGAAAATCTATCCCAAATGTTTTGTTGAGTGTTGCAACAGAAAACCTTTGTTTTAGTTTCCTTTGTTCTAGCTCCGTCTGATGTAAATGTGGTTTGTCTCGTGCAATCACTCTCTGTTTTAACCACTCTGGGCCCTGCCACCATAACATCTCGTTTTTTTAATTCAGAAGGGTCTATACCCCTTGATGCCAAATCAGCAGGATTGACTTCAGATTTAACATGACTCCACTTGTCGTTGTCTAAGCGTCCTTGTATTTCTGCTACCCTGTTGGCTACAAAAGTTTGCCATCTAATAGGTTGTGACTGAATCCAAGCTAATACAACCATAGAGTCGGTATATGCATACACATTGGCCTTAGAAACGCCCAGAACCTCGCTAGCTTCTGTAAGTAGCCTGGCTACTAACACTGCAGCACATAATTCGAGCCGAGGTACAGAAACTTGTTTTAATGGAGCCACCTTTGTTTTACTTCCCAGGAGAGTCACGATCACCCCTTCCTCGCTGACTACTCGGACATACAGCACTGCTGCATATGCTATGGTTGATGCATCTGCAAATCCATGGATCTCTACATGTGTGTTGTCAGGCTGTGTCTTAATCCATCTATCTATTTTAACATGTTCCAGGTGCTGAAGTTTACTCCGGTACGTTAACCATTCTTCAACCATTTCTTCGGGTAATGGGTCACTCCATCCAGCGTTGCACAACCAGAGTTTTTGTATCATTATTTTAGCCAATATAATCACAGGTGCTAGCCAACCAAACGGATCAAATAGCTGTGCAACTTCGGATAAGATGGTTCGTTTAGTTACTATTGGAGCTGTATCTGGTAAGTTGACTTTAAAACTGAACTGATCCAACTGTATATTCCAAGTAAGTCCAAGAATTTTAAATATTTGATCAAATTTTATTTCAAGTCCTTGTTGATGCGTTTGATTCTCAGCGATGGTGTTTAAAACTTCATTGGAATTACTGGACCATTTTTGTAATTCAAATCCTCCACTTTGTAACAGTTGAGTCATTTGTCTATGGATTTCTACAGCCTCAGCAACACTCTGACAGCCTGACATGAAGTCGTCCATATAAAATGAATTCTTGACCAATTCTGCAGCTATAGGATACTTGTGGCCTTCATCTTCGGCAACTTGCAGTAGAGTGCGTACTGCAAGGTATGGAGCACATGCTGTTCCAAATGTGACCGTTAACAATTTGTATGTATTAAGCGGTTGCTCGGGATTCTCCCTCCAAATAATTTGTTGATACGTAGAATCATCATCAGCCACGAGTACCTGTCTGTACATCTTTACTATGTCACTAGTCAAGACAATTTTGTATTTTCTCCACTTCATTAGCAAGGTGCGCAGATCCTCTTGTAAGATAGGGCCTGTAAGTAGAGTATCATTCAGCGAAAAGCCCCCTGTGCCCTTGCACGATGCATCAAATACTACTCTAACTCGGGTAGTATCCTTATCATCCCTCACCACTGCATGATGAGGTAAGTATATGCTATTTTCATTGTCTTCATCGGCTCGTGTCATATGACCTAGCTGTAAATATTCTTGCATGACTCGAACATAGTCAGCCTTTAGTTTGGGGTTGTGTTGGAATCTTCTTTCCAACTGTAGAAATCTAGCAGTAGCAATTTCTTTGGTTTCTCTACATTTCTCCACAGGACTTACAATGTCTTCTTTGAACGGCAACTTCACCTTGTATCGTCCTGTGTCTGTTTTGACTGTTGTCGCACTGTAGATTTCTTCGCATCTAATTTCCTCCTTTGTCTTTTTCCTCTCTGTTGGTAGGAACCCATTCTCTATTTCCCAGAACTGCTTAAGCATGTTGTTTTCACACACACAAGAATGCATGCTTACGATTCTGTTGTTTTCAATATTTGTATTAGTGTCACCAGAAATGATCCATCCCAGTTGTGTTTTCTGCGCTAAAGTTCCAACTGGACTTCTCGACATACCATGATCCATAATCTTGCTAGTCACACTGGCCCCTAGCAGTAAATCAACCCTTCCAGGCTTGTTAAAACCTGGATCTGCTAGTGTAAGTGAATCAAGCTCCGGCCAATCCGACAAGGTTATGTGTTTCTGTGGCAGGTATGTTGTAATGTGGCTAATCACATAAGCTTTGACCCATAAAGTGAAGGTTGGATTGTATCTTGACCTCATTTCAAATTCAACCATGAATTTGGAATGCATTGTTTTGCCTTCGCTTAAATGAAACTCAATGTTGTTTTTAATTCGCTTCAAACCTGTTGTTTGTGCGAACTCCTCGGACACAAATGAGCTTTGAGACCCTTGATCAATGAGTGCACGGTAGACCTGTGTTTGTCCGTAGCTAGTTGTGATGTCTACTAGTGCTGTAGCTAATAAAACTTGACAAGGGTTGTTTGAAAAATGTGACACCGTTTGTGTTGAATCTGCATGTTTTGCTTCCTCGCCTAATTTCGGTTGAAATTCATGTGAACTCTTCTTATCAGGATGCAACAATGAATGATGTTTTTTGTGACATATTTTACAAGTTGTTTTTCTTTTACATTGGTAGGCCGAGTGTTTTGGAATCAAACAATTGAAACAAAGATTATTTGTTTGAGCAAAATAATGTCTTTCCTTATAATCCTGTTTTGCAAATTGCTTGCACTGATAAATATAATGATCAGCCTTACAGTAGGAGCATTTAATTATCTGTTCTGTTGAGTCCCCGATGGCAGCATGAAAGGTTTTTGATTTGTTAGGTTTGTTACTGCAATCCATTATTTCTAATGATCTAAACCGGTTTTCCAAAAATGTAAACAACTCCGTTAATTTTGGTAATTCATTCGACTCGGATGCAATGTATTGTTCCCATAATCTATGACTTTCATTATCTAATTTAGATACCGTTAGATATACCATGATAGCATCCCATGATTCCGTTGGCAATCCCAAGTTTTTTAAAGAACCTTAACATTCCATTGTAGTATCTAACAGGTGTTTTATACCTTGCTCCGATTCATTACTTAATTTCTTTATGCAAAACAAATTCTTAAATATGGAATTAGCAATATACCTTTTGTTGTTATATCTTTTCTTGAGCGTCTCCCATGCTTGAAGATAATTTTTACTAGTAATATAAATATTCTTTAGAATAAGCTCAGCCTCCCCACTTAAACTTGTTTTCAAATAATGCAACTTTTGCACGTCATCTAACCGTGTATTGTTGTGTATTAACGATACATAAATGTCATGAAATGAGGGCCAATCTATATATCTCCCTGAAAATGTAGGGATATTAATATTAGGAAGTTTCAGCTCTGTACTATATGATGAAGCTTGTTGTGTTTGTTGTACCGTTGGTTGTGATATTGTAAGTTCAGACAACTTTGACTTTAAGTCGCTCTTATAATTGATATAAGTCTCCTCGCAATCAAAATAAGTGTTCTCCTTGAAGTAATCTAATTCATCCCTATCCTTATCCTCCACGCAACCTACAATTTCATCATGAGTGGCACTAAAAGATGTCCAAACCTTTTCGAGGCCTTCTAGCCTTGTTTCTATGTAGCTAATACAAATTCGAGTTTTAGGTGTTTTATTATAATTAACCAACGCTTTTTGTATGTTCTTATATCTCTCCTGCTGGCATGCTATAAGTTTGTCCACCTTAGCCATTTCAAAATTTTAATAATTAATATTGGCAGAAGTATGTAGGTAGTTTAGGCACCGGTATCCGTTACGTGAAAATACTGTTGAAATTACGCAATTTCTTTGCCGAACTCGTAAATATTGTCCAGTATTACACCAAAACGTTGTATAATACGATATTAAAGTCTTTTAACGCCAATTAATACACGAAAACACTTTGCAAAGTTTGAAATTGTACCTAACGGTTAGGAATTTTCCACTAAAGTTTTAGCTAAATTGCTACTTTGAACACTTGTTTTGACGAGTAAATCTATAGTACTAAATGTAATTATACAATTTAAGTCCACTTTACACGTTTTTATACAGTTTTATCACAAATTTCAAAAGTTTTTGTACTTACGCACTCGCCGGTTACTTACGATACTTTTACCGTAAAATACACTTTTATACTTTAAACAAACACTTTCTGGCTCGAAACTAACACTTCCGACGCGAAGGACCAAATTGTTTAGGCCCAAATTACAAAATATTTAACTTTACCGAAATTATGCTTGCAGATTCTTTCACGTTCGCGATCGCAATCGCCATCTTCTTTTTACGGTGACAGCTACTTAGTTCTCCGTCGATAAATGGTGTGTCTAACGCCATCTAGTAGTAGATTCTTGTGAACACAGAGAGATTGACCTTCATCAGATTGAACCAGACCAAATTACGTTCTGACGAGTTTATGTACTCACCTTCGAGATGCAATTACTACCGATGGAAATCCAAACAATGTCGGGCGGATGACAATTCTTCCAGCAACATATCTATTATATTGGAAGTCCTCGGCATATGCATGAATACGCTCAAAATGCCATGACATATGTATGTTTGTTATTATGGCACTGCAGATTTATTTATCACATTCACATGCAGTCTTTAGTAAATAGAAATCAAACAGAGTTTTTACCTGGCCAATCACCGATTGATCGCCATGATATTACTGCACGAGTCTTCCGACTAAAGTTGAAATCTTTAATGGATTTAATTGTAAAACACAGTGTATTTGGTGAGACGTTACGCGCTGCGAGCAGGTTGCCTCATGCTCATAATCATGATTTGGCTAATTGAGAAAATAAAGTTGATACCAAATGAAGTTGATCAAATCATATCTACTGAAATTCCTGATGTATAAGTCAATCCAGGCTTGCATGAAGTTGTTATTAAAAACATGATTCATGGCCCATTTGGAAATCTCAATTCAAATTCACCATGTAGGTATGTATAATTTTCGAAACGGTGTCCACGGGAATAGTGGCAGAAACAATTACCGGGAACGATGGCTATCCGCTATATCGTCGCCGATCGACTGCAGATAATGAAAGATCAACAGTTGTAAAAGTAAATCAACTAAATTAAAAAAATGACGTGCATAAGTGTATCAATGATACCTACATGAATAAATGATTTTGAATTTTGAATTTTTGAAAATAAATCACAGAGTCAGTCTTTAAGTATCCGCAAATACTTAAAGTTAATCTGGAAAACAAATGCTTCTCTCATGGACAGTTGTATGTTGCCTGCTCCCGCGTTAGGCTACGTTCACACGGCGTCCATTCAATTCGATTTTTCCCGTATACGGTTTCCCCGTATACGAGGCAGTCGTTCACACGACAACACGATTTTAACGTTAACGTTTATATCGAATGGAAAGCAGCCAGTTGTTTAGTGCGGAAACTATTGATGATAACGCAATGACCAGTTGACCAGTGTGGCCCCACGCCAAGCAACTGTAGCGTAGTCCTTTATTTACTAAAGCAATAAAATGTAGATGTATGTATGTACAAAAATGTAAATAGAGGAATCTAAAAAAAATAGTTCAAGTAAAAAAATAAACCCATTACAAATAAATTAATTGAGTAAAATGTATATGTTATAAAAATAACAATAGGTTGGCAAGTACAAATTTAAAATTTAAAGAAAAAACACATACCTATGTCCTTTAAAAAGATAATAAATAAAAACAAATATTAAATAATAATGTTTCACACTCATAGCCCCAGACTAGGATTCCCTGTGTCGTGGGTGCCATGGATAACACACTAGACAAGGACATTCACACCCAGACCGAGAACAGAAATTGAAATTCATCATTCTAATTTCCGCTTTGCCGGGAATCGAACACAGGACCCTTGGCGCGGCGATCCGGCATGGTAGCCATCGTGCCACATGGGTCGTCAAAACATAAAATTATAAATATATCTCTAAATGTTTAAAAATAAAATTACACCCGAGCGAAGCCGGGGCGGGCTGCTAGTTCCATATAATTACGTTCGAGGAAGATGTCTTGCAACAAAGTATAAATCCAATTGACTTGCATATTTTAATTACTGTAATATGTCAGCTGACACTGAAAACTACAAATCATACCCGATAAGTAAACAAAGATCTCAAATTTACAAGTAATCTATAATCTGAAACAAATCCATATACTACTGTTAATCATTGAAGATACGATAGATAGAATACCTTATATAAAATCAGTAAGTAAAATATACATATAACGTGTATTGTTTTATAACAAAATCACGTTTTTATGCGATTCATATTTAAATTACATTACCATAATATCGTTGAGGACTACTTTATAACGATGGACTCCTAAGGAATATTAATGGTCGCAGTGTTTCAGTATAAAATATCTCGCCGTTTCGCCAAAGTGCTAGGATTTGTCTACGACTCATCAGCATTCATTACACGATACATTTTTCTCCTCTATAAAAATTCTTTAACTGGTATATAGATTTTGCTAATCTGCATTGATGTGGGTTAATGGATTCGTGACGAAATAATCTGTACTCCAATGAAAACTAGTAAGTGTATTCATAGGATTGTATTCGAGTTGCACTTCCACAGACGGATTTTAGTATAATCCCAGGATTATTTCACGTGCAGGAACTATAAGCTGCAGCGCAAATGGGATTTGCTAATATCGAGGCTACACTTCAATCCCATTTGCGCGAAATTACAATCTTCCGGTCTATTTTGAATCCGAAATGGAACGAAATGGCTAGTAAAATTTGTTTTCAGTAATTTTCCATTTGAAGTTAATAGCTCCTATTTTCCCAGGCTAAAGTTATAATTAGCTTCGTAGTAAGAGTTTCTATTTGAGGTATTGCTGTGAAGCACTCTAAGCTAATGAGTTAAGCCTGCGCTAAGCGAGTTGCTTCATAAAGTTAGGAATATTAGACGAAGTCGCGAGTGGAATTATCGATTGCTTATTGATTTGATTATCTACTTATATGGTTCTGACGTTAATATGGTCAGATATATTCTATATTCTTATGTAGTTACGGTATTGAGGTTATTAATATAAATATAAATCGTACTTTAGCATAACTTAGACCTGATAACCCTACACTTTCTTAAATAAGCAGGCTTAATACTTAAAATATATACAGCACAATCGCAAGTGTTTATCTTAATTTATTGAGATTTTTTGAGAACACTTAATACAAATAAGTAATACAAACACATCAACATACATATGAGATAGATTTGTGGGAATTTAGAAATATGTTCAATGTACTAAGTAATTGGATATTATTGAAGTCCGTAAAGGGCTCAACACAATATTTAGATTCGTTGCGTGAATTGGGATTTTGTAATTGAAATTTAGGGGTTCATGTTACAAAAATAAAACTCCGCATAAATTAGTCAAATAAACATGAATATTTCATCAAACAAATAACCGACTACAAAATAACTCAAAAAATAATTGTCGGATCTCGCTCAAATTTAAGTAGGACCACATGACAAGCACCAGCTTTCGATTTAAAAAAGAATCATCAAGATCGGTTCACCCAGTCGAAAGTTTTGAAAGAAAGAAAGCAGAAAAAATACAGTCGAATTGAATACTTCCTCCTTTTTTGAAGTCGGTTAAAAAGAAACAATTTAAAATATAAGTCCTATGCTATAAGGGTTCCATATTTTAGTAGCATTAATAATGCAACCAGTAATTAGGATTCGTATTAATAAAACCGATATTTTGACTCAGTAACTTGGATCGTGATCACGACGAGATTTTTTTTATAATTAAAATTTTAATAAATCATTATAAACAATAAAAATATAAGAATACACAACCATTATGCTATCAGGTATCCCGTTGTTACTCTACAAGTCGCCTACCATATCACTCACAACAGAGTAAGGAGCTTTTTACCGTATTTATAAATACTATTATTTCTTCTGTGGTTGCACCTTTAAAATACAACGAAGGGAGAGAAGGATTTTACCATTATTGTACAGTAACAATGCAAGCAAATTCTACTTCCATCGTAGTTAACTGCTGCTACACGATTTCCCTTGTACTTGTAAAAGTACACTAATAATTTAACTTTGAACATAATTAGTATGTATATACACTTTTTATATTCGTTATCGATAGAGAATAAGATACCTAGTATTGTTTATAATTAATGCCCTATATTGCCATATCTATATAAGAATAATCATTTACTTATACCATAATTTGGTAACTTTCGGCAGTTGTGCTGAATGACGATTTAGGATCGTAATGGAAACGCTGAGTTTCTTGGATTGATCCGAGAAAAAGCGCATAATAGACACTCTTAACATAATGTATGAGTCAGAGAAAAATTATCACAGATATGTTAGAATAAGTAGTTAATGAGAAATAGTCGATAAACGTACAAATATAGAACCTGTCCGCGTGGCCTGACACGCACTTGATCGGTTTTATTATTATTAATCCTAATGAGACTCCACTATATGTAGGTATGTATGTATGTTACTTCGAAGAATTATTATGAAATATTTGACTTTTACTTTTACTCACGTCTCCGTTTTCAATTTTACAAAGGACTCCATTTTGTAAAATTTGTGAATCTTCGAATGAGTCTTCAGGGGACAACTACATAAACGTCATAGATTAATTGCATTATGAATGTTACAAAGGAGGAGTCGTATGATAAATTGATATAAATGATCAGCACCGCCGGCGCTAATGAATTATCCATTATTTTGACTTCATGTTTATTTAATAAAAATACCTTTTCATTTCGTATAATTTGGACGATGTCGTTTTGTTTTCGGTAGGATTCTGTTTAAATAAGGAAAATATTTTGTTAGGAACTCTTTTTGTGTATCATTTGTAAACCGTTTAAAAATTTATGTATAAGTTAATATGTAATAAGTTTATATAGTCCTAGTGTGTAGCTTTACCTCTACCTGTACCTGTACAATATAATTCATTTTTTATAACGATATAATTACTTTCTATTTTGTGGTGTAGGTAAATTTTTAATTTTGTTCCCAGGCCTTGTTTTATTCCGTTAACTGTTACTATACGAGTATAACTCCAACAAGTGTTCGTTGAATTAATTGGCAGTTAAATACACCGCTTATTAATTTTAACATTAATTCATCTCGGGTTTAATTTGTAAGGTCAGGCTGTCTTCGTTCTAAATTAATTTTCGAGCCGAGCAAGAACCTTGTGTCGAATGAATTAAACACCGTGAATTACTAACTCAAATTAATCTTTTAATTTCAATATTGAATCAAATGTCGTTTTATTTGGCGTAAAAAATTAGAGCGACGTGAAAGCAAGACGTTATTTCTTTAAATCAACTGGATATTGTGTTAATGTTATGGTACAATTCGTGACGAATAATAATATTCGTGAGTTTAATACCTTTTTATCATGCTGCGCTAAGGGTGAGCAGTATAAACCGTACTTAAACTTTGACTTTGCTCAGACAACAGACAAATGTACTAGATCAATACGAAACAATTATAAGTCATGTAAAACAGCTAATGGTAAGGTTGATTTACGATCGTTATTTTGGCGGATAATTTTAAATCTGAGCACAGCTTAAGTACGCGTTTATAGTTCTCATCCTTATTTCTTCTCTATGTTATACAAAAATTAGTAGAGGCGGATATTTTTGTAACGAATATTTTTTATGACTGTAATAGGTTGATAGGTATGTCCCTTGTTGTTTGGAATGCCATTGATTCATTTAATTTTGTGAAGCTCCATCGAAACAAAGGAAATGTAAATGGCATACGTTTATTTAATATTAATTCGTATTGTGTCCGCTGATAGATGTGTTAGGCTTCTTTTGTTCACGGGCACGGCTGCAGTATTAAGTTACGTACCGACTTCTATTATATGAGTTGAATAGGAAAGGAAAGCGCTTTTTTCTTTGATCCCGAGTTGGTAGCAATTCTTTGTGATGCCCTGTTATCGCGTAAGTGGAAAATGATTTTACTTTTTATATAAACTTAGAATACAATACCCCTTTGAACAGGTTTCCGGTAGTATAAGTAAAAAAATCTTAATGTTACTTAATTTAATAGTCTGTTTAATAGTATAAAATTATAACTAACCTACCAAAAATTTGTGGATGATCCTATAAATAAATAAATAAAAGTTAATCAATCGAGTTTTTATTTAACTTACAATTAATGTAGAAACAAATAACATAGTTTGTCCGATGATACAAGGATTTAAGTTCTATGTTTTATTACTTCATTGTTTCGAATGGAATAAACAATGTGATGTTGTACATTATGTGTGAGTGATCATTACTAAAGACACCTGAACATCAGTTGCAAGTAGGTAATGTCAACACCACTATAATCATAGTTCCGCAACATGAATAAACGTCTGAAATGAACGCAACAAGTTTTCGGAGCCCTATAAATCCTTTAGCTCCCGTCCTCATATGAAGACATCAAACCGTCGACTCCATGCATAAAATATTCCGGGTTCGCCGCTACATGAATTCGCTTCTTGTTTTATAACTTTGACATTTAAACTCTGTTTAAATATCATTATGGCTGAGTATAAAGTATTCCATTTAGAGTTGTTTGAAGTAAAATTTAGCACAAAGCAATTTGTACAGAAAAAATATAATATTGTTTTGGAAAAGCAAGACTTTAAGTTACGAAAATTTTACTCAATGAAAAGCTTCCTAATCGTTTCCTGTCACGTGCCGTTCAGATTCAAGCAGTACAATGAATGATGAGAACTATATGAGACAGTGTGTAACCTGTAACGATACAACTTCTTGCATCAAGGTGCTCGCGCACCCTGTATAAGCACTTACTTGACGCCCCATGTAACATAATGGACGGGTCCTGGGTTCGCACCCACGAAGTAAAAATTTGAACGATAAGTTTAAATTTCTGTTCTTAGCATGGGTGTGTGAGTTCGTGTCTTTGATGTTGTCTATGGTAGCCACGACATAGGGATCTTAGTATAGGGCGAGTAGACCAGGCTCTTGGTAAATCTTGTCTACATCGTGGTGGGTCGTCGGTTCGCTTGTGGGATGTATGTATAAAAGAGTTTCCATACCTCATATACACATACGCACTATATAACAGCTCACCACAGAACGGAATATAGCCAGTGATAAAACTTTTCACTTACGGCCGCGGCGTCCAGTGAAGTGCCGGTTAAATAATGTGTCCTAGAAACAACTGTGCTATTAAGATTTATGACTATTTTAGTTCAGTAAATGTAGCAACTTTTACTTAAATTAGAGACCGGAAATTATAATCTTTTTGAAATGTCATAAGCTGCAATTAGAGAATTTGGAATTGGAATATGGAATCCATTTTTAGTATCAAATAAACATCGCGTCGCATTTTAAAGAAAATAATTAGGTTTGTCGCATCATCTAATCTGATACACTTCGTTCAGTAAGCCTGATGTCCAGCTGCGTCACACGGCATTTAATTATTAAACAAAAAATGTCCAGTAAGCAACGGTTCAATAAAAAAAGAATAGTCAAACATTCAGTAGCACCTGACCATTATATCCTTCCCCGAGAGGCCACCGCGATGTAGAAGTCGTAAAAACACAAAAATCGTGACACTTGAAGATAACGCCATGTTTCATAATAAAAATCAGGTATCGTACAGAATATAAATCAGGTAAGACGGACGGCTCCGCTGTTTCATTTCGTTAAATATTGTTCGCGGGAATTCGTAACTGTAGCTGTGGTCGGAACGATATTAGATCTGTGCTACGTGTACTCGCCTTTATAAATACATTATTCGTGCTCTGATTTATTGTGAACCCAGCGTCACAATCTTACACGTTTGTCATCTTTGATAAGGATCAGAAATCTTGTTCTGAGGAGAACAAGGGATCTTTTTGAAGTGAAAACTTCTTTAGTACGGGGGTGACTTGAAATTTTATGAAACGAAACTGTCCAATAAAAAGAGACAAACACATAAATTCTAAAGTGAGATAGGAAGCATTGTACAGGGGTAGGGTAGGGGAGCGGGGCGGTGCGGGGCGGAGCGGAGTGGGGCGGAGCGGAGTAGGGCGGAGCGGAGCGGAGTGAAGTAGATTAGTAAAACCTACATTTATCATCTTCCCGAAATTTTACATTCGTCTCATTATCTTGAAAACAAAAATTCTGAAGGTTTCACTTCTACCACGTGTGAATTGCACACATTTTAATTTTTTTTCTTTTTTATGTAACAAGAATAGCAAACAAGCTTGAAGTGTCACTGTCTCTCACCGCGCATGGACATCTGTGACAAACCTCAAATAGTAGGAGGGACTCTAGTCGGTTAGTAGGTTCTATTAGGTTAGTAATTATTAGTAATCGTCTAGTTAGTAATCGTACGTATTTATCCCATTTGTACTTGGTCCCCTACACTGAGGTAATAGTGTCTATTTTTTGCTAATTACTAAATTATATTTTTTCGTTATCATCCTCCGGGTACATGAAACAATAAGGAATAAAATTAGGCATATAAAGGAACATTACTTTTTACTGATTGGCGCTTTGTAGATAATGCTCATATTTCCGATAAACAGTATTAATTTCAAGTGTTATAAATGGCTCACCAATCTCACCATCTGTTCAGTCGCGTCACGGAGTGCGTCTGCGGACGATAAGCTCTCGTCGGCGGTGATTTAGCGACGAGTCGACCATTTGTCCGGACATCGCCTAATGCGCTCTTGATTTATGTCTTCCGCACTTCTACACCGTATTGTGCGATGGATAATTATACCGTGATAAGGACTTACCACCTAATGATATAATGTTATGTAGAACAGGGCTGGTTTACATGAGAAAGATGAGGGGTCATTCCATGGTAACTGGCTATCACCAGAAACCTTTTCGGCTAAAAAGTTAGGTTGTTCTCTTTGCTAGTGATGCGCATAATAAGAGGTCTCAGCAGAAAAAGAGGCAGACAGGAGTTAAAGAACTTAACAGCATGCACTAATTATAATAAAATTTTGTGTTATAGACTCCAGTTTCAGGAGAAGGTTTCTAACAACGCTTTGTCCATCTCACAGCATGGTATCAGGAGTAATGTTGTCTTGGTTTAAAAATTGATAAAGTATAGTTTTTATAAAGTATATTAAGTATTAGTAACTAAATATAGTTTTTAAATTTACTCGCAGGTCCCTAACTGAAACAGCCAATAGGTACAAAGAACGCAGAAACAGTACAACTTTGTACCACTGACAGCCACTACAGTGCTACACTGGTACTAAGTTAAAACTGTTTCTGCACAATTTCTTCAAGTTTCCTCAGCAGACTAGGAACTGTCTTTCGAAGTTTCTCTTGAAACTTATTTCCCACAAACCTAGTTCCGGGAATCTATCTTAGAAGCATCAACCACGTTACTGGCGGGTGGTAAAACGTATCATTGTTCCGCTGAAACATTCCGCAATGCTACCTCAATTCCGCTATTCCGCTAACTCCAGCTCTTTTGGAGGCTTCTCAGTAACGGAAAACTTCCGAGAAACTTTTGCATTAAGCTCAATGGACGGAGCGATAGTTTTTCCTTTGTAAGAATATATTTAAATACTAGCTGCCCGGACAGACTTCGTTCTGTCAAAAGTTTTTTTATTTTGAGATGTAAGCTATCCTATCTTTCAAGTTGGATAAACTGCACACAGTGTGCAAGTTTGATTAAAATCGGTTAAGTAGTTTAGGATTCCATCGCGGACAAACAACGTGACACGTAATTTATATATATTAAGACTAGCTGCCCGGACAGACTTCGTTCTGTCAAAAGATTTTTGATTTTATTTTGGGATGTAAGCTATCCTATCTTTCAAGTTGGATCAAACTGGACACGGTGTGCAAATTTGATTTAAATCGGTGAAGTAGTTTAGGAGTCCATCGCGGACAAACAACGTGACACGTAATTTATATATATATCGGAGAGTTGGTATGGTGGGCCATTATCTTTGTGGTTGAACATGGCGGAAGGCCAGGAATAGTCTGTACACCGAGTCCAGACATCACTCAAACGAACGATCATCATTTGTAAGATCAACAACGATCAAGGATCCACGCGATTAACTACGATTAAACCTGGAAACGCGACAAGCTCGGTACAGCCAGCGATCGTACGTCCTATCGATCTCCGCGCTCTCAATCGAATCTCTGCCGCGGGCGGTCCCCCCGCTCCATCAATGTCAACTATCAAGTGTCAACCGTCAACTGTCAACTATCAACTGTCAACTGTCACGCCACGCCGCTGTACCGATCATGTCCAAACAAACGTTTGACGTTTCCTACTGTAGTTTTAGAAGTTCATAATAGATGGCGTTAAGAGTTCGATGCAGAACTTGTGCTGCGCTCCGACACGGCCGTCCTGACCTTTCGCACGTCCTCGTGCGAAATACCCGTGCAATGTGCAAAAGTCACAGTTTACAAAACAGTCGCTCGGTCAACCTGACCAATCTTAGGAATACTTGACATCAGAAAAGTGATCTTTATCAATAATCACAAATAAAATCAAAATGAAATTCAGTCAGTTTTTTTGACAGTGCATCTAGAATGATCCATTACCCTGATACACTAATTCCATTAGGCGCTAACAAGGCGAATATCAAGATAATCTATGTCCGGCGTCTGACAATGACTCAAGACAACCTACCTCTGGCGTCTGATAGTCTTAATCTGACAACGACTCAAGACAACCTTTAACTGGCGTCTGATAGTCTTAATCTGAAAACGACTCAAGACAACCTATATCTGGCGTCTGATAGTCTCAATCTGAAAACGACTCAAGACAACCTGCAACTGGCGTCTGTTAGTCCAGGTCAGCCTTCCTCCGGCGCCCGATACTGACTCAAGACAACCTGCAAGGCGTCTGATAGTCTCAATCTCACATCGACTCAAGACAACCTGCAACTGGCGTCTGTTAGTCCAGGACAGCCTTCCACCGGCGCCCGATACTGACTCAAGACAACCTGCAAGGCGTCTGATAGTCTCAATCTCACATCGACTCAAGACAACCTGCAACTGGCGTCTGTTAGTCCAGGACAGCCTTCCACCGGCGCCTGATACTGACTCAAGACAACCTGCAAGGCGTCTGATAGTCTCAATCTGAAAACGACTCAAGACAACCTGCAACTGGCGTCTGTTAGTCCAGGACAGCCTTCCACCGGCGCCCGATACTGACTCAAGACAACCTGCAAGGCGTCTGATAGTCTCAATCTCACAACGACTCAAGACAACCTGCAACTGGCGTCTGATAGTCTCAATCTGTCAACGACTCAAGACAACCCTTATCCGGCGTCTGATAGTCTTAATCTGTCAACGACTCAAGACAACCCTTATCCGGCGTCTGATAGTCTCAATCTGTCAACGACTCAAGACAACCCTTATCCGGCGTCTGATAGTCTTAATCTGTCAACGACTCAAGACAACCCTTATCCGGCGTCTGATAGTCTTACTCTGTCAACGACTCAAGACAACCCTTATCCGGCGTCTGATAGTCTTAATCTGTCTTAAAAATGTCTCAAAACCAGTATAGTTGGGCTGTTAATTTTAAATAGCAAAAAGTATTCTTGACTCGTTATGTTGCGTAATGGCGGTCGCTTTAGCCATTGTTACCAGAAATCGTCAAGTTACACAAACTCAAATAACCATCAAATGTCAAATGCCACGTCAGCAGTAACCTGACAAGGAACAATTACCGTTAGTGAGTAGTAATCAAAATGAGCCACAAAAGAATCAATACAGGTCACCTGCTATATCATGTCACCATTCAATAGCCGATGACGCTCATCGTAAGCCACGGCACAAGGAGCCGCGATGCACTCCTGTCGGCGTCAACAAATGCAGGTAGTTGACGTCGCACCATTCAACGAAAGTGTTCGTCTAGTTCGTGATAAATGAAGAAATCTAGTGCTGCTATGAGATAACATACTGGCTGTAGGAGCTTACTAATAATAATAATGAAACAAAATATGCCATACCGAATCGCTGTCGAATCATAGTATCAAGGTAGCCATCGGAAAAACCTAAAATAGACATGTCCTGTTTTTTTTTGTTTGTTTGTTTGTTGGTGTGGTTTTATGTCTTGGACGCTTTTACCGTCTCGGCCATCAATGACAAAATCAACACGTCCTCGTGTTGTTTTTCAAATAGTAACGTACTCTGTTTTAACGTTCACTTCCACCATCAGCCGTCATTGCCATAGAAACACAAAACAAACGACAACAAACACGCCATTTCTTAACTTCACTTTTATGCACTGAGGGTAAACGGCAAAGCAAAGAACAACAAAATGATTTAAAGTTCTTGATTTATAAAACGTTTCCAGTGTCATAAAACAATACACTCGCACTGAATCTCAATAACCTTTGTTCGGCAAGTTTACGAAAAAAAATTTAAATCTCTCTCAAAACGTTGCATTCTGTATGCAATCAAAACTATGATGCATTGTTTAACATTTGTCTAAAGAAAACAAAATAATTAAATTCCTTTTATTCAATGATCACAACATAGTGCTTTTACCCTACTGGTCGTAAACAAGTTTCTTTACCCTACAGGTAACAAGAAACAAAATAATTAAATTCCTTTTATTCAATGATCGCAATTTGGTGCTTTTACCCTATTGGTCGTAAACAAATTTATTTACCCTACTGGTAACAAGACACAAAATAATTAAATTCCTTTTATTCAATGATCACAATTTAGTGCTTTTACCCTAATGGTCGAAAACAAGTTTCTTTACCCTACAGGTAAGAAGAAACAAAATAATTAAATTCCTTTTATTCAATGATCACAATTTAGTGCTTTTACCCTAATGGTCGTAAACAAGTGTCTTTACCCTACAGGTAACAAATGAGTGCTTTTATCCTAGTCACATTAATGTGACATAGCCAAGAAAGTATACAGTTTTCATCGACACGGACTGATTGCTCTAAACTTTTTAATTTTATGTTGCTATTAGATATCCTCATGATTGACAATCATCAATCATCATCAATTATGTTGACCACAACATTGGCATCTTATATCACCCATAATATCTCATTCAGTCTATAATATCAAAATAGTTGTAGGTATCACACTTCATAGTATTATGAAATCAATAATCCACATCCATATGGGATTCTACGTTAGTCAAAACCTTAATTTATTCTAAACTAACACTACCAAGCAACTATTTATTTCTTATTAAAGCTCATCAAAACTCATTCAACTCATTCTTTTGAACATGTGATGTGAGATGGTGGCAAGATATTCAATAACTTTATTTCATCATCATCATCATCATCACAAAAAGATATCTATCTCATTAGTTTCACAAATGAAGCACTTTATTTTAACTCTATAAAATAACTCATAACATCATAATGTATTGCCCAGCATTACCACATGTAATAGTCATGACTACAAACTACGCAAATACCAATTAATTAGTTAGTCTATATTTCCATTACTGTTTTTTTTTTTTTGAGATTTTTAAATCACATAACTGTAACTATATCAAGACTACTGATCTTGTTAGGTACTACAAGTTTCCTTTAGTTATCCTGGCACCATAACCCAAGTTATGGTAACATATTAGGATAGTTTTGTCTGTCAGCTGTTTATAACAAAATTTTAAAACTAACTAAATAATCAATTCATCAGTTCAATCAGTTGTGATCAATTCAATTTTTCAAATTAACAGTAAGTAGGTACTTAGCTACCTAATTTGGTCTCAATCTTTTATCTTAGGTTTTATTATTTGTTGTATGTGTCAATCCTTTGATCCTAAAGTAATACTATACTTCAAACTTTATCTAAATCATATTGTAAGTGACCAAAAGATATTAGGTACCTGGATACAAAAACTATTGTGTCCATAATATTTCAAGATATTCATCCAACATAAAACAACAGATATCACCTGATTTCCAATAGCAGTCAGCACTCATCAAGTCCCTCAGCAGACTTACATCAGCTACTCCGGGTACAATGATGCAAGCTTGAACTAACTGACAACACTTGTAAACACTTACACACGATAGACATTCAGAATACCTCCTGGCCTTAGCTTACGTGCCTTGAGGGCCCCTAAAAACTTTGTTTGGTCATAGAACTCTGCAGTTCTTTCTTACTGGGGTTACTGTAGGAATTCCATCGTGAAATTATTCTCGTCAAGTTTCATCGACTCCATTCTCAAATACCTACTTTAACTTCCTCGAATTGTTTCGTCGTGTTTTCAATAATAAAACGCACTTATCGATGTTACACTCGTAAAACTTTTCGTCAAGTTTTGCAAACCAATGTCAGGATCTTGTTTGCCGGTTCTTAAGTATTGTAGTAGGTAGGTATTGTCAGATAGCCTCTTCTTGGGGCTTGAGTTACATCCCACTCTGATATCGGAGAGTTGGTAGGGTGGGCCATTATCTTTGTGGTTGAACATGGCGGAAGGCCAGGAATAGTCTGTACACCGAGTCCAGACATCACTCAAACGAACGATCATCATTTGTAAGATCAACAACGATCAAGGATCCACGCGATTAACTACGATTAAACCTGGAAACGCGACAAGCTCGGTACAGCCAGCGATCGTACGTCCTATCGATCTCCGCGCTCTCAATCGAATCTCTGCCGCGGGCGGTCCCCCCGCTCCATCAATGTCAACTATCAAGTGTCAACCGTCAACTGTCAACTATCAACTGTCAACTGTCACGCCACGCCGCTGTACCGATCATGTCCAAACAAACGTTTGACGTTTCCTACTGTAGTTTTAGAAGTTCATAATAGATGGCGTTAAGAGTTCGATGCAGAACTTGTGCTGCGCTCCGACATATATTAAGACTAGCTGCCCAGACAGACTTCGTTCTGTCAAAAGTTTTTTGATTTTATTTTGGGATGTAAGCTATCCTATCTTTCAAGTTGGATCAAACTGGACACGGTGTGCAAATTTGATTTAAATCGGTGAAGTAGTTTAGGAGTCCATCGCGGACAAACAACGTGACACGTAATTTATATATATTAAGACTAGCTGCCCAGACAGACTTCGTTCTGTCAAAAGTTTTTTGATTTTATTTTGGGATGTAAGCTATCCTATCTTTCAAGTTGGATCAAACTGGACACGGTGTGCAAATTTGATTTAAATCGGTGAAGTAGTTTAGGAGTCCATCGCGGACAAACAACGTGACACGTAATTTATATATATTAAGACTAGCTGCCCAGACGGACTTCGTTCTGTCAAAAGTTTTTTGATTTTATTTTGGGATGTAAGCTATCCTATCTTTCAAGTTGGATCAAACTGGACACGGTGTGCAAATTTGATTTAAATCGGTGAAGTAGTTTAGGAGTCCATCGCAGACAAACAACGTGACACGTAATTTATATATATTAAGACTAGCTGCCCAGACAGACTTCGTTCTGTCAAAAGTTTTTTGATTTTATTTTGGGATGTAAGCTATCCTATCTTTCAAGTTGGATCAAACTGGACACGGTGTGCAAAGAACAATGCCCAACTGCCATACATAGTTTTATTTCATTTTCAACTTATGCGTCTTAAAATAAAAAAAAATCTAAAAAATACAGCATTAATTTCTGAGCTTAGATATATAAGAATTTTCAGCAGGCACACCCCAGAACCAAAGTATTTTGATATTGAATGTTTTATAACCATAGAAGTATTAAACATAGAGTACCTGGTACACAACAAAACAACGATGCCGGAAGAGTATGTGATGACAGTGATGTCAAGATTTGATCACTAAACGTCAACGTCAATTTTAAAAACGATTCAGAAGTTGCCATTTTACTACTACTGAAAGATTAAATTACTTAAAAGAATTTCATGAGAATGACGAAAATAAATATTTTTAAATACAAAAATAAAAATGTCCAAGCAGAATGTTACTTTTTTATTAAAGATTGTCCAAATTACTCACTTTATACAATATGAAATAATTAAAATCAGAAAATATGTACGACTATCAAAATATATTTTCTACCATTAAAGGAAAAAAGTATGAAATGGTAACATTTTTACCGCATGAAAAAGGACAATATCGACATCATTCTTATTATTCTAGTCAATTCATCACTTATTATTAAAATTATTTTACCCTGGGTAATACGGGTACAGATATTAATTTTAAAAAACGTTAAAAAAATATTGAATTGCTTCGGTGTAACTGACGTTTTAAGACGCTACAAAAAATAAAAATAATTTTTCGGCATTGTTCTTTGATTTAAATCGGTGAAGTAGTTTAGGAGTCCATCGCGGACAAACAACGTGACACGTAATTTATATATATTAAGACTAGCTGCCCAGACAGACTTCGTTCTGTCAAAAGTTTTTTGATTTTATTTTGGGATGTAAGCTATCCTATCTTTCAAGTTGGATCAAACTGGACACGGTGTGCAAATTTGATTTAAATCGGTGAAGTAGTTTAGGAGTCCATCGCGGACAAACAACGTGACACGTAATTTATATATATTAAGACTAGCTGCCCAGACAGACTTCGTTCTGTCAAAAGTTTTTTGATTTTATTTTGGGATGTAAGCTATCCTATCTTTCAAGTTGGATCAAACTGGACACGGTGTGCAAATTTGATTTAAATCGGTGAAGTAGTTTAGGAGTCCATCGCGGACAAACAACGTGACACGCAATTTATATATATTAAGATTAAGAGCTCGTGTACACTCGACAGATATTGTGTTTGGATATGTTAATCGACTTTTTAAGGAAAAAAAGCCAAATTATTTTAATTAATTTTCGTATCTAGTTTTACACGGATTTTACCTTTTTTGTTTTTTTTTTTTTTTTTTTTTACTTACAATAAGTTAATGCTTGACCACAATCCCACCTGATGGTAAGTGGAGATGTGGTCCAGGATGTTGAGCGCACTAACTTAATAAAAGCCTATTCACTCTTTTCTTAAAGACATCCACGTCATAGGGGGGCGGGAACGCAGACGCAGGCAAGCTGTTCCAATCCTTCGCGGTGCGCACAATGAATGACGATGTTTTGTTTTGTCGATGCAGAATTTCCCTTGTTATTAAGGATGACCTTCTAAATCCAACATTCAGTGGTTGTTCCTGATATTCGTTTAATGTTGTGGATATTGAAATAATATTTTTAACTGACTTCAAAGAAAGTAGCAGATTTTCAATTTTGTTGTATTTTTTAATTTGTTACATAAGAACTCGGTTCGTTATTAATCATCCGATTATGAAAAATATTTTTTGTTTGAAATGAATAATTCCAGATTGGTCCCTTATTTATCAAAAAACAGTTCTTAAGATGGGATCCTGAGGAATTGAGGGAACCTCCTAAATATAGGTACTAATGTTTTTTTGAAGTCAGTATTTTTTGGTATTTTTTTTTTTGATTATTTAACTTTTATTATTCTGTTTAGTCTTTGTGTAGCAGAATTGAATTTATGAATTGAATTATTCACAGCATTCAATGCATGGTCATAGTATCTATAACAAAACGTGCGATAAAAAAGAATTAATTTCATTGTACGCAAATAGCAAATGCTTAACATTGTATATTACCCCTTATATTATTTCTCAGTAGGTATTTCATTCAGATAAAAGCGTTTTCGGTTGGAACGTTGAAATTAGGTCGTAACAAGTTTTCTAATAAACCTTGACATAGCTTTAAATTTTAACAAAACATTTGTTCTTTAAAACTTTCGCGTATTGTTTTTGTGTCGTCTATTTCGTTGTTTTAATTAGAAACACTTTGTTATGAGAGTCGTTAAAGTGTTTTATATGGATGAGTTTAAAATAAGCTCTTATTTTAGTAAATTGTTTCATTATGAAGCGCTCATAGCCCAGCGGCTTGCGTCGATCCTATGCGATCAACAAAGTTAAGCAACAGCGGGCGCGGTCGGTAGTTGGATGGGTGACCGCTAGTGGCAAAAAATTCTTGAGCGTTTCCGTGCTTCCCGTCGGTCCCGGTTGTTATCATAAGATAACAGTCATTAGCCATGTCGGAGGCTCTCGGGCGGTTTGAAAATTCCGAAACTCGGGTTGGCCACTAACCCCTCCACCAATCCGCACTGGAGCAGCGTGGTGGATTAGGGTCTAGGCCTCCTCAAGAGGAGAGACCCGTGCCAGTAGTGGGCTATTAATGGGTTGAAGCCATGTATCAATTCTGGGTTTCGATTAATCGCTGAAATTTATAAAGGAATTGCAACAAGATGTCTGTTCGCCTTGGATTTTAGGTACCTATAAATTTCCTAGCTGTGCCCGCGATGTACATTATTATTGACATTTGTTGATAACTTACGACCGAGATAAGCCTGCGGTTACGGAGCGCTTCGAGCTTCGATAGATACAGATAGATAACATGATTCGAGCGTCGTCTGTAGATTTGTCCAGAATCAACAGAACCACAACCCCATTACTCAGTTTCCACAATTAATCGCGCATCGCATTTGCAATTTAGATGCTGCGACGGTAATCTTTCAATTAAACCGCCGCGGCCGATCCATTCATTTGTTGAACAATCCGATGCTCGCCATTATGCGAACGTTTATCCTTTTGGCAATTTGCGTGTTTTTATATGAATTATTTGTTACTGTTTCTGTTAAATGATAAGACTGCTCGGATATGAGTCTTAACATTTAATACTAGCTGTTGCCTGCAGCTTCGCATACGGAAATTATGTTTTACTTTATTTGTACCTCTTGTAGAAGGAAATTAAAAAAACGGTGAATTTATATTGAAGTACTTATATTTAGTAATTTATATACTGAAACCCACGATAAATTCACAAAGGATTACTCCAGGAGCGGGTTTTGAAAAATATGCAATATTCACATTAATTTGTATTGTTTTCTTTTTTTTTTTTGCAAAATTTTGAAAAATTGAAAAATATAGGTTCCATAAATTTAAGCAAGGAATATTTGATGCAAATTTGAAGCAAATCGGTTGATGTTTTAAAAATATTCCATACAAACTTTCATCCCGTTTCCCGGGGAAACCTTTTAATTTTCCGGGATAAAAAGTATCCTTAAATATGACTAGGAGTATTAGTAACAACTTTACCAATTTTCATCGAAATCCGTTCAAGGGTTTTCATTTGATGCCCGGACAAACAGACAGACAGAAAATAATTCTAAAAAAAATATTTTTGTACTCTAACACGTTATTGAAGTGCCCCCTAATCAAAATTTTAAAAAAATATTCAATGTACAGTAAATTTGCCCTTTGAGTTTTATTATAGTATAGATTGCTGTGCTGTAACTGTGATAAAAATAAAAATAATTTCCTCCCGGGACCGCACACGGTAGAGATTTGTTGAAGCGATGGCGTAAATTGACTTTTGAAATGAGTTTATAACAAACCGAAATTGAATAAAAATGTCTGATTTTGACTTTGACAAGTCACTCCAAATATCTGGGGGCACGGTTGGGCCCCCGCCAAGTCAACGGCACTACCTACCTTTTCTCGAAGCGCTTCGCCGTTTTTTGAACCCTCATAAATAGTTAAATTATGTATCAGAATTGAAAAGGTTGGAGGAAGCCTTTCTAAACTGGCAAACGGACTTACAGAAAGTAAAGAAGCACCAAATACGCGAATAAATTTAAATTGTGTAAAATACATATATATCAGTGCAGTAATAATAAGACACAAAAATCTGTTGTCCAAATAAAAGGCTTTATTATTATTATTATTAAAAAAATAAATTATATTGATTGGCCGTTTCGCTACCGTCAAATGGGCGTACGCCAACAATTTTTTCACTGTTTATTACTTTTCTGTTATACAATAGTTGTTTTCAGCTACATAATAATATTGATTAAGGTGTATGTGAAGTTAGGCTTGTATAATTAGGGCGTGTAGAGTTAGAAGCTTGCCGCTACATGAGATCTGATAACTTTTTGATTTAGAGCCATATGGTCTCGTCTTGGCAACATTTTACATGAAAATGTTTTTGGTAGGATAACCCTTTTTGTATCAATAAGAAATAATCTGTAAAGTTAGGCCACATTTATTTCGTGGATTTTATCATCGTCGCGTTCACGCCAAGTATTGCTGGTGGCTTTATTTATCGTGCGTGTCACGTAAATAGGTTTGCCGCCCAGTAACGAAATTATGAGTCTACATGTAGGCATTTTACGGTAACGTGCCTTTTTCCAAACGCTGACTGCTCTTTCATTTAAATGGATGTTAGAGACTGCTGTTTTTGTATGTGTCGATTTGAATTCAATCCTGAAAAAAAAACTGCAAAACAGGCAGAAAAACAACTGTCATAAAAATACTGCACGTACATTTTGTACGCTATACGTAAAAATGTAGTACTTACACCAAGTTTCACACCAAGTACTATAAGACTCAGCCAAGACGACGCTAATAACTCAATACCTTTAACATTTTAAAAATATAACCCTTTATTTGTGGCATGAGAGTAGAAATAATAACATTAATAATATACCCTACAATCTACACGTACAAGAAATTTTGATAAACATATTCCGTACAGTGGCCTACACGTGCCCCGAATATTATTCATCAAAGGTTTTTGTGGCTCACGTATGATTACGGTAGGTCACGCGCCATTTCGTTCATCGATTACATACAGTTTATATTATAAAACTGGTATTTGGACGACCCCTAGTAGCCTAGTTGGTAGCGGGGGGACCCGGGTTCGATTACTGGCCGGGGCAGATATTTATGTGACAGCGATTTAAAGGAAGAATGAGAAAACAATTGTTTTATATCGGTACTGTAAAATATCAGCTTAGCTACATGGTGATTCGTAACAACCATTTGTGGGCCCCCATTAAAGGGTATGCGGTTTTACGCCTTTGTATTTAAAATATCGCGAAGTCCGGGTTTCCTTGAGCGCTGTAATTTGTTTAAAGATTTAGCCGGGCCTTTATTTCAGCGATCTTCATTACTCGGCATTAGGCAAGTGACTCGGCTTGATGACCTACGCTGCTTTTGTTTTGTATGCGTAATGTACGCCGGGAAATGTATGAACAATGGCTGGTAAAAATGCGTCGGATAATAAATTAGTGTTAAGAGTAATTACTGGACGGGTTTTACACGTAATTTAAAAGAAGAGCGATAACTAGAAAGCTCAATGTTTTCATCAGTTTGTAATGTATAATAATTAGAAGGCTATAAAAATTTTATTCGTATACCTTAAAGTATTATTGCCGTATAGAACCGACATCACGAATACGGAATCGAACCCGGGACCCCTCGCTTCGCAGGCAGGGTCGCTACCAACTAGGCTACAGGGTCGTCAAAAATAAATATTATTATTATATCATATTTTGATCTTTCATAACAAAGTAAGTAGAACCAGAAATTCAATTTTAACCACACAGACACAACCTAACAAGTGGGATTAGACCCTCCAGTTGTGTTGTGAGTTAAACCAATAATACTGTGTAATTACTATCGACAGCGACTGATTCTCGCTGTCCCAAATCCTTAAAGGGTTTAACAACTACTGATCCTGATGAAGTGGTGTTCCCGTGCCAATGTTATTTTAGCAGAAAATAACAGGTTTAATGGATGATATGATACGAGGTTAGTGGAGTGCAGTGATGTATGTGAAACTCTAAAAAAAATCAAATAGTAATTTGCATTAAATGATCTGTAATTCGTATAACCTGAGGGATACTTAACTGATAAAATATCGATGGTTAAGAATCAACCATTTCTATTTCAAACTAGTCAACTTCCCAGGAGATTAAATAAAATCGTTTTTACTCTTCAATGATAAGGTTACTGAAAAGTTTATAATTATATGAAAAAAGGAAATGTTCTCTTTATTTGTATATTGTAAACTTTTTCAGTAACCTTATTACTGAAGAGTAAAAACGATTTTATTTAATCTCCTGGGAAGTTGACTAGTTTGAAATAGAAATTGTTGATTCTTAACCATCGATATCATTTCATAGTCCGATATTTTAATTACCAACTTACGGCCGGTCTCAATAATGTACTAACAGATGGAAGGCTGTGAAAAGGGCTACCATTAGTATGTTATCTGTCATATTTGTCAATTTTTGCCTCTGAAAAATTGACAAATATGACAGATGACAGCCCTATCCACAGTCTTCCATCTGTTAGTACATTATTGAGACCGGCCGTAAATCGGTTTTAGTAAGCCTAAAAAAAACAAAATTGCCAATTTTTTGACAAGTCCGAAGTACGGATTTAATGAGCAAAAATACCTACGATAATTAATATTTTATTAATCTGTATTTTTATTGTTAAAACTCTATTAGATAATCTAAATTTTACTAACAAAAAATAACCGACTTCAAATTCTCAAAAACTACTTGTCAGATCTCGTTCAAATTTATGTGAGAGCACATGACAAGCATCTGCTTTCGATTAAAAAAAGAATCATCGAAATCGGTTGGCGTGATATTGAGTTATTCGTCAATTTGTCGCGCAAATCTTAACACAAATTTACGACTTATGTGGTTTTCTAATGGATGCCATTGTCAGATCTCAATAAAATTTATGTGGAACCACATGACAGCCACCAGCTTTCGATTAAAAAAAGAATCATCAAAATCGGTTCGCCCAGTCCAAAGTTCTGAGGTAACAAACATTAAAAAAAAAAAAAATACAGTCGAATTGAGAACCTCCTCCTTTTTTTGAAGTCAGTTAAAAACCGTTCACAATCAAACTCTTTTTTTAAATATGACTGAATTATAAATTTTCGCCCAGCAAAGAGCGAAAACGCGTAGTAATTTATATTCGCAATGAACCCTCCATTACGGAGTGCTTCGTAGAAGTAATCTACTTTCTAAATTCGTCTATGTAGGACCATTCGTCCTGAGCAAATGGATGGACACGATGAAATTATTCCATTTAGATGAAACCTTAAAAATTTTACTAACAAAAAATAACCGACTTCAAAGTTACTCAAAAACTACTTGTCAGATCTCGTTCAGATTTTGTGGGACTACATGACAAGCACCTGCTTTCGATTAAAAAAAGAATCATCGAAATCGGTTGGCGTGATATTGAGTTATTCGTCCATTTGTCGCGCACATACTTAATACAAATATAAGACTTATATAGTTTTCTCATGGATGCCATTGTCAGATCTCAATAAAATTTAAGTGGGACCACATAACAAGCACCAGCTTTCGATTAAAAAAAGAATCATCAAAATCGGTTCATCCAGTTGAAAGTTCTGAGGTAACAAACATAAAAAACAGTCGAATTGAGAACCTGCTTCTTTTTTTGAAGTCGGTTAAAAAGATTGCTAGATAATTAATGATGTAACAGCTTTGCTTCCACAAGAGTATTGATTATATTATTAGTTCAGTGGGGTACGGGTACAGTCCGTAGTGCAGCCACGAAACGACGAGGTAATTTACGACGATGACTCGAATAGTTTCCATATTTGGAGTAGTGGCACCGAAACTTTTAATTCGATTGTAATCACTGAAGTCGGGAGCCGGTCGCGGTGGGCGGCGCAATGCGGTATGGAACGCCATGACGTGCGCTTAGCCATGCACTATACTGTGACAGAAGATCCATTGGGTACAACCATTCTTTTATTGTTTTTTTTTGTGTTAATTTATTAATATTAAAAAAAGTCTCGTTTATAACAAGAGAAGTTATTTGTTTGTAATAGTTCAGCTCGCGTGAAGTACATTTTAGTAGTTACAATGAAGTTTTTATTGGGATTTATTTTGAAAATTAAATTGAAACCTCAGGGTATTTTAATGCATTACTGATGCATGGCTTGTGCACAAAATTATTAAATTGGTTAACCTAGTTTAAATTAGTTTCAGGCTTATATTTACGCTCAACGTTGACTTGGATTACTCTGGAAATTCGAATATAAATCCTCGTATAAGGGAGTTAAAATTAGGCATATTAAATACAACGAAACTTGGCATCACTGGCAGTAACTTGTTCTATGGTGCAGTCGCGTGAGCAGTGTACTGTACACGTTAATGGCTGTTTTTCAATTTGGATGCTAATCCGCACGCCGTGATTAGTTGCTTTCGTTTCGTTTCTCTTTGCAGCTGTTTTTTAAGTTCGTTTAATTCACTAAGTAGTACATTCGATTTATTTGCTTAAACGCAAGCGGAAATCGTTTATTTCATGCAGGTAAATATTTTTCAGTACTCTTTGAATTTCAAATATTTTCTTTCACAAACGTTTTAAAAAGGCGCTCTATTTAAGAGTTGAAGTTATATCGAAAGACACTCTTTAAAAAATAATGTATTATAAATCATAAAATGTTTTTGCGTTACTAACCTGAGTGGTGTTTATTTTCAAGTTTCCTTTTAATTATTTTACTATACTCATCCACACTGTAATATATTGTCTTTATCACCTGTGTTTTTACGTGCCTCTTAAACAATATGGGTTCAAGAATTTACAATCTACAACTATTATTTGTGCAGAGCAGTGTCCCCGTAATCTGAGACGTTTTAGAACGTTCCTTTGTGACGTTAATACTTACTTACCTTCCTTTCGTGATGTTTTGAAATAAAAACAGTGTATAAAATTCACGTGGTTGTATTTAATTCGTGAATTTTTTTATTGGAGTTTAATGATGATCTACGTGAAACAACCCAACAGCGCAGATACAATAAAAGTAGAAAACATCTATGCGTTAGAGACATAGCCATGAAATATTATTATTTCCTCAATCAGACCTTCCTTGATCCAATAAAACAAAACGGCGTTTCATATTCACAAAGCTTCTACAAATGTATTTGTACAATTGCTTGTGTCATTTGATCGAATCCAAATGGATTGACAAAATAAACAGGATTCAGTTTGCTTTGAGCATGCACGATAATGGACTAGCCCTACTAAATTGAAATTGAATTGATGGATTAACGAGTTTCAAGTTAAAATGAGTGATTGATTTTATTATCAAAGAAGAAAAGTTTTATAAATTATAATTTTTATAGTAATAGTCTAATATGAGGAGTAACAGATGATACGAAAGACATGAATCGATACATTGCCTGCTAGGAAGGAGGCGGATGAACATCTTACAGCTTCACCAATGAGACTGGTGCGTACACTACCAAGACGTGCAAATTTTTAAGCGCTAATTCTAGACTGAGCGTAGATACCACTCTCAGATTAGTTAAAAACCCTACCGTGCGCAAGTACCTATTCGTTATCAAACTGGTAAATACAGAGCCCAGACTTATGTTCGGTTTAGACGTATTAAGTAGTTAACTAAATTTTAACTAAATTATAAGTTAATATTTTTTAGTGTGCGTCCACACGTAATAATTTAGTAAAGCTCTTTAGTTCATACAATTCTACTTAATTACTTAAGCATTTTATTAAATTACTTAAGCATTTTAATAAATTTTAACTAAAAAGTGCCTGTCCAAACGTGTTAAGTGATAAGCCCCCCGTTAAGTAGGTACTTAACAGAAAATAGAAAAATTTCTAAATTACTTGTCTACTTGATTACTAAACTACCTACATTACCAAACTACTAAATTGTCCGTTTACTCGTATTAATTTACTTACAATTTAGTTTAACGTATTAAACGTGTAATCTGAACATTAGCGATGAATATCTCCGATTCAATGGCCCGCCTGTTCGTTTGTCAGCTATTTGGATACTAAATAGTGTAATGGAGTACATTGAAGTATATGTCGTAAACTGCAAAAATGACTGCGTTTAGATGAGTGAGTTTACGAGCGCGAGCGACGGGCGCCCGGGCGCTCCGGGCGCTCAGCAGCACGAGACGCCTTCAGCAGATGTTACGGCCAATGAAACCTAGTAATTACTTGGGAGCTCTCCGAACTCAAACTACTAGGAATAGAGAGACAAATGCTGCCATTAGTTATACGATCCGCTGACAGATGAATTGTTCGGTTTATTACGATTGCCTTTTTATTAAAAGATTTTTATCGAGCAAGAATAATCATTCATTTTTAGCATGGAGTATAGAGGAAAAAAAGAAATGACTGTCGTGCAAAAGTGTCCGTCACACTGCGTTAACCTGGTAGCGTCACAGCAGCAGTGTATAATTTGACTACGTATGCAATGGAAGTTCGGTGTACAGGACTGTCACTGTCTAATTTCAATCTATCAACAGCTGGTACATTTACATCACACCCTTGTCTACGCTAGCGCCAATTTCGCTGGACAATTTTTGAGTTTTCCTGCCATATGAGTCAGTTTTCTTTTACCTCTATCATCCATGATTTTTACCGCACCAAAACGTAGTTCAGAATGAACACATCATTACGCGTATGAAAACATTCACGAGTAACAAAAACTTCGTTATGTATTAATTGCGGAGACTGCTAGTGAAGGTTCACCTACATTTAATAATTTAAGGGTCAACGCTTGTATTGAAATTCAAAGAAACTCTGGCATGAAATTCTTTAGTAGTCACGCCAAATTGCTTTAAAAATATTTTTTTAAAATACCAAAGCACGTATTTAATACTCATACAAATAGGAAGTTGTTATTGTCAAGAAAATAGAGAATTAAATTATAAATGCATTCGTTCTAAATAACGAACCCCAAATCTATAGCTATTCAAAAGAACCTTCAAATCAACCCACACACTTTCCAAGTACTTTACAATTAATTATCTATGAAGAGTATGAATAAAAATGCAACAAATTGAGCATTTTATGGCTTGAGCTCCCTCGTAGTCCCATAGAAATAACACTCATTCCGTCGAATTAAGCGGGAAACAGGCGCAATGGAGTACGAGCGGGCGGTATTTCTCATGAAATTAACCTTCAAATGTCGCGTAAAAATGTCGCCGTATGAGGAATGTTCGTCGTAATGGATTTAGTTAGTGACCCCATGCAGGGTTAAGGGTCGCGCTGCGGCGCTGGCCGAGAATATCAAACATGTGAGCGAGAGCTGGGTATTAACCGGTGTCAAATGTTCTTTGGCCTTTTGCTCGGCAAGGCTCCAATGTTGTGTCATTGTTACTTGGCAAGTACTTCTTGGTAACAAATATTTTATGTTCTTATTAGTTTCGTCATAAGATATCTAAAACTATGTAGATATGTTAATGTAGAGGTGCTTACAAGTTAACTTACTGTCATGTGGGTTTACCAATTCTTTCTTTCTTTTGCATATTGGTAACACCCACGGTGTTGCAGTAGACATGTGTCTTGGTCATTATCGGATTATCAGCTCGATTCCAGTTACAGAAAAAAACAAAGAAAAGATGCAATTTAATTTCGTATAATAAAAGTATACTTTAACTTGAGCTGTGAGTGAAACCATATATCGTTTCGGCTACAACGCCGAGAGTGACACCATATATCGCTTCGGTTACCCAAACGTCGTGCAAAAATGTCGCCGTATGAGAAATGAGACCGAACTGGTTTAGCGCGTGACAAATATCCCGCGCCATACAACACCTTTAATGAGACAGACAGCTTCGCGACAAATGCGAGGGATTTATTGGACAGGAGGGAGAGAGAGGGCAGATGAATTGTAGTCGAATCGTGGAATCTGGTATCAGTCATATATAAGTCATTTATATGCACTGCAATATGTAAAGATGTTGTTTCTGAATTAGTGTGAGTTTTTCCTTATTTTGTGAGAAAAGCTGTTCTCAGTAAAGTGTATAAAAGAAATATTAACAGTAGCTTTTATAGGTATAATCATATTCACAATTTGTCATCAGTGTTTAGAATAACGCCGCGATGAGCTTACCATTACGCCACCGATCCGTTGCCTTATAAAAGAATCAGTGACTTTTCTAACTCAATTGTTTTTTTTTTTTAGTTTCACCCAGATTAACCTTGATGACACTTAAACCTATCGACATGTCGTTATTAATCGGCTGGCAACGTTTCAGTAAACAACCTGGTTTTTTAAATAAAAGAAATTGAAATGCTCCAACTTGAATAATTTATATGGAAATGTTCTGCATGGTCTGTTATCTCTGCATTGAGAGCATCGATCGCGGTAGACAGGTTCATGTGCGATATGAATTATTGAAGTAATCATGAGAGCACACTGTAATAATGCATGCCCATAAATCTCACGTGTAAACTACATTTCACGAACGTAGCGGCGTGAATAGCTTAGTCTAATCAAATCCTAGAATCAATGCAGGCTACGAGGCTGCTACGCTCATAAAGAATGTGCTACGGCGTAGTGAAGCTACGGAGCTCTACGAGTTTGGAGATTTTTAAGATCCTACGACATTTAATATAAGCAGTGAGACTTGTTGAAAGAAATAGGAAGTAATACAAATACTTTCATATTATTAACTTCTTGGGCACAAGAAAAAGTAATTGAATTGCACCGACCCGGTGACTACCTAGCTACTAATAACGAAAAGCTTTTGCCTCTGATAAAGTACAACAATATTGAGTTTTGACAGTAACATGAAAGTCGAAGCTGTTGCCGACTAGACGCCGTCACGACTTGTCGTGATCGTGGGCTGTAAATGTGTACCCGTACCAAAGTAATGCAACAACGTTTTCGCGTTTCGCGTGATCGCATGTATCACGCAGCACGCTACACGTGCACTCGCCGGCAGAACGCATTTATATTGTCAGTAGTTCCCGCTACTTCCATCGCTGACCCGTTCCACTACTGCCCTGGAGTCAGCTTGAGTCAGCTGTCATACGACTCGTCATGTTCGGAACATGACTGGGGGCTTGGGAGCCGGTTCTTTATTTCTATCTCTTCGTTTTTGGTTGGTAGCGCATTGGTGACTTTGGTGTTGTTGTCGTCCATGGGCGACGGTGGCCGCTTACCATCAGGTGGATCGTCAGCCCATTTGTCGGCTATATCCATAGATAAGGTAAAATTTAAAATTAACTCGTAAAAGATACTAGGTATAAGAATAGAGACACTTATATAACCTGTAGAGAAAAATACATAAAAATATTAACGTGTATAAAAGTGGCAAAAAGTCGCTGAAATATTTAACACGACAGGTAAATATAAGAGCAAATTGGTTGTAGTGCGCCGCGCGTAAAACTTTTACAGGTAATAACTCGTATTTCCTGGGATTTACTGCTTGTCCTCTAGTCGCCATATCTTTATTGCTCGTACGAAGTTACGGCTCTAATACTACTGCTGTAGCAATACGGGAATGGGGACATCTACAAAAACATACGTGTGTTATTTAAAACTTATTTGGAAGCCTATATAAGCCTATAGGAACACTTTTTACAAGAGGGATCTTACAGGCAGGCAATATCACTTGAATAATATCCCTGTAACAACTTTAATCTTTCGTACCTACTACTAATAATGCTATGATATATAACTTGTGTGTTAAATAAATTATCCAGATGCTAGCCATATTTTTTAACTTTCGATATATTGTGTAAACCGAGGCACAGAATCCTATTTTCATTTGGATGTGACATTACGAGCGGAAGTCGAATTCTCGATTTTTTATTCGTATGTTTTACTGCAGGGACGAGTTGATCATAAAAATTTATAACTAGTAAAATATGACAATATTTCCCACTTAGCCCGATTGTAAACCAACGAAAAGTAAGAATACCTTCATGGGCCGTAAAATATGCGGATATTTAATGTTTGTAATATGAGGAATACTTTTATTGGACTTCGGTTTTATTACCTTCTCAGAATACAATTTTGTTTTAGGATAGTTCAAGTTGTTTTTGCAAGAGGTTGTTGAGGAGCGGCGCTTATCAATGAAGTGTTTTATCTCACTTCATAGGAATAGCAATATTGCTGCGTCAGGGTCAGGCATCTATATCGGATACTAAATAAATGAATTGACCAACTTTCAAAACCGGCGCACATGGTATAATTTATCAATATTCTTGTATTGATAAATTATACTGTATCTGGTGTTATACTGGTGTTTAACTTTAAGATACTTATTTTTTCTAATATATGAGTAAAAGTTAAGTAATAAGCTAAGAAACATTTATTTTAAACTTTACGAGTTGCTGATCACATCAGTATTGGAGATAAAAGGAGGGAGATGATTCATCAGAAACTTCTTGTCACATGATGTATTAGACATTTTTTTAATTATGTAAATAGGCTATCGATCTCTAAATAATATAATATGCATCTTCAAGAGTATCCATTGAAGATTATTATTATGCAAGATTCGAATACACGAATCGATAGATTTCCTTCTTATTTTTGATCTATTTCTGTAATTGAATTCTTAATTTCATTAGCTTATTTTATTTACTCTTGTCACATCAGGGTTAATTTGCTCCTTTAATAAATTGTGTAATGGGGTTTGTCCGGCTATTTAATGTTCTGGAGTTCGGCCGTGGATTGAAACACAATGTTATGAGATTCACGTACATTTACTAAAACAAGACCCAAATAATATAATAAAATATGTTACACGCGCAAGCGACCTAGACACAACATCGCGAATCTCTCGAGTCCTTGTACTGTGCGAGAGAGATAGAGAGAGCGGAAACGGTAGTGGCCGCAGACTAACTTAGCGGCATAAGCCACAGAGTAAACAGACGCGTCTGTGGTGTTACAAACTCCCCCTCTAGCACGAAATAAGCGCCCCCGCATTCGTGCTAGCACCTAATTTTCGTGGTCTACCACGCCTACGTTTTTCTTGTACCGCAGGCTGGTCAATACCAACAAACGGAGTGAGTTGCGAAGTGTGATACTTCCCCAGAAGCACATTGTTACTAACACGCTCTAACAAATATGTAACAGGACCGACAGCCTCGCGCACCCGATAGGGACCGTCCCTTCGAGGAATGAATTTGGCTGTCTGCCCTTTACCTGTGTCGTTGGGCCCTTGCGTCTTTAATAAGACGAGAGAACCAGGCTCGTAGTCTGGCGCTGCTCGGTGACCTGCATCTGCGTACGCCTTCTGAGTAGACTGGGCACGCTCGTGTACGTCGCGCGCCTCGATCAACGCGGTGGTCAGCCGCCGCAGGAACGGGGTGATGCTCGCCACGAAGATGTCTCCCTCGACGATCGCGCGCATGTCTGATACAGCGTCGGCCGGTGCACGGATCTCCCTGCCAAACGTTAGGAAAGCAGGAGAATAGCCTGTACTAGACGTTACGGCCGAATTCATGGCGAATCGGACCGCCGGTAAAAACGTGTCCCACGTGGAATGATCCTTACCCACCAATATGGCCAATTGTGGTTTTAAATCGCGATTCTTTCTTTCAATCGGATTCGCTTCGGGATGGTAAAATGAGGTCAAGGACTGTTGGACACCCATGACATGGCATACTTGTTGCATGATTTCGGAAACAAACTGGACTCCATTATCGCTTATCATGCGACGGGCGACACCATATCGCAAAAAAACCTCTGCAATGAGTGTTTTTGCGCACTCTAAACTTGTAGCATTTCTCAGCGGAAAAACTTCCACCCATCGTGTGCAGACGTCTTCAATGATAAGAATCCATTTATTGCCATTTGCGGTTTCCGGTAGTGGTCCAAACAAATCAATGGAAATTACCTCAAATCTCCGAGCTGTAGCGGGAGTCTGTACAAGACCTGCTGGCTTCTTTGTGTCTGCCTTGTAGCGCTGACACTCGACGCACTTCTTCACATGGTCAGCAACGAAACTGCGCATGCCGGGCCAATAATAGCGCTTGCTTATACGCTGCAGGGTGCGTTCGACCCCGAAGTGACCGGCCGTAGGCGCGTCGTGATACTCCGCCAACACCTGAGCTCGCTCGTGCTCTGGGACAACCAAGCAGGCGTCCTCGTCGTCGTCGGCTTCTGGTGCATAACGATACAAAATACCATCAGAAAGTATATACCCACAATTGGACCAGTGTCTCCCCCTAAATGGAACGTCATCTGACTCTAGGTCCTCAATAATTTTGCGTACTTCCGGATCCTTCAATTGGTTCTCGCGAATGTTGCTAGCATTACGCGAGGGAAAATCTGTGATAGCCAAGCATACATCACATGTAGCTTCTGCTTCATGTGTGCAAGGTGGCCTGGAGAGCGTGTCTGCGATGACATTCGCTTTCCCAGGTGTATATTCGATTCGCAGATCGAACTCTTGCAAGGTTAACGCCCACCTAGCTAATCTCCCACTAGGTGATTTGGTGCTCATTAACCATCGTAGGGGCTGATGGTCGGATTTAACAATTACTTGTGAGCCCTCTATGTACCCCCTAAACTTGTGCACACCCCACACCACTGCCAAAGCCTCCCTTTCGGTGGTTGTATAATTCCTTTCAGCAGCGTTTAACTGTCGGCTGGCATATTCGATGGGCCGCTCATCGGGTCCTTCGCCTTGCATTAATACAGCACCAAGACAATACCCGCTACTATCCGTCCGTAGGACGAATGGCAAAGAGTCGTCGACCTGCCGCAGGATCGGCGCGGTCGACAGCAAGGTCTTGATACGGTCGAAAGCCTGCTGCTGCTGCTCTCCCCAGTGCCAGGCGCTGTCTTTCTTCAACAGGTTGGTGAGAGGCCGGGCTACCTCTGCATAGCCAGCGATGAAACGCCGGAACCAACTAGAAGTTTGAAGAAAACACTTTAAATGTTTCAAATTACGTGGCGGGGTCATAGCAGTAATAGCGGCAGTTTTGTCGGGATCCATGTGGATACCCCCAGGCATTAATATGTGTCCAAGGAACTTGACTGAGTCGCAAGCAAAGCAGCTCTTGTTGCGGTTAACTCTCAAGTTAAACAGTGCAAGTCTATCAAATACGGATTTTAAATCCATCATGTGATTTTCAAAGCTGCCAGGTGACAATACAATAATATCATCTAGATAAGCGAGTACAGTACCATTCAATGCGGTGAGGTTAGACTTAAACCTATCAATGAGCCTCTGAAAAGTTGCTCCTGAGTTACGAAGACCCATAGGCATGCGCATGAATCGGTATGTCCCGAAGGGTGTGACAAAACTGGTTTTGTCACGGTCATCCGCATGTACACTAACATGAAAATAGCCAGAGTGCAGGTCAAGCGTGGTCATATAGGTGCTGGCCTTTGCTGCATGCAAGATGTCATCTATCCTCGGCAATGGGTAGCGGTCAGGCTCCGTTACCTCATTGAGTTTGCGATAGTCAATACAAAGGCGCATACCTCCATCCTTCTTGGGGACCAATACCACATTGGCCGCCCATGGCGACTCACATTCTTCGATGACCCCTGCAGCCAGCAGCTTGTCCAGCTCCCCCCTTCAGGGCCTCCTTCCGTCGCGGGGACATTCTGAAGGGCTGGCAGGCGATGGGCTGCTGATCCTTGCTGACTTTGATGCGGTGAGTAGCATAGTCGGTTGCTGGACCCTCCTTAGCAAACCGCCCTGCATTGTTACAAATAAATTCATTAAGAATTGTCCTCTCATCAACTAATAGAGTGCGACCCTCATCACTTCTTAACAATAGGCTGTCAGGTTGACTACCATGTATGGGTCCGCTTTGACCAGAATGTGTGGGGTGCATGGTATTAGTCTGCATCACCTCAATGGGTTGTGGTGAGAGACGGTAGGACTGCATAAATTTAAACCTTTTGTTCGGGTTATGAACAAAGTGCCAAGTAGCATCCTGAATATTCATAACTATTCCTGCTTTGGAAATAAAGTCTTTTCCTAATAATGTTCTACCGTTAGGGTTACTAAAATAGAGAAAATCTGTCTGAATTGTGCGACCTCCTATGTTCACTGGAATACTAGCAAATGAAGCATCGCATACCTGAGGTGATCCAATGGCTAATTGAACAGTACGCTGGGTTGGAGAAAACTGTACCCCTGAGTTCACTAAAAGCTTGTATAGCATGGGGCTAGCAATGCTCTGTGTAGATCCCGTGTCCAGAATAGCTACACCGCTCCGTCCAGCAATGCGTATCTGTACTAAAGGTAAAATATCAGTACGCTGAAACAAATCAACAGAATTAAAATCAACTGCACCTGAACCATTAGCAGACAATTTGCTCTTGCAAGTATCACACTTAGATTTTATAACCCCTGGTTGACCACATCCATAACAGCTAATGGATGGTTTGGTTTCAGAGTCATCTAATGAACTAACCTTACGTTTATGTTCTATTTTCTTACATTCTTGTATACTATGTCCGAATGATTTGCAGTAACTGCAACGAATGCGAGGACGCTTCCTATAGCTAGGAGTAGGGGACGAACCGCTGGTAGTGGTAATGGGAACGCGCGGTTTACCTTCGCTGACGTTTGAACACACAGAACCTTTAGAAGTGTTTACTATAATATTACCTACCTCGTTCATCGCTTCCTCTACCTCTCTCGCTCTCGTTAATAACATATCTAGACTAGTGACACTATTTCTCGGAACATGTTTTCTTATTTTTCTATTAAGCAAACCATACACAATATCTAATTGTAAACGCACATCCAGTTCATACGGAAACCGGGATAATATAGCACGCACTCGCGGAATAAATGCGTCAGACGGTTCACTACTTTGTTCGTTCGCGAATATGTCACGGAGAAGCTTGTATGCTGGTCGCGGGGCTCCAAACATAGCGCGCATGCGGTTCTTCGCTTCGGTCCATGTAGTAACATCTGCCTTGATGCCTCTCCACCAGGTCGCAGCGCTACCACTCAACAGCATGGCCAATCCTTTGAGCGCATGTTCTTCGCTGACATTCGTGCATTCTATATATATTTCGACTGCGTCGATGAACGATTCGATTGCGTCGGGATCGCGCTCGCCGCTTCCGTCAAATCTCGCCATGCAGTTAGCTAAATTTCCTTGGCCACTCGACGTCGCCGTAGTCGTGGCACTCGTGGGTGTAGCCGTGGGGTGTGCAGGTAGTGACGTATCGGTGTCGCTGGGTCGACTGTCGTTCAGTAGAAGTGCATTACGCATAACATTCGTCAGCAGTCTTGATAGTTGATCTTCGGTGATCTGGAATGTCCCCCCGCTCGCCGTGGGTGCTTGGTGAGGTTGGTCTGGGCATGCCTCGCATGCAACGAATTCCGATCCGGCATCATGAGTAGGCCCCATAGGCCCCTCATGGGTTTCCTCTACGGTCTCATCATCAACGATCTCATTGCGGCGTCGTCTGCCTCCTCTTTGCATTACGACGATGGAAAAATTGCAGTAATACTAGATCGGACGAAAAAATGGCGGAATCGTCAATTGTTTTTTCTGATGGCGTCTTTTGTTTTTTCACGTATTGCGTCGTAAATCCACGGGCCGCGAGTTGGGCGTCAATTGTAATGGGGTTTGTCCGGCTATTTAATGTTCTGGAGTTCGGCCGTGGATTGAAACACAATGTTATGAGATTCACGTACATTTACTAAAACAAGACCCAAATAATATAATAAAATATGTTACACGCGCAAGCGACCTAGACACAACATCGCGAATCTCTCGAGTCCTTGTACTGTGCGAGAGAGATAGAGAGAGCGGAAACGGTAGTGGCCGCAGACTAACTTAGCGGCATAAGCCACAGAGTAAACAGACGCGTCTGTGGTGTTACAATTGTAATTATTATTTTTGTGTTTTGTGTCGAAACCAAATAGACCAGACGTATTATATTTTAATTTCAATTACTTATCAACTTTGCTTATTGAGATCCAGAGAAAATAAGATGTTTATTTATAAATACCGTACAGAATATTATAATGTTTACTTAACGAGAAGAGATAGAATGATAATTAAAAGCTTGTTTTGATAAGGTTTCCATTCGGTTTATTATTCATGGATTCATAAAGGGCATTTACCGCTCTTGTCACCACCGACAAGACGCGGTGCCCAGCCGTTTGAAAATATTTGAGACAGCCCTTAAGACATTAAATATGCTGCAATTTTACCTCCTGCATTACATTTGACATGTACGTAGACTGTTATCTGTACTTATAATTAAATCTGTGCCATACTCTTTAGCATAATTACGTTTTTGTGTGGGCTTAGCATCCTACGTTTTTGTGTGGGTGTGGTTAATAAACTTAGCTTGATACAGCTCAAAATAGAAATTCTATTCCCAGCACTGCTACAAATATGTATTGTATTGAGGATAATTTTATTGACGCAATGTATGTACACATACATAATATGTACCATTTACTTTTATTTCCATTGACTTCTAATAACATCCTTATAATTAACAGCTTACTGTATTAAATGTACATTTAATTAACATTTACCTAATCGTCTATGTACATTTACAAAAATAAAAATGGATGCTTACAGACACGCCGTATGTATTACTTCGATGGTCAATTAGTACCATAGTCTCACTTGTTACGCCTGGTTTGTTGGTGCTAAAACATATATAACAAGTGTCCAACCATCACAGTGTTATCGAGCCACCCTACCCACACGAAGCGTAATGAAGGCAAATGCTATTTATATTCATAAAGGGTGACCTTCGTGTTAAAATTCGTTGCATTTATACAACCTCTTAGCAAGGTTTTTATTAAATTTGGAAACGAATGAAGACATTACAAGTCGAAGTTTCCTTACAAAGTTATTTTTTGAGTTGACAGGTAAGAAATATAATTTCAAAGGTAATAATAATATCTCAAATAATAATAAATGTGCGTAATGAATAAACGTTATTTATTTTAACTGAATAATTTTGTTACATAGGGAACATAATCTGAATTTTACCAAGAAAAAAAACTGATTTCAAAATAACTCAAAAACTACTCATCAGATCTAGCTCAAATTTAGGTGGAACCACATGACTAGCACCAGCTTGCGATTAAAAAAATCATCAAAATCGGTTCATCCAGTCGAAAGTTCTATGGTAACAAACATACGAGTAAAAAAAATACAGTCGAAGTGAATACCTCCTCCTTTTTTGAAGTCTGTTAAAAAGGTAATTATAATATCTCAAATAATAATTGTGCGTAACGTATAAACATTATTTATTTTAACTGAATAAAAACTTAAATTAATTTTGTTACACAGGGAACAAAAATATAATCCGTTATGGCACTTATCAAAACTTGCTAAATTCTGTAATCACAATTCCAAAGTCCTATTACCCTTTCTGTCCGTGTAGACATTAAAAACTTCTTAAGGATTCTTATGCAATGTTGAATTCTAAAGTCAACAGTAATTTGTAGCTACATGCCAAGAAGAGACATAAACAACGACCTACATAGGAAACTTTAGCTTTAAATAAGCCATCTGACTTAAATTAGAACAAGTTTGAGATAAACGTTGGGTGACCGCGGTGGCCAGCCAAGAATCCAATCTTTTGAGCACCGCTGCCAAGTCGTAGCCGCACACCAAGTACAGGGGAGAGAAATCCCACTGACTTTATTTTCTGTTAAGAGTCAGCGGTTCTTAAAGTGATGTCATTTTTATCTATTATTCAACTTTAAACGTGATCTTAGTTACAAGTTTGAAAGGTTATGAATTAATTTGTTGTAGTCTTAAGTTTTCTTGTCACTACTAAATAATCCATTATCTTAATACAAGTAGTAAAATTTACTAAGTAATAAAATATGAGTGTGGATCTAGGTCAAAAACAAAAGGTCATCACATAAAGTTAAGAAACATTTGGTACAACAATGCTTTGAAAGTTAGATTCGCAATTTGTTCTTTGATACAAAAATAATTTTGATGAAATGTCAGACGGTGTTAATGTGAAGTTAATGATCTGCTCGTCGGTCCGTTTCAGTAAATCTCAAGCGACACGCATCACGCATAGAGCGCGGTCGGTTGGGTGATTGTGTCTGGCAATTTGTCACGAGGGACACGGACTACTTACTGTTCACAGTCAAGGAAGGCAAGGAAACGGTCATGACAAATGGCCACTTGCCATGATTGATCGTGCTCCTTGTTGCTTTGCTAACGACATCTTTTCCGGCGTGAACTCTACTAAGCTATAAATGCTTTATGTCATAATTTTTTCATACAATAGTAATTCATTACTTTGCTCTTAGATTTATTCTCTTTTGACTTTTGGGTGTCCTGGAAAAGATTATTCATATAAAAAAGTAGTCCACCAAATACTATGTGAAAGGATATACACTGCTCACTAAGCACGTATCTAAGAACTGCTTGACCTATGAAGATGTTTGGCAGATAGTTTATGAGTAGAAGACGTCAGCTAAGAACGGATTTTAGGAAATTTAAAGTTAAGGGTTTACCCCTCATAGGAGTTGGAAAATAGGAAACTTAAACGGGGTGAATGAAAATCATTATCATTGCAAAAGAGTTTTATGTTACTACTTAAGCGTTAATACTAAAGCGTACGATAAAGTAACAGTTAGTAGTAGAATAAAAGCAACCGGCAATAGTTTGAGAACCGGTGTCTCGAGATAAGCCGTGGTTCCTCCCAATCAGCAGCTGGAATTACAACTCCTAGCTAATTAAGAAGTGGCTAGAAATAAAACCTGACCCCCTCCCGACCCCGGGCCCGCCTTGAGTTAAAATATTGGAAGCGACCCTCGACGACAGAGTTGAACGTTATCAACGGCTTTTAAAGGAACAAGCTGCCGCAGTGTTTTACTTAATGAGCAGCCAAGTTAGATTTATTTCTGATTGCAATTTATTTGTACGAGTATCTTTGGTAATTGGGGATGTAAGTACATTTTGGTGGGATTAACTTGAGAAATGCTTATAGCCGAGCGGGACGTTTCAAAGGTTGAGTGGCACGAAGACTTGCGACAGTTGAGTTGGCCGCTAATACCCTCCACCGATCCACACTGAAGCAGCGCGGCCTCTTCTAGAGTAAAGATCCGAGTTCCGCAGTGGGCCATTAATGGGTTGAAGCCAATAAGAGAAAAATAGGAAACAGTGCAAGTTGATACTTTAACATTATAACCGAAGAGTCAGATTTGTAAAAATTAAGTTAGATATTCGTATCAAATATCCGTGCAAGATTTGAGCACGGTGTTATTAATAACTCGTTCACGACCGTGTTCAAGCGGATTTTTGTAACCTGCGGACTGGATGAATTATTATTTTTTGCTTGCGGCTTAAGTTCTGTTCAGTATGTGGCTTAATATGTTAAAAGCACCAATTGCAGCTGTAGGTCACAATCTTCCGAATCAAAGTCCAAAATAACTTCACATGAGACACGGAAATGCTTTTCGTAGACCAAACGATTTAATCCTTTCATTTTCCTTGCGATGGCAAACTAAAATATACTATTTTCCTTGCTGTACGGTAAGTGTTCTCTTCAGGTAGCGAGCTCAAATGGGACATTACTTCCACTAAGCACAACATGTTTGAAAACTTATTTCAGCGCAGTCTCTGAAGGTTTTCAAGCAAAACTAACGGCATTTAGAAAAATTATATACGTGTTCCTTTCTTCAGAGGAAGTTGTTAAGAGTAAGTCTAGTTCCAAGGTGTTTTTAAAGTTAATTTCATAGATAGAAGTGTGTTGGAGATCGTATAATGGAACGTCAAGACAAGTTTATTAAAGTGACTAGCCTTGGGTATATTCGGAAGCTAGTTTTGGCAGCACTATGGAATTTGACGATATCAATTTGAGTGTATGCCGAAGTGAAGATAACATAGCACAGCTATTGAGCGGTTGGTCGTGGTTCGAGCTGAACTGTCCTAGTGATTCTTAAATTGTTCCTACCTTCGCTTTTATTAAAGTGTATTATTTGCATACTGAGTTTTATTCACCCACGTAGGAGAGTGACGCATCCGTCGTCGACAAGTGATTTATTTAATAAAAAATCCACTTGCAGACTAAAGAAGAGGTCACAAAGATCATCTGCGCCTTCATGGTTCATTAGACATTAGTTAAAGTAAAATCCAAGCTCTAATTTAAGACCCACAGATGGTTCAGACATTATAATTATTTAATGTCGTCTCCACAGACAAAGAGCATAATAGAAGTGTTATGGGGCATCATTTAGCAATGTCCTAGCTAAATTAACATTAAGTTAATCTAAAGCTAACTTTAAGTGGCACTTAGCAAAGATCACTTTAAATTTAAAGTAGCGCCAATCTACATACACGAGACGCTGCGAATCGTTATCTTGATTAATGACCCTCATGTAGTCGACAAAATGAGGCCTTGCTACGTTCAAAGTATTATGTATACATATACATATACTTGCCCCATTTTTTTAATAGAACCTACTTCAGTAGTTCCAAGTTAATACACAAAATATTTATAAATTTTATTACAACTTATTTAAGATCTTTAAATGTTGAGCCTATAATATAGCTTAAAAATTTTATTTACTTTTATAATCTGTATTCGCACACAGCTGTACTGCAACTAATGGATTTATCAAGAAACTTCTACCGTTTATTTTAGTTAGAAGATTTTCTAGAAACCTATTGCAGAGTAATTAAAGCGTTTTTTATTACACTTTTGAGCTAAACTTTATGAAACAACGGCGCCTGTTTCTCGGCTTTAATGTTTATTGAAGTGTTCGCAGTTTTTGTGACATCTTACTGTGTATTTTCGATAAACAAGCAATTGTGTTACATTTTCATCTCAATAGCAAAAAACTGCCTAAATAAAATTGCTGGATTAATAAGCTATTACTGCGAACAGACATCCCGTGTAGCGAAAGATGTCACCGATCCGTTGCCGTCTAAGAATAATCTAAATTTTACTAACAAAAAATAACAGACTTCAAAGTCTCAAAAACTACATAGTTGTCAGATCTCGTTCTTTATGTGAGACCACATGACAGCCACCAGTTTTCGATTAAAAAAACAATCATCAAAATCGGTTCGCCCAGTCCAAAGTTCTGAGGTAACCATCCATCCATCCATCAGCCTTTGTGGGTCCACTGCTGGACATAGGCCTCCCCTAACTTCCGCCACTCTGACCGGTCCTGAGCCTTCTGAATCCAGCGGATACCCGCTGTCTTCTTTAGGTCGTCGGTCCACCTGGTCGGGGGGCGTCCTGTGCTCCTTTTACCGAGGCGTGGTCTCCATTCGAGGACCTTTCTTCCCCAACGGTTATCGGTCCTTCGAACTATGTGGCCAGCCCATTGCCACTTCAGCCTGCTAATTCTCTGAGCTATGTCGGTCACCCTCGTTCGTCTACGGATTTCATCATTTCTGATTCGATCGCGTAGAGAAATACCGAGCATAGCTCGTTCCATAGCCCGCTGGGCGACTCTAAGCTTATGCATAAGGCCAATAGTGAAGCACCACGTCTCGGATCCGTATGTCATCACTGGCAACACACACTGCTCGAACACCTTCGACTTCAGGCACTGAGGTAACTTTTTGGACGACAAGATATGACGTCGTTTCCCGAACGCAGCCCATCCGAGTTGGATTCTACGAGTGACTTCTTTCTCGAAGTTGGACTTACCCATTTGGATCACTTGTCCCAGGTAAATGTACTCGTCTACAACTTCGAGAGCAGCGCCGTCAACAACCACCGGTACGGGTGTGACATGGACATTTGACATGATTTTCGTCTTGTCCATGTTCATCTTAAGACCCACCCGTTGTGAGGCGCTGTTCAAGTCCCCGAGCATTGTACCAAGTTCCTCCAGGGATCCCGCCAGGATGACTATATCATCGGCATATCGCAGGTGTGTGATGTATTCGCCATTGATGTTGATGCCACGTCGTTTCCACTCCATCAGCTTGAACACGTCTTCCAACGCAGCGGTGAACAGTTTTGGGGATATGACATCCCCTTGTCTGACACCTCTCTGCAGTTGGATGGGGTTCGTTGCTGTGTCTTGTACTCTGACGGACATGGTGGCAGATGAGTATAAACACATCAACACCTCGACATACCGGTAGTCGATCCGGCATCGTTGGAGAGAATTTAGTACCGCCCAGGTCTCGATAGAATCAAAGGCTTTCTCATAGTCCACATAGGCAACACATAACGGCAGATTATACTCCTCGGTCTTTTGTATAATCTGCCGCAGTGTGTGTATATGGTCTATGGTGCTGTAGCCTTTTCGGAATCCTGCTTGTTCGGGAGGCTGGAAGTCGTCAAGCCTGCGTGCAATGCGATTTGTGAGCACCCTCGAAAACAGCTTATAAACGTGGCTCAGAAGTGCAATGGGCCTGTAGTTCTTCAAAAGAGCTTTATCCCCCTTCTTGAAGAACAGCGTCACCACACTTCTGCTCCACGCTTCCGGGGTAGTTCCAGTATTAATGACGGAATCGAACAGTTTCTGGAGCGCCACTAGAAGGGGTTTACCTCCAGCTCTTAGTAGCTCGGTTGTGATTCCGTCATCTCCCGGTGCCTTGTTGTTTTTAAGCTGTTTGAGAGCCTCTCTAATCTCATACAGGCTGACGTCCGGGATATCCTCTGTGTAGTGTCGGGTCAGTTTAGCTCGCTTGTCGCTCTCCTCGCGAGGAGGTGGAGCTTGAGAGGAGGTATACAACCGTCCGTAGTATCTCTCAGTTTCTCTCAGAACTTCCGGTTTCGACGAAACCACGGTGCCGGACTCGGTCTTCAACCTCGTAAGCTGACTTTGCCCAATAGACAGATCCCTGGCGAACACTTTGGAGCCCTGGTTTCGCTCAATTGTGTTTTTTACACGATTTGCGTTGTGTTTTCGCAAATCGCGTCGCCTGTACTTGGAGATCTGTTCATTGAGCCGTCGGTATTCCCTCATAGAGGTTGGAGACTGCACACATAGTTCTCGTCGATCCCTCATAAGACCGAGAGTTTGTTCTGAGAGAACCTGAGATCTACCACTAGGGTGGGTCTTGAAATACTTAGACCCTACCTCGTGGACAGTTGTTACCATCCTGGTGTTAAACTCGTCCACTGACGTGCACGATTCTAGGCACGCAAAACGATTTTGCAGCTCAAGTTGAAAGTTTTCAGATCCCTGGATTTGGACGGATGTTGGGCGAAGCGTAGACTTCATCAGGCGTGACCGTTCCAGCTTCAGGTCGATATTTAATGTGCCTCTTACAAGTCGGTGATCGCTTCCGGTTTTGAACCTGTTCTGAGGTAACAAACATAAAAAAAACAGTCGAATTGAGAACCTCCTCCTTTTTTGAAGTCGGTTAAAAAAGGTTTTCCATTGTTTCTTTCGTTCTCCGACGCTACAAATAAAATACTTAATATTCGCATTAAAACTACTTCGGTAGCAATCAAGGTAGATGAAGAGCGTTAACATCATAACGTGTACCTTCGTGATTTAACCTGCTGATAAAGATCAGTCATCTCCAACACAAGTCGACGGGATTCAAGAATAAATTGAGAAACTTACCTTTCTTGTTGAATGAGAAAGATATGCTGTTTTATATTTAAGGAAGTAATCAAAACTTGCGGCCCCTAAAAGTTCTGAAGATTTCCTTTTTTCTTCGGTTGTTTAGTTTTGTGAGGCTGTGAACTACAGCCAAGAGCTGCTATCCATCACACTTATATTACAAACGCGAAAGTATTGAGTGGTCCTTCAATCATTGCGGTTAATTGATGATACGATACGTTAAAGACGAGAACATCTTAATTTACTGTTGCGACACTTGTGACGTTATCGAATTTTCATTTATTGATCGTTATTTTTTACGATTACTGTGTGAATATGGTTATGAGAATTTATATGCCAGTAAAAATATAAAACGAATAGATTTAAAGTACAATCTGCAAAAAATAATGATTCGATTTTAATATTTATTTTATTGTTATTATTATGATGATTTGAAACTATGTGATAATTTTTAACGAGATTTGAATTTTTTTATGGAAATAGCCGGCAAACGAGCTGACGATCCACCTGATGGTAAGTGGCTATCGTCGCCCATGAACATCAGCAACACCAAAGGCATCACTGATGCGTTGCCGGTCAAAAAAGAGACAAGAAAAAAAGAAAGAACTGGCTCTCAAGCCTCCAGCTGGAACACGACGGGTCGTCTGGCGGCTGACTCGTGCTCAAGGGTGGTAGCTATCCAGGCGAACCCCATAGAGAAATAATAACAATAATGGTATTAAAATTAACAATTACAATCAATATTACCAATATAATACCTCGAGGGGCCCTACCACCAGCGGGCCAGATTTAGTCGCCTCTTACGACACCTGTTCGGCGTGGGATTTGAGCTAGTATTCTAAGCCGCCCCAGTACGGCTGAAAATAGAAAATAGAAAACTTTTGCAAGATTAGCAGGCAATGCTAATAAAACAGTCTTTAAAACATTTTTTCTGCATTCAATATGGGTAAGAGGATTAATTTGCTCGACTCGTTTTACTGTTGAAATTACTTGCTTCAATTTCATCACAAATGATAGGTACCTTTTTTATTCATTCTTTGTCCTGTTAGCTCCGTTGGTATAATCTTTTTAAAACATATTGATTTCAAAACTTGCCTTTACAAAGCATGGAAATTCGTTGAGCCCGATACTGCATGCCTGTGAGTTTTTGGAACTTAAATAGGTATGATGAAATTTTATGAGAAATTTCATACTGCCTGACCGCAGACAATATTATATTGTGTTATTTATCTTGTGTTATATCTTTCGGCAATCATTTAGGCTGAACTTTACGCCCTATCAGAAGTCTGTAATACTGAAATTGTATCTTAGCACTATTGTACTAGAGAAGGGATTAAAGCTGCTTAACTATGTTAAGTCACCGGTAATTTTTGGACCGCTAACAGCTGGAGCCAGACTTTGGTCCGGTGTGGCGTTACTGCGATTTATTACACCCGCATGGTCCCGCATGCACCCGCATGTCCCCACATGTCCCCACATGTAAGGCAGCGGCTGTACCGCAGCGCTTACCGCATCGCCCGCTGGCTGCTCCCCGTAAATACGCCGCTAAAATATTTGTCACACAAAAATCTTTTGTTATTTAAAATAACAGATCCATTTTTCAACCGCTGGGTTAACTTGTTTCGTGTTGTTTCGAATAGAAATGTTCTCATCATCGCTATCATTTTGTTACTTCGTCCACACTTCGCGCTCAATTAATATATTACGGAGTTTTATGGAATTATATTTTTAGTTTTAGTCACGAGTAACTAGTTAGGGGAGATGGGGGCTGCTAGGATTCATTTTGTCGCAGGTGACAAGTACAATACAAATAAGACAGTACCGTGGCCGGCGATAAAACATTTCTGGGACGTCAGGAAATAACTGGAAAAAAACTAAGTCTTTTAATTACTTTTTGGTTTATTAATTTCTCCGACTTCAAAGAAATAGTCTTTGAAAAAATCATATCAATAATATTTGCTCATTTCCTCATGGATCCCATGATCAAAAAATATGGAATTATTACAATTCCAGCATACGCTTTCTAATAAAAAGAGAATCTTCCAAATCGGTTGATAATAAATAAAATCGAACTGGGAACCTTCTCCTTTAAAAAAATATAGGTTGTTTTAACACTGTGGTAAGCATCTCTCCTCATACCATCTGACAAGCTGTCTTCTTATTTGATAGCAAGATATTGTAATGTTTTATTTAGACCACCGTGTGTATTAACAATAACAAAATCTAATAAAATGTTAATTCAATGAGCCTTCAGCTTATCAAAAGCCAGTCGTTCGGCAAAGCATTCTGATAAAATATGAAATCCTTCTCCAACATAAAAACTCAATCGGCCTGAGTCGTATCCTCGCAGAAACGCGACCTGAGAAATTGCGTCCATTTTTTATTGTTCCAAGCACGGAAAGTGAAAAGGACTTTGATAGAATCCATATTGCGTGGCGAAGACATTGACATAAATTTTCTGGAGCCAGCTATCTTGGAACACTGGATATTATCTAAAAGAAACATCAAAGGAAAAGTAGTTCCCATTTTAGATTAGATCTAAGATGACTGCAGCTTTTATTCAACTATCCGTTGTTCTGTCTAACTTATTTGAGTTATTAATTTTAAGTTTAAAATAAGATGTTACGAAATTTAATTGACACTAATTTAAATAAATGAATGAATACAATATCATAAAAATTATCTTGAGTGTCCGTACGTACAATGACTAGTCGAACGGGTAAATATAATTAAACCTTGGAAATGCTTGGAAATGATCAGCTAGGCAACCAGTTCTGCTCAGGTTATAGAATACCTATTTTTGTAATAAATATAAGTTTTATTTTTAAAAGATGTGCTGAGGAGTTTCTTTACGGCTTTTCTTCTCCTCCATGACAAAGCACCATTGCGAAAAGCTGGTAAATTAAAAAAATGACGTGCATAAGTGTATCAGTGATACCTACAGAATAAAAGATTATTTCATTTCATTTCAACCATTAAATTGTACTGGCATTAAATCAAAAATATCAACTTATCGAATTATTATTTTTGCCGAAAATGCTATATAATACGAAAAAATTGAAATCGAGTATTAGTTTTACTTTGATGACCAGTGGTGTGTGGTAAAAAATTTCAATAGAATAATTTTGCAATTAACTGAGGGGAAAAAATTAAATTCTAGACTCTTATACATAGTTGATTGAATAACAATATTTTACCATTTAAAAGTTGTTCCGTGCTCTCAGATAAACGTAATAAAAATTTGAAAATGAAATGCTTCAGTTTATTTTTCGCTCGACTGGAGAAGGCCACACGGTACCTCTTGATTTATAAAGCAAATTAAGAAATGTAAACTGTCTATGTCCCACTACTCAACTATTCAAAGTTGAGCAATTTAGATGCGTAGTAGGGTAAGAACTAACTCAATAGTTATTATAATATATTTAATATATTTTAATATAATTAATTTAATAGTTATATATTTCTCAATAGAAATGAGAAAATTTGATGTTAAATTGACTTAATGATAGTTTGCACGACTGGGCGGAGTGTGATTCTCAATGCACACTTCAGAAGAATGCTTATTGTTAGTATTAGTCAGTCACCTATGACTATGATCACATGTATGCCAATACTGTCATAGCGGACGATTCTCCACAACCAGTAGTTATTATTGTATCATATTGATTATTTTAATTACCTTTATCCATGGATTGTCATTTAGCTATTATTATTACTCCATTACTGAACAACAACACAAAACCGGTTCAATAGTAAATTTAATCCACAATTTTCCTTGTTTTATAAATACCTATTTACTCGAATGCATTCAATTTATTTGATATGCAAATTACCAGAGACGGAAATTCAGCACTTCGCAAATAATTTTGTAGCATGTTCGTGTATCATAAACAGACTAAATACATTAAGCCGGCCACCGCTAATGAAAGAGGACATTATACGTGCCTGATTAGAAACTAGTTAAATTTAACGGCGGTTACTCTTAGCTAAAAGTACTAATTTTCCTATTACAAAACAAGCTGCGCAAGTGGTTTAAGTATTTTAATTTAATCTTGTTTTAAGAAGCAAGTTCATAACAACATAACTAAACGTAATGTGTTTGACTTTATGTGTTTTTGACCTTAAGAGCATCCAATTTGAGCTTCTCTAGCGTAAGAAACAGATCCATACAGTGATGTAGGTTATGTAGGTTAGAGCTTGAATATTAGGCGAGCTAACTAGCATGATTAGTAACTACTAATCTGATTGTCAAAATGTGTGACATGAAGGGCTTTGAAATTTTATTCTCTCACCATGACTATGGGGATATATTTCTTCACATATCATTTTCTCATGATTATTGTTATATTTTTCGTAACAACGTCTCCTAATATCCTAGATCATTATTGACACAAACCGCTCTGACAACTAAAACTAAAGTAAATGAAGCCGAAACCCAACCAATAACTCCGTGTAGCCGCAGCTCGCGAGCAGCAAGGTTGGCTTTCATTGCGACCTGAATCCAGCGAATTGCTTTAATACAGTGACTTGTATTGGGCCGGCGCGGCGGCGGCGGCGGCGGTGGCGAGCCTGCTAGTGCCAACCTGAGGTTTAATTACGGAGCAACACCGGCGTTCATTGATATTAATGGAATTTGGGATTTATGCAGAATCAGTGGGTATTAAACATCTTCCTTGACATTTCGCAGGAGGGCGCCGTTAAACGTGATCGTTATTGTTCCTCCCGAGGGATTAATAAATCATAACAGGATAAGCCCCCCGCTTCTCACGCCCCTCGCTTCTCACGCCCCTCGATGCCCTCAGTGACCCACAAAAATATTTTCGTTGGAATTAGCGAGGCACGGTCGTTTTTTCCAGCAGAAGCGTCGAGTGTGAACTGGGTTCATAGAGGAAATTCGGTAAGAGGATTTTGAAGCCAAACAAAATTAATTTTCACTCAAATGATAAATCGTAGGAAAAACATGCGAGGTGTTCACGGTGGTGCCAACGATTATTTTATTATCCTACGCAATTATAATACACTTTAAATCTGAAATTTTATGTTTGTTGCTCAAAAAAAAATACTGTTTTTATGTGAATAGTCGACGAATTATTTGGCCCTTGTCTCTCATTAGTAACGCTAAAGGCCATATTATGTTGACGTCCAATAACGCCGATCAATATTATTCTGATTTTGTAATAGGTTCTAATAAAGCCTCCTACTCTCGTATAAGAAAGGAAAGTTCCATCACAGTTATTCCAGAGCACAAAAAAAGTGATGCATCAAAGTGGCTCCCACTCTGCGTTAATAAGAAAGAAAGAAGCGAAAGAAACGCAATTTCCTTACCCAATTGTTTGATCAAAGTGTAGTGCCCTAGAGATTTGCGTAGTGCCGTGGATGTAAAGCCGTTCGCAGCGGGAGTGGGCTTTCAGTCGGTATTTACGGAGCGGTTGCGAAGCTGCCGGAACTTGTAGCGCGGTGTTGTGGCCTGCCGTAAAATTTGAGAACCTCTGCCTTGTAGCACAGGAGACGGCGAATTAAAATTCACTTTCTTTACGGCTACGAAAATTTCCTTCTTTAACAAGGAAATTTTCAAGTGCTAATTTTTACTACTTATCTATGCAACGATATCTCTATCTAAAGTTCTTTCAATCTTCGACGCCACCTGTGGATACTTTCTTTGGTCATTTGTTTGACCCAAAATGATCGTTTGCAATTTTACAATAGTCGTGATATTTTTGTAATAATAATACAAGTGTAGCTATTTTTATTATTAGGTACAGTTTATATATTAAGAGTTAAACTAAACTAAATTGGAAGAGTGTAGTTACCCTTAACACGGGGAATGCTAGTTTGGAAACTACGTGTCCTGCTAAATATGTACTGTTACTTTTTATGCAAATAAATGATTAATCTTTTGTAATTTTAATGCAGGAGGGCTATTCAGTTTTGTAACTTGACAGCGGAATCCGCGATGAGTTTTAAAATTGAAGTTTGAGTCCGAGATCTTGATATGTGATTCTCTAATCATCTGGTACGCACTTGCGAGGTGAAGGGAGTCTCGAACTCTAACTTCAATTCAAACTCATCGTGTATTCTGCTGTCAAGTTACAAAACAAAAGCGAACTTGCATCATATTGACATGTCATTAACTAATCATCTATTAATCACTTGCGAAGTGAAGTGATCCTAGAACTCGAACGTCAATTTTGAAACTCCGCTGTCAAGTTACAAAACTGAATAGCCTTCCTGTTCTCTGATCCGCTCCGCTCACACCTCAGACCACACACAACCAGGCCTGCCGAGTCACAGGCCTGGCGGAAGCGAACGTGCCCCGCTGATACGGTAGAGCGATATTCGCAATTTATATACTTTATGGCGGTTTACCGTTTTTACATAGATACGTTACCTCACCTCACTTTCACGACCCGTTTACGGTGTTGAATCACGCATACTATTTGTAATAAATTTATAACCTTTCGAGTGTCCGTAGTCTTACAAGGGTCTTTATAAACCTTTCTTGGTGGGACTTGATAGGTATCGGCTTGTTATTATAAGGATTTGCACTAGGGTCGTGAAATTTTATTCTAAATAAAGTGTTGTATGTTATTTTAGGACTATATTATTGTTTTAAATTAAAAAAAAAACTTAAAATTTATTCGAAAGTCAAGAGGAACATAATCGAGTATGTGATCATATTATCGTTTCGCTTGATAGCTACGTAGCTACCAACGTTGAAACAGACTACCTTTAACTGTTCTAATAATCTAAATTTTACTAACAAAAAATAACCGACTTCAAAGTCTCAAAAACTACATAGTTGTCAGATCTCGTTCAAATTTATGTGAGACCACATGACAAGCACCTGCTTTCGATTAAAAAAAGAATCATCGAAATCGGTTGGCGTGATATTGAGTTATTCGTCAATTTGTCGCGCACATCTTAACACAAATTTACGACTTATGTAGTTTTCTCATGGATGCCATTGTCAGATCTCAATAAAATTTATGTGGGACCACATGACAGCCACCAGCTTTCGGTTAAAAACAGAATCATCAAAATCGGTTCGCCCAGTCCAAAGTTCTGAGGTAAGAAACATAAAAAAAAAAATACAGTCGAATTGAGAACCTCCTCCTTTTTTGAAGTCGGTTAAAAATATCTTAGTAAACGATGTTCTATCCTCGGAACAATTAGCCGCCTACAGACTTGTATGGTCAATCGTTGCGGGTTCTATTTTGTATCTTAATAAATAGCGTAAAGTTAATCAATTAAGTAATATTAGACACGTCATATTTAAACATGAATTAAATATGACGTGTCTAATATTACTTAACTAGCTTTTGCCCGCAGCTTCTCCCGCGGTAGAGATCAATTTTTTACAGATACTTTTACTTAGATTTAGTTGCCTATGACTTAAGTAAACATGTATTATTTGATAGCGTGATTCAGAACTTGCAAATGAATTTTACTAACGCCATCTATTAGCAACGTCCGGAACTAAATATCTAGCAACTAACAAAATATCGATCTTCCCATGGCCTGGGGTTGTTTTACCGCGGTAAAAAGTAGCCTACGTTACTCTCCACCCTCCTCACTATCTCCGCACACAAAAACCATACCATATAGCAGCTTCGTTGCGACGTGAAAGCCGGACAAACAAACAAACACACTTTCACATTTATAATATTAAGTATGGATTGTTTATTAATTGTAAAATTATTTTGCTACACCTGCAAATCAATCTTATTATCTGTAGTACTATTATTAATACTTGTACAAAATAAAGTGTTATCTGTTGCCTTAATATTATACTTTACAAGTACAGCCCCAACAAATGAGGCTAAAGTGCATGCCTCTGAGAGTACATTCCTTGCACAAAGAGTACTTGTACATATCGTGACCAGAAATATGTCTTTGTGCTCCCAGCCGGCTCTCATCTTAGATTCCTGTCTTTGACCATAATATCGGTTTAATATTGCAGGAATTTACTTACACAGCTTCGTTCCTCTTTCTTATAAAACTGGAGTGAGGTCAGGGGGAACTCAGTTAGAGGTGTGCATATTAAAATTGAAGTATACTTTAGTATACCTAACTGTTGTTTAAATCACTATGATGACGCGACGCCTATAAATTAAAGTGCTAGATGCGCATATAGCTCTGCGTGTAATAATTTATTCAGTAAATTATTGTTCATCGATTTAAAAGATGCGCTGGGGAGTTTCTTTCACCGTGTCTTCTCAACGGGAAAGCATCAAAACTGTGGTAAAACATTTATGAGTATCTACTATTATTTCTTCTGTGGTAAAACAAAAAAATGACGTTCATGAGTGTTGTTAAAGTAACCACATCGATAAATTATTTTAAATATACACGAGGGTTTCTTGTATGACGGTTACGTAGAAAATAACAATTAAAACAACAAAATTGACAGGCAAGGAAGGGCTGGTAAAAAGATTTACCTATCTGTCACATAACTGTCTGACCCGCGGGGCCGCGTGGCCGGGACCCTTCGTTTGACGTGGGATCGCTGCTTACGGAGCAAGTGGATTATTTAATATCACTTGACCAATATTTTTCTTGGATATATTTCTTAGCATATTGATTTATTAACAAGTTTTAAGAAATATTAAATAGAATCATGATTATTGCTGCTGCAATATCGTTAAGTTAGTTCACTATTTTGTTCTGATAATGCTATATTTATTTCCTTTTTTAAACCATCTTTTTATGCTTCTTTTCGATAACATCCAAACGATTAGAGTTCCTAACAAAAATGATGTATTCTTCAAAACATTTCATAAAAATATTTCTTTCATATGAATATAATGCGGTATTCGATTGTCAGTTACTGCAAAGTCATTTAAGTATGTGAGAGTACTCGTGAATACGAAAGACTAAGTCATCGCGCTGAAAACAACTTCCACGTGTAATTTAGTACAACACAAGTACCTTAAGATAAATTATTCGTCGCTACCCCTGTTTCTTATTCTACGCCTCCGCTGTTCCGTAATCACCTCCACTGGAGCCGTTGCAATATTAAACCTTATTGCTCGGTAATAAAAACGTTGTTAAACATCTAGGATTTACGAGTACGAGTGGCACCACTTACGTACACATGCGTGGTGGAATTGGCGCCGTAAAGGACGAGTATAAACTCGGGCCGCGTTGAATGACAATGAAGCTATGTTTCAACAAATTTTATGCGGGAACCACCGTGTGAATCTATTGGTGGCTATAAACTACTTGTTTGTTAGTATCCCAGCTTATTGCGAGGGTATCCTGGGATCGATTACCGGTCTAAACAGAGAAATGCCTTATGAGTTTGACTATCATGGTAAAAAATTTAAATCATGTGAAATCTATGCCTTATTATAAGGGGTTTAAAGGAATGTACTTTTGCAATATTTCACACAAGTCCGATACAGACTTGACCGGATTTCCCTACTCACAGAACTAACAATACTTAAAAATTAGAGATAGTGGATATCCACTATCCACTATCCTATCCACTATCTCTATTAACCAGTACCCAAACGTGTCAACAAAAGCACTTCTGTAATTTTAACTATTCAATATTAGCCGTGTAGCCCCAGATCAAGAGCAGACCAAGCTAGAGGTGAATTTTTTTCTAGTAAGCGGCTGTGCTCCAAGTATTCATGTTCAGTACTCGTACAATATTTGTAAGCACGCGTTATCTAGACACGCGGAGCGTGTCAAGTCAATTTCTTAGCTAACAGAATTGACGAGCAGCACCGTGTGTAATATTACACGAACCATTTGGAGCCACTTTTGACCACCTCATAACTCAAAAACTATTCAACATAAACCTATCAAATTTGGCTCATTTATTAAGACTTGCGAAATACATACGTCTTTCAAATTTCATAAACACATCTCAAACGGTTATTTAGATATTAACGTCCAAAAATCGAGAAATTTAACACTGACTGACCTATAGATCAAAACTATATCCAACTTCCAGGTGACCTAGAAAGTTAAAATTTGGCATGCAGATAGGTAGTCGGGTGAATACAAAGGAATAAATCTGAAAGTAGTAAATTTTTATCAATTTATGATAATTTTTCAAAAAATTGATTCTATTAGGAACACTTACTTAAAATGCCTGAAATATAAGAGTAGCGATCAAAATTGATGACATCTGGTCATTATGTGGATTCCAAGGTGAATATATAACGAAACATATCAGTTTTAGTACTTTCTGAAGCTTTCAACGGGAGGAAGATGTTCAGTGTCCCAAGTGCCTGTGAGAAGTGCACAGCACATATACATTTACGTGAAGATCAGTGGTGTAGTGTACGCACACACCTCACCCGTACATATAGCTATAGTTAGCATTTAAGCACATCTATGTACTCTTTTATTTTGATTAGTCAATAAACGTCAGTCATAAGGATCACCCGTCTTTATATTATTGACGCTCCCTGGTCCCAACATCGCATGGCGACCCTGCCAGTGCTGCCTTATATGGGCAGCACTGCGCATCGCGAAGTAAAATAAGTAAAGACAATATGTGAATAAAAGTGAATAAATGTGAATAAAAAGAAAAGGACTTATACCAATAAATAAAATTAATAAATAAAAAACTTAAAATATGGACTATAAAATATAAACTATAAAATATAAACTGTATAAGATGCATAAGTAAAGAAAAAACTATAAAATAAAAAGTGTCAAAAAAAAGTTAATAAATAATACCAATATGTAATCCAAAATATAAGATAATTTAACTATGGTGAGTCAGTGACGGCAGAGGCGCGGAGAGTGAGTTATCAACTATGTAACATGCAAATATAAAAAAAGATAACTTCTGAAGGAAAATAGAGAGGAGAAAATATATAATGGAGCAGCAGTCTGATGGATATTATCGTGGAATAAGAAGTATAAAGCGCCCTACACCCTGGACGAATGAACGAACCAGAAGGATGATGATGCCGGCAGATGTTCGTGTCCGGTGGATGATGGAAGATTTGCTGGGCGCATATGCAGTTGTTCGACTCGGAAATGGAGCAGCCAAACAAGTGATATTTTGTAGAGTTTAGCTAGTTAGAGGAAGTAGAAATTAGTAGAATAGCTTAGGTTCGATATTTTGACAGGAACTCGGTAAGAAGAAATCAAAAAGTCTGCAGTCATGATGAATGTGAGCCGCCATCACCCTCAGTGACTCACTATACCCTAAAATTAAGGTAATTTAAGTTTCAGAGACGTGGATAATGTAAAGAAAAATGAAAATTTTAACAATTTAACCTAAATTTAACCTACCATGATTTTTTTAACCTCGATAAAATGGGAACAATATCTTGATTTTATTTTTGAACTCAAAAAAAAAAGGTTTTACATTATCCATGCGCTCGTTATACTGTTGGCAATGGGTTTAGATATTAAATATTTAATTCTGATAACCAGTTTCGAATACTAATCCATGCAGAATTAACAAATGATAAAAAAAAGAGTTAGATATTACCAAAATTAACAAAAAAAAAACATTTTCTTTTCACATTAGTAAATGTAATTTAAGAATTACCTATTTTTAAGAAAAACTGGATATGACGATTTTGGATGTGGCTTGGTAAATTTTGTATTTTCTTACTAAACAAGAACGATACCTCTAATTGATGATTAAAAAAAAAATGTCTTCGCGTATGACATAATTTGTAATAAAGATATAGTAAAATGGGCTAGGACCTAGGTGATAAAAAAAAAAACTAAAATCTGAAAAATATAATAAAGTGTGCTATGCATTAGAAGGAATAGACATTTACTAATTTAAATTAATCAGACTGATGTTTAAGATTGTGAATATTTGATTTGAAATATCTTTGGTTATTAACTGGAAGCATAATACTATTATTGGGTTAAATATAGTGATTGCTTCAGTACAATACAATTATTAAGTAATGACGTGTTCATAAATATGTAAAAAAAAAAGAGAAAAGAATAAAATCTAGAATAAAATTAAAAATCAAAACCTAATAAATGGGTAATCAGTAAAAAAAAAAAAAAAACTTTTGCAAAATAAACAAATAAATTACAACCATACTTCAAAAAAAAAATGTTATATAATAGCTTTCAAAAATCTAAATAGTCAATTTTAATAATCTTCTATTTGCAAAATGTAAAAAACTAAATTAAAATTGCAGGTATTTATTTAAAACTCAATACTCAAGAATGTAACTCATAACCAAAATAGGTGTTAGCAGCGACACAGCGATGACCGCGACGACGCTGACGACGCGACGCGCGACGCTGCACCAGGTCATAGGTGTCATATAGCATTGGAATTTGTCATTGTATTGTAACATGCATGAATTTGATGGTAAGTTTTATCAATTCTATTTTTAGCCACGACAACTTTCATTATTTTAAAGAAGACTATAAGATACATAGTTTATCTACTGTAATGATTATAATACGCTATGAATAATATGTTATGAAGTACAGCTGGTGTCATCTAATTACAGTACTAATTTTGAGAACAAAATTATTGGATATTATATTATAACTAAGTACCTATTAGTTATTATAACAACAGTCATACAATCATAACAAAGAAGTTACTGAAACTGTGTATTTTACGAGCATGATATCTACCTATCTCAGATATCATTTAACTGATGATACAGTGGAAAAGACAATTCTGTTGAAATCCCCGTACATCATACCCGTGTGACATAAAATAACCTTCGTATGTCAGCATTTTATAATTTTAACTAGCGGCCCGCCGCGGTTTCGCCCGTTTTGGATATTTTTTTTGTTTATCTCATGGGAAATAGATATTTTCCCCGCGGTAAAAAATAGCCTATCTATGTGTTATTCCCGGGTGTAAGCTACCCTGGTGTAAAATTTCATGAAAATCTGTTCAGCCGTTTGAGCGTGAAAGAGTAACAAACACACAAACGCACATACTTTCGCCTTTTATTAGTGTGATACATATTTCCATTGATGCATCCTGCTACAAAAAAAAAGTGTATCCATGATTCGAAAATATTAATGTATTCAGTGATCATAAAACTCGAATGACATTTAGTACCTTTTTGTTTTCTTACGAATTAAAAAATAATAAGTTGTTACTTATTTATAATGAATGAATAAAATAAATTTCCATGCAACAATGACATTAGTAACTACCTTAATTTTTTTATTTAAGTAAGGTTGAATTTATTGTAATAACAACTCTGTATTATTTAGTACCCGGTATTTATCAAACTTGGTCGTCGAATTACTGGTATTGTTACGATGCACTTAGCGACAGAGAATAGCTAGGTAGTAACTTATTAGCGTTAGAATGTCATCATAATCATAACAATGTATCAGTTACAAATTGAGTCTTCATGTGTCGTTTTAGGCAAGCTTTTGAAAACAATATAATGTTTGAAACTTTTGTAACCACTTGAAAGTATTTTGAAAATAGTAAACTCAATTAGATGTTTTATCATTGAATATTACGTATTTAAACTGTCAAGATTTTCAGAGTTTTATGAATTGCCAATAAAAATAATAAGTTTTTTTGTAATATTTAAATTGAACTTTATGAGTATGTTCCTAACTCATAAAAATAAATACGAGTGGAGTTATAATATTAATCACGATATGACAATGATGAAAAATGAACTGTAAGGAAAATGCACCTACTATAACATTTAAGGACAATGATTATAGGACATGAGCAGTAGGATATACTGATAATAAAATGTAACAAGTTATGAAAAATGTAAGGTATAGGAATATGGGTTTTAAGTAAGGTTAAGAGAAAGTATGAAAAATCTTTTTGTCATCCTGTTGAATGCAATTAGGTACTTTCTTCTATGGACCGGTATGAATAGTTAGAAAATTGTGATGGATATACGAATGAACAGATAAAAGATAAAGAATAACTGGCTTTTGGTAGATACATTATAAAGAAAGAATGGTTTGACCAGTTTGGTATGAAAGAGTTGGGAATAATTCGATATACAAGTATTGACAATCAGTTGGACTGATCACCCAATCGTTGCCAAGACACTGGATTTCGGAATATTCAAATGGTGTGGAATTATGTGAGTGCTATGAATGGAATGAAATGTGAAAGTAAGCGAAAGATATGGGATTACAAGAAATAAAACTCATTTAATTGAGTTTAAGGTAATAATGAGCTACCGAATAGCTCATTAAAACGGTACACAAGTACGGTACAAATAGGGCACACAAGTAGATCCTTCAGTCTATCATAGGTCGGACGAGTCTCCGGTATGAATGCTGTTGGAGACGAAATGTCTTAAAACTATGACCCTGTAAAAGTAAAGGTACAATGGGTGTCAGATCCTTCATTCGATCATGGTGTCAACGAGCTTGCTCTGTGAGAACTGTTGGAGTCTCAAAATGGCTTAAAATATGACCTCAAATAAATAATGTAAGGGCGTGGCCACGACCCACAAAAGGCACAAAGATGCCAATATGTAATAATAATAAGAGTCGACTCATACTCATGATAAGTACCTATAAAAATAAATATGTAAAATATAAGGGGCCGGTCCAAATAATAAAATGTAAAAAGTGTACCGTACAAATAAGTAAATAAATGAGTATAATATGATAAAGTATAAGCATGCAAGATAAAATGTACATGTATAATGCATTCGGGCCCAATGCAACCCGTATACGTATATAATATGACGTAATAAGTGACAAAATGTAGTACCTAAGGGTTACTTTGAAATTGAAAAGTTTTGTAAACAATAAGGTGTGTGTACTTGTGCCTAGACACTATTGTGTCTCCTGATCAAGTAATATGCTGATTATATTGAGCTGATATTTATTTTTATTTTATTTCATTAAAATGACGCCATATCGTGTAGCGCTAGCGATATGTATGTTTATAATGTAATAAAATAGTTTTCTGAAAATGACAATATAACATCTGAATTCTAAATATGGATAAGACAAAAGTTCAAAAGGGGTGTAATACCTAATCTTATTTACTGACTTAGGAAATAAGAAATAGAGATAATATACATAATAGAATATAAGATATAAAATCTAGATAAACTTTGAAATAGATTAAACATTATATTAGATGAATAAAAATAACAAGTTAGAATAATGAATGTAATCGAAGAGTGAAAAGAAAATGAATGAGAATAATTAACATTTGCCAACAGTAGAAATATAAGTAAAGTTATGTTATAATAGTTTATAGGATAATATTACTATGATTCAAAATGTTCAGAAAAAATATACATAAATAAGTGACATACATAATGTATCAGTAGCTTATAAAAAAAAAGCAAACACAAAATATGTATTTTCTTTTTTTCTTCAAGGGGGGAGGTGTAGTGTACGCACACACCTCACCCGTACATATAGCTATAGTTAGCATTTAAGCACATCTATGTACTCTTTTATTTTGATTAGTCAATAAACGTCAGTCATAAGGATCACCCGTCTTTATATTATTGACGCTCCCTGGTCCCAACATCGCAGTGGTTCGTCAGGAGACGTTATTTCCAGTGTATTACGTCGTTTTATTTTTAATATGTGGAAAATTATTTTTCTCTAATCTACAAGATTACACCACAAAATTTTGTATTATTTCCGTAATTATACCAGTTTAAAGTAATTCGAAGTATTGTTTCAAAATTTATTGTTGCACGATGTCATCGAACATAAACAACTTATCTGTACTAATAGTATAAAGAGGAAAGATTTGATTGTTTGTTTGCATTGAATAGGCTCCGAAACTACTAAACCGATTTGAAAAATTCCTTCACTGTTGGAAAGCTATACTATCCCCGGGTGACATAGGCTATATTATATTTTCAATAAATTTAAAAAAAAAAGAATTGAGATCTAAATGGGTGCCAATTTCTGTGTAGAAAAGCCTAAAATTTTAGTCACAAGAACATGTAATTCAAGCTTTACATTTGACTTGGCTAGTTTTCTTTAGTTAGCAACCAACAAACCAAATTAGAGAAGAGTGTCATAAGCCATCAACCTAACAGATTTGACGAAGCTAATTACATAGATATAATATAGCCTAGGTAGGTACGTGAAAACTAACCAAGTCAAATGTGGAGCTTGAATTACATGTTCTTGTGACTAAAATTTTAGGCTTTTCTACACAGAAATTGGCACCCATTTAGATCTCAATTCTTTTTTTTTTGAAATTGACTCTCACTTTACATTTATGTTTTTGATGGGATTACTAGTAATGCATCGCCGTATCACGGGAAATGGACCGTTGTAGAAAATTTCCATAGCTAATCAGGTCTGCCGTGACGTTACCGTGTAACCTACCTACAATAATACCATAGCACAATATCGCCACATCAGCAACACAGCTCCTGAATCACAGTGCCCACAGAAATGAACCGCAACCATTTCAATAACCTCCATTATCCCATCTCGTTAATCTCCATACAGCCGCCAACCGCTCTGTTGCGTCAACCGGCTTCCAACGTCAGTGATGGCGCTATTAATAAGGAACATGAAAAATACTGTCCCTAATGCCAATGACGCCATTGGACACGTCATGCCCGCGTTAAGTGGAGTGCGAACTGCGGTGAATATTGATGATGTTGACGCATGTTTCATCTGGGAGATTTTAATGGATAATCTCTTGTGTACGCAGCGTGATTATAGATGGTTTATGTAGATAAAGAGTGAGTGGGTAGGTATTAGGTAGGTATTATAAATAGCTACGACAAATTACCTACAATAATCCTTAGCAAATAGATCAATATGTGAATAATCCAAAGGGATCGAAAAGCAAGGGTCCACTTTAGGACATCGTTTTTTTTTCTTCTATTTGAGAGAAACTCAGAGTGTACCTTGAATGTAACTTGTACATTTTCCTGAAGTTAAATAGAAGAAAGTGTATAATTATCTAGAACACAACTTTCGTATGGATCCAACTTTCCTTACAAAACTATTGTAGTTTGGTAGAGTACCAAAACCGAAGCTCAAAGTTATTTCACATCAAACATCAAAATGTTCTTGATTGTACAAAGGAGTGCATTACATCTTAGTGGTTGGAACTAGCATGCAGTATCCTCACTAACGGAGAAGTGTCACTTTGTGCTGGTACGTGGGTTCCGGTCGGTGGGCGTTGTTACTGACCAAAGTTGGACCACGAACGCCAAAATTTCACTGCTGAATTCCCAATTCAACACTATACAAGCTTTATTGTTTAGGTGCTGTTTGTGAGAACTTTGTATGCATCGAAAGGGTATTCCACATGTGACAGCTATGGTCAAAAACAAGGGACACTCTCAAAACTCCCATAATTGAGGGAATACTTTCTTAGAATTCAATTCTAGTGACAGTAAAAATAGAGTGCAGTCTAACCTAAGGTTTTGATTTCTAAGGTTTCTTTCTGATAGCAGTCTGAAAGCCAAAGCTAATTATGAGCATTAGTGTAAAGCTAAAAAAACAGGGCGTCCATTCGCTGGAAGTGCTGCTCTTTAAATATAATTAACTCAGATCATACTCTAAAGCCTTGAACACAGACGCAGAGCTGCCAGAATCTCGGTATTCTATATAGGATATACTCGTACTTATTTTGAAGAGTATGCGCAGGAATTACATGACTTAATTCCCACCTTTCCCGTTCTACCATCGAACATTCCGTTGCACGGCGAGTTTTCATCCCTTCCTTGCGAACATCTTTCGTCCCTACGAACGACGCGCTTTGCTTCATATTTTATTATGCGTATTGCGAAGGACTGGAATATAATTGTTTTCGTTGGTATTCCCGTTCGATTGTAATGTTTTTGTCTTCAGGTCTGTACTCGAGTGCATATTTATGTGCTTTTACTAAGTTGGTCCCCTTTACCATTGACGACTTCAGTGCCACTTACTATCAGGTGAGTTTGTAGGCAAATATTACCTTTTTTATTATAAAAAAGAGTAAATACCGTTTGTTACGAAGAACGTAATTAGTTCTCTACAAAGTTTCTTTCATTACCGTGTATTTTATCGTTTGAAGAATTTGATTAAACATTGAATTAAATGCGAGTAGATACGTTGCAGAAGCGCATACTTATTATGATCAGCGCTTCAGGTTTGCAGACTGGATAAAATTACAACCGTAGTACAGCTTTTCCGCTTTAAAATTCAAAACTATTCCCATCACTATTTGAATATCAGTAACTAAAGTAAAAAATATCCTTCCTTATATTCATATTGCGTAACAGTTAAATCGAACCTCAATGCAGAAAAGTAATAAATATTTCATTCATAAATGCCTCCATCACGTGTCACTTTAACAGCTGGTCATTATGCAGTAATGGCCGCGCGGGTCATTGATCGTTCTGCAGTTTGCACCAGGTCCAGAGCCTGCTAATGACGAATGCACGTCATTAATATTTTTTATCGAGAACAATATTTTCCGCAGCTGTAAAACAAGGAAATCAATATATTTTCGGTAACCTTATCGACGATCACGTTTACAGTTGCGTGCCATTTTTTTACAAAATGTGGTCTGCAATAGGCTTCCTGGCCCTACGGGGCACAGGTCCTCATAACTGAATACTCATAGCATACTCCAACACACAATTTGTTGTAAAGGCAATAGTCTGCATCATCTGAATGCCATAAAAATATTAGTAATACCAATTTTGCGATGTCTAAATTACGATTCTGCTAGTTTATTTTGGGTATCGTATTGCCTTATGAAAACTCAGGTTGAAATGCTATTAAAAAAGAATATTTTCAAGCATTTTTATGGTTTCCCTAGAGTCAATTTACAGGTCACGTTTCAATTGGTACCTTCTGATTGAATGTTCGAACCAGATATCTGAAACTACGTTAGCTATTTTATTTACCTTTGTAAAAAGAGTTCTGCTTTAGGATGTGGTGTTGCTGAATTCCATAAGTGACGCAGACTAATTATCATCAGGTCATCAAAACGATGCCGTTAAGGAAAGGAGAACGAATAAGAAAACCCTCGATTCACTAATTTGGTTTATTTTTGACTTGACTGATTCTCAGATATACAATATAGGTGCAGTAATAGGCTTACTTAAAATTTCCACAATTTCAATGTCTCTTTTGAAACCCTTACAATATTCCAAGTATAATTCAAGAGTTTCTAGTTTCTGTTCTATTAATCTCAATCTATTGTGTTTGTATTCTCAGACATAGATAATCCTTCAAATTGATGGATTTCGAACCCCAATTACTGCTAACGTAGCAGTCCCGATTCCAATCAACTACGTCTGACGGTTGTGTCACACATCATACGCTTTCAGTGAGCGTGTAGAGAGGAAGAGACAATTACTGGAGCATCTCAGTTAACGAGTAATAGCTCCGAAGGCAATTGCCGTGGACATGCAATGTTGGAAAATTAATTACGGATACTGCTACAACGTGTTACAAGCATAACGTGGACGTAATATGATGCCATTATGTTGAATAACACGACACATAATGAAGGTCACATCTAGGCTGTTACGACACGACGTTCCGTACATGATTTTGATAAATAATTTTTGTCGTAAAATCGAAATTATCAAGTAGTTGAACATGGTTACCAACACAAAATAAAAACAAGGAAAAGCCTTAAATACTTCTTAAATTTTAAGTATTCCTGCGTCCCAAATATATTTTCTTCTCGAAACTTTTACATTATCTCCGAATGAATTATTTTCCGTATCCAGCAAAGTCATTAAACTTCTAGTATTCAGTGGGGTTTTATGAGAATGCTCTCCTTTTCGTCTGACATCGAAAAGGTCCAACGATAGACAGTTGGCTCCATTTCCTCATGAATAAAAACTTTTATTTGTAACCACACAAATATTTATAGATGAAAAAATTACATCGAACATCATACACAGTTTATTAGTAGAAAACCAAATGCAGTCTATGAGATTCTTAATTAATATAGGTATATAATAGACCAATTACCAACTAAAGTTTGGATAATAAGTGTTAAATAACAAGCAAAGCTGCTAAGACTAGCAACAATAATGGCAAAAATATTGTTGACATCTGGAACGTTAGATGCAATGTAATAAGGCTCATCAGTAGGTTTCCGACACAGTATCATTAATAATTTCCGATGTTGTGCGCTAACATCCACTCAGACATTAATAATTTCCGATGTTGCGCGCTAACATCCACTCAGACATTAATAATTTCCGATGTTGTGCGCTAACATCCACTCAGACATTAATAATTTCCGATGTTGTGCGCTAACATCCACTCAGACATTAATAATTTCCGATGTTGTGCGCTAACATCCACTCAGACATTAATAATTTCCGATGTTGTGCGCTAACATCCACTTAGACATTAATAATTTCCGATGTTGTGCGCTAACATCCACTCAGACATTAATAATTTCCGATGTTGTGCGCTAACATCCACTCAGACATTAATAATTTCCGATGTTGTGCGCTAACATCCACTCAGACATTAATAATTTCCGATGTTGTGCGCTAACATCCACTCAGACATTAATAATTTCCGATGTTGTGCGCTAACATCCACTCAGACATTAATAATTTCCGATGTTGTGCGCTAACATCCACTCAGACCAACTACTAATTGGATCATGTTTGAAGTACACACTGAAACATTGTGCATAATTACAAACTTTGTATCCAGTTCGAAAGTTCACGTATTAGTGGAAAGGCTTTTCACTGACCTAACGCGTTGTTCTAATCCGGATATCCTGCATTTTATATCACTGTTATTATTCCGATATTAACACCTACTTATAATTACCTCTTATTCGCAGTAATTCTATCTGATTAGTTATAATTATAGTATTCATTTATAATACAAAGTAAACTTTACAATAACATGTAACACCCTACACATTATTATAGGTAGTTAATTAACCCATCCCCATACGTGAATTTCACTATCTTCCTATTCTAAGTAAATAAGATTGAGTAAGTCTCTCGGGACGTTAACTAATTCGCAGAATAACATGCAAGTCAAACATGAAAACATGAGTGACGTATTGTTAATACGAGTATTCGTGTGCCGTCTTGCGCCCGTCACTTGCCTGTTCCATTGTTTATTAACCCTCTCGCTTTAGACAGCACAGATTTACTCTGAATATTGGTAACTTAGATATTACAATATTGCCAATGCAATAATGTGCACAATACAATTATTATGCCGTCATAATTATGATAACACATCTTTCAGAGCTACAGTAAGTCCCACGTTGGGCCCCATTTTTGGAAAGATGGAAAATAGTATTTGGCTGCTTGGAAAATTGATAATAAAACTTGTACGAACATATAACCATATTCACATAATTATATTATCTTACATAAAATTTTGCTTCTCTCAATCTCACTCTTATATGCGTTATAATTAAAAACTTACAGAGGTTCTCCTTTCACGTTTAATGAAAAGATACAAGAATTCGTGCCGCGAAAATGAAGCGAAAATGTAAAAGAAAGGAAATGGAATGGACCCACTTTTGAAGTGGATTCGAAATCCTACATGTCACGGCTTATCGGGTTTAAAGATTTATTTACAGGCATCAATGATTCGAAGCTTCGTAGAATGATAAAATAAAATAGGAAAATGATTAATATTCACCATCGCCTCTCCACCTAATGCGGCGCAGCTGACAGGCTGTTACCATTACGTCACTCGCCATTAGCTCCATTATTTTTCATTCCCCTAACTTATGATGTCATCGCTGGTAATCATTCACTTGCCAAGTGTCATAAGATTATGACAATATTGGAAATGTGTGACGTGGATGTTTGATTTCTACTCTGTTAAATCATTTATTTCATCGTGTTTTCTTTTTCGTGATGAAGCACCTCTCAGAAACGTCGAGGAGGAATGGTAAATAAAGTGTATCAGTTGTACACAAACGAATAAACGATTTGAATTTAAATAATCAAAATTAATTTAACATTTTAATTGATTCCTTTTATTTTATTTTCAAAAGTGTTAAAGCCAATTTTGAATAAATAAATAAACGCTTACTCACTGATACTCCGCAGTAGGTTTTTACCTGTGTCGCAGGTGGCATGGACGACACATCACAATAACACCTATGAGCCGAGTACAAATATTTATCTGTCACATAAATATCTGCCCCGGCCGGGAATCGAACCCGGTGCCCCCGCTCCGCAGGCAGGGTCGCTACCAACTGGACTACAGGGTCGTTGTTGTCGTCGTACATTTAAAACGTTTAATGAGAATAATAAACTCCTGTGAATTTATTATGACCTCAATTTGTCATACTGTTACTTAATTTACCACACGTAACAAAAGCTGCAATGGCGAAACTAAAAAGATGTTACGAACATTCTCGCGAATGCGGCAACATTACTCAACCAAATAATACCATAATAGATAAAGCCTCCTCATAACTTCCTGTAATTCGCGGAAAGCCTTTCTGAATGCAGTTGCATTATTATAATGTGAGTAGCATTCCTTGCCAGTGGCGCAACGTGGCAGGGTAGCACGAAACCCATAATAGTTAATAGTAATAAATTATTACCGTATAACAACCCTCTCGTGCTCTTTTTATTCTACGTAATAAGGCTGCAAATTGCGTGAATAAAACCTCTGTGAATGAGGAAACTGTATCAAATTCTTTCGTGTGTTCCGCCTCAAGAGTACAAAGGTTGCGTGCATTTATGCTGTTTGAACAAAACGTCATATAAACTGTGAGTAGAATCATATCCGAATATCATTCGTCATATTCGTATGTCCTTCTGCAGCAAAGCGCAGAGACTCTTAGTGCTAGAAAGCTGTAATTTGGCATGGATCCACGTATACACTAAAAACAACTATATGTACTTGTTAGATAGCCGTGTATAAGGGACGCACACGCACACATGCATACATAACAGTACTAAAAAAACATTGATTGACATTGTATATTAATTATAATTATAGTTAATTATAGTTAATTATAGTTATATAATTATAGTTAATTATAATTAATATACAATGTCAATCAATGTTTTTTTAGTACATAAAGCTGCGGGCAAAAGCTAGTGCAGCTTCGCCCGCGGTAGAGATCGATTTTTTACAAATCCTACTTACTTACTTTTACTTAGTTACGACTTAGTTGCCTATGCGTGATTCAGAACTTGCAAATTAATTTTACTAACGCCATCTATTAACAACATCCGGAACTTAATATCTAGCAATTACAAAATATCGATCTTCCCATGGGGATGTTTTACCGCGGTAAAAAGTAGCCTACGTTACTCTCCACCCTCCTCACTATCTCCACACACAAAAACCATACCATATAACAGCTTCGTTGCAACGTGAAAGATGGACAAACAAACAAACAAACACACTTTCACATTTATAATATTAGTATGGATAATTTAGACTGATATTATTTGACACTCTATAATAATTGTTTGACATTGCATATTAATAATTAGATTAATTTTTTTGACATTGTACAATAATTAGAAGCAAATTAATTGTTTAAAATTACCCACTCACATAAATTGCAATCCCAATTCATTGGGCTCATGTGTGCTTAAAAACTGTTTGTGACATCTGTAAATATATTATTATGTACATGAAAGATGCATGAAAGCAATAAATAAATACAAATACAAAAAATGGTAGAAAAAGACCTTTAAAAAAGTATTTTAAAGTATTTAAAAAAGTATTTACCTCCCCTGTACGTAAAGTGGGGATTTATTTTTCTCATCGCCCATTATGTTGGGTATCATTAAACAGGTTTCCAATAATATGGGTCTGAAAGATTTCGATTCAGGGATCCCTTTGCAAAATATTCCGCTTTAAAGTGCTAATTTTGGTTACCATTTTAACATTGCAGAAACATCACTGACCGTCTCAGGGTCCGGTGATGTGTCTCGGTGAACGAAACGTGCAATTTCTCAAAGGATGGAACTCGCTGAATAATTACAATAGCTACAATTACAAAGATATTCTATTTATTAGTCAGTAACAAGACCACATTTTACGATATTTTGTAGTTTTCCCATACAGAAAATTCCCAGAAATAAATTAAAAGCGCTACATTTTACGAATCATTCATTACCTTTAGTACTTAGAAAGGATTACCGAACTCGAGAATGTGCTCACTTTGATGCCCAAATTCTTGCATTATTGGACCGATTACTTGCCTGAATGGAATGGAAGGCGAGCGGGCTTTTACAAAACATCAAAGTAAACTGAAGTTTAATAAAATGAAACAGATTCAGAATTATATAAGAACTACATTATAATTACCAGCCGCTTTTCATATTTCAAGAAGATATTTTGGCCATTTTATGCACAATTATTATGGGTTTAGCCAAACGAATCTTGTAAATTTTCTTAAAAAATAATCATTAAGTTACACCACGTGCACCATTTGTAATTTATTTCATATTTCGTTTGTTACGCTTACCTAATAAGTTTTAAGCTAACATTTCGCCCATATTACACGGCATTAAACATTTTATTTATACTGATTTAATACACAACTAATAAGAATACTTTAGCAAATACAAAATTGGGATTCAACTCGACTGAATTCGTCTGTTTTCAGAACATTGTGTCATTCAAACCAGTCCGCACATGGGTTGCTATTTCCGTGACGCTTTTCAAACTATTTGTCCATCAGTATGAGATGCATGGAAATAAACTAGTTAAATCCAAATCGAACTGGTTTCGGCGTCGTTATACACGAGTATTTAAGATTTTCGAATACGTTTTCCTTTTAGGGTTTCATAGTCAAAATGGCACACGTACGGCTCGTTCCCAGAATAAGAAAGAAACGAAAGAAAGAAAAAAAACATTTATTTCGCTCACAGGGCACTGCAACAAATACAACAATATGCTTAAATCAATAAATAATAATTCGGTTTGGCATTAATCTAAGACTCATTAAATACACTGGATCCGTCTATGTGTGAATATTGCCTTATGAATGTAGTTTCCACAACAACAATAAAAATTTTCTTAAAGTTTCAACGTTTATCCTTCCCGTGCCAAAGGACTTCCTTTGTACCTACGTATTGTAACAAGTTTTACCGAGAATAAATTCCCAGACAGATGCTACAAGTAGACCCGAATAAAGATAAACACTGTATTATTCAGCAATACAAAACTCGTACAATTGTGTTTTAAGTTTCCAAAGTAATTAGTTTCCAAGGAATTTGCCTTTATTAACGAAAATGAACAAAGTTTTCGAGCATAAAACAAACTAAATGCTAATGGGAATAGTCGTTTTAAATTTTAAGATAGGTACTCGTATATTTGAAGTAACTTGGAATTTCAAGTGTAGGTATTCGTGGTTAAAATTCGTCATAATACACAAACATTTTCTGGTTAAGTTTGTTTGGTAACATAACAACTTGTGTTAACCCGTTCGCGACCCACTTCACAGCATGTTTTCAACAGACTTTAAAATGTGGAAGTTCTTAGTTTAATAGATAGTAAGTATTTTATTTTTGTTTCAATCTTTGTTTCCCACGAGCATTTGTCATTCGATTTGGATTTTTTTTATTAAACCTCCACAGCTCTTTTGATGGAATGCACGAAGAATTAAGGGTACTCCTCAAATATAAAAGGTATTATGGCAACTTTTATACAAGTTTTGCGATTATTTTAGGAGATCTTATCAAACTTTATTTCATTGAAGTCATTCTTTTAGTAAAAATGTTAGTGTATAGTATTCAGCTGCCTTACCATGAACTCTAATAAAATGTGTCATGTTCAGGACAGGTCAGCTTGTAGCTAAAACCTGACAGGAGTGTATTTTGTACCATGAACGTTTACCGACGACCTGCAATGCCTCTACTTCTGTCCCGCATCGGCCGCATCTTAGTCTATGACACTTGATTTGTACTAATTATGTTCTGAAATAGAGCGTTTTATCGGTTTACCGGTTTTCAAACGAATGCGTAATATTGATGTTTTTAAAAGTTTAAAATAACAATCTCAATTGAAGATTTTGAGATTTGTTATAAATACTTAAGTATTGTGATTTATTAACCTTTCGTTCTCTAAAATTACCAAAAAAATTATCGCTAAGTGATGCTTACATTTTTGAACGTAATCTTACACCACTTGACACTTGACACAGTGACATGTCTAAATGTCTATTAAAATGTGTGATTTATAATGCCGGTCACTCACATTCGCGCGAATACGCAAACCCACAAGTGTGGGACGACATTCGCGAATGATTATGCGAAGTTTTCGAGGCATTCGGGGTTTTCCAAGCTGTGTCGGTTTTTTGTCGCACGTGAAAGCGCGCGAACCTCGAACCTTCGTGTAGTCTCCCACACATTCGTGCGACCAGTTGCGCACACGACTAAAAAGGTGATGTATCTCTTAATTTTTCGTGGTTCGTGGCGTCTAATCGTACTACCATTTATTTTCTGTATTGAAAATGGATTTTAATGACAACAACATAATAACAACAGCAAGATTGAACATTCGTGAACATAGTGTAGGAGGAAGCGGAAATGGGCTTGTATTGTATACTCATATGCGAACCCATTTGCCTGACCACCCTTCACATATGTGCAAACATTCGTAAAAATGTCAAACATTTGCGCGCATGTGAGTGACCGGGGTTAGGAGCAATAATTTAAAAAGCATAAGTACAATGAATGTTTTTAAAATTTTCCAAACAAATGAAATTGTGATGATGGTGTATATGAAATTCGCCATGGCTGCATCCCGTCGCGTTTCATCATCATCAACGAAATAGCCGAAACAGGACAATAAATGTTACTTTCGGTGAGCTGTAATATTTTGACGTTAACATATGCCACTTTCTGATGTCAATACGTCAACAATCGCGTCATGGTACACGAATTGCAGGGCAGAAGATCATTTTTGAAGTCACGTGACCGCTGTCCTGTTACGGTGACGTGGTCGCTGGCTGCCCTGTGTTTTAGCCAGATCATGGTAAGATATAGCAGGACAGGCCAATTATCGGCTAATATTGACCTGTTTTAAGAGTTCATGGTAAGCCCCCAGATCCCGTAGTGTAACGTGCGACACTGTACGGAATGGGCTGCAAACCTCCCGCTCGCATCCGGCGCTGATTGAGCATTGTTCGCGCACGTGACTCAGTTAAGTCAATCTAGATGCATTAAATAAGCAAGTACAGGAGACGTTGGGAAACCCTATATCACCATCGCCATTGACTACACTATCTCCTGTAAACCGCGGAAAGTCGCTGACGAGAGATCTTTTATTGAAAGAAGGACGATGTCTAAGGACGATCTTTACGATCTCAAGATTCAGTTTAAAATGATGAAATACGTATATGTCAAATCGTAAGTAATAATGACAATTTTAATATCTGAGGTCATGTTCTTGAGCCGAGATCGATTAACGCTTCCCGCCCACGTCCGACTTTTTGTAGAAGAGATAATCGGGCCGAATTTTTCTTCCATATTATTTCTGACTGACTTTTTGTAGGACGTGTGCGTTGCTCCATTGCTATCAGTACGTTATATTTTTCTCCTACAAAAAATCGGTCACCGATTACCGGACGTGGGCGGGAAGCGTTAATAATACAAGCTTAAGTTCTACGTGTCTACGAAATCAAATATTACCCAATTGCAAACTGAGAGGCCTTATTGGAAGAATAACCAAACATACAAAGAAATTAAAGGAAATGAAACGGAATTCTGAAATTAACTTTGATATTCAGACTATTAATAAATTCTTGCCAAATATTTCTGAGTACTAAAACAAACTCCAAGCTATAGCGGGAAAATAAGTGTGTGCCAATTGAGAACTCTGAAAGTTCAGTGTTTTTAGAAGAATACAAAAATTATATCGTACAAGTTTAAGTTTTAAATTCACTATTGAAACAAGAACCCTGTATATTTGGGTGTATCGTATATATAGTGTACATACAAGAAGCACCCTTACTGAATATTTCCTACATTGAGATTCAAGTCACTCATAAAATTTAAACTAAAGGCATAGACCTATATGTATATACTACTAAAGGTTGTGATCGCTTTCGTTGCGTCTTCTCGATTCTGATCTAATATTCTTCAGACGAACTTTTTTTGACTGATAGTAAAGTGCTCAGAGCCCGTGATACAGGATTATGAAACAGCGACCGCATTTATCGCATTGGCTTTAGTAACAAGCAGAGAACGCGTAGCTGAACAAATTGAACGGCCATTTGCCACTCCGTTCAAATAAAACGAACGTAGAACAAACGTGCACTGTTCGACCACAAATCGGCGGCGGAATCTCCGTCGGTTAAAAATAGCGGACACGTCCGATTCAAGTGTTCGGTGTTCAGGTGAGACTTTCCTTTTATTTTCACGAAACAACGAATCGGATTTTTTTTGTTTTATTTCTCAATTCGTATCCCGTAACTGTGCCGTTTATTGCGATAGACGACAAAACGGTTCAGACGAGTAGTAACGTAGCGTGTCGACCAAATCCGGATCTGGGTTTGGTTTCTGCTTTTCATTATTGTGTCGGTTAATAGAACGCCGCCGAGCTATAAGGATTCCTTTGGAGTTAGTGGTATGTGTATCTATACAATGTATCTATACAATCTATACTCTATACAAATAAATAAAATTGGAGAGTCTGTTTGTAATATTAAAATAACCGCTTTTTACCAAGTGCATTTGGATGTATACACGGTACATATACCAAAACAACATTTTTCACAATTTTTGTCTGTCTGTTTGTTCCGGCTAATCTCTGAAATGGCTGGACCGATTTTGACGGGACTTTCACTGGCAGATAGCTGATGTAACAAGGAGTAACTTAAGCTACTTTTATTTTAGAAAAAAAAAATAGTTTGGTGCGATACGAAGTTCGTCGGGTCAGCTAGTTTACGAGTAAAGTTGTACTTATTATTTATTTACGAAAAAAGTTGGTTGTTTGTACACCTGTTGGCTATTAATGCAAATTTTAACGGTAAGCTTTCTCTGCTTTTATAAGTTTTAAAATTCTTTTAGTTACTTTTAAAATTGAAGCACATCGTAGCAAACTATTATGAAAGTATAATATATTTTAAGTTGAGCATAATCAGGCTGCCTTTTTTTCTTGTTACTTTTACTGAGCAAACTAACGTGGAATATTATCACCGGTAACACTAAATTTTCGATAATTATGTCACGTCCAGAGACATATTGTATGGACATGCTCGGTTCGCACTAACCGAACTCGCTTTGAAACAAACGTTGCAACTGCAAATATGTGTGTGTTCTATTGAACAGTGTTCCGGATGAGGCGTTCTCTGAGCGTTAGTTACACAGCACCGCCACCAGTTTGCCTTGATACCACTAGAAGTTCTAGTTTATCGGTTAGCTTGTTTAAGAGATATCTCACGAAGTATTTTAGCTTCACCGCCAATCTCTAGCAGAAGCGTAGTGGAGTATACACAATGGTCCCTTAACCGTGTGAAGAGATGTCTCATAGTGAACCGGTGTTGTTAGATGTAAAGTGAATAAACAATTTAGGAAGAATACTTGACGACTCAGTTGCCAGTTGGTCAGTATTCTATGCGAGTCAATATGCGAGTGTACTCTGCCACGCAAATTAATTAAATTAAGTTATCTTATAGAGTTATTAACTGAGCTCATGAATATTACTTAGTACAGATTGGCTAGTACTATTATCAGTTTTAATTTTGAGTCGCTTGACGACCCGTGTGGCGCAATGGTTACCAGGCTGGATCGCCGCACCAAGGGGCCTGGGTTCGATTCCCAGCGAGGCGGAAATTTGAATGATGAGTTTGAATTTCTGTTCTCGGTCTGGGTGTGACTGTCCTTGTCTAGTGTGTTGTCTGCTATGAGTGTGAAGTGTTATTTTATGAACCCAGATCTGCGTATTGCGTACTGTACTCGTATGTACGAGTATCACACTAGACGGCAAATTGCTATCTCGATGACAACTTAACAGCTCACGATTGTCCACCACCCATTGGACTAGAAAATCGTCGGTCGGTGACGATAATACATTTAATATAAAGCAATAACTGTCATAGAGGCTCTGAAGCAAAGCTCAGCTTAATAAAGCAAAATTTAATATAATGATTATTTTCACTTTACGACACGGACGTAATTAAAACAAATGTTTTTAGTAATAACCGTTAAACCCAAGCTTATTTCATTAGGTAAGTAAATTTGTGAACGAAAGATTGTTTGGAAAGCCAGTATTAATTGAAATTAATTCCCGGCATTGTCAGATTATTATTACCAAATAAAGCTACTACAGTTTCGGCTGTGAAATAGGTCAGGAGGAGCGCGCCGTCCGCGGCTACCGGAAGAAGCCATCGTAATGAACGCGAACTTAAATCAACGGTAATAGTAATAAAATAATGGTAGAAAAACGCCATGGATTTAAAAAACATGATTAACTGGACTGTACCTACGCGGCCCGCCGAAGGCCCTTGAAGGTACTCCAGGGTCGGGATACACGTTATAAGTTAGAATGTCCCGCCGATATATTAGGAATATGTGGTTCGGGAACAGTCGAAGCCAAATAGTTTTCGTACCTTGATGGTGTTTTGGTCTTCCAGGAGACGCCTCTCCACTTCAGCCTCGGAGCACTCGAAGGTAGCTTCAACGCCGGTGCCGGTGCACACCACTCACAATAAGATTCTTGTTGGAATCACACCTATCACTCCGATTACTCCCACGGGATCCCGGGTACAACGATTACAGAGACAGTTTACAAAGTCCAGGGAAGCAGACGAAATTTAACGTTTTCGAGTAAAAAAAACGAATCAGTTGTTTTCTCAAGCGCGCGCCGCGGCGATCCTTTCTCGACTGTTCTTTTTTCGGTCGTCTCCGATTGGTCCACTCTTCGGTCGTTATCGGGCGGCCGAGTCTTGTCGATGGCGAGTCCGCGAACCACGATTAAATCGGCGGGAGTTTTGAATTTAGAATAAGAGAATGAGCGAATAGCGAACATACCGCCCACCAAAATACCGCTGGTATTTTCCGGATTTAAAATAGATTGAATAAAATAGATAATGTGATACGATTAAATAGATACAATACGATATAGATAAAACGATATATAAGGTGTATATGAGTACTTACAACTAACTAAAAAGGTTACTGATGTTAAGTTACTTATTTGATGATTCTATAGGAAGAGGACACAACTTTACAAGTGGCCGCTTGATAAGGTTGTTTTGTGTATGGATAGTGGCCACACGAACAATGCCGTCTAGGCCCGGATGTAACTCGGTTACTCTTCCTAAAGACCAGTGCAAAGGAGTTCGAATGTCATCTTTAATGATTACTACAGAATTGACGGTTAACGGTTTTGACATCTTCGTCCATTTTGCTCGTTGTGTTAACGAATGTAGGTACTCATTCTTCCAGCGAACCCAGAAGCTTTGCACGAACGATTGAATAAGTTGCCAGCGGTTAAGCCGATATAATTTGACGTTGGAATGATCTAAATCTGGCACAGAAGTTAACGGTTCCATGGTCAAGAAGTGACCTGGGGTCAGAACATTTAGATCATTAGGATCTGCGCTTAAAGAACATAGCGGTCTAGAATTTAACACTGCTTCAATTTGAACGAACAAAGTGCTAAGTTCTTCGAATGTTAATACTTGATTGCCTACGATACGATGCAAATGCGATTTTGCAGCTTTAATCTGTATCTCCCACACCCCACCAAAATGGGCTGCTGAGGGGGGGTTGAATTCAAATTTAATATTTAGAGTTTGCGACGCCGGCTCCAAGGAAGAGAGATAGTTGCGAGCGCCGACAAAGTTGGTGCCACAATCCGCGTGAATAACGTTACAACGACCACGTCTACCTACGAATCTGCGCAAAGCAGCAACAAAGGCTTCGGTAGAAAGCGACGATACCACCTCAAGATGAACCGCCTTTGTTGCTAAGCAGACGAACAGACAAAGATATGCCTTATCCATCCTAGCACCGCGATGAGATCCGGCTTTGATTCGAAATGGTCCGCCAAAATCAACACCGACCACCGAGAACGGTTTGACCTGGTTAACCCGATACGCTGGAAGATCCGCCATGTACGGTTGTAACGGTTTCGGATTAGTTCTGTAGCACCGAATGCATTTAGACAAACACTTGCGAATAGCGCGTTTTGCTGATAAAACCCAAAAACGTTGCAGAATTAAATAATGAGTCGTGTTTTGTCCTGTATGACAATGCTGACGGTGAACCGACTCTATTAGCTTATGTGTGAAAGGATGATCACAAGGTAGTAACGCGGGATGCTTTTGTTCGTATTCGATACCAGCGCGTGAAAGCCGACCGCCCACCCTGAGGACACCCTCCTCATCTAAGAATGGATTCAATTTTCTTAACGGTTTGGGTAATGATTGTCTCGATTTAAGTTGTTGAATCTCAACAGGAAATGATACGGATTGGACGTGTTTTACGATTGAAATTAACGAGTTATAATTTTCGAGTTCAGTAGGCATTATGCTTCGATTATGATCACGCGAGTTTACAAGAAACCGACGCATGTACGATACGATACGAGTTATTTTGTCGAGCGACGAATAACGATTCAAAAGGTAATCGATTGGACTTAGTTGTTCAGTCACTGCAGGCTCAGCTACTAATGTGATAGAACGGCGTTCCTCAGCGCATAATATGGACTCTTCTGTAGCATCTAGATCAGGAACCTTCGAATGCTTTGGCCAATGATCTGGAGGTTGTGATAACCAGGACGGTCCTGACCACCACATTGTGTTGTTAAGTAAGTCATCTGGCAACTGCCCTCGTGAGCACACATCAGCAGGATTGTCAGCCGATACAACATGATGCCAGGAGTCAGCAGGAATAATATCTTGAATTATACTGACCCGATTGGCCACAAACGTATTCCAACGTGACGAATGCGAGCGAAGCCATGAGAGAACGACCGTAGAATCAGACCACAAATAAGTCGCATGAATGGGTAACTGGTGATTGTAAGTATCACGGACGAATTTGACAAGGTTTGCGAGCACCACAGCGGCACACAGCTCCAATCGCGGTAACGAAAGCTTCTTGAGGGGTGCAACTCGAGCCTTAGCACATAATGGCAGCACTTTGACAGAACCGTCATTAAAGAGGATACGAATATAAAGAATTGCCCCATACGCTAGCTCGGAACTATCACAGAAACCGTGAAGTTCGTACGCACGTACACGTTGAGCCGTGAGACAACGTGGCACTCTCAAGTCCTGTAGAACCTGTAACTGATCACAAAAGGCCTTCCAAACGCAAGCTATGTCCTCAGGAGCATTTTCGTCCCATGAAACACCCAATAGCCAAAGTTTTTGGAGAAGAATTTTAATTTTAATTGTTATAGGGCACAGGAAACCCAACGGATCAAAAACTTTAGCAATCTCGCTTAAAATGTTGCGTTTGGTACAGGAACGATTCGATGGCTTTACGTCAAATAAAAACGCATCAGAAACTGGATCCCACTTGAGCCCCAGCACCTTGATCGTTGATGGTTGATCGTCAGAGAACGATTTAGGATCAAGAAGACATTCTTCTGGAGGAAGATCTGACAACAACCGCGGTTCGTTAGTGGCCCATTTCCTTAGTTCGAAATGACCACGCTTAAATAGTCCTACGATTTGTGATTTGGCCTCTGTAGCCTCTTCTAGAGTAGCAAATCCCGCCGCAACATCGTCGACGTAGATATTCGAATTTAAAATTTGTTGAGCTAGAGGGAAGGTAGATCCTTCATCCTCTGCTAACTGTTTTACAGTTCTACAAGCTAGATATGGTGCAGATGAGACACCATAAGTTACGGTATTTAATTTAAATTCTTGCAGACATTGATTAGGTCCGGTTCTCCAAAAAATTCGTTGATAATCGCGTTGATCATCAGCTATTAGAATTTGCCTATACATTTGACGAATATCAGCCATAAAAACAACTGCGTGTAAACGATAATGAAGAAGCACGGCAACGATATTATTTTGTAGCTTAGGGCCTGTTAACAGCGTATCATTTAACGATTTGCCTTGAGAATCTTTGGCAGATGCATCGAAGACGACGCGAAGTTTGGTTGTAGTACTATCAGGTTTTAAGATGCAATGATGCGGAATATAGTATTTACCGTCGTTCATGTCTTTCGCATCAACTAATGTCATGTGACCGGATTCCATGTAGTCCTTCATGAACTCTGAGTACTGTCGGTGTAAGTCGGGATCGCGTGAAATGCGACGCTCAATGGCATGAAACCGCCGAAGTGCGATGTCGCGAGAACCCTCAAATATCGGTTCAGTACTGTCCTTGAAAGGAAGTCTGACGATATACCTACCCGAAGAGTCACGGCTGTATTCCGAGGTGTAACGCTGTTCGCATGTGATTTCATCTGGAGTGAGAGTTGAAGCTTGCGGAACGCTATCAATCTCCCAGAACCGCTGAACAAGAGAGCAGAGCTCACTGTCGGGTTTAGATGAGAAGTGAAGGAGCGAAGAGGTCACCAGAGACGTTCGACCTAATAATAACCAGCCGAAGACGGAGTTGAAGGCGACAGGTTGGTTGATAGTACCTTTTACGCGTTGAATTAAGAGCGAGTCCGCGAATACATCAGCGCCTAACAGGATATCGATAGGTCCTGGAATATCGAAGCCAGGATCCGCTAACGGAAGGGATTTGATATGAGACCAACCCACGGTATTAAGTTTAGCTATTGGTTGATCACCGCATATAGTAGAAATAACGTGTAAGTTAACGTTAAACAAATGTTTGTTTTTAGATGCAATAGAACAATTTACTAAGCCGAATGTATTAGCCGCAACGCCTCCTAAGCCATTGATATTGGTTACGCATGGAATTGACTTAAGATTTAAGCATTGTGCTGCGTTCTTAGTAATAAAGTTGTTCTGACTGCCCGTATCGAACAATGCACGGAATGAGTGATATTGTCCGTTCGAATCTTCCACTTGAATTATTGCTGTAGCAAGTAACACAGTCGAATTAGGAAACGATTTAGAAACGCAAGTTAAGTTCGGATCTTTTGCTATTAAAGCGACTGACTGGGAGTCAGCGCCAGCAGTTTTACTGTTGTTAACAACCTCACCACCGCGATCCTTATGAAGTAACGTATGATGTTTATGTTTACACTTCAAACAACGAAATATAGATACGCAATCTTTTATTTGATGAGAGGACTTTAAACAGTTAAAACACCAACGATTTGTAAGTGCGATCGACGTACGTTCATCTACGGATTTGTTGAGAAACGATTTGCATTGAGAAATGGAATGACCATCGGAACAAAATGAACATTTAGAATTAGCCCTTTTGCTTAAATTACTTGAAACGTCTTCAACTTTATTTTGTGTATTTACGATATTCGATTTCGCGGAATTATCGGATACTAGTGTGTGCAGTGCCTTCGGACGCTTAACAAACGTATTGGTTGAAGTTTTAGGTATTTCTTTGAAAGACCGAGTCACCTTACTGACAGTAGTAAAATGGCTATCGCGCATTTGTGCCTCGCACTTCGAATGTAAAAATTGTTTTAATTCAAAAAAGGTAGGACACTCCGTATAGCCACATTTCTCCTCAAATTCGCGACGCATTTTTGAATCTAGTTTTGATAAAATATGATACACCATAACAAAGTCCCAATGCTCAACCGGTAGTTTTAATTTTCTCAGTATACTTAAGTTTTCATCAATAATGTCTAGTGTCTTACGAAACTCAGTCGCGTTTTGAAAATTAAAGTTAATATTTAAAATGTCTCGCCAGCATGTGAATGCTAATTCGCGCTTATTTTGATAACGTGCGACTAAAGACGCATATGCATCCGCGTAGTGATCACTCGTGACCGGAAAGGTACGCACAAGCGATAACGCATCACCGTGCAATGATGACACTAGATAATGAAATTTCTCAACATCCTTCAGTGACGGACAATCATGAATTAGCGCGTTAAAGGAATCAATAAATTCAGGCCAGAGTTTAATATCACCCGAAAATGTCGGCAATTGTATTTTCGGAAGTCGTATACGCGATGATGATGGTGTGCTGCTACATTGAGGAGAAGTCTCCGACGAATTTAAAGTGAACCGTGTGAAACGACGATGAAGGGACATCACTTGAAAGTAGGTGTCATCAAAGCGAGTTCGAATTTCATCATCGTCAGCTTTACCGTCCTTATCATCATCAGCATTCCCGGATGAGCCCAACAGCTCGAGAATCGAAAAATGTGCAGACTCAAACTCTGCCGTCCATTTATCGAGTTGATCGCAATACGAAAGAAATAGATCGATTTGATTTTCGTCGTGGCGCGCCGAGACACCCACTTCGCAAGCCTTCAAAACACGATTCAACGCTATGGTCCGTTTTCTACGTAACATCGGTAAATGTTGAACAGTGTAACGTTCGGATTCAACATGTTTTGATTTTGAGCGACTTAACTTATAAGTACCACGCTTTGTATTAAAAGACATTGTTACGTATTGCGATTAAATACTAGCGTTACGGTCTTGTGTATAGTAATGTCTTTAAACGATAGCAAAAGTATGTTATAAGTTTATTAATAACAATGAAATTGGTCGTAGCCGATAAGGTTATGTACTACGGTGCGTAGCACTGTAGCTCGCTGTGATCTACGACTTGCTACGGCGTTAGACCCGTGACGATTTGATTTGAAGAACCTGTTTACAAAATAACTTATTACGTTCTAGAATTTAAGATTGAATATAAGTTACGACAGCCGATGGATATATATAAACACCGATAAGTTAAAGGAATAGATTGTTTATATATGATCTGAAGCAACTACAATTCACCGTATATCGAATACAAATAGATCAAGTTATTTCGTAAGCAGTTAATGAATGCAGCGGGCGCGCAATGATAATCGCACTGACTGAGCCGCGGTGAACGGATGGGTACCTATCGCTTATACCGTCGGCGCAGTCAGAACGTGTACGTGTGAGAGAGAGATAGATCGATCCCAACGAATGAATCGTTAACTTTAAACCAACTCCGCTTAACACAACGAAATAGATACAAAATGGCGGTATACTTTTATGAAGTTATGAACTACTTGTAAAAATGTAATTATGCCAGATGACGTATGATGTAGTTATAACACATAAAATACTATTATAATTGGGTTAGAGTATATGAAATATATATTTAAAATACTGTTAACGTTGTGAATTAAACAGAACTTTGTTAGATTTCGATACAAAAAATACCAGCGATATTATGTTCGTTGAAACACAACTCGAGTGCAGCCAAAGGACAGCTCCCGATCCCGGGTTTCGGCACCAAAAAGGATGTACCTACGCGGCCCGCCGAAGGCCCTTGAAGGTACTCCAGGGTCGGGATACACGTTATAAGTTAGAATGTCCCGCCGATATATTAGGAATATGTGGTTCGGGAACAGTCGAAGCCAAATAGTTTTCGTACCTTGATGGTGTTTTGGTCTTCCAGGAGACGCCTCTCCACTTCAGCCTCGGAGCACTCGAAGGTAGCTTCAACGCCGGTGCCGGTGCACACCACTCACAATAAGATTCTTGTTGGAATCACACCTATCACTCCGATTACTCCCACGGGATCCCGGGTACAACGATTACAGAGACAGTTTACAAAGTCCAGGGAAGCAGACGAAATTTAACGTTTTCGAGTAAAAAAAACGAATCAGTTGTTTTCTCAAGCGCGCGCCGCGGCGATCCTTTCTCGACTGTTCTTTTTTCGGTCGTCTCCGATTGGTCCACTCTTCGGTCGTTATCGGGCGGCCGAGTCTTGTCGATGGCGAGTCCGCGAACCACGATTAAATCGGCGGGAGTTTTGAATTTAGAATAAGAGAATGAGCGAATAGCGAACATGGACCATAAATCTTTTTTCAAATTGAAAAAAGTGGCTGGCATTTTCAACTATTTTATTACTGGACCCAATGCTTTTAAGGTTTATAGTGAATGCATTTTGGCTCGCGTTCATTGATCGTATGCTTTTCATTCCCACTCGTGTACACTCGAGGCGACATGTTCTACTTGCGCAAGATATTCACGACTCCTATTGAGGTAGAATGTGTAACTGAGTGATAATTATATCTGTACAGATAATTCTCTATAGGTACTCCATGGTATAAGATTATGACGCAATAATTTGATCCCCAGTAGCAAGTTTAATTATGATGGGATTTGGATGGTCTTGTGGTTACTGTAAAAAGCTGTTACTCGCTTCCTTCATGTTCTCCATTCACATGAATTCACGTGGTGACAATTAATCATAAGGGAAAAGATTGAGTAAATGAACATTGTCTGATTGTTTCATTGCCTGATGGAAAAAGATATCGGTATCTCTCATCATCATTTATCATCAACATTCAACAGTTTCATACTTTCAGAAACCATAGATAGCTCAACAACCTATCGAAATGGATAAGTTTACGCTTGATTGCCAATTATTAACTTTACTACAATTCCTCTATTACGATATTGCTTGTTAAAATTAATTTACTTGCCACTAGCAAATTCACAACAGTATTTCAGTTCAATTTTTCTTTCAGAAGTTGCTTCTCGTTTTACATTTTTCTTAAATTAATCCTTATCCTATTTCCAGATTCGTTTCGTAACAATACCCATCGTGTTTTTTGTTTCCATTACCTCGTTTCAATTGACGTCATTGTTTGTTCTTTCGAACCGTAAATTTTATTCGTTGCTAACAATTTTATTATTAGTGTATTCGCTTACATCGTTGGAAATAATTCTGTTTCAATTCGAATGTAGGTTTTTTGTCTTTATTCGAACCGCGGTTCTCACTGAGTCTCGGTTTATTTGAAATCTTTTCAAAGGAATTTGGTTTTTGCTTCGATGGTTCTTGCTCTTGTGGTTTTTTACTGGTATTGTTACGATTCTTTCGATTGTCATTGACTATTACGTGTTGTGCTTTTATGGTAATTAGAGTATTGTACACACAGACGCTTATGCAATAATAGAACAATTTATGTATCGTATCATTATGTAATTCGTTACCCATCAATATTTCCATTTTTTACTTTTGAGGTAAATGTGAATATCGATCTCTTAACTGGTCGTAATCATGCGCCTGTCTTTTTGTCTCATTGCTCTTCCTTTTGTCTGCTCAATAATTATTATACTCACTCATTTACTCTGCTAAATCAAAACATTTACCGGTTATCTTAAATCTAAAATCTATCCTTGTTAGGATTCTAGTGATTTTCTTATAAATTTTTCGCGTCACCACTCTTTAAAAGAAAGGTGAATAAAATGCTTTTAGCGTATAATTTTTTCATAACTCTTTATGTAGGTGTATAACAAGTTTTCAGTCGTGTAGTTTTGTAAAACGTAGACGTGCGAGTGATCCTTTTACGGTACCGTTTTCATTTAATTTATGGATCCTAAAATGAGAAAGGAGTTTCAGCGTAGAAAAGTACTATAAATAACGTGTGCATTCAACCTTAGTTGCAAAATTACACAATGTCTTTAAGAAAGTTCAGAACCAACAGCTCGTAAATGGATATTTAAAGTTTAGTTTACAGCACACGCTACAGGTATCTTGGTTAACTTCACTTAACGTTTTATTACTTTGTAAAGTTATAAGTATTGAGTTATAAGTAATTGCTAAGGGTATTAAGGTTTTTCCACCGAAGGTTAAAACTTTGCTTAAATGTAAAGAGGGTTTTCCGGTGTTCGATTAAATTCAATTACTGCATGTGTCATAAGAATGGCGTGGAGTGAAAATACATATACTTCTACTTATACGAGTAATGCTGATGTCTGCGTAAGATGTTACTTCTTGCTATATTTTGTGGGACTCCGAGTGCATTTTTACGGTTTCGTAGTCAAAACGGAATTGAGTATGAGTTCTGAATTTCAAAAAGATTTTGTTCCTTAGATGTTTCCTCGCCAAGAGGATTAGGATTGTCTAAATACTGATAGCCTGAGTCACAAAGCTAGAATATATAAAACATACGGTTTGTGACCAGAGAGCCGCAGTCTACAGTTAGTTGTTGAAACCAATCGCCAGCAACACAAGTAAAACTCTATAGTTTATACTAGAAATTTCTTGTAGTTCCGGAAGCTGGAAAAATAAAACCTTATCCAGCAAACTACACTTTACCTGTTCCAATGCTTCATAGACGAATCATACATATACCTAATACTAGAAGTAAACAAGCCACAAGTTTATTAAAACTTACAAATTCAAACTTTAAAAGCAGTAATAGCAGTATAAAGAAGAACCTTCAAGTACGTGAGCATGAAACGGTTGTTGCGAAAACTGAGCGCTGTAGCGCTGCAGCGTTGTCTTCAGAAGAAAGTTTGCAGCTAACAGTTTGTGAATGGGCGTTTAAGCTGAATTATGGTGCTCAGCGATAATAGTTTTTAAGCGATGTTAAGTTTTGTGCGAACTTCTAAAAACAGGATGAGCGTGAAAGTGTAAGTTTCAAGTGTTTTATGGAGCTGGAAGTTTCGTAATATTAACGGTACTCTGTACATTACACGGCATGGGGCATAGGATTAATTTCGAACAAGGATGAATTATTAAACAAAGGTAAAGGTCACTTTTACCACCTTTGCCACCTTTGCTGGTAAGATAGCGGTCAAAGCCGGCCATAACTTAAATTATTCTGTAACACCGAAGGTATCAACGAAACATTGCAGTCTTCCAGGGCAAATTCTTTATTTATTATTATTCAATAATTAGATTGAATAGGTAATATACTTTAGTATATCGATAGTCCAAATGATGCATGTTGAGTACTACCTATGTGTAAATTACATATTTAAAGTCAATTGTACATCATTCAATCTAAATGATCTATATATATAAAATTGAAAAGCGACACACCGCTGATTAAACAAAAAATCTCAGAAACTGCCGAACCGATTAAGATGAAATTTGGCAAGGAGATAGTTTATGCTAAGGAGACGTCCACTAAGAACGGATTTTTGGAAATTCATCCCCTAAGGGGTACAAATAAGGGTTAGAAGCCACTTTCATACAAACCAACTTTCTTAGTTTTAGATTTATAAATTTGAAAATTTTTATGTAGGTTTATAGTAATAAACAAAAGCTAAATTTAATATATTTTTTTGGAAAATCATCCCTTAAAGGGTTAATTTACTGAATTGAACTTAGTAGGCAACTTCGTCATTTTTGAAGTTAAAAACATGAAAATTTACTTATTAGCTCCAGACTAGAAACAAAATTTGCAAGTATTATGTTTTTTTGGAAAATCATCCCCTAAAGGGTTAATTAAGAGTGCGAAAGTTAGTATGGACACTTCGTCAGTTTTGAAGTACGAAGGGCGAAAATTTGTATATAAGCTTATAGTTAGACACAAAAAATAACTGTATCACTGTTTTCTCGAAATTCATCCCCTAAAAATAGGGGTTGGTAGTCAACTATATACAAATCAACTTCGCCAATTTTAGAGTTATAAATATGAAATTTTGTATGTAAGTTTATAGTAATAAACAAAAGTTAACTTTAACAATTTTTTTCGGAATATCATCCCTTAAAGGGTTAATTTAGTGAATTTAATTTAGTATGCAACTTCGTCATTTTTAAAGTAAGAAGGGTGAAATTTTGTATATAAGCTTATAGTTAGACACAAAAAATAACTGTGTCACTGTTTTCTCGAAATTCATCCCCTAAAAATAGGGGTAGGAAGCCATTTACGTATAAATCAACTTCGTCAGTTTTAGACTTATAAATATGAACATTTTTATGTAAGTTTATAGTTATGAACAAAAGTTAATTTTAACACGGTTTTTTTGGAAAATATCCCTTAAAGGGTTAATTTAGAGGATTTAATTTAGTACGCAACTTCGTCATTTTTAAAGTAAGAAGGGTGAAATTTTGTATATAAGCTTATAGTTAGACACAAAAAATAACTGTATCACTGTTTTCTCGAAATTCATCCCCTAAAAATAGGGGTTGGTAGTCAACTATATACAAATCAACTTCGCCAATTTTAGAGTTATAAATATGAAATTTTGTATGTAAGTTTATAGTAATAAACAAAAGTTAACTTTAACAATTTTTTTCGGAATATCATCCCTTAAAGGGTTAATTTAGTGAATTTAATTTAGTATGCAACTTCGTCATTTTTAAAGTAAGAAGGGTGAAATTTTGTATATAAGCTTATAGTTAGACACAAAAAATAACTGTATCACTGTTTTCTCGAAATTCATCCCCTAAAAATAGGGGTAGGAAGCCATTTACGTATAAATCAACTTCGTCAGTTTTAGACTTATAAATATGAATATTTTTATGTAAGTTTATAGTTATGAACAAAAGTTAATTTTAACACGGTTTTTGTGGAAAATCATCCCTTAAAGGGTTAATTTAGAGGATTTCATTTAGTACGCAACTTCGTCATTTTTAAAGTTAAAAACATGAAAATTTATATATTAGCTCCAGATTAGAAACAAAATTTGGAAGTACATATTACGTTTTTTTTGGAAAGTCATCCCCTAAAGGGTTAAATGAGAGTGCGAAAGTTAGTATGGACACTTCGTCAGTTTTGAAGTATGACGGGTGAAAATTTGTATATAAGCTTATAGTTAGACACAAAAAATAACTGTATCACTGATTTCAAGAAATTCATCCCCTAATAATAGGGGTTGGTAGTCAACTATATACAAATCAACTTCGCCAGTTTTAGAGTTATAAAATATATGATTTTTTTTATGTAAGTTTATAGTAATAAACAAAAGTTAACTTAGATTTTATTTTTTTCGGATTATCATCCCTTAAAGAGTTAATTTAGGGGAATGAACTTAGTAAGCAACTTCGTCATTTTTTAAGTTATGAAGGGACAGGGAGCAGGAGAGGGAGAAGGAGCGGAAGAAGGAGATAGAGAGGGACAGGGAGCGGGAGAGGGAGTGGGAGCGGGACAGAAATCGGGAGAGGGCGCGGGTGTGGGCGGGAGTGGGACTGGGAGCGATAGAGGAAGAGGGAGAGGGATATGAAGTGGGAGAAAGACCTCGAGCGGGAAAGGGAGAGGGAGAGGAATATGTGGTGGGAGAAGGACCTCGAGCGGGAAAGGGAGAGGGAGTGGGACAGGAAGAGGGAGAGCGAGGGGAGTGAGACAGGGAGCGGGAGAGGAGAAGGGACAGGGAGCGGGAGAGGAAGCGGGCAAGGGGAGAGAGGGAGATGGAGAGGGAGAGGGAGAGGGAAAAGAAAAAAAGTTAATGTTGTTTACTATTCCAAACCCGCTCCCGGAGGAATAATCTGTGATTGTATCGTAAGTTTCAGTATGTAAATTCCTAAATATAAGTACTTCAATTTAAATTTTCTTTTGTAAGGGATAATAAATAATATGATAAGCATAATTTCCGCGTGCGAAGCTGCGGGCAACAGCTAGTAAGACGTATAAATTAATTATTTATAAATCTATTTACGATTATAGCCACGAGAAGGCACAAGGAGCTCATGAGAGAAGTTCTAGCTGGTCGCGTGCTAAGTAATCATTTGAGGCTCGCGTTTCTCCCGCTTAATCTTTCTTTACGGGGTTGTCAGCGGACCCCCATTTCTGCAACCTGTAATATTGTTCTCCAAGTAATTTAGTGCCGCAATATTTTTGTTGAGAAACGGCGCTCGTTAAATTGTTCCTTGTAACAGGTAAATTAGATACTGCGGCTGTTTAGATGGGGAGATATATTTTATTTATTTAATAAGTAGTTTAGTTTGTGTTGGGTATTATTATTTAATGCCGGAATAATCGTGAATCGAGTATTTATTGGTTTTTAAACGAAGCCTAAAATAGTGGTCGGTAGAAAAACGAGCAGTGGAGTGTAGATCTCAATCTACACTCCACGCAGAACAAGAACAACTCTCAACTGATTTGAGATTTCCTTTCTGAAAAAACAATAAACAAATGCACACACTAATGAGAATCCTTACTCCTGTTATTCGACGCTGCACAGATCCAGAATGGTTTATGTTCTTGTACTGCGTTGACATCAGTTCTTTAACTTCACCTAGTCGCTTGGAACAATTTTATAATGTTTTACGGCCGAATCAACAAATTATAAGACACAAAAATAATTACGGCCACACGTGAATAGACTGTGTTCCGAACTCGACAGCACGGACCGAACAGCAGGTGGCTCTCGTGCACTAAAAAACTAAAATCACTTCGGAACCCTAAAAAGGAGGGTATAAATTCTAGAACCCAAATTGGGTACTCTTCAAACACTGTTATTATTCTCCAGGTTTATAATAATATATCAATCCAGTTATTACACGAAAATTTTGGCATGGATGCCACGCCAATTTAAGATCTTTGGGATCTTTTTAAGACACGTGGATAATTATCACGAAACTATCACCCTGCACTGCTGATAGGTAGACTATTTATTTGATTTATTGCAATTAATAGCAAATTTTTCAGTTAAACTTTTAGGTACCATTCTAATTTATTCTGAAAGAGAAAGTTTTAAACTTCTATAGTCGTATTAAATAGTTATCAGAAAATGGCTTTTGTAATAAGTAGTTTTCAGTTTGATCATGCGTTTTTAGAATTTTTTACATGCGTTATTGTAAATGAAATAAGATTATTTTATTCCTAGTTATTCATGCAGTTTTACCTGGCCAATGATTTACCTCGCTTGCAGACAAATTCCTTCTTAAATCGCGTGATCCTTCATAATTTATATAGGTACTGTAAAATACTGGAATTGCTTGAACATGCATCGTTAATTTCGCCTCAAGTCTTAGGTTAGTCGAATTTACTATCTAAGACTGTTATTTTCGCTTAATTCAATCTTTGGTCGTTTCTTCACCTGAATGACAAACCACTTTTTTGAAACTGTGGTAGAATAAAAAAATCATAAGTGTATTGTTAAATTACCCATATACAAAAAGATATTGAATTTCAGTCTAATATCTGTACCAGTACAGTTCAACCTGATGTAATATTAAATTTAAATAAAAAAGCCTTATAAAAGGAAAAAAGGAAACAAAAGATAAAATAATTTTCATGCCTACGACATATCTAGACGAATAACGATCTCTAGATTGTTGGGCTCACTAGGCTACCACGTTCCATAGGTATTAGGAACATACGGCGCGGTGATATTCCCATATTTTACCCCGCCTCGGGCCATATCCCGTAATTTGAGCCTATTAATCATTGGCAACAAGAACAAATGATTAATCTTCCGAATATCTATCGCAATGTTTTTGTGGGATTTCTTTACGGAGCAAATTACGCGGGTAATGGTCAGGAATGGATTATTGTACAACTTTAATGATTCGGATTGATCTGGAAGCAGATGGGTTATTTCAAATGTTTGCTGTTTTTAACCGACTTCAAAAAAGGAAGAGGTATTCAATTCGAATGTATTTTTTTATGCTTCTTAGGTAAGAAGCATAAAAAAATACATTCAGAATTGGGTGAACCGATTTTGATGTTTCTTTTTTTAATCGAAAGCTGGTGCTTGTCATGTAGCCCCACTAAAAGTTGAGTTATCCTATGCAGTAATAATTTAATATCAGAGCCAAATAAACTCGCAATAAAGATTTCATTTAAAAATAACATAATTCTTACTCCATTCAAATTAAAACGACAATAAGTTCATATTTCAGAATAACGTCCCTACAAGTTCTATTGCGTAAAACTGCCCAATCTTCCAATTCACAAAGCAAGCATTGCAATTGTATAACAAATCATTTTGTCTGTTTCACTGCCCGCAATAAGAGAACATTAACATTTTGCTGAGTAAATTCACTGAGGGCCTAAGTCGAAAGTGACCGCTCCATCGTAAGTGATCGGTGCAATGAGGTATTATTCAAACATGGGAGCAAACTTCAGCTATGGTCGTGGTAAAATTTCTTGAGTCGTATTTCGGAGGACAAATGAACGAGTGTTTTCGTATTTCGATGAATCTAATTTTGATATATAACAACGTATCATACGTATGCAACATAATAATTTAAGTATCTCAGATTGAATAAAAAGTGGAAAAATGACATCGATGTCAGATGTCAACATAAGAATGCGAACTTTTTTAATAATACATAATTTGATTCCTCGCTTTACTTGCTTTCGTTTGTTCGCTCGTAGTAAGACAGCCAGCTTATTTCCAGAGCGTTTGTTCACTTCAGAAATAAATGAACTTGGAAAAGATAATTTCAGTTTCCATTTTTGTTTTGATTTACTCTTAACAGCTTTCCACTTTGTTTTTGAATTACATTGGCTCGAGAAGGATTACTTGGGTTTGTTTAAAATGTTTTAATTTTAACTAGAATTATGCTGTATTTCAAACACAAATAGTTGAATTGTAATATAAATTGAATTCACAGATTGTTTTAACTGTTTGTTCTGTATTCTGAGTGACTGTGTAAAAAATGTATTTTTTCTTATCGCGTGCGAGTTTTACGACAAAAAATATTTTATGCTTAAAGCTCACAAAATGAGAATGAGAGAATTTTCATGATAATTAAAGCCATAAAAAATATTTTCTAAGAATTTCTGATACATGATCTCGAACTAAATTACTTGAAATTGGCAAAGTCCCCCTTACAACCACACAACCACCTGGGTACCAAGGTCCCAAGTTTGATGTCCAGCTGGGGCAGACATTAATTTGAGAGACATGTTTGTTCTTGCGTAGTGAAACTCCAATTCGTAAAAGTGGTTCAAAAATATAAACTAGAAAACTGTGTTGTATTTTTATGTTTACAAAAATATTTATTTACATAAATCGGCGGCATTGCGACTTTATTAATCGCAACTAATTCATACCGGAAGGTACTCAACTATTCACTGGAATGTAACTGCTCTGACATGGCTCTGACAAGTTTCTTGTCCGTTTCTAATCAATGTTATGCGCGGACTTGCATGACACAATTTGCTGGAAAGGACTTAGCATGAATAATTTGAAGTTTCTTTAAAATGTTATGAATAACTTATGGGATTCTTTTGGTATTCTTAGCACGGCGTAGATCAAAACACAGGGATCGCAACACCGATTCGGTCAGTTTTGAAAATAAATAATATATTATCATTTTAATAAATACTACTTAAGTAGTGTTATAAAGTCACAGAAGTATTAACACAGAAAATAAAACAGGATTTTTAAGAAGAATCCTAAAACCATAAATTCCAGAAAAAGATGCATGACATTATGACATTATGATGGTTATTATCTAGTAATGATGTCAATAATGCCAACAAGGGCGTCAACGATGGTTGATATTGTTCATTGGCTCTCTGGTTTAACATTGCACCTAAAAGAGTTTTTTTCACTGTAAATTTAATGGAGGAAATAGCAACCCAGTTAGATACAGAACTTTACCTAAATGCAAATAGAACATTGTGGCTTATAATTAAAATCCCAATTCAATTATCATACAACAAAAAGGTACACTTTAATTAAACCGTATAGTATTAATCTTAGAGAAAATTAAAGGACCCGGACCCTTGCGGGTAGAGGGCCCCTATTTATTATTTCAATCCCGATATCGTGGCGAGGGGTATGACAAAAGCAATTGTAAACAGACAACATTTTTAACTGTACGGGTGCGGATTACCAAGATGTTGTTACATAAATAAACGTTTTTAGAGGCTAGTTTATTGACATATGAATACATGGCTGCAAACCATTAATGGCTCACTACAGGTTGAGGGAATTCCTTAAATAATATAGGTATGGCGATGTAGATATACTCGTATGTTTTTCTTCAGTTCTTTGAAGTCGGTTATTTTCTTCAGTAAAATTTATTATGCCGTTTGACAGATTACGCTAATAGATTTCTTCTAGTCTTATAACTGCAACTGCAAATGAGCTAACGATAATCCTGTGTTAAGACTCGTTGGTTTGGTTATGTACCGTCCGGTAACATCTACTGGCAAATAATTACGAAAAAAATATAAAAATATAAAAACACAGTATTCCCAAGCAACTGAGTAGAATCTCCACCTTATATTTTATTAACCTCGCAAACTCCGTACAATTTGGACTCATTAAAAACTTTAGAATTAAGGCTGGTTTTGTTAGCTCCACGTACGGGTAAAGTGAAATAAAGAGGTTTTTGTGTGTGCCTTAGTTTTAGCATTAAAAATAATTGGTTCTTACATTTTTGAACTTATACTTCTTATGGGTCGTTTGGAAAAATTATGACTAAAATTTTTATGATGCGACAGCCAAAATTTGACATGATAAAGATACATAATACTAGGCGCACAACACTAGTAGTTGTCTTGGATTGATTGCGCGCCGGGTCGTGGGTGCGAGCGAGTAGGACGTGGTTTTTTTGTATAATTATATTGATTTAAGTTTTAGAACACTTTAATTTATTGTATCTATGTTTTAGAAATAGATATAAAAATACATCTTTACAATATTTTGGATTATATGTATTTCCTTAACCTTTCCCTTATTACCTGCTATTGACTATCGACCCTATTTAACGTTACACGCAACACTAGAAGTATGAGCGAGAGATCCGATTTGCCTATAAGTGTGAGTGAGAGGTCTGATTAAAATGATTTATGACTCAGTTCGCACGTTTGTAATGGCCCAAGTATAGAGCATGCTGGGGGTTGAGTACGAGTGAGAGGTACTTATAAGAAAGAGGTAAGGATAACTTCTTAAGTGTATGTGTACGTGTGTATGTATATGAGTGTGTTTTTCTGGTATTTTAGTTTGTCTTTCTTTATGGCTGTCTGAGTGTATGTAGCTCTAAAAACAGACACTACAAATGCAATGGTATCGATCCCAAAAACTCTTCACAACAATTTGGTAACATAACGATAATGTTTCTCGAATCGCAGAACTACATTACTTTAAATTTTCCGCTCCAACAGACACCTTCAGCGCACGTCTATTTCAAATGAAGCTGTAAACAAAAAGTCCTTAAGGTTCGTTACCAGAATCCAGCCGTGCCAGCCCCGGCGCTAGACGGACAAGTTTTACGACATAGTTAGTCAACGAGCAGTGAGCACAGCGGACACTCATTACCGCAGCCGGGAAACTTCGGACGTCCCCGACTGAATTAGTCATCGTTATGAACTCTCCGAGGAAATGGAGCGGGTAAATAAAAACGGACGCCAAAGACGCTTTTTTGCGAAACTCAAAAAGACGTACACACCTCGTCCATTTTTATCAGTTTCCCGAAGCGAGTAGGGCCGCAGGGGGCGCTAGTTTCAAAGTAATCTGATATTATCTACAACGAGCTCGCGGTGAAACGAGATCCACGCAAACCAACTTCATTTTGCTAATGAGTTTTCTTCTCGCCAAACAAACTCCGCGCAGGAACTTCTTTGAGCCGTGGTTGATATGATTCACTATTGAGTTACTTCCCTTGAACATGTATCAAGACACACGACAGCGTGTCAAAGTTCGTCCAAACGAAAAGATGGATGCAAAGACCATATTATTATTATATATAACTTACGATAACTTTTGTTATTTTATGTCTTAGTTGTTATTATGTTGTTATTTCGCAAAATCAAACCTAGTAGCTGTGTTTTAAGACGGTGCCTAGCGTAATGAACAATAACTAGAAACTTACTTTACTGTTGAAAGTCATTATGTTTTCCTTTTTCATTTTGAAGGCGGTTCATTTTTTTACTAAAAACTTTATTTTTGTCCTTGAATTGATCGTGTCTGACCCAACATTAGTAACAGACAGTAAATTAACCGCTTCTTATTTCCACATTAATAAAACGATTCAATAAAATAAAATACATTCACAGTCCAATGAGTCGTAAAACGAGGTTTACAGGCGCTTACTGTCACTTGCATCCTTCATGAAGCCATCTTTTTATATCCGTGCGCCTCGCCTGCATTTCACCCGCATAATATGCACGTATTTTCTCGCATTTGCTATTATTTTCCAGCATTTGCCGCTCCAGTTTTTCGCTCATCCTCCGGTACCGCGTTTTATTGTATTCGTTTTGAAGAACTTTCATTTTATTTTATTCATTGAGTCGTCATAACGTATGTGACCTTTGAAACCGACATCACTTTGTTTTCTTTTGTTTGGCTGGATCTAACTGGATGTTTTCATAGAAAAACATAATAAACTCACGTATAAGAACAGAGTGACTATTTAAATATAACTAAGCGAATACAATACTTATAGAATTGTAATCGGTCTTAACAACCTAGTTGGGCCTTAGATTTCTACATAGTTTTTACATGCTACACTCGACTGGCCAACCATCTGAAAAACCATCGTGAGGAAAATCCCAAGACTTCTTCAAGTGTTCTCAAAGACTTGTGCTCCAAGTCTCCCAAGTACACTCGTAAAAGTAAAAGTTTGCCAAGATGTTACTCTATCGAACTCAAACTGAAATCATTTATTTCATGTAGGTATTAATAATACACTTATTAACGTACTATATTTATTCTATTACCACTTCGGAAAGGTACTTTGTCACGGAGGAGAAGAAATGGCGAAATTATCGTCTTCGCCTCTCCCATTTTGAAGAGACAAATAAAAGTAAAAGACGTAGAATGCTTTCGATGTGAAAGGGATTTCATCCTGTAGATTAAGCCAATCTCTTCTGCATGTTGCATGCAGCTGAACAATGAGCTTGGTTATGACGAACGGGTCCTTATTATTGAGCAAATTTTTAAAGGTAAAAATAAAGTTTATCCTTCTTAATTCTCCGAAGAATCCTAACTTATTCTAAGGCAAAGTCTACGTGGGGCTTAATAGTAGTTTCTTACTGGTTTCTACTTTTTGTATTTTTTATTTTCTTTATAATTGAGTAGATGTGTCTTTCGAAAGCAAGTTCTTGCCACTTCTTGCTACTACTCAAGTGCTCATCGAAAGCAGCCCCCACTATAATATCTGCTCTCCAATTCAGTAACTGAATAAAAAAATACACTAAACTTATTTTTGCCACCTAAATTGCCATCGTTGGCCACTCTACTTCCTTATCAAAGAATACCGAAATCTGTATAGAAATCATACAGTCAAGGATAAGCTGGCAGCTCTAATAAGATTTAGCTTTATAAGGAGAAGGAGTCCATTAATCGTATTACTCGAGACGGGTTCTCTCCTCGAGCTTCGATTAACATCGGATTCCTTTTCACGCTCCATAATACCTTCTGATAGGTGCTAGTGAAAGACTATTCATTCGATTTGGCTTAATTAATGTGAGAGCTGCATTTTCTTCATATTCATTACCTGTATAATGGAAGAGATTTTCGTGACGCTGCAGCTAACGGCTGTCTGTTAGAAACATCAGATAAAATTTTAATCAACGCCTGAGAACCTAGAACTTGAACCTGGATAATAAATTATAATTAATGTAATATAGTATCATTAACACCAATATTCAAGCCAAAATTCTGTTTCATAATTATGTGAGTATCTACCATCAGCTACGTATCACTCATATTACATCAGTGTCTATGCCTTGATAGTTTGAAATCTAAATAATATAAAAAATATTTTCAAGCTGAGCCTGCACTTCTAACACATTCAACGAAATTTCCCCTCAGACTTTATAAAATTCTTCCAAACAATTTTTGTGTAAGTTTTCACCAAATGTAATTTTCCCTACATAATTTGAGAGTGGTATAAAAAGATAAAAAATCAGTTGGGGCGCGCGCAATTCCACTATTTGAATTTAAATATTGCATCACAACGTAACCTAGAATTATATTTGGCGTGCAGAAAAACTAAGTACATAATTGCATGAAGCTTGCATTGTATCCAATTAATTTGAAAGGGGTCACGGGATTCAATTTTAACATGTCAACAGCGTAACCTTCTTCAGTGATTTAACGCCGGGTAGTGTGAATAACTTCCACTTTCACATGTTTGTACTTATTTAAGTTAATTGTTGAAATTATTTGCTTTATCTTAATCGAAACAAAGCCATTGCGTTTTATATTTTAGTTATATTTTTTAGGGAAACTGGTAGATTAAAAATGACGTCCATAAGTGTATCAGTGATACCTACATAATATGAATAAATTATTTTGAATTTTGAATAATGCAATCATAATATCTGTGAATATTGTTATTTGCCAATTTTTTCTAGAGATTTTAAATAAAAATAATTATAAGAAGACGTTTTAGCCTGCTACATACATAGTTTTAAAGTCTAATTTTACACACGCTTTTGTGTGCTACAATATTTTGTAACCGGCAAAATTTTAGTACTAACTTACATGCCTTTTATATCAATTCTTAGAATTAGAATTTTTCCACAAGTAGGTAACTATAGTATTCTAAAATAGCTGTTCCTATCATTTTTGGGTCCACGTTCGCACCGGACATGAACAGTTATCTGAATCGAGAGGTAAATTCTTTATGAATGCCTTCAAATCAGTCTCCCTAGATTTTGGATTATCTCGAGTTACTTACATTTTATTAAATATTGAAATGCAATATGTATTATCATGACCAATCTCCGATAAGGTAAATCTATCGTAACTCAAAAGTAACTGTGACCTACTGAACCACATTTTAATGCGATGCTTCTAAAGATACCCCTGAAGTAGACTAGACATAGTTACATACCAACAACAGCACAGTTTTTGTTCAGAATACTTCTGAACTTTACTAAAGTCATTGTTTTAAAACGGCGCTCGAAGAGAGGGCGGATACGGAGACAATTTTCCGAGCTCAGCCAAATTGTTTTGTTTAGATAGGACAGGAGAAAGTTGGATGGGCACAGCGTGGGTTACACGCCAAGATGTTTGTTTAGACAATAATTTTGCTTCCGTTGTTAGACGAGGCTTTGGAGTCCTCCGTAAGTTTCAGTGGTCGATTCTTCTTTATCTTTCCGTATACCTTCAGACTTCAAATCTGTAAGAATGAGCAGTAGAGAGTTTCATTAGACTGGATACTATTCAACTGAATTAACCTGGAGGAAGACCCTGTTCCTCATATTCAAAACTCGGAATTAAGATCGATGAATAGGCACCAACTTCCTTAAGAAATAGATCGAGCTACTTACAAAAATTGTCTCTGGAATAGTTATTTAGAAGGTGAAAAATAATGATGGTTAATATTTTTATGAATATCCTCTTTGCGGAGGCTTTTGTTATTGTTATCGAGAACATCGTCAAAGAGGCGTTTCAAGGGTCGGAATCACTTCATTACCTTATTCCCTCATACGCCTTCCTAATAATATTCAAAATAATCTGCCTTTTACTTCATCTTAATACGAAACACCCAATTAAAAGGGTCGCTCGCTATAAACACGCTCTTACGAGTGTCATTTAGATGTTACGATGACGATCAATCAATTTTGTCTGGGATGCTATTTGATTGCAGATATTTGTCCGATATAATATGCTAATAGAACGGCAGTTCTTATGGCATTACTTATTGATGTCTGAGAAGGCCATGACTGTACTCTACTCCAAAAATCATCGTGAAAAAACCTGACTACCTAAAATTTCTTCATTGTGTTTACATAGTGCTTAAAGACTGATGAAAATTCAAAACCTTTGTGTTTTGTCCCTCATATTAGACTCAGTATTGGGAACATAATTAGGTATGTGAATCGCTCAAGTATGGAATGAGTAGAACGAATCACTTGATAGTGAATGATGCTGTGGCTCATAAATATCAATAAATGTCAATAACACTAAAATATCATCGTTGTAACTCGGGCAAGAAAGGAATGATAAATAATCTTAAAGTTTGAAAAACCCTCGAAAGTTTTATTTACACTAAACATAGTTAAGAACACTATCGATTAAGTCACCTTTCAGACAAAAAAAAACTAGATCAAAATCGGTTCATCCATTTGAGACACAGATACACAGACACGTCAAACTTATAACACCCCCATTTTTTCCAGGGTTAAAATCAGGAAGATGAAAAGTACAATCGTGACGATATACAAATAAGTCGTCGAGTGTAAAGGACCTCTTGTAGTTCGAGTACCTGCCTTTATCCGTTGAGCAGCGCGGGCGGAAGGTCGGCAGTTTGAATTAATTGTTCCACCGCCATTTTGATGATGTCAGTTCTGTAGATAAAGAGGGAATCGTTGTTCGTAAGTATTCTTAGAGCTGTGGCTTCCAGTTCGTGTTGCGGGTGTGGAATTATGCTTATAATGTATTCGTTAATGTACAATGGATTTACGGTAAACTAATAACAGTTATCCGAGTTTATATAACAGCATCCAATTTTAACGGGGTATTAGGAAGCGTTTTTTAGTAATATTTCATTGAAATATTTGATTTTAAATAGGTATATTTTTTAAATATTTTTTTAAGTAATATTTTTTGAAGTTACACTTCTACTATGTGTCCTAGCACACATTTTGGTATATTGCTAACATATTTTTTTTTTATAGATGAACCAGCAAATTACCAGTTGGGCAAAGGGAGATCTCACGTCAGGTGAGGTGGTGTTCCCTGGGGGGCGGCCGAACCCTGACTTATCTAGTCTGAACATTGTATATGTATATGCAACCTATGCAGAAAACTTCGATAGCGTGTCGCGTAGTCGCCGTATAGCGTAGTCGCCACACCAGCTAATATTGATTGTACCTGTACTGACAAATTATTGTTTTCAGGTGATGGGTTTGTGAGACGTGTTATGACAACAGCGGTAAAGGGAATTCTAGTGTAGACAAGGGAAATATAAACTTAAATGTTCTTCTTTGACTTTCTTGGCGACCCTGTAGCCTAGTTGGTAGCGAGCAAAGGGAAGGGTCCCGAGTTCGATTCCCGGCCGGGCCAGATATTTATGTGACAGATAAATATTTGTGTTTTATTTGTCATCCATGCCACCCGCGACTCAGGGAATAACCTACTGCGGGGGTATGAGTGTGTTAGCGTTTATTTATTAATTATTTATTTATTTTATCTTTCCTATTCGTGATACTTACGTATATCCATGGACGGCGATATCATCAACCATTAGGTTGCTATTTGTATTTTGTCTCCTATTTGTATTTATGTATAAAAATGTCGAGATATTATGTAGTAGCACCTATGTATCGTAGCAGTCGTGGCCGCTACGCCCGAAACTTATAGCTACGCTATTAAAAAATCTAATAAACATGTTAAACAACAAAATAAAAGTATCTTAGTATTGTTTATGTAACATATTCCTCATACCTCCTTCTAAGATTGTAATAGCATCATTATTGTGTCGGCCGTTGGGTTGATGCTAAGGATGGCCTATCAAAGTATCTTAATAAGTGTTTAATATAAAACTTAACTGCCATCTCAGGATAACTGGGACCGATACGGACAATAACACGGAAGTACTCATGAAATTTTCGAAAAGTGGCCCTATTCAAATTCTAAGTGTGTCCCTAAAATTATTATTTTTAGTACACAAAAACCAAATGTATAAAAGTTAATTGTAATTACTATGCAAGCCCGAATTTATAAGGATTTCAAAGAAATACAAAAACAAGTATACTGATTGCAATATAGATTTAATTTGGAAGTAAGATAATATTTTACGAACCGTTACTCAATGAAAAAGTAAAAATACGATTGAATACACATCCTTATTCATATTGTTACGTAGCCATACAAAACCCATTCAGTATTTTCGCCTATCGTTACGACGAATCCAAACAACTTTTTCCACTCGGGTTGGCTGAGTGCTAACTATATTTCCTGACTTAATGAAATATAGTAAAATAATTCCGTTATTTAAATCAGGTAGTACTAGTAACCCCACAAACTTTAGGCCGATATCGGTACTACCGACATTTAGTAAAATTTTCGAAAAAATAATACTCATGCAATTACTTACACATTTTCAAAAAAATGATTTATTGCATAATAAACAGTTGGGTTTTACTCGGGGTCGCTCAACAACCGATGCTGGTGTTGAGTAAATGCAGAACATTTTCGATGCCTGGGAGGAGTCACGTGATGCACTTGGCATCTTCTATGACTTGTCCAAGGCTTTTGATTGTGTTGTACATGATATATTAATTAGGAAACTACGCCACTATGGAATTAGGGGTGCAGCACTGGAATTGATGAGTTCCTACTTAAGTGGCAGAATTCAAAAGGTAGAAGTGAATGGTAAGCATTCTCCTGGATCTGCTGTAAAAATGGGAGTTCCACAGGGTTCCATTCTGGGGCTTTTTCTGTTTCTCATTTATATTAATGACCTCCCTTACCTAGTCAAGAATAATAGTCATGAGATAGTTCTATTTGCTGATGATACGTCTCTTGTCTTTAAAGTTAATCGTTACCAATCAAGTTATGACGAAGTAAATCATTGTCTTAATAAGGTAGTGCATTGGTTCGAAGCTAATAATCTGCTTCTTAATGAAAAAAAAACAAAATGTATAAAATTCACATTACCTAACGTTAAACAGACGAAAACCACTATTCGGCTTAATAATGAAGACTTGGGTTTCGTGGATACAGCAGTTTTTCTGGGGATAACGTTAGACGCTAAACTTCAATGGAGCCCTCATATACATACTTTGTCGAACAGACTTAGTTCTGCAGCATACGCGATTAAGAAGATTCGACAGTTGACGGACGTAGAAACTGCGAGACTAGTATATTTCAGTTATTTTCACAGCATTATGTCGTACGGTATACTATTGTGGGGCAGAGCTTCTGAAATTAATTCTATTTTCACTCTGCAAAAAAGAGCTGTCCGTGCAATTTATGACATGGGACCGAGAGAGTCCTTAAAAAATAAATTTAATAAATTTAAAATTATGACTGTTTTTAATCAATATATATTTGAAAATTTAATTTATGTTCATAAAAATATTAGTAAATTCACTAAAAAATCAGATGTCTACAATCGAAATACTAGAAATAAAAATAAACTAATATTATCCACATCTAGATTAAGTAAAGTTAGAAATTCATTTATTGGTCACTCTGTACAATTTTATAACAAACTCCCGGTAGAAGTAATGGATATGTCCTTCAATAAGTTCAAAGTTTTTATAAAGCGCAAACTTATAGAAAAAGCCTACTATAGTATAAAGGATTACTTAAATGATAAGAAAGCATGGGAATGAGTTGTATTTTATATTCCATATCTGTGTGATTAGCTTTATACAATTGTGCCTATATAATTTATAAATAATAGTATTTTATATTAATATTTTATTGTACTTTATTAATCTTATTGTACTGATTATGACGTGTCAAAAGTGCCACAAAGTGGCCTATTTGAAATAAATTATTTTTTTGAATTGAATTGAATTGAATATAACAGAATAATATTTGTTTCGTATACAATTTGCCTGTGATGCGTCAGATATGGCGATTATTTCTAAATTGATTTAACATTAATTAATTTCAAATGTGAAATATAATTATATTTGTACACGAGTGTGATTGGATGTTAAAAACGTTACCATAAAAAATAAATTAATGACTTGTTTTTACCTACCAAATCCTATTCAGCTATAAAAGAAGTTGCACATGAACCGCTAATGGACCGTGACAAATTATACATGAATTTTAAAGTTATTCAACGCGCAAATTAACATAATTATTGGTATTAACTACTATGACCTGGCCAACGGGAATTGACCGCGATTATTATAAACTGCAAATTAATACAAGCCACGGGATTGCCCGGACGCAGTCGTAAACCGCAAATCAACAACAGTAAAAAGTCCAGTTGACATTACATTGCTGGTGATATTAAAATTTCATCGCCTGACCGCGGTTTGACCGGGCGCATTCGATTCGTTATTTGGTGTTGTCCAATCGAATTTGTCCGGTAAATAATATAGCAGGGACTTTTGGTTATAGCACAATGTTATATGTTGCGGATGCGTGATGTATTAATTTATGAAATCAGTTAACTTTACGTGACGGGCTTTCATGATTAATCATATGGATGATGTGGTGATTGATTATTATATGAGTTAAAACTATGTAGTAACCACACCAACTCAATATATGGGTCCTCATAGAAGAACATACCTGCCATGCCACGCATGTCTCAAAGTATATACCATCATACATGTTAACCGCGGATTGTTGCAAAGTAGACTAATATTAACTTAATCACTAGGTAATATTAAGACCGAGGAGTAGCAGACATTACATAGGTAAGTACGCAGTACTAGGTAAAAGTACGACAGTTAAAGCTTACTAGGTAAAAGTTCAAAATGAATACGCATTTAGAATATTAATAAAGTAGAATATGCTAGCTATGAATATCATTTATCTACAGTCAAGTAACGAGAGGACTTAAAAAAGTCACTTAACCCAAATCAAAACATAGTTCGGTTAGTTCGTTCCCCAGATGAAGACTATTTGATTTCCGATATTAACCCGTGCTATAACAATTATTCTACGACTTGCGAGTCATAAACATTGCGATGTTTATATAATTTTGATGCAGAGAGCAGAATCATGCTGTTTAAATCGATCATTATTCTGAGGACCTGTTTATTATCGCGTCATATAGATAAATAAAAGACATTTCGACGCTTGATTCTAGAATTAAGATGGCAGCTAGCCAGCTACCCTAAAACTTTACTACCGCAAATATACTTTCATTTGCACAGTTATATTAAGGAGATAAAACTTAACTTTCATTCTCTTCTTAGCTGACCATTTCATTTTATGCCATCGAGTGAGTCAAAAAATTCAGATGCTAAGGTTACTGTTTCAATGTCTACAAAGATGAAATTTTTGAATGCGTCTGTCCTTCTCAGGGTATGTATAATCTCTTACTATTATTGGGCGACATAAAAGGCTGTTACTGACCGCATAATTCTACATCAATCCCTACTGGTATAGGCTGGTAAAGAGCCTTTTCAATTACGAGAAAAGCTGTTCATTTAATGCCGAGTTACGACCCTAACAATACGTAAGGACCCAAATAAGGGATAATCCGTTATTGAAAGGTAAAATTCGGAAGGAGATGTCCTCATTCAATAGTTTTACTATTGTGATTTTGGTAATAAGAGCAAATAGGGTTGAGGGTCGCGTCGGCCGCGCCGGCCGCCCCGAGGTCCCTTCCCGAAGTTCGTAACAACGTCTGGAACTCCTAACGAGTCCACCATGACACGTGTAACGAGGCACGAGAGATCCGCTCTACAGTTATAACTTATTTCATAAACTTTCAACCTTCCAGTACGAAGCCAGGCGTAAAAATATTGGACATCAAAAAAATTTATTAACAGGTCAGTTGGTAGGCAGTTGGTAGTTGGTGACTGCAGCGTGAAAAGATACGGTTCCGTTAAAAATAAATGTTTATTCTCTTGTATATTTCACACTATTGCATATTTTATTACATTTTGTCATTCGCAGTTATTAATTGTCTGTAGACGAAGTGTCAACCTGACGATTTTCAGCAATTTATTTTATCAGCAAGGCTATTCTGTTTTGTAACTCGACAGCGGAATCCGCGATGAGTGTCAATTTTGGCAAGGAATTTTGACACTCATCGCGAATTCCGCTGTCGAGTTACAAAACAGAATAGCCTTGCAGCTCGATGTACCGATACCGATAGCAATTCTATCTATCGACAACTTTGAGTTATGTAAATAATAGAAAAGCTTGCCCGCACCGGTACCATCGCCTACTTGATGTGGCAGTCTTCATCAGAGGAGTCTAATATTGGGAAATTGTTCGGTTTTTCAGCATATTTTTTTGGATGGCAACTTGGGTTGGCCTCTATCGATCCACACTGGAGCAGCTTAGTGTGGTAAGCTCTAGAGGACTGTAGAGGAGAGAACCTCTTCAAGAGGAGAGACCCGTGCTCAGTCGTGATCATTACTGGATCGAACCCAATCTCTTGTGCTACACGTACCTGCATTATGATTCCCTATGTCACACACAGGCAGACTGCCTGGCAGAACACACCTGAATTTTGTCTGTGACATAAATAACTCGTTAGTGTCGCGTATATAAATGAAAACTTGAGGTTTGAAGTTAACACTAACTCCCATCTTATGTGCCCTGGAGGTTTGAGGCCGGAGTGCGCCCTAGGTATTCTTAGTCAGCTCAAGCCAAGCCTTATACGGAGCTTTGCCAAACCAATAGACATAGGCGCCACAATAGCAGAATCTTCACCAAACTGTGGTCAGATCACCTGTATCTCAGCTAACTCTTCTGCTGTTTCTGGAGCCACTTTGACCACCATGAGCTCGTTAAGTTTGCTCGTTTTCCAGCGCGCAAAACTTTATTATTTTACACTCCTTTATTTTTAATATCAGATGACTAGACTTGAACATCGCAAGCTCCGAGGAGACATATAACTTGGCACATAAGATAATTTTTATTTTTAGAGTCGACACTTCGCTCCACTTTGCTGGATTGTCGCTCCGATAAAATCTTCGCCAATACCTTTGAAAGCAGGGAAATGAAAGCTCTTCGTACTTTGAGAAAGAAAATTGTGTGTCACGGTGATTTTAAGATCTCGCTCGGGCTTTCGTCGCGCTGTTACAATATTGTAACAGTTTTCACATTCATCTTACCGAGTATCTTCCTGGATATCACATTTGGATTTATGTTTTACAGATTGAAATCTTATATGAGATGAAATGTGTTTTAAATTGCGGAGAAGATAGTTATGGTCGAGAGTTGAAGAAATTAAAATTATCGTCTCTCTCTCAGTGTCTCATCGTCTCTCGCTGTTTTATGGCGCTGACGCTGGACCAGTGCTAGTTTGCAAACTTCACATAATATCTAAAATAAATAACCCGAGTATATGAACCAACCTTGAGAATAGTATCAGGTCACCATTAACATTACAAATTACAATGCATTTTATCATTTAGCAATATCCTAAAAACTCTATATGATAAGAGGAAATAGTTCTAATTCAACTTGAAAGATATAAGTTAGATGCTAACAAACTAAAAACCAAGAAAGTTTCATGGATAATTCCAGCAACCTTACCGTGACAAAAGCTCATCCGATATGAAAACCAATATCTCCGGGTATTACGGATTTGGATGAACAAGGTGCGGCGCGTTGTTAAAAACTTTGGACTAATTTATGAGTTTAATCGGAACTGGCATATTGGGATTCACGTGATATTGTAAGGTTTTCAGTGTTCCAGTTTTTGTGCAATTCCAATTTTAAATTGAATCAGCAAACTGGCGGGTAATGTTTTTTGATTAAGTCTACATCGCGTAAAGTTGGTCAAATTGGTTACACGGGAATTTACTGAATATATGCAATTTAAAATATAAAAAACAACGTGTTGTTGTAGTTAAATAGAACTGAATTAGACTCGTCTTTGTTGCAAGCACTAAAGACCTAAGTGCCACTATAGTGCGAGTATTTCTGAAGTATTTAAGAATTTCAGAGGTTTTCAACTTTTGATATGGACAGTAATAGAACTTGGACAGGATAATTTGCCATGAGTGTTATGAACTGTGTATGGGTGCAATGCCAAAACAGATAAATATTTAAGTAGCAAATTATCTTCGCCTCTTAATAAGTGCTTAAACAAAACAGCCGGAATGAAATATTGTTTGAAAAATAGTAGCCGTATTGAGGCGGCTTTAAAAAATTGATGTCAATCCCATGTACTTTTAAACTGTCTTATTCCAAAATAAAATGTACCTACCTAATGAATTGTTTTAAAACTCATTTCCCAACAAGAAATCTAATAGCGAACCGAGCAACGAAACATTAACATTAACATTTATACGTGTGTTCGAAGTCGATGTACGGCGTTGTTACGGTAATTAGCTCATTCTTCGAGCGCTAAGTATCGCACAGTATTAATTCTTGATAAGATGAAGTCTTCAGCCTTCAGCGTTCGGTACTCTAAGGCATTATTATAGGTGTAATGCTTTTATGGTTACGATACGAGAAAATAACTTACACGATAAGAAAAAGCTGTTATGTAAATAATTCTGCCATGCGTAACGTATATAACGTACGGCTATGCTTTAACTGTTCTAATGAAGGGTGTAATTTAGAGTATTTCATATAGAACTAGCTGTTACTCACGACTTCGCCCGTAAGCCAAAACAGAAGTATTGATGAAGTAGTTAAGAGCGACATAATATTATCATGTTTTTTTCATGAGAGTGAATTACTTTTCCGACGTAAAAAATAGCCTATATCACTTCCCAGCTTTACAACTATGTTCACGGAAAAAAACAAACCAATAGGGCAAAGGAGACAAACAAAAAACACAGTAAGCTGAAGTAATATTCCCTGAACTTACAACTACTGAACACTACATTGCGCGTGGCCTGACATACAATTGGTCGGATTTTTTTTAAACAAGTGTGGATAATCTAGTTTGTCTCAATAGTGTCTACAAGCAATGATATTTTTTCTGCAAATACATGAGGAGTACGTATTTTGCATATCGGTAATAACTACTCCTTGTAGTTTCTTCACCGCAGCCAGCCTCGGTACAATTAACCCTGTGTCCAAGTTGTAGGAAAGAGCGGAAACCTTCTGTTCTAGTAGTTATCTTGAAAAATATACGAGCATAGACTAGCTCCAGAGTTGGAGATACATGTAGCAATATCCTTTGAGAAGCTCGTCTAAGATCGGTGCCTCTGGGACTAAGGATGTAAATAAGCAACTCTTTATCTTTTGATAACCACTATTCATCACGGGAAAACTCAATGGCACTAGTGGGATAGACGCAGTTCTTTATTTTTATCTTTTATTTTCTTTCTTGGCCGGCAGCGCATCAATCAAATACGACCTGTCGATGGTTAACATGCCGGAACACCACGCCAAGGGTCCTGGGTTCGATTCCCAACGAGGCGGTTTGAATGATGAGTTTGAATTTCTGTTCTCTGTCTGGGTGTGAATGTCCTTGTCTAGTGTGTTGTCCATGGCACACACAACACAGGGAATCCTAGTGTGGGGCTATAAGTGTGAAGCGTTATTTATTAATTATTATTATTAAATATCCATTTATCCGTTAGCTTGTTAATCTGCTATTGCCATAAAAAGGCCCTTCATTTTTCTACATAATGCACAATGGTAAGAAACTGAAAGGACATAATAATTTTTTTTTTGAGAATATTTTTTGTAAACATAAAACTTTATGACAACCAAAGTAGAGAGCATAAATAAATTATTCTCTTTATAGACGTCAAGAGATTAGAAAGAGGCTACCTGGTAGTAAGTTATCATTGCTGTTCAAAGAATTCGTAGCACTGGAAGGTTAGATCTGATTCCCTTGCCTTGATTAAATTATCTGTCCGCGGGGATTTGTAAAGTCTGCTAGGGACAATAATAACTGTCTATTCGAAAAAAAACATTACATGTTTTATTTATTATCGAATTTTATCTGTTTGTTTTTTTTCCTTAACTAAGAATGTGGTTGTAAAGATGTATTGTAGTAGCTTACGGTAATATTTGATGGTTATATTATTTCAATACCACTAGTATTGAGGCCCGGGGCTTTTTCAGTATAATAAGTACCCTATAACGTTAGATATTCCTTAATATCATTGCCTACTAGTGTGCTGAATTTAGTGAAAATCTGTTACGTAGTTTTTGTATGAAATTATTAGTATTAGTAGTTTAGTTTAGATGTATGGATGTTTGTAACTCTTTCATCCTTGTCATCCTGCACTTTAACACGAATGGCATGTCTATAAGTTTTCAGTGACTGGTTGAACCTAAATATATTGCATTTTTCTATATATGTATTATGTCTTAAAACAGTCATGATAAGTGTAACAAATCACTGATCTCGGAGTGCATTCCATGTCTCTGGTCTCCTTACCCCGGGCCCGCACAGCGCTGGCACCTGCTCTGCAATTTATCGTTTACTTTACAATGGCCTGGCGACCTGCCACTCGCTGCTGTGCTAATTGCATGTGAGTGTACACACACACTGTACACCTACACGCCCTAGTGTGCTCTTCGATATGGCTTTATCATAGTGCAGAAGTCTATTACAGTCTTTGGTAAAAAATACACGTGAACATAGAAACTCTTGAAGGAGTCGTTCAGATTCATCGACATCTAGGCAGTTATAAAGAAAATTTTATTTTAAACGCTGCTTTACCCGTAATAATACATACATACATAAATAAATACATATGACGGAGAAAAGGGTATTCTACGGTGTTGGTTATTCAATAGTATTCCTTTTACTTTGCTCCATGATATATTTCCAGTTTTCCTAACGTTCACATCAATAACAATCTGTACTAGTCCGTGATCACTCCTCGAATCCCATACAATGTCCCACACGTATTGTTCTCAATAGATTGACACATTCCTTATTCTAAATATTATTTAGTTTTCTTCATGACTTCTAATATGACAGCATCTCGTTGTAGAACCAAAGAGGCCGCTCGCCGTCACATACATGAAGTTATTACATATTGCTACTCAAACAATTATAACCCCAATCTTCAATGTACGAGTACCGACATTAAAGGTGTCAAAGTCCAGAGACTTCTCAAGTGTAGTCTTCCTGGCACCATGGACTCATTCGTAGCATCAAGAGCTACAAATTGACAGACATAGATACCTTGATCTACAGAGTGTATGAAACACACACACACACACACACACAATACACTTAACAATATATGTATGTAATGATAACTACATATAAAAGCGACGTCTAGTGAGGTTTCAAGAAGCATGACAGAGCTAATATTTATAATTTTTTCATTAAAAAATTGGCAGCGAAGTCGGTGCCGCGGTGGTATCTCTCCAAGCAGACTGAACCAACACCCATTTATTTTGTAAAAAGTAATAACAACGACTAACGACCAAGATAAGAGGACGATTATTCATACCTTTTTATGAGACTTTAAAGATAAGTTATTCTTCTAATAGATTGTAGCGTAAATTAGACAGGTATTGAAGAAAAGCACGTCACAGTGTATCCGCAAGCCTCCTTCGGACTATGCTTTAGCAGGTATTCAAGGGCTGAACGAATGAAAAATTAGATTTATCAGGAGACACAATAGTGTCTAGTACAAGTACACTCACACATCACACTCAAAAAATGTCACTTGACGCTATAGTCTCTTTTCCCGAAACCTAGTGTGACGTCACGAAACAAGCCGTCACGAAATTTTTAACTGCATATTTTTAATTATTAGCGAAACTTCAACACTTTATAAATTAACATATCAAAATGATTATAATTTGTTTGCTTATAACACTAAAAATTATTTCGATCTTTCAATTATTTAATACTTTACAACAATAAAAAATTTGGCCCGGTCCCTTTTTGGAATCTGAACAGCCTAAATTACTAATTTCGGGTGAATTTTTCCTAGAAGGTTGGTATTGAAATTTCTTTTTTTTTTCTTCGTACATGGCATTGGCGTATTAAATATTTCGATATTAATGGCTGTGACCACAGACACATGCTTAGTAAGTAGATAGCGTATACAGACTATACATTGAGTGCTTGCTTCAAGGATATAATAGTCAAACTGGATCACAATCTTCGAAGGTACCTGAAGATGGATGACGACACAATTGACCATTTTTCTATTGAGTTTATGTTATCTATAGTCCCAGGATATATTATTCGATGGTTTTCAAATATTTTTATAATTGCAGTGCACTTAAAAAATAGATGTAGGTACCTTAATAAATACTATCGTTTCATTTTATTATTACCTTACACACAAATAATCATATTAATATAAAAACACCAGTTTTCATATTATAAAGATAATTTTGAAGAAATTATTAAAAATACTAGCTGACCGGGCAAACATTGAAATGCCTCATAAATTATATCTAGATATAGGGACACCCTAATCACAACCCTTGAGTTAATACATATTTTAACATCCCTTACTTTCACCCTTAATGGGATTATTGTCCAAATAAACTTGTCACAATACTTTTGTTTTTACAGGTCTGCTAAATGATCAATTAAATCATCGACAGCCGAGTGTAGAAAATAATTAAAGTACTAATATCGCTATTAAAAAATAGGGGTTAGTGGTAGAAGGGTAAAATTAAGAATTGAATGTATTTTTAATGCCGAATTATAAGTAAATTGAAATAAAAAAGTTGTCCAGAAAACAAAAAAGAATTTGGTGTGGAGAAATTCACTGGTATGAAAGGTATGAGACATAGTTTATGTCCTACTAGCTTTTGCCCGCAGCTTCGCCCGCGGTAGAGATCGATTCTTTACAAATCCTACTTACTTTTACTTAGTTATATTTTGTTGCATATGACTTAAGTAAACATGTATCATTTGATAGCGTGATTCAGAACTTGCAAATGAATTTTACTAACGCCATCTATTAACAACATCTGGAACTAAATATCTAGCAACTAACAAAATATCGATCTTCCTATGGGGATGTATTACCGCGGTAAAAAGTAGCCTACGTTACTCTCCAGTCTCCACCCTCCTCACTATCTCCCCACACAAAAACCATGCCATATAACAGCGTCGTTGCGACGTGAAAGACGAACAAACAAACAAACACACTTTCACATTTATAATAATAAATAAGTATTTATATATGGATTTTCAGACCTACTGAATATACACAAAGTCAAACCGTTTCGGAGGATTTTTGTTACTACCACTGTGACATATTATACATATATATAAATCAATTGCTGTTCGTTTGTCTAACTAAAACTCAAGAATAGCTGGACTGATTTGGCTAATTTTGATCTTGAAGTTGTGGAACTTCAGGGAACGTTTAAATTAAACGGTGAAAAACATCCATACTAATATTATAAATGTGAAAGTGTGTTTGTTTGTTTGTTTGTTTGTTTGTCCGTCTTTCACGTCGTAACGGAGCGATGTTATGGTAAGATTTTTTGTGTGGAGATAGGTAGGAGGCTGGAGAGTAACGTACGCTACTTTTTACCGCAGTAAAACAACTCATTCCCATGGAAAGATCCATTATGATGCGTATTTGTCCATAGTTCTATACTTCCACTAGCTATTACCCGCGGTTTCGCCCGCGAGTTCAAAGGGAAGTAACAATGAGTTGTTTAACATGCATGATTCTTTCCTAGATATAATAACATAATAATTAATAACAAGCTATTACCCGCGGCTTCGCCACCGTGTTCAAAGGGAAGTAACAATGAGTTGTTTAACATGCATGACTCTTTCCTAGATATAATAACAAATAATAATTAATAACAAGCTATTACCCGCGGCTTCGCCACCGTGTTCAACGGGAAGTAACAATGTGTTGTTTAACATGCATGACTCTTTCCTAGATATAATAACATAATAATTAATAATAATAATTCATAAATAAGTAACAGATCCAAAATCAAATTAAGTATGGAAGTTTGGAAGTATGGATAGTATGGATGGATATCCATACTAATATTATAAATGTGAAAGTGTGTTTGTTTGTTTGTTTGTTTGTTTGTTTGTTTGTTTGTCCGTCTTTCACGTCGTAACGGAGCGATGTTATGGTAAGATTTTTTGTGTGGAGATAGGTAGGAGGCTGGAGAGTAACGTAGGCTACTTTTTACCGCAGTAAAACAACTCATTCCCATGGAAAGATCCATTATGATGCGTATTTGTCCATACTTCTATACTTCCACTAGCTATTACCCGCGGCTTCGCCCGCGAGTTCAAAGGGAAGTAACAATGAGTTGTTTAACATGCATGACTCTTTCCTAGATATAATAACATAATCCATACTAATATTATAAATGTGAAAGTGTGTTTGTTTGTTTGTTTGTTTGTTTGTTTGTCCGTCTTTCACGTCGTAACGGAGCGATGTTATGGTAAGATTTTTTGTGTGGAGATAGGTAGGAGGCTGGAGAGTAACGTACGCTACTTTTTACCGCAGTAAAACAACTCATTCCCATGGAAAGATCCATTATGATGCGTATTTGTCCATAGTTCTATACTTCCACTAGCTATTACCCGCGGTTTCGCCCGCGAGTTCAAAGGGAAGTAACAATGAGTTGTTTAACATGCATGATTCTTTCCTAGATATAATAACATAATAATTAATAACAAGCTATTACCCGCGGCTTCGCCACCGTGTTCAAAGGGAAGTAACAATGAGTTGTTTAACATGCATGACTCTTTCCTAGATATAATAACAAATAATAATTAATAACAAGCTATTACCCGCGGCTTCGCCACCGTGTTCAACGGGAAGTAACAATGTGTTGTTTAACATGCATGACTCTTTCCTAGATATAATAACATAATAATTAATAATAATAATTCATAAATAAGTAACAGATCCAAAATCAAATTAAGTATGGAAGTTTGGAAGTATGGATAGTATGGATGGATATGGAAGTATAGAAGTATGGGCAAATACGCATCATAATGGATCTTTCCATGGGAATGAGTTGTTTTACTGCGGTAAAAGTAGCCTACGTTACTCTCCAGCCTCCTACCTATCTCCACACAAAAAATCTTACCATAAAATCTCTCCGTTACGGCGTGAAAGACGGTCAAACAAACAAACACACTTTCGAATTTATAATATTAGTATGTATAGTAAGGATACGCATCATAATGGATCTTTCCATGGGAATGAGTTGTTTTACTGCGGTAAAAAGAAGCCTACGTTACTCTACAGCCTCCTAATTATTTCCACACAAAAAATCTTACCTTAACATCCCTCCGTTACGACGTGAAAGACGGACAAACAAACAAACAAACAAACAAACACACTTTCGCATTTATAATATTAGTATAGATTATGTTATTATATCTAGGAAAGAGTCATGCATGTTAAACAACTCATTGTTACTTCCCTTTGAACACGCGGGCGAAGCCGCGGGTAATAGCTAGTAAATAATAAGTAACGGAAAATACTAAGAATCTGTATATGTAAAAACCAATTGCTGTTCGTTAGTCTCCCTAAAATTCAAGAATGGCTGGACCACTTTGGCTAATTTTGATCTTGAAATATTTGTGGAACTTCAGGGAAGGTTTAAACTACCTCTCATAACGAACAGAAATTGGGATCGTGGTCAAGGATTAACTTATTGTAAGAAAAAATTGATTTATATACCTATAGATTAGATGTTCATTGAATGAGGGTTTTCGATACTTTTTCTGCCACCAGGCGGCGCTACGTTGGCGGCAGGTCTAAACAACTGTCAGATAGCACAGAGTCGTAGGTACTAAACATAAATTAATGACATTCTGTTGTGTTTGGAAGTGTTATTGATTTTATTATGGATTACGGCCAGAAGAAGGTAGCTGAACTGAAGATTGAGCTCAAAAAAAAGGGGCGCAAAAGTCACTGGTCCTAAGGAAAAGCTCATTGAAAGGTAGGTACTAGATTTTGTTTACACAATTTGATTTCGTTCTATAACTACTAAATTGCAGTTATTTATTTATCCGACCACTGGAACACAGAAAAAGTAGCTTTCTTCCTTCCGCATACATTGTCTACTTAGTACTGAAAACCACCTATAGTGTGACGGCACACAATTTTAAATTAATAGATTTACATTTCGTAGTTTCCTATAGTTAACTATATATAGTAGTGTTATATATCAATAGATTAGTCTTGAAGTGCTGTCTTCAACTGTACAATTAGTTTTTGATTTGCCTTTAAATTTTTCAAAATTTTCTTTAAACTACTTTTTCCTCATATTAACACACGTTTTTGCAATAGTTTCTTTTCAAATTTCACGTCGACCGACCAATGCGTGGTATTGAAAGATTAGAAATTCCTTGGCGTACCCATTTCTATTAGTTCCGTAAAAAATATTTGGTAAATTTCAAAAAATTTTGCCAAAAACTGTAAAAACCACTCTTTTCAAAATTACTTTCTCAAAACACTTTTTACATCAAATTTTATTTCAGTTCTGTGTAGTGCTCACTGAGCCCGATCTTTTGGTACCTCTCGCGTCCCGATCCGACCACTGGGACACAGGCTATTTTTCGTTGTAATTTATCTTTGAATGGCTACAAGCCACTGTTTCAATCGGGTTTTATCTCCAGTAGGGAACTTATGCCCTCCTGTTTTATTTGCACACATAGGCACTCCACAACACTGTGGCATTTTAGGAAACAATATTCTTAAAGTAATGATTTTAAGAATAAATAAACCAAAAAATACATACAAAATTGTAATTCGCGTATGTATTTTGACAGTTCATTAGACCTGACGCCAAAGTGCTGCCATCTGGCGTAGACCGTTTCAGAAAACCCTCATTGTGATGTGACATCACGTCTTCAGACCCTTCGAAGTTCGAAGTCAGTAATCCAGTTATACTATTATATCCATGTCGACGCTTCAGTAAATAATGTTGGTAGCATTGAAATAGGAGTTTAAAAATTTTGTTGTTTTGTTTGTTTTATTTGTGATTATAAATAACAGTGATTTAGAAAAATTAGAGAACAGAAAATAAAAATACAAATACAAACGCCAACAGTTAAAAACAAGCATCGCGGGCAGATCTACTAAATAGGTACAAAAATTTCAAAAATTGCATTAAATAATGATAATAGGGTCTTGCACTTTTTGTCGAAAGTGTATAAGCGTGTTTATTAGATAATAAAATGTCTGTAAAATATGTTTTCCCATAGAAATTAATCGGTTTCTATGGAAATAAAAGCAAAAATATTTTACACTTTTGAATTTCGCACTAAAACGCTACTGTCCTATCATTGATGTGCATGACGTCACTTTCCACTGTCATACACACTGCTTGTAGCAGAACCTATTCAATGTAAATAAAAAAAGATCAAAAATGTGTGCAATTACTAATTGCATTGCCTAATTTCCAATTAGGTATTATCAATACTGTCCAGTGCCATTGTGTGAAAACAATACAAATAGGACACCTGAGAAATAAATTTTATTTGTGCCTCATGACATAAATATGCGAAAAAAGTGGATGCAACTTGCCAGGAGAGATTGGAAAGACCAATCAATAAAATCAAAGATTTACTTTTGCGAAGATCATTTTGATGTAAGTATGCATTACAGTATACAATAGGTACTCATTTATCTATAATCTACACTACATTACACGACATTGCTGTACGCTAACAAGAGTACCTACCTACTGTTTACTTTGATTAGATGTTATGTTTAGAATGTACATATTTATGTGCCTTGGATTATGGTAATAGGCTGATGAGATTTTTATTTTTATTTTCAGCTACCTATTGGTATGGAGAATTTCTTGCAATACAAAATACAGGGCTATATCAAGATTCGTATGAAGGATGAATATATGCCTATCAGCCTGATAGAAAGAGAACAGCGCCAAGTGCCAATCGTGATGTCGTGATAATAACTCAAAAGGCAAAGAAAGACATTAGTTGAAGAGGCTTTAAAGGATGCAGCAAATAAAGGAACATTTCAATGTACCGAAGTTAGTAATTCCTATTTTTGAAAGTGTTTATTTTTTTACAATAAGAAGGAATTAATCTTATTTAATGTATCTTATCTTCAAAAAATATGTTGTAGATCACTGAGCTTTTATATTCCATTTTCTACATATTTAATTCTGTTAAATTTATTCTATTTGTTGTTCTTTGTTTTAGATTCAATACAAAGCAAAGAAGAACTTGAAAAAAACATAGCAACTCCTGCAGGAAACCCCTCAACATCACAGAATAAGTCTGTTAAAGTACATAATATATATTATTATATATAATAAATATAGGAGTAAATGAATTCAATCTAACATTAAACACAGCGGTTTCACCTATAAAGACATGCACTAAAAATGAGTGTTATTTCTATTACTGCTAAAAGGTTTAAAAATACTGAGACCCCCTTCTGTACCTCGTGGACAAAAATTAAAGAACAAGTTAGTGAAACAAAGCAGATTGCAAGCATTATTGCATGTCGAAAGAGTAATAAGAGTTTCAGAATTTGCAATGTTTGTTATATTTAGTATTAAATACAAACTTATTGTCTTTAATAGACGACATTCTGATAGTAGTATGTACACCTGTTTTACAAGATAGTCTCATACAGTATTTTTTTAATATTGTTAATATGGGGCTATGTGGTTATCAAATAAAACATTTTGGAAAGTAAACAAAAGTTCTTTTATTAATTTACATGTTAATTTCAAACAGGATCTTATGAGGAAATATAAAGCCCATACAAACATACTTTTCTGTTTCCTCTCTGGATATTAACATTACAGCAAATATGTTTTGGAAAACAATACATCACTGTCTGCCGTGTCAGTATGTTTTGTTTTTTTAAATAAATTAATTACTATAGAAGCTTCAAAAACGGTCTGATGATGAACAGGTATTTCTTTTTCAGATTTACTTGCTTATATTGAGAAAATTTTCACTATCATTCACAGACTACTTAATCACTACATTCACTATCAAATATATTTTTATACTAGCTATTACCCGCGGCTTCGCCCGCGTGTTCAAAGGGAAGTAACAATGAGTTTTTTAACATGCATGATTTATTCCTAGATATAATAACATACTAATAATAATTCATAAATAAGTGACAGATCCAAAATTTAAAAAATACTAAGAGGAACCAACTGTAAAACCTATGACCCTCCTCGACCTTCCAACTGTAAATATAAAGTATATCAAAAGTAAGTATATGACCATCCAAGACTACATCGCCACTTACCATCAGGTGGGATTAGAGATAATAATAATATCATATATGCATGAATTTCTATATTTACAGTTGGAAGGTCGAGGAGGGTCATAGGTTTTACAGTTGGTTCCTCTTAGTATCTTTTAAATTTTGGATCTGTTACTTATTTATGAATTATTGTTATTAATTATTATGTTATTATATCTAGGAAAGAGTCATGCATGTTAAACAACTCATTGTTACTTCCCTTTGAACACGCGGGCGAAGCCGCGGGTAATAGCTAGTTTATAATATTAAGTATGGAAGTTTGGAAGTATGGATAGTATGGATGGATATGGAAGTATAGAAGTATGGACAAATACGCATCATAATGGATCTTTCCATGGGAATGAGTTGTTTTACTGCGGTAAAAAGTAGCCTACGTTACTCTCCAGCCTCCTACCTATCTCCACACAAAAAATCTTACCATAACATCGCTCCGTTACGACGTGAATCACGGACAAACAAACAAACAAACACACTTTCGCATTTATAATATTAGTATGGATTATATCTAGGAAAGAGTCATGCATGTTAAACAACTCATTGTTACTTCCCTTTGAACACGCGGGCGAAGCCGCGGGTAATAGCTAGTTTATAATATTAAGTATGGAAGTTTGGAAGTATGGATAGTATGGATGGATATGGAAGTATAGAAGTATGGACAAATACGCATCATAATGGATCTTTCCATGGGAATGAGTTGTTTTACTGCGGTAAAAAGTAGCCTACGTTACTCTCCAGCCTCCTACCTATCTCCACACAAAAAATCTTACCATAACATCGCTCCGTTACGACGTGAATCACGGACAAACAAACAAACAAACAAACACACTTTCGCATTTATAATATTAGTATGGATTTCTATATTTACAGTTGGAAGGTCGAGGAGGGTCATAGGTTTTACAGTTGGTTCCTCTTAGTATCTTTTAAATTTTGGATCTGTTACTTATTTATGAATTATTGTTATTAATTATTATGTTATTATATCTAGGAAAGAGTCATGCATGTTAAACAACTCATTGTTACTTCCCTTTGAACACGCGGGCGAAGCCGCGGGTAATAGCTAGTATTAAGTATGGAAGTTTGGAAGTATGGATAGTATGGATGGATATGGAAGTATAGAAGTATGGACAAATACGCATCATAATGGATCTTTCCATGGGAATGAGTTGTTTTACTGCGGTAAAAAGTAGCCTACGTTACTCTCCAGCCTCCTACCTATCTCCACACAAAAAATCTTACCATAACATCGCTCCGTTACGACGTGAATCACGGACAAACAAACAAACAAACAAACAAACAAACACACTTTCACATTTATAATATTAGTATGGATTGTTATTAATTATTATGTTATTATATCTAGGAAAGAGTCATGCATGTTAAACAACTCATTGTTACTTCCCTTTGAACACGCGGGCGAAGCCGCGGGTAATAGCTAGTGTGGGCGCTATGACCCCACTCGTGCCGGAGATTGTGGCGAGGGCTGTTGACACAGACCCGCAGACTTTCTTCAGGAGTATTAGGCTCAAGATCAGGCTTCTCAAAGAAAAACAACTATTTCTTGTATAAAACAGTTCTCACTTTTATTCCCATATATCTGGCATTGACAAGAATTGACAAGACGGTGCGTTCATTTTTTATTACACTTATAATAAAGTGCCAGTTAATCGCCACACCACCCCCCTAGGGAGAACAAAAACTACTTAAAAACTAAGAAACAAGCATAAACCACATCACAAGATGATTAGTCTCTAGGTCTGTGAACTAAACAAGTTTTTGAACAACTGTCAGTAAAATTTCTGTCACCAAATAGTTAAACAAATGTCAGTGCAACAAATAGTTAAATGAACATTAATGCAACAAATTGTTAAAGGAACATTAATGCAAGTCATGCAACAAATAGATAAACAGTGTATATGTGCAACTAATATTAGTTAGTTAATACAATAAAAACAACCAAAATTTATACAGGTCAGTAGAATAAAACAAATATTCAAACATACCAAACCATATAAAAACATGTTAAACCACACATAAGCAAATCGATATTATTGTACTGGCTGTAAACGAACCAATATCAAAATATATAATAAAGATATATACAATGGTTGAGAAAATAATAATAATATGTTAGTAGATTATACCATCACAACTTACGGCCGGTCTCAATAATGTACTCGGCCGTTAAACACTATGTAAGCATAACAACCCAAGTAGTTAAACAGATTAGATGACTACACATGTAATTAACAACACAGGTTACAACAAAAACTTAATTGTGTCAACCAAAACTAATAGCTACAAATCCAAGGGCTTTGCAAAACGAACTTGTCGACCTGACTTAGTAGTATATTTTGGTGGTGAAGGCACAGCTCCCACCGGTCGACTAAGTGGTAGTGGTGAAGTCGGAGGATATCGATGAGGCGTGGGCATTGGTTCAGAGGACGGAGCAATTGATGAAGTTGGCGGCAATGGCGATTCTACATACGCTGACTTAACTCTATCCATGCTGACCTCTACTTTCTTACCGTTAATATTGAGCACGATAGTCTTATCTCTCCTGGATAAGGTATGGGCCATTGTAAGGAGGAGTGAGCGGGCGCCGGACGGAGTCATCACGGAGCAAGGCGTGAGTAGCTGTTGCCATGTTTTTGAAGAGGAATGTCGATGAACGAGCGTGATGCGACGCCGGTATGGGTCTCAGCTGGGTCATTTTCTTTCGCAGCTGGACGACGAAATCCGTAACATCTTCTACACGACCTGCTGATGGTGAAGGTTCAATCAACTCGCCAGGTAAGCGAAGAGGCTCACCGTATAAAAGTTCCGCGCATGATGCACCTACGTCTTCTTTTAAAGCCGCACGCATGCCCAGCAACACGAGAGGCAAGGCATTGAGCCATGATGTGTCATGGCATGTCAACGCCGCCTTTAGTTGGCGATGGACTCGCTCTATCATGCCATTGGCACATGGATGATAACTGGTAGTTCGCGTCCTTTTCGTCGCACAGTGTTGGAGGAGCCGGTTAAATAACTCGGACTCAAATTGCCGGCCCTGATCCGTAGTAACGGTACTGGGCACACCGAAACGGGAAATCCAACCGCGTAAGAAGGTATTCGCTACTTCCTCAGCTGTAATGCCAACCATCGGCCAAACCTCCGGCCAGCGGGTGAAACGGTCGATGGCAGTCAAACAATAGGAGTATCCTTTACACGCAGGCAATGGACCAATAATGTCGATGTGGACATGTCTTAGCCGGGCGGAAGGACTGCTGAAATGCCCTGAGGGCGTAACAGTGTGCCTGGTTACTTTGCTCTTCTGACAAGGAATACACGAGCGAGACCAGGCATGGCAATCTTTCTTCATGTACGGCCACACAAATCGTTCTGACACCAGACGTGCGGTTGATCGCGCACCGGGGTGACTTAGGTTATGCAGCTTGTTGAAGATTGCCCGACGAAATGGCGGTGTGACGTATGGACGTGGTTTCCCCGTAGACACGTCACATGTAATGCTTTGGTCGGTACCTAGTATAGGGACCTGCTCGAGTCGCAGAGATGTGCTGGAACGTAGTTCACGTAGCTCGTCATCTAATTGCTGAGAACTCGCTAAGGCTGTGTAGTCCTCCTCCAGGGAAATCGTCTCGATGCGAGAGAGGGAGTCGGCTACAACATTGTCCACTCCTTTTATGTATTCAACATCGGTTGTAAACTGACTTATGAACGTTAGCTGGTTCAACTGCGCTGGCGGTAGTTTTTCACGGCGCTGCTTGAAGGCATACAGGAGCGGCTTGTGGTCGGTGTAGATGGTGGCATGTTGGGCTTCTAGGATATGCCTGAAATGTTGCACACCTTCATACACTGCCAGCAGTTCCCTGTAGTACGCCGGCCACTGTGACTTCCGAGCGCTCAGCTTCTTGCTGAAGAAACCTAAAGGCTGCCAGGAATCTTCCACACGTTGCTGCAAACAGGCTCCTACGTGCGTGCACGACGCATCTGTGAACAATCCAAGCGGAGCATCGCATATCGGATGAGCTAGCAAGGTCGCTGTGGACAAGCTCTCCTTGCACGCTTCAAAAGCCTGCAACAATTCCGGAGTCCACGGAACAGGCTTGGCACCTTTCCCATCTATCTCTACGATGATGTTAACAAGCGGGGCTTGAAGTTCAGCTGCGCGAGGAAGAAACCGCCGATAATAATTAATCATCCCTAAGAAGCGTCTAAGACCTTGAACGGTTTTAGGGGGGGTGAATTCCTTCAGTGCTTGGATGCGCTCAGATGGAGGTCGCGTGCCCTCCGCACTGACTTCGTAACCCAAAAATTTCACCTCGCTGACGCCAATGACGCATTTAGACGGATTAAGGACAACGCCATAGTCATCCAAGCGCTTGAAAATGGCGCGCAGATGTTCAGCGTGCTGTTCCGCGTCGCGCGAGTACACGAGTATGTCATCTATGTACGGAAAACAACAGTCCAGGCCCTGTAGCACCTCGTCCATAAAGCGCTGAAAAGTTTGGCTTGCATTGCGCAAGCCAAAAGTCATGAATGGGAATTCAAATAGTCCAAAAGGCGTTGTAATTGCCGTTTTGCAAACGTCGTTTGAAGCTACAGGGATTTGATGGTACGCTTTGACGAGGTCCAGTACACTGAAGACTGTGCATCCCGCTAAGCGATGCGAAAAATCTCCAATGTGCCGCACTGGATATCGGTCAGGAATAGTCCGTTGGTTAAGTGCGCGGTAATCGCCGCACGGGCGCCAGGTCGAGTCCTTTTTGGGGGTCATGTGGAGAGGTGACGACCAGGAACTGCTAGATGGTCTCGTTGTACCACACTGCATCATATCCTCGAACTCCTTCTTCGCTGCGGCGAGTTTATGAGGAGCAAGGCGGCGCGGGCGGCATGAGACCGGTGGACCATCGGTTGTCAAGATGTGGTGGACCGTGGAGTGCTTGATATCTCTGGGAGCTCCCGGAGGGCGTACAACGCTAGTAGTATAGTATTGGGCATTCTGCCCCACTTGTTCGCTCAGGCGTCTGCCTTCGCGTCGTGGGGCAGAATGCCCAATAAGATTTCTGGTAATTAGGGCTTATAGGTACATTTTTTCCACTGTTTCACTCTTCTATACGCCTCCTCCACGTGGAACAGAATGCCTGACACTGTTTCTGGTAGTAAAGCGTTATACCGCGTTGTCGATGGATGAGATATTCAGTCTACTTACTACATACGCTAATAAATGTTAATGTGATGAGTATAATTACTCATTATCAATCAAACTACCGTCCACTCAAATCATGAAATTTGTAAAACAACCACAATCGCTGAGTTTTAACACAATCTGTGAGGAAGTTTGTAAGGCTGATTCTCGTCATGGCGAATTATTGCCTAATTCAATACGATGCATCATATGCGGGCCCTCCAATTGTGGAAAAACAAATTTGTTAATTGGTCTCCTTTTACATGAAAATGGATTGAGATTTCAAAATGTTTATATTTATTCGAAAACTTTACAACAACCGAAGTACATATTTTTAGAAAATGTTTTAAATCTTATACCTGTTATTTCGCTTCATAAATATCAGGGAAATGAGGAAGTATTAAGGGTTCAGGACGCAAAACCAAATTCAATTATTATTTTTGATGATGTTGCTTGTGAAAATCAAAATAATATGCGTGATTACTTTGCGATGGGAAGACACAAAAATATTGATGCTTTTTATCTGAACCAAACGTATAGTAAAATTCCTAAACAGTTAGTTAGAGACAATGCGAACTTGATTATCCTTTTTAAGCAAGACGAAATAAATTTAAAACACGTTTATGAGGAGCATGTTAACACAGATATGACATGGACTGAATTCCGCGAAATGTGTTCAGAAATTTGGAAAGAACCCTTTAATTATGTTGTAATTAATAAAGATTGTTCTAAAAATAAAGGATGTTACAGAAATAAATTTGACACTTTTGTGGTGTTTGATTGAAACAAAAAATATTTAAATAAATTACTTTTATGAAATCGTTATTCTTTATACGACGCTCAATCGATCACTATCTTGCTGTCATTATGGAACAATCAATGAAAAGAAAAATTGTGAAGGCTGCAGCAGCTGTAAAGAAAAAAGTAAAAATTATGAGGAATATTGACATCGATAATAAGCAAGCATTGGAGACAGTTTTCAAGCCTGTGACTAAACCTCTCAACTTAATTGCAAACGCAAATAATCATTCTCTCCTTCCTACTATAGACGACGAAAAAAGTAAAACACCATCCATAAAAAGCATTATTGAAGAAAATGTTACCCCTAAAATTAACACTGGAAAAGTCATCGATCCAGACGAATCTCAATCTGACACCGAAAGTGATTATTCATATCAATCAATAGAAGAAAGCAAATCAGACCGCGATACATCATCCTGGTCAGTATCATCAGAAGCATTAGAAGATATTCCATTTGGCGTCAGAATAGAAAACGGAAAATTAATGTTAGGTTCAGCTAGCGTAGCAATTGGTGATGATTATATCACAGTAGCTGGACGCAAATATCATAGTACACCAGGTATAAAACAGTTGCTGCTAAAAAAAGACGTTGATTTAAGTTTAGTCACAGACAATGATATGCAAAATTATAAATCAATGTTACTTGACACCAATGCACATCGACGGGACTGTGATCCAAGTAAACCAATAAAGAGTAATAAAGGACAAAAATATTTACAAATTGTAAAACCCCTATTTAAACTTCAAACACAACACAAAGGAAAAGGTCTACCTTTAATGAAAACATGGAAAACAAACATAGATTATGTGTATTGGGATGATCCAAATGAATTGGTGGAGAGGTTGAAATTATTAATTGCGTCTCGAGATGCTGGCAATACTGGATTAGACAATGAAATTATATCAATTATTGAAGAATTGCGTGAAAGTAAAATTATAAATAAGTAAATAAATGTTTGCTGATGATGGATGTTTTTTCATTACACTACTAACCTTCGAATAAAGTACACTTTCAACATGAATGTGGATAAATTCGGGCACTATATTCATAAAAGAATGCGTTTGTCAGAACTATTTGACGTTTATGATAACGCTTTAACAAAAACAGAAAACGGAGAGTTTGATTTAAAATCGTCAAGACTTAGAGGAATTAAATTACCCATAGAAGCAGACGATGCTGTGAATAAGGATTATGTTGATAATTTTCAGGATAATTTGATAAAAGAATTACATAAACTGAATGAGACATTGCGTTTACAAACCATGACATATATTCAAAATTTTGTTCAAGCTACTATAAAAACAAAGATATCAGACGTTTTGGCTCATTTGGAAGATAAGTTTTATACCAAATCAGAAATTGATAAATTACTTAAGAAATCTTCGTAATGATGAAACAACAAATAGTTAACGAAATACACAAACAAGCACGAAGAAATTTTCTTCGAAGACCTGTTATTCTAAAGGGAATAGATGACTTATGGCAAGCCGATCTGATAGACATGCAAAATTTAACAAAGTTTAATAAAGGTTTCAACTACATTTTAATTGTGATTGACTGCTTTTCTAAATACGCTTGGGCGGTGCCAATCAAATCAAAAAATAAAATTTGTGTTACCAATGCATTCGAATCTATATTATACAATAGTCATCGAAAACCGATTAATTTGCAAACTGATCTAGGGACAGAATTTTATAATAACGTATTTCGGAATCTCATGAAGACAAACAATATAAACCATTATTCAACTTTTTCTACCAAAAAGGCTTCGATTGTCGAACGATTAATTAAAACTATCAAAAATAAATTATATAAATATTTTAGTTTAAATGGAAGTTATCGGTGGTTAGGATTACTAGAAGTTGTCTTAAAAAAATACAATAATACGAAACATCGTACTATCAATTGTAAACCAATCGATGTAGATAAATCTAAGGAACCTCTAATTAAACAAAATATTAAAAAAACCCACAAATATATATCATCAAGGACAGGACCAAAGTTTAAAGTCGGTGACTATGTTCGAATAAGTAAATACAAACAGCATTTTGAGAAAGGGTATACTCCAAATTGGTCAACTGAACTATTTACGATAAAAAATATTAATAACACAGTTCCAGTTACGTATCACTTAGAAGATCAACGTAAGCAAACTATATTGGGAACATTTTACGAACACGAGTTGCAAAAGACTAAATATCCTGATGCTTATTTGATTGAAAAAGTTATAAAAAAGAAAGGAAATAAGCTGTTTGTGAAATGGTTAGGTTTAAGCAATGATGAAAATAGTTGGATTGAGAAAACTGCAATTCAAGGCTAAAATTGTTATTAAATAAGAAGTTTAGTCGTATTTGTTTCATTGCAACTTTGGCGATGCAAGGAGGTGGGCTAGTTAATAGTATCATTAATAATTTACCGTTTGAACTTCATTTGCCTGGTTATAATTACTGTGGACCTGGCACAAAACTTCAGAAACGTTTACTACGGGGTGATAGAGGGGTGAATAAGCTAGACGACGCTTGTATGCAACACGACATAGCATATGCAAAACATACAGACCTACCTAATCGTCATAAAGCAGATTTACAACTTCTAAATATGGCAAAACAACGCATTAAGTCAAAAGATGCTTGCAAAGGCGAAAAACTAAGTTCATGGTTAGTGAGTAAAGTTATGAAAGCCAAACTTAAAACCGGTGCTGGCGTCAAAACGTTTAAAAATTTTGTATCTAAAATAAGATCAAAAATCAAGAAATTTCAACACAATGATAGTAAATCTTTAATCGACGCTGCTTATTTAGCAGCTAAAAAAGTATTTCCAAATAAAAAGAAAATTCGAATACCACGTGTAATACCCATACCAAAAACTGGAGGTATTCTACCTTTGATTCCAATATTTGCTGGTTTATCGGCATTAGGGACCTTAGCTGGCGGTGCAGCTGGCATTGCGAAAACCATTAATGATTACAAATCCGCTCAGAAAAATTTGCAAGAAACACAACGACATAACAAAGCTATGGAAGGTGTAGTATTAGGCAAGGGTCTATACATTAAACCGCACAGAAATGGTCACGGATTATTTATAAAGCCCTCAAAAAACTGAATTGTAAGCTACCTAATCGTCCTCTAAGTAATATAGATATAATAAAGTACGCATGTGACATCCCCCACTTCAGAGGAGTTTTTATGCGAGATCAATTACCAAGAACACCAAAGGAGATCGAATGTGGTATTGTTAATTTGGATGAGTCTAAGAACAAGGGGACGCATTGGGTGGCTTATGTTAAAATATATGACTATTGTGAATATTTTGATAGTTTTGGCGATCTGAAACCGCCTAAAGAAATAATTCGGTATTTTAAGAATTGTAATGTTTGTTATAACTACACAAGATATCAGTCATTTAATACAGTTAATTGTGGTCATTTATGCTTAAAATATCTATGGCAATTTTGGAATAAAAATGTATAAAATATGTATCATTCTTTTATTTTCACCATTTGCAATATGTCACTACTCACTTTGTCGATAACAGGAAATTCGTCAAGTTTATCCACGTACTATCCAAACACTCTGCAATTAGATGGACAGTATGAATGTGCTTTATTGCATATCTCAACATTTAATTCCATTCCGAATATTGATAAAACTAATAATAAGTTATTCTATGGATCTAATGAAGTTATTGAAATCCCTGAAGGGACTTATGAATTACAAGATATCAATGATTATTTAAAATCTGAAATAAAGGATGCATCAATCAATCTACAGTGTAATAACAACACATTGAAAGCAACTTTGTACTGTACAAAAGATATTAATTTTTCTGAGGAAAATACCTTTAGAAACTTGTTAGGGTTTAAAAAACAAATATTGAAAGCAAATAAATGGCATGTGTCACAGTTTCCAGTAAACATTTTACCAACAACCGTGATCAGGGTTGAATGTGATATCGTAAGCGGCTCATACATAAACGGCGAATCAAGTCATATTATTCATGAATTTGCACTAAACGTACCACCTGGATATAGGATTATAGAAATACCTAAAAACGCAATTTACTTCCCCATTAACCAGAGCAACATAAGCTGCATTAATATTAGACTTTTAGATATAAATAATCATTTAATAAATTTACGTGGTGAAGAGGTACAGCTGTATTTACATCTTAGAAGAAGAAATGATTGACTATAATAAATATACGCAACAACCAACTACACGTATCAGTTTGACTCAAGAAATCAATCATACAAGAAGTCGTAATAAAAAGAAAATAAAATTAACGAAAAGCAATAAGGCATTCTTAAAAGCGATCGGCTTATTAAAATGAATATTTTAGACGTTTTATCGACTCCGTCTTACGACAATAGTGTGGAAGGAATTGAATATCATTCTTACAAACCCTACATTACTAGTTTTAATAGAAATGATGAAATCCGCATACCAATCAATCAACAGGATTTATATGTACTACCATCAGCAAGCACCTTGTATTTGGAAGGGAATGTTATCGTTAAAAAACGAGATTCTAAGGATCCTGTCACCAGTGTTCAATTTACAAATAACGCTTTATTGTACTTATTTCAAGATATAAGGTATGAGCTAAACGGAGTGGAGATTGATAAAATAAAGAATGCAGGCGTTACGACCACCATGAAATCTTTAATATCAATGAACGAAAGTGAATCTAAGATAGCTTATTCTTGGGGGTGGAATATTGATGGTATAAAAAATGGAGGTAAATTTTCTGCTTCTATACCACTCTGTAACATAATGGGCTTTGCAGAAGATTTTAAAAAAGTTGTGATAAATAGTAGACACGAACTAATATTACTAAGAAGTAACACAAACTTGAATGCTGTGAAACTCAATACCGGTGAATTTGTAGAAGACGTTCAAATAAATAAAATTATTTGGCGTGTACCACACATTAAAATATCTGACAAAGAAAAGCTTAATTTTTTGAAACTGTTAGAAAGAGATAAACCGCTTCAAATGATATTTAGAAATTGGGATCTGTATGAATATCCAGCTTTACCTAAAACTACAAAACATACTTGGGCAATTAAAACTTCGTCACAAATAGAAAAACCAAGATATATTATTATTGGTCTACAAACAAATAGAAAAAATAATGCAAGTTCTGACATGTCTCAGTTCGATCACTGTCTTCTTCGCAGCGTTAGAGTCTATCTCAATTCAACATACTTCCCTTATGAGAACCTAAACGTTAACTTCGCAAACAACAACATTGCCTTATTATACGAACAATATGTTAGATTTCAACAGTCATATTATGGTCGTCGTCCAGAGCCCTTGTTGAGTGAGAAACAATTTAAAGATTTAGCGCCGTTATTTGTTGTCGACTGCTCTAGACAAGTAGACAATTTGAAGACAGGTCCGGTTGTGGACGTTAGAGTGGAAATTGAAAGTGATTCTGATATACCAGATCAAACCGGCGCGTACTGTCTTATATTAAACGACTGTATAATTGAATATAAGCCACTGAGTAATACTGTAAAAAAATTATCATGAAGCAGGATACCATCATAGTGGATATTCAAGGATTTAAAGATCAGTACAATAATTTTATAGTAAAAGAATTAGCGTTCGCAACACGTGATTATACGCAATTATTCTTAATAAAACCCCCATATTTATTCAAATATTTAACAACTGATGAAAAAAGACAAGTAAAGTGGCTGGAAAACAATAGAGGTATTCATTGGAACGAAGGACATATTGACTATAGAGAATTTCATCGTATAATCGTTCCCTATCTAGAAAACAAAAATATCTTAGTGAAAGGTTTGGAGAAGGTTACGTGGATAAAAAACATTTGCGAAAATTGTGAAGTGTCAGATCTTGGTGAAGACCAGTGTCCTAACATGTTTGAATTACATAAAAAATTCTGTGATAACAATTTAAATTGTAATGTACACACAAATCATTGTGCTTTAAAAAATGTGTTATGTATAAAAAAGCATTTAGGGTGGCACTAAAATGTTTTGTTTTGGTTTTATAAATAAAAATAATTTCTTCAGTAAAAATGCATTTTTATTTTTTAAACATAATAAAATAATAACTTACAATAACAATAGTATCTTTATTAAAAATCATTGTCTATTAAAGATTTCGATATTTTCTTAACTAGCGATTCTGTATCGTCCATAACACTATCCATGGCATCCTTAACAATGTACTGCGCACTTATCACAACGTTCTCACTTTCACTATCGCTGCAGCTTGTTTGAGAATTGTTGCTGCAGAGATCAGTAACAGAAATTTTTATTAACCTAATGCCTCGTCGTTGTAATCGGCTCATTACAAAAGATTGTGTAGCGTTATGTTTTTTCAAAGTTTCTCGGCGACGTTGCTTGGACTTTTTCTCTTTCGTTAGTTTGTATTGTTCGGGTTCCCAGCGATTCAGCTCGGAAAATCCTTCGTAAGGATCCTGAGCATACTGGCTAAACACAATCTCTGAATCAGATACCTGAAACAAAAATAATTATCCATTTTCAAATCTGATGTGCACACACAAAAATCACTAATATTATATCAGATTCAAATAGGTACTTTACTTACCGTGCACATAATTATTATAATAACACAAGTACTAGGTATAATACTGTAAAAACAACTTCTCAATTCTATTAATATTCCGTAAATAATAAAAAATAAACTAACTATCAACTTTATATATTCAAATCAATCCAAAATTGTTAACTTAGCATTCAATCAAGGATATGGATTAGTTGTTTGAAAATCACTCTTTCAGATATAGTTTTATAGTTCAATATATTAAAATAATTTAGTATGAATTGTAAACTGCAAGTCTGCATAAATATATTATACCTTCTCATAAAGTGCGATGAACTGTAACATGTTATAACATGTTGCGTGTATCAATAATACCTACCATTCCGGAGCATTATTATTATTACGCAAGTATAAGTTATTGTCATGAATTGTAAAAGCTAAATATTTAGGTATTAAGAATAAAATACAAAAAAAATATCAAGGAAATCCTTCTAAAGACATAGGTAGAAGCCACCTTCGGTAAAAAAAAACTATAATATTATTAGTTTAAATAGATCAATAAAACAAAGTTTATATTTAACAAAGGTTGTTTATTTATAAGTATATAATATTACATAAAAACTTACTAATAAATTCTATAATTTACAATCTTATTTATGTACATTTTTAAGTTGTAATGAAACATGGACACTAACTGAATACAAATCATAGGTTACTTATAGTTATTACAAAATCAATTACAGAAATGTTTATTAACTTTATTATTTTTTATATTTACCTAAGTACATATTTTACTAAGAACATTTACATAATCTCTACATATTATTATAGTAATATAAAATAAATTATATTTACATGCCCATTAAAACCAATTACGAATATCAATATTTAGGATTGAAAGATCCTTTTAAAATTGAAGAATGCCCCCACGCTCGGGTTGCAACATTGCAATTTGATATAACACGTTTATCATCATTACTTGATAGTGCTATTTTATTCACACTTTGTGTAAATATTTCATGCTTAATTGATTTAAATAAGATATTTTTTCGATGGATAACATCTCTATTAAATAATACATTCTGGTAATCATCTATAGTTAAATCACGTACCACGCAGGATTTAATTCCTTTTGCTTTTTTAATTACATTATTCATAGTTTTTAATGAATATAACTTGGACCGCAAGCCAACAAATTCAGTAATAAGTTTGCCTCCCATTTCATCCTTAAACAATCCTGGCACTTTTTTATTAATCTGAGGTATCATGAATTCATTTTGTACGGTATAGTTACTAGTATCAAAGTACTCTAAAAAATTACATTTTAAGTCTTTGTAGAAATCTTCTGTGTATATTGAATAAACAAAAGAATCCGTATCGGTGTAGCATAATTTTACTCTGTCGCCATAAAAAGGTTTAACTATATTATAATGAAAATGATACATATGTGATTTGGATAGCTCTAAAACAGTAAAACCTATATAAATTGGTTTATCCAAAATGAAATGATCGGGGTTCATTTGTATTGCAACTAAGTTTTCCGATAAAACTGATGCACTATGAAAATAAGGATTGCTTACGAGTTTTTCAGCACAGGTAGTTTTTTTTGTTTTATTATTTGTGCTATTCCAAGAGTTAATTAAATGAACACTCACTCTTTTTTCGGTATTTTCTAATGTTTTCCCAAAAACGCTGTTGTTTAATAATTTGAAAAAATCCTGTTCAAATACACTTTTTGCGTTTTGTCGTAGTTGCGTATTTAATTCGATATATTCCTTCAAATAAGCACTTTGTCGAAACGTAATGGCTCTGTGTATTTTACGTAATTTTAACCCATGTTCAATACATTTCTTTAAATGAACATAATGAATCACATAGTTATACTTATTGTAAAGATTTGAAATAAGTTTTTCTGTTTTGCCCCCTGGCGGTATGCATTTTTCAGCACAAAAAGGTAAATCGTTGTGTAATATATGTAAGGTTTCAGGATACAAAATATCTACTTCTAGTATAAAACCCCATTCTGCGTTGTCGCTGATATTTACTATATCTATCTGATCTATTTCGTTTTGATTTAAAAATCGAAAACCTGAGTGAGGTAAATATTGACCCATACTATAGCCGTAAAGATTGTTACAGTCCAAATAAGTTATGAAACAGGAAGGTTTTGTAGCATCACACGAAGGCATATATTTATTATTAGCTTTTGCATAGCGATGAGAACACATACATAAACCTCCCCTAATACCGCTCTGAATCATTCGTACCATAGACAAGTCTGTTAAGAGTTCTAATTTAACTCCTGTTTTTAAAAGCATTGCATCAAATGATAAACTAGGTGCAGTAATATAAAACGCAGGATCGAGCTTATAATGCAACTTACAAGTTTTTCGAAAATTTTCAAATATGTCGGTAAGTAAAAGTACGTCAGTCTTTAAATACAAATCAGTATATTCACCCAATGTCTTTATGTTAAATTTGTGCCATACCAATTTAGCGTGGTCATAGTCCTCCTGTGAAATATGTTCATTGCTTATCGAATTGAAAAATAAATGTTTCGCTGGTAATGTTTTTTCTTCATAACATTTCCAATTGCTTACATAATCGTAGGGATAAATGCCTTTTCGTGTAAGTAGTTGAAACTGATGATTATCAGGGAAATGATAGCGCAAATTAATAAAATCCTCAGTTTGCATAGTTTTCGACAGTTTATCTAAACTAGTGCCTAAGAAATGAAATGAATCTAAAAATCTAATCTGTACATAATCGTTATCGTTGATATGCATAAATTTTGAAAATGAAATATATTTTTCTTTGCTTTTAGGTATGATATTTAATTTGCCAGGCGTTTCGCCTAATTTTTTAATAAATAAGTGACAGTCGTATCCTGACAAATTATGAAAAAATATGGGTATGAACATTGGTATCTTATATTGTAAATTACAATGTCGATGGGCTGCACCACGGTATCGACCAGTAATATGACAATGATCTCTGACTTTATTATTCCATAACAGATTTTCACATATGTGACATTTCCTAGCTTTTTTAAAATCAATAACGTCTTTTTCTGAAAATATAATCGAGACATTTTGAGTCAATATATTGTAAATTCTCTTAATGTCTTCAGTAAGAAAATCTATAAATTTGGAAACACAATCAATTCCACGATACGTTTTAAATTCATTGAAATTGTCATTGCACGATGAAACAATATTATACGCAAAAGCTGAAGGAATGTGTCGTTGTAAGCGAAAGGTATTTGTGGTATCAGATTCATGGTTGGAAATTGGTTCAAGTAATGTTTCGAAATCGGCATAGATAGTGAATGGAACGTCTTGTTTTCTATTATAATTTTTAAATTGTAAATATGAACCTTTTTCAGGCAGAATAGTAGCAACCCCTCCACACAAATGACTATCAAATTGATCTTCACTAGGAAAAAACACTAAACAGGTTTCGCAAAAGTATAGCTTGCCGTGATGCTTAGTTATTTGACTTTTAACGAGACGAGGTAGATCTTTAATGAGGCAATAATGAGATGAATTACCATTTTCTAAAAATAGTAGGTGAATTATTTTGGATTTATGATAGATTTTATCGGGTTTATACAGAGGACCCGTTATAGTCTTACTACCTCTTAACCCGTAAATATAAATATTCAAAAAAGGATTGTTTCTTTCAAAAATGTTTATATCTGAAAAAGTGATTGGAAATGAAATATCATTTAAGTTCAAGACATCACGAAAATGAGGATATGACGTGACTCTCTCAGGATGCCGAGTACTTGGATACAAAGCAGCAACTACACACCACAAAAAACAATACCTGTCATCGTTTTGAATATTCAAACACGCTTTCTTACTCTTTATATATTTCGGTAAATCTATAAATCGTGATCCACTAAGAGGTTGATATTTGTTAATATTAATTTCTAAATGTGAATTATTTAAAAACGTCCATCCACTATCTCTTTCTTGAAACTCTTCAATTTTTTTTAATAATATTATTATAACTTTTTCATAGGTGGACTTGAAACTGTAATTTAAATGAATGATAAAATTTTTTGTCGCAAAAGATTTCAACTCTTGTAGATCATTCTTCAGCATTAAAAAGACTCCGAAATATTCAAAATTTATTTTAACAGAATAATGTTTTTGAAGCGAGCTATCTATTAAAGATTTAACTTGATCATGAATATTTTTTAAGAAACATTCTGGGTAAATATTTGCTTCGGGTTTAGTTGTAGTAATCCGATAACTTGTAATACGTCCTTTGAAGCAGGAATGTATAATTTCAACGTTGTCATTGATACGAATAGTACTATTATTTTTATGTCTGTTACTTCGCAAATGGCTAATCCAACAGCGTGAATTCACATCAATGTTGCAAACCGAACAGAATGGCATTTTTAGAATCACAATAACAATAAAATTATTATATAATTCAGAAATATTGAGTTAGCTGCTAAGTATATCAGACTTTATTACCAATTACTGCCGTAGGTCTTCAAAACTTCACATCTTCAATTGCATCTCTCAATCTCTCATCAAAGTGACGTGCTCTGGAATAAGATACGATCATAATTTAATAACACATATTAAATAATAATTTTAATACACTTTTAATTATTTTGTTACGGGAATAAATCTTTAACAACAGATACAAAAATAATCACTAAGACACATCTACAATTGATTTTGTAATAGAATAGATCTAAGAACATTAATATTATTTTATTGTGGAGATCGAACCAACAATTAATACTTAGCCCACGAGCAGGGCGAGCAGATAATAATATTATTAGAAGCCACTTTGTCATTCATCATAGAATGGATAATTTCTTTCTTTCAATCAGATAAAAATAATGAAAACTATCATAGTAATATGAAATAACAACTAAATACATACCCAATATTCACAATAAAATAATGTCGTCTCTGTTAATTATGTCCAAAGTATTAGCATTCCCTCATTAAGTAGGTATTTCTATACCTGCAAATTTAGTCAACAAATAAAATATTTGCTTCAAACCAGCACCTCTGCTGCCTCACAGTTCATAATAAGTGATGGTCTGAAATAAAAAAAAACACAAAATTATTATAATAATACTGATAATGACAACAAAACTTGAATGAAATATAATAGACTATAATATTTAACATAATAATTACCTTATAATAATTTTGCTATCGATTTTACCATTAATATATACCTATAACTTGTACTCAGTAATCGAATTAAATTTAAATTAAAATACACATTTTGCGTGCAAATAGTACCAATACCTATTGTGTTTTGTCAAAACAAAAGTGTCGTGTTCCATCCGGTTGCATTACTTAACGGTATTTTGCAAGATTTTTCATTTCGATCAGGGTTGACATCCAAATGCAAATAATTATGTATTATTATTACCTATTTACTGGAACAAAATGTTGTATTTATTACTTAATTATTACATACAAAGTTATCTACGTTAAAAATAGGTATAGAATATTTATTTAAGAGTGCTAATGGTCTGTTAATTTACCGGATTATTCAATATTTTCTCGATATGTAATTACCTAAACTAGAATACAAAAGACCCAATGAAACGTAAATAACAAGTCCTTTTAATCATATATTTTTATTTTTACAATTTAAGTTGGAATGTTTTAAATTTATATCGTTTGTCAACCCTAACAAAAATATCATATTTCTCAACACAATACTTGTGATTATTGCACACCTATTTAAAAGTGTTATTCAGCAATACGAATTTTTATTACTACGCAGCTAATTTGGTTATGGATGTCACTTCCACATATTTTTATATAAAAATGGGATCATCAGTCTATACATAGTATGTAACATGTATGACAATTATTTTGGTAGCCCTAAGTCTTTGTGTTGCGTTAGCAAATAATGATTCTAGAACATTCTTAGTTATCATTTTTGTACAAATGTAATACGTACAAATAAGAAATGTCTAATTTGTGTATTATTTTTATTAAACACACTTACATTTCATTTTACCAAATTTACATGTCTTTTCTGACTTATAAGCTAACGTTTTCGGAGCTCGGTACATCAAATTCGAGCCTCGGATAGGAACAAAGTACTCCTACAACGACTACAGTGCAACCAGCGCCGAGTGCCTCCACTCTGCAGTTCAGTCCATCCAAACAGTGGTTGTATTGGTAATTATACTTCAAGTGGCTGCCATTTAAAATGTAAGTCTTTATAATTTTTATTAATTTTCATATTTTACTTCAACCAATTTATATTTCAGATACAACATGTAGCCAAATACTTTGACATTTTTCACTAACTTAATTTACTCATAATTGTTATAATCGTCAATAGATTAATTATAAGTGCGAGTTAATAGTTTTATTATTACTAGTTCATTCCAAGTAGATAAACATTAACTTAACATTTAATCCTTTTTCAGCATAGGTATTTCAAGTAATAATATCTAATTAAAATTTAACAATTTACAGGTCGGACTCTGAGTGCGATCAACGCAGCAACTCTACAGATGTTGAACACAGTGCCGAGCTCCTGCGGAAACATTCTACTCCTACAAGCAAGCGTAAATCTACGAAGAAATCGCCTGCCATTATAAGGTAATCATACTAAATTTACATCTACTCGTTATATTTAAATTATAATATTTCAAATTTTGTACTTACGTTCGATATATTTATGTGGCGTTGCGGTCAGTAGTTGATTTTTTATTACACACATTCACTTTCTGTTACTGAAATAGTTTATGATATATAAATTATGGGAGATATTTTTTTATTTATTTTGAAATAACCAGTAATAGGCACTGGTTATTGCTGCAAATGTCGATCAAGTTTATATTTATTCTTGTTCATGATTTATTTTAATATATTTCACTAATCTTATGATTGCAGAGTAAAAATTTATTTATTCTTCGGTAAACTTGACTTTTGAGATAGACTATATTGATTCTTAATATAATTAAATTGTTACTCTCATTTACAAGTAACAACATTTTATTTACATGACCATGCAGTATGTAAATTAATACAATTTTTGTATTTATTGTGTTATTTTTCGTAATGATTTTGAAAACCGACACCATCAGTAAGTAATTTTATACTTATACGGGTTATTTATGTTTGTTACAGAAAGAAAGGGAAGACTGTGGACATCTTCAATCTTACTCGTGATGGCGGCAAATCCAAAGATCCTCCATCGCGCGTGCTGTCCACGTACTTCGTCAACAGAGTTGCAAACGGCAACGAACGTCGGGCGATCAACACAACGGGGGACTACCTTATCGATTTGAAAGTCTACCAAACCAACGATGCGCGCAATACTGATGCACAAGAGCTCTGGAAGAAAGCGCTAGTACGGATAAAATTCCAGACTCAAGACGATACACCGCAATGGCGTAAGCTTCAATCTTTGGTGCACTCGGTGGATGAACTGTGTGAGGACCATCCTACATTTATATCAAATGATTGTAACCTGTAATTAACATTAATATTATAACTATGAATAAATAATTTTTACATATTGTTTTGTTTCCTTTCTCAGCTGAAACCGCGTTCTTTACAACAACAAACAGTTATTTTGCATTTCTAATTATGAAATTTTAATGAAGCTTTCTGTCCCACATTACCAGAAATCTTATTGGGCATTCTGCCCCACGACGCGAAGGCAGACGCCTGAGCGAACAAGTGGGGCAGAATGCCCAATACTATACTACTAACGCTGGGGAACTCTAAAAGGACATTAGAAAACGGTGAGTTTGAATTTTTAAAATCCACAGTTTTAACGCTTGCTTGCTCAACTGAAGCTATGTCAGCTTTACATGACAATCCCGTTTTCCCATCTAAAAGGCGCTTTCCAGCACAGTCCGGTAATAAATTATAGTACGCTAAAAAATCGGCGCCTATTATTGCGGAACCCACATCAGCTACGATGAAGGTCCAAGTAAATTCCCTACGCAACCCTAAATTCAAGCGTAAGTTGATGGAGCCAAACGTTTTAATCTGACTACCATTGGCTGCATTAAGAAAATAATCCGTATCTTGCATGCGTTTGGAAATCCAAATGCGAGGGAAACAACAAATATCAGAGCCCGTGTCCACGAGAAAGCGCCGTTTAGTTACCTGCTCGGTAATAAATAATCGGCGGCTAACAATGGGAAGGCAATCGGAGGCCGCCTCTACTGATCGCCCTTCTTGTTTTCCGGCATCGAAGCCCAAGAACAAGGCTTGTAGCAGTTGTACGCCTTGTCACCATATTTCTTATGTAAGCGACATAAACCATCAGAACGGTCGTGACTCTTACCACGACTCCTGCTCCTACGTCTAGATGCGCCTTGTTTCAGTCGCAGCTCTGCAACTTGGTTGGACAGGTCATCCAGTCGCTTCATAACCGCTTCAAGTCCAATAGTAGAAGCAGCAGCCACCGATGCCTGCTGGCAGGGGATGGGAGTCACCCCAGGGATTTCGATGATCTTGTCAGCTAGCTCAGCAACTTTATCTAAAGGGAGCTCAGACTGGGCTGCTAAAATTGCCTGTAAATTTTGCGGTAGTCGACGCATCCATAATTGGCGTAAAATATTCTCATCACTTAGAGCACTGCCAGCCAGATGCCGAAGGTGGCGAAGAAATTGAGAGGGCTTTCTCTCTCCGAGTTCCTCGTCACTAATAAGCTGCCTTACCCTTTGTTCCTCAGACGAAGATGTGCGACGGATAAGCTCCGCCTTAAGGCGCTCATATTTGTCTTCCGCCGGGGGTCGGGTTATGATATCCTCCACCTCAGCGATATGATGAGTGTCCAGCCTAGCCACCACATAATCATATTTAGTTTGGTCCGACTTAATACCAGAGATAGAGAACTGTGCCTCCACCTGTGCGAACCAGATAGCGGGCCGGTCAGCCCAAAACGGGGGAAGTTTTGCAGAGACCCTAGACACATTAATATTAGAACATTTTAAGTTTTCATTTTCTTCTTTTAAAGGCTTTATAGAATTTAATAATTCAGTCACCTGATCTTGTAGCGCTGCATTTTGCTGGCTCAATTTCTTCACCATCTCCTCCCACTCTTCCATTGTACTTGAAAAATATATAGGTGCTCTCACCAACGTGCAGAGGGGAGCGTCACACTATGCACGCTACAGATGCCACCACGCCAGCTACTAAGCCGTCAGCACGTTCAACACGCGTTTGCTTGACACGCAAACACATATACTTTGCACGCCGAGAAGTAGGTGTTATGAGCACAACACTAGCAAAATCTCATGCCAATTTCCACTGCAGCGTCTTCCAGGCCTTCGCAGAAAGGTACGACAGTGGTCTCCAGCAGTAGAAAAAACAAAACACGGCGCACCGTATTCAGCAATGTTTCTTGATATAATATATTCACGAAACGTCGGAAGTCACCAATGTGGGCGCTATGACCCCACTCGTGCCGGAGATTGTGGCGAGGGCTGTTGACACAGACCCGCAGACTTTCTTCAGGAGTATTAGGCTCAAGATCAGGCTTCTCAAAGAAAAACAACTATTTCTTGTATAAAACAGTTCTCACTTTTATTCCCATATATCTGGCATTGACAAGAATTGACAAGACGGTGCGTTCATTTTTTATTACACTTATAATAAAGTGCCAGTTAATCGCCACACTAGTATTAAGTATGGAAGTTTGGAAGTATGGATAGTATGGATGGATATGGAAGTATAGAAGTATGGACAAATACGCATCATAATGGATCTTTCCATGGGAATGAGTTGTTTTACTGCGGTAAAAAGTAGCCTACGTTACTCTCCAGCCTCCTACCTATCTCCACACAAAAAATCTTACCATAACATCGCTCCGTTACGACGTGAATCACGGACAAACAAACAAACAAACAAACAAACAAACACACTTTCGCATTTATAATATTAGTATGGATTTTATGGACAAAAAATGCAGACAGGTTTCTAATAGCATCCGTCTCATAATTCAGCTGTTACTTCAATAATCGACAATTTCACAATAACTACTTGCGTGTTACAGACTGTAATGTTGTACTTCTTTTGTGGACTTTCTGTTCTGGACACATTTTGCATTTTACGATACACAAATCATTTTCTCGGCGCAGTTGCACGTAGCCTATAGCGTCATCTCCATATTATTATGTCTCTCTAGAAGATCTAAAAGAAAAAACATAACGGGTAAAGCCTTTATAAAGTACAGATAACCTCGAAATAAATACACGAACTTCAGAAATTATTTCTTGTATTCCTATTTGAAATACTTATTGATTACTTTTATATTGGTATAATTAAACTTACGTGACAGCTAAAACATTTCTGAATTGAATTCATCAGCTCGAACGAATTGGTTCTCCATCGAAAATGTTCTAATAGCATTTGAGTAACTTCAATTCTCCCCAGAAAAAAATATTAAAAACTCTAAATACACATAAAATTGCGAGATTTTGTAAGTTCCATCAAAGGTGACAATTGAATTTGTTTGATTGTCAGTTGACACTGACAGTTACTAATATCAAACCACAGAGTACTTAATCACTATGGATCAAACTAGGATGATCTATGTCGTTTCGTTTCTTCATGATTTTGGTTTACAATTAATGTTATTAATAGAAAATATGCTTTCAAATGAAATATAAATTACGGCTGTACAAATTTCTTCGGAATAAAGTACCACTTTTGAACATCTCCTTTTCCATAACTTTATCGCTGTAGCTCCATTAATTAATATTGCTTGTTTTCTCGCTTATATGCAATAATTACATTTTCTTATTATGATTGAGAAATAATCTGAATCAAAATAATGATTATTGTACACTAAACAAACAACCAAACAGCTATGCTATCTATAGCACGACAGCAGTCAGCACAGCAAGTAAACTACAGTCAGTGTTGCCAGATATTTTTTCTCGAATAGCCTTGCCGGAGTGCGCGTGTAGCCCCACCTAGGGTTCGAAGTATAGGGGCAAAAAAAAGTTTTTTTAGTCCGAGCGCTTTTATATTAAATATATTGGCAGCACTGGACACGGCCCATGGTACACTGAATATAGCCGATCGGCTACGTGTAGCCAACGGATAATATATGACAGCCGCTCGGTAACGAAAATAGCGCCCCATTGGCGCTTAATAGCCCCATCAGGCAACACTGACTACAGTATAGTTTACTATGTTTAATATAAGTTACTAGCTATTACCCGCGGCTTCGCCCGCGTGTTCAAAGGGAAGTAACAATGAGTTGTTTAACATGCATGACTCTTTCCTAGATATAATAACATAATCTATACTAATATTATAAATGCGAAAGTGTGTTTGTTTGTTTGTTTGTTTGTTTGTCCGTCTTTCACGTCGTAACGGAGGGATGTTAAGGTAAGATTTTTTGTGTGGAAATAATTAGGAGGCTGGAGAGTAACGTAGGCTTCTTTTTACCGCAGTAAAACAACTCATTCCCATGGAAAGATCCATTATGATGCGTATCCTTACTATACATACTAATATTATAAATTCGAAAGTGTGTTTGTTTGTTTGACCGTCTTTCACGCCGTAACGGAGAGATTTTATGGTAAGATTTTTTGTGTGGAGATAGGTAGGAGGCTGGAGAGTAACGTAGGCTACTTTTACCGCAGTAAAACAACTCATTCCCATGGAAAGATCCATTATGATGCGTATTTGCCCATACTTCTATACTTCCATATCCATCCATACTATCCATACTTCCAAACTTCCATACTTAATTTGATTTTGGATCTGTTACTTATTTATGAATTATTATTATTAATTATTATGTTATTATATCTAGGAAAGAGTCATGCATGTTAAACAACACATTGTTACTTCCCGTTGAACACGGTGGCGAAGCCGCGGGTAATAGCTTGTTATTAATTATTATTTGTTATTATATCTAGGAAAGAGTCATGCATGTTAAACAACTCATTGTTACTTCCCTTTGAACACGGTGGCGAAGCCGCGGGTAATAGCTTGTTATTAATTATTATGTTATTATATCTAGGAAAGAATCATGCATGTTAAACAACTCATTGTTACTTCCCTTTGAACTCGCGGGCGAAACCGCGGGTAATAGCTAGTGGAAGTATAGAACTATGGACAAATACGCATCATAATGGATCTTTCCATGGGAATGAGTTGTTTTACTGCGGTAAAAAGTAGCGTACGTTACTCTCCAGCCTCCTACCTATCTCCACACAAAAAATCTTACCATAACATCGCTCCGTTACGACGTGAAAGACGGACAAACAAACAAACAAACAAACAAACAAACACACTTTCACATTTATAATATTAGTATGGATTATGTTATTATATCTAGGAAAGAGTCATGCATGTTAAACAACTCATTGTTACTTCCCTTTGAACTCGCGGGCGAAGCCGCGGGTAATAGCTAGTGGAAGTATAGAAGTATGGACAAATACGCATCATAATGGATCTTTCCATGGGAATGAGTTGTTTTACTGCGGTAAAAAGTAGCCTACGTTACTCTCCAGCCTCCTACCTATCTCCACACAAAAAATCTTACCATAACATCGCTCCGTTACGACGTGAAAGACGGACAAACAAACAAACAAACAAACAAACAAACAAACACACTTTCACATTTATAATATTAGTATGGATATCCATCCATACTATCCATACTTCCAAACTTCCATACTTAATTTGATTTTGGATCTGTTACTTATTTATGAATTATTATTATTAATTATTATGTTATTATATCTAGGAAAGAGTCATGCATGTTAAACAACACATTGTTACTTCCCGTTGAACACGGTGGCGAAGCCGCGGGTAATAGCTTGTTATTAATTATTATTTGTTATTATATCTAGGAAAGAGTCATGCATGTTAAACAACTCATTGTTACTTCCCTTTGAACACGGTGGCGAAGCCGCGGGTAATAGCTTGTTATTAATTATTATGTTATTATATCTAGGAAAGAATCATGCATGTTAAACAACTCATTGTTACTTCCCTTTGAACTCGCGGGCGAAACCGCGGGTAATAGCTAGTGGAAGTATAGAACTATGGACAAATACGCATCATAATGGATCTTTCCATGGGAATGAGTTGTTTTACTGCGGTAAAAAGTAGCGTACGTTACTCTCCAGCCTCCTACCTATCTCCACACAAAAAATCTTACCATAACATCGCTCCGTTACGACGTGAAAGACGGACAAACAAACAAACAAACAAACAAACAAACACACTTTCACATTTATAATATTAGTATGGATAACCATAGAGTAACTTTGCATAAGGCCAGCCACTCACTGGTGACTTTTGTCACCGTAACTTTTTGTCACTATCTCTTAGGCTAAGCGCAGATTGAGATTTTTGTCTCGGAGACTTGACAGTCGGGTGACAGTCACGTCACTAGATGCTGCCGTCTGCTAGAAACTAGGTATTTGTCACCGTGCTGTCATGTCACCATAGTCTGCGCACTCCCATATCTTCATAGCACTCGACTGGGTAACAAAAAGTCTCCGAGACAAAAAGTCTCAATCTGCGCTTAGCCTTACTGTCACCCACGATGCGCCCACTTGAATAGTCACTGACAGTGTTGCCAAGTCAGTGAACCAAGAAATGGCTAAAAACTTTTAAAACGTGGCAAGAATGTCAAAACTTCGTACCCTTTAAAGTGGCAAAAAAAATTTTACCCTCTTTTTGGATCAGGAGTTAAAAAAACACCATCAAACAGTTATCTTTTAATAAAATAAAACTTTGGAACATAAATTATTTGTATACGATTGTATTACGATTAAATCAAAAATCATTAATTTGACGTAGATGGTTCTGGTTCTGGAACCAGGAAAGAATATTTTTCTTGTTTACCGATTTGGCTTAAAAGTCATAATACTTCCAGCGGTATTTGGTAGGTATCTTCATTAAATGCCATTCTATTCATTAATTGGACTTATTAATTCTGACAAATAAATCAATTCCGATTATAATATCGACATAATCACAAACCTGTATACCCAGAGTAGACACGGCAAGTTCATACAATTCACGTGTAACAATTAGGATTTGAAATCCTAATGAGGCGCCGTGTCATTTAGTCGGACTTTCATTGCTATTGGCAACAGATGTCAACTGAAATAACGAAAAATGCCTGATTTTAATGTTATAAACTGTAGAAAATCTACAAATATAGTTAGGAAAGATAAAGAAAACATTTTCTTTCATCGCTAAGTAATTTCGTTATAAAATTGTGTTCCTATTTATTTAAAATAAATTAATTTAATGTTTATTGTGGTTTTACCACGTTTTACAATGACGAGAACTTACTGAGTATAATGTACTACATACTACACAATACATTGCTCATTTTGGTTTAAAAAATTTAGGGTTTCTTTGTTGGAACATGCAATGAAAATACAACAATCGTTACTATCAATCGTTGCTAAGTAACGCTTTACTTCGTGGTACTGTCAATATTGTCGTTTTTCGGTCAAATATAGTATATAGTGTTTTTCATTTACCCTGTCTTGTCTCGATTCTAATCGATTTTGAGAATCGTCGAATAAATAAATATTCTCATAGACATATATTTAGTAACACAAATTTTATTCCAAAGGTAACTAACTATATTTTTTTTTTATAGTTTCGTCATATCTGTTCGCCCGTACGTCCGTCCATTCGCAACTTAGTGCTGAGAACCTAAGAGCTAGAAAGGTGTAATTTGGCATGGATGTACATAATTATTTATTAAAACTACAAAGTCGTAGAATAAAATATTAAAAATATTTATTTACCGCAGTTCAAGTGGGGATGGATTTTTTTCCTTGGCTGCCCAATACAGATAGTGTAAGGTATCGTTGCAAAGATATTTAAAAAATATTATGGGTTCGGTTTAAAGAACATTATTGTCATATGAATACAACAATTTCACTAATAGGTGAAATAATTTTATTTCATTTTCACTAATAATTCTAATAAGGAAAACGAGGTAAAATTATAAAATGCTAATTTTCTAAAAAAAAAACCTAATAAAAGTGATAATTTTGGTTCAAGTTTTCGTCTCCCCTGCCAGCTAAAAAGGTTGAGTTCGACATGTGAAAAAATTCACACGGTTACGAAATATTTGCAGGTTAACGAGTAATAATCGATCAACTTACAAGTATAGAACCCTACATTGCGCATGGCAATCAATCGAAAGAATTTTTCAAATAGGTCTAAATTAATGGTGGTACATTTTTGTTATTTTGATTATTTGTGATTTGGTTTTGATTTCAATAAATAAATGATTATATTTTGTTTTAATTCTCTTTTTTTTATTTTGCATAAAATTTTGAAGTAAGGAATTTAATATGATATTGATCTGTTTATTTATATTTTTGAAACGTGTTTATAATTTTAATAAAAATTTAATAAATTTTATAATTTGTGTTTATAATAAATAATCAAGTTAAATCAAACTCACCCCAATGATATTTAATAACAAAATATTAACAAAAGATTATTTATTTGGTTTTATTCAGCACTATAACCTATACGTACAATAACAACCAACCAGACTGATTAAAATCGGTTATCGATATCGAGAATCGGTAAGAAATCGGTTTCGTATTGGTATTGCTAGGATGAGGTATATCAATCACTAAAATATTCTTGTGACATAACATTGTGTCAAAAAAGTGACACGCTTGGTTTTCATACAATTCGAGGTACATGCCTCATCTACTCTAGGTATATATGTCTGTGGACCTGCGAATATAGAAAACATAGAAACATAACTCCTAGTAAAAACAGATAATTTTTCGGTACGTCGGCAACTAGAATGAAATGTCGGGAAAAATCGGTAATGATCGATTTGTATAGCGCTTGCCCGCTCTCCGACCAACGAAAGGTCACAGGAGGATTATGTTATGCGAAATGAAGAACAGCAAATATTTGTCATTTAGAATTTGGATTTTTTTTTATTAAAGATTTATAATATCATGAAACGGTATTGTTTTAGTAATCGCAATCAAAACATATTTATGATTATTTTCAATTCCTCAAGGTTAAGGTTGGGTCTTACAAATAAAAATATTTTAAAAACCGAACTGAAAACCACAAAATAATAATAATATTGTTTATACCAAAGATGTACGAGTATAAACCATAGACAGGCTTTTCTGAATTAAAAGTGCGCCATAGCGCGGGGATGTGTCTGCAGTAATAAATAAATAAATAATAAATGGTAAGGTGCCGTTAAAATATAACATCCATATTTAATGACGTTTCTAATATATGGACTACGGGTCTGTCACCAAGTGTTACACAAAAATTAGATCTAATATATAAAATTCTCGTGTCACGCTTTTTTGAAGTTGAACTCCTCTGAAACGGCTTGACCGATTTTCGTGAATCTTAGTGTGAATATCGGCTAGGGTGGAGAATCAGACAACATCTTTTTTTCATCCCCCTACCCCTTAAAATTTTTTTGGCAGAACAACGTTTGCTCGGTCAGCTAGTAATAATATAAACATATAATAGGTAGGCCGATTTCTAAACTGAAAAAATAATTAAGTATTGCTTGTTATACACTTAATAATATCAATTCAGGCTGCCTTTCATTTCTTTGTGTCTATACTTGAGGGCCTGCATACACGTATTATTTTTCAATTTTGAAGTCTGTTTACCTATAATATTCTATTATTATTTAATTTCTCCGTGTAATCGTTACGGGACCATCTTCGAGCTTTATTGAAACTAACGCACAACAAACACTACAGATACCTATAAAATTTGAAGATATCCCTCGATTTCCGATTTCAGACTCATAGAAGTCATCATTACCTAAATGTATGGAGCATAATTATTGAGAGTTTAATTGATTTGTTTGATGTTTAGGGTCCCAGTTACATTCCTGTCTTTCTAACCGAACTGCCTTTGTCTATTCTAGCCTGCGCTTTGTTTTCTTTGACGTGATAACGTCTATTAAAACGATGAACGCCGGGCGCACGCACGAATAAACATGACTCATTGTCCCGTTCCGCGCGAGCGAGAGCGCGGAACAAGCGATAGAGAGGCACGATCGGCTACGATCGACCGAAGCGCTCAATTTTATGTATAAAAGTATGCAATCATTTCATCAATGTTGTGTCATGACGTTGTCACGTTAAACTACCGTCCGTAAACCGACTTTACAGGCAACCATTTTTTGGGAACCTATAACCAGACGATTATACACCATGCTGAACAGAGTTTTGAATGTATGATTTTTTATCACAATCAAACAATTACACTATTCAATGTATGTAGCATTATTACAATTATTATAAGTGTTACGTACGGACAAACCAACTGGACATTTGCATATATATAAAGTAAAGAGCTGATTCCGTAAAACTCCGTAAGTAGTAAGTAGGTACACTAAACTTAACATAACTTGAATAACTATTTTTACAGACAATGATGCCTCCATAACGCATACACCATTCATTACGTTCGAACAGAAAAGAACGATATTCATTGCGTTTTATTATAACTAAAACATATTTTGTAAGCAACTATCAAGCAATGTATAGGGAAACATGACGGCTGTCAATATTTGTCATTTTTTAAATAAAATAATAAAAATCCACGTATTTAGGACAAAATTCATTTGTGAAATGTGATTCTAGTGTTCTTTTGATGAACACCTACACGATTAATACACCATTTCACTTCATACTTCGGCATTTTCGTAGTAAATATCTATAAATGTTGAATGTTTGTTACTACTTCTCTGTGACACGACCAAACAGAGACTGACAGCTCGTCTGGTGTAATTTTTAGGCTCCGCCTACTTTGGTGTACTTTTACGTTGGGTCATTTTCTAGCGTAAGTTAGGTTTCTATGTTTTATATATTCGCAGCTGTGGACATAATATTTTGTAAGGTAAATTCACAAATACTCCTTTTTGGATTTCAGTACAGGCAGTCCTCGTACTTACGGCATGTTAGGTTCTCGAAATACGCGACGTAAATCAAAACGACGTAAGTCGAGACATATTTTTTCATATTATGTTTACATGTAAAACTCAAGGGTTAGGATCCACACGGACTCGAAATTAAAAAAAACTGCATTTATAACAAAGGATATACATACTTTATTATCAAAAGTAAGTTCTTAAAATAATTATATATGCACATATGAAATTGCTAGTTATTTTTCCTATGCCGGAAATCGAAACAAATGACGTACCTATGTTTGAGGAATAGTGTCAAAACATTGTTGGACGTAACTTGAAACGACGTAAATCGAAACGACGTAAGCCGAGGACTGCCTGTATTCCAGATTGCAGATTAATCTGATCTATATATAACTAGTCCAGCCATAAGTTCTGTTACAAATGAAAATGTTTTTTTTTAATGAAGTAATGTAATATTAATAAAATTTATACCTACATATTTATTAAAGTCTCAGCAAAAAATAAAAAAATATTCTATTCGAAATGGCCACCTTTGGCTTTTATACAGGCCTTTAATCTGTTTTGCCACGAATCTATGGATTTACGCACTGTTTCCAAGGGAAATTTCGCCACTGCTTGCTCCAAAGATTTTTTAAGAAAATCAATGTCGCCGTGTCGTTTAGAGCAGGCCATGTCCTCTAAAACTGACCATTATTTGTAGTCTAAAGGGTTGAGGTCTGGGCTAGATGAGGGCCGGTCTTCAGCTCTTATAAAGTCCGGAAAATTGGTTTCAAGCCAGGCTTGGGTAGTTCGTGCCTTGTGACCAGATGCAGAGGCCTGTTGGAAAGTCCACGGTATATTTTTAAAAAGAGTATTGCTGAGAGGTTTCACAACATGATCCAAGACTGTATCTTGATACACTTTGGCTGAAGTTTTCACTCCTTTTTCACAAAAATGCAGTTTTGTGACTCCTTGATAAGACACGCCCCACCAAACCATCACTGACGCAGGATGATGACCACGTTGTACCTTCCCGACCACTTGAGCAGCTTCTTTAGAACTGTGAGCGTCCACTTTATCATTTTGCTTATTGTAGTGTTCTTCAATCGTGAAAATTTTTTCATCGGTAAAGAGGATATTTCTGTGCCTTTCACCTGCGTATCGCGACAGAAGGCGTTTTGATCGATCCACTCTCTTTAATTGTAAAGATTGATTTAGGGCATGTCCTGTTTAGCGACGATAAGCACCGAGCTTCAGGTCTTGTTTTATAATACGCGACAGAGTCCTAGCGGGAATCTTCATTTCTCGCGATAAGATTTTTTGCTTCCTAATGGGGTTTCGACGAATTCTGGCTTTAACAGCATTAACAGCCTTTGTAGTTCTAACAGCACGCGGCCGCCCCAATCTTTTCTGGTCTTCGACAGACGAAGTGTTGTTGTATCTGTTGATTGTACGATATACGAACATACGGCTGATACCAAGTTTTTGAAGTGTCTGGAATATGACCGACGGCTCCATACCCACTTTGTGCAAGGCGATCACTGCAATCCTATTTTCTTTAACACCCCATTCCATATTGTAATTTGATAATGAACACGAAAAAGTATGTGAAATGGCGCGATATCGAAAGAAGTTTTTAAAATAATATACGTGTTCCAAATTCAAAATAATTAAAAAGCTGAAAAAAAGAAAAGTTTTTATGATGTAACAGTATTTATGGCCAGACTAGGTATAAAATTGAAAAGAGATACACTGATTAAACAAATAATCTAAATTTTACTAACAAAAAATAACCGACTTCAAATTCTCAAAAACTACTTGTCAGATCTCGTTCAAATTTATGTGGGACCACATGACAAGCACCAGCTTTCTATTAAAAAAATAATCATCGAAATCGGTTGACGTGATATTGAGTTATTCGTCAATTTGTCGCGCACATCTTAACACAAATTTACGACTTATGTAGTTTTCTCATGGATGCCATTGTCAGATCTCAATAAAATTTATGTGGGACCACATGACAGCCATCAGCTTTCGATTTAAAAAAGAATCATCAAAATCGGTTCGCCCAGTCCAAAGTTCTGAGGTAACAAACATAAAAAAAAAAAAAAAAAAATACAATCGAATTGAGAACCTCCTCCTTTTTTTGAAGTCGGTTAAAAAAGCGGCCAAGTGCGAGTCGGACTCGCCCATGAAGGGTTCCGTAGCAGCAAGTAACATAATATAAAAGTTCTTGAAGTTCGTTGTAACATTGGTCGAGGTAAATTGCGGTTTACGATTTATGACGTATTAAAAAAAAACTACTTAATAGATCTCATTCAAACCAATTTTCGGTGGAAGATTGCATGGTGATGTACATCATATATTTTTTTTAGTTTTATAATTTTCTTATTTTAGAAGTTACAGGGGGGGGGACACACATTTTACCACTTTGGAAGTGTCTCTCGCGCAAACTATTCAGTTTAGAAAAAAATGATATTAGAAACATCAATATCATTTTTGAAGACCTATTCCTAGATACCCCACACGTATGGGTTTGATGAAAAAAAATTTTGAGTTTCAGTTCTAAGTATGGGGAACCCCCAAAATTTATTGTTTTTTTTCTATTTTTGTGTGAAAATCTTAATGCGGTTCACAGAATACATCTACTTACCAAGTTTCAACAGTATCCATACTAATATTATCCATACTAATATTATAAATGCGAAAGTGTGTTTGTTTGTTTGTTTGTTTGTTTGTTTGTCCGTGATTCACGTCGTAACGGAGCGATGTTATGGTAAGATTTTTTGTGTGGAGATAGGTAGGAGGCTGGAGAGTAACGTAGGCTACTTTTTACCGCAGTAAAACAACTCATTCCCATGGAAAGATCCATTATGATGCGTATTTGTCCATACTTCTATACTTCCATATCCATCCATACTATCCATACTTCCAAACTTCCATACTTAATACTAGCTATTACCCGCGGCTTCGCCCGCGTGTTGAAAGGGAAGTAACAATGAGTTGTTTAACATGCATGACTCTTTCCTAGATATAATCCATACTAATATTATAAATGCGAAAGTGTGTTTGTTTGTTTGTTTGTTTGTCCGTGATTCACGTCGTAACGGAGCGATGTTATGGTAAGATTTTTTGTGTGGAGATAGGTAGGAGGCTGGAGAGTAACGTAGGCTACTTTTTACCGCAGTAAAACAACTCATTCCCATGGAAAGATCCATTATGATGCGTATTTGTCCATACTTCTATACTTCCATATCCATCCATACTATCCATACTTCCAAACTTCCATACTTCCATACTAATCCATACTAATATTATAAATGCGAAAGTGTGTTTGTTTGTTTGTTTGTCCGTGATTCACGTCGTAACGGAGCGATGTTATGGTAAGATTTTTTGTGTGGAGATAGGTAGGAGGCTGGAGAGTAACGTAGGCTACTTTTTACCGCAGTAAAACAACTCATTCCCATGGAAAGATCCATTTTGATGCGTATTTGTCCATACTTCTATACTTCCATATCCATCCATACTATCCATACTTCCAAACTTCCATACTTAATACTAGCTATTACCCGCGGCTTCGCCCGCGTGTTCAAAGGGAAGTAACAATGAGTTGTTTAACATGCATGACTCTTTCCTAGATATAATAACATAATAATTAATAACAATAATTCATAAATAAGTAACAGATCTAAAATTTAAAAGATACTAAGAGGAACCAACTGTAAAACCTATGACCCTCCTCGACCTTCCAACTGTAAATATAGAAATTCATGCATATATGATATTATTATTATCTCTAATCCCACCTGATGGTAAGTGGCGATGTAGTCTTGGATGGTCATATACTTACTTTTGATATACTTTATATTTACAGTTGGAAGGTCGAGGAGGGTCATAGGTTTTACAGTTGGTTCCTCTTAGTATTTTTTAAATTTTGGATCTGTCACTTATTTATGAATTATTATTAGTATGTTATTATATCTAGGAATAAATCATGCATGTTAAAAAACTCATTGTTACTTCCCTTTGAACACGCGGGCGAAGCCGCGGGTAATAGCTAGTAGTTCTTATAGTTTCGGTAAAAAGTGGCTGTGACATACGGACGGACGGACGGACGGACTGACAGACAGACAGACAGACAGACATGACGAATCTATAAGGGTTCCGTTTTTTGCCATTTGGCTACGGAACCCTAAAAATCTCAGAAACTACCGAACCGATCATGATGTTTGGCAGGGAGATAGCTTAAGCTAAGGAGACGTCAGCTAAGAACGGATTTTTGGAAATTCATCCCCTGGGGGGTAAAAATACGCTATGGAGGTCATTTTTCATTTCATTTTTCATGGAGTCATTATTTTCTCTGAACAAACGTGGAAATACGTAAATCATGTTTTGAGACTTGCACTCACAACTTTTCGATTTTAGCAGGGAATTACGTATTAACGATGACGTGATGGTGTAGTTTTTGATGCAACTCGCACTAATCACCACATGAATACATAATGGTAACTTCATACTATCGCCACGCGCGAGAACACTACTACATGCACAGCTATGTGTGCGTGACCTATCACCGACAAGACGGGGCAGCGTGCGCCGACCAATCAACTAACGCGCCGGCGGCGCCCGCTCGGGTACAGTAAGGTGACAAGTTCAGGTGTGCCAGCGGCGCTGACACGGGTGACGTTTTGTGATGACGCGACGTATTGTTTTTAAAGATGCCAAACTGTTGAACTGTTTGTTTAAATAGGTACCTAATGGGAAGAAAACCAAATAGATTTCTTTATTTGTATATCCAAAGGATTTTGACAAGTAATAATAGTACACATTTTTATGATTATTAAAGAAGACTAATAGTAGAAGAATTTAGTTAATAAGTAGGTACCTAATATCCAAAATAATTAAAGTGGCGATAAGGTTATTATTTATTATTCTTATCGTTTAAGTTCGGTTTACATGTATTAAGTAGTTAACTAAATTTTAAGCAAATTAATACGTGTAAACGGACAATTTAGTAGTTTAGTAATCAAGTAGACAAGTAATTGAGAAATTTTTCTATTTTCTGTTAATAAGGTGGGCGGGACTTATTACTATATTAACCTATACATACCAATTACTCGATTTTGAAATGTGACGTCACGAAATTTAGGACCCCCTCCCACCCCTTATTCTGTTTAAATAAAATATTTTGTTTCGAAAGTGTTTTTTTCATTTCTAACAATAAAGTGTAAGTACCTACTTAATATTAAACGAACTGTTACATAGTCAACTATTTCATCTTTCAAAACTACACCGTTTTTAATATACCAAAATTTTAAAACGGAACACATAATAATAAAATAATGGCCACACAATTACTGTCCATCCGTCTGACCGTCTGTACTCATTGCTGACTCTCGCTCGATACGTAGGAACTTGCCCATTTTATTTTTATTTTCAGTAACCAAGTGACAACCCTATGAAAGTAGGTATGAATTTTTGTGTCTGTTAGGAAGTTAACATTCTGGTTGTTATTTATTCATGTGCTAATCACAGCAAGTGCCACTGTACCGTAATCTGTCCATGGAGGATAGAGTAGAAGAAGAGCCATCTCTGTTTATGAAAAGTGTCCATAAAGACGGGTCCAATTACGGATAGCGCTTTGTTCGAATATCTATTTTTCAGACACTAGCGCCATTCATCACGGGTGACGCTGCGGATGCACTAAACTCTATCCACAAAATCACAAATCATAAGAGACTAAAATGACAACCACTAATGTTAAAGTTCGAAATAATGATACCAACTAAATTTGTGCGATCTACTTCTCCGGGGTTTTGAATCGTAAACTCTGTCGTAAAAATAGTGACATATCAGAAGCGACACTCTTAACTAGGTAGATATGAGATATTTAGTATTTGGCTAAATAGTAAAATTAGCTGAATACCGAATGTAACTATAGCCAAATACTCATTCTTGTAAGCAAAATAACTTTTAAATTCAGTTAGTAAGGGTAAATATATTATGTAATAACTAATAACCAACCATGTAAACTTATTTTTATATTAGTTTTAGGGACTCTTCAATAATTATACAAATAGTCGACCCACCATGAAAGCTACGAATACTTTTCCGATTTACTTTCCGGTTTAAATTAAATATTAAAGGTAAACATTTTTGGCCTTGACGTATCGAGAGTAGGTAATTAAAGCACAACCTGTACCGCTTCGCGGTACAAGGCGTGCAATATTTGAAAAAAAAAAAGTACTTTACAAAAAGATATGAAATCCGAACAAAAACAGTTTCACTGTAAAAAAACCGTACAAGTACACTTCAAATTATAGTTCTATACAAAAATGATGATTAATTTTGTACAAAAAATTATGAAATCAAAAAACCCAAGTACATAACCGTTTTAGATTAGAAAAAAAAATTTGCTGGAAAAAGTAAAAAAAAATGGTGTACTTGGTGTGCATAATACTTTATAGTGCGCGCTTATTTCAAAATAATCTTCAGTTGAAATTTAAAAAATCCCCAACAGTTTTATTTACACTAAACATAGATAAGAACACTCGATTAAGTCACCTTTCAGCCAAAAAGACGAGATCAAAATCGGTTCATCCATTTGGGACATACAGATACACAGACACACAGATACACCGATACACAGACACGTCAAACTTATAAAATCCCTCTTTTTTTCATCGGGGGTTAAAAAGTTTTAAAAAATATTTTCCAAATTCAGTGGCGTATGGTACAGCCATACAAACCGAAAAGCCCAGCTTACTATCATTGCTTTACGATCATCGCTCTGCAGCTATTAAATATTAAACGTATGGAATGGAGTGTTCTGTGTTGTCGGGCCAAAAATCCCGAGATCCTGGTTTGTACGACACAGCTGGGCTTGCCTTGTTCTGACGGCCTAGGCTTCCAATGTCAAGTCAGATCGAAAATCATAATTATGCACACCAAGTACACCATTTTTTTTTACTTTTTCCAGCAAATTTTTTTTTCTAATCTAAAACGGTTATGTACTTGGGTTTTTTGATTTCATAATTTTTTGTACAAAATTAATCATCATTTTTGTATAGAACTATAATTTGAAGTGTACTTGTACGGTTTTTTTACAGTGAAACTGTTTTTGTTCGGATATTTATTTTCACATTAAACAATTTTGGTAATTTTAAAACAAACACAGGGCGGCCATCTAATAAAAATAAAAGTACGAAAGACAAACACGCGATAATGTGATACATAAACAACTATTCAGAACTCAACTCGCATAAAGTAGTAGACTGGCCTCGTATTTTTGATACCTGACGCGAGAAGCGAGTGATTCGTCCGAGGAAGAGTTACGTGGGTTATCACTGAACATATGGGGGCTCCGTACAGATTTATAGCGGGATGATGGTCACGAAACATTCACACCAGCAAATCCTATCTTACTGCGTCGCTGTAAGGTGTGTTATGGCGTGTCCCCTGACATATTTCGAGGCATTATGGGGAAAAGAATGTAGCAATATCACAATTTGTGTGGAGGTATTGCCATAGATTTGAGAAATTTGGGGACGTAACAGTCGCGGGATTGAAGGATTGAGGTTGGGAGTTTAATGTGTGCCGCACTGCGTCACTCTGGTACTGCCGTGGCCAAAGTAGGGGTGCAAATGTTTAAAAAAAATTCATGTTATAAATGAGAGGGAGGGGAGGGGAGGGGAGGGGAGTGGAGTGGAGTGGAGTGGAGTGGAGTAGTAAAACCTACAATTATTATCTTCCCGAAATTTTACCTTCGTCTCATTATCTTGAAAACAAAATTTTTGAAGGTTTCACTTCTAACACGTGTGAATTGCACACATTTTAATTTTTTTTGTGTGGATACTAAAGCATAGGATTGTTGAAACGAAGCATGGGTTCTTATGAATCATTAATATAATTCTATCTTTATAACATGGAGTAAGTGAAATGGAAAAACACAAATAGGGCATCAAACTATCATGAATACATTTTATCCTCGAGAAGCGAACCCACAACCCACTTTGAAGGCAGAATCACCCCAAACTGGATGTGATATTCAATGTATTTATCATGTCTTTAACTGGTTGTAACATTTTCACAATGACATTAATGGTGTACATAATAAAAACAATGGTTCAACATAATAATTATGTTGAAATATAATTTCAGTGCCATTGCTGGACTGCCAGTGGAGCATCTAGTTGATATCCTACCGCCTTTCTTTAAGCAGCAGAGTTTCTGCGATCTGATAATCTGTGATCAGATGGATCGCCAGCTCGTTTGCCGGCTATTTCCATAAAAAACTACCGATTTCAATGAATATAAATTCGTTCTGTAATATCGAAAAAGTAAAATGAGCGCTTGCTATTAACCAAACCAAAATAAAAGAACGGTGCTACTAAATTTCCATTCGCTATAAACAGTGGCGGCGTAACGGCCCCATGAATATTCCATGCAATTACGTCTAATATCGTAGCTATTGTACGGGTGTTTAAGAACAATCGCAGTCGCTGGAAGCGGGACAATAACAAGTTTGCACAGAACACGTCTCACGAATGTTAACACAAGTGTCGTGTGACACGCACGAGTGCGGTTTCCGGCCTGCCCGGGCTTGCGTGGTCGTGGTCGGATCGAAGCGATTACGTTTTTCGTCTGACGGAAAAGCAGAAAGTAAATGAAAGAGTTGCCCGTCTGCTGTTTTGTCAGCCTTTCAGACATTAAAAACATACTTTAAAACTTAATATTTTTATGGTTAACGTGGGTTTGAAATTCAACTTTTAGATTTAGATATAAATTCTGACAATAAAATTGTCGTGTGGCAAATGTGGATCAATGAGAAAGAATAAGTTTGATACAGGTAACGACATCGTTCTTGTACAGTAGAACCTCGTTAAGTCGAACCTCGATAAGTTGAAAACCTCCAAATCTCGAAAAAATGTTTTGTTCCCTTCCCTTCAAACACCAAAACCTCTATTACTCGAAATCTCAACCCTCTATTAGTCGAAATAATCAGTGAGTCCCTCCAAGCCATTTTGGTACATATTTTCCCTCCATAACTCGAAAACTTAAATTTTACCTCTGTATCTCGAACATAGCATTGTTTTGTTTTACAACCTTTACAACTTGATTATTTGAGACTTATTACCTCTATAGTTCGAAGAAAAATAAGTTACCGACTTTAAGAATTCGCCGACAGTGTAAGTACACCATTGTTTCATAAAGCTATTTAGGAGTATACAATGAATAGAATTACCACTAACTTATAACTCACGTTAACACGTGTTTGCTTGCTTGGTGTCAGATGTTTAATTGTATATTTTTTTATTTTATTTGAACTTTAGCGAAGCGAGTCGTTTGTTGTCGAGTGAAATATTGTCAGAAGTAGTTTGGTTCTACTGCAATACACATCAATTTGTACAACAGTTTACATTACAAATTAAATTGCAACTTGAATCTTTATTTATTATACCTCTCTAACTCAAAATTTATAAGAATGAATCTCAACCTCTTTCTGTCGAATCAAAATACGGTTATGTCGAAATTCTCTATAAGTCGAAAACTCTATAACTCGAATTTTTTGGCGTCTCCCTGGATTTTCGACTTAAAGAGGTTCTACTGTAATTAAAATCAGATAAAATAAATGTTTCAAAAGGTAAATTACATGTACTCACTTGATATAGGTACTCGTAGTATAGTCTTCAACGAAATATCCAAAAGGAGATACTTTAAAGTTTAGCTTAACATTTTAAGCTTCGATATTGCAGTATTCTTAAAGGTTCGCTACCATTTCGCTATCATAATAATTCTTGCATGGCCATCGCCTCGAAAAATATAACGCGTGCCGAATGGGGTACGTCGAATATACGTATTAATTTATGGCCCGCGTATTGTGACAGGGTGTTTTATGAGGGAATAGGTACGTTTAGCCTCCATTCCTTTTATTTGAATCCATAAAGGTTAGCGTACTGCGAATTATTCTAGCTAAGTAGCTTTGATGGATTCAATTCAAATGTAGACTACACAGATTATTTCTTTTTCGAAACAGGGAAATAAATAAGGCAGTAAGCACCTTGCTGTTGCAAATCCTCAACTTCAGATAGATAATAAAAAGCGAGCTAGTATACCTACTAATATAATATCTTGTTTATTATAAAACGAGATCACTAATTCATATTCTCAGAATGAATAAAACAGCTCAGAGGACTCTGCGCCATACATCATAGCTGAGAACTCGTATAATCGCGTGCGGGCAGCGCGCGGCGGCGGCTGCCGGCGGCAAGATTGATGGTAACCCAAGGATCATCCTTCGTCTTCATTTCGCAATTTGAATCGCACATTATGCTCGAAAAAAGTGGAGATATGAAAAAGGAATCTTGTCTATTGCTAATCAAATTATTAAGAAAGAAATGGGTTTTACTTTACTCGTAATAAGTTCATCCGTTTGGAACAATGATCCTATTTATTACTGTAACGTATCTTGTAGTTGCATCAGTACTAAAATTTCTGCCTTGCCTAGGAATTGATCCAGGTATCCAGGCCGCCAAATATATAACGTAAATATGTAAAGTTAAAGGAAATGTTGAAACTGCTCGTCAATTGACCACTGAACTTTTTCTAGCAGCGTGGTGCACTACGCTTCATCTACTCTTGGCTTTCTCAGGTATGAAGGATTGCCATGCTGCAAGTGGCAAGCGAATATGTTTCAATCTTGCTGACCTGTTGCACAGAAATAAATCCTTTCACCTGTCACCTGGTCACCTTATCCTTTGAATACGTAATGAAAATCCATTTTTCTCGAACCTTGCTGTCTGAACTACTGGAGTGGGCTGTGGGATACAGGTGCGGATTTTATTTGATCCTTCTAAGCGGTACGCGTGCCCGTCACATATGATGCTAGTTTTTGAACGCGCTTGAGAGTCAGTTATTTCTTTATTTTTCTTCTCTAAGGCGCTCCACCCACTGAAGACGCGTCCCGCCGCGGTGCGCAGAGTGACGGATAACGCAAGTAACACAACTGCGCGCGGGGCGATTTCCCGCGCGTTTTCGCGTCGGCAGTGTGTTGTGCTAGGCGTGATTTCTATATAAATTGAGGTACTTGCATACAATGGTAAAATCTGCCATCCCGCGCATCGCGACGGGGCGCGGTGCAGTGGGTGGAGCGCCTTATTCTTGGCCGGCAACGTATAAGTGATGCCTTTGATTTCACTGATATCCATTGGTGACAATAGACATTTTTCATCATGTGGATTGTCAACTCGTTTCTTGAATTTTTCCATTAAAAAACAATCTAAAAACCTTGATACAGCTATATTCGTTCATTATTCAGTGGGTGTACCATGAGCAGCAGGTCATTACGATGTAAATGAGTTACAGTATTGAAAAAATGCACCTTGTCAACCAGATAAATGTAAGGGACATGTGTTAGGGACATGTGTATTTAGCGGTTTTTTAGAGGTGAATAATAATGCTTGTAAACTATCCCAAGATGATAATTAAAGGATAGTGAAATTCAAGATGGTGACCGCACTAAGTTACAGCACTAGTTATGTATGTCTTTTGTAAAATGTGGTTGAAATCTTCCGAACTACCTAAGCATGTTCACCGAGAATAGCGTCTACACGTAGCACAATTTCCAATTTCAAGTAACAAGATAAACCAACTAACGTAGGGAGGTAATCTCCACATTGGTACATATTAGCCAACATTCTAGCTACGGGCGCCCGGGCACTGTTAATAATGGAGCCCGTTTAGTCGGAACAACCAACCCATGTCCCAAATAGAGTACTCGATACAGGTCGTGTGCACACAACTAGTTAGTTGGGAAATGTCATAATTAATTATTAGAATCAATTATTCATTTGACCACTCCATTGCTTACTTGGCAGTAGCGAAGCGTAAGGTCTTAGGTTTGATACTCTGCTAGAGACTTAAATACTTATATTTCTGCTGTGAGAGTTTGGACCCACATACTAGGATTCCCTGTGTCGGATGCATGGTAACAATTACGCCACACTGGTCATCAATAACATAAACATTTTCAATCACTAATCTGAATTTTACCAAGAAAAAAAAATCGACTTCAATGTAACTCAAAAACTAATCGTCACATGTAGCTAAAATTTAAGTGGGACCACATGACACGCAACAGCAGCTTTCGATTAAAAAAGAATCATCAAAATCAGTTCACCCAATCGAAAGTTCTGAAGTAACAAACATAAAAAATACAGTCGAATTGAATACCTCCTCCCTTTTTGAAGTCTGTTTAAAATAAACATTTTCAATCAAAAAATTTAGTACTTAAATATGAGATGATTCAACAACATTGTGAGCAAACCCTTACCCCGTGGCTGTCTAATTCAGACTGCGCTAGACGAGGTCCGCATCACCGACTAGCTAGATATGTAACAGTTAATACCTACGTATTCAGTATGCTGTTTGTGTTACTACTTACTTACCTACTTGTTCGGTCAGTTATAAAGTTTCCTCTTTACATTTCAACTTGATAAAATATTAATTAAGTACGGAATAATTCAAGAACAGGGTCGCTGTTTTGATCAGTTCACTTCTTTTTGGTCGTACTATGAAGCGCGAGAAAATTGAACGGTAACTTAAATAACAACGCAACACGTAGTAAATCGTAATAATACAGTCGAAGCTATCAGTTTATAATTTCATTAAGTAGGTATTTTGAATTACTGTGAATCAAATATGTCAGTCAGTAATATCAGTCGGAGTGAAATAATAATACTTCTAGTGTATATTAATTTAATACGTTAAAATAAATGTGTAAAAAAATATAAATAATTATTTAAAACAGTTTAAAAGATAGGTAACAGTTCGTCCGTTCGTTTCAGTACAAAGATACGAATATTTTCTTACACCTTTACTTCCATTATGTTAAAATATACACGGTATTATGTTATTTATTGGGAATACTTTCGAAATCTCGACCGTTTTACTCAAACGTCAAGGGGCATCCGCGTCGTAGAATCGCTGACAAAGTTGAGGGCTGTCAAGCATCATATTTCCAGCAAATGGCTCCATTTTGCATCATCCCAGAGGACCCGCAATATCTCACCCTCTGTATCGAGAATATATATTTATGTCGTACTCTTTTACATGATACTTATCTTCCAATTTTTATGCTCCCCGTGGGGATTCAGTGTTTTTGTTAAAGTTTAGAAAAGAGCATATTTATGGACTCATGGCTCGGGGAATTCCCTGAATAACATTGTTTTATGAGTCATATAACGTCAAAGAGACGTTGGATCCATCACATTGATGAAGTTAGCGTAATGTGTTGTTGACTAATGTATAAAACTATAAGCATGTAAGTAATAGTCACAGACAGAAATAATATGAGTCCTCAGAATGTTTTGGCCACTAATGCATTTGTGATACATTTAGTGTTACTGGTGTCCAAGGGCGAGGGTAAATACTTATCATAAGCTGGCTCGTCTGCAACTTTGTACTAGAGGTACTTACATAAAAAAACCAAGGCAATTAACTGACATACTTTAACAAAACCATTATAGAGCAAACACATAACGTACAGCTGTGTACTATAACACGTGCCCTAATAGTATTATCAAGCAGACGCTGTTATAAAAATGTCGTGAGCGCCGCCGAGAGCAGGAGATCAGGTGCTTGGGTAATGGACTCGACGATACCAAATAGCTCCATTTGTCACCAAGTGCAGCAGGAACTTATTGTGAACATTTTGCTTTGTATGCTTCTATGTGAAAATTCAAAATAAAAAAAATTCATTCACAAAATAACAATGATAGACCGGATATCGTATATAAAATATTATATTTTCCTGTCAAATAATAGCAATAAAGATATCACACATAGACACGACAATAGTTTTAACTAAGCGCTTTTATCACCAAATAAAATTAATAAAATATTTCACAATGAAATAACAAGTTTTACGTAGACAATAAAATAGAGCGTGTTAGATGAACAAAAAGATAGCCGAACACTTGTCGACACAACTGATCCAATTAGGCTTTATTTAGACAGGACACTGGAAAACTAATTAGACCTTATCCCAATAAAAGTAGTTAAATATAAACAAGCTTTAGAAACTTCACAAAATGTTCCGTAGCGTGTCCCGAGTGCAGACTGCAGGTGTTCCACTCAATAGAGTGAAGCAGGTAAACAGGTGTACTCGTCAGCTGCACGGAGACCAGCGGAGGAGCGATTGTAAAGATTGCGCTGGACTATTACCCGGTAAGTATATTGAATTGGATAACATTATTCTGTAGCATTTCTCTACAAACGCTTCCCCTGCGCAAGATAATTGCTTCCACTCGAGAGTTGCAACTGAAATACTCGACTGCGAAGAAGAAACTTGTTGTATTAAGTGGAACATTTTACTATTGTTAAATAAAAATTCTTACAAAATAAATATTGCGAATACCTACGGATATAAAATGTGTTCAAAATAAAATGAGTTTAAAATCATGTCAAAAATATTAGTTGAGGTGAGTTCCTCATGCACTTTTTTTGTTGTGAAATATTGTGAAGTAAAAAAAATCTATAGGCTTCTCTCAAAATGAGAAAATCCGAATCTACCAAGCTAGCTATCGAAGTCATTGATCATGATTGGGTCATCAATATGAATATATCAGGTCTATTTGCCTCATTTTTTCTTCGTCGAAAGAGGCTAATGATTTTTTTAACCTCGTACATTATGTCAATAACCCATTCGTGAGAGATAGAACCACAGGACATATAATGTAGGACGGTTTTATTTACACGAGTTAATACTCGTGAACGAGCATTGCTTAACCGATAAAGGGAGAAATTTATTTGAGCTAAATATTGACGGAACAGCGATAACAGTCAGTGTAATCGGGTAACTGTCGGATAATCATTAGTTATAGTTGGAATGTTCGAAACGTGATGTTGCCAACTTGTTTTATCTTAGTTAGGAAACTTTCGATACATGGCTCTCAGAATCTTTGAAGGAGGATCAAAAGCGATAGAAGTTTTCGTGGATTTGAAATTCTTAATGGTTATAATCAATTCGTCTATTCTCTAATACCTAAGTTTCATTGGAGTCTCTCCCAAATTTGGGATTTACTTATTTATGTAACAACACTGCTTATCCAACCATTACCGCCTGCTTTCATAAGATCTTTGTTCTGTCTGTCGCGGAGGGTGGGCGTTACACGTCAACTATTTAGAAATATTTTTCGACTCATGGGGTACATGAGTTTGGGTACATGACATCGATTTTGTCATATTTGAGACTACCTTTCTGCTGGGTCCTTTGCTGGATATGATCTTGTAAAAAACTGCAAGTATTTAAAAAAAAATTCGTACCCTCCTGAAACATCTTTTAGTTGGTAAACTTGACGAAACTTACAAAAGCACAGTCTAATTAAATGTGTCATTCTATCTATATATAGTCTATCGTTCTCTATCAAAGTTACTCTGTGCCACTTAAAGTGCATGCTCTACATAAAATAATAGATGAATGAGTTCTTAAAAACCTTGAATCGACAATGTTATATAGTAGCGTTCCAATATAATGAAAAACAAGTTCTATAAGTGTTCTTTTATGTCCAAGACTCGCACGTATCATCAACCTTTCCATTTGCTCCCAGCAGCCGTTAAAACAAACAGCAATAAATAAATGAAAAGTAAAGGTAGTGTAGTATGATAGCAGTGGATTTTATGTTTAGCTTTACGGCATGTTCGGTATGTCGCCCGATGTTTAATTCAGGTTCGCGCGGTGCGCTAAGTGATTGCATCGGCCGGCTATTGCTAACATTGACAGGGCGCACTGAAAAATAAACTAATACCACTTTGATTTGTCGCTACTTTCATGCATTTCATGATTACCTACTAGAAGTGAGGTTGGCAAATGATAAAATTTTAAGTGATTACTTACGGGCCACTAAAATAGCAGGCGGATTCTTGGTAAATATTTTAAAACAAAAATACGTATCGTAATACGTGCTACATAACTACGTATTAGTATTCGTATTATTTATAGCCACATATCGATTTCTTGGGTGAAAGCTTTATAACATAGTACTTTATGGGTTCATCCGACTAGTTTCTGCCAATCAAAGTCCTCCGCTTGATTAAAATGACGATCGTTTCGGATGCGGTTACTATTCATGAACATCAGGATCTTATTTCCTGAGCCGAGCCTGAGTATATATGTATATTTTTTTTACACCTAATAAGTTAGTGCTTGACCACAAAAACACCTGATGGTAAGCAGTAATGAAGCCTTGGATGGTAAAGCACACTAACTTAGTAGAAGCCTATTCACTCTTGACTTGAAGACACCCACATTATAATCAGAGGGGAACACCCACGTGGGCAATTTATTAGGATTCCGTAGCCAAATGGTAAAAAACGGAACCCTTATAGATTCGTCATGTCTGTCTGTCTGTCTGTCCGTCCGAATGTCACAGCCACTTTTTTCCGAAACTATAGGAACTATACTGTTGAAACCGCATTAAGATTTTCATACAAAAACAGAAAAAAAACAATAAATTTTGGGGGTTCCCCATACTTAGAACTGAAACTCAAAAAAATTTTTTTCATCAAACCCATGCGTTTGGGGTATCTATGCATAGGTCTTCAAAAATGATATTGAGGTTTCTAATATCATTTTTTTCTAAACTGAATATTTTGCGCGAGAGATACTTCCAAAGTGGTAAAAAGTGTGTCCCCCCCCCCCCCTGTAACTTCTAAAATAAGAGAATGATAAAACTAAAAAAAATATATGATGTACATTACCATGCAAACTTCCAACGAAAATTGGTTTGAACGAGATCTAGTAAGTAGTTTTTTTTTTAATACGTCATAAATCGTAAACCACAATTTACCTCGATCAAAGTTACAACGAACTTCAAGAACTTTTATATTATGTTATTTGCTTCTACGGAACCCTTCATGGGCGAGTCCGACTCGCACTTGGCCGCTTTTTTTTCCAGTCCCTTGCGGTACGTATAATAAAAGACGAAGCAAAGCGCGTCCGCACCGGGGGGATTTTGACAACAAAGGGATACCCGCCGTGCGTCTGTTCGATACTAAAAATATTTGTGTGGATACATCACTGTCAACAAAATACAGCACTAAATAAATCAAGGGATCCAATTGTTGCATAATATATCATACGTGAATTTAGATTTATTATCTGAGGAATAATAAAAATAACTATAAATTTTACAATTGAAAATCTCCCAACAGTTTTTCACCAAACATAGCTTAAAACCTTTTCAACAGATAAGGTTTTTGATTAAAAGAAGCTGCATGAAATTCTGTCCATTTATTTAGATGCCGCAGACAGACACATAGACAGGTCAAACTTATATCACCCCTCTTTCTGCATCAGTCGTTAACAAAACTAATGAACACCTCGACGAGCGTTTCATTCGACAACATTACGTTTAGAAATACTTTCTTTCCTGCACCTAGATATGTTTATACTATAATCTGTATTATAACGTAGTTTTTGTTATACTAAATGTAGATTGGTGTTTTATTTTATAATGAGTAGCGTCGCATCGCGTCGCCGATTGACGCTTTTGTTGCTCACCGAGGACAAGTCGTTATTCAGTTCGACGCGACGTTAATCCAATCACTTTGCAGTATTAACTCCCAGTCGTAACGGCAATCATTAACCACCAAAGTGATCTAGCAACTTTTGTTGCGATAACCGTTGCGGTAATTTGAGCAATGCATTACATGAGCAGTTACTGTTCGCTCTCTACAGAGCAATCACTCAGCTCCGCACTCCAGCAGCTACGTGAAATATGAATTATACATCAGGGCAGTCGCTGGAACCACACGTAAAGCCACTTCGCATACGTGTCTCTTAAATATATTAACAAACGTTGGCACTATGATTTATATTATCTACTTGGAAATGTACTTTACTGTTCTTAATACTATGTGAATAAGACAAGCTTATTTATGGACACCGGTCTCTTGTCCCCCGCTAGCGATGTCTTGTCACTTTAAAAAAAATGGTTGTCTGTAAAGTCGTTTTACGGACGGTAGTTTAACGTGACAACGTCATGACAAAGCTCCGCTCCACTCCGCTCCGCCCCGTACCGCCCCGCCCCGCCCCGCTCCGCTCTACTCAACTACGATCGCCTACGGCATTGGCTACGATACGTCGATCGTAGCCGATAGTGCCTCTCTCTCACTTTTGCCGCTCTCTCATTTTTTCATAGATGCGCCCGGCGCTCATTGTTTTAATAGACGTTATCACGTCAAAAATTAATATTAAGTACCTAATACTTGATTACAATCCCACCTAAGTAAGTGGCGATGTTGACTAAGGTGGCTAAACGCACTAACTTAGTAAAGAGAATTAGAAAATCTAAATGTTATATTTGGAAATGGTATGAAATCCTTGAATACAATAGTTATGTATTTCAAGTCCGTGCTGTAAAACGAGCTTAATATTTTAAGTGCATTGACCCAAAAGATCCGGAATAATTCAGTCAGACCTGAAGAGTCAGCCACTTGTTTTTTATATAACAGACTGTAAAGGGCCACACAGACTGTAGTTTAAAAACATGTACCACTTGTGGGATCTCCGCTAGTATATTGCACGCAAATCCAACATTCTTAGTTTTAACTCCAGTAATAGAATACCGCATAAAACATGCGAAGCCTGCCTTTAGTTACCACCCTCTTGTTTGAGTCAACCGTCAAACAACTCGTCATGTTTCGGCTGGGGGCTTGGGAAACAGTTATTCTTTCTCTCTGTTCTTCTTGGTCAGCAATGTATCGGTGATGCCTTCGGTGTTTCTGATGTCCATGGACGACGGTAGCCACTTACCATCACGTGGATTTCGAGCTCGTTTGTCAACTATTTCCCTAAATTAAAATGTATGCAATTCACACGTGGTAGAAGTGAAACCTTCAAAATTTTTGTTTTCAAGATATTGAGATGAATGTAAAATTTCGGGAAGATGATAAATGTAGGTTTCACTACTCCGCTCCGCCCCGTTCCGCTCCGCTCCCCTACCCCTCACTCCTCTACCCTACCCCCGTACAATGCTTCTTATCTTACTTTAGAATTTATGTGTTTGTCTCTTTTTAACCGACGAAAAAAAAGGAGGAGGTTCTCAATTCGACACGTATATTTTTTTTATGTATGATCACGCAGAAATCGGCACAGGGTGGTCCGATTTGGATGATTCTTTTTTTATTGAATAGGGTATGTCCTGAAGTTGGTCCCATATTTTTTTGAAAATTTTATTCCCACCCTAAAGGTACGAAAATAGGGAATGATTGATTATTCACCCGTTTTTTATCCGGAATTTTTACATGTTAACCCCAATAACTTTGTACTGGATGACCCGATTTCGATGATTCTTTTTTTATTGAATATTGTATACCTTGAGGTTACTCTTGTTTAAATTTCGAAACAATATTTTACCCCTATAGGTACGAAAATAGGGGATGATTGATATTTCATCTATTACATTTTTACCTGGTAACTGAATCTATAATTATTCATAAAATCAATAATTTATTATTAATTATAAGTATTAAAGCAACTAAAAATTAAAAAATAATTACTTTTTAACAAAAAAAAAACCAACGAAAAAAAAAACTGAAAAGCAAAAAATAAAATAAACCATTTAGTATTATAAATTAAGATCCGAAATTAACAGTAAATAAATAATTTTGAGGCGATGCCAAACCAATGAAAAAACAAACGGCGAAAAGATGTGCGCCGCGCTGCTGCCGCCGTGTGCATCGCATGCCGCTGCCCTCATAATATTATGAATTTTATGTAATTAATTTTGGTTGTTTGTTTGGCACGGTCTCAAAATTATTTATTTACTGTTAATTTCGGATCTTAATTTATAATACTAAATGGTTTTTTTTTTTTTTTTTTCGTTGGTTTTATTTTTTGTTAAAAAGTAATTATTACTGGACAGTTTCGTTTCATAAAATTTCAAGTCACCCCCGTACTAAAGAAGTTTTCACTTCAAAAAAGTACCATAAAGAGTGCGGCTTTAGCTTATTGTCTTCAATATTTTCTATTAGTACCTCTAAAGAAGCATACAAAGTGTTGAGCTCATTAACTCCCATAGAAATGGACCGCTAAGCATTATTCAGGGAATGGTCGATGAAATGCCAATGCAGGTTATTCGAGAAGAACGGTACGTGCCCGCGGAGCCAAAAGATTGACCGAGTTATGCGAGCCCCTACCACGTGTGGTGTTCTTCAACTACGGTAAACTACTTCGTAGGAAACTTACAAATCTAGTTTTTAACAACAATCATAAAAATTCTTCAATTATTACTAAAAATTTGCTTTATATGTATAAAACGAGTAACCGCCCTCGCTTTGCTTCGGTTTTCTTATTTTTTTATACCTTGGGTTATATTATTGGAGTTTTACTAAGGAACCCTAACATTTTTAAAAATATTATATAGCCTATGTCACCCGGGGATAGTGTAGCTACCCAACAGTGAAAGAATTTTTCAAATCGGTTCGGTAGTTTCGGAGCCTATTCAATGCAAACAAATAATCAAATCTTTCCTCTTTATAATATTAGTTATAGATTAATGTATACGCTCTGGCACATGGATATTAATAAAAAATACGTAACTAGAAACAAATAAACGCCGACAAAATTTTGAAGAAGTAACAACAGTATCGGCTTATCGATACGATAAAGCCTTTTATCAATTACAGCACAACAGCTGTGTTCAAGAAGTAATATGCTGAACTTTAAGGCCATACTATTTAGTCGCTCCGCTAGCATTTAATAAAACACAGTGTTCTCGTAAATCGGAATTCAATTAGTTGCTCAAAGAGTTACATTAGTGGATTCAAACGATTTATGTGTTTGAGAAGCAGACGAGGTTCCGCGGTACTGACCGTGGGAGCTGAATACTGAAGCGTTGAGAATCGTTTTCACATTTGAATGAACAGCACACGACCCGATCAAAGCAATTTCTCACAATGCATCTCATATCAAAGGAACCCACGAAGCGATGGTCTGTCTCAAGGTAATATTAGCAAAGAGATCCTCGCTAGACTTATTGATCATGTCGACTGTCGTACGAGATGTGTACGTGCTACGATTATGTTCGGATCTTTTAAACTACTCGTAGTATTGTAGAAAACATCGACTACGCTATTCAAAATTTCAGGCTTTTCGACGTGCTGTCAGCATAAACGTACTCACTTTCACAGAGTGTTTACAGATCAGCAAGACTTCACTTTTGTAACTTGACAGCGGAATCCGCAATGAGTTTCAAAATTGAAGTTCGAGTCCGAGATCTTGATATGTGATTCTCTAATCATCTGGCACGCACTTGCGAGGTGAAGGGAGTCTCGAACTCTTACTTCAATTTAGAAACTCATCGTGTATTCCGCTGTCAAGTTACAAAACAAAAGCGAACTTGCATCGTATTGATATGTCATTATCTAATCATCTAGTACGCACTTGCGAAGTGAAGTGATCCTAGAACTCGAACGTCAATTTTGAAACTCCGCTGTCAAGTTACAAATCTGATTAGCCTTCCTGGAAGGTTTCAGCAGAATCCGCGATGAGTGTCAAAATTCCTTGCCAAAATTGACACTCATCGCGGATTCCGCTGTCGAGTTACAAAACAGATTAGCCTTGCAGCTCTTGCCAATCCTCTGTCTTTGTTCGGGAAATGACTTTGATGTGCACTTGGCATATTATTATCTTCTGAGTACGGTTGAGTTCTGAGTAGAGTTGAAAATGGTGAGATACAAGGAATTGAAGTGCCCTGCAGCAATCTCTGTTTGCAGTAAGTTAAAATCTTAGGGTGCGCAAATTGATGCGGAAGGCGAGCAAATATGTAGTTACGATGTCGTGTAGGCAGTAGCTGGTATAGAAACAGTCAGTGTCTTTCCTGAACATTATAAAAAAATACAGTCAAATTGAATACAGGAGGTTTTTTAAAGTCTGTTAAAAATAGATGTAACCAGTGAGCGTAGTTAGTAATCTCTACTAATATTATAAAACTGAACAGTTCGTTTGGTTCACTGCTAATCTCAGGAACTGCGACCAATAGGAGCAAAGCATCAATGGAAAATTTTGCAAAAACGGGAAAAGTCATTCCTTTTTGAGAGCTTCCGTTGCGTGCGCTGCGTAAACGGTTTAACTTAGGCAAAAATCATGTAAACTGAACTTATATTTCATACACGATCACACCGAACAGTAAGTCTTTTATTTCCTATTCCGTGGAGACAAATCCACTTGCAGGGATAAAAAGCGTCGTAGTTATTGATTTCTCAAACAAGTAAATATTGTGATAAATCTCTGCAGTGGTTTATGTATGATACGTGTAGATTCCTTTGTTTCTCTCTCTTATTTCTTGGTCGGAAATACATTGGTGAAGCATTCGGTTTTGCTGATGTCGGTGTGACGTTGGCCACTTACCACCTAGTAGATCGTCAGCTCGGTTGTCGACGAGTCAAAAAATGTATTAATAACAACTACTTAGATGAAACAAGTGATTAGAGTTTGTATTTGATATAGTTTTGTGTAAGTATACTATAATAAGTATAATTGATTAATTATACTTCGATGTTGCATCCTCAAGATTTAAATAACCATGTAGTTGTCCTTCGAGACACTGCATCGTCACACATTTGGAGTATATGAAAATAAAACAATAATAAGAGTCAAATATCTAGTCTGTGTTGTTGCCATCACATCACTATTGTATATACCCAGCCCTAAAACGTCATTCATTCGTTTTTCGTGTGCTGCATCGTCGTTAGTGTCATTACTTATAAATAATTTAAATAATATTATAATAACATTAAAAACTCGTGTTTTGGATTATTTTGATTCATATCTAATAGGCGGAAAACATAAGAAAAGAATAAATGAAACTGAATCAGAAATAAATGAAGATATGCAATCTTCGCAATGGAATTCAAGTTTGGTTGTCTAATATCTGACGAATTATTGTACGTTATGATTACTTGAAATGTTAGTAATTCATTAAATATTGGTATCCTAAAATGTTAAATCTGATTCCAAACACGGAATCTTATAATATTTCATATTATTTGATACAAAAGAAAAAATTTTTCCTGAGTGATGACTGATGACACGTGATGTCATGTCATTCGAAAAGTACTAACTATTATTTTGTCCACCAACCTTGTCGTAGTAGCCTGTAACCTTTTGACTTGCCAGTTCAGGTACCTTGTTTCATAAAGTGGTAATACGCGATATTATCCAGGAACAAAAATATCTTACTTTCTTAATGTGGTGTCACGAGATGGCATCCTGAAAGTAAATCACATACTTAACAGGCCTTGCACTATACTATCCAGAAACAAGAATACCTTACTTTCTTAACGTGGTGTCACGAGATGGCATCCTGAAAGTAAACCACAGGCTTACCAGGCCTTGCGTTATATTATCCAGAAACATAAATAATACATATTATGTTACTTTCTTAACGTGGTGACACGAGATGTCATCCGAAAGTAAATCACATAAATACCTAGTTTTGCAGAATCGTATTTCCATTCGGAAACACCGATATGTCCTGCGGGAAATGCGGCCATTATAATATATTTGAGGCAGATGAACCAGTACTCCTCAAAATACCAGAGAAAGTCCTAGCTATGCCAGGCGAAGCTAAGAAACTGGGACAATAACCACGGAACAGAATTAGAGAAGCTGATTAAATCTCTGAACATTGGGAAAAATCCTCCAGGGTTGGCTAAATAAGGAAGATAAAAAGTAAAATGTACTAAAGATATAGAGATAACTAGTCAGATAGACTAAACAACATTAATATCAAAAAGATATCTAAAAGCCATAGGAGTAACATTTTGCTACTACGACGGACAGACAATTGCTGTACCGAGGAGGAACACCAAGGGGGACAATTCGTTGGAACTGACATCATGCTGATGTCTTACCGCCATCTATGCAACTTGAGGGCGCTGATGGCGCATCGAAATTTATTTGCAAAAATCATGTAATAAGTAGGGCACTCTTTACCCCTTATATTAATATATTCCTTGAGGAATAACTACATGACACAGCTGCGGGCTCAAGCGCCGCCGCTGCCTGCCGCGACCCCTCGCGACCGCCAAGCAGACCACAGACGCAGATGGAGCTACCAAATTCCAGCCGTACACAATTTTATTGTAATAATTGGTGAGCAAACCCACTGAACTATCCTATGTATGAGGATAACAGATCCTCTTAAATCTTTTTTCTTACTCGAACAATGGAAACAATAAACCCACCATGTTCAAATCTGAAACAAATAATTTCAATAATTTTACATTGACATTATTTTTGTATTTGAGTGTTTTATCATACCTGTTCATTTATTTCTCTGATACTCTTAGCATCCAAGAGCTCAGTGCCTCTCTTTAGATTCATTTTGTATCTAAACCAAATAAATAGTGTGCATAGTTACCCATACACCGTCGCCAGATGGCTGATATAAATGCAAACATTTAAAGAAGCCTTTCTTAATACTTACTCACAGATCACCAAGAAATCCCAACCCCAGCTCTACTCCATATAATGTTTTTACGAAGCTTTTAAAAACATAATTGTCATAATTTAAGTAACAACTGTATGTACTACAGTATTAACATACCTTGAAAATATATTTTTTGTATTGGGGATAATAAAATTATGTTATGGCATACTAGCGCTTTGGCCGCGACTTTGCCCGTGTTTGCCGGGATAATAAGTGGACATATCTAGCCCAGATCATGGTCTGGCTATGTGCTAGGTTTCATGAAAATCCCTTCAGAAGTTTTAGTGTGAAAGAGTAATAAACATCCATACAGACTTTCACTTTTGTAATATTAGTGGGGTGCAATAATGCAAAATGTATATTTGGTAAAACTAAGATTTATTAAAATCCGACCTAATGCGAGTCGGACTCGCGCGCCGAGGGCTATGTACAAATGTATAATAATAATAATAACGATACTTTATTTCAGACTGATCCTGATGATTCTATAAATTAGAACCGAACATTGCTGATGTATTCTGAACTGAGTAACAAACATAACGTTGCAGTTGAAAAGCTGTCGCCTTCATATGTTACTGTGTTCGATCTACGCATTTTCTCCGTTACTTATGCTATAAGATAGTCTTGCTTTGCTTCTACCAAATTTCATGGTTTGAGATCAACGGGAAGAACGCTACAGGTTTTGCTTCGCTTGCAAGTGACATAGTTAATTAAAAAGAAAAAAATTATATCGCATTAACGCCGCGCTGTAGTTTTTTGGTTGTGCTGACGTAGAATAGAAGCTTGATTTTGAAGGGATTGCACACCTCAGTATTTTATATTAATTATATTTATATAATGGACATTAATTACATTGGATATCGATAATAATTATTATATTAATTTTATCCACTCGTCCCTGGGAAAAATGGGATTGATAGACAGACAGACAAGCAGGTTCCGCTTTTTTACTGTTGAAGAACGGAACACTAAAAATCTATACAAATCCGAAAATTTTAAGAAAAATTTTAGGTTCACTTATCTACTGCTGCATGCTCCGTTCTTGCTAAGGATTGTTAATACACCAAACAGTTAGAACGCGAGACATACTCGTATACATGTCTTTAGCCTTATCAAGATGAAGTATGGTAGTCAGATATTTTTTGATTTGAACAGATGGTATAATATAGTGACTTCTCCATTACAGAGTGGATACACCTTGCAATGGAGTGATTAGGGGTCAGTGAAAAAACAATCACATTAAATTATTTACAGTGGCTCGCAGCCTTTTTAGAGATGCAATCTTGTGGTAAATCTTGCAAGAATAAAAATGTTTAGCTCGGTATCGATGCCACCATTGCCATCTCAGAAATATATTGAATGGTATCAGATTTCCACATCTCAATAAAATTATTAGACTATTACTAGACTATTATAGATGTCGATTTATTTGCATCGCTTTTTTTCTTATTCCTCTAAATAGAAAATGTAACAGAACTTAGCGTCTGCAACCTTATCCGACAAACCTTCACAAGGGATACCCCAAATGACAAACCAATAGGTGTATTCCATATCCAAAAATCCTCAATTTCTTATCAAAAATACGCTTAGCCTGTATAACGTAATATACTTATTAAAAGCTTTGGTTTAAATTCTGTTTGACATTAATATAAATATCTATATCTGCACTGTTTCATATTATTATATGCTTTTATGCAAAGCAATTCAAATTCATTATTTGCGTAAATAAAGATACCTACAACAGTTGCTCATTTTAAACATAAAATCGTCTTATTTTACCTTGTCGATTTGGACTTTTCTTAATCTTAAGCGATATGTTACAGAAAGTAATAAGCTACTTTACAAATTCACACCAGTCAGCCCTATATCTGTTTGTTAATTACACATTGGTAACGATAATTATTGTATTACAAGATTTTTCAAACTTGTCTTTATGACTAAAACAAGGTTACCAAAATATATTTTAACCCAAATCTTACTTTATCCTATTTGGCTCAAAATTCCAATGAGAATTTATCAATGAAATTCAATAAGTTTTAACTTTCATCGCGTTATCTACCGGGCAACGTGTGCAAATATTATTTGTTATTAATTGGTTATCTCACTACAATAAAAAATTGTAATTTTTTTAAAATATTCAGTAGCACGTAGAATATTTCTGGTTGTTCGACAATCACTATCCTTATAGATAGAAAAGATAGCTCGGCTCCGAAATTCTGACGACACAGGCAAAAATTTATGTACTTTCTGCTAAAAAGCATTTCCACAATACTTCGCAGAGCACAAGCCGAATAAATTCGATGGAACCGATGGATCAGACAAATATTGCGCGTTAGCGGCGTGAACGTGACCGTACTCACGGCACACAGTACCTGCCACGCTCCTACATCTGCTGCAAGCTGGATTGGACTGCTGAAATGCCACTCGTTGGACAAGAAACTCCTCGTCTCCTCGCCGAAAAATCCTATAACCAACCTATTGTCAATATCGGGGAGTATAAATCCTTTTGCTGCAATTGTGTTTGGTATTAAGTATTGGTATTTACCTAATGCTTAAATTATAAATCCGATAAATTTTGGACGAAAGATGTTTTTTAACACTTGATAAAAAATTCACTTTTTTGTGCGGTTTTTATACACTACATTCTGCAACATCCTCTAAACATCTACATGGTTATTTAAATCTTGAGGATGCAACATCGAAGTATAATTTAAAGGTTGAAAGAACTTACCTGTAAGTGAATTTCAACCGGGATTATACGAGATGTTGCATCCGAAGAGATTTAAACTCCCGCCCACCCGGTGGTACACGTGCTAGCGCTACAGTTTGCCACCCCATGTATGGTTGCAGAATGACCAACTAGGACGAAACTCTAAACTGAATGACGTTTTAGGGCTGGGTATATACAATAGTGATGTGATGGCAACAACACAGACTAGATATTTGACTCTTATTATTGTTTTATTTTCATATACTCCAAATGTGTGACGATGCAGTGTCTCGAAGGACAACTACATGGTTATTTAAATCTTGAGGATGCAACATCTCGTATAATCCCGGTTGAAATTCACTTACAGGTAAGTTCTTTCAACCTTTAAATTATAAATAGGACTATGATTGTAGATTCTAGTTTTTACTTATAGTAGACAATACAGTAGATAATAATTCTATAGGTTGCTTAATTTAATAATAATTTTCAGTGTAACTTTTCTTGGATAGAAGTGTCTCGCATGTGTTCACTAAATATAATATCCAAAGCCAAGTGAATAGATTAAAATACTTTAAATCTTAATATATATAAATTACGTGTCACGTTGTTTGTCCGCGATGGAATCCTAAACTACTTAACCGATTTTAATAAAATTTGCACACCGTCTGCAGTTTGATCCAACTTGAAAGATAGGATAGCTTACATCTCAAAATAAAAAACTTTTGACAGAACGAAGTCTGTCTGGGTAGCTAGTAGTTAATAAATAATAATAAATGAAAAGGCGCTGTTAATGTCGCAATACGTCTTGTCTCGTTCAAATTTATAACAAAACATTAAACCGTATTACTTAAAACTAAACGACCGTTTATGAAAAGATTTCATCTCCTTTTATTATTAAAATAAACTCGAAAGGCGCTCTTTGAAAATCGTTCTGAGACGGTCGTATACTTTTTCAATCGAAAACGAGAACGATTTGAAACGGTCTAGAGTGCTTCAATATTTAAATCCTTCGTAAATCTAATGTGAAGTTAAATAAGAATAAAAGAAATAAATTTCAATAGACGTTTTAATGGAGCTGTGAATTGGATATAATTCTTGTAGATAAACATAGTTAAGCCGTCTGTCTATACTGCATATCAAATCACAGAGTTTACTGAATATACCTGTTACCAAGTTATATTCGTGCACGGGTCTCGCTTAGTGATTGATGAGACACGGCGTACCTGCATCTCCCTCCTTACAAAATCGTGGATATATTGTGGCTAACCCAACATAAGTTTTTATGCCGCCCGAATCTTTACGATGTGCTAGCTACATGTCTTTGGATTTCACCTCCATGTGAAGGGTGCCACTTATATGGTATGTATTCTGCATAACACATCGGGTTTGTGTTTACATTCAAATTTTTTACGAAATAAAGGTATATAGGTAATTAGGCATGTACTTTTTTAGAGTTCTGTAGCCAAATGGCAAAAAACGGAACTCTTATGGATTCGTCATGTCTGTCTGTCTGTCTGTCCGTCCGTATGTCACAGCCACTTTTCTCCGAAACTATAAGAACTATACTGTTGAAACTTGGTAAGTAGATGTATTCTGTAAACCGCGTTAAGATTTTTACACAAAAATAGAAAAAAAAAACAATAAATTTTGGGGTTCCCCATACATAGAACTGAAACTCAAAAATTTTTTTTCTTCTTCGTCTTTCTTTCGACGACGACCCGTGTGTCGCAATGGTTAACATGCCGGATCGCCGTGCCAAGGGTCCTGAGTTCGATTCCCTGCGAGGCGGAAATTTCAATGATGAGTTTTACCTAATTTCTGTTCTCGGTATGGGTGTGTGCCCTAGTTTTTGTGTGTAGTCTACAGCACCCACGACACAGGGAACCCTAGTGAGGGGCAATGAGAGTGTAGCATTTTATTTTTATTTTTCATAACTTACAGGTCGTGCCATGAAGTCCTCATCTCCAAACCAAAGCCACATTTACTTTTACATGTGCCAGTGGCTCTTTATCTAGTTTTTTTTTTCAAATTGTATTAGGCTACAGCTGTTGTTATTTTGTCTACTCTTCTCTCTTATTCTTATTCTCTGGTTCTTATTTTCCATCACTGGCTTACTTAAAATCAAAGCTCTAGTATTTATGATCGTCTTATCGTTAGCAGATCTTACAAGTATTCCTAAATATCTACCTTTCCAGAATTGAAACCTCCCTATTTCTATCGTGACCCTGATTAAAATCTCTACAAAATTGTAGTTTAAAACTCAAAATATGCCATCGCTATATCTACCTCCAATAGACTTCAAGATACGAATCTGAAATTTTATAGCTTCAGCAACTAACGCTTCTAACTTTCTGGTAAATATTTTTCATTCTTCGTTTATTTATTGATCTGTCGCGCGGTTTAACTCGTTGTAGGAAATCATTGATTGTCTGATCCTCCGTTGACGATAGAAAGATCAACTTGAGCATGTAACGTGTTAATTTTTCTACGTTCAGTTTCAATTTGTCACAGAAAACAAATCCCGGATAGGATGGATATAAGCCGGATTAAGTTGCTTACCCTTTATCCTTTTCCGATTTGTATAATCTTTTGTTTGAACTTTGTGTGATATCAGGAGAAAACTATTATCAATCCCAAGTCCAAACTTCTCAGTTCGTAAACTTTTGTATAAAAAACAAATAAAAACTGAGCAATGCACATACGAAACATCTTTCAGGAAAATATTATTATATAAATTATGTACTCATCTTTTAAACATAAATTTAAGTAAAAAAAAAACGAAACGATACGCTAAATAAATGAGTTCGTAAAAACATGGACCATCTTTTAGTAAGCATGTCTAATGTATGTACAACTTGTAAAGAAGTATAATCTATAACACATCTTTCTAAAAGCCATCCATTACTTCGCTTTCATTACTTCAACGCGGATTTGCGCCTTATTTATTGCTCCAGCCAATATCCAGTGTAATAAAAATATAAGGGAACATTCACAGTAGAGACGGCAATATATTATTCTACGAGAGAGCCCGATACGCAATAAAAATATAATATTTATAGTGGAGATAGTTTGCAAATAGGTTGAATCCTAAATCATGTACTGTGAGATTTAACGAAATCATACACACTTGTCTTATTCAGATGATGTCCCTACCTGATATAAGCCTTTAAGGCCTAACGAATTGTTACTAGAGAGCCAGTTCATTCTTTGATTTTCTTCTGTCTTTCTTGGCCGACAGCGCATTAGTGATTCTTTGGTGTCGCTGATGTCCATGGGCGACGCTAGCCACTTATCATCAGGTGGATCGTCAACTCGTTAGTTGCCGATTTCCCTAAAATAAAACATATTTTTTAGCTTAGGTACACTTTTCCACTGACTCCTCGAGATTATTAATAAGGTAGATTAAAGGGGTCTAAGAAGTAACTTGTACTCATTTTAACATGGTCATCAATAACCGGTATGTAATTGTTATGATAGTTAGTACTAGGAATCCAAACGACTTTATATTGGACTGTTTTTTATAACTATGAATAAATGATTAATATGAATAAATAATTTTGATTTATATAATCTGGAAAAAAACAATGCTTTTTAGAAATAAACACAAATTTTCAGTAATGTAACATAACAATTCACTTACACAGAAGTTAGTTTAGTGACTTTTGTTTCGTATTTTAATGTGCCGCTGTAGTTTGCCACTTTACATTAACCGTGCACACAGCGCCCGAGTGAGACATTCGCTACAGACTGAATTAATTGGGTTAATCCGGTAAATCCTAAATCCTCGCAGGACTAGGTATTAAAAGTATATTTTTATACACCAAATTATTTCTTCTACAGACACTTATAAAGACAAAATATATTTTTTAAGCGACTTCAAAAAAGGAGGAGGTATTCAATTGGACTATATTTTTTATATTTGTTACCTCAGAAATTTTGACTGGGTGAACCGATTTTGATTATTCTTTTTTTAATCGAAAGCTGGTTCTTGTCATGTGGTGCCAGTTAAATTTCAGCTAGATCTGACGAGTAGTTTTTGAGTTATTTTGAAGTCAGTTATTTTTTTCTTGGTAAAATTCATAAAATAAGCATAAAGTAAAAAGCAGTGTACACAGCACAACGATATTTCGACTTAAAAAATCTTATTATTTTACTTTTACCAAGACGGTTCAACAAGATAACAAGTTAGTATCTAATGTCAATCAACCAACGACAAAATAGTTTAAACTTTGGAACCTGGGACATAGTGTGCGTGGTCTGAAACGCACTTGGCCGGTTTTAATTTTTTAAATAATTGAAACTCGATAAATCCACCTTGACCTGACACCAACGCCTCGACCATTGTGCACTACGACGTATCATGAGAAGATGATGTCAATTTAAACTTTCCTAATAGACTGAGTGACTTACCTACACCAAAATAATTTTCTTTATCGGTTTATAAATGGTGGAGTTCTGAAGTAACCAACCAACCAATATATACGTATAAAAACTACGACCGAATTGAAAACCTCCTCCTTTTTAAAGGTACAAATCAAATGTTTTTTTAATCTTGAAATATTAAAATAAATTTTACAACGAATTAAAGAAATTCCAATCGTTTTCTTGACTAAGCCAACTGTAAGCATATTTTAGCAACTTGTCAGATCAGATTGTATCAAGCATGGCTCATTTGGGCGGAGCGTAAATTTATGCCTCGTTCATTATTTCAACGCATGGATTTGCGGATTATTAATTTCAAACACCCATATATTATACCCTGGTTTTGTGTTGCTAAAATTGTAAGCCTGTGTACTTTCCATAGTATATTCTGTCAACTTTTAATTAAATATCACTTTGTAATATACTCGTATACTTCAAAGCATCCTATCGCTTGCAGACTCGGGATGAAAATTTAAATATAATAGCGTAATATCAAACGCTCATAGCTTCTCATTCCGGGATAATTCGCAATTATACCGACAACCATCAGAGAAAAAACTGTAATGTATGTAGGTAGCACACCAAAATAATGTAGGTAGTAGTATATTTTTCTGTGCTAAGTTAGTTCATTAAATATCGTGGAAGCGGTTACCAGTGTTTTACTTGCAAGTCCTGAAACTTAGTGTCCAGAACGATCGTGGCGGCCCTAGGATATCTCAAAAACATTTCGACATTATCCATGCCTTGGAGAGCACAGAAGGTCGTCTATCTTGTTTTTTTACCATTAGAAAGTTATTTAAATATACAAAGATTTATTATTAACAGAAACTTTATTAAGCCATCTCGGAGCCATGGTCGTCATTACCGCCCGATATAACTTGGTACTTGCTTTGTCACTAACCTCTGCTAATTCGCAATGAAGTCAACGTCGTGTATCACGCACCAGGGCTTTCAATTACCTTGCTAATTATTAATTTTATTATATTAAACCTGCCTTCTAATAACATTTTATGAGTAATACTAGCTTTTGCCCGCCGCTTCGCATTTATAATCCTGTGCTTGCTCTAGGGCTATCCATAGGCATGCAAAATAAAGTAGGTGATTTTATAAAGGTTATACAATATATATTATACTCTCGATGTTATCCCACAAACGTGCTATAAATTTTCATCGCGTGTGTATTTACGCCTGGATATGGGGCTTATTTATTGAACATGCCGACGTCCTGCCACATTTTAATACCCCAGGGATAAACTTGTACACAGTATTTTAGTGTTCTGTTTAATCCCCAACATATTTGAATGCATTAACAACAATTTGCTGGTGCTGACATTTCAGATTTAATTTGGTTCGTTCATTTTCTGATCGAAAAAAATTACAAATGTTTGTGTTAATCATTTGAAAAATGAATCAGTTTATCAATAAGAAAAGTGTTTCATTGTTTTGGCTTTCATTATTAAAAAATAGGAGACTAGACAAGGGGCTACCCCCCCCCCCCCCCCGTAACCCCTCCTGATGAACAATGGATGTGACAATGGCACTTGATCTCGCTTTGTAGCGCACCTACTTCTAAAGCTCCGTAAGTTCTCCCAACTCTCACCCAGTTTGCCTTAAACTTGGTTTACAAACAAAATATTTTTTGTGTATTGAAGCTACAGAGCTATTTCTCAAGCAGGTTTACAATTTATTTTTGAAAAACAGTCTTATGCTAATATGCGGCAGTGTACGGATAACATCGACCGTTTATTAAAAAAAATATAGCTCACAATCTAAATTACTTAATTGATTTTTTGTCGTTATATTGCCATTTGTGCATGGTAAAAGATACATGGGTAGGTAAGGCGAATAACCTACTACGGGGGTATGAGTGTGTTAGCGTTTAAAAAAAATTAAACCCTACAATATTGTAGATCGAATTGAATAGTGAGAGCTTACAAACTTCTTGTACAAATTGATAATTTACACTCAAATGATTTTACTTTTAGTATTTTCTTTTATTCCTTTAAGATCAATGATTGTAAACCAAAAAATTTATTTTAATTTTAATAATAAATAACAGAGCGTTACATAAGCGCGCGTGTTTTTGCTTAAGTTTTCTTAAGAGTTATGAAAAGAGAGGGTAATGTAAGGTAATCGACTTTCCAATCGTGTTCACAGAAGTTACTGCTATAGACAGACTTCCTTTTATAATCATAACTGGTTGAAACTGAAGTAAAATTTATTAAACCAAACTATTTAAATTAAACTAGCCCTTTCATTGATACATTGAACGATACTATCTTATTATAATATGGACATTGTATGTGAAAATAACAAAAAATATTTAATTCATAGTCTAATTTCTATTCACGCACAAATATAAAACAAAACAAGCTAAGCCTTTATTCCGTCTTCATTATCTTTGAGACGTACAATGAGCGCTACTTAATCCGAAGTAAACACAAATAAAAACTGAAAACAACAGTAATACAACAGCAGTGAGTGTTTATTATGAACACTGAGACAATTGTGTTTTCGTTTAGGTAAAATTATCTCTGAAAGGTAAAAATAGAAGCGCTCTAGGAGCTATTGTTGAACAATTTGTTACCGGCCGGGCGGCCGACGGAGAAATCTAAAGCTGGATGCAGACTGGTCAGGTTTTGTCACTGAAATACATAATGCTACGGCTAAGATTAACTTTAATCTAAAAATTCACGATTAATTTATAAGTAAAAGATCTTTTACTATAAAATTTTACATATCGATTATTGAACACTTGGCTAGATTCTTTAGATCTATTTACACAATTAATTTATGTACCTATCATTTCGGCAACTTCTACATCAAAGTAGTTGATTTGATCAATGTTGAAATGATATAATATTTTGTAGACAGTTTATTTATTTAAAATTTATTCACTAGAATATAATATTAAAGTGCATTTAGCGAGCTTAATGCTTAATGCATTCTCTACTGCTATCCATTAGTCTTAACAGAAACATAATTCTTAATAATAAAGATTGAATTTCTATTTGCCTCATTAAATACAGGAGCTTATTCTATATTTCAAGCAGAAATCCGAGTGATTTAGGTCGGAAAAATCGGATAGACATAATTATAATTATATAAATGATATTTTACAATATTTCTGTCTTCCCTCTTACTTAGTAGAGTTTTCCGATCTAGGTCGATCTACCTTGACCGCACACTCTTTTTCCAGACAAAATATACATTTTAAACAATAAAATATACTAACTAACTAGTAACGATAATGTAACTAAATGTAACTGTCAGGTATTACAGTGCCTTTATAGAATTCTCTCTTTAGCTGGAGAAATAAAACTAAATAGGTTCGAAGATGTCTTGAAACAATTGTTAATGACATCTGGAATTCATTTTGTTTCTCGACTGCGAACGATTTAAGATTAATTGTTTTTAATTAATTTGAATACAATTTGAAACATTATGTTTGTTCGAAACAAATAAAATGTCAGATTTATTAATGGGTTTTGATATTAAATATACGAAATAATTTATCAAAATTAAATTATTTTATAAAGTTTGCAAAAATTAAGATCTGGAACTTTAACATTCCAGTAACAATTAAGTTACTAAGCCTTCATAGCCCGACGACTTGTGTGGATCCTAAGTGATCGACAAAGTTAAACAAAAGAGGGAGAGGTCGGTATATAATAGTTGGATGGGTGACCGCTTGTAGCAAAATATTTTTTGACCGCTTCTAAACTACAGAGGGCACGTAGGCCTCCTTAAGAAAGACCCGTCCTTAGTTATGGGCCATTACTGAGTTGAAGCCCAAAAATTTTTTTTTCATCAAACCCATACATGTGGGGTATCTATGAATAGGTCTTCAAAAATGATATTGAGGTTTCTAATATCATTTTTTTCTAAAATGAATAGTTTGCGCGAGAGACACTTCCAAAGTGGAAAAATGTGTGTCCCCCCCCCCCCCCGTAACTTCTAAAATAAGAGAATGATAAAACTAAAAAAAATATATGATGTATATTACCATGCAAACTTCCAACGAAAATTGGTTTGAACGAGATCTAGTAAGTAGTTTTTTTTTTAATACGTCATAAATCGTAAACCGCAATTTACCTCGATCAAAGTTACAACGAACTTCAAGAACTTTTATATTATGTTACTTGCTGCTACGGAACCCTTCATGGGCGAGTCCGACTCGCACTTGGCCGCTTTTTTTAATTTATCAGCTTTTCGGAAGGGTGCTTTGTCACGAACTTGCCCGGTTTTATTTTTATTTTTGGCCTTTAGACATGAACAGTACCAGAAGAAATACTAAAACAACGTTAAACCTGGATGAGATCTTTCACACATTTGTATATCCTCAGTGAATGCACATTTCATATTTTGCACGCGCAGCAAAAAGATCGTATGAATATATATATGGATGTGTGTGAACTTTATTATTTCGCGAGTATTGCTAGGATGGAATAGTGACGTGGGCACAGATCGAACAATCTCTCGGAACACTCGCTGAGTCTATGAAAATAAAAATATAATCTAAACAAGAGGCTAGGAAAATAGTTTTTTAAGATGAAGATTTTTAACCACATTTTTATTGCATTGCCGGCTATACCCTGTTTTTACCGTGATATTTTTATTATTAACGTTAAATAAATAAATCGAGCAGACGAAATGGCATTTCTATAAAAGTGGTTGAACCATTCCTATCATGACATAATAATAATCCTTTCTAATGTACCTACTCTTTTCCTTTTACGGTTCTCTCGATTGAAGCTGCTCTTTAAAATAATTTTATTTTGCTTCGACGTGCTCACCTTTGATGCGACGGCAGTACATTAGTGTAATGGTACCTTTGAGTAGTGCCTTCGAATTGTTTGTTTATTTTATTGTGATATATATTTATTTTTTGTTAGGACTGCTCAAAGGTTGCCTGTAAACTGGCGTTTTTGGTAATACAAACCGAAAATGTATTAGACTTGGGTTAAATATGCTTAACATGACTGACATAGATAATTTCTTAACATAAGACTGGCATAGATGAAACACACAGAATCGGACATAGAGTCCCTTGTAGCCCGATAGAAGTCGGGAAGTTGAAATAATTAAGTTATTTAACTTCAAAAGATTACTCTGAATGTACGTTACATACAAATGACCCTCTTATCACCTTGTTTGTCATAGTAATAATGTGATTATCTGTCTCAGTCCTTCGGCCCAATTAGTGCGAAGTCTCGCGCTCATTAACGAGCCATTTAAGAAATAAAGCCATGCAAAATTTAAATCCTTGTTTGGACGATTTCCGGAGGGTAGTCCATTTTCCTTGTGTGGACGCAAAAAAAAAAGAAAAAGCTAATAAAAAGTAGAATCTTAATAACTTACCTAATACTTATTTGAATTGTTTATTTAGTATTTTCCCTGGATGATTAGGAATTACAATTAAAGTTACGAAAATATATTATAAAACCATTTCAATTAAATGCAAGCCAGACGTTGAATATCAAAATATGGTTTACCGCTACATAAAATATTTCGTACAAAACGAGTCTAGACGGATTCGTTACGAAAGGTATCTCTTTGTTATTATTACAATTCTAAGAATATAACGCATTATTACAATCCTCTATTATATTTTAGTCTGCCAGCATCGCTACAGATATGTAAAATCCTGCATCTACTGTGAATATAAAATAAATTGAACTGCTTAATTTATATTCTTGTGGTAATGGCTGTTCACGGTATTTTAATGTTTTCACCTTAAAAGTAAAGTAATGCTGATCTCCATACGACTTCAAGTCGTACATTATACAATATCATAATAATTATAGTGTAAAATATTTACTTCATGGTTATCTATTATTATAAAGATCTGTTGTTAAAGATTCCTATTTTGCTCAGGTAGACTTAATATTGACATAGAAGCCAAATAGTAATTCTGTTCCTTTACCTATTCGGTTGTGTCACGTCGTTGTTCCATCGCTCACCTACTCCTAGGGTACATAATAGATAAATGGGGTTAAAAACTTCAATCCTTATCCTGTGAACACCTAAAAGTATTCCTTACAACATATCTTTATGAACCTATAGGTACCTATAACATACAAAGGTACCTTAGTTTTGCTAGGGTATTGTTGACAAGGTGATTAGTCACACACCACCTGCCGTGATCGCCATCAGCTACTCCCATAGATAAACGGCTGAAATAAATACAATACCAAAAATAATGTTTACGCCGGAATAAATTGTATTTGCCCTCTCGCCCTTCTTTTCGGTTTCATAAGGGTCGTACGAAAAGATTTATAAGGTAAACGAGTTTCTATTAGAGCGCACGGGTCACACAATTTAAGGTCTATTGCTTGCCCCACAGCCCACACTGCTCCCGAGACCTTTATTTAGTCAATAAAAAGAAAAAAAATATTGTGAACTAATAAAAATAAATTCATAATATGTATGTTGCATGAAACTTCAGAAAGAATCAGCGAACACCCAATTAAAATCCATTCATAATTTTGTTAAAACATCTGTTAAAAATGTTTTGTTTATTAAAAATTTTAAATCATTGACAAGCCCATAGCGTAGATAGATGATAGACCCTGTCTGCCTTTGATTCTCAGTCGACGGACATTTACATGACAGAACATATGGTTCTAGTCTCATGGATGTCTGTAATGTCCATGCTGACCGCATCACGAGTATTATTTTCTAGTGTTTCCTTTTATTTTCATTTTATAGCGATGACAAAGGCTTGTACTAACATACGATTGTTACAAGAATGGACAATTTATTAGCAGAAAGGAGGGCCTTTTTATTACGTTCCATTATAGGACGCCATTTTGTCATCAAACCGATTTTAGGACGGTCATGGTTGGCGTTGTGGCACAGTTAAGGAACATTTTCTCCTCAGCCTTAAACTGGTTTAGTACGCACTGGTAAAATATATGCGAAAAGGACAACATAATATGGAAATCCTTTGAGAGTTTTGCAGAGCTTAGGTTTTTTGCGACTTTCTAGTCCACGGAGAATAAATACAAAAGTAAAATCTAAGTACGTAAAAAGCGCACTCTGAAAAGAAAATGGCTTAATTTATGTACGAGTACGTAATATCTTAACTTCGTTTTATAGAGCGGGACTCTAATTTTTATTACCTAATGTGTAAATAAGGCCACTTTTTGATACACTACACGCCATGACAAATAGAGGCAACTTCAAGATTGACTTGGATGGTGAAACCAAAAGTTACAACAGAGTCTTTCAAGCTGTTTGAGCAACAACCCCAAATTGTTGACTCGAAACACTACATTAGAGCAATGTGGTGAAATGACTAAACTCCAAGAATCCTCTAAAAAAGATTCTCATTCTGTAGACCGCTAAATTGAAGTAAATAGTGGTATCTTTCTACAATGAACCTCTAGCCTCAAACAGGCCTATTTGTCTATTTACTAAACTAGGTTTCAAACTTAGCTTATCGTTCATTCAGTGCTAAGATGTCCCCTACACTGAATTGCACGAAACTTTAGTAAACCCGCGCTTGCATATGCATTAATGAATTAGGAAAGTTTTAACAAGATGCATGGCAATCCGGTGAAATGCAGTGCGCCACGGTCACTCGAGTTGGTTAACTTAATGATGGATGAAGCGAGTTAATGTAACCGCAATTTTATGCTTGACCTGCTGCTAATCCTATTTAAACTCTTTAACTAGGCTTAGTATCTGTGAACTTTTGAGTGTGTGAGTGAGTGTTGTAATACCTGTTGATGATAGTCTTTTATATCCAACCTCGGAATGCTCATGAGTTGAGTATTAATAGTTTTAAACACAGAGGCCTAAAGTAGTACTATTACGTAGTACTAAGAATTTATTGTTAAGTCTATTGCGGGACGTATTGCCTTGAATGTATTGCCAAAACAAAAATAATATACACCAGTAAATCTACCTTCGCTTCACTTCAGGAATAATGGTTTTTGAAAATGATAAATATTTACTTTTTTACGATTTCTTGTTTTTTCATATTTTAAGGAAGTCCATGCAACAAATAATATTTCAAGTTAACAAGGCAACTTAGCAAACCTCTCGCCGTCTCTCACAAAGTCCCCTGCCATAATCGTGCATCAAAGTGAATGAAGCCACAAACACGACATCTTGCGGTAAATATTTGAAATACAGCCCCGTACTGAAAGATATTAAATTCGTTTCAAGTCCTGAACAAAGGCCGCTTGGCCCACGACATTAATTTCACAAATGCCTATTTACTTTTGTAACAGACAAGATAAGATGGCTCGGTACGCGGCCGGTTGTTTGCAAAGTCAAATATTAATTCGGGCGATATAAATCGGGTCCTATTGTGGGAGAACAGAGATTTATCGTTTAAGCATTTTTGTTCTGTAGTAATTTCCCTTTTTCACAAGTGCCTCTTACCGCCGCGCTCTCCGCTACTCGCGCGGAGGGCAGCTGAATTGCTAACATAAACGACCTCTTTCAGAAAATGTCTTTGATTACGCAGGGAAGTAGTTTTCCGGTCTCCATCGTACCATCGTCTGAACGTGGTTTATGATTTTTGTTTTCAGTTTTTACTTAAGTTCGTTTTTTTTCAAACGCTTCACACTCATAGCCCCGCACTAGGATTCCCTGGGTCGTGGGTGCCATGGACAACACACACACTAGACAAGGACATTCACACCCAGACCGAGATCAGAAATTCAAACTCATTATTCAAATTTCCGCCTCGCTGGGAATCGAACCCAGGACCTTGGTGCGGCGATCCGGCATGGTAACCATTGCGCCACATGCGGGTCGTCAATTTTTTATTCAAGTTTTTAGTTATGCACTATGGAACTCTTATAGTCTGGAACTGGTATTGTCATTACTCTACCTACGTCACAGAAAGGTACAAAGAAAGACATTAGAATGAGAAACACATTAGAAAATGTGAAATGACTTAATGTCCAAAAGTACCCGGTTCGTTTCAATCCGTGTCCAGTTTTCGCTAAATAACATTTGGCTTCAATAATGTGTTACACATGCAACATTTAATTGTAAATGTTGATTGTTATCGTACCTTTTCTTGGACCTGGAAGTGAATATATAAAGGCTCTCTTATTTAGCAGAAGCCAATTCGCTCTTGATCTATAGACATCTACATTATATGGGGGAGGGAACACCTTCGCGGGTTTAAAATTCGGAAAGAACCATGAAGTCCTATGCCTTATTACCATTAAAAACAGGTTTTATTACTCGTCAACCTTTTAACAGCCAAGAATTTTTCTCCTATTGAACAGAGCACAATAGTGCTTTTGAAGTACGAAGCGAGCTACCTACTTAGACATACTAAACGCCGGTGGCACACGTGCTTTAAGAATTCAGGATTGCATGTTAAAGAATTTCTTGGAATATTTTAAATCTAACTTAGCTTATTTGAAACTCAAAGCATTCTTGCTTTCTCAAAAAAAAATCCTTAACTTATGTAAGAAATCTTTGAGCATGTTTAGGGGACTCTCATGCATCTATGCGTCGCTTGATTCTAAAATTACATAAAAGCAATCCAGGTTTATTATTTATCCAGGTACGATAAACTTTAGTTACTCGCTGATAAAATACGTTTCCTTATTGTTAGAATGAAAATATCTATACTTCCACAAACATGTCGGCTACAGTTTCTTCCGCAGCTGAAATCCAATTAGGTACCGTCACATGTCGCATTCAACCCGCAATACGTATAGATACTACCCGGGACTGTTTCTCGTGTTATACGTTGACTGACGTCGACGTCAACGTCGTACCGGAGTTTAATTAATTTCTCGACTTTATTCATTGCAATCCTTTGGTGAATGACTCACGCTCATATAATTCTTACGTATACATGCTTGGAGTAACCTAAAATTCATTGAATTTGTATTTTACTTAACTCATTAATGATTATACTTGGCAAGCAAACAGACAAGCCATCATGGACAGGACATCGTACATATTGACCACATACCTAACATCTTCGTCGTGGATCATCGTTGCTGAAGCATTGTCGGTATCAGAGGAATGAGGAGAAACAGATCAGACCTGTTTAATTGCTTGACGCATGCTCAAATTATGAGAATATACTATTTATTTATTAACTATGATTTTATTACAAATAATCTCTCACGCTACTTTTTAAAAACTTACGCCCCAACTCAGAGTCACTAATGGTTACTTAAATCGCTCTTTAGTACAGAATTTGTATGGTAATCATTTACACCTGCTTAATATTTAACATGAGATTGACAGCACGCCGCATCGTTGCAACCACAGTAATAACTTTCAATGTGATTTAAGATGCGGGATGATTTCGTCAAAAGAAATTAGCGAATATGGTTCATCCATTTAGTGGCACGAAGGCATTGTTTATCGCGTTACCAAGACAAAGCTGCTGTACTAACACGCAAACAACAAAGTTTAAGTGATTAGACAATACTGGAGCTGCGGCCCATTTTGACGATTATTTAATTAAATCGGCTATCAAACTGGCGTAACTGCCGCTAAACGTGGTTTTAATTAATTCAACGTATTGTGTACGAAGATGAGTTTGTTGAGATTAATTAATTATGCTTATTGCTTTGCCTTCGCATGGGAACTGTAATGTAGTTGATTAATTTACTGGTGCGTCTTTGGCGGTGAGAAACAATGTTGCCTTCTGAGGTAATGTTACTGAAATCCACTTTTAATATAATTAAATTGGAGAAATTACTGAAGACACCCTCAACATAAATTGATGAGCTTAGAAGTGTGTTCTGCACGGAAATTTGTGTGAGCAACAAAGCAGTAATTATTACAGTTATTCACAAGTTATTCAACAGTTTATAATTATTATACATTACTATCGTAATACCTAATCAAGATTTTATAACTTTTTGTAAACATCATTCTGTTTTATTACTCCAACAGATTTTTTTTCACTTTAGATTTTGTTCTGCGAACATTACGATAGATAGATAGCATGTATAACTATGAATTGTTGAACTTCCAAAATTAAGTGAGAAAAATATTATATTTTCAGGTCCTTTTAATTTGGTTTTCACTCTTTATTTCTTTAACAAAATTCACAGCTGAAATAGCAAACAAACAGGCCAATCAAATTTCCATCAAATCAAAATAAGGTCCCGAGTTGTCTAACAATAAGTGCTTCCAATGAATTCATAACAAGTCGTCGGAAATTCATATTCAAATTCTATTGAAGACATCGCTTGGGCATTTAAATTATTATTTGCTCTCCCTGATCTTAATACAGGACTTTCAGCTTGACAAAGGTAGTACTGAGAACATGAGAATTGGCAAACTGACCATTATTATTTTTAAACTGTAACCGTCATCAGCAGCTTTGTTTCGATTCGAGAAAGTAGTCTTTAAGTTCACTAGTAGTGCTAGTAGTAGGTACCCAGCCTGTGGAAACATATTAACATATACATCGGACACACAAAACGATCGAGCGCATAATCACAGCAGTCAAAAAGTCATATTTTACGTGCACGGTTAATAATTGCTCTGGGGTTTACATTTTTAAATTACTTGGATCTGCTGTAAAACGTCAGACACAAAATATAAATAGTATTATGTATGTACTAATATAATTTTCCAGGAACAAAGAATTCTACTTTTAAAATAGCTTATCTTCAAACCTCAGATATCAAAAATGCTTAAAAGCAAGGAGATCAATGAAGGTGCCTATGAATTTAATGATGACCAAACTAGGTCAGAGGCGACCCTAACGAACGTCCCGGTGAAACTTCTACAATTCTTCGACGACACGAATGATTAATTTTGGGTTATAGAAAACTTTGTCTGAACTTCGCTTTTGTCACAACTTACTTTATTATCCGTAACGCTGTGGGCCTAGCCTTCACGTTATGCCTCCATCTTTTAAGTTTTATGAATCTATAAGCGTTCTACCAGCCTATGTCGTGGAAATCATAAAGAAAAGAGTGAATAGGCTTTTGTTAAGTTAGAGCGCTCACTATCGTGAATTTAATCACCACTTGCCATCAGGTGGGATTGCTATGAAGCATTCACATATTATAAATAAAAAATATGAATATCACAGTAGATTACTCTTTAGGAATAAATTCGATCAAAGTAATGGATGAAAAAAAAATGAACACAGAGAATCACTATTCACTAACAGTATTATTATTATGATTAGTCGAATGAAAGAAGAGTTCATAATCATTGAACCAAATACGTGACAAATAAAGGTGTTCGAGTTTACATTCTGTAATTGTACAGGTCCGGGCTACACGCGATACAGACATTCCTAGCAAGGGTTTGAGTGTATAATAATTATTACTATTGTTTTCAGTGAGCACTTACAATCGCGTGACCGTCCGCCCGTTACTCTGCTTATAGCATAACTAACTCGAACAATAAACTTGAAGGAATCGTTTCGATCTAAAACAACTTTAACTGCTCAAGCGCTTGATGGAAGACCGTATCATTATCATCGTTTACTGCTACTTTCTTAGACCCTGGTCTTACAATGGAAGAATAAATGTGTAGCGACCCTACATTTGTATAATATTTTGTAAATACGCAACCTTATTTTGTTACCATGGCATTTATAAATAACATCATTGTCATTCATTCATTTTTCTTACGTCTGTAAATATTATCACGAATTGTATATTATTGTAAATAAATATTATAACCATATATTTTGGAGTCAGGTTTATTGTACATACATCATCAACACGCAATCTACAAATGCTAGGAGTTGGTAAATAGTAAATTCGCCTTCAGAAGAATGGTTTCACAACATATAAATGTGTCAATAATGCCACGGGAACTAATAATAGGGATAAAATCTGTCCCATTTTTATAATAGATGGACACCAGAACTCTCCCCGAATAATTATCTACGGCGTTCCACAAGGATCAATTTTAGGACCATTGTTGTTCTTAAACCTATTTTTTAAGTCTGTTGGTAAGACAAACATCCAAATACCTAAACACCCGTACATCTTCACAAACTTTCGATTTATAATCATAGTAATGCTTAACCAAGAAGTTCTGTGGGAAGCAGACAGCCTAAGGAGTGTACTTGGATGTTGTAAGCTTCATTGCTTTCACATTTTCGAAATCTCGTCAGCTACCATGAGGTAACTCCTCTTTTTGTTTGTCAGCTAGTGAAGAGGGAAGTGCGTCTACTACTACCAGCACATGTAATGCTGTCGGCTGACTAATTCAGTCACATCACAACCTGACGCCACGTGTGGCGGAATGGTTACCATGCCGGATCGCCGTAACAATCCAGGGTTCGAGTCCCCGCGAGGCGGAAATTTGAATTAAGAGTATGAATTTCTGATTTCGGTCTGGGTATGTGTGTTCTTGTCTTCGTGTGTTGGAATGCTAGTGTGAGGCTATGAGTGTAGCGATATTTATTTATTTATCACAAGCATTATTTATTTATTTATCATCATAGTTTTCCATCGCCTCTATTACAACTAGTGTGAGTGAGACACATTGATAGCCGGCTGGAGTTTCAATTAAACGACTTAATGGTGCTGTAACGCTCCGGCAGTTACATCTCAGCATTAAACCAGTTAAGAATCAGACATCAGCGGACAAGATTCATTATAATTTAATTAAAGCCCATTAGTCATTGGTACTATGTTAAAGTTGTCTGATGACTTTATTTATTTTTTATTGACTTACTTCAATTCAGTCAAAATCTACGTACATTCGCGTGGTACAACTGAAGCCATAAATCCACAAGCTTTTGATGAATGTTATTTTTTTGGGTATGGAAAGACTGTGATTGATTACTTTAGCTTTAGCAGGGTTATTGTGTCCCTTAGTTTCATTGTTAACCGGGCTTGAACACGGAATTGTGTATGTGAAATAGACATAAAACTACATTTTATTGGAAATAATAGAGTAACTTATTATAAATGGCCAATAACATACCATTTGGAATCAAGGAATCGGTCAGTCTTCAGTGGTCGTCACGAAAACTACGCATTCGTCGAGTCCAGTTGAATGGACCTAACCTACCTAACCGCATCTCATTTTGTCGTTGTGCTAAGAGAGATTCAATACCTACTCAATTCTATAATATCCTGTTCGACCGATTCGATCACTTTCAACACGACGCATATTATGACCATCCCCATATGCAGGAAACAATGAACGCCGCAAGGATTCATAAAAGCAATTTACAATAAATTGAGGACATCGTTTACGTTCCGTCATAAAATTTTGCCAGCGCTATATTGTAATTTCCTTTAAAAGTCTGAATTTATAGACCAAGCGCCGGTGCCGTAAAATGTTTTAAACTCGGACGGAAACTGTTGTTGTGTGTCGTACGGCGTATTAAAACATGTTATTATAATCTTATAACACCATAATCTGTGCTCAAAGTTATTAATATGTACGTTTAATAGTGCGATAGTGCTCCAATTTAAAATTTGCCTGTCTTAGTACTACTTTAAATATTTTACGGCTTCTCTATTTGAAGAAAATACATAAATTTTCATGAATTTTCCATCAATAACAAGATAACTGCTTATGATATTAATTGTATAATTGTTCATTGGTATTGTATATGGATGTTTTCTTATTGACTTAGGTATATCTAAGTTACATGCCATAGTATAATACGCTTTAGACTGCTCTTTGAGTTTTAACTGCAAACATTTTATATTCTATGCAATTTTTGCTATTAATTTGAAACGTCAATGAAAAAGGCAAAACTTGCATACCAAAATCCGCAGGTACAATTCGCTAATGTCGAGGAAATGTTGCATGCTCCGCTGCCATAATTTTTTAAACTTGTAATTTGCCTTAAAAGTCTTAATTTATAGACAGGAAGCCGGCGCCATAAACTGTTAACCTCCCACTGGTGCTGTTCGTGCGAATACTGTACTGCCATAATAAAGGTTTTTTACAGTGTTTAACAAGTGGGTTAAGTGCCGGTAAACAGCTACTCTTTATTATTTAAAACGAAGAAACAGTTGAATACTTATGAGTTATTTTGCTGTAAAATGGTTGAATAATTACATTACGACAGTAAGTGCTTTTGGCTACTTTTTTCTTTCCTCAGTTCAAGGATTATGAAGTGTTGATCTACAAAATTGCATTCTTTCATTTATACGATAATAATTATGTAAGTACTATGTGTACGAAGGTTGTACCTTTTATTTGTATTATTATGTTTTAAACTAATAGAAACTTTCGATCAAAGTTGTGCACGTCTGATTAAGCAATTTTCAACCGTATTCATTATTATTCATCGAGTAGGTAATAAATAAAATGTTATCTTTGTCAAAAGTTCATAAATATTCTACGGCACACTTAAATTATAAACATTCATTTGAGCGAAATTATTTTAATCAGACGCCTGTATTTAGAACAACGAGCAGCGTCGTTGAGGAAAACAACTAATTAGTTAAGATAAGATAGTATATTTTAGTATTCAAAAGGATGACTTAAACAGGCGTTAAGGCTTTGAAATAAAGGTAATAAATAAAATGCACTGAATGCTAATGATTGCCTTCTAAACTAAATCTAGAGGCGTGTAGCGTTGCCCAGTAGGTACACGATGCGACGGTGACCATTCATGATCAAGTGGCCCTTCTGTCCTTTAAGAGTCTTTGCAAGGATTGCAAGGATTTGTTCCAACTCGCCATAGACTACCAAATATCAGAAAAATAAGCTACCAGCTAACCAGGGGTTATAGTAACATGTTGGCATTACCATACCTATTCATTCTTCCACAAAAATTTTACAAATTATGTCGAGCATATAAGACATTAACGCCCCAACTCAGATTCACTAACGGTTACTTAAATCGCTCTTTAGTACAGAATTTGTATGGTGATTCAAAGAAGTCATTCAGTCGTATTCTATGGTAACAACAGGGGGCTTACCATGAACTCTTAAAACAGGTCAATATTAGCCGATAATTGGCCTGTCCTGCTATATCCTACCATGATCTGGCTAAAACACAGGGCAGCCAGCGACCACGTCACCGTAACAGGACAGCGGTCACGTGACTTCAAAAATGATCTTCTGCCCTGCAATTCGTGTACCATGACGCGATTGTTGACGTATTGACATCAGAAAGTGGCATATGTTAACGTCAAAATATTACAGCTCACCGAAAGTAACATTTATTGTCCTGTTTCGGCTATTTCGTTGATGATGATGAAACACGACGGGATGCAGCCATGGCGAATTTCAAATACACCATCATCACAAAATAAATACATTTCATTTGTTTGGAAAATTTTAAAAACATTAATTGTACTTATGCTTTTTAAATTATCGCTCCTAACCCCGGTCACTCACATGCGCGCAAATGTTTGACATTTTTACGAATGTTTGCACTTATGTGAAGGGTGATCAGGCAAATGGGTTTGCATATGAGTATACAATTCAAGCCCATTTCCGCTTCCTTCTACACTTTGTTCACGAATGTTCAATCTTGCTGTTGTTATTATGTTGTTGTCATTAAAATCCATTTTCAATACAGAAAATAAATGGTAGTACGACTAGACGCCACGAACCACGAAAAATTAAGAGATACATCACCTTTTTAGTCGTGTGCGCAACTGGTAGCACGAATGTGTGGGAGAATACACGAAGGTTCGAGGTTCGCGAGCTGTCATGTGCGACAAAAAACCGACACAGCTTGGAAAACCCCGAATAACTCGAAAACTTCGCATAATCATTCGCGAATGTGGTCCCACACTTGTGGGTTCGCGTATTCGCGCGAATGTGAGTGACCGGCATTATAAATCACACATTTTAATAGACATTTAGACATGTCACTGTGTCAAGTGTCAAGTGGTGTAAGATTACGTTCAAAAATGTAAGCATCACTTAGCGATAATTTTTTTGGTAATTTTAGAGAACGAAAGGTTAATAAATCACAACACTTAAGTATTTATAACAAATCTCAAAATCTTCAATTGAGATTGTTATTTTAAACTTTTAAAAACATCAATATTACGCATTCAATTGAAAACCGGTAAACCGATAAAACGCTCTATTTCAGAACATAATTAGTACAAATCAAGTGTCATAGACTAAGATGCAGGACAGAAGTAGAGGCATTGCAGGTCATCGGTAAACGTTCATGGTACAAAATATACTCCTGTCAGGTTTTAGCTACAAGCTGACCTGTCCTGAACATGACACATTTTATTAGAGTTCATGGTAAGGCACCAGTACTTAAGTAGACTAAGGAGCGATTAAAGTAACCGTTAGTGACTCTGAGCTGGGGCGTTGTAGTGTTATAATCTTCATCTCTTTGTACTTAAGTACTATTTTTACCATAGAATACGACTCATAGAATAAAGGTTTTGGCGGAAAAAAATCTAAAAATATTTTTTTTCCATTCTTTTTCGTTGAAAGTTTCAAAGTCAAAGATATTTTCACGATCCGCCCACACCCCACAGCCGTCGCTCACTTGTGCCGTTTTATCTTTAAACGAGAGGATGCTGAATATTAAACAGGCTCTTGCAGCTGTTTGTTTAAAGTGACGATTCTGTAAATAATACATACTGGAGATCAGGCACCTGTCTCACCATCGCCGAGTGGCTAGCGACCAACGCCGCGATTGATATCGGTTATAAAGTTATCTCCGAATTACAATATTACTGGAAAACAATAGTTAAAAACATATGCTCATAACATGTCTCAGGGCTAGTGAATTGAGTATTATGATGCTGGATTGGTAAATTAATTAATAAAATAATAAACTCTTGTAAAGTTTGATAGCAAACACGGCAATGGCTACTACGAGTAGATGAATTTATTTTCCATTTTACAAATTCTTCTCGCTCCACTTCAGGAAGGCTATTCAGATTTGTAACTTGACAGCGGAGTTTCAAAATTGACGTTCGAGTTCTAGGATCACTTCACTTCGCAAGTGCGTACTAGATGATTAGATAATGACATATCAATACGATGGCGAAAAAACCGATATTAATAACTATAGACCAGTTTCTACTTTACCAACTCTTAGTAAGATTTTTGAAAAAATAATATTGAATCAAATGCTGTCCCATTTCAACAATAATAATTTATTACATCCTGATCAATACGGTTTCACTAAAGGCCGTAGTACAACCGATGCAGGGGCTAGGCTTTTAAAGCATATATTTGAAGCATGGGAATCATCACAAAATGCCATAGGTGTATTTTGTGACTTATCTAAGGCATTTGATTGTGTTCAGCACGAAACATTGCTGTTTAAACTTGGCCACTATGGTATAAAAAACAAGGCCCTTAGCTTGATCGCGTCTTATTTGAGTGATAGGATACAAAAAGTTAGTATAAAAGATATTAAGTCATCGGGGTCACCGGCTGTGTTGGGTGTACCGCAGGGCTCGATCTTGGGTCCGTTTCTTTTTCTGGTATACATTAACGATTTACCACATTATGTAAAGAACCAAGCGGATATTGTACTATTTGCTGACGATACATCATTAATATTTAAGTGTGAAAGGAATAAAGTAAATTTTGACGACGTAAATAGTGCTCTTTCGCATGTGTCGCGTTGGTTCACTATCAATAATTTGCTTTTAAATGCAAAAAAAACTAAATGTATAGAGTTTGTACTACCTAATGTTAAAAAAGTTAACAAATCTCTCAGACTGAATAATGAAATATTGCACATGGAGGAATCCACGGTCTTTTTAGGGGTGACCTTAGATAGTAAACTTTAGTGGGGCCCACATATAACAAATCTCGCGACTAAACTCGGTAGGGCTGCTTATGCTGTTAGGAAAATAAGGCAGTTTACTGACGTTGAAACTGCTAGGATGGTTTATTTTGCATATTTTCACAGTATTATGTCATATGCCATCTTGCTGTGGGGCAAAGCAGCCAGTATAGAACAAATTTTCATACTACAAAAAAGAGCTATTAGGGCTATTTATAAACTTAGATCTCGTGAAACTTTGCGTGACAAGTTCAAAGAAATAGGTATACTTACAGTAGCCTCACAATATATCTATAGTAACGTGGTTTTTATACGGAATAATATAAGCGCGTATAAACAAAATTTTGATATCACTAATCGACAAACAAGAAAAATGCACCAGTTAGTAACGCCATCTTACCGTCTTTCTAAAGTGAAGCGATCTTTTATGGGCCGTGGTGTACAGTTCTATAATAAAATCCCAAAGTTAATACGTGATTTGCCAGTGGAATTATTTAAGAAACATGTAAAATCTCAACTTTTAGGCAAAGGCTACTATACTGTAGATGAGTACATAAATGACAAAGACGCATGGAAATGACCAGATCTGCAACCAGTTCCGTACAGGCTAGTGATACTTCTTTGTAAGAAATATACCAATGTATTTTATTTTTAAAAGATGTGCTGAGGAGTTTCTTTTGGCTTTTCTTCTCCTCCATGACAAAGCACCTTTCCGAAAAGCTGGTAAATTAAAAAAATGACGTGCATAAGTGTATCAATGATACCTACATGAATAAATGATTTTGATTAAGCTCGCCATTTGTCCGTTAATATTTTTATATTGTGGTCAATAAAGTTTGCATAAATAAATAAATAAATTTGAATTTGAATTTGATGCAAGTTCGCTTTTGTTTTGTAACTTGACAGCGGAATACACGATGAGTTTCTAAATTGAAGTAAGTGTTCGAGACTCCCTTCACCTCGCAAGTGCGTGCCAGATGATTAGAGAATCACATATCAAGATCTCGGACTCGAACTTCAATTTTGAAACTCATCGCGGATTCCGCTGTCAAGTTACAAAAGGTCTTGCAGGTACCTCAAATCAAAATGTTTCTGTCAGGAATTATAATAATACTAGCTATTACCCGCGGCTTCGCCCGCGTGTTCAAAGGGAAGTAACAATGAGTTGTTTAACATGCATGACTCTTTCCTAGATATAATAACATAATCTATACTAATATTATAAATGCGAAAGTGTGTTTGTTTGTTTGTTTGTTTGTTTGTTTGTCCGTCTTTCACGTCGTAACGGAGGGATGTTAAGGTAAGATTTTTTGTGTGGAGATAATTAGGAGGCTGGAGAGTAACGTAGGCTTCTTTTTACCGCAGTAAAACAACTCATTCCCATGGAAAGATCCATTATGATGCGTATCCTTACTATACATACTAATATTATAAATTCGAAAGTGTGTTTGTTTGTTTGACCGTCTTTCACGTCGTAACGGAGAGATTTTATGGTAAGATTTTTTGTGTGGAGATAGGTAGGAGGCTGGAGAGTAACGTAGGCTACTTTTACCGCAGTAAAACAACTCATTCCCATGGAAAGATCCATTATGATGCGTATTTGCCCATACTTCTATCCTTCCACTAGCTATTACCCGCGGCTTCGCCCGCGAGTTCAAAGGGAAGTAACAATAACTTCCAAACTTCCATACTTAATTTGATTTTGGATCTGTTACTTATTTATGAATTATTATTATTAATTATTATGTTATTATATCTAGGAAAGAGTCATGCATGTTAAACAACACATTGTTACTTCCCGTTGAACACGGTGGCGAAGCCGCGGGTAATAGCTTGTTATTAATTATTATGTTATTATATCTAGGAAAGAGTCATGCATGTTAAACAACTCATTGTTACTTCCCTTTGAACACGGTGGCGAAGCCGCGGGTAATAGCTTGTTATTAATTATTATGTTATTATATCTAGGAAAGAGTCATGCATGTTAAACAACTCATTGTTACTTCCCTTTGAACTCGCGGGCGAAGCCGCGGGTAATAGCTAGTGGAAGTATAGAAGTATGGACAAATACGCATCATAATGGATCTTTCCATGGGAATGAGTTGTTTTACTGCGGTAAAAAGTAGCCTACGTTACTCTCCAGCCTCCTACCTATCTCCACACAAAAAATCTTACCATAACATCGCTCCGTTACGACGTGAAAGACGGACAAACAAACAAACACACTTTCACATTTATAATATTAGTATGGATTATGTTATTATATCTAGGAAAGAGTCATGCATGTTAAACAACTCATTGTTACTTCCCTTTGAACTCGCGGGCGAAGCCGCGGGTAATAGCTAGTGGAAGTATAGAAGTATGGACAAATACGCATCATAATGGATCTTTCCATGGGAATGAGTTGTTTTACTGCGGTAAAAAGTAGCCTACGTTACTCTCCAGCCTCCTACCTATCTCCACACAAAAAATCTTACCATAACATCGCTCCGTTACGACGTGAAAGACGGACAAACAAACAAACAAACAAACAAACAAACACACTTTCACATTTATAATATTAGTATGGATATGGATTGCCTATAGCCTCATTCATCTGCCTTATACACTAGAATATTTTTTCATAAACGACAGGCAGTTCCAGAGATAAATGCTTTCAAACAAATAAACAAACTCTTCAGCTTTATTAGCAGCTTATTATAGTATAGATAAAGATCTAAAAAATGACATTAATTCGACACTAAGTTGCCAAAATATGTATTTTTTTAGAAAACATGTGAAGATTTTTACATCGCTAGTCGCAAACGCTAATCGCAGACGCTGAGGCAGCCGGTACAGTCGGCACGGTAGACAAAATATTAACGCGCTGCACTTCGCTCCACATTTCCATGTTTTGCAAGTTGAATGTACAGTACACAGACTACACGGTGCGCTGCCAACATTGCCGGTGCCAACGATTGCGGATTCCTTTCTCTTTGACGGTACAAATGACGAATACCGTTGAGTGCACGCCTTTCGGCCTCACCAGGATTTTATATTAATGATTCTGGTTACAGTGAACCTGGCTTGTGTAATGATGAATGAATATTTTATTACTTTAAATATATTTTTATAGCCTGAAGGGCTAACAAAAAAGACGGGCCACCTGATGATAAGTGGTTACCGTCGCCTGTGGACATGAGCAATACCAGAGGAATCGCCAATGCAACGCCGGCCCTGAAGGAGAACTCTTTTAACACCTTGTTTTAAGAACCCCATGTCATAGCGCTCCGGGAATACCTCAATTCACTAAATATTCAGATAATATTCAATGCATTTATAAGAAAAAATTATAAGGACTTTTATTATAGTAGCATCACGATAATGAGGCGACCAAAATGGAAGCGATTTATTGGGTTTTTAAAATACATTTCAGGTATTCAAAGGATTTTTATTATAGTATACACTTTAATACATACATTCCGAGAAAAACAAGATGAGGTCAAAGCGACTGCAGTTTATTATAAAAAGGATATGAATGCGGGTCGCAGAGCAGTATGCGCTCATTTCCTACAACACTTCCTCGTATTTATTTCCTTTGAGGATGTTCTTTAAGCTTCTTCAAAGCCCCAAGTAGCTCAATATATCTCCAAACGAAGTGCAGGAGCACTACCTTTTGTAGAATGTATGGTAAGAATCCATTTGTTAAGTAAAGGAGCATTTTGGCATTTCTGCTTGAAGCGCCGTAATTTGAATTGAAGTAAGTTGTTACTCGCTTCAAAGCATACATTTTATCCTGATTGTGTGTTCCCTGTAATGATTTCGATGTTTATATGTTTGTGATTCCAGGAGAAGCGTCAAGCAAAACTAAATAGTTCTGTTATCTATACTAATATATAAAGAGGAAAGATTTGATTTTTTGTTTGCATTGAATAGGCTCCGAAACTACTGAACCGATTTGAAAAATTCTTTCACTGTTGGAAAGCTACACTATCCCCGAGTAACATAGGCTATATTATATTTTCAAAAAATTAGGGATCCTTAATAAAACTACAATAATGTAATCCAAGGTGTAAAAAATAAGAAAACCGAAACAAAGCGAGGGCGATTACTCGTGAATAATAAAATGCGTCGATAAACGTTTACGTTTTGCGTGGCAGAAACAACGTACGAACCACTTTTGCACATCGATTCGTGAATCGTTCTTTGGCTTTTATTGTTTTGAGTGTGCACGCGTTCACTCCTTAGTAATACTTGAAGTTAGTCTCATGACTAAATTAGATGGATTGATTCAGAACTATTGAGTTACGATCTATAGCAATATATTGAAGAATGTTTGAAGGTTATGATGGTTTACCACCGCCGTGCATCGCTCTACTACGGTATAGATATATTATCACATGCCTCGTCATTCGGACTTAGATTTATTAAGTAAGTATAATAGATGGATCGCTATTAAGGACACTTGAACTTAATTTGAAGAATATGTTAGTAAGGTCCATAATTAATCTCTGAATCTCTTATGTTTAAGAACACTTGAAGTTTCAATTAATATTAACGCTAACGAACGTATTAATTAATGAATATAAGTCATTATATTATGCGCTTTTGTCTCTATGTACATAAGTAGATTTTTTTTTACGATTTTTAGTCTACAAGGATAAATTTTACTAACAAAAAATAACCGACTTCAAAGTCACTCAAAAACTACTTGTCAGATCTCGTTCAAATTTATGTGGGATTACATGACAAGCACCTGCTTTCGATTAAGAAAAGTATCATCGAAATCGGTTGGCGTGATATTGAGTTATTCGTCCATTTGTCGCGCTTACTTAATACTAATTTAAGACTTATACAATATGGTTTTATCATGGATGCCAGTGTCAAATCTCAATAAAATTTACATGGGACCACTACACAGCCACCAGCTTTTGAATTAAAAAAGAATCATCAAAATCGGTTCGCCCAGTTCAAAGTTCTGAGGTAACGAACATAAAAAAATACAGTCGAATTGAGAACCTCCTCCTTTTTTTGGAGTCGGTTAAAAATAGATAAAATACATCTACTCCCAATATCCGAGAAAAAGAGAAGAAAAAATCATCGTCTTAAAATTCCAAATTTCTTATTTACTTTACTTTATATTTACGGCTTGTTTATTTTAAAGACAGACACCTAGAAATAATTTTGGTTCCAGCTTATATTTTAGTCAGCCACGCATCAGTCTTCTTAACATCTTAAGTGTTTATTAAAGCCATGTCGGCCCCGGGACGACATTTATCATCAGGTGGTTCTGCTCTTTTGTCTGTTATTTACATAAAAAAAAACAATAAACTAGATCGGTAGGATACGCTCTAAACTCCCTCAGTATTATGGAAAAACCTCAAGTCATTATAAAGCATAACCCATTTGTGATGTTCATCAGCCCAAAGTCCGGAAAACCGAATCATCATGTCGCCTATAACTTACTACTTAACGCCAAATTTAAGTTATTTAATCATAGCTCAATGTCATATATCTTGTAAAATTTGACTTGAATTGCTTTATTGAACCCCGTGTAGACATAACACGTTAGGAAATGCCTTTCTACCTCACACATACTGCAACCCATCAATAACCATCTGTTTGCCGCCAGAGACTCCGCAGTCTCAAGGGCATGATCACATTACAAAGTAAACAGCCTATTCAAAGTCAACAACAACTTGCTGCTCCCTCGCAAAGGTTTTAATTCCGCCATTAATTAAGTAAGGGTCCTCTCTGGAGACGATCTGTTACGATAAAATAACGCTTCTTTGTTCAGTTTAATTCAACTTCACTCAGGCATTTTTAATAACTATGTTTCTATTTAGATTGCTTGGTACGACTAAAAGTACATATATAAAAGACACCAACTTAGATGTCATCATTCAGGCCTACTTTAGTTTTTAACAATCTATCTTTCAACTTTTTAAAATCAACTGTTAATCCTAGTCAGAGCTATTGAAAATAGTCCAAGTGATCCTAAATATTCTCTTGAAAAAAAAAACACCACCACCATAAAAACTCCCTTATTATTCGTTTATTCCCTTATTATTTTCATCTTAGATATTAGTCTTAATTACAGAACAGATTAGTAATATAATCAGTACATATTAGGACAAAGTGGGCTTAATTTCTATATGGTCTTAATCATACCTTACATCAATATCAATTATGTATCTTGTTGACGATAAATTAATAAATTATAGTGCTATAATACAATACAACCGATCACTTCAAAGAGTAATGCTAAGTAGAATAGGTGAAAATGATTTTAAAAGTATCATTACAGAAGAAATAATAGTACCTACTTATGTATTATATTACGATTTACGAGTAATTGTGAATCATCTAATAAATTAAAACAAAAGCTAAATTAGATACTACTGAAAATACGCAGCTGACCTTAACATTAAATGATAATTTCGAAAGGTTTCAGTTGCCTCTGGGCTCTGATAATGATAGGCTTCAATTAATTAGAGGTCCCTGCAGGGCATAGTTGTACTTAAATGTTTTTTTCGTAATATGGATACAATTACAGAGACACCGATGAGTCAATAGGTAAGTACTTAGGTATAGTTCGTGGGCTTCTAAGAATTCCCAAGCAGTATGCAGTAGGTATATTATAGGTCTGTCTTCCTAATTGAGGAAGCCTGTTGCTAGAGCATATTGCACATTCATAGGATTAGTGGAGTGTCGTTTCCATGACTCACAAAAACCTCGAACCCGTAGGTATAATGGTAAAGACTGAATCTGCATTTAAAACACAATCACGTTCAAAAATATTGCCATTAACATCATCTTCCTGCCACCGAATGATCCCGCAAGATCCCATAGGATAGACATGCCGCCAGGCTTTAAGGGCTTGTAAGTATCTAATCACATAATGTAACATTATTCATAAAAACGACTCCATATCTTTGAATTATACCAACAAATGTCACTATTTCAACACTCTTACCACTGTTATTGAGCAAAGATGAAGTATGAATTTTGTTCAAACGGCAACATAATAATATACAACGTATAACAGGATTTACGCACTTTGAGAAAGTATCTTCCTCAAAATCGGCAACTGAATCGATTCCACGTATTTTTAATTGTTTTTTATAGCTTAATAATTTTTTATTTAAGAAATAAGTTATACTCATTTCGAACGAAAAGTGTGAACATTCTACCCAGCGGCGCACGCACACATGAGAGCGAACGAGCGCTACAAGGTCGGTGCGCGCGTCTGTGTGAGTACACCCCGACGAAAACAGCAGAGCTATTAGCGATCGAGCGATCATTACATAAAATATGTAGTAGGTAATGGTACGAAGATTAAATAGTAAACAAATTATGATTCTCTCTTTCCATCACATTTTTCAGGCTTTGTACTGTAGACTGTGAACAATTTTGAACTCATTGATTAATAAACCTCAAATTAAAGAACAAAATTATTTAACAATGTCAGTAATAAGTTTAAGTTTATTTAATACCTACTACAGTGTCACTTTTCACTACATTGAATGCATAAATGACGTACACCCTTAAACACCCCAATTAGAATACCTATTCAGTTTTAATCATAATACCTACACTAAAATATTTTTTATTAGCTTATTAATTGTTTATTCAAGAAATTACTTGTTCTCGTAGAGGGATAAGAATGTTCATAATATTCTAAACAAGCATACAGACTAACGCACACATGAGAGTGAGACCCACGTCACAGGCCACAACGCGGGCCGCGGGGGCCAGCGCGGCGCGCGCGCGTCGATAACAGCTGATGCACGAAAACGAATTCGACATTGTACATACCTACATTAGACATTGTTAAACACAACATGTTTGTTACCTGAGTACTCATTTCATTTAATTGGTTGGTGTGTTATACTCGTATCACTTACTGAACACATCCAATTAGGTAAAGATTCAAAGATTTTATTGAACATAAAAACATTATTATTACCTACATATGCCTAAAATAATAGTTAATCGTACTAAGATAAATTGTTTCATAAACAAATTATGATTCCCTCTTTCAATCACTTTTTACAGCTTTTGGACTGTCGACTTTGAATCATTTTAATTAATACAATGTCAATCGTTTTGGCATTAAAATGATAAGATACCTATTTATTGAAATATTTATTGTTTAGAAGTAGATATGTAGATAACTAAATTTTAAGTAAATTAATAGGTGTAAACGGATAATTTACTACCTACTTCAAATTTTGTACGCAAGTAAACAAGTGATTTAGAAATTTTTCTATGGGCGGGGCATAACACTTAACACGTTTGAGCAGACATTTTTTAATTAAAATTTAGTAAAATGCATAAGTTTATTAAGTAGGTTGTGAAGAATTGTATGAACTAAAGAGCTTTACTAAATTATTCCGTTTGGGCGCGCACTAAAAATCATTCACATAAAATTAAGTTAACTACCTACAATCTACATAATACGTTTAAATCGGACTTAAGTAATAATACAACAAAACAAAAAAGACTGCGTGTTTAAAAGCTGTGAATTATTAAAATATTTACAAATATTAAACAACCATTTAAATTTAGTTACTGTAGGTAACTTACAGGTCTGATAATAATTGGTTTCTTCCCTCTTCGTCCTCATAGACTCCTATCAACTCCTGCGGCGTCGTCTTATAATGACATTTTCAAAATGTCCACTACCTTGTTCGATACACAATAATGCACGTTTTTGTAATTGTCGTTTAAGTTTATTTAATACTACAGTGTCACTTTTCACTACGTCAAATGCAGCTATTATTCCATTTTTTAGATCCTCACCGCTAATGGAATGTTTGAAATAAACACGTCCCCACAGAAAAAAGTCTAGTTGGGTCAAATCAGCTGATAAGGCCGGCGCGTGCGGTGTGACTGACTTTTTAATTTTCTAAATCGTAGATTACAAAAGCCGCCGGTCGCCGGGCCGATCACACCGCCGGCTGGGACACTCTCGTTACGTCTCGCTTCCTCCCGACTGTTTTTAAATATGCGGAAGAGAGAAAACGTATGGAAGTGTGCGAACTTTCTTAATAATATTTTTTTGATCTATTGCGTTTGTAGTGTATTTCTTTAACGTCGTACAACTCGTACGTTTGGCAGTGTGTGTTTGAGGCTGTGGCTAAGTATAATAATGCTTGAAAGGACCCTATTGCATTGACTTAAGTTTCATTTTTGTTTGTTTCGACTGTTTAAAGAATTGGGTGACATCATTTACTTAATTTTAATTTCTTTTAGGAAAAAAAAATTACCTACATTAAAAATACGTGGAATCGATTCAGCTGCCGATTTTGAGCCATGTACCCTCCTAAGTTACATATATTTAAGATACATATTGTATTATGATGAATCTTGATGCTTTTGCCATCCTATTGCTTTTACGCTTTGATGGTGTCGTCTCAAAATAAATCCGAGAACTATTTCCCGTAACGAGAAAATTATCGCCCTTCAACTACCGTTTGTCTGTCGAACAACTCGGTTAAGGCCGTTCGCTGAGGATCTGATGAGCGGATAGCGGATACGGTACGGATGGAGCACGGATATTACGAGGAAATTGCACTCGCAGCAGAGCGTTGGTGTGAAAACACCTGGCTAATAGAACTAGGTTTTATGTATTCATAGCACAGCGAGGAATCTATCAAAGGTCATTAAACGGGCAGTACGGGTACATCCTATAGGAGATGGAAATCTTAGAGATGGACTAGATTTACTTGTTACCCTATTAGATAAGAGCCATAGGCAGTTTCTCCATAGAAGAAGCCACAAGCATTTTAGTGGATTGTAAAGCTAGGTTATTTCATCTGTCCATAACTGGGAATTTTTGTTTTATAAATTCTGTGAAATAATAATAGTTAATTAAAAAGAACATAAATTTCAATTTTAATTTCATTGACCCGCGATATGATCTAACTGGTTTATTCTGACCTCCAAGTTTAGAGTGATTCAAAATACCTCAGTATATCTATGTCATGTGAGGTGAATTTAGCATCAAAACTGATGATTTTATTGCAAAGCCGAAAACCGACGAACAAATTGACGGAATAAGTGATGACAAATAGACACCGCCGCCTACCTGCACCTACAATACCGAGGGCATCAAAGAAGCATTGTTAGCCAAGCCGAAGAACAATAAATCAACCCGCTACTTAACTTGTTCTCCAACACTATACTTAACACAAAGTACACAAAAACATTCCCAAAATTGTTGGAATATGCTTAAACTTTCACAGAAAATATAATGCAGTAGTAATTTTTCTCAGAGCGTACGTTTAATATTTTGCATGGGTCAGAAAACAAACACTTCATGAAATAAACCTAGTCACTAAAACAGTCTCGGATAATACTGAGAGTGAACAACGTTCACGTTAGGGAGATTTTTCTTAATATTACTTCCTTTACCGCGTTAGTATATAAAAGCTTTCGGTTTCAGTAAATTATGTTACTCGGAAAATATTTTTAAACGAACATTTATGATCGAACACCGCTAAACTTGCTTCTACGCCGATACGAGTTTTATGCGAAGCGAAGTTACTATGAACTTTTAAATTTTACGGCCCGGAACACTTGGCCTTATGCCGGTATTAAATTTTGTGCACAAAGTTACCCGGCGCTTGCAACTTTCAACATTGACATTATTAAATGCTATCTTTTTTTATAACGAACATGATACTAAAAACTTACTTCTTGTAGCGAAGATGTAATTGAAAATGTCTGGTCCTAATATTATCAGAAAAATACTAGTTGGTCAACAATTTAATATATCAGTATTTAAATAAGAAGCAGTAGAAATATAGTCAGTCACAATAAAATGCGCTGATAGACTTTGGACTTTGAATAAAAAATATCATGCGGCAGAGACGTGGCTGCTTTATATTTATTTCAGTGAGAACAAAGTTTGGAAAGTCGTCGCTGAGAGCGAGGAGATAATTTAAATGTAAATTGTAGGAAGTTGACAAGGTAGACTAAAGTCTAAGATGACATTACTGTAACCAATAATTTGTGTAATATGGGAGAGAAAAGGCTTAGCTTCTATAAGAAGATATGCTTCTCTTTATAGTAGGTACTTAATTGGAGGGGTTTTGATCAATAAAACGCCTACCTTTATATAAATCAGTTTGCACATGTCACTCGTAATTTCTAGCCCTATGAAATATTATTCATTCAAAACTTAAGCGAGGATTAGAAGAAATCAAATTGAAAGGTAATATTTCTGTAGTCACTACAAGAAATTGGTACACTACAAGAAATGAAACTTCTCAGAATTTGTTGCGCTGTTACAAACCTAATAAACTTTAATAGCCTTTTCGTTTTTGCTACTTTACTATTTAAGATAAAATAAGTAAACATTAAGGATTAAGCTATAAATCTCCGCGGTAAAAAGTCACAGTCGCGCTAAGAGAGCTGGCAGCGTGGCAGCCTGGCAGTAATCTAAATGTAAATTGCGCGCTGCACCAACGAACGAAGGTGTAGGATTTCAGGTACAATTTGGACTATTAATCAACTTGATTGCGAATTGAGGAGCTTTTACAGTTTCGTTAGCCGAACAGCCGAGCTCTTTCTGTCTTCTGTGAGCCTGGTATAATCAATGGTGGTAATATTATGTATTTTTATTTTGTTCATGGAATCGTTTTTTTATCGAATTTAAATGCTGTAGCTTGTAATTCAACAAAGCTCAATGACAACAGTTGGTCCCAGAAGGGCTGAGAGAAATGACTGATGTTGTGTGACCTAGTTTTCAAATACTTCTCATAGCAGCTTATATTTTAGAGTGTAATGACGCACTTTTTATAGTAATGATCGTTTAGTGGTTTGAATGTTACTTTCCCACAAAACGTGGTACAGATTTATATCTGTGAAAAGTTATGTGTGCCTATCACAATTGAATTATCATTTTCTTCGATGACGGAAATCATCCTAAAGAACCATAATTACTATACACACTCAAGAGTTCTCCAATGTAAGTACTCTGAGATGTGCGACGTCTTCTAATCCGCAACGCAATAAAATTGGCCAGAGTGGTGGACTATTACTTGATCCCTCACATTGAAAGCGACGCGAACCCAGCAGTATGGAAAATTATGGATTTTGATGATAAACTTTCTAATCAAACTAATAAACTTAAATAAACTGAGTATTTATAATCTTACAAACTAAATAATTCCGGTAAAATTAAAAATTTAGTTACCTCTGCGTTAACATTGTCAAGACTCAAGAGACAAAATACATATCTCTAATTTAGCTTCCCTTGCTTGGAAACTATAACCAAAGTTTCAGATAATATCCTCTTTGAAATATGTACATCGTACTGTCTCCTCCGTAACCAATTTGAATGACAGCGCGTTCAAAACGCCCTCGATGAGCAGATTAAAGGGACTTTAAAAAGGAGTACGGGGTAGACCTGAATTGAATTTTCAGTAAAGTAATTAAAGTATTAAACTTAGAATGGTATAGACTCATAAACTGTCGTCAGTGCGGTTCGTTTCTTGAGAAATTTATCGCTAATTTGTCTGTTTATTGAGCTTCCTCTGATCTATTTCAGGATTGTCTTGTACTCAAAGATATTCTGATTTTATACATAGAACGTTATATGTATTAAACGATTTAACTTTAAAGGAATTAAAAGAAAATTTACCTCAATGTCTCAATCCCTCAAGTATTGATGACGAAGAAAGTTGTCAATTTGACCAATTTCAACTGTGTATGTACAGAAATGTAATGTTCATGCGTACCGTACGTTTATGTATATTTAAATGAAAGTTTGAATTGAATAATTTATAGCTTTCCTCATCATTTACATCTGATTGTGAATTCAAACACATTGTAGGTAACATTTCTCTGTCGGACCGAGTACACGCGGTTACACCATTCCACTAATTAAAGACGCTGTGAGGGCGCTATCGGCGAAACAATAAATTACTGGGCGAGATAACTGCTACCTGCTACTTACACCGTTTACAGCTTATTTTATAGCTTTATGTTTAAAACGTTTGTGCGCTGTTGGTTTCGGTATGGTTTGTCACTTATAGATTTACTTACGCTTAGGCTTTTAGCTTACTTTCAGCGGAGTGTAGATAATTAATTATAGGCGTACAGACTAGGCTTCGTATGTTATGACATTACAGTAAACAGTTATAGTTATGTTGCTTAGCATACATAGTTTTTGTGTTACAGTGACCAGTATCTTAAAGTTCCACTTCAGATACTGCAGACCTTTGTCCTTATGTTTTATTAGAAAACACCGAATCACCTTCTGCGGATAAGGTACAATCTTGGTCTCAAAATGTAGACAATTTCTTCCCCAAAATTTTCACATGTCGTAACACAAAAACTAATTTGTATTAGGTACTCCACTAATAAAGGCGGCCGCGAAAGGTCCTTCGTTAATCAGTAGGCCCCAAGTAAAACCAAATGTGACTTCCTGAGGTGCTTGGTTTATATGATAAGCCGACGGGTTCTACTGTAATCGTTATTAGGCCGTCGGGAAGTCTTAACTACATATCAGGACCTCCGTAAATTCTTCTTAGTTATGGAAAGAGACTCGTAATCTTCAGTGTCTTGTACGAGTAGCGCATTCCATTTAGCTGTAAGAGTAACTGCTGAAAGAATAATGACTAGTTTTTGGGTTTTAGATAGACCTCAGATTGATGTGTCTATTGATATTATCTATTCTTGAAGACCTCCACAAATCCGCACTGGAGCAGCGTGGTGCTCTAGGTCTTCCCAAGAGAAGAAACATGTGCTCATAGGAGGTCAGTAATGGGTTAAAACCAAGCCATTCCTAACAAATAAACACATTTTAAAAGGTAACGATTTGCAAGTCTCCCTTACTTACAGCAAAGCTTAGTCTGCTTCCTCAAGTAGATAAGGATCTAGCCGCTTACTTTTACTAGAAATGGTTGGAAATAAAAAAAGCTTGTGAAAATCATGTATAGGTCCAAAATTTTGGAGTTGAACTCAACTAAATTCTATTTTCTAAAATTTTCTTTTCTATTGTCTGTGTACCAAGTTTCATAATAAATAAAAAAAAAAAAAATGTTGCACACATTTTTTTTATTATTCACACGTAGTAGAAGTGAAACCTTCAAAAATAAAGGTATTAATTTAATAACGTGTATCAGTTTTAAATATTTTTCAAAAACCATTTTGTACTAAATAAAAATAAATTAAAATGTGTGCAATTCACACGTGGTAGAAGTGCAACCTTCAAAATTTTTTTTTTCAAGATAATGAGACGAATGTAAAATTTCGGAAACATGATAAATGTAGGTTTCACTAATCTATTTCACTCCGCTCCGCCTACTCCGCTCAACTCTAGTCTCCACTCAACTCCAGTCCCCAGTTATTTCTAGTCTCCACTGGACAGTTTCGTTTCCTAAAATGTCAAGTCAGTCTCCACTCATTTCTAGTCTCCACTGGACAGTTTCGTTTCCTAAAATGTCAAGTCAGTCTCCACTCATTTCTAGTCTCCACTGGACAGTTTCGTTTCAGAAAATTTCAAGTCACCCCCGTACTAAAGAAGTTTTCACTTCAAAACAATGGTAACTAACGCCATCTCTTAACATAATAATATGCAGAGTAAAATGAGCAGCTAGCGCCATCTATTCAGCAATAAAACTAATATTCTATCTTGTTCCTCGCGCCATCTATGAATACAACTTAGCACTTTTTAAAGTAATACGAGTGCAAAGAGAAGCACGAACATAAAAAACACTGTATAATGCTTCCTATCTTATGTTCTCCCACGTTAAATCTTATGAATTTATGTGTCTGTCTCTTTTACTGTCCCTTTTTCGTTTCATCGATTTTCAAATGACAAGGATGCTAAAGAAGTTTTCACTTCATTAAATAAACGGTTAGCCGATGACGGAAAGGCAAACCCATCACCAAACATCTTCACAAACTTTCACATTGAGTAAGATTATTATAACCGCTTCGCAGTGTTTCTGCTACCGGAAGGCACAAAGATACTTTGGCAGCAAAAAAACCATTGTAAATTTTCTGGCCATTAAAAAAGGACTCTATTCGACAATTGACGCGTAAATACCCGTTTAAACATTGCCGTAATGGCAGTTCAAAAGTGGCCGTGGAGGCGCGGTCACCGCCTGGTGGCTGCTACAAGTGTTTTGTAATTGCATCGGGGAGCAGTTTTGTTAATTCAACGAAGCGAATCCACTTGCGGTTAAACCATTTTTCCGCTTGGTGAGGTGAAGGGTTAAATTATTTTATTTGAGATTATTGCTCAGTATTGCTTATTCTCGAAATTGCTACACCATCTAATTATATAGCTACTTGTCGCAGGGAGATTATAAAAACTGAGATTTGATCAAATCCCGCAGTGCTTTACTGAAATCTCGTTTGTCGGCTATTTCTATAAATAAAAATATGCTATATGAGACATTTGATTTCATTTTTATGTTCACTGTCTGTGGCTTATAGCGTCATTAATAAAAGTCGTGTGAAATAATTTCTCCAACAAAATGGCTACAAAGCGCTCAGCGTTGCGGTTAATTCGCATACGCGTTTTATGATTGCATGAGAGCGTTATTTGAGGTTGGATTTCATACTGAGGTTATGGTAGGTACAATATGTAGATACAATCCGAGAAAGGTATTGGACTATTGGATACAATATAATAATAATTTGATAAATTTCAGTAACTTTAATTTAGGTAATTTACTCAAAATATTATGCATGATTTTACTGATTAAATGGGCGCCATTAATTTAAAAACGAAAGCGCTTAGGACATGTGTGGCAAACATAGGTGACTATTATTTAGTATTTCATTAATTAACAGCGCCCGATGTTACATCAGTTGATCACTTAGGACCGACACAAGCTGGCTATATGAGCAATAATGAGCATGCCATAATAATCTACATATTATGTCATAATATTATATACAGAAATTTACAGAATTGTTTAAAACCAACTACTTATATTTTAGAAGTATTGGGGCGGCTAAGAACAGGAACTGACCCCAATCTCATGCCAGCATACTGGGATGTCGTAAAAATTAAATCAAAAATAACAAAACATGAAGTGCATAAGCTACTCAATAAACGAATACCTATATTTCTCATGGAACTCCAAAACGAGGCAGGTTATAAGAAGTGACAACAAGGCACAAGATTTATAAAATGTTTGTAGAGCGAGCAAAAATACCTTGCCTTTTCCATATTTTTACTGAACACGGAACCGCTAGTGAACAGAATTATTTTCCCAAAGCAATATAGCAATAGGTTGCTCGTGTAGATCTAATAAATATTTGTAACCACAAACACACCGCGCAATGTTCACCGCGTTGTTACTACACAAATAAAACGGTTCCCACCACCGCTAGCTCTGTTCAGTTTTAGTTCATATCACACATGTGTGTAATTACATTAAGGTGGGAATTGAGGTCGCTCTCCTGGTTACATTTTTCCTCTTTCCACCATTTGTGGCTTGTGGAAATTTTCACCGTTTTATTGATGTCAGTGGAGCAAAAGGTGCAGATCCTTATCTTGAGTGGTTGGTTACTGCAACCGGTAATAAAAGTTTGGTAATCTCGAATCCATTCATAAGCTATATAGCCAACCATAAAAAGTGATTTATTAGGGAATATAATGTCTATCAGATCTAAAACATGGCCAGTGTTCGCGCGAACCGGTCACGTGGGCTATCGCGACTACAGTCCGGGGCAGGGCAGCCTCGCGATTACATTGTACATGTTCTGAACATAGCAAATTCTTCTTAAATAATAATTTCCATAATAATAATAATTCTATGACTATGACAATATTAATACATTTTATTTAATTTTTACGATAAAACTACAAAATACGAATTAATGTCTGCCTCTCTTATCCAATTGCTACACCTTATCAAGGTATTTGCATGTGTTCACTCTGACCATAATATAGAGTAGATATGTAATATGTGTGTATACCTAATTATGTATTTATTTTGTGCTATTGTGACATGTGCTTGCAATGAATAAAGAAAAAAGAATATAAAGAATAAATACAGTCCGCGAGTATCATTTAAGTCCTAGACCTACTTTGGCCACTAACAGCCACAACACCTACTAAATCTACTACTAGGTACTGCAACTTGTAGGTATTCTCATAGGTATACTAATACGCATTAGGAGCAACTATAGTAGGAAAAAAATAAAGTAACTTAAAAGAGTGCGGTATGTGAATGTGACCTTCGAGACCATTGTTTTAAAAATGTATTACCTATTAAGTATTAGGCATACTTTAAGTGCACATGCATATTTTTGGTATATTTGATAAAACTATTATTATTAATTTTAATATTTGGCTTACATTTCCACCCGACTCTATTTGAATAATGAAGCTAGACAGTAGACAAGAGCATGTTATTTGTGTTATTTTTATTCTGTGGAAGAACAAAACTGACATGAGCATCGTCCACTATAGAAGATGCTCGGTAAACTGGCAATTTAATCCAGCGTGAAATATTGCACCTACGGTTAACACAGTTTTAGGGATGAAACTAGCTTCGTAGCTGTCACTTTGTCAATGTATGTGATTTTTATTTAACGTCCTAACTAAATTCTTTTACGGCAATTCTTTTGCAAGCTGGACTAGGTGGTACTAGATATTCCGTGAACTTAATTTAAGAGTTGCAGTAACTGCCGCACTCAAAGTCATTAACTCTTACTTAAATATCTCCTTAGTAGGTACAGAATTTGTATGGCGATTCTGTAATCCAGTCAAAATAGACATTCAAGCTTACAATTATTGGCGTAGAGCTGAAAATTGGAATGAATGTTGTGAATATCATTATGAATGATATGTGAAAAGTCCCTATCGATCCCACGTCTGCAAATATAGAGATTCAAGTGAAATCAAAGTTCGCAGTTTTTGCTTTTTTCAGCCAATTTGTAGCTTTTATGATGAAAATTTGTCGTTTGAAGTGCTCATAGCCCGGCGGCTTGTGTCGATCCTATGTGATCGACAAAGTTAAGCAACAGCGGGCGCGGTCGGTAGTTGGATGGGTGACCGCTAGTGGCAAAAAATTCTTGAGCGTTTCCGTGCTTCGGAGGGCACGTAAAGCCGTCGGTCCCGGTTGTTATCATAAGATAACAGTTGTTAAGCCATGTCGGAGGCCCTCGGGCGGTTTCAAAAACTTCCGACACTCGGGTTGGCCACTAATCCCTCCACCAGTCCGCACTGGAGCAGCGTGGTGGAGTATGCTCTAGGCCTCCTCAAGAGGAGAGACCCGTGCCCAGTAGTGGGCCATTAATGGGTTGAAGCCATCATGACAATTGGTGGGTTACTTATCATTATGCACTTAATAGTACCCTTAAAGTAGATTTGAATGGTTGAAAAATTTGTATTCTGCATGATGCACATTCGTAAATCGAATATTATTAGCATAGAACTGAACTAACCTCTATTTTCTGAGTTAATTTGACCGGACTGAAGCTCATACCCACAGCTTATGCAGTATTATTTGCTTCGGATATTCGGTACACGTCTGAATTTTCATTTTGGTATTAAATAATTAAGTAAGCATTTTCATTATTTTTAAGGCTCCGTACCTCAAAAGGAAAAAAGCGGGAGCCTTACACGATTACTTTGTTGTCTTTCTATCTGTCTGTATGTCTATACGTCTGTCTGTCAAACGTCTTTTTTATTAAGTTTAGTAGTTTAATATCCAACACTCAAATCTGGAATCTCTTGGAGCTGTGAAAAAACAAACTTTTAAGTAAACTCAATCGAAATATAATATTATGTCAGTTTATGTCGTATACTGAAATGCAAACTACTAGGCTCTCATAAAGATCAATAGCTTTTAGCCGCACCAACGATGCGGTCAACAGTCACTTCACACATTTTCAATATTCTTGGCGGGATAGATGCTGAAATCGCTATTAAACTAGTTCAAAATTTCCATTCTAGCGAGTGGAAAAGCACAGATGTGTCAATTTACTCTCTCGAACAATTTGGAACATTCACATAATTCGTTCCAATTGATTCGAAATTGGACCAAGCATACAATTACATCAGTAATCACCTAATTATCGGTGCGTCTGCAACATGATTTGCTCTACACGCTATTGTTCGGAGCTACACAATAATAATCAGGTTGGATCGAATAGTTGCCTCCTAGGCCCCCTCCGGCGGGCGCTTTCACCGTGTCATTTGTGCGACACAGCTGTCACCTGAAATTGCAATTACAAACCATTTGAATTCTATTGTATACTAGGTAATACATGTCTGTGATTGTATACTTCAGGCTTTCGCTTCAGAAAACTATGCCTTAGTACCGTCACTTGAAAAATTGTTTAGACGGCATTCTTTGAAGACATTTTTATCTGAGGGTCATGTGAATAAATTGAAATAATACGAACACTTAATACCGTTATTACTATTATTATTTCTCCATGGGGTCCGCCTGGATAGCTACCACCACAGAACACCTAATAATTAGTTAGAAAGGCGTTGTGGGCGTGGCAGGCGCGCCAATATTAGGCGCAAACGAGCACAATCCTCAAAAACACGCGATCGCGCTGTTTAGTGACTCGCGAACTCCAACGGAGAAAAGTACTGCGAAATACTGCGACTAAATTACTTATAAATGCCTACATGTACGGTAATTACTTGCCGTACAAGAAGCGAAATGCTTAAAATAAACAAAGGAAGCGTTTCTTTTCATCGTTAAGTAAAAAACTAGGATATTTTAGTTTAAATCTTTAAAAATGTCCTTCAAATGATTCTTTGCCCAAAAAATATACATTGCGGGCTTCATGCGCTCGTCATTTTTAACACATCAATGAGAACGCGTAATGTATCACGTATGTACGTTAGTATAGTTCATTGATCACGTAGCAGTAGCTCTAGCGTTGGGCGTAGTAAAAGATGACATCGATATTCGATAGATTCTTTCGAAGTTATATTATAAAACAACTTTCTTAAATAATGTACATGTGGCCAGATAAATTTAATATTTTATTCTAAAAGTACTAAGTTTTAGTTTTACTTGCTGTCAACAGTACATTGTTTCATTAGAAAATTTTATGTTCTGTCTAATATAATTATGTAACGCTTGTGTTAAGGAGGAGCGGGGCATCCTGCCACAAGCATAAATATTTTATGCTTACTAGGATGCTTCAAAAACTGATTTACTTAAATGTAACTTCTAGACTGAATAAAGATTTTTTGATTTTTTTTTTATGCATTGAAATATAGTTTGAAAGAACATTGACGTATTTTACATCCTATTTTTTATATACCTACCTATATATTTTTTTAATCCTATTTTTTATATCGTAAAAGTTAATGCTTGATGGTAAGTGGCGATGTAGTCATGGGTGGTAAAACGCACTAAATTAGCAAAAGCCTATTCACTCTTGCCTTGAAGATAAGTATATTTAATAAAATAAGTATGATGAAGAACAAATGAATCTGAATCTGACATACGTAGCAAGGTTCCTATATTATTTTCCAATAATTATGATATTTTACCTTTATTTTACATATCTGTCGACCTTACGACAATAAATACCGATAAAAGTTTACGTCAGTCAATCCTTAGCTACAGTGTCACGCCTCTCACGCACACATAACGACCCTCGTGCGTATTTGTTCATTTTTGTAGGAGTAAGCAAATGGAGGGGATCGGAATGGCGACAGTGGTTCCCATACAAATTACGCGCTATGCCCTTTCTAACTAATTATTAGGTGTTCTGTGGCTACCACCCTTGAGCATGAGTCAGCCGCCAAACGACTGGTCGTGTTCCGGCTGGGGGCTTGAGAGTCAGTTCTTTCTTTTTCTTCCCTCTTTCTTGGCCGGCAACGTATCAGTAATGCCTTTGGTATTGCTGATGTCCATGGGCGACGATAGCCATTGAACAGGCTTCTACTACGAGTAAGTTAATGTGTTTCCATCCAAGGCTTCAGCGTCCTTCAAGTGGGAACTTAGTCAAGCATTTACTAATTTATTAAAAAAACTTTCCCGAACCATAAAACTCAAGAAGTTTTGCAAGACTCACAAAACTGTCCTGTCCACAGACGGTACGACTTTTTCCGTATAAAAAGTGCCAGTTAAGCACCGCACCACCTTTGGGGAAAATAAATTTCCGCTTCTAACGAATAGTGGAGGAACAATTAAACTTCTTTGTTGAAAGGGAGACAATACTCGTAATACAGTTAGGTGAAAAACTTTACCAATAGTGACTATTTATAGTAACTATTTTTACTAATAGATTTATAAATAACTATAAACTGCCCTCACTTTGTTTCGGAAAAACTAACTTACTTCACAGACAATCCAAAAATCATATGGACGGTATTCTTTAAATTGACAAACTTTTTTTGTAGTGAACCGATTGATATAAACACTACATGTTAATCCAAGCGTATAACAATACATCAAAGAAAATCGCATCCAAATCGGGTTAGCAATTTCTGGGATTAGCCGAAACAAACACAATGACAAATACACTATTCAATCACGACTACAATTCGTTCTTTCCACTTTGAAACAATGAGACCAAATTCACGAAATCATAATATCGCACCTTTGGTGGTACAAGGGCACATCTTACAAAAAATCGTAAACTGACAAAAATTAAACAAAAAAATATTTTACACCTGCAGAGTACATGGCCATATTCACAAAGAAATGGGTCGTATCTCATTAGACATGGGTAACTCAACCAAAACGCGTGAGCTGCAAAACAGGTCCTGATTCACAGAGGTGATCCGGAGCTGTGAAGCGGTTCGTGAATCAGCTCGAGGACCTGAAAGATTCATAAGAGCCGACAAGACATTTCAAATTTCAACCTTATTACTATTATCATTAGGGTATATTATCTTAGTCGAGGCGAACATTTCAGGTCCAGGTACGGCTCGCAGGTCGCGGGATCTGCTTCACTCTTTAGGTGCGACATTCAAATTTCAACCTTATTACTATTAGCATTAGGGTATATTATCTTAGTCGACGCGAACATTTCAGGTCCAGGTACGGCTCGCAGGTCGCGGGATCTGCTTCACTCTTTAGGTGCGACATTCAAATTTCAACCTTATTACTATTATTGTTCAATCCTTTATCACTGGTCGGTGTGAAAGAAAAAGTAAAACCCTTCCAAAATTGACACTTAATGTCAAAGGAAAAATATCGCGAGTTGCGTCAACTCCGTTAAGAAGATCGGTTGAATTCACGACGTTCGTGGAGTTTCCATCTTAAGAAGACCATAACGTTTATGGTGCTGTCCTCCGGCCGTGCCGTGAAACAAAGAAGCAGTCGTGCGCAGCGCAATCCTGCGACATTGGATGTTAAGGTTGGTGGGTTCTTTCTTACTGATTTTGGTATTGGATTGGACATACTACCAACCTACTGCTTCATAAATACATACATACATTTATACAGTCCACATTACATACATCGAAGGATCGCCCCTGCGATTACCGCACAATTTTTTGTGGTCCTTCGAGCCGGATATAGAGTAGGCAATTCTGTATTCATTTATTTTATTTGACATATTATATTTAGATTGCACGTTGCAATGGCTAAAAAGGGTCAGAAGGTTCAGGAAGTGTACGAGGAGTGCATAGCTGATGTTGAATTAAACGTTTTAATCAACAAAAAGCAAAGAATTTTTGAACAATTACAGACAATATCTGACATGTCATTAAATGTAACTGACAACAATATTCGTGAAATGTTTCTATTGCGTGTCACGGATATAGATGAGCTACGTTCATCTTTCGAATTATGCATTTTTGAAATTTATAAATGTCAGTTACAAGCTGGTATGAAAACCATATTTCAAAGTCAGGAATTGAATAGTTTTGATGAGTTGTATTTCCGTATAAAATTGATTTCTTCAAAATTATTAGCGAATGATAAGAACGTTATAACTGAAAAAACACAGTCGTGCATCGAATCTAGGCCACGTCTTCCAAAATTGGAGTTGTTTTGTTTCGATGGAAATATTGAGAATTTTAATACTTTTTACGAGACATTCTGTTCGTTGGTTCATAATCAGCCTCAGATACCTAATATAGATAAATTTCACTATTTACTCTCATGTATCAAAGGTTCCGCTTTGAACATAGTCAAAAGTATTCCGATATCTGCTAATAATTACGATATAGTTTGGCAAGCTTTACTCGACAGGTATCAAGATAACCGAATGTTATTTGGGAATTATTTAGATAAAATGTTAAACTTTACACCTATTGCGAAGGAATCATCCTTTCAGTTGAATAATTTCTTGGAAACCTTTGATAACTCATACAAAGCTATACAATCTCTTGATATTGAAGATTTGAATAGTTACATTCTGTGTCATATAGCATTACGCGCCTTGGATCCATACACTCGTAGATCATTTGAACAAAGTATCAATCAGAAGTCGATACCAAAATTCTCTGAATTGATTTCTTATGTTACTAATCAAATAAAAGTGTTGGATCATTCTAGTTCTTATGGTGCTAGTACAAGCAACCAAAACGTTGTACAGAATAAACGTCAACCAGATGTAAGTAGGTTTACGGCGCGAACTAGAAACAGTGCACAGAAAAACTACGCGCATGCATCGTCATCAAACTCAAAAAATAATTTATCTTGTTTGCATTGCGGAGACAATCATATGATATATCGCTGTGCTCAATTTCGTAAATTGAGTGCTTCGCTACGAATCAGCCGTGCTGATGAGTTGAAGTTATGTCATAATTGTCTTAAACCTAATCATACTGTTGAACAGTGCAGGAGTGAATTTAAATGCATTATTTGTGAGCGACCACATAACTTATTATTGCATCAGGACGTAACGAAAACGTTTCTCGCTTCCTCTTATGACTCCGGTAATGCATCGATTCCTGTAAGCGCGCCCGCCCAGTCGGGAGGCCCTTCAACTGATAATAATAACAGTTACAGTACGGTTTTGTTGGGTACCGCGATTGTTTATATTTTAGACAACTTTAACGTCTATCAACCATGTCGCGTATTAATTGATTCCGGTGCACAATCCAATTTTATTTCCGCTGCATGCTTACAACGTTTAGGTTTATCTCAACGTAAATGTCCGTTTAGCATTTGCGGATTAGCTGATGGTTTAGTTAAGAACTACGGCATGACGTCATGTAGCTTAAGGCCGCGTCACACTGATAAACCCGTTTTTAATATTGATGCTGTTATTCTTCAGAAAGTAACTTCAGATCTACCTACCATTAAAATTCCTGAGCATATAATAAAACAGTATGATAATTTATTTTTAGCTGATCCTCATTTCTATAAGCAATCGCCAATTGATTTAATTTTAGGCGGTGACGTTTTTCCCCATATTTATAGTGGGAAGAAAATTATTATGGGTCCCAATATGCCAGCCGTGCTGGACAGCATATTTGGGTATATTATAACAGGTAAATTAGTTACACCGTCGACTAATGACGTCACGGATGTGAACGTTGTAGCGTCTACAACGTTGGTGTCGTACACCACTGATGATCATTTAAATGATACTCTTAAGCGATTTTGGGAAATAGAATCCTCGCCGTGCGATGTTCCTTTAAATCCCGATGATGAAGTCGCTGAAAAACTATATATTGAGAAACATTATCGTGACGAGAGTGGCCGATATGTTTCACCTATTTTATTAAAGCTAAATCACGAACAGTTAGGTAATTCGTATGACATAGCCTTTAGGAGACTCACGCATGTCGAGCACCGACTTGCGCACTCACCCGAGTTCCGGAAGGCTTATTCTGATTTTCTGAAGGAGTACGAGTCACTGGGGCATATGGAGCTATATCGTGGTACGGAGCCGTCTAAATATTTTATACCACATCACTGTGTGTTACGGCCTTCTAGCTCCACAACACCGTTGCGTGTGGTCTTTGATGGATCACAGAAAACTAGTACTGGGGTGTCACTAAATGACAACCTTTTGACCGGCCGTAAATTACTTCCAAATATTTTAAAAATTATTATTAACTTTCGTCTCTACGACATATGTTTTACGGCGGACGTGTCAAAGATGTATCGAGCCGTGCTCATCGACCCCGCTGATAGGTGTTATCAACACATATTATGGCGTGATACACCGTCAGACCCAGTACAAGTTTACGAGTTGAAAACGGTCACTTACGGACTGCGTAGCGCGCCTTACACGGCTATTCGCACGTTGCTTCAACTTGCCCAAGACGAACGGTCAGACTGTAAGGCTTCCCGAGTTCTAGAAGAGGGTGTCTACGTCGATGACTTTTTGTGGTCATGTCAATCTGTAGATGAAGCTTGTACCTTACAAGACGGCTTAATGAGTCTTCTGAAAAAAGACGGGTTTGAATTACGTAAGTGGGCTAGCAACTGTCCCGAGCTACTGACACGAATGAAATCAGAACAAATAACGCAAATAAATTTTCAAGATGATACGTTATCATCATCCTTAAAAGTCCTGGGATTGACATGGTTGCCCTCATGCGACTTCTTTTCATTTAATTATAATTTAAAAGATAATGACGGAACGAAACGTTCAGTACTTAAGCTGCTTGCTAGTATTTACGATCCGGTTGGTTTTATTTCGCCGTGTACTTTCGTTGCCAAATGTATCATGCAGGATCTTTGGAAACTGAGCCTCGGCTGGAATGACCGTTTACCATACGAATTGTTACAAAAATGGGATAAATTTATCGGTCAATTACCGATTCTTTCACAACTTCGCATTGAGCGACACCTTCTAGTGAATTCGTTTGTAAACGTGCAATTAATCGGTTTCTGTGATGCGTCATCACTGGGTTACGCAGCTTGCATATATTTTCGTAGTACTGACAAGGATGGGAACGTCAAAGTCAAACTATTGACGAGCAAATCTAGAGTTGCTCCATTGAAGCCATTAATGCCTATCCCTAGGCTTGAACTTGTGGCAGCCGTGCTGTTATCGAAGCTAGTACGTTTTGTCGTACAAAACGTTAAAGATTTTAATTTACCAATAGTTGCCTTTAGCGACTTGAGTGTAGTTTTCTCGTGGCTACAAACTCCGCCATACAAACTAAAAGTGTTCGTGGCTAACCGTGTTAGCGAGATTGTTGACGTGATTCCGCCCAATTGCTGGTTTCATGTAAACAGTGAGAACAATGCAGCCGACCTCTCTTCTCGAGGCGCGCTGCCTGAACAACTTTTAGCAGTAGCGGACGAATGGTTTAGTGGCCCTGCATGGCTTGCTGGAGATCCGCATTGTTGGCCAAGAAGTACGTTATTTTTAAAAGAAAATGATATTATTCCAGAACTTAAAACTAACGTAGACACATTTACCTTTAATTCTTACAATTTAAATAACTTCAATGATCTTGAACATTCCTTTAATAATATTTCATCCTTTAGTAAACTTGAGCGCATAACGGCGTGGTGTCTTCGTTTTATAAATAATTTAAAATGTAAAAAATCTGATCGAACATTTGGTTCACTAAAATCTTGTGAGTTAAAACAGGGACATGATTTAATTATAAAAGTCATTCAAAATAATTATTTTTATTCTGAAATACAAATGTTGGCAAAGGGAACTCATGTATCATCCCTTCGCAACCTATCTCCCTTTATAGACCCTGATAATTTCCTCAGGGTGGGGGGTCGAATACAACAGTCGGATTTACCATATAATATAAAACATCCGGCACTATTACCCAAGAAGTGCCACATAACAAATTTAATAATTGATTATTTTCATAAATTGTACATGCATGTAGGACCGCGCACCTTGCAAGGCATTTTGAATAATAAATACTGGATAGTAAACGCTCGTAGTGTAATTCGTTCAGTTTTGTCGAAATGTCGGGCTTGTTTTAAATTTCGTCCATACTCCACACAGCCTATGATGGGTACGTTACCTGCTACTAGGCTTAAGGCCAACAAGGTGTTCGACCATGTTGGTTGCGATATTGGTGGTCCATTTTTTATAAAAGAAGGTATGCGGCGAAACGCAAAGGTTACTAAGGCATATTTGTGTTTATTTTTATGTTTCTCTACAAAAGCAGTGCATCTAGAAGTGCTCTCAGATTTATCTTGCGAATGTTTTCTTACCACATTCGATCGTTTTGTGGCACGCCGCGGTCTCTGCAGTTGCTTATATTCCGATTGTGGAAAAAACTTTATTGCAGCGGCTAAACATTTAAAAAACGTTACTAATTATTTTAATTCTACATCTAATTCTGATGAAATCCTTTCTGGATTGTCCTTGCGAGGCGTCGAATGGCGTACGAACCCGCCTAATGCAGCTTCCATGGGTGGTCTGTGGGAGGCAGGCATAAAATCAGCCAAACATCATCTCTACCGTGTAGTAGGTGATAGGTCCTTGACTTTTGAGGAGTTAAGTACTTTATTTTGTAAAATTGAGGCAATTATGAACTCGCGACCATTATGCTCCCTTTCAAATAATCCAAATGAATTTGAAGTTCTGACTGCGGGTCATTTTTTAATTGGACAGAATTTATTAACTGTTCCGGAATATAATTTTGAAGATGTACAGATGAATCGATTGTCACGTTGACAATGTATTCAAAAGGCATCACAATCATTTTGGAAGCGATGGTCAAATGATTATTTGCACACTTTACAGCAAAGAGAAAAGTGGTTCACCTCAATTCCAAATGTTAAGAAGGGTGATTTAGTGCTCCTTAAATCTAACTTAACCAAACCGTTACAGTGGCCTCTTGGCAGAATAGAAGAGGTTCACCCTGGTTTTGATAACATTGTACGTGTAGTTACTGTACGCACGCAAACTGGGGTTTATAAAAGACCAGTAAATAAAATCTGCCCATTGCCATATGCAAACTAAATATTAAATTAGGTTATTAGGTTAGGACTTAGATTAGGCACATACACTCAACTTTTTTACTTAACACTAACAAGTTTCTTTATTTTATTTTGAATTATTTCGTAAATATTCAATAACACAAATTATTAACACACTCATTCTTCACACTTCACACACCGACACTATTAGGAAATCATCACACTGATTTCGGTGGGGGGTATGTTCAATCCTTTATCACTGGTCGGTGTGAAAGAAAAAGTAAAACCCTTCCAAAATTGACACTTAATGTCAAAGGAAAAATATCGCGAGTTGCGTCAACTCCGTTAAGAAGATCGGTTGAATTCACGACGTTCGTGGAGTTTCCATCTTAAGAAGACCATAACGTTTATGGTGCTGTCCTCCGGCCGTGCCGTGAAACAAAGAAGCAGTCGTGCGCAGCGCAATCCTGCGACATTGGATGTTAAGGTTGGTGGGTTCTTTCTTACTGATTTTGGTATTGGATTGGACATACTACCAACCTACTGCTTCATAAATACATACATACATTTATACAGTCCACATTACATACATCGAAGGATCGCCCCTGCGATTACCGCACAATTATCATTAGGGTATATTATCTTAATCGACGCGAACATTTCAGGTCCAGGTACGGCTCGCAGGTCGCGGGATCTGCTTCACTCTTTAGGTGCGACATTCAAATATCAACCTTATTACTATTAACATTAGGGTATATTATCTTAATCGACGCAATCATTTCAGGTCCAGGTACGGCTCGCAGGTCGCGGGATCTGCTTCACTCTTTAGGTGCGACATTCAAATTTCAACCTTATTACTATTATCATCAGGGTATATTATCTAAGTCGACGCGTACATTTCAGGTCCTTTGAGCTGAATTGAGACCTGGTCGACCTGATTTTGAGATGCAGGTCAACAGGTCACTTTCGTGGGACCTGAATCTTTGAATCAGTTCAGATCTGAGTTACACACCTCTATATCTCATGCAAAGAACAAACACTTTGAAGCAATAAAAAGACGAATAATACGACTCGGAATGCAAAAATAAAACTTTAAAATGGCTCTCCTGTAAAATTACAAAAGTGCAGTTGAGCCCTTGTTCCACCAAAGGTGCGATATTTTTTTATAATGAATAATTAGTTACGAAACCCCGAGATTACGGTGGAAGTTTTCTACAAATTGACAAATTATTCCCTAATGACACATTTTTATCAATGGCTGTCCGCTGTCGCTCTGTAAATATTCCAGACACATTTTTTTAAACAGCTACTTTATGCCAATTTTAGTGTAATGGGTATAAAAATCATAAAAACAATAAAGATGAATAATTAAATAGTATAGCAAATAGTTATTAACATAATATTGGAACGTATTAATTAGGTTTTTACTATATTTGACTACACTTGGCTTGACACCTTATTTAGCCACTGATGACTCACGACTCACGAGGTCACGAATCACGATTTACAATAATTTTAATTTTTAAACAGCGTAAACCGAGTGCAAAGCTAGGACCACAGGTTGACAAGACAAACTGTAGTCAGTATCAAACATAATCTCTTTTTGTGGATTATAATGAAAATTTAAATTGCTTTATAAATCAAACTTGAAAAAAATGTCCAATAATGATAATATAAGTAACTTATAACTGCATAGAAAAGAACCTAATACATTTTGGGATTGTTTATAAAATTTTCTTGGCAGAGTCATAAATATACTGTGTTATTTGAAAATGAAATAGAATCCTCTTCCATTGCATTATGCGATATGAAAATCACTCAGTCAACAAAGACCGTGATCTCCTTGCATTGCGATTCTTTCGCAAAGCTTGCATTTTCCAAACAATGTACGCTGTTGAGAAGAAGCTCAAGCGTGTAAGTCTTGAATGGCATATCTTATAACGAAACGATATCTTGGCGATAATGTTATTTTCTCATTAAAATGAAAACTGCTTTTAAAATGAAAAAGTGCTTAAATTGATCCATATCGCTATTTTTAGTCAATTAAATATATCAAAAAATTAAACTAAAATAAAACGAATTATTTACTTTTTACTAAAGGTCTAAAAAAATATAAGAAGTGTCCCGTCGGGACATTATCGAGGTATCGTTAACTAAGGTTATGTGGGATTTGTGTAGGGAAAATATGTGTTCGATGGTTGGGGGAAGTGAGATGTTAATATCCGGCGCATAAGAAGCTCTGGAATCTCAGTATACCAACCAATGTCTAATGTGAACAATGCCCAAAGCGCTCTTTTTAGTAGCTCTAGAATTCCCCTCGCAGGCTTCCTGCGGTAGCAATACCTCCTGGTATCATTGATATTCATGGAGGAGTTGCTTTTCATTGCAATATTCTCTACGTTATGAACAGTCCTGTAAAACCTGTTAGAAAAATCTCATTAAAAGTCATAACGAGGACAAATTTGTTAAGTCACCTTGAAGTGTTAAAATGATATAGAAAGAGAAGTTTTTGACAAAATAGTCAATAGTCATAGAGCTAGAAATAGGACCAGTGGTCTAATGATGATACCATCCCTGGGATGAAACGTTTGGAATATGGAGCACTGAAATATTCCGCATCCAGTCAGTACTGTGAAACCACGATACACATGAGGGCACATGTAACCTCAAATATTCGAATGTATTCAACGAGCCAGGAGGGAATATGCACAATGATGCAAAATGTATACGCTTGTTTTACAATGGATTTAATGTTTAGAATTGTTTATATTATAATAATATAAATGATTAGTATATGCGAATTGGTAAAGCTGTCAATTAAAATGAGACAATATCAACATTAGACACAGCACAGCTAATCACAACCTTTACACTCCAAATAAGAGTCAGTACCTAACGGTTAGTTAAATCGCTCCTTAGTAAAGAATCACCATACAAACTCTGTACCAAGGAGCCAAGGAGCGATTAAGGTAAAGGTTAGTGACTCTGAGTTGGGACGTTATAATAATAAAATTATTATTATTTTAAATCTCACTAGAATCTCGGGTCCAAGATGTAAGCGGGCCCGGTATTTTAGAAGGCTTGCATGGGGACACAGTTCCAACACGTAGAGGCCCCTTCCTTTGAGACTGTTTAATATATTGTTTTGTAGTACAGTGCGAATATCATCTCCGATTGCACAATTTAATACATCCCAAAATGATCCACCATGTGCACAGAAACTATTTAAAAACACAAATCTACGCTGTTAATTAGGCTATTGGGGTGTAATTTCGAGGGACTGGTAAATGGGTTAAGGGAAGTTATGGGCACCTGCCGTTCAGATTGAATAAAAACTGAAAATAAGACAGGTGGTGACTCACTGACGCCACTCACTAGATGAGACCCCGTAAAGCGGCGCATGCAATTAAGTATTTATTATGAGACAAATGACAGAAACAACAGCATAGTTTAAATGATGTACGGTAGGTAGGCTACTACCAATAAGCTGTCTACTGCTTACTACTCAAAATAATCTCTAAGAACTTTCATATCCTATAGATTGTATGAATTGTCAGTCAAAAAGAAAGAGGACAACAGAATCCTCGTAAAATAAAATAAGCTGGAATATTCCCCATTCCAATAGAAATGCAAAACCGCGATACCAAACCGTCTCCACTCGAAAGCACACTAAACCTGCGGATTTCTCGTCCAATATCGGAGCGCAATATTCAATTCTCAAAAATAATAATGTTTTTGAACATGTCGAAAGTAAGGTTTTTGAATGCTAAATGAACACTTTTTTTGATTTACAGAAATACGAGTAAATTAGAGAACCATTAAGAATAATGTACCTATTTAAAATCATCACCAAAATATATCTCAGGCAGCTTATTTGTAGGTAATATATAAAAATTTGGCCATCAACGTGGTAATTATGTCTTAAACACACAAAGTTACTTCAGACTTTAAAAGACAGCTTTAAATAAGAAATATTTAAAATTTAAAAGAACTTATGTTTAAGGAGTCCGCCTACTATAGCGTACCATACCATGACAGTGCTTGAACGTATCAGGCACGGAAAGCAACACGATGCGGTCTACTGTGCGCACTGAAACGGATCGACGGCGCTTTATGCCAGTATCTATACCTACATTTTCATCGATAATTTTGACACTCCATGCTTGATACGCTACGGCATTCGTCAATGATAATAACAGAAATTACCATAAATTTTCTGTTAAAACATTGTTTTAACCCCTGTAAATGGTATTCAAGGAAGTGTCAGCAAGTATCGCCACACTCCCATTTCTTCGTGCCCTCATTACCGTTGTCACAATTCAGAATACTGTCAAGTTGTCACCTCTACTTGAGATTTAATTATAAAATATAGAACGACTATTGTCCGTGTTACGACGTGTTTCATTGTGTTCTAAGGACAATGTCTATTTAAATATTCATAAAGATCCTAACATTACAAATTGCACAGAAGAAACTCGACCTTAGTGTCATGATTTAGAATCGAAATCTCTCTGAGATGTAATAGAAGATGTGGGGATGGTTATGGACAAGGAACATCGACGTACCACATTGTCAGCAGAAACAGATAGTATAGGAGCAGATAGCGTTGAGAGGCTCGAGCACCATTGAGAGCTGCTTCAGCTGAGGGGTGGTAAACGCTTTCAAATCGAAACAATTGGTTATAGCAATATGGACTGAAGTTAATTGTTTGAAATGGAAAACACTTTATAACGTTAATAAAACTTTATGTAAAGCAAATTATGTTAATCACAATGCCTTATGTATGATTACCGTCACAACTTTTATCTCTTATGGACTGAAATATGTGAATATTTCAAGAATATTTTCTTTCCATTTTATGACAGTAGATTTCAATGTGGGCGAGCAGACTTTACAAACCTGTGATAATACTTTCAAGACTCTCAAGTTTGTAGGTGTGCTTCAAGCTTAGAATAAAGAATAAACGCTTCAAGACGTAATCATTATTTTTTGGACATAAAAACATCTCATATATTTTTTATTTTAGAATTCAGAGAAAGCATCCTTTTATGTGTTTATAACCCAAATACAAGAAACAATTTTTTGCGTTCACTTCAAGCGAGTTTTTTGGATAAGAAATTTACGGACTCTTACGTTCACAAGAAGCATTCCATTTCAGACTTCATAATTATGTTATGACACATCCGTAGAGTTAGCATAAAGGTACGAGGCAATGATCGTCAATACTCTTCTCCGAGTACTTGTCCTTCACCAAGATTAATGACCCACCCGAGTGACGGAAGCTATGCAGGGCTAAAGCCTCGGAAGTGGCTCAACGATTATTATAACGACAACAACTGAAATCTACGTAGATTTCGCAAGTGCTCAAGGTGACCAATTATGGTCAACGATGCAATCAGTGACCGCGGCTGAAATTGAAATATTGAATTAAGTCAAATCACGATTGACACAAGCTATGGAGTATGAACACTACATCAGCCAGCGACCTGAAATAAAACTACAGCATGTGTTATAGGTGTCCGTGGGCTGCAGTGGCCATGATCACTTATTCCATGTTCCAGGGTTTTATACATTTCGTCCAACTGCTGTTTGTATAGTCCCCATAAATCCACCGCCTTGTCACCCACTTTGTTTATTCCAGCTAAAAAGAAAAACAATATTTACGCACGCCACGCCGATGGGCAAATATTGACGCCCGTTTGAATTTTCAGCTTCGCCAAATATTTCTTTACTTCTCTCGGCTATTTTACTTTGGTTATCTACGAAGCCGTACAATTGTTGGTATTTGCAAGCTTTCGAAGAATTTTATCGTTGAATATAAGTTGTTTTTTCTTTAATTTTTATTTATTTAGTTTAAACTAGTGCTTGACCACAGATCTACGAGTAAAACGAGGTAAAGCTTCTAATAAGTATGAAGAAATTCTTACTTTAAGTCTCTTCTCACATCTTACCATCAAGCTGGGGAACCGGATTTTGTCTCTTTACGATGGATTGGCGTTTGTTTTTTTGTAACTAGTCGACAAATGATTAGGTATTGATGGTAAGTAAATGATCTACTAATAGGGACTATTTGATGTCGCTTACCTCGTTTGGCAAATGTGTATTTATCATTTCCAACGTTCTTATACAAATATCAAAATACGCAGATAAATTAATACAAATATTTATCTAAGATATATTAGAAACAAATATTTAGTGAAGCTCAAATTGGTACCAAGGAAAAAAGCGATGCCTCAATATTGGCGCGGCGCTCCGATAGATCAATCAAATACAACACAAATATTTTATCCATCATCAAATTCTGCCTTCAAAGAATTCATGTTTGAAATCTTTTCGTTTTGCAAATTTACATTTATCATGTTTCAGTTTCGGTGCGATACTTTCTGAATTTGATTGTAACGCCTACAACACGCAGACGCTTGTGTAAGTTTCTAAATGTAACGTTATTCAATATTTGTACGTGTTCCAATATTATTTGTAGGCAAGTGATTGAGAGCTTTAACAAGATGTTTACTTTAAGTTGTAGATAGTTTTACTTTCAAAATGTTAATCATTTCTATTAATATACTTCTCGGAGTTTTCTATAGTTATTTAAAACGACGTTAAATCCCTGCCATTTGAGAATGTCATGGCACGCTAGAACAACTTTTATCCATTCAAAGTGATACTTAATTTCGTTGAAAACAAAATTCTATTCTATAATTTATATTATTCTGCTCGCACTCTCTATAGTCTGTACATTAGCGTCGCAGTGGTTCTGACAGTTCAGAAATTATCACCTGCGAAAACACAATGGCTTACTACAATATTGTACAAGTTCCTTTGAGTGAAGATAATTGGTTAACTTATAAATTGATTCTAAACAGCTTAAATCTACAAGCATTTTGCACATCCATGATAAGGGTACTCATGAATTTAATGATATTACTTTGTAAGATATCGAAGTTTGTATGGATCATGATGACGGTAAACGGAATGAAATAAGAAATAATTTCTCCGTACGCAAACATTTCTCTGTGGACCCAGATACTTTAGAAATGTACCTACATAAAAATAAACATATATAATTATACTATGTAAAAAGGAGCTGTATTCGAGATAATTTTGCATTAATTCACACCGAGTTCTATCCTAAATAGGATTATCAGCCCGCAAACCTTGTTCTTAATTTAGGCCAAATCGACTTTACTTGGTATCCCTAATACAATTGGGAAACTCAATAGGTATATCTCAGCGGGCTAAGTGGAAAAGTTAATTCTTAACTAGTTCACCGTTGAGATGTAAGACGGCGGCGCTAACAGTCGGAATTTATTTCCAGTATTTCTCAATTACCTCGACACAGGTCTGGAATAAAAGGATTGCATGCTTCTCAACGCTGGCTGTTACAATATTGTAGGACATTGCATCGAGGAAAACTTTTCCGTTTGTTTCTTAATAGAAAACAAAGAAGCCAGCGATTATTGTTAGTTTGGATTAGTTTTTTTATTTAACTTTAGATTTTTGTAAAATTTAAAAAATATATGTCATGTAGTTAACACTTATGCACGTCATTTTTTTAATCTACCAGCTTTTCGGAAAGGTGCTTTGTCATGGAGGAGAAGAAAAGCCATAAAGAAACTCCTCGGTAAATAATAATAAGGGCTTGTTTCACAATCTCCAAGTAAAGTCCTGAATAAGCTATTCGCCGGTTAAAGTGACGTTAAAGTGTCATTTTACATACACGAAATGTCAACTTAACCGACGAATAGCTTACTTCGGACTTACTTGAAAATCGTGAAACAAGCCCTAACTCTTTTTATAACTTGACATGTAAGAACGCCTACAGTACGTAATTTAAAAGACTGTATGGACTTACATGGCGTTATGCAGATGGTAATGTGAGAAATAACGGCAGCCAAAACATACATCTGCCAGCCAACAAATATCGAACGAGGTTTCACTTCGTGTAATTTGTGTAGATGGTTTTTGACTTAAAAAATGCATTTTGTCTTAGTGTAGAGTAAGTACACTCTAGGCTCCGTACTTAAGAAACCGAGTAAAGTAATTAAAATCCCCCTCTTTGCATGGCGTTTTCTTCGTATCAAAGGCGTAGTTGAATGCAACATCTTACTGAGATTAATAGTGAGTAATGAGTATCTTTGCGGTGAGTGTCCGCAAGACTTTACCTCCTACCGTCCTGCGGTTTTACTCTCCTCCACTAACAAGGAGTTATGGCTCTGGCTTTTTATAACTTTTTTGTAGAAAACGTTTCATTTTTCATCAGCTTTTTTATCTACTTAACTAATTCGAGCAGCTAGAACAAATAACTCTAGATTGTACATTTACAACGCGCGTAGAATAAATAATAACGAACACTATTTGTAAATGGGAGATACATATTTGAAAAACAATTATCCGGGGTCCATATTTATTAAGGCAGTAGATTCGATAACAATGTACATTTTGTTCTTTAAGTTAAACTTGTAGATAAATATTTGGACAAGCTTTGTCAACTGGTGAATTACCTAATTAAAAATGCTCTGTTTTACTACTCTACAAAACAGATGACCCTTTCAGTGTGATATTCGTTTAATGAGAAGGGATTATCAAATGCTAGCCTCGATATGAGATCCACAGAACGTTACTGAGAAGATACACTAATGATGAGAAAATGAAAGCGACTATCAGTATGATTCAGAATAGCTCAGGAGTCAGGACTGACAGATTAGCCCAAATTAGGGAGAAAACTTATCCCCACTAAACATTGCTCTTTAACTGCTACTGAGATGCCAGCATTAACTCAACTAATCACATCAATATCTTAATAACACTTCGACCAACTTCGTTGATTCTTCAATAAATTAAATTAGCCCCTTCTAAATTGTTCATAAACTCATCTTTTTCCTTAACAACAGACCTTGAGCGTTTTTAATGTGAGTTTTAGATAGCCAATTATGAAAGAAGCTATATTTTATGTCATTAGCTCGCTCCGGGAAGGGGTTGAGTATAATTTACTGGAAAACGAAGACTGTGCTGGCTTAATAGGCATCGATAATGAAGTTAACGGTCGCTCGGTAATTCTGAAAGATGGCGCGGCGCTGCACCACGCTAACACGATAACGTTTCGTTTGGGAACTTTTTATCTAAAATAATGTTAACAAAACAACCGTGTTTGTAGCTAGTTTACGTCGACTCTTAATGAAAATCTATAAGTAGGTTAAGATATAAAGTAAGTTTAACTGTGACGTAAATACCCTTCTTTAATTTAAAAACTTTAGTTCAAAAACTGTGTAGGAGTGAGGCATACAAGTTTTTCTTTTGTAGCTAGCCTAGTTGTTAGCGACCCTGCCTGTTCGATTACCGGCCGGGGCAGATATTTGTGTGACGGATAAATATTTGTACTCGGGTCATGCACTACTGCTTAGTTTCTTTAGTGTTTATAGTTTATCAGAATGCATCGATGTAAGAAACAATATTCTCAGAAGCAGAGTGGTAGGATAATCTCTAAATATGGATAATTAGCTATGTGCTATTGTCAAAAGATTGAAAATGGGACGGACCTGGTGCGTTTTATCTGTAGATAGTTAGCAGAAATACTAGACTGAGACTCGAGACACTGGCTTCAACCCATTAATGGCCCACTACTGGGCATGGGTCTCTCCTCTTGAGGAGGCCTAGAGCATACTCCACCACGCTGCTCCAGTGCGGATTGGTGGAGTGGTTAGTGGCCAACCCGAGTGTCGGAAGTTTTCAAACCGCCCGAGGGCCTCCGACATGGCTTAACGACTGTTATCTTATGATAACAACCGGGACCGACGGCTTTACGTGCCCTCCGAAGCACGGAAACGCTCAAGAAATTTTTGCCACTAGCGGTCACCCATCCAACTACCGACCGCGCCCGCTGTTGCTTAACTTTGTCGATCACATAGGATCGACGCAAGCCGCCGGGCTATGAGCGCTCGAGACACTAATAAAATTTAAATTTTACTAACAAAAAATAACAGACTTCAAAGTTACTCAAAAACTACTTGTCAGATCTCTTTCAAATTTATGTGGGACTACATGACAAGCACCTGCTTTCAATTAAAAAAAAGAATCATCGAAATCGGTTGGCGTGATATTGAGTTATTCATCCATTTGTCGCGCACATTCTTGATACAAATTTAAGACTTATATGTTTTTCTCATAGATGCCATTGTCAGATCTCAGTAAAATCTATGTAGGACCACATGACAGCCACCAGCTTTCGATTAAAATAAGAATCATCAAAATCGATTCGCCCAGTCGAAAGTTCTGAGGTAACACACATAAAAAAAATACAGTCGAATTGAGAACCTCCTCCTTTTTTTGAAGTAGGTTATAAAGCATTCAGATTAAATCAATTCTTATAAATGTTGTGGAAATTAAACCATTAAAACGCTGGCTTCTACCAATAAATTAATGCAGTGTAATGACTGTTCCGTTTATTACATTTTTCATGAACACTTTAATCAAAATTGTTAAGCTGAATCTTTAGTTAATCGTTTCACAGTATCCGATGTGCGATAAAATGTTTTCAGCAGCACCTAATGCTGGCTCTGATTATTTTACCTAACAAGTCAATGAATAAATATATAATTATACTCATATCATCATGTTTGTAATTGGTAGGAACTGAATACATATCCAGATCAAAATTGCATAAAGATATACCCAGGTGATTCTCAAGAAAAAAAAAAAGAAAAAAGTCGCAGAGAAAATTAATTACACAGGCTATAGTTCCGTCATAATCCGTTGCTTATTTTTTGTCCATTTCACTCAACATTCCTTTTCCATTCAAAGATCTAAGTAATAGAGTTTTCTAAACGCTAATAATAATAATAATGCTAACAATGTCAATCGAAATCCAAGATATCATGAAATACTACATTCCATTTATTGTAGTGTGAACTTTATTGAAACAGTTTGTCAAAAACCTAAATTTTATCGTAAATTGAAAACCAAAAAGACATAAGCCTTGCTTATGCCTATGTTCGATAACGCTATTGCTAACGCAGCACTACTTAAAATTAAGTCACTGCAGAACAAAACAATTTCTAAAGTCATTAGGTATTTTACTTACAGTATATCTTAAGAGGAAAAACAGAAAATTCGTAGTTCCAGACGAAATAATTAACATTTCTTAGTAAAGTAATTTTCTCAGTCAATATGTAACTTATTATTTATGAGAAAATTAATACCTAAAACTGGTTTCAACTAGAATTGCTTCCTACATAAAACTCAGTTACGTTCATTAACAAAAGTTCTGACTTTAAAGGTGGTCCATACTGTCCATAGTCAACATAATTTTAAATTATCAACTTAGTTTCCTTTCCAATTTAAGCCATAACTTGGTTACGTTGTAATCAAAAGTTTTTGTCGAAGTCAAAGGTGAATTGGCAAAATTACTTTGACGAAGTTACCTTCACTAACGAAGCTTGAATTGATGTTCTTTTAGATTTTATTTGAGCTCTTCTAGTTGGAGTACTTTAATTTATTTGTAAGTAATTTCCCCGTCTTCATAAAACCTTTTTTTTCAGATGTAGACAAAATATATGAAACTTTCGTCAACTTCTCTTCCCCAATTATACCAGTCAATTACACAAATAAAATTTTCTCTTAAACCATCTTAAAACCCTTTGCAATAATAGTTTCCAATTGTTTCCTTCAATATGGATCCCATTTTGTAGTCAGAACAATTCGTGATAACAATAAAAATAAAAAAAATTGCATGAACATTTTGGCGCGAATAACCAACAATTTTCTTTATTCCCGCGCGAATGCCGAGACTTGTCACAATTGACGTTAACAGAGGGTCTGGCCATCGAGATGTCAGGGTTGGGTCAAAATGGCGGGAAGGGCCACTTGCAACGATTTATTTGCGGTTACACGCACGCAATCTGTCGCGTCTTGATAATACACATAAGAGAGATTCTTCATGACTTCATCTGCATTCTCATTTGCGTATCAGTGATGCTCCCAGGGGGGCAATTCTCATTTCGTAGAGATACATGTCTAACAGAGATATCTCGAAAAAATATGGCCGACCTCTAATAAAACGAGGCCAATCGGCCATGTTTTTTCGACATATCTCTGTTAGACATGTATCTCTACGAAATGAGAATTGGGCTCCTGATTGGTATCTCCGAATCTTCGTCATACAACTTCTATGTTTACTATGTTGCACCTGTATGTTTGTTGGTTGGTTTGTTTGTTTATTGGTTGGTATATTTGTAACTTCTCTTTGGACTTGATTTTAACCCACTTCAATTATATAACTGCAATAGTTGGAGTTTAAATTACAAACTATTACTAATGTTACATTTCAAGAACATCGAGGTAGGTAAAATGATTTTACCTAGATTTACTATTGTATTTGTTAACTTATTTATGATAATAATGTGTATTATACACAAAGAAGCATACTATTAGAATAAAAAACTAGCTTTAATTATCTTACTTCTACATTAAACAAATGAACCAACAATTAGACGTAACACAAATTAACATCAATTAGAGTGTCGGCTGAAGTTACGAACTAGCCAGACCCAACGCACGTACACGCTCAAATTGGTGCCGATAAAATAAAGATTCGTATCTTCCTCGTCCATTTTCATTGATCAGACCCATCTCTAGCAGTCTTATTAGTTTGTACAAACAAAACTTTCACTTTTGGGCCGACAACACACAGATGGGCCATTTAATTACATTTACTTTTGATAGGAGTCATCTAAACCTTCCGTTTTGTCCTAATAACCACCACTGATAGACGGGCCACCTAGCCTGGTCAGTGCTATTCATAAACAATTGCAGTATGAGCATAGAAGGAGAGAGAGAATCAAATAAGTACAAATCGTGGCGTCGACTCCAAATAAAGCATTGGGAAATAAGTATTAAAAGTATTATTTGGTATTATTTGGTGTGTCACGGAAATAAATGTTTTTCTATTCTATTCCATTCTATTGTATTTTATCCTATTCTATCCTATTCTATTCTAGTCTAAACAGAACAGTAAACTCTAAATATAAATAAATAATACCCGATCGGCTAGCTAACAGTCTAGTTTTACTAGAGTAGTCTGCTGTAGAATCAGTCGATTAATTTTATAATTTCCTGTAAATGGAGCGCTTTTCAATCTTCACAAGTTAGCGGTACCAGGCAGCAGTGTAATTACAATAATGGTACCTTGACCTCATAGTTACTATAATAATTATAATAGAAGTTAGGGTACCTATCCAACAATATTTACAAAAATAATAAGGCAGATAAATTAAATAAATTTTATGTAATGAGATATTGCACAAAGAGCGAAACAACAATCCGAATGGAGAGCTCACACGGTACATTTCCCGAAGGAGGCATTTTATTTATTTGCAAATGGAATAGAAAATGGGAACTTATTCTACGGAACTAATTATATTTTTAAATCTGTACTTTCGAGGTTTCCTCTGTTGCTTCATGATTATTTTTGTTGTACAGCCCCTTCGAGTGTAAATATCTCATTATTTTGTATAATTATACCTTTCTTCTTTTTCCGGGATGCTTACGTAATGTACAATACAGGGATAATTACTAGTAATATTGTAAAGCTTTATAAAGACATAAAAGAATGTCTTTTTATGGACGAGCTGACGATCCACCTGATGGCAGCATGGCTATCATCGCCCATGGACACCATGCGTCACCGATGCGTTGCCGGCCAAGAAAGAGTGAAGAAAATGAAAGAAAGAACTGGCTCTCAAGCCCCTACCAAGAGTGTGGTAGCTAGACAAGTAGGCTTCATAGATACAATTTATTTACAATTACAATCTGTTCAATATAAATAAACAAGTGGCCGACTATTCAGGTATGACTGTTTCGGAGAAACACCAGTAGTAATAATGCTATTTATGAACAATAAAATTCAATTGGTATTACCAATATAATCAATATAATTTATTATTATTATCATCATCAAAGCAATCTAAGTAGGTACTCCGTGAGATTCCAATGTGAGTCCTCTCTCGCTTTATAGATCACAATTTCCTCGCTCGCTGGCTGTGATAGCATGCGCTCCCTGTTATTTCCTGCCAGGAATTATTAATTATTATGCTTCTAGTACTTACATCAATAATTGTTCAATCTCAAAACTTACTAGATTTCAACACGGTATTCACCTCATCATAAATTGCTCATAAGCAGAAATCCTGCGTATTTCACGGCCCAGTTCAAATTGGTAAAGGTTAGTTCCCAGCCTAAGTAACATGGCAAAGTAGATGTGCCATCCTATCCTTAAATATCACAAGAAAACCCTAGAGAAGGTACCCACATGTTAAGTCGAAGGCATAGCTAATACCAAAATATTTAGAACTTTCGAGCTATTAAAATTGTTTCCCCAACTTTGCGTCACTGAATATGGAGCGACGCATTGTTTACCGAAAAGTTCATATTGAATTGAGGTGATGGCCCAAATAAGTTCGCCAATTAAGTATATTGTGCGTGGATGAACACTGCGAAAGTTGATGAAAATTGTGAAACTCCTGAAAGGATTGCTGAATATTCTGTGTAACCTAATTCAGTTTCGTTGACAGATTTGGGGTAAGACGAGCGAGAATGATTGCTAGTCTAGGTCAGAAATATTTTAGAAACATCTATGCCTTCCCTTGACCCTATTGTGTATTCTATTATGGTATTATACTTATAATTGGTATTACCTATAGTCTATTTATAGGGTAGTCTTAGCTAATAAAAAAACTACGTTGATTATGTATTTAGCTATTTTTCTGTATTTTTCTCAAAATTCTAGCCTCAGTAGTTACAGAGATAAGGGGGGATGATCAATTTTTGTCTTCAATTTTAGTTCTTTCTTGAATAATTTTAAAAGTATCCATTGTAGAACTATAACAAAAATATATTTGAGATCCTTATTAATTCCTTATTTATTCTTTATTGAACCTTACACAAGTAATGGAACAAAAGGCGGACTTAATGCTAAAAGCATTCTCTGTATTATATTAATACTAGCTACGTTATTATGAATCCACTATACGGATTCAAAATCAATTACGCTTAGGTATATAATCTTAGCGGGCTTAACGGTAAGATTTAATGAAAACATGAGAATTATCAACATATTGTACTTTACCTACGATCCCTATAAAGTCTTCTCGAAAATAACTCATTTGTTAGGCCCTATTAGGATTAGGAACTACTGTCTACGCTATTTGCAGTATTTGAATGCAAATATCTCAGGTAAATTATGAATTCAAATTAAAAACTCTCCATAATACGTAATTTCGAAAATCGCTTCTCGCTCAATTTGCTTTATAAAAAGTAATTCCTTAGACGGCATTTCAATTACATGGCTTTCTGAATAAATATTTGCAATGCAATACCCGTTTCAAGGATTATGAAAAACTAAACACTTACGAGTTACGCCCCAACTCAGAGTAACGGTTACTTAAATTACTCCTTAGTACAGAATCACAAACATTCACTCATGGGAATAAAAATAAGAAAAATTACGTTTGTTCGTAAACTTGTCGATTTTGTAAAATTAATGTTTCCTTTTTAGTCTGAAATAATAGAACAATTTTTTTTAATGACTCTGGAAAACGAAAACCACTACTTAAGGTAGTAACACAAGAACATCTTTGTTGTTGTTGTGTTATTATTAATTTTTAATATTTTTTTTAAGATTAACGGTCTTAAGGCCTCATTCATAAAAGCTTATTAGCCTATTTTAATAACTGCACTGTCACTGTGCAAGTCAGAGAGAGACTAAACACTCTACAAGCCTTCTTTATCTCTGTTTGTTTCTTCTTTCTTTCAAATTAGGCAAGTTTACCCAACTTTAGCAGTTCTAGCGCTATAGGGGCTCTATCGTCTCTAAAAGTAAATAAAGTTATCTCTTTTTTTCTTGCGGTGCGTATTATCTGCTGATCCAGTTATGGACCAATTTATTTTAAAATCGACCCAAAAGCGCCAGCAGCGCCATTCTAATGGAATCACCTGCTGTTATTGACCGGCACTTTAGAGTCTACGATGCTTTGTCGTGTCGCTTATCCAAAGAATAGTTTTAAAGCTAGAGGACTGGAGTTTAAAAAGCGAAGGAATGGTTTGCCGCGCTTTTATAGAAAATGAAGAGAATATCGCGAGACGCGATTTCGACGAATAATAATTTTGGCAGGAATAGCTAAGTCAATTTATGCATTCATAGAGTTATCACACGCACGTTAATTTTTAAAATCTACTACCATTTTCGGATAGCCGCTTTGTCATGGTTAATTATTTTTATGGATAGCTGGCACTAAGCTGATGATCTACATGATAGTCAGTGGTTATCATCGCCCATTGACATCAACGACAACAAAGAGAGAAGAAAAAGAAAGAAAGAACTCTCACACAAGCCCCCAGTCGGAACACTGACGATCCACCTGACGGTAAGTGACCCAGCAGCGTGGGATTGGGGATAATATTCAAAGCCGCCTCAATACGGCTCATGTGTTAGGCTATCTATATTTTTACAAAAGTTATAAGCCGCCAGTAAAATCGTAGGGTATAAATACGTCGAGACGAGACAAGAGCGCGCGGTGACGTCCGTGCAATGCGAAATTGATATTGCGGTCAGGACAGCAATCGTGCGCTAGTTATCCGCCTTCGCTCGGAATTTCTGATTTACCTGACAGAGAAGGCAATTACGGAATACCACTCGGTATCCTTCGGCGATGTAAACGTAAGCCTGGTCTCTCGGGAGGGCCCCCACTCCTGCAATTACTTGCGGGTGGTATGGACGCACACAAATGAGAGTCGGACACAAGAACAAACATAAAACAGTGAAACCAACTTATCTGTGAATTGAAGGGAGGCGCTGTCGGACGCACTGGACCAATCATTGGACACAATTCGAGAGGTAGTAACTGACAGATGAATGACTACAAAGTACTTAGGAATGACTTTTTAACATGGCGGCATTAGTTTCAATTTTCCCCACTAGACAGATAAGAAAGGTCACTCACTAGCACTACCTATGTACATTATTTTTTATGACAGAGTGATTTATTTATATTACCTAAATTATTTATTACAGTTTATTCTGACACACACATTTTTTATTTATTCAGTTTATTGGCTAATTATATAAAAATATAAAGTACCTAGCAAACCTTGATTCTTACTCGGACCATTGCGGAATACGGACGGTTTGAAGTTTCCAAGCATTCCACTCTCGCTGCGTCGAGCATCGTACGCGTTCTTGTAGGAACCGTAACAACTTTATGCAGAAATGAAACAACTTTATGTAGGCAGTTCCTGAGGATTCGTTCCAACTGAATTTACATTTATATTGCGAGATTGTGGAGGTATTTCGCTTCAGTCAGATTAAACTTATATTTCAAGTTTGTTACATACGTAATTGAATCGCTCAATGTTGGTAAAATAAGCTTCAGTCAATGTTAATCAGAATTAGGGTCGCTGTGTTCCTATTTTTGAGTTATTATTTATATTTGACGACCCGTGTGGCGTAATGGTTACCATGCCGGATCACCGCGCCAAGGGTCCTGGGTTCTCAGTCTGGGTGTGAATGTCCTTGTCTAGTGTGTTGTCCATGGCGCCCACGACACAGGGAATCCTAGTGAGGGGCTATGAGTGTGAAGCGTGATTTTTCTATTTAAACTATTATGTAGGTTAAACTCCCCTGAAGACTTTGTATTGGCTTCAACCCATAGCCTACTACTGAGCACGAGTCTCTCATCTCATGTTGTGAGTATACAGAAAGCTTTACATAGAAAAGATGAGTTTTGGGTTGATTTACATTAAATTAATAACAAGTTGCTGGTAGTTCGAAAAATAAAATATTATTTACTGAATGCTAAAGCGATAAGTGCATCAACAACTAGAACATGTACAACATAGAACAAGTACCAGGGACGGACTCAACAATGGAGAAATACCTATGTGTGTATTTCCGTCCGACCACAGCACCACGGCCCTCCACTATGAGGCGTGTTTCCTCTGGACTGAGTGGGTACTCCATATCCTCCTGAAGCTCATTGTTAGTCCGCAGGAATATCATTAAACTTTCATAATTTCAAAATCTCAAACAATACAAAACAACGACATCTTGTGAATGCTGTTCGTACTATAATGAAGTTACTTAAAAATGTTGCAAGGTTTTTATTACTAATAACTTAAAACTTCTTGAATCTTTGCTATTATAACATTATTTTCAATATTACAAATATTTTTATTGAAAGAAATATTCTATTTGTTAAAATTATTTGATCACAGTGACTAAATATTTTTGAACGAATCTTATCAATATCAAATAAGTAGAGTAGACTGTCAAGTGTCAATCAATGTCATTTTAATGTCATCTCATCAATGTCACAGTGTTGCCAATGCTACGGCAATTACCGTGTTCTACGGCTTTCAGGCCAAAAAATCACAAAATCTACGGGCTATGGCTGGAACCCTAATTGCCGTAGCAAATTCTACGGCTTTTCGCAAATTCCACGATCGTTTTTTATTTATTGTTTTGCAAACATTTAACGAATGTTAAAACCCTTAAAACAGTGCCACTTGGCTAATGTTGATGTTAATGTAGGCTAATGAAAAGTATTCTTCGTTTTGTGGGCATCAAATTCACTGCCGATGACCTTTTTTTTAGTTCTAGCACTGAACCGATGGTATTATATTGGCGTAATTGGTTAGCTACGGCCCACACTTGATCCTTTCCCATATAAACACGACTTTTTTATCTAATGTACACGGCCTTCCCAAATTTTTCATTGGCAACACTGCAATGTCATAACACAACACAACACTCAACTCAACCAGTAGTTTAGTTTCATTTGAAAATAACAACATAATTAATTTCCTTAATAAAACATGTTTGAATGAATGTAGAAATCATTCAAAATATGGAGCATAAGGAGTACAAGTGTGTGAATTGTGGCGAGGCGGCGGCAGCGCTCTACAGAACTTACGGCCCGTCTGTTTTGAAACTCACAAAATGTGTAAGATGATAAAGATAATGTAAATTGCACGTTTAATTCCTCACGTATTTATTATATTTTATCTCCTTAAGTATCTTTACTTTATTAGGTTTATAATAATTCACCTTTGACTTGTATGCACAATAATACAATTTTTTTTTTAATAATACTTTATGCCTTTCAGGAAAACTGTAAAGGTACCGTTGACAAATACATTGAATATGATCCAGTGATAGTAATAATTGATTTAATATTGATATCAAAAGAAGCCCAGCGACACATTATTTATAACACAAAGTTTCAGGTAATTAATACATGGTTTGCTAATTTACTGTTCTTTGACAATTGTCATGCTGTCTTCTCCCTTAATATTTAACAAGATTTATAGTTAAGTTACCTGTCTGATAAGTACCCATCTTATTTCAGTGTACATATTTTTTACCTATAATATTTTTTACAAAACAATAATGGAGTGGGATAGGCATTAAAAAGCATAATATCCTTCTTTCTTCAGTTTCCTTCGTAGCCAACAACCTTATTTATGATGCCTTTGGTGTTACAGATTTCAATAGTACTCACCATTTACTATTCGATTCCCATGTAAATAAAAAAAGAAAAAGAAAAACATGAAAAAAATAATTTGTGTTTTCTCTTTTCAGTCGTACTGGAAGCTGGTAATAATTCTGATAATGCTGGAGACATATGGAGTGTGGCGCAATGATAGTCTGTTCAACATAGTCATCAACACAGTGTGTGACATACAGACCAACAGCACTCTCAATACTACACATTTGTAAGGACTTCAGTAACTATTTATTAGTAATAATTTTTAACCGACTTCAAAAAAGGAGGAGGTTCTCAATTCGACTGTTTTTTTTTATGTTTGTTACCTCAGAACTTTGGACTGGGCGAACCGATTTTGATGATTCTTTTTTTAATCGAAAGCTGGTGGCTGTCATGTGGTCCCACATAAATTTGAAGGAGATCTGACAACTATGTAGTTTTTGAGACTTTGAAGTCGGTTATTTTTTGTTAGTAAAATTTAGATTATTTATTATTCATAATAATATGTGTGTACAAAGCATGTTTGATTTGCCACAAATTTTTGGTGACTCAGTAGTCACCTGATTTATTTATTTATTTAAACTTTATTATACCTAATACAGTTGGTATAAAAGGCGAGCTTAATGCTAAGAGCATTCTCTACCAGCCAACCTTTGGGCAAAGCAGAAAACAGTGATTAAAAGATATCACTGTCACCTATGGCGCCAAGGCTGTTGGCCAAGAAATAAGAAATATTTTCTACCATACTGCTTCAGTAGGTGTTAGAGGTCAATCATTACCCCCTGATTGTTGAACAACATTGCTCAACTTGGGCAAACATTTAAAATTAACAGCCAAAGACCTATCACCGTATCAACAGATCTTAAAATTAAAGAGTTAGAGCCTTATCTTCAGGTATCTCACCACAATAAAGAATTTGTACTTGAAGTTATTCTTCCAGAAATCTATCGTACAAATTTGATTTGCCCGAGCCATGGAGAAGCGACTGCGAGGGCTGGGCGCAGGAGGACAGAGAAGTAGCGGACCTATTTATATGGGAGAAAGACTTCTACATACAATTTATGTCAATATTTGCTGGTATGTTTACCATTTTAAACCCTCACTCACATAGACATAGTTTCTACCTACCTAGATAGATAGTAGATATACCTACAATGATAAAATATATTCTATTTCCATTTTTGAATTTTTTTTTCTCTTTGGAATAAATAATTATTTTGCTTCCAAGTATCCGCTTTGGTAGTGTGGTTGTCTACCATGAATAACATAAGTACCATTATGTCTTCATTGGAATGACAGAATACCATGTTTGTACAATGACTTTTTAACTTACCTCGTCTGTTAGGTAGATCCATAATGATAACAGAAAAACATAATGATAGTTTGTATTAAATTACTAAACTTAATGTATTATAAATTTCAGGGACAGTGATGTTTGTGGCAACTATCCACATATTGATGAGAGTTCTGAAGATATTCACAGCACAGAATGAAGGTATGAAATTATGAATGATTCATAATATTCCAGAAACAGAAAATGTTTTTTTGTTGTTGATTGAACTTAAAAAACACAGTGCTTTTATGGATAATTGGGTAATGATACCCATTTATCATTAACTGACTAGTCTGCTACTTATGGCAATATGATGTATATAGCATTAAGCATTTAACTAAATTTTAATTATTACTTGTCTACTTAATTACTAAATGTTAACTACTAAATTGTCCGTTTAAACGTATTAACTTACTTAAAATTTAGTTATTTACTTAACTACTTAGTACGTCTAAACCGAACGTTACGCGCTTAAATGTTAGAACACAAGCTTATCTACGTGGTGTCTACCGTATCCCCAGTATCATTACCGCGGGTACTGAAGATGTTCGCGCTGTCGCACGTGAGCTCGTTGTTCGCGCTGCCCGCGCTGGTGTGGGGCGCCGCCGCCCCCATGCCGCCCCCCACGCGCGCCACTCACTATTTACTCGTGCAGCTGTATAGCTTCGTCGTGTTCTATAACGCGTTTACAGGTTGGTAACACTGATTGTTTTGTCCCTGCTCCGTCTATGTAAGGGACAGTTGTCGCTTGGTTGTATCGGGGAGGAGGAAGGGGAGGGGGAGATAGTATCGATAGTTTATCTGTGACGATGAATGAATTGACCATTCGAATACATATTATGAGAGCAATAGTCGATTCATTCGATTGTTTTTTTTACAACTATCGCCCATCGTTACTCCATCCAAATTGATACTATAGCTCCAACCCACTAAAGACCTAGTACTGAGTACGGGGCTCTTATCTTGAGGAGACCTAGAGCATACTCCATCACGTTGCTTCAGTGCGGATTGGTGAAGGGGTTAGTGGCCAACCCAAATGTCGGAGTTTTCATTCCGTCCGAAGGATTCCGATTTCCGACATGGCTTAACGACTTGTACCTTAAAAAATAAGAACCGGGACCCGTGCCCACTGAAGGACGGAATCGTTCAGGAATTATTGGGCAAAAGATAAGGTATTACCTACCATAGTACCTGTTACCATGTACTATGTAGGCTTCTTATTACAGTCTACCTGCAAAATGTAATGAAAATCCTTTCAGTAGTTATTACGTGAAAGAACAAACAACCGCTATACAAAATTTCATAATATTTATAATATTAGTAGGATTCCATTCATCCTTATCCCATATCAACATACCATACAGCGCACGTATCTTGGCGAGTCTGAACTTCGCGCAAAAGTCTGCGCAGTAACACAATTCGGCAATGCTCGGTACGCGGCGTATTATGTCACAGTCGCACGTTAGCATGTTCGTGTCGCTATCTCTGTCTTACATGCGCTAAAGTTCGCAGTCTATGTTCAAACGCGCCAAGATACGTCGGCCGTACATACATAAGGAACTTGTTACATACATAATGAACGGGTTATATTTCCAGTGTTGTACGAGTGTCCAAAACTGGTTAGTCTGTTGGTGATGTTGGCCAGCCACTGCGTCAAGTACCAGGCGACGTTCACCGCCACGCCGCTCATCAGACGACTTCTGTATTCCTAGTCACTAGATAGCAGGGGCGTAGAGACCGCCGTATCAATTTTAAAAAAAGCTCACCAGCGGCCTACGACTGCTACAGTTAGTACTCCTTTTATATTTGACAGCTGACGTTGAGGGGACCCCACACCAAATATTGTTATGGGGCCTTATTAGGTTATTACTTATTGTATTGGACGTTGGAGAACCAAACTGCAGGTTTCTTGAAATGAAATTAAATGAAAAACATTTTATAGCACTTCAAAAAAGTACAATAGACGGGCTTGATGCTAACACAGCATTTTCTTCTAACCGACCAACGTCGATGAAGAAACATGAGGGATAGTGCTAGGTACAGTCGGCCGCAGAAGTAGCTTAACATTATAGTACTTTGTAATAGTAACTGTTTCGACGGTTTCCTAACAACATCTATGACAAATTCAAGAAATGTAATGTGACAAGGTACTAAAATGTTAAGCTACTTCTGCGGCCGACTGTACTACTGTATTGAAATGGTCTTCGTCCTAGAGAGATGTGAACTTTGGACATTATGGGGAAAACGAAGGATTCCTCAGTGTACTCTTGGTTATTGAAACCGCTGGACTGCTTTTTTTTAAGTGAGCACCATTATTAAGTCACCTGTTTGAATGGGGATTACTGTTACATTTTTGTAAACAATAAATTGTTGCAAATTCAAAAACATTTGAAACTTGTACAAAGCAATAAAAAGTTTATGATATCACAGAGTATTTATTTGAAAAATATATAATTTCAATATCCACTTTTACATTTGGTTGCCTTACATTAAATATTCTACATATTTATATCGACATTATGGAAAACATGAAATACAATATTCTCTATGCAATATTCTTAATGCAATTTAACAGAGATACTAATTATAAACAAACTCGAGCAAGAACAAACACAGTCCGTTTTCTATTGTATGTAATTTATTGTAATTATTAATTTGCATAATGAGATTTTCTTGTTGAAAAAATACCATGTGAGACAGAAAATCGGTCCAGCTGTACCACATAAGTACCACAATTCTAGCCGACTCGGAAGACACTATTTGGAAAATGTGTTGATGGTTTAAATTCAGATTAAGACTATCTATATCTATATCTTCTTCTATATATATAAAATTGAAAAGCGACACACCGCTGATTAAACAAAAAATCTCAGAAACTGCCGAACCGATTAAGATGAAATTTGGCAGGGAGATAGTTTATGCTAAGGAGACGTCCACTAAGAACGGATTTTTGGAAATTCATCCCCTAAGGGGTACAAATAAGGGTTAGAAGACGCTTTCATACAAACCAACTTTCTTAGTTTTAGATTTATAAATTTGAAAATTTTTATGTAGGTTTATAGTAATAAACAAAAGTTAACTTTAATATATTTTTTTGGAAAATCATCCCTTAAAGGGTTAATTTACTGAATTGAACTTAGTAGGCAAATTCGTCATTTTTGAAGTTAAAAACATGAAAATTTACATAGTAGCTCCAGATTAGAAACAAAATTTGTAAGTATTATGTTTTTTTGGAAAATCATCCCCTAAAGGGTTAATTAAGAGTGCGAAAGTTAGTATGGCAACTTCGTCAGTTTTGAAGTACGAAGGGCGAAAATTTGTACATAAGCTTATAGTTAGACACAAAAAATAACTGTATCACTGTTTTCTCGAAATTCATCCCCTAAAAATAGGGGTTGGTAGTCAACTACATACAAATCAACTTCGCCAATTTTAGAGTTATAAATATGAATTTTTTTATGTAAGTTTATAGTAATAAACAAAAGTTAACTTTAACATTTTTTTTCGGAAAATCATCCCTTAAAGGGTTAATTTAGTGGATTTAATTTAGTATGCAACTTCGTCATTTTTAAAGTAAGAAGGGTGAAATTTTGTATACAAGCTTATAGTTAGGCACAAAAAATAACTGTATCACTGTTTTCTCGAAATTCATCCCCTAAAAATAGGGGTTGGAAGCCACTTACGTATAAATCAACTTCGTCAGTTTTAGAGTTATAAAATATATTATTTTTTTTATGTAAGTTTATAGTAATAAACAAAAGTTAACTTAGATATTTTTTTCGGAAAATCATCCCTTAAAGAGTTAATTTAGGGGAATGAACTAAGTAAGCAACTTCGTCATTTTTTAAGTTAAAAATGGACAGGGAGCAGGAGAGGGAGAAGGAGCGGAAGAGGGAGATAGAGAGGGACAGGAAGCGGGACAGAAATCGGGAGAGGGTGCGGGTGCGGGCGGGAGAGGGACTGGGAGCGATAGAGGAAGAGGGCAAGGGGAGAGAGGGAGATGGAGAGGGAGAGGGAGAGGGAAAAGAAAAAAAATGTTAATGTTGTTTCACTCCCGGAGGAATGATCTGTGATTGTATCGTAAGTTTCAGTATGTAAATTCCTAAATATAAGTACTTCAATATAAATGAACCTGTTTTTAAATTTTCTTTTGTAAGGGATATTAAATAATATGATAAGCATAATTTCCGCGTGCGAAGCTGCGGGCAACAGCTAGTTATTTATAAATTTTGATTTAATTTTATCAATGTCTATGTCGTTATGTGAACATTAAAACTATATAATATTGATTCAAAACATATTTACAGTCAAAGGCCCATTAATAATAACGCTTCACACTCATAGCCCCACACTAGGATTCCCTGTGTCGTGGGTGCCATGGACAACACACAACATAGACAAGGACATTCACACCCAGACCGAGAACAGAAATTCAAACTCATCATTCAAATTTCCGCCTCGCTGGGAATCGAACCCAGGACCCTCGGTGTGGCGATCCGGCATGGTAACCATTGCGCCACACGGCATTATCTGAAACCTGCAAATATTTTCCAGTCACCAAAGCACTACAGGTCTAGCAGAGTTTATGTCACTTTGAAGTCCCATTTTAGACAAGAGTTCTATATTACAAATTGCTACTGGATCTAGTTCAATTCTCCATCACTAAAAGTTATACAAAAAGCAAACTTAGGGCAGATTCGACCGAATATCTTGTTAATCAGAAATATAATGATAATGAATGATGAATGAATACATAATTTACATGAAATTATGTAAACTCAAAAATAATTAATATTAAATGCTGCAGACTTAATGTGCAATCAATTTAGAGCCAGCTACAGATGTCTATACATCAATACTAATAAAATGCAAATAAATAATCCTCGAAAAAAATGTATAAGTAATTCCTCTATTATTACTATGATAGTATTACTATCATAGTCAAATTAATTTATAGTATATAATATAAGTGAATTAGGCATGATTAAAAGCCTAGCGTCGGATCAAAATAATAATAATAAAGTAATAAATAATGCAGTAGATTACTATAAAAGTAATTCAAAATCCAGTAAAATAACCTGCCTATATAATTATTATATGTTACTTCTGTTTATTTCTAATAATTATGTGCTGAATAATGACTAAGAAACAGATTATTGAAAATTGCTGATATTATGTTTTTCAATTTTGGATACTCATTGACTTACTGAGTGAGGCACAGGTTAATTTTAGTGATATCTGGTAACTTTCGTAACACAATCATACACATATACCATAATCTAAATAATATAATATCGATTTACATTTTTATAATAATTTTAACAAACAAGTTTTGAATCTGTATTTGTATTATTTGAAATAGAAACATTTATATATGTACCTGTAACTACAAGTAATGCATACTAACAAATTTCGAAGTACATTCCGGACTATAGTAATTACTACACAGTTAGATATTTACATAGATAACCAAATATATCAATATTATAACGAAACTGTAGTGAAGTTTATACATACACTTAAAGATTAAATTTAACTATGAATTTTCACATAAACTGGTAAATAAATGTTACATAAAGTTATTTAATAATTTACAATTAATAATAATGTCATGTTAATTGTTTACACTAGAGTTATTTTGTTACACAAGCTACAATAAAAGGAACCAAACTCATTTTGATAATAATAACGCTTCAGTCTTTGGTGAGATTGAGCATAAGAAACAAACGTAACCTATTTGAAATAGTTGTTAGATAATTTATTTAAATTGTATTTTCTGAGTTGTCTACTATTTTGCCAAAGAATTTTTTTTTTATATCTTATAAGTTTATATTTATGCTTGACTACTATCCCACCTAATATCGAGGTTTGAACATAAGTTAGTATAATAATATTATAATAGTTTAACTTATGTTGGTAACGTTTTCAGAACCAATTTATTTTAGATGTTATTGAAAGAATAAGCGTTTCAGCTTTCAGTTTATGTGAACAAAGTATTTGCCCCGCTTGAAGCTGTACAGTTCCAGAACTAACAGCAACTGACCAACCAAAAAAAAATTTGATCACATTCTAAAATTAATGTTCCTTAGAGGGAGCTTCTAATAATATTTTTCATAACAAAATATACAGTAGTACATATTATAATGTCTTTTGTGCGACTATTTACGATTTTTACATAACTTTCGAGACTTCTAGAAATGTTTAAAATTACATGTCATTGGCAAGACATGTCTTAGGTACAATAATCATGAATAAAAAGTTTGAATTGTTCATAGAAATTTTTAGAAATCCAGGGAATTGGACATTATAACCACTTAATAATACAGTATTAATTTTTATTTTGTTGTATAAGACCTTTAAGAATATCCATATACTTTTTTGTCTAGTTTCAACTTGCAATGTTATATTGTACTGAATGTTACAGAAAATGTAAAAACAATCAAATTGGTTTCAAATTTACACTGAGAAATTATTAAATTACCATTATAACATCACATACCTAATTAACTTAATATACTTCTAAAGAGCTTATATAATATGCCATCTTTCCATCACCTGTATGTCACAAAACTGATTAAATAGGTACCTAGGTATTTACAGAGTATGAGAGAGTACGTATAAACCTGAATAACAAAGAACCCTAATTTCAAAAATGATCTTCGAAGAATCATAATATTTTTGAAAAAAGTTTTCAATGATACCCCACACTATAGGATACGCGAATAAAAAAATCATGCTCACTTTACCTGTAGGGGAGGTACCCTGAAATAAGATGTTTTTAACATACTGTACTCGTTAACATACTGTGTAGGCAAACTCAATTCATTACAATTTAACAGATCAACCTCATTTTACACAAAATATGACTACGTAATATTTTATCTTAAATGAGAATTAGAAACACCTACATATAGTATAACATATGCAAGTCAACATTGCAGTATATGATAGACACATTTGTTACAACAGATAATATGTTGCTCTAACATCCTATTGCCAGGTGTTACATGTTTGTATTAAACATAAAGTAAGATAAACAACTTATTACAATGGACATTTTACAACGCTAACATGTAGGCAAGTCATATCAGAAAATTGTAGGCAAGATTTAAAAAATAAGATCAGTAATTTAGGTACTTAATCCAGGCAAACATTGACAACTCAAAAGACAACAGATTCCAGGAGTGGTTATTTTGATTATGCTGTTTGGTCATAATATATTAATCCCTCCAATCATACATTGCTACGTATTAATATTGATTAAAATTTAATTTAATTTAAAAATTGTGTTAAAAATATTATGACCAACAAGCAAATTATCTTATTATGCTACCAAGTTATTCTAAGTTAAATCCTCCACTGTAGTTTTAAAACAGGATTCCTTGTAAGAATAATGTAGATAGTTTTTTTTCTAGCATAGTTTCCTTAGATTACATAAAAAGCAAAGCAACAACCCATAATTGTCCCACTGCTGGGCTCGGGGTCTCCTCTCAGAATGTGAGGGTTAGGCCATAGTCTACCACGCTGGCCAAGTGCAGATTGGTAGACTTCACAAACCTTCGAGAACTTTTATGAAGAACTCTCCGGTGTGCAGGTTTCCTCACGATGTTTTCCTTCACCGAAGCAAGTGATAATTAACTTCTAATACGCACGTAATATTTGAAAATTAGAGGTGCGTGCCAGGATTTGAACTCGGGCCCCTTCGTTCGGGAGACCAACATTCTACCACTAGGCTATCACTGCTACTACGATTACATAACAACTATTACGATTGGATTACGATTACATAACTGCGATTACATAACATTTCTGACTATTTCTAAGTATCCACCACAGGGTGGCTACAGAAATAAGCATTTGTTCTAAATAATATAATTTCTATATTACCAAGTTTTAGACTTGAAATCCCTTATCACCCAATAATTGTAGACAATAAATGGAGTAAATTGACTGATTACAAAACAAACAGTGGGAACAATAAATATTTTTTGTGTCCTTAACTCTTACCAAATAAATCAATATATATTATTAAGATAGATAATTTCGTTGACAAAGGGTATCACAGTTGTCACAAATCTGATTGTTACCATAGTTAACAATAGATCTATGGAGGAAGGAAATGGTAAATAATATTAAACAAAGGAGTAAATTATATCAATTAAAAAGCATAACTTCTTTACTTTAGTATGGCCGGTGCAAAGTGTTAAAGGAAATCTGAATCTAAAGAGAATGTACAGGCCTTCACTAAATGCGCTCACCATCTTAGCCTTCTTCTTTGCTTACCATCAGATATATGTGGTCAAGCATTAACTTATACTAAGCAGATGTTCCCTTTTATCATTATTACCCAATAGGCATTTTCGACTACAGTAAATTCAACATCAATTACTGTGTTCTTTTTACTAGTATTGTATTATATTTGTAAAAAAATTACTACTTTACTTATATAGAAGATGTTTAATAAACGTTTTTCTTTACAGTAATTGCAGTAACAATTTGTAAGAATAAAACATTACATTATGTCTTATTGATTTGATTATTATGTTGTTAAGATATTTCCAATTAAGTATAAGTATTTATATGAAACCAAATTTTATTACTTTACAATATTAAATATAAGGTTTAAGGTAAATATAAAATACTCAAAAAGCTACCAAAAACATCTTTAAAAAATATGTCTTTAAACAAAGTCTTTACAACAATAGACCTGGCAATTGGATTGTCAAACAACACTAACAATTGTTATTATTACCTAATAATAAATTACTCATGTAAATACCTAACAGTGCGGCAACTATAGACTGAGCGGAGGATCGTCGTGGCCAATCATTACATCTTCATACATGATGTCATTGTTCCTCCTCGAGTTAAACCTCTGTCGGATGTATTCCATTAATTTGTATTTCCTTACGACCAGCACAAGGCCACAGGTAATAAGAGCTATGGTAAAGATGGAGACGACCGCCGCCGTGGTGTCGTGGTGAGACGGGACACTGGGTGTCTCCTGCGTACACTTATCACCTACTCTGGTGAACCCATCCAGACAAACACATTCTAAAGTAGATTGAATGCATATCTGATTATCAGGACACGCTTCCAGAGCCGTCACGTTGCAGGACAGGATGTGCTCTGTTAAAAAGAATAAAGCTCTACAACAAGTTCGAAATAAATTGATTCAATTAAATAATTGCCTTCTTACCCGAGAAAGTGCACTGCACGATGCCTAGTATTATCGCCGCAAATATGTCTATTTTCACATTCATGGTTGTTTTGGCACGCGCCTTCTAGAATCACATTACAAATGTAACGACACACTTTTTGCTTGATTCGCAAATGATATTTTTTCGTTTAGAATGGAAAGGATTCGGTCGCGCAAACAAGGCAAACCAAAACAGAAACCCTATGCCATTCTGTCAGAAGACTCAGAAATGTCAAATAGACAAACACGTCACGTCAGATTTGATAGTCGTCAGAGAACATCGATTGGTCGAAACTGACACAGATAAAAAATATTACCTGCTTTGATTTCGGTTGTCATCTTGCGTTTCGTTTTTGTATTTTCATAAAAAAATTGTATGTATATAGCATTATTAAAGGCATAAAAATAAAATCATGAGATAAAATTTAACAAAAAAAAAATTAGCGATTTTATAAACAGCATGCGCATTATAAATTATCTTTTGAGTCAAGAAGTCAAGATGCTCTGCGTTACATGGTTAAAATAATAAAATATCAACTTATCACACTGCACGGGAACGTTGCGTACTCGGGACCGGAGGCGGTTTTTATTCATAATAATAATATATTATAGTACCAAAATAAATAGTTTATAGGACTACACGCGAGAGTGTGGAGAGTAGACGGTTCCTAACCGTGTGTACCCTGACAGTAACGAACAACTAGGTACCTATTTGAACTATTTTTATTTGCATTAGCACTACCTACATACATATAACAACCAGGCACTATAAAAATTAGCAGTGATAACCTAGCAGTTTGACTTTGAAAATTGGTCTCCCAAACGCAGAGGCCCGAGTTCGAATCCTGACACACACCTCTAATTTTGAAAAAATATTAGGTCTATGTTTAGCCTACAATGCTGAGCCCTCCGCACCGCCTCCACACTGCACTGGCCCGCCTCTGTTTTATCTTTACAATTCACAAACGATGTTTTCACAATTTTTTCCTAAATTCCTCCTTGATTTTGAAAAAATCTGAATAACTTTTAAAAAAGAGCCCTCACTCCACACGCACACGCCTCTGTTCTGCTCCCTTAAAATGTGTAATCAACTTGAATGTGTGCCTACACTCAGCGGGACCCCCTATCCTAAAACGATATGAGTATGTCCAGGATTTAGTTCCAAATTAGTTCTATCAAATGCAGTCAAAATTAGATTTTGTTCCGTCAAAATGAACGGAGGGCGTTGGTTTTAAATCAACCTCCAGCCAGCGGGACCCTTTTCATTTATAGGTTACAGAAACTTGAAATGGGTGTCAAACTTTAGTTCTACTTCCATTTATACGATCTAAGTGAAAACGATGTACTAGCGTAAATAATTTCAAAAATAACAAGGTTCAAAAGAACCTCCAGCCAGCGGGACACTTTTTCTATGATGCTATAGGAATTTTGTTTAGTTACACTCGATTAACGGTTTTAAACGCTTCTATTTTATCTTATCTGTAGCTCGTACAGCTGTCCTATAAAGTTGTTTACACAGTGCATGCAGTGACGGATTAAGACTACTTGATGCCCTAAGCAATCAACGCCTGTGGGCCCCCTATCCGTATGTCAACGTGGTTTTATAAGCTTTTTTGTGCTTCTTCTGGTGCCCCCCCAGATGTGATGCCCTAGGCAATTGCTTAATTTGATTAAGGGTTATTCCGTCACTTATGCGAAAAAATTGAAATGGAAGTGGGCCGGCCATGTTGCCCGACTCCCAGACCAACGTTGGACTAGACGAGTGACGTCATGGAAGGGCCCGCCCGGAAAAAGAGGCAAAGGAAGACCCATAACAAGATGGGATGATGAAATAAAAAGCATCGCCCGCGCCGGCCCAAACTGGACACGAGTAGCCCAAGACCGTGACACTTTGGAGGAGGCCTTCACCTGTGAAGACGGGGTTCTTGCTTAAAAGATATAATTCGTAAAGAACTATATTAAATAAGTACATTATTAAGTATAAATAAATTTATGAAATATACAATATAAGAGAATAATAATAATAAATGAAATGAAATTATTTGAATAACAATGTAAAATTAATAATATCTAATATATTATGTAGTTAAATCACAAATAAATGAAATGTAAAAGAATAATAATATTATTGTAAAAGCGCATGCAAGAAATAAAAGGCTTTTTTATTTTTATTTTTTATTCCGTCACTGAGTGTGAGAGATATTGTATATTTAAGTATAATGTAGGTATATGTTAAAATTGCTCAATAAATAGAAAATATGAAATAAGATTTTTATAAAAAGGAAATATATCTATTAATGATAATGTTGCAATAGTTTTCCAACTTGTATTATTTATATTCATCGTAACAGGAAACACTGTAATAACAGATTATAATAAATTTGGTAATAAGATAGACATAATATTATTATTGTACGATTTGGTAATATACGACATACGTAAAATCAAAATAAGGTATTTGAAAATTTATAATAATGTTAAATGTCAATTACTTGATAATTTTTATAAATAGGTCTTTATTTGTAACAGGAAGTAAAATTGTTTGCTGGTAGAAATATTTTAATTATAAAATACCATTAATTTTGATAGATTTGAAATACTTTAATTCAATTATAAATTGTATTTGTTTATTACTATTTTTATACAACATTACAAGTTATTTATGGTTTTGTCGATGAATATCAGGCGATATTAGGTGATATTATGGTGTGGGGGTAGACAGTTCGGTTGGTAAAAAGCGAGTGTTTGAAATTGTCTCAATTCAATTCAGTGTCGATTACGGAACAGAGCAGCCATTCTACAGAAGTTAAGTACTTTCGATATTTTTATATTGTTACTCTGCCAGTCTATTTAATTATTTTTTGTTATAGTAGCATTTCAATTAAAACGATTGTATTGTCATGATGTTGTAAGGTTAAACTGCGATCTGCCAGCCTTCACTTCAATAATGTCATACTGTTGTTCCATTTAATAATGTGTAATATTGATACAAATATGAAATGTGAAATGATATAATATTATTGCGGTAATTCTGTGCTGTGATGGAGTTTCTTCTTGGTTCTTCTCCACAGAATTAAAGCACATTGCGAACCAAGGATTTCAATAAATTAACTGCCGCAGATATATGTATTATTTACTTACCTCCATGATAATATAAAAAAGTTAATCGTCATGAAATAAAACTAGTCATTGTGTTTTGTGGTTTAACTTTATTAATAATAGTATAGGTTACAAACATTTATCGATTCTCGCTTTAAGACAGGTTGATTTAATATTGCATTTCTTAATTTTCCATACCCATCTCCTATTTAAATCTAACATCAGAAGTGTAGGAATCGGACTCGCGTTTTAAATAATATATGTATCCTAATATGTGTTCATTTATGTTTCAGAATAGAAGAAAAATCACGGCCTTGGACCAGCGAAACTATGACGACGAAATAATATATCCAGTCTTCGACGTAAGGATCTGCTACAACGGAACGGACAACTAGTATCGAAACATCCCAAGAAGTAACCGAGGAAATCGCCTTGGAACAGCACCGAAGTGATTTTAAGAGTGGTAAGGCCCCTAGAGGGCTTTGTTTTAATTTTAAGTCTTTTGTTTCTTCTGTGCATTATGTAATTTTAAAACATACAATAAGGAGGCGGAATTCTCTCTGACCGGGCATCAAGAAAAAAACCTATGAATTATTTAATTTAGAATAGACAACCGGGTTTGAATTGAAGACAAACTTTCAAACTTTTTACGCAGGTACAGTAGGTATAGAGGTTTCAAACAATAGGATATACGTAACATTGATGGAAATTTAAATGGAAATTACAAATAGCACAAAGTAGGTAGGTATACAAATTAAATTTTTATACGGTTGTGACTATCTAATTGTTAACTGTTTACAAGGAAATGAATTTTCGGACATAAATAGTACCTATACATACATGATTTTTATATTTGCTTATAATTTATATACCTCATATAACAATAGGTAGGTACATAAATTGTTAGAAATCCGACAAGGACAGACTAGTGCGCCAGGTACCCAAAGAAAAATAATATCTATTATGGCAAAATGATAATTGACCAAATCAAACAAGAGACCTATTCTTTATCGACACAATATACCAGATGTGCACACTTTTAACAACTAGTTTTTATTTAGGTAGGTATGTTATTTGTTTAACATTCGATAAGTAACTTTTTTTCCATAGTTTGTAGGTTGAATCAGTGTGTAGGTATCTAACATTTAACTAAAAACAAAACTGCTTTAAGTGTTCGTGTATTATACTGAGGGTTTTAATTTTTTATTTTTTTTTATTTTTTTTTTTATTTTCATATAGGTAAGTTATGGTCGTCTTATAATTATGTTAATACATAATTGTTTCATAGCGGTGACCACAGATAGAATTTTGAGAAATCATTTTCCTAAATATACATACAGGGTTTCATAACGCTAAGGCAAGAGGCATAATAGCTTAAATTGTTATTAAGAGAAATATGGAATTTATTCTGAATTAAAAACATATTATTGTTAAAAAAAATATATACTTTAGTACACCTACTATTTCTGTATCTTTTAATCTTTTTACATAATGTGATATTAAAAAAAAACGATAACAAAACCTTATCTATAATTATATATATCGCAGATTTTTAATAAAATATTAAATGAAGCTATCCTTTAATTATTCTGTAATTTTGAAGTTTATGTTTGTGCAGAGGTTAGCTAAAATTAATAGCAATAAAACTATTAGAAAGCTTATAAAATACTAGTATTATATACCCGGCGTGTGCTACTACGCTTAGGATTTTTGTATAGGAAAAGTTGAAATTCTAAAATGTGCCTAATGCATTGTTTTAGTGGTCTCAAACAATCTTCGCATTATTGTCTTTCAAATAGGACCAGTTTGGGTCATATCGGCCGGATGTTTTCAGTCTTTAAACAAAATCCGTACAAACAATTTTTGTGTTTTATAGATTTATTTGAAATCGGGTTCTAGATAGTGCTAAGTAGGATAAAGTTTATGTTAAAAACTAATTAATTTTGTATTATTTCGTTCCACTTCATACATGGGGCATTGTTGATATTTTATAGGAACATAGAACTAGTTCAAATGGTTACGGGTGTCATCCTTGGAGTTGGATAGTACCTACACCTACTTACATTTAGAGTAACAAGTATAAATAAATATACGACAATATTTTGTAATATAATACGAATATACACTGTAGACTGATGACAATATTGTTATTTATTTGAAAATTAATTAAAGCCATTAAGATACATAATTGAATCTTGTAAATCGATAGGGTAAATATGATTAGGAATAATATTTAATCTTCTAATAATTAGATTATGCATAACTGAGTAGACATAATTACACAAATAAAAAAGTAGGTAATCCAATAGGAAGACGTAGTTTGCTATGGAATAAACATGAGATATTTGTAAAACTTAAAAAAAAATACGAATTATAATTTCGGTAGGTAGGTATTTTATGTTCTAAATTCTAAGTCAAATAACTTTACGCTTGGTTTGTTCAGCTAACCAATAAGTTAATCGGATTCAATTAGGTATATGTAAACTTCAAAATTGTATTTATTTTTGTGCCTAAAACACTAATAATAATTTCTGGTATTCGCTAGTTCGCTTACATTGTAGTACCCACACTTAAATAGGTAGGTACAATATTTACGGCCCAACTCGGAAAGGTTCGTTTATTTAGTCGTAAGGAGTCCGTAAGTAATTGACATTAAATAGGTATGTAAAGTATCGGTTCATCTCAGTCATATTGTGTACTTTCGGTGACCCTGGTGCGGATCAACGTCAAATGACCTTATCGATAGTAAATCATAATTATCATGGGGAGGTTTGTGTAGCCACATGTAAAATACGTTGATAGTAAATAAAAGTTAATATTTATTTTAAATCCTTTTAGAACTAGGATTCATAATAAAATGATAACAAGAAATTCGTTTACTGTTTTTCCTTACTTAAAAATATGGCAAAGTAGTTTATTTCTTCTTTTTAAATTTATTTATTTCGGTTCATACCACTTACAATAATTAACACAACATCATGTCATATCATTATTATAATATCATTTACTACAAATTCACAATGAACAGTGAAAATAATGAATTAAGATAATAATTGAAATAAATTAAACAGGATACGCAATTTTATTTATGAGAGTAGGTACTGCTAATTATCAATATCAATGATGAGTGGTTGATTTTACTTGACATTAAAAAAAAAAAAACTCAATACTAATCGACCATAAAATAGTCAATTAAAGGTATTTGTATACTTAACTTTAATTGTACGTAAACTGACTTGGAGAGTGAATTTTTGTGATTCTGTACTAAGGAACGGTTTGAGTAACCGTTATGTGACTCTGAGGTGTTCTTTAAATTGACACTTTTGTTTTTTTTTTGGTGCGATTAAAATAAAATTTGCACAATAGATATTTTGTAGAAATTGCATTGGAATCTGTTTTAGACATTTCTCAAATAATCTTGAAGAAATTTTAGCTTCTTACTTTTATTATATTTACGATGACAATATCATATACTTATTATGATTTGCTATAAAAGTTTTAAAAGGTTTTACGATATAAACATTTATGTATTACTAACTGAACTAATTTGCAAAAAAAAAGAGCAATAAGGTAACTTTCAATTTGTGAAAGAATTTTTGAAATCGGTCGAGTAGTTTTTGAGATTATTCATTACCAACTTACAAAAATACAAATCTTTCATCTTTATAATATTGTCGTGATATTTTCTTTTGTTGTATAGGTATACACATAATTTTAGGTTAATTTTGGGATAATATCCATGAATAACATTGGATACGCAAATCTTATGTAAGATTAGTTTCTAACAGTAATAAGTATTATGTAGTGTAGCCTCAGTGATAGTACCTATAGCAAGGATGTACCTACGTGTAGTATAGAAAGGCTCGATGTACATTACATAATATAATCATTAGGATTTATCCACAATGATTTATGATGACCTTAGATACTGGAAACATACTGCTTAGAAAAAAAAATGAATTGTATTAAGTAAATTGAAAGATCTAATTCTATTAATTTGACAATTTTTTTTTTAGTTTCAAATAAGTTATTAAGTAGGTATAAGTCATAAATAAGTAACGATAGCAATTAATATTGTCTACGGTTATTGCTGGTGATCATCACATCTTAAATTTTGTACTATTTGTATTGAATCGGATGGCCAAACGGAACCGGTATTTAGTATCTTCGATTTTATTAGTTTAAAGTCAACACAATTGTGTTAAGGGTTGAAATGAAATACAATGGATGTGTGAATTTTGTAGTTTGTCTGCGGAAATGAAATGCAATAATAATTGTCTAAGGATCGTTTGAGATGTGATGATTACTGAAGGAACTGCTGATAATGTCTACTGAGAAGTTCTAGTCTGACTCATGTGCAGCAGGTGGGAGGCTAGAACAGAGGTTGAAGGAACTGCTGATAATGTCTACTGAGAAGTTCTAGTCTGACTCATGTGCAGCAGGTGGGAGGCTGGAACAGAGGTTGAAGGAACTGCTGATAATGTCTACTGAGAAGTTCTAGTCTGACTCATGTGCAGCAGGTGGGAGGCTAGAACAGAGGTTGAAGGAACTGCTGATAATGTCTACTGAGAAGTTCTAGTCTAACTCATGTGCAGCAGGTGGGAGGCTAGAACAGAGGTTGAAGGAACTGCTGATAATGTCTACTGATTTAGAAGCCCTAGCCTGACTCATGTGCAGCAGGTGGGAGGCTGGTGGGCCCTTATGAAATGAAATGAAATGAAATATATTAATCTTAATAATGAAATGAAATGAAAAGTGATGAAATGAAATGAAATGAAATGTAATGAAATGAAGTACATTAATTTGTATATATCTTAATGTGAAAAGAAACGGTAATTGTAAAAGTAGTAGAAACTAAATTGTCTTGGTATTTTTATGTACTTAGCATGTTTAACGATGTAGTATTTTTAGTACTTCGAGAGCGAAGTATAGTCAGTCTGGCCGTGAGAGATATTGTATATTTAAGTATAATGTAGGTATATGTTAAAATTGCTCAATAAATAGAAAATATGAAATAAGATTTTTATAAAAAGGAAATATATCTATTAGGTGCAGCGCAGACGACACTCTTCTTGAGCGATCGAGACTGCGGGCGCACAAATGTCTACATGGCGCGCAAACAGTCTATCTCGGATTTTTCGCAGACTCAAAGCACACGACGCACACCTTCGATCACACTGTCGGCAGAACTGTAGTGACGTACACGCTATGGAAATCACGCAGAGATCGCGATGCATTATTTTGTACTTGAAGTACAGAAAAAAAGAAGAAATAGAGAATTTTGGGTACATTCTATACTTTCGGAGAGATTACTGAAAGGACAGTTCCATATTAAACATTCAGTTCTGAAACAATATCCGGATAAATTTTTCAAATTCTATAAAATATCTGTTACAACATTTAATGAACTGTTATCTATTTTAAGACCAGCTTTGACTCATTCGGAAACAATGAGAAAGTGCTGGTCTGTTTTGTATTTCAATCGATCTCTGGCGCCATGCTAATGTCGCATACGTTACGCCCACCACTAACGAATGCAGATTGCAGACTGAAGTGTGCGCCGTCTGCGTCAGCGCGTGTTGAAGCAAACGTTGTATTTCTTTCGCACACCATTTGAGCGGAGCTGCGCGACGCGGTGCGGCGCGGGCTGCCCGAATTACACGTATTTTGTGTGCACCGCATTTATTGCGCGTCGTATGCGTTACTGCATATAATTGCAAAGGTTCTATTTTCACAGACTTAAAAGAGCGTCACAAACAGTGTGCCGTCTGCGCTGCACCTAAATGATAATGTTGCAATAGTTTTCCAACTTGTATTATTTATATTCATCGTAACAGGAAACACTGTAATAACAGATTATAATAAATTTGGTAATAAGATAGACATAATATTATTATTGTACGATTTGGTAATATACGACATACGTAAAATCAAAATAAGGTATTTGAAAATTTATAATAATGTTAAATGTCAATTACTTGATAATTTTTATAAATAGGTCTTTATTTGTAACAGGAAGTAAAATTGTTTGCTGGTAGAAATATTTTAATTATAAAATACCATTAATTTTGATAGATTTGAAATACTTTAATTCAATTATAAATTGTATTTGTTTATTACTATTTTTATACAACATTACAAGTTATTTATGGTTTTGTCGATGAATATCAGGCGATATTAGGTGATATTATGGTGTGGGGGTAGACAGTTCGGTTGGTAAAAAGCGAGTGTTTGAAATTGTCTCAATTCAATTCAGTGTCGATTACGGAACAGAGCAGCCATTCTACAGAAGTTAAGTACTTTCGATATTTTTATATTGTTACTCTGCCAGTCTATTTAATTATTGTTTGTTATAGTAGCATTTCAATTAAAACGATTGTATTGTCATGATGTTGTAAGGTTAAACTGCGATCTGCCAGCCTTCACTTCAATAATGTCATACTGTTGTTCCATTTAATAATGTGTAATATTGATACAAATATGAAATGTGAAATGATATAATATTATTGCGGTAATTCTGTGCTGTGATGGAGTTTCTTCTTGGTTCTTCTCCACAGAATTAAAGCACATTGCGAACCAAGGATTTCAATAAATTAACTGCCGCAGATATGTGTATTATTTACTTACCTCCATGATAATATAAAAAAGTTAATCGTCATGAAATAAAACTAGTCATTGTGTTTTGTGGTTTAACTTTATTAATAATAGTATAGGTTACAAACATTTATCGATTCTCGCTTTAAGACAGGTTGATTTAATATTGCATTTCTTAATTTTCCATACCCATCTCCTATTTAAATCTAACAAGTGCATGTGAGCGGAGGCGGCTGCTTTTTAAGTTTTCAAGAAAGAGAGGTAAGTTTTTAACAGATCTAATGACGACCCTGTAGCCTAGTTGGTAGTGACCCTGCTTGCGAGCGAAGGGCCCCGGGATTGATTCCCGGCCGGGGTATATATATTTATGTGACAGATAAATATTTGTGTCCATGCCATCCGCGACATAGGTAAAAACCTACAGCAGGGGTACAGGGGGGTGAGTGTGTTAGCTTAGTTTATAAAAAAATGTGTTAGTCATGGATTTACTTACCAAGTCTAATACTTTAGCAAAAATAATCCGTACCGTGTCTATAGGATATTAGTTAGGTACATTTATAGGTTTGGGAGAAAATGAAATTAACATTGTTTGCTATTATAATTTATTTAAATGTCAAATTATTTTTACTATAATACTAGAACTACCTTACAAAATAAATAAAGCTATTGTGTAATTACATGTAAACTGATCTGGACATTCTCACTGAGCAAATAGTTATTTTGTAAGATAGCTATTAAAATATTAAATAACGATTATTTAGTTTATACATTTACCTACACCAAACCTGAAACCAATCATGCTACCTTTTGTTATAATTATTGCTTACATTTATGCAAAGTCAGTCAGTTCACTTGAGAGTCCGTTAAAAATCTATCAGTCCTGATCAATACTTTCTACAGGATAATTTTTATGTAGGTACTAGGTATCAAATACACACTTTTAATGCTTCAAAGTTTGGATCTAGAAAGTGTATTCGTCCTCCTTCCAAGTATACTTTTCTGGTAGAATGTAATCCTTGCGGTCATGTCCATAAGCTTCTACCCCGCCATTGCCATCACTAGCACCCTCTCTGAAAACGAATATTGTTTTATTGTTGCTTTACATAATATCTTCAAATTTTTGTATAGGAAAAAGTGTTAAATCGACTCTATCAATGGACCGAATGTACATAATGCATTTTTTTGTCTCAAACCACCTTCGGATTATTGCCTTACAAATGAAACAATTTTGACCGGTTGGATGGTTTCACGCAAGGGTTGTCAGATGGTCGGGATTTGTCTGGATTGTCCCGACATTTCACATGATGTCCAGACAAGTCCCGACAAATCCCGACTTTTTGAAGTTTTGTCCAGACATTTCAGTCTTGCCAGCTGGCAATCCTATTTCACGCCCTAACTCAGAGTCACTAACGGTTACTTTAATCGCTCCTTAATATAGGATCACCATACAAATTCTGTATTAAGGAGCGATTTAAGTAACCGTTAGTGACTCTGAGTTTTTATGAACATAGCATGCTTACTTCAGTTCTTCATAGTGCTTTTGTTTCGTAAAGTCCGGTGCATCAGGGTCTTTATTATAGTCTAAACGTTCGTTTTGGTGGGTTATTCTCTCACTGTCTTCCGGTTCCGGTTTACGTTCCGTTTTACGATCCGGTTTCGTTTCCGGTTTGCGTTCTGCTTTAGCTTTAACTGAAACACAATGAATAAAAATACATTATTATTTGATCGCTTTATTATTCCAATAAATTCTTTAGGTACATTTGTTTTAATTGTATTGTTACTGTAAGTTTATTGTAATTAAATATTTTAGTAGTAGTAGGCATACCTACTCCTTTGAGATAAAAGTGATTGAACTAGCGTATTTAAGGAAAAACTTCTTATGCCCTCACCCATGGGGATTTCAGGAATTGATCGTTTGGGAAGGTATACCTATATTAAAAGTCTTATCAGTTATAAACTTACAGCCTACTACTACTTGTGATACTTTATAATACTAGTTTGAAATATTATCTTAAAGATAATAATGTTATACTTTAAATCTACTTCTAAAATATCCATCTAAAGAGCCGCCTAACAAATTTAACAGGTCTCCTTATAAAGGGGAGAAATCTACCTTTTTTCTCTTGTTTCTGGCTGTAAGCTCCTTCTTGGCTGTCGTCATCATATCCAAAGGAGTCTTCCTTCGCTATGGCATAATTATCTCCAGCCTTCTTTCGATACGTATCGAATTTCTGGTACCCTCTCTTTGCACCTCCCTCCTGCTTGCGGGAGTAACCAATCTCACCGTCACTTTCTTCATGGTTATCGTTTTCGCTAGATTCTGGCTAGAAATTGAAAAATAATAAGTTTTATTAATATTGCTTGTGACTTGTTTGTCCAAATTTTGGCCTACTATATGTAGTTTTAGTTAGGCATCTACGGTTCTGTCATTTATTCTTCAATCTTTTCCCTTTCTTTAGCCGGTAGCCCATCAGTGTAGCCTTCACTGATATTTCCATGTCCTATGTCCATGAGTGACAGTGACTACTTAATATCATTTGTTCGATTGTATCGTTAGTCTATTCATAAAGTAAGTAATAATGAATTTTCACTCTCTACTTACCGCAGCAGCTCTGACTTCTCGTATGTATGAGCCCACAGACACCATGTCCTCTGCAACGTCCAGGTCTTCAAGAGTCGTCAGTAAGTGACATGATGCATAATGCAGAAGACCAAGGCACAATAACTGTAACTTCATTGTGCCCAATAGTGTGAATGAATCTGGCAAAACAATTGGGCTGCAATCAAAATATGGAATATATTTACGGTAATCCATGAAATAAAGACCATGCTGATGCTTCTAATTAAAAAAAGCGTAATGCATTAAATCGAACCAATTTTCCGATTTAACTAGACATAATATTGCCAATAAATGAGTTTAATACTTAATATTTCACGAATCACCGCACGCTTCTCCATAGTTCAGAATTATCTTTGTTAGTTTTTGTATCAGTAAGGAAAACAAGTAAAAATATTTTGTTACCTGAAACGTATAAAAAGTTGGTCAGTGCTCAGGTCCGTCCACAAACTCCATACTATTATTCAGAAGTTGTATTTTATATAACTGTCGATTGCGATTTAAATTCGTCTTTCACAATATTTCGTTGATCGTGGACCCTACTTGCGAAGTCCTAATAGTAAACGAATTTCTACGGTTTACACTGTTCATTCCAATCTGTATTTGACTGCGATCAATCATTGTTTTTTGTTTATTGAAAATTTTTGTCATGAAGACCAATGGACCGTTGGATGGTTGATCATGAATGACCGCTAACTTTAAATTAACTGTGACCACAAAATTATTATCAGAATAATAAAGGCCGACTTTAGAAATCCAGTAGAAATTTAATATGTTGTTATTGTGTCATTAGATTAGATTAAATTCGACACGAAAATTATTATCATCTCTGCATCAAATCTGCGTGGAAACCGACTTTAAAGTAAGGCTTTTAAAACAAGTGCCAAGAAAGCAGAATAATAATATTTTTTTTGTTCTATTAATTTCTATTCTGGCCTGATAGCCAACAAAACAATATTAATTTTGCTCTCTTAAGTTATTTTTCCGACATAATTCTGAAATATCATACTTCCACTTTTAATATAAAGCCAAATAATCGAATACGTTACCAAACTAAGTATTGCCTAATAATGTTTGAGAAAATATCAATAGTCAAAGTTATTTCAACGATAAGCAATCACTATCTACACAAAAACAAGTATGAAATGGTTTGTAACACCTTACAGAATATCTTAAAGTAGACCAATGTAAAACTGTACGAATGTTTAGTTTTTTTACTATGTTAACCGCTGTGAATAATCTCAGCGTTTTAATTGTGTCGCCTACTATACTAAGTGCGATTTGCAGCCAAAACAAATGTAAACAATCATTAAAATCGTTTTATAGGGTTTTTTACCAACTGGCATGAATTTGTACAACAAATGCGTTTTATTTAGACAAACTACTCAATAAGGTATTTGTGAATTCTTAAATAAATACATATTGATCGATAACAATTATAAAATCCGAGTAAATGTGGAAACAAACAAAATTAAATAACACTGTCAACATTCAAACACTTTGCAATGATAATCTTATTTCCAAGAAGCGATTTGAAACTTTTAACATATTTTACTACTTTGTCTTAATGAGTAGTTTGCCTAAATAAAACGCATTTGGTGTACAAATTCAAGTCAGTTGGTGAAAACACTAGAAAACGATTTTAATGGTTTGTTTACATTTGTTTCGGCTGCAAATCGCGTGGAGTATAGTTGTGAAATTGCACCCAGGTGGGCTGGAAAAACCCACTCAAGTCCATGAATAGATCTTTTTTGCAATTTTACTAAGTAATATTATTTCTTCTGTGCTTCTACGTCAACTTTAATCATTAATCTATGATTTCATGCTTTGAGTAGGTACTGTACCTCAGTTATAGGAATACATCATCGAAAAATGTTTATACTAAAGAATTATTTGCTATAATGTTCTTAGATATGATCTTAGACAATTTTCTTACGGGCTATGGTTGGACAGATTTGAAACTTGCGTTTAATCACTATAGATATTAACGAGCAGTACCTCTTCGTTATTTAAGTTGTTAATTACTTCTAGCAATAATCTATTCAAGTAAAACAACGATTTGTTAATTCAATGATATAATCACAGCCGTATGCCTAGATCTTGGTTGTATGATTGGTCACTGTATAAACTGAGATGAAATGGCCCTTATTTTGTTCCTTATCTTCTGTGTCAAAATTTAAATCTTCTCTACTATGCGCAGCATCTTCTTTTCTATTAATTTCTTCTTGTTCTCTTATAGCATCAGGCAGTAAATTGTAGGACAGTTCCCATTCCTTTTTCAGGTTCAAATTATCCAATGCCTTTGCTCTGCAATATACGTTATAATTCACTTGAATAATGTGTTTTGACTTTTATGGAACAATAATTTGTGAATTACATATAGATTTATTTTTGTAGGAAAAGTAACACGTCAAAAAATCGTGTGACTTTTTCGAGTCTTTATGTAAAGACTCGTCTCGTCGGTCGTCTGTAGGGAAACCAGCACAGTTGAATTTGTCTAATTTTCTTTTAGGTTACCAAGCCAAACAATGGAGGAGATATCTAGAAAGTAATGATACTAACATAGGATCGTTAGTGACGTCAAACCGCAGTACAGTTAACCCGACCTCCCGGCCTCGCTTGATGGTGGTCTTAGCTAGCATGTGCACTACTTCTGTTGCTCTTGGAATATCAGGTGGGACGATAAGTATTACCTGAAAAAAATTCACATAAGAAGTTTTGAAATAAAAAATTCAGCTTGATGATTAGTAAGGTGTGCCAAGAAAAATTTTGTTCTGTGGTTTAAAAAAATCTGAAAATCTTCCAATTTATCACGCTATGTAATAAAATAATCAGTTTGGTTTATTACACATTTAGCCACTTATTCTTTTCGAAGGGGATCTTGATGAACAGATAAGGTAACAGGAATGTCCTGAGAATCATCCTGGCGTCCGAGATGGTATCAATAACAAATTTCAAATAGATTCGATTGACTGCAGCGCAAAATACTACACATATACATATAAGCTCTTTAAGTTCTTATAAAAGCAAACCTGCAAGATGTTATGCACTCGATACTTATCATGGAGCGCGGGAGCTCGCAGGCAGTGCGCAGTGAAGTGCACCAGTTGCCGTGACCTCTTGCACCTCACGCATTTAGCCCATTTCTCTAGCATCATTGCGTCCCAAGGACAAGTTGTCGTGCTGATCGCCAGGCCTCGTATTTGGCTCCAACCTCGCTTCCCTTCCTGCTGCTCAGCTAACATTGAGTGTCCTGTAGATTTTTTTATTTTCATACAATTTTATCAATATCTTCTAAAAACACTTTTCAAGTATCGGAGATCAAAATATTCAGTAGAAACTTCGCTAACCTTGGGCCAAAGCTCTGGCCACATAGTCTCCCAAAATAAGGTGGAAGTTAGGATGTGGGTTGGCGAAGCCAGGCCACGCGACGCGGGCATTTTCTCGGACGAAGCGAAGCACCCGCGGGACATCAGCTGGTCTCGCACGACGCACGCGTAATTTTTCTTCGGCTTCGGGTCCTTGAACCTAAAGGATCGCATAAGGATTATTTCAATAATAGGAAACCATGGGAAATAACTGTTTATATTAGAGATTTTTTTGAGAGATAATTATCAGGATTTCTTGAAACCCACGGTTACGCCATTGGCAAACGAATAAGAAGCAACAGCTGAATATTAATGGTGTGTAGATCTACATGGTTCACACGCACAAAGTCAAAAACGCATTTCGTCACGCATACGCGGGCTTTTTCCTGGCTTACATATGAACAAGCAAAATTGCCTTACACGGTAATGTTAATAAGTTCTTAGGGCTACTTTGAGGTGTAAGCTGTGTCCTTCTCACCATCTCCTTTTTAGCCTTTTGGCGGCCAAAGTGTATGTGTTTTTTTAAGTCTTTCTGTATCTCCTTAGTAGTTTTTAACCTCATCTTGTACCTTAATTTGACACAAAATCTTTGATTCTACATTGTTAAAATATTATACTTTACACAATGTTACCACAATTTGTTTTGATGTTGTCTCTGATTTAGATTTATCCGCAAAACCTCGGCAGTACTGAAGACATTTTGGGGGCTGGAGGACGGCCGGTGATTTCTTGATTAGTCTTGGTTTTAAAAACTTTATGAAACTTATCACTGTTGACATAATTTTGTTTATCAAAGGTTAACTTTTAAGTTATGAGAATCATGATTACGAGGTTTTGCTTTGCATTTTAATGGAAAATTTACTATCCTTTAGAAGATGCCATTTTGTCGACAATTTTGTCAAAATTGTTGTTTATGTATACTTTTTCAGTACAAACCGCTGAAACGTTATAGGTTTTATTTATTTTGTATAAGGCCAGTAACATTTTTAATATATTTTTCGTAGATTCAGTTCAGTGCACTTTATTTATAAAAACACTGTACAATATGTTTTATGTTATCCTTGCGCATGAATCTGTTACTACTTGTGATTTTTTTTTCAAACGAGCTGACGATCCACCTGATGGTAAGTGGCTATCGTCGCCCATGAACATCAGCAACACCAAAGGTATCACCGATGCGTTTCCGGCCAAGAAAGAGAGAAGATTTTTGAAGTGAAAACTTCTTTAGTACGGGGGTGACTTGAAATTTTATGAAACGAAACTGTCCAGTAAAAAGAGACGAACACATAAATTCTAAAGTGAGATAGGAAGCACTGTACAGGGGTAGGGTAGGGGAGTTGACTGGAGCGGAGCGGGGCGGGGCGGAGCGGAGTGGAGTGGAGTAGTGAAACCTACATTTATCATCTTCCCGAAATTTTTCATGCGTCTCATTATCTTGAAAACAAAAATTTTGAAGGTTTTTTTGTTATTGATTTAATTAATTTTTTGTTTGTTAATAGATTAATAATTAATAAAACTTTGAAATTGAGGAACTCCGTGACGAGAAGAGCGTGTTTTTTGCTGATGAAAGAATAAAAGGGTTTTTGTTATGCCGGTCACTTACATTCGCGCGAATACGCGAACCCGCAAGTGTGGGACGACCTTCGCGAATGATTATGCGAAGTTTTCGAGGCATTCGGGGTTTTCCAAGCTGTGTCGGTTTTTTGTCACACATCAAAGCGCGCGAACCTCGAACCTTCGTGTAGTCTCCCACACATTCGTGCGACCAGTTGCGCACACGACTAAAAAGGTGATGTATCTCTTAATTTTTCGTGGTTCGTGGCGTCTAATCGTACTACCATTTATTTTCTGTATTGAAAATGGATTTGAATGACAACAACATAATAACAACAGCAAGATTGAAAAATTGTGAACAAAGTGTAGGGGGAAGCGGAAATGGCCTTGTATACTCATATGCGAACCCATTTGCCTTACCGCCCTTCACTTATGCGCAAACATTCGTAAAAATGTCAAACATTTGCACGCATGTGAGTGACCGGGGTTAAATTCTGACAAAAGGTTTTCACGTCTACGTCAAAAGAAAAAAAAACAGAAGGAAAATGTGACAGATATACAGTAATTGCAGACAACATAATCAATCAATAATCGTTTACAAAATTACAAAAAATAATCCAGCATGGAACAAGTAATTTAATGCAACAAACTAAGAGCTACTAAATTTTACTTACGAGTATATCTACTATGAGCTACAGTGATCTGTACCATCGCGGCTCCACGACGTAATAAGGATGAATTATTTAAAAGTTTTAAGAAATACTGTTTTAAAAGCGGTGAGCCTACAAAAGTTTCCTCATCAGCCACTGCTCCAAGTTCGTTTCGATTCCACCGTGGAAAAGGAAACCCACAGAAAACCCTCACCATGTGAAGTGTGCATCTTTCCACCAGATAAAAAACCAGTAAGTTTTGTGCTTTTAACCGACTTCAAAAAAGGAGGAGGTTCTTAATTCGACTGTTTTTTTTATGTTTGTTACCTCAGAACTTTGGACTGGGCGAACCAATTTTGATGATTCTTTTTTAAATCGAAAGCTGGTGGCTGTCATGTGGTCCCACATAAATTTTATTGAGATCTGACAATGGCATCCATGAGAAAACCACATAAGTCGATAAATTGACGAATAACTCAATATCACGCCAACTGATTTCGATGATTCTTTTTTTAATCGAAAGCAGGCGCTTGTCATGTGATCTCACATAAATTTGAACGAGATCTGACAACTATGTAGTTTTTGAGACTTTAAAGTCGGTTATTTTTTGTTAGTAAAATTTAGATTATGAACTGCTAGAAGCCTGGGAACAGAGCGAACACTGTTCAATAAAAACTTATGGATTATTCACCTTCTGCTTTCATTCATAAAATAATATAAATACTTTCAGGGTAATGCAAAAAAGTTAAGCCTGATCTTAAATTTCTTAACGTCTTCCATATAATGCTTTGCAGTGCTTTGACATCCGTAACGTGACCATAGAACGTGGCAACCAAACCCACGCGAACCAGATCCGTTCGTTCCTGTACACGGAGTACTGGCCACGGGAGCCCAGCGTCGTCGGCCTGTGGATGTCCCTCAACTGTCCATACCTTGAAATTCTGACCGACAAATATTCCAATTCTGGTGAGTTGTTATAAATTACTTTCAAAATAGCTTTTAAAAGTAATTTTCATAAAGTGTGCTGATGATATCGATTTCATTTGAAGTAGTTACCTATAAAGAACATCTTAAAACGATCCATGAGAAAATTAGTCTGTTTTAACTGTGGTGCACAGCACACTGATAATGATGGACAAGAATGGCAATGTCGTAATATCATTTCAATTCTCTGGAAAGTCTTTGGGTATAGGAATACTACCCAGCTTAATACTCGTGCAAGTTTGAGGTTCTCTGCCACCGTGCTTAAAAACAACCGTAAAATGTTTCGGTTGCAGTACTTACAGTGCTGGAGAGCTGCTACTTGCTTAGATAGCGTGTCTATTTCCCAGCAGCGATTATTCTAAATGGCTGCAAATGTTCAGTATACCCTTTAAATAATCAGTAGTTCTCTAAAAAGGCAGTAAGTAGTTACTTAACATAATATTACACAGGAGACCGGCTTCTCGCTTTGGAGCATATCAAGCGCACTAACGAGCAGAAACTGGTGGGAGTGAGCATTGCCAACAAGATATTCCCCTGGGCCATCGACGAGCTGGAGGAATGGGCGCACCACACCGCGTCCACGCCGGAACGCAACCGAATGTACTTCAGCGCTCACTGTCTGCGGAGCCCTAACTTATTCCAGAAGTATAACGTTGAGTTTATTTACGAGGTGAGTTATATTATTATGAGTTGTTTAAGTGTCAGTTTAATGAAAACTTTACAATAAGGTCATTGTTATTCTTCTGCTGCTTGTTGTGCATCTTATTGAGCAGCGGTGTACTATGACCCTCGGTCTTTCCTGTTGGCAGTTTCACGGCCACTGACCTTTGTATCTTCCACTTTAAATCCAGAACTTAGTTCTTGAACACGTAATTAGTTACAGCGCCGGACTGCCAGGCGCGTGCCCGTGTTCATCTAAGCCTTATTTAGGCGATAAAGGCATAATATACTGTTTATTAAAGTTCTGTAATTGCCCCAAGGTGGAGGTGTTAGCAACAGCAGCAGAAGTATCAGGGCAAGGTGTCGGTACGTCTCTCCTCCGAACAGCGCTGGCACATGCCGAAGAGCTGCGATATCCACTCGTTCAGGTGATCGCTGTTAGCCAATACACGTGAGTACTTTAATTTATTTTCGCATCTCCAACAGTTTAGATTGGGCTGTTTCCTTTCACTCGAAACCTGGGCTTTTTATGGCAGTTTGATGAAATATAGATAATAAGTGATCATCTACAGTTCAGGAATCTTTAGATTCTAGAACCTTATTATTTCAGGTCAAGAATTTGCGAGAAATGTGGCATGAAACGCGAATGGTCGATGGACTATACCGACTTTGTTGACGACGCTGGTCAACGCGTGTTCTTCCCCCGCCGACCACACCACACCGTGTCCATATACGTTACTCACTATGATCCTATTGTTGGCTTTAGAGAGCCATGCAAGCCACCGTTCCTATGAAGCATCGGGGTTTTTAAATTGTAATGGGATTAACAATTACGTTTGTTAACGTCACAGACGCAGACATCACAGAGTAACTTCAGTGCTTGAGAATTTTAAAACTTTGATCTTATAAAATAATCTGTTCCTATGTACAAATTATACAATACCACTATTCATGTATTGTATTAATATAATTTGGTCGTAACAAGATCATATTAAGAAATCTAATAAAAATCGATATGTCGACCAATTGTGCAAGAATACGAAAAGTCTATAGGTACGTCCTGTTGTAAAGTTATAATTTTTTTCTAAAACATTTTTTGATGATTATGAAGAATTATAAAATCAATTAAAAGTTTGCTTTATATCTATTGTATTGTGTTTTTTTAATATTTTGCTGTTCATTTTCATAGTCTACCAAAATAATATCATTTTGATTTATTTGGACCCGAAATAAGAACTTATCTAACCTAGGGTATGTGTATGTAAGGTATGTTTTACTTCAGATAGAGGCCACTAAAGCCTCCGTAACTTTCATGATACCTAAACGCGGAGAGCTCATTACTGTCCTAGGTTTAAAGGCAATGCCTTTTAGGTATCTGCTTGTTGTTGTCTGCAATCGATATTTTTACCCACCCTTTTTGTACATGGTTAATATGGCTATAGTATCCTGAAATGATTTTTACTATTCTACTATTCAGTTTTAAATTTAATTTTAGTAGTATAACGGATAATGTAGTGTAGTTTATAGATGATAGTAACATCACTAATGGCAAAATTTCTTGAGAGCTTCGTTCGAGAGTACGATGTAGGTTTTCTCAATTACGAGGCAAGACCTCGAGAATCCTCGAGTAATTATGTCTGCAAAGAGTATAAATTATGACCAAAAGATTACGATTATTTTTATCACTCATTTAAAACATTGACTGTTGAGTGAGTTACCAAGAAATGATTCCAGAAACAATGAAGCATGCAATAAGTGGGAAAATATGTTTAAATGGAAAGAAAATACAATATTCATAATATTTACAACTTTAATTCGACTGTTCAACAAATTAGTTTCAGTGCAAACATATTATATTAATGTGATAAAATTTATTTCAACAAAAAGTTGTAGTTGACCTTTAATGCAACTTTAACAATTGGTTTTATATTCCTTTAGTAGATATTAATAAAACCCATAACATTACAATGAAATAAGGTAGTGATGAAGAAATTACATTACTTAAAACAAACAAATTCATTCAAGAAACTCATTTCAACTAAGAATAATTCAAATTACTCAATCACAAAATTAAAATAAGACATGAACCAAATAACTGAGGTAATCACCTACTTACCTCAATAAATGTTTCTTTTGATGTGAACAGTTCAAGACCGAATAAAACTAATAAATCTGCGTTTCTGTAGCTGAGCAAACATTGTAAAAAGTTATCTGTTGACTTTGTTTATTATGAAAAGTTAAGTAAAAGTTAAGAAATGATAGTGAAATGGTTCAAGGTCATTCGAGAATGAAATGGTTTGTCTAACAAAAGAACATTTCATTGCACGTCAGCGCCGACTTTGTGCGCTAATGCAGTGTGAAATTACATTTCATAATAGCAAGCGAACATACAATCGTTAAAGTTTTTGACCCACATCTTACTTGTATCAAAATTCTACTACTAAATAGGATAATTTAGCGTAATTTACGAAATAAAAACTTAGTATTCAGTAAATATGAACTTTGGCGGGCAACCTAGTAATAACATAATTATAAACGATCTTACTAACAGGAGATATTCATAATATGGCAAAATTAGGTTAAGAGCGACATCCTATAAAGAAATAATAAAATATTAATTTAATTTACTATCCTAAGTCTCATCCAATTTTCACATCAGAAAACATAAGGATGGCATAACATTCATATAACTAGTGAAATGTCAACATTTTTTCTATCGGAGACAGATAAACACCAAGCACCCAGAACTTACATTATCCTTAATAACCTAAATGTAACTTTTAAATTACAACATTAATAAAATAAGCGAATGAGAGGAGTACATTAGAATATAACGTTTCATTAAAGTGACTATAAAAGAAATAGGGAATTCGATTTCCACTATAAATCCATGCAAGTGACGGAATTGGATACTGATTTTCAATTTATGAGTAACAAAACTGGAAATGACCTTCCAATGATTCCTCTTCATTGCCATATGAACTGGCTTAGACACACAAGTATACGCACAACACAGTCCTGTTGTTGTGATCTTGCGATATTATCGTTGGCTATTTAGAGTTCTTCGAGTAACCCCACTGGGAACCGCTTTCCTTGTTCTTCTTCTTACCGTTCTGGGAGCTCTTTGCGTGATGCTCTTCGTGACCTGACTTCCCTTTGTGACCTTTGTGTTCGGAGTCCACGTGACCCTTGTTACTGGAATAATGAAAATTACATGACATTATTGGCATGGAATAAATAAAACGATAGTATAAAACTGGCGACAATATTCAACGGGAAAATAAGTATTTCAAAAAGGTTAAAGAACTTGAAAACATATTTATTATAATGATAACGATATAAAACAAAGGCAATAATTGATTTTGTTTCTTCGCTTCGCTTTTATGTTTTGCAGCAAATATTTCATTTTAATGTATTGGGCCTGATGAAGATTTAGCTTTCAATGAATGCACGTATTCTTCTTTCCACTCTTATTGATAAGTTAGTCGTAGAATGGCGATGCTACTAAAACTTATAGTGAACTTAGAATAATGATGGAGATATAGAATGCGACCACGTGGACTGAGGACCTGAAGAAGACGGGAATCCACTGAATTCAGAAGACTCAGGAACGGTCACAGTTGCGCAAGTTATGGGGAAGTCTATGTCCAGTAATTGGAGATCCAAGGGATGATGGATGGATGGATAAAGTGCTCACATATATCCCTTCTTTCCTCGTTCGACGACATCGTTTCCCTTGTCGACGCGGTACGCCTTCTTCTTGCCCTTCTCGTTGGTCGCGTGCTTGGCGTTGAAGTTGCCGTAGCGGTGGTGCTCGCCGCTCTTGTGGTAGTCGTCGTAGAACTTGTGCTCCTTGTGGAACTCGTCCTTGTGGTATTTGTTGTGGTAGCCTGGAATCAGGGAGATTTACAAGGCTTTTTATTTTACTTGCTATGTTTGTTACTATGCCTGTTACAAACGTAACGTAAGTTTGGATGACAATGGATTTTTATTATACGTTTACAAAACCTTTGTATTAATAATCTTAAATTAAAATTTATAAAACCCCCCACAGTTTTATTTACTCTAAACATAGCCTGTAACACTCACGATTAAGTTACCTTTCAAACAAAAATAAACTAGATCAGAATAGATTCATTAAAAGACAAACAGATACACAGACACGTCAAACTTATAACATCCCTTTTTTTCGTCGGGGGTTAAAAAAGACAAACAAGTCACGATTATGTAAATTAACAATATTAATATTTTATAAGATACGGTTAAATCTAAATTAGCTCGGTTGGCGGCCGAGGTTAAACAGTTAATAACAAATAACTTTATGTAACCATTTCGCGCTTTCACGCGCCGCAAATAGAACATTTTCTTCGATAACCAATTCGCGCTGGGCAGAGGTCTATCCGTTGGAGACAATTGAAAAATTATACGCTTAGATTAGGGTAAAATTACTTTAGAGATAATCTGGGAAAGAAATGTATCACAAGGAAGTAACAGATACATGTATCTCACCAATACCCAATGAACTAATATACTAACGTACAAATACCCATGTGGGTATGTACCCCACACACCACCACGTACCCCATTAACAGACGTAATATCCCCAGTGAACGAATAAACTACAGTATACTCATTGAATATCCCACATTACAATTTTATTATTCGTATAGATTTGCGTAGTGGGTAATTATTGAAATACTTTGTTTAATTTGAAATTTATTTTTAGTAAATTAGTAAATTCTATAAGAAAACTAGAAGACTCAGTGAACTTTGTGTCGCCTAATAATCAATGAATTTAGTGATACTTTTAATGCTTTTATTGTTTAAGTTGGTTTAACAAATCAGAGATTATTAAAATCAGTACAGCCGTTCTTAGCCTCTCCTCCCTCTCCCTCTCCCTTACATTCAGCTTAAGCTTATTTTCACATTTCTAAGTTCTGCCGAGAGTAGAAAATAATTAAGTACCAATATCGCTATTAAAAAATAGGGGTTGGTGGTATAAGGGTGAAAATTTACGGTTGTATGTATTTATTAATGCCGAATCATAAAAATATTTAAATATTTTTTTTTGTCAAAAAAATATTTTTTTTATGGGTAGACCACCCTTATCACTAAAAGGGAAAGATTTAGTAGTATATTTAGTAGTATATTTATACACACAAAATTTCATAAGAATCGTTCAAGCCGTTTCGGAGGAGTTTTGTTACTAACACTGTGACACGAGAATTTTATACTATATTAGAAGATTTGAAAATTCAACAAAATCATGAACTTTGAAAATTCTGGCTAGAAAACAATTTGTATCCACAGTTAAAGGTTTTACGCCCTGACTCTGAGTCACTAACGGTTACTTAAATCGCTCCTAAAGAATCACCATACAAATTCTGTACTAAACAGCGATTTAAGTAACCGTTAGCGACTCTAGTTGGGGCGTTAGACGTAGAACGTAGTTTTAATGGAAAAGCATTATAAAGAAATTGATTACCTTTAGTCTTATGGCCCTTTTTATGACCTTTCTTCTCAGCAAACTTAGCACCACGACTTCCCTGGGCCTCTTCTTCATGGCTGCCTCTGTGGTCAGCGATATCGTGGTTTTTCTTCTTCTTCCCCGCTGCTTCTTCGTATTCCTTACGGTGGTTGTGGTCGGTCTTGAAGCCTTTGTTACCCTTGTCTACGTAGTGGTCGGAGCTGTAGCCTTTGTGGCTCTGTAATTGTTGGAAATGCTCTTATATTCACAAGTTAACGTGATGTTTAGATGGAAAAGCTTGTTTCGTTATGATTGTTTGAAGTCATCAAAACTTGTGAATTATGTGAAGTGACAAAATGAACTTAAAAAGCAGTAGTTTTATTGTTTTAATGAACATTTTATATTTTTGCTTTTTCGTTCGGAATGAATCGAAGTATGTAGTTAGTAACTAGTTATTAATTCAATCTGAATTCAGTTTTAAGAATCTAAACTATTTTATCTTTTTTAGTAAGGTCATTAATTATACCTAATGGATGGATGGATGAATTGCGAAGCAAACACATAACACTGTATACAGACACACAAACAACACACATTATACACATCACGATACTTTACGTTCTCGCTGCATCTGTCGTCTTGTGGTCCTTGGTGTTGCTTCTTCCCTGGTACTTTACTGTAACCTACTCTAATAATTTAATAGATTTTCTTACGGACACATCTAATAATCTTAAAATACAATTTAAAAACCCCGACAGTTTTATTTAAACTAAACATAGCTAAGAACTCTCGATCGCAGTCGGGTAACAAAAAAAATAGATCATTTTGATCGGTTCATCCGTTTGGGATATGGAGGGTAGAGGTAGTTTGGGAGCTACGATGCCACAGACAATAATACAGATACACAGAACACCTCACTTTTTTCGTCAGGGGTTAAAATTAGCAACATTTAAATCATTCTTCCAACGATTAGTTCCAAAGTGATTATTGTTTACCACTTTTACTTAATGAGCTGTGTGAAATTTTAAAATTACTTCGTGCAGGTTGCAATGTCTTTGCCCCTTGATGCAGTTATGAAACATGTGTGCAAAAAACATAAAATATGCGTAAATTCGAAAGACACCTTCGTCGTAAATTTCTTCTGCTTTCATGGAATTTAGCATTTTTACCATTACCTAAATTATCTAATAAAACACGAACTACAGAATTTTTGAAAATTAAAAAGAGGTAAACTGGGCGATTAAAACTAAGTAGTTGCATAGGTTTATAATGTAACAATTTCAAGCAGACAAAAAATAATTAACTTCGGATAAATTCACTTTGTAAGTACTCTTGGGTCCTAATAATATAACCACTCTAAATTCTTTGCAGTAAACGACCATTACATCGGTTTATTATTAGTTTTACCGACTTTACAAAGCAATGTAAATTTAAATTTCAAGTATTTCTGTTGTATATTATTATTGCCATCCATTGACCATAGGTTTAATTAGGTTAATAGCAAATAACATTAAATCTGCGTTATTCATTAACAATACGTTATTATCGATAAAATTTAATGATAACCAAGCGGAAATAAATCAATATGTAGGTAGTTTTTCAACGCGTGATTGCAATGTGGGATATACAAAAAAGTTACATACCTTGCCACCGCGACCGGAATGATGTGCCCCGTGATGGGAGCGTCCCCCGCCTTGCTCGTGCCCTCTGGGGTGCTTATTATGATGATGGTGATGACCAGCCGCCGCTGACTGATCGGCATCCTGGGCAGCTGGAGCCACAGACAGCACAGGGTCCACATTCACGTTAGGATAAGCAGGGTTAGGAGAAGCTTGGACAGACACTGGACGGACAGCAAACGTTCCCGGACTAACTTCGGTGTATCGCGTGGCTTCAGGGGCTCCCGGCGCCTGGTACATGTGGTAGTGCTCCGCGCTCGCTGCCAACATCTCCTCGTAGGGCGGCGACGGGTACGATGACTCCTCATTTTGCTCATGAACCTCATAGTGGACCTGTCGCGGAGTCCGTTCGGACCGCTTTTCGCGATCTCGATATATCTGTTCCTCGCATCGCTTGACTCTCACGTGTTCCTCGTAGGGCCCCGCGTCGTGGACGTCTCTCCGCTGCCTGTCATGCTCGTACTCTTCGAACGGTTCCTCCAATTCCTCCTCCTCCGTCCACGGCTCCTCCGCGATCTCCGCGACCGTGGCCACCACTACCAAGAGCAAGATGACGTACCTCATTTCGTACTGCGCTGGAAGTAACCGTTTTTTGTTATAAGTATATAAAGTCCTTTCACCGTTGACTAATTTTGTATTCGTTGCGTTAACGATTGCGTGTGATCGCGGCCGCTGCGGGGTGGGCTGTGATGGAGTGACGAGCGCGCCAGTGGCTAGGGGCGGACTGCGTGATCTGCGTGCGCGCAGGTCGGTAGAAAGCGTTCATAACCCGGGTCGGATCGCTTCCCCTCTCGCTTATTTTCGCGAATTTTCGAGTGAAATTCTTCGGCTGTGAATGAGTTATTATCCGCCGGTACTTGCACAATCTGTGACCGATTCGCGTGGCATGTGGCGCTGTACCCGCCGCGACGCTAATGGCCGTGTCTCCGTTTTACTTTGTTTTCTGTCTACCTACAATTTCCCTTTTTATAACTAAATTGTAAGTGTCGCGACCCTGATTCCGTTATTTTTTTACTCGGGTACGTATTACACGAGAAATGCTCGGTATTAATTGCATTAGCCGCCGCTTTTAAGTGTAGCGCTTTTATGTTGGAATATGTTTGGTAACATACCACCCATAGACATTTTCAACAAAAGATTTCAAAGACTTCGATAAAATCGATAAGGCCACGATGAAATAATAAAAGAACATAATTTAGAACTTATTCAACGGACCTATAAAAACCCGGAAGTCGTAATTAAGATAAAAATTGCAACCGGCAATAACAGAACACTTCACGATTTCATGAGAATGTACCTAGTCAATTTAGCCAAGAGAATTTCAAAATTATCCCATATTTAACCGTCCTTATTTTAAGTCAGTTACGGCCGGACTTAAATCAAAAAATCCTTTTAACATCATTGGACTATAGGTACTATGCTAACTACATTAGCCTCTGTCATTTTGAGAGGACACCTAATCCAAGAATTGAAATTGTTCTAAAATTATGAATGGTGAATTTACATGACTATCACTTACATTTTGAGAGGAGTCCTCAAAACATGTCGTAGCAACGTTCAAGTTCTGACTGCACGAGCGAAAGAGCGTCGCAGGTTAATATTTAACTGCACAAGTAACCTACAGATAACTTTGTGATGTTTGCAGGACGCCACTGACGCCCTGATGCGGCTGTTAACAATGTTTACCTTGCTAATCTGATTAAGAAAATAACAGCTCTGCATTGTTTGCAGCGATTTGAAGAGTTAAAGAGTTGAGCAAATATCAAATATAACTTTTATGTGCGGTTTTCGTAGAACGTGTGAATTTGTTTGCTATTTTTTTTGGAAACGATAAACAGACTATACCTACATTGATTATGTCCTCGGGCATTCAGTGGTCACTTACCATCAGGTGGTTCATCACTTCATCGGCTCATGTGTTACCAAACGTAGGTAAACGTTGAACAAAAATCACCGGAATTAAAATAAAACAAGTATCTGCACCATTATCTGCACATACTTGTTTCATAGTAGGTAGACTTTGATGTAAGTAGTACGTACGTACTTACGTTAATTAGAAAAGTCTTAATCAAGGCTTATTTATCTAAATGATCTATGTATGTATAGGATTTCCATGTTACGCCCAGTATAGCTAACCCAAACGGGTTTGCCTTGGTTTACGGGTGTACAAGTCCTACCACAAACCACATTTATCTGTAGCGTTCAACAAACAAGAATCAATTTGATTGAACCGTTTTCAGCGGAGTGGATTGCATCAACGGCGGTACTCAATTCAATCGTAACTTTGAATAATCGTGTCACCATTTATTACAGGTATTGCAAGTGGACTTGTAAGACAGCGACTTGATTAGTAACGACATTGTATTGTAATCGAGCAGTGTAATCTACGCGGTGGGACCGCTCGAACAAAACACCTATCCAAACTTTTCATTGGATGGAATTGCTTTAAGAAAATTAATTGAACTGTTCGAAGTAAGTAATTAACAGAACAAGCGTTGCTCAGGATAATACTCATCATTAGGATTTCAAATCGGTCGATCGGTCTGCCATAGCAGAACTGAAGACTGGACAGGTGAATAGGTCGAGTTTCGAATATGTTGAAACTGTAATCTGCATTCTATGTCGGGTTGTATCAAAATCTTTTTAAATACCTCTAGTTTTCGCCCGCAGTTCCGCCCACGGAAAAAATATATTGAAACCCGGGAATAAAATCTAACCTAAAGATATGGACGGGATAAAAGTCTGGGTGCAAAGTTTCATCTAGATTCTAGACCCATAAATCGGTCAGCGCGTGAAGGATTTATACGAACATCCAAACATCTTCTCAAACGGCCGCATTAATCTAATATTAGTAGTAGGTTTAAGTATTACATAATTTCTAATCCATCCATTCAGCCTTCCCTCCATCCATCCATCCATTAGCCCTTGGAGGTCCACTGCTGGAAATAGGCCTCCCGTAACTTGCACCACTCTAACCGGTCCTGAGCCTTCTGAATCCAGCGGATGCCCGCTGTCTTCTGGCTTCTATTTTCAAATTATTTATTTAAATTCTTGCTGTAGTACCTATCTAATTGAATCTTGTGTTATCTATTATAATCTCAATAACTGTTTCTTGTGCTCTTTGGGGAGCCTCGGGGTTTTAATTTTTAAGCCTATGAATTCTAGACAAAGGAAAAAATATACTAATTGTTGAATGAGTCACTGTAGACTAGTTGGTAGACCATGTTCGTGAAGTGACCGTTGCCGGGTTCGAGCTTGGTCGGAGCAAATTTAAGTATTTGGCAGATAACTGAATGTTCTTGGTCCTTGAGTATGACTGATGCCATTTGTATTATCCATGCAGCTTGTGATACCTACAGGAAATCCTAATGCGTGGGAATTTGCATAGGTACTTACTATCTACATATTTATTAATTCGTCCAGTTTTAGCACATCATTATCACATTTAAAAACCAATATAAAACCATAACATACTCGTAACATTAAAATTCTTAATAAGTAAATATTAGACCAAGTAGGTCGATGTCAGTTTTAAAATATTACAAATAATAAAATTGTGAAGTATCCTTGACCGATTGAAACAGAGTAACAAGTGTTGAGACAAATTACAAAAACTAGTTCACTCTGTTGGTTTTGCTCACTGTTAGATGTCGTTACCATTGTCCACATTTCAATTTGTAACGCAGACTTGATGGCGGATCATTCTCTGGTAGTAAGAGTATTTTAAGGTCCCGACTTTGAGTAACACGCAACTGATGAGCCCAGAATGGTGCTTGTAATGGACACTTTTAAGTTTTTACTCAATTCATCCATCCATCGATTAGCCCTTGGAGGTCCACTGCTGGAAATAGGCCTCTCCTAACTTGCCCCACTCTGACCGTTCCTGAGCCTTCTGAATCCAGCGGATGCCCGCTGTCTTCTTCAGGTCGTCAGTCCACCTGGTCGGGGGGCTTTACTTGATTACTACAGGTTTTTTGTAATACTATGTCATGAAACATGAAAAATTGTAGAATGAAATCTTAGATCTAGCTTTCCATTAAGCGAAACAATAAAATACTAGGTTGATTGAAAATATTAATGCGGGATGTGGTTTTATTCTTTCACATGAACCACGAAATGTGTAAGTACTCACCTAGGATATTCTATAAAATCAAAGCGTGATCTGTCTATCCACTATATAAATTTAATCATTCCAATACATAGATGTAGTTTTTAACGTTTGTTCGCACTTCGTCGGATTCGCAAAAGGTCGGATTCTCATTTCGTCGGATTCAGTACAGTACTTAGTGTTCTCTTGTCTGTTGTTGTTTCGTTGTCTTATTTATTATTTATTCATTTATTCAACAATACCAGAATATTGCACAACACAAATATGGACACCCGTCACAATTTTTAATATAACTAAACTAAAGTAAACAAAGTATTCACCAAATATTTTTGGCTATTTGTCCTTACTGTCCAAGATGCTATTTTAAGCAAACGTTTCTATCCCTTTTCTCCCTTTAATTTCCTAATAAGTGTGAGTGAGAGGAAGAGTATCTCGAAATAAATCGTTAGGCTAAGTCTGGTTGCGCACGAGTGGTGTTGAAATCAACTATTTTCCAAACCGGTTTCATTAAATGTACATGTTAGTTTAGTCGCGAAAAGAAAATAAAAGTTGATTTAATGTTCAACAACGCCCTTTCTTTTTTATTTCACAGATGATTGATTGCCTATTGCTTTGCCAGGTTATACTTATTTACACTAAGTTTGTTCCGCTATAATTTAATTAATAACGCTTAAATAAAAAGAAAGTTATTGATAGAACAATCTTGGTTTCGATGGTAATGTAAGACACGCTCAATAAGGAACAATGGAAAGCAGAATCTTCTTCGACTACTTCCTTATACAGAAAAAAATTGAGCCCACTAATAATTTACAAGACGGCTGCTTTTAAAAAAAATGTCCCATAATCTAGGAACTCTCGGAACTTTCTAATATTGAACTGGTAAATCGCCATCACGTCGCTCCGAGAATCTTATTGCTAACGTATGAAAATCTTACCTGGACATCCCAACCAAATCTTAGTTACCTCTTAACAACAAACAACAACAAAGCTTCTATACGACTTTTCATCTCTTATCCCGTAGGAACGGCAAATCTAGACAAAAGTCTATTCTGTACATTATATTATTGTGTAAAACGTTTGATGTGAGCGTTTACAGAAAATACTTTTGTAAAGGACTCTGATCCATTGCATATCAGTATGACATGATAGTAGGACCACCGAGAAACGCCCTGCCTAGGGTACAGAGTATTGTCGGTGTCGTTCTAATAACATTCTATACATACCTAAATAAAGTAAAAGTAATTGTTATTGATTACATTTTAGGTCGGTTTCGACACATACGACAGATATTGTTGTACTGAACACTTACTAAGTAACAACTTTTCGTTAATTAAACTAGAAAAACCTCGTCTATCTCATGCACTGTACAGACATCACAAATATCGAGTTGATTGGCAATTACTATCGACTGCAGTTGTTTTTTTTTCTATATTGGTTGCAACACCTTGTACTATTTTAGATTTTCAATCTATTTGTTTTGCTAATGAATATAAGGTATTTCACAAGTTAATTATATGCTGTAATGATTGCTTATGCAGGTACATTGTACCACAGGTACATTCTAAGTAGTTACTATTTCAGTAATCGTAGCTAGGTTTGAGTCATAAATATACTTCCAATATTTTAAACTAGCACATTGTATTACAAATTGATTTTCAACCAGAAAAACATCGTCAGAAAACGGAATCGGTTGAAGCGGATTACAAACAATTTCTTTGTGGCAATGAGACAGAATACGACGTCGACCAGGACTCTATTTCATATAATTCTTATGGACTGTGTGTGAAGTCTGCAGGTATTCTGAGAGAATTACTTTTTAAATGACTTTGTTTATTAAACGCTTTGCTACAGACGGTACAGGAGTATGGTTTCTTGCCAGTGTGTATTCTCAAATGCCCTTTTAGATAACTTTGTTTAGTAAACGCTTTGCTACAGACGGTACAGGAATATGGTTTCTCGCCAGTGTGTATTCTCAAATGCACTTTTAGAGTACTGGAGCAGGCTCCCATACTTGGTGGTATGGCTCCCCGCTTAGGGATTATAATTATCATAATTATTATTAAGTCATTAATACTCGACGTAAAGGGAACCAACCCTCTGTTCATTGAACACCGGTACAGGAGTATGGTTTCTCGCCAGTGTGTATTCTCAAATGCCTTTTTTAGATGTCTTTGCTACAGATGCACAGGAGTATGATTTCTCGCCAGTGTGTATTCTCAAATGCTCTTTAGTACTTCTTCTAAATTGAAATTTAACATTTTGCAAATTCAACATTGTGGTCTTGAAGGATAAATACTACTTAGGTAATAATTAATAATTGAAACAGTTTAAATAATAATGCATTGTAATTTCTACGATATAATATTTTATGTACAATATTAATACACTTTAAAATATTAATTAGTTATCTTTAATCTTCGCGTTGTATTTTGTTGGTATTTATTAATAAGGTAAGCGCCCTAGCAATGTAATAGTCCGTAGGTAACTTTCGCCTTGAGCTATCAAACAATTTTCTCCGAGTGTCTATTGCTCTAATTTACATAGTAATTACTAATTGCCGTTACACAATAAATGGAAAAACTTTTTCCAGTTATAACGGCGCGGCGCGGCGGCGGCGTCTTCGTAAGTAACTGATCGAATACCAAAGTACAATTTGTTGAGGAACGAAATAGAATTAAGACTGGTTTTCTACCAAAAATATTACGAGTATTATAGACATCCGTCAGTAAATTGTTCAATAGCTCCTTTTTATTTTAACTTCCCATTATACCTTGATGTAATTAATCCTCATAAATATCAGTAATTAATACGTACGTTATCATAAGCGTTACAGATCGTTTACTTTAAAAATTAACGTGTCCCCACTGAATATTATTGTTATAACATGTGAAATGATTAATGTCCGATGTCCTGGGAAATGTTTATTTCTATTTATTTTAATATAACGTTGAAATTTTTTATTTAAATTTAGGTATTTAATATAACGATAGCAATAATACAACGTGCTCCCACGTTCATTTTTAAAGTTTACGATGTCTACCTCACTTGAGGATTCTTTTTATGTACAAAATATTTACACGTTTCAAATATGGCACAAAGTTACAAGAGTGGCGTGTAATTATTAAATTAATTTAAAATGAAATACCTTTTTGACGTGACAACGTCTACAAATTGGTTGACTCGGGTGTCATTCACGAAAACTGTGTAACGACCAAGTAAGATTTGCCGGAACGTTACCATGCGCGCGCAGCATTAAAGAGAGAGGCTCGCTCGACCGGCGCGCGCCTTGCGTCATTTAATTCTATGTTCCAAAAACTTATACCACGAACAGACGTTGTCACGTTAAATCTCCGTCCGTATACCGACTTTACAGACAACCATTTTTTTTGTTTAAAATAAGTGGAATAGACACCTTCTATGTACCTAACGATAACTCAGCACCTGAGGAAATGCCTAACACAATATAATTATTATAATATGAACTAAAATTGTTTGAATGACTAACTTAAAAATGAAGAATATTTTCAAATTTACACAAAACAAAACATTTTAACATAAAATTAAACAATTAGGTACATGAATGGAAATATACAATGATATAGGTACATATGTAATTCTAAAATCACAGAAACCAAAAATAACATCACAACGCACTTATGCTAATAAGTCTTTATAAAATGGTCAGAGACGAAAGGAATCCTCTCTGGATCCTTCATTTTCTTCTTCTTGTGCAGCGGGCAGCTCTTCTGCTTGAGGCCCGACTCTGATTTGTTATGGATAGGCTTATATTGAGCAGATATGGATAATTTCTTATTGCTACTGAATTTTTTTTGGCAACCATTACTAAGCACTGGTAACTTTTTGTCCGCGTTTGGCGCACTGTGGCCACTGTGCACTGTGTATGTAACTGTCCTAGAGTTTTGTCTGCTGTTCTGTTTGTATGCTTCTGGCGACACTTCCAACTGCCGGTGGTCCAGACACGTTGACGTCACCTGCAAATAGTTTAGGTCTAATCAGTATTATGTCTGAAGTCTGCTACTGCCTGGTATTAAGTTAAATGACCTTAAAGATTCTCCAACAATCTCCACCACCAAACAATATAGTCCCTGCGAAGGCCCGGTAGGGTGGTAACCCACGAGCCGGATTTCGTTGCCTCTTACGGCACCCTCGGTGCAGGACTGGGGTTAGTATTCTAACTATGTGTTTACCTAAGTACTCTGTGTACGGCCTATCCACCACCACTTATCGATTGTTGTCAGCCTGGTCTAGCGTTCACTCCAACCCAGGTCTCATTCGTCGGCAAGCTGAGGTACTAGGGTAACAACTGACCAGAGGAGCTCTCGCGTACTTGGCGGCGCGGTCCGCGAGCTCAGTCCGCAGGCGCCACGCGGCCGCTGCAGCCCGTCTGCGCTCCGCCGCCGCCGCGCCGCCGCCCGCGCTGTGCCACCTGACATCACGTATAGGTAAGTTAATGCTTGACCACACCGTCACCATAAGGTAAGTGGAGACGTAGTCTAAGATGGTAAGTGCACTGACTTAGTCAAAGCCTTTTTACTCTCACGGCTGGTGGGAACGCGGACACAATATCATCTAGCTGATGCCAGCATCAGACCCGTGCCTTTTAAACTAGAACCCTTATAGGTCCACAATGTTAGTTATAATTGTTATTGACTAAAGCCTGAGGGGGACTTACGGTAGGGACATAATGTTGTGTTAAATATTAACAAATTGAATGACAAACGAAGGCAATAGAATGATCAAGACAAGCGTAGCCTAATAGCCTTTCAAGGAAAGTTTAAGTTTTCGAAAGAACACAAATCCTTTATCTGCAACTTTTTTCTGAAAAGAGACATAATCTAAATTCGTTGCCACATACCCCTGCCACTCCATGAAAAATGACTGATATAACTTTACCTTGTGACCAGCTGCAGCAGCCTAGCTCGCTGCCCAGTGCTTCGCAGCACGAGGCAGGCAGCGCGGAGGGGGGGCAGCGCGCTCCTCTCCTGCTGCCTCGTCTGGAGGAACGACACGCTCACAGCTCGCAGATAGTACTGCAGAGACAACGGCCACAGACCTGGGAAGTTGCAGTAAATCAAGATTAATAAGTTCAAGTGTAAGGGATCCTTAGGAATCAAATGAAAATAATAAGTTGATCTTCTGAAGATTTCCGGGGAGGTATTACTGAGATTTGAAGAACATTAGTCATTAGTTTCCAGAATTGGATCCATATTAGCAACACTATCGAATGGTGTAATAATACAGGATGATTTTTTTTTATAAATTAACGGGTTTGATTAATTTTTGAAAAATCTAATGATGCAGTTTTAATTTCCTCAAAATAGGCCTCGAGACTCCTTTGACTATTTTTCGCTATTCTTCATAGTTTAGAATTTGGCCATCCAAGCACACTTGAAAAATTCAACCTGTATATATCCATTTACTTCTTCACATTTTTATGTCAAAATAACACAATCTGTTAAAATGGTTGTCATTCCTCCTAACTCACCTCGGCCCTTGTACCAGTTTCCGTACAAGTGATAGTGCTCCCAGTTCCGCGGCTCCAGCTCCAACAAGCGCTCCAGGATGCCCCTCCGCTCACCCTCGGGGGTCACCAGGAGGAGCTCCAAATGAGCCTGGACGAACCGCGGCTCCAGGGAAATGCACCGTTCCAACATCTTCAAGGATTCTGCTATGCGATTCTTTTTCCTGGATTCAGAGACATTTTTATACATACGATACTATTAGGTATGCAGCCATTAGGTCTAGAAAATAGAAAAAACTAGATTGCGTGTGAATTTTCCTATAAGCATGTAAAGTCTACCAATGCGCAATTGCCACTAGTAAATAACTATGGCCACCGTCATTCCGACGGGCTCTACATAAAGATATCGAGAAAGGTATAAAGGACAGACTATAATTTTAGGTATTCATTGCATAAATCCTTTGAAGAAGCCACAATCTCCCATGGCCTTGCCAGCTATCAATCTAGCTATTATACGGGCCAAATCTAGGAAGATGCCCGCTGAACACGCTTGTCTTAAACAAATCACGTGCATTTATTCCCTGCAAGTTATTTCTCTTGTTCTTTTCACTAGTTTTCCTTGCCATTACGGCGTTTGAACACTATTTTATTTTCTTTTTAGGTATCAGATGGATTCTGTTAGCTAATGAAGCCGTTCACCCAGTTGATACGTCGTGTTGTCTTTTTTCGATGTACCTACTTGAATTTTTTTTTATCTACACCTGAAGGTAAAAATCACTAGGTATCAATACTAAAAACTCTAAAAAGCGGCATACCTAATTGTGCCTATTGTATAATAATATTTTCTCAGGAATATTATTTCAAGTGTATGCTTTATCTAAAAAAAACTTTCAACTGACTAAAAAATATATTAGTGACCTTGTACAATTTTCTCAGTAAAGTTTGCATTAGATAAGAATTGACAATCAACTGTTATGCAAATTAACATTAGGCGCTGAAACCATAACAATTTATTTAATTTAATGTCATAATATTTGTTGAATAAACTGAAGTGTCATTGACACAGGCGATGAAAGTGAGAGTCAGTTTGTTCGGGGATTACGGTTTACGAACGTTTCGTCAAGTTGACGGTGAGTTGACGACACAACGCAACGGGAAGATTGTTGTCGGTCGTCAATGTTTACCAACTCGTTGACTCAGGCCCATTTAAGTCAATGCGTTGCAAGTTAAATATTTGTATAATAATGAAAATATTGTTTATTGTCCTGGGGCTAAGTGTTTCTCAGTTGTTTGACTAAAAACCATATTACCTACTTACATTTTTACTAACAGGCCAGGTCACTTTCTTTACATCTGGCCACAATCCCTCCTGAAGACCTAGTACCTACATAATTATGTGTCCGAGATGGTGAAGCGAACTTATATTGGTAAACGTCTTTCAATAATCATTGCCAAGGTAGATGATAGACGATAAAAAAAGGAACTAGATAAAGATACAAAGCTATATACAGAATGGTTAGTGGCTATCCTCGCCCATGGACCCCAGCGGCACCAAATTCATCACTCACACGTTGCTGGCCAAAAAAGAGATAATAAAAAGAAAGAAAGAATGTAATTATAACACAGATGATTGAGAACATACCTGTATAATTTAGCCAAGTTATAATGCGCGTTGACGTGGTCCCTGTTGTACTTGAGCGCCTGCAGGAAGTGGTACTCCGCGCGGCCCGACGCCAACACCAGGGTGCCCAGGTTATTGTGGGCACTAGCGTAACTTGGCCATAACCTGGAAGTTATAATAGGGAATAATACATTAATCACAAGTTAGTATTATGTTTATACTTAAAACTCGTGCGTATTCGAACATCCAGTAAAGTGTTAAATTTTTTTGCATTTCCAACCGAACCAAAAGAGATAAACATTAAATAAATGTTTTTACAGGCATTCTGAACGAATGGTTCTATGGTATTTTTAGATCAGGATAAAATTATTGTATGTGGCAGGATTTTTGTACGTCGTTAAATTTGTTATCCAATCCTACTTGTATTTTGTTACATGATCGGCGTACCATTGTACCGATCCATAAACATCATAATATTATTATTCAATTTTATTAGGTGTACCTATAAAATGCACATCACATATTGTTGTACTCACTTCAATGCTTCCTTGTAATGTCGTATGGCACTTTCTTGCTGCTCAATGTCCTTCAAGAAATTAGCGAAGTTGTAGTGTAGCTTTGCATTATGCGGTAACACAGCTAAGTCAGCCCTAAAAGTAAACATATTTTCAATTAACTATATACTGTAATATAACCTTCATTAGGACATTATATTAAGGTGCTCCCTCACCGGGAGCATTCGCGTGTAATGTAACGTTACAGTTTTGAGCATTACATCAGTGAAGGAGGAGAACCGAGCATTACAATGCGCACCTTGTAATGATACAAAACGGGGATACATCAGTGAAGGAGGAGAACCGAGCATTACAATGCGCACCTTGTAATGATACAATGTGTAATATCTTGTTACAACTTGTAACATCAATGCGCTCCACTTCCGACCGCTTCGTCTGAGATCTTGCTATGGCATGCTCAAAGTCGAATCTGTAATGTTACATTACAGTTATTACACGCAAATGCTCGTCAGTCAGGGAGGTAGTAACGTAAACGCGCCTATTACCGCCTCCCAAAATTTGTATCCTATTACCGCCAGTTTTTTTAATCACTATTTTAAGGTATTTTATAGATTCCATGAAAGTTGTAGCCTAAAAATATTTTAGGTATATATATTTAGAAACAAAAAAATAAAGTTTGTGTGCGTAAATAATCAGCAAACAGAGTAAATAGCCAATAATTGAGACGCGGCCGCAACGGACTTCCGTGTCATAGTGTTGTGCTCCCAGCTACATAAGAACACCTCGTTATTACTTAAGAGAAATTAACATAAATAAAATGTGTATAAAAGTAAAGCAACAACCCACAATTGTCCCACTGCTGGGCTCGGGGTCTCCTCTCACAATGTGAGGGGTATAGGCCATAGTCTACCACGCTGGCCAAGTGCGGATTGGTAGACTTCACACACCTTTGAGAACTTTATGGAGAACTCTCCGGTGTGCAGGTTTCCTCACGATGTTTTCCTTCACCGAAGCAAGTGATAATTAACTTCTAATACACACATAATATTTGAAAATCAGAGGTGCGTGCCAGGATTTGAACTCGGGCCCCTCCGTTCGAGAGACCAACGTTCTAACCACTAGGCTATCACTGCTTTATTAATTATATTATATATAAATAAAATGTATATACGTGCATGCAAATATGTAACTATAATAAATAATACATTGGTTTTCTAGATTAACATCTAATACTACCGTTCTGGCCATGTCTTGTCGTTTAAATCGAATTTTACATTGGAGCGGTATTAGAAACATAATTTTTATAAGTTGCTTCTATTAACGACCCATGGCGGTGTTAGATGTTTTACAATAGTTAGTATTTTAGCTTTTATTTCTTTGAATACATAATTTTAGATATTTTTTTTAACTTGTTTGATTCTAAAGAGTATATTACATAATTGGATCAATTAACGCCATACATTTTGTCTTATGGATTTTTGCCTGTTGTTGTTTCTTTTTTGGTTGGTAATAGAATCTTCATACTTAATTCTATTACCGACTCATACGGTCTTATTTATAAAAGTCTCTTATTGTAGGTATGTAGCGTACTTTTGTTAAAATGCTGATAAGCCTACTATAAGTTCCTGTGTTCATAAATGTTGTATAGGCCACACATAGGTAAGTTTTTAACCGACTTCAAAAATGAGGAGGTTATCAATTCGTCGTATATGTTTTTTTTCTTTATATGTTCGACCGATTTGGATGGTTTAAACGGTATTAAATAGAGGATTGCTTCAGGGTGGTCTCTTTAACATCATGGTGAGGATCTTATGATGGGTTCTGGACATATAGAGTGGAACACCTCAGAGGTTCGTTGACATCTCAGGGTATAATGATGTGAACTGGAGACGAAATATACGTATGTAACTCCTCAACGGATTGGAATAATTGAACCGTTTTAAAAGGTATATTTTGTTGTTGGTAAATATTTACACAGCAAAATCAGTACATCATTGACCATTCTATGGTCTGATGATGTTCCTTGGAGACAAAATGTGTAACTCTTGAATAGGAGAATCGGAACCGTTTTTAAGAATTTTTTTGCCAATAACTTTATTTTTGCAAAACTAGTACCTACATCATAGAATATCTTAGGGTCTGATAATGTGATTTGAAGGGAAAATGTGTAACTCCAACGGCTTGGAATAACTAAACGTTGTTTTAAGATATTAACCTCCATCTTATAAAATTTCAGTAGATAGTGTTTTTAATAATATGTACTTTAAATACATTATTAAGAAGAAAGCTCAGTTTTTAATAATTATTATTATTGATCTCAAATGTTTTATACCAACTTAATAAATATTTATATTGTTTTTTTTTAACCGACTTCAAAAAAGGAGGAGGTTCTCAATTCGACTGTATTTTTTTTTTTTTTTTATGTTTGTTACCTCAGAACTTTGGACTGGGCGAACCGATTTTGATGATTCTTTTTTTAGTCGAAAGCTGGTGGCTGTCATGTGGTCCCACATAAATTTTATTGAGATCTGACAACGGCATCCATGAGAAAACTACATAAGTCGTAAATTTGTGTTAAGATGTGCGCGACAAATTGACGAATAACTCAATATCACGCCAACCGATTTCGATGATTCTTTTTTTAATCGAAAGCAGGCGCTTGTCATGTGGTCTCACATAAATTTGAACGAGATCTGACAACTATGTAGTTTTTGAGACTTTGAAGTCGGTTATTTTTTGTTAGTATTATTTAATTTAATAGTATGGAGAATGTGTTCCTTTTTCAGTAGTCGGTAATAGAAACATCAAAAACGGTAATAGAAACAACATCATCCCATCGGTCGGTAATAGAAGCAGCCGCAATTTCAGATAAAATTATTATTTATTAAATATTGTGTGATTTAATACTACATTTTAAGTACTGAATGTCATAGAATATTTAATTATGATAAAGAATAAATTAAAACGCCTGTCCTAGCATAACGGCGTATATCTAATTTTTTGAAGTTCATCCAAAGTCAGCTTAAACTGGCGGTAATAGGAGCGTTTACGTTATTGTAATGTAATGCTCAAAGTCGAATCTATAATGTTACATTACACGCGAATGCTCGTCAGTCAGGGAGGTATTAGGTACTGTAATGTAATGCTCAAAGACGAATCTATAATGTTACATTACACGTGAATGCTCCCGGTGAAGGAGCACCTTTACAGTTAGCAAAAATGGGCATGGTAAAAATACTCATTTTCACTGTTGAAAAATATTTCAAAATAATGATAACTGAAAGGCCACAGCGCATGTTTCAAACACAATATGGTAACAATTTTTGGATCATAATACGGTATACTTTTCTCGCGAAGCCGGGACGTGTGCAAGTTTTTCCACAATACTTTCTTTCCCAATCCTTTCCTTTTAATTCTTTCCCAATTCGCAAAGAAAACGCCATGTCCACAATCTTGGCCATCAATCTCCATGGCCTTGCTCCTCACCTCAACAGCGTCTCCCTGGTCCGCCAGTCTCTGTTCCGCAGCTGGCTGCGCGCCGCGCCGCTCGCCACCAGCACTGCCACACCCAGCACCAGCAGTCGCCGCCGGCCCGACCCCCCGGAGCCCCCGGAGCCCCCGGACCCTCGCCACATCAGCTGCACCCCGTATACCGTTATCAGGACTGAGCCGACGCTGGAACAGTGAGCAATTATGATGAGTTCTAAAAAGTAGTGAAGGCTGATCGATTCAAGTTAACTAGTTAAATGTCTTTAGAAAGTTATATTGACAATCTCGGTACCAACACCGTTTAATATTTGTGCATGTAAAGATGGTTCGTTATCTAGTACTTTTTATATCCCACAATAGTAATATTTTTTATTTGTGTTGTATGAGTTGTAGTAATAATGAGGTACCTGGGTATATACAAAACTCGTTCAGCTACCACGAAACCGACGGTGACCAATAAATTGGAGGCGGGAAGGTATGGAATCACTAACAGCATCAGGCCGACCACCGCGGGTGTGTGACGTTGTAACTGCAAATGTAGGAACAAGAAATGATTAGTGGAAACCTTTATGTTGGTGAATAACCGACAAACCAACGGATGAAACCTGATTGATGCTCATCCTTTATCATGAACATAGAACTGGCTCTCAAGCTAAAATTACTAGAGTATGCTCATGACGTTTTACAGACGCAATGGAATATAGGAATGCTATAATATGTCCTTCTCAGATTCTTAAATTCTATATAAATTATTCAGTTATAGTCGCTTCTTAGAGATAAATCAATGAAGACTACCAACTTGTTTTTAATATAATTTTGTAAACAGCATGCGAACAGGAATTTGAAAAAGGACCACTTGCCAGCCCGTACTAATTTTATTGATGAATACCGCCAGGATCTTCATCCATACGTTGTTCGGCAAGAAAGAAGTGGTTATATCCCCTTTATATTGTAAGCCTACCTCTAGATCCACAATACATCGGTAAGACAATGCCACGAAGGTGATGATCGCAGCACAGGTGACCAGGTTCCTCGGGTCCCACCAGCTGGTGACCAGGGGCACGGAGCCCATCTGCCAATCATGGCTCAGGGTCCAGGGGCAGAGGAGCAGCCACCAGTTAAACGCTGCCAGGTAACAGAAGGTCATCAACCTGGAAAATGTTTAAAAGTATCTGGATGAGGAGTCACCAGATATACGTCAGTCGTCACGAGTCACGTTATATTACTACTAAACTAAGACATTTATTCAAAATCCATAATGCATAGTAAAGAGACTTTAATTTAGTTATTGTTTTTACAATATGACATTATGTTTAGCGACGAAAAAATAATATATTTAACGGGTTATTAATAAAATATTAGGAAAAACATAGCCATAACAACCATTTTTAGAATTCTTGTCTCTCTGTTTGAAGGCGCATCGCGCAATAATTTTCACGATTGTATTGCTGGAGGTCTAACATAAAATCTCGTACCTACATGTATATTCTTGGCCAAACCTGGTAACTAGGTTACAACCGAGATATTAATTATAATTTTACCAAAAGTTTTATAAAGATACAGAAAAATTGAAGTCTTACCGGACAGCAAAAGAAGGATGAAAAGCAGGTGGGTTATCCTGGGGCGAAAATGCTGGTAAGGAGCCCTGCAGCAGCGCTAACCTCGCCGCAATCAGCAGCGCTACAGCTGGCAGCCCCTTGCCCAGCCGGCTCCAGATGTCGCTTTTCCATCGCCATTTTGTTGTGGAAGACCTGAAAGAAAACACAATTCACCGTAACAAACCACCCTAAAATGCGAAAGTAACATGAGACCAATATACAAAGTAGATTGGTGGAGGGGCTAACGGCCAACCCAAGTGTCGGAAGGTATCATGCCGCGCGAGAGCCTCTGACATGGCGTAACGAATGTTACTTTATTACGATAATAGAAGAGACCGACGGCTTAACGTGCCCTCCGAAGCACGGAACCACTTAAGAATTTTTACCACTAGCGGTCACTTAACTACCAACTTAACTAGCATTGACTGCACCGTGTACTAATTTTCTTCTCCTAGTCCATCAGCAAGGCTATTCTGTTTTGTAACTCGACAGCGGGTTCCGCGATGAGTTTCAAAATTGAAGTTCGAGTTCGAGACTCACTTCACTTCGCAAGTGCGTACTAGATGATTAGAGAATGACATACCAAGATGATGCAAGTTCACTTTCGAGTCTCACTTGAGTGAGCTTCGATTTCGAGTTTGTATTTTAGAGAATAGACCTGGTTGGAGAGCGTGTCCATTCAAAAAAACTTGTTTACGTACTTAGTGATCGAGCTCCAGCACCTGTAGAGGTCGAACGCGATGTTGAACAGCAACACGGTGAGGCCGGTCTCCTTGGCCAGCATGCTGAGTGCTGCCAGCACCACGCTCGACCACACGCGGTGCCGCCCTGACGAGCTGCAAGTAAAGGTATCTTCTACAGAAACTGCCTGAGCTTCCTAGCCATTTTATTTCACCCACAGTCATTCAAGGCACTTTTGTGTACATGAGAATTAAGCAATAAGCATACGTTACCTCTAGTTTACTACCTACCTTCCTTAAGTCCTGTATAAGGTCTTATACCCAGCAAAGATGTCCTAAAAATATCAACCATAATCCGAATTTTGAAGCTTTTTACCTGCACTTACGAGTATGTATACTATGGAAGGTTGGTTGGTACGTTTCTATAAACATTATAGGTAGAGCTACTGAATTGCTCTCCCGATGACAACTTTGCTATATTCTGGCACATACTTGCGACCCTCACAATAGCTTGGCAATTTTTTTTACATTTAAACATATGTAAATTACAACCTATTGAAATTGTGGCCTTGTAAGAGAATGATTGAGATGATGATGATGATGATGAGATGATGACGCAACCACGAGATGCCAGGACGGTACTTTCTTAATTGACTGATAATAAAACATCATTTAAAAAAATTCTAGCTCTGTGGTCTAATCCGTTTGATTACTCAGATGGTTCAGTAGCTCTCCTACTATTAACTGTAGATATTAAAAAATGTTTATAGAAATTTTGTGCCTTGAAATTAACTTCCTTCAAAACTTTAATATTAATAGATTCGTCTCAATATATTTAAAGGAAGCAACGTAATATATCTCAACACAATAGAAAAGGATTATTATTAAATCAGAGCTTCTAATACCAGATTAACATCATGACGCGATTCAAATCTCCGCGCCGAAATGGATATTAATCTTTGAAAATAAACACAGGTAGTTTTATAGATATCATGGTAAGTAACATAATTAAATTGGAATCCCATCAAAAACATGAATTTAAAGTAAAAGCCAATTTAAAAAAAAAGAATTGAGATCTAAATGGATGCCAAGTTCTGTGTAGAAAAGCCTAAAATTTTAGTCACAAGAACATGTAATTCAAGCTCCACATTTGACTTGGTTAGTTTTCACGTACCTATCTATACTCTGCGCGCCTTGCATCCGAAATGTTTAATGACAAACCGTTGCCTAGCAACCACTGACAACCAGGGATATAAAACTTTTTGTGGTTTTATGAGAATATTTATTTTTTTCCTTTATTTCTTAGTCTTTGCTACTAATAAATCAAGTGACTAATTTAATGATAAGTTAATGCATAAAATACATAGTATCATAAAATTATTGATTTCTTATTTAAACCTTTATACCCTAACCTTAAAATATCTTAATTAGTACGTAATTACATTGTTTTACCTTCAAAGATAAAGTATATTTATTTTATATGTAGATACTTTAGTAGAATAATGCTGTAAAACGGGACCACGAGAGCTTCGCCTCTCGAGGCGAGTTCCAATCGTCAGAGTTAAGCAATGCTTGCTATGGTATGCGCAGCATTTGGAATATGTAATGAATAAACGACTGTAGTGACAAAAAACTTCTTGATCGAACTTATGGGCTAAGTAATTAACGAGTATATACTCGTTAATTAAATAGTCGACATTATTAAAGCTTGACTACTAACCTTCCTCCTCAGTGGAGGTGCCCCGTGCTTAAGCAGCATTGAGGTGTTAACATGGGTCTCAGTTATGAGCAGACCTGTGCCCTGTTATGAGCCACTGAGTTGTTGGTGGCACACAGTTGCAGCTATAGAGTGATAGGGTGAAGTAACAAAAAAACGTAAACGTGTTTTTTACAATTTTATTTCAAAATTATCATTTAACAACATAAATATGACTATTAAGGTAAAATGACTATAAAGTTTTAAACTCTTCAAGTTCAGTTCTTCAAGGACAGTAATTGAAACATGAATAAATATACAAAACTTTATCACATGTTGGTACAACGGACAACCATAGATTGTTAGTAACATTCATCTCCTTGTGGTAATCCCCATCTCCCTTTTGGCTTTCAAAAATTAAATGGCGCTCTTCTAAAAATCCATCTTCATTACCTGAAAAGAAAAAAACAGATACATTATATTGAAGGAGCCGTGGCACGGTGATCAGTTACCCTAACTGCCGAGCTGTGGATAACATGTTCGAGTCCCAGCTGGAGCAGATATTTATTTCACAGATAAATATTTGTACTTCGGTCATGGATGTTAAACTGTGTGTAAATTTTTTACACATTTATTTTTGTACAGTTGTACAGTTTTGGACATGACAATAAAATTATTCAATAAAGTGAAAAAACATACCAATATGCACTATTATTAAGCGCTTTCTTTTTCCACAAGGTCCTTTTAAACCCATCGACAACCCTTCTCAGAAAGCTTCACGGCTTGAAGTAATGCTCAAATCTTGCCAGACCTTACTTTTTGTATGACCTAAAAATTAAAGAATGTATGCTTTTTAAATTAAGATTTTCACATAATTATATTATATTTTTTACAAGACAATACCCACAGCTTTAGCTCCATTAATGTATTGCTTAAAACATATATTATATATCATCATAATCTCGACCCATCAAGGCCCACTATTGAGCATGGGTCTTCTCTTAGAATGAGAAGTTTAGGCCATAGTCCACTACACTGGCCAAGTGTGGATTGGCAGATAACAAGACATAATAGTAAGTAAACCTGCTTAATAGTTCTCAAAGACATTGAGGTCGCACTTGGCCAGGGCATTAATCCACACTATGGATTATTTCTGAGGAGCTTTGATTTTAAAAGGATTGATTGTGAATAACAATATAGCCTTTATTAAGTAATTAGTGAATACGTACCTTCGATATGCAATGTTTCATCAGTATAATATATTTTACGGCCTTCTTCCCTCATTTTAGCAATGAAACACAAGTATTTTCACCTCCACATAACTATTTCACGTTTTTCTATAAGTTAACTTCTTGACTTTTTCAAATATTTTATTTTATGTTTGTTAATTGCTTGCTGCAAAAGTGCAAATAGCGGATGACGCGCGACGTCACGTCAGCCAATCTGGCCAATCAGGCAATGTTTCGGTTCGTACGTTCCGTTCCTTTAAATTTTTATCCTCCAAAATTATAATTGGGTATTTGAAAGAAGCTTAAAATAATTTAAATCCGCTTAGATTAGATGCTGTTACCTAAATATCATATAGTGAAATTCATTTAAATAAAGAAAACCATTACTATCATTGGTTAATTTATTATAATAAATTATACTTCCGTGTGTAATGAAACGTCCGTGTCGTCCATACCACAGATTAGTAAACGATCTAAACTTCGGAAAATAATACGACCAAATTGCAAAGTAAGTTAGCACCATAACTCTGTAAAGATTTTGGTAGTCATTTCTATTTATAGGCATACATAAAATTGTACAATAAGTTGAAAGGTTTCAAATCGCATCATGGAAATAAGGTTGTTACAGCAAAGTGTTTGAATAATGACAGAGTTATTTAATTTTGTTTGTTTCCACGTTTACTCGGAGTTTATAATTGTTATCGATCAATATGTACTTATTTAAGTATTCACAAATAACATAGTGAGTAGTTTGTCTAAATAAAACGCATTTGGTGTACAAATTTATGTCAGTTGGTGAAAACCCTAGAAAACTATTTTTATGGTTTGTTTACATTTGTTTCGGCTGCAAAACGCGTAGGGTATAGGCTATAATATTATATTTGTATAATTATCTTTGTTAAGTCTGTTAGGTTGATGATCTATGTTACTTTTATATAATAAAATTTGGTTTGTTGGTTGCTAACTAATGAAAACTAGCCAATTCCAATGTAAAGCTTGAATTACATGTTCTTGTGACTAAAATTTTAGGCTTTTCTACACAGAACTTGGCACCCATTTAGATCTCAATTCTTTTTTTTTAAATTGGCTTTTACTTTACATTCATGTTTTTGATGGGATATCATTAGTAGCTACTTATTCATAACGTTACTGATTAATTTTGTTACCTTATACATGAACTGTAATAGTGCCCTTCAACTAAATCCGTAGTTAGTGCACCGTGGTCCAAAATACCTATTACTTCATTATTTATAAGTAATGATCTTCTACTATTCATGTCCGCCAAATATTGAAATAATAATTAATACTAAATCCCAGTCTGTTATAATAATAATAAATACGATACGATACGATAGTAGTAATAATAATAATAAATACGATAGTCGAATATACTCTTATTAGTTATAAGTAGTTTGTGTTCGATGAGATAACGTGCCATAATACATATATTTGGAAACAATACTTCGAATCACTTTAAACTGGTATAATTTCGGAAATAATACAAAATTTAGTGGTGTACATGCCATACAAGATAAGAGAAGAATAATTTTTCACACATAAAAAATGAAACAATGCAATACACTGGAAATAACGGCTACTGACGTCTCACTAATCTGTACGTAAATAATACGTACGTACACTGAACATCTTCCCCCCGTTAGAAGCTTCACAAAGTACTAAAACTGATATGTTTCGATTAAAAAAAATAAGGGTGGTATTCCACTCCTTATATATATTCCACATAATGACCACCTGTCATCAATTTTGATTGCTGTTCATAAATTTCAGGCGTTATAAGTAAGTGTTCCTAATAGAATAAATTTTTGGAAAAATTATATTATCATAAAATGATAAAAATTTACTACTTTCAGATTTATTCCTTTGTATTCACCCGACTACCTATCTGCATGCCAAATTTTAACTTTCTAGATCACCTGGAAGTTGGATATAGTTTTGGTCTATAGGTCAGTCAGTGTTAAATTTCTCGATTTTTGGACGTTAATATCTAAATAACCGTTTGAGTTGTGTTTATGAAATTTGGAAGACGTATGTATTTCGCAAGTCTCAATAAATGAGCCAAATTTGACAGGTTTATGTTGAATAGTTTTTGAGTTATGAGGTGGTCAAAAGTGGCTCCAAATGGTTCGTGTAATATTACACACGGTGCTGCTCGCCAATTCTGTTAGCTAGAAAATTGGCTTACACGCTACCGCGTGTTTAGATACACAGATTTTTGTAACAAAGTATATAAATAAACATGTAAGTGAGTGAGGGAATGCCAGTGGATTCCCTCCATTAGGCCCGAAATATCAATAGCAGTTAATAATAATAATAACGCTTCACACTCATAGCCCCACACTAGGATTCCCTGTGTCGTGGGTGCCATGGACAACACACTAGACAAGGACATTCACACCCAGACCGAGAACAGAAATTCAAATTCATCATTCAAATTTCCGCCTCGCTGGGAATCGAACCCAGGACCCTCGGTTTCGGTGTCGGTAGTTTAAACTAAATTCTGAGTTTAAAATGTCATTGTTGGTTCCAACAATGACAGACACAAAGATTTGCTATTACAAAATAGTAGGTATTTAAATCTAATCTGCCTAATCAAGTGTATTCTGTAATACTTAGCAAATCTTTGTGTCTTAGTCGACATAGAATTAATATTAATATTATGAAATTTCTAGGATGATATCGTTTCTACTTATCTAAATATTCAAATAATAAGTAGAAGTAGAATTTAATTATTCTGTCATTGAGTAAATACTTATTGAATACTGCTAGTGATTCTTCAAAGGACGTCGGGACTCTAATAATTTCTTCTATCTAAAAATATTTACTGACGGGAAAAAACTTATCCATTGATGTCAAGTCTATGCGAAATTAATTTTATGTTAAGAAGATTAAATAAACGTATTGGGCCTTGTATGATTCTGCAACCGACTTAAATGGTTTTTTTATTTAGCTTACTTCTAATAATAGGTACTATCTACATGTCTGTAGTTCATTACGCAAGTAAGGAAATGAAATTTAAGCCCACAGTAATATATTAATTGAATTTTAGGGACGTCTACTACAAATCATAAACACAGCTACTATCCAGTTTTGATCGGGATCCCCTTTTACAATGGGAGGAGTTGCAGCCATAAATAATGGTCCGCCAAGCTAAACAAGTACACATTGGCTGATCACACAAACCTTTCAGAACATTATGGATAATATTCAGGTGTTTATTTCTTCATGAGTTTTTCCTTTACTCCTCCTCCTCCAATCTATACATATCGACGCTGGAAAGCAAACACGTAGTAACCCACAACTATCAAATTGTTCATCAGAGCCGAAAAACTTTATGACCTCTGGATTTTTGAAGTGAAAACTTCTTTAGTACAGGGGTGACTTGAAATTTTATGAAACGAAACTGTCCAGTAAAAAGAGACAAACACATAAATTCTAAAGTGAGATAGGAAGCATTGTATGGGGGTAGGGTAGAGGAGTGAGGGGTAGGGGGGCGGGGTGGAGCGGGGTGGAGCGGAGCGGAGCGGAGCGGGGCGGGGCGGAGCGGAGCGGAGCGGAGTAGTGAAACCTACATTACATTTATCATCTTCCCGAAATTTTACATTCGTCTCATTATCTTGAAAACAAAAATTTTGAAGGTTTCACTTCTACCACGTGTGAATTGCACACATTTTAATTTTTATAAATTCTCTATTTAGTAGAGAAGTTATGAATTTTTCTCTGTTTTAGTAGAGAAGTAATGATTTTTTTAGAGAAATCAAAAAGTTTATCGGCTATGATTAACAATTTGATCTTTGCGGGTTACTACGTGTTTGCTTATTATTATAAAATGAAGTCCCCCGGCGCGTCCGCCTGTCTGTCTGTATGAACGCGATAAACTCAAAAACTACAGAACGAATTTTTGTACAGTTTTCACCAATAGATAGAGTGGTTCCTGAGAAAGGTTTAAGTGTTTAATTCATTATATTTTTGTGTAAATTGATCGAAGTCCACGTGGGTGAAGCTATGGGCGAAAGGTACAGTCAGCTGCAGAGAAAAGTAACCCATCTGTTTACAACGCAATAGGCAATGGAATCGTTGCTGTTCGTATATTTATAAACAGATGGGTTTACTTTTCTCTGCAAGTGAATATACAATATAATACATAAAATACAATCACCCTGATGTACAAAAGAAGAGGCAAAACTGCCGATCTCTTCCTTTGCGAGTCACTACACTTTGTGTCTACCGTCGCGTTTTATCCTATCAGTACCGATATCATAATAATTCAATTCTCTTACGACTTTGATAGCTATTGCGGACACTGCGGTCCTATCGATTCGAACTATTAACTTAAAAAGAAGCAAAAATATTGCAAGAACACTTACTGAAATATATCTACACTAATTTATACCGTAATAGTTTAGACCCTAAATACCAGACCTAAACCTCTAATACTTAGTAATGTAATTAGGATGGAGTCCTACAAAGTACGTCCGAATAACAAAACTTTATTTCACTTCATGACAGGCGTCGGCGTCGCGGCCGCGTCGCCGCGTCGTCGCGTCGTCGGCTCGGTAACGTGATCCAACAATTCACAACTTAACCGTCCCCAACTTCGGGGCCTTTTGGAAACATTTCCAAACAAGCGAAGAACAAAAGGAGGTCTTCCAACCGTGTTCAGCGAAAAGTACTTACTACAAACTGAATAGTTTATCATGTCGTTTGATAGGTGGAAAGTTTACTGCTAATTCAATTGTGAATCAAGTTTCTTCAAGGTACTGTGTGGAGAGAAGAGACTAAGTCTGATGAGGTGCCCTGAATTGGTTCTTAAACCAAAGCCTTAAGTAAATCTTTCTTGGCATCACACGTAGGTATATATAGTATGTCGTCATATCCAGATATGACGAAGACTTACTATCAGGCTCATTATGACGTAAGCCCTGCTTGTTAGCCCGTTTTATAAAAAAACTTTGCGTTTAGTTTTTAAGTTTTTGAACTTACAGTTTATAGATGAGGACATGAATGTAATAAATAAGTGTTTAGTTACGTAAGAAAGTTGTAAGTTAAAGTACCGGACACTGGATAAAGTTTCGGAGGCCGAGGGGTTCAGCCAGTGGAACAAGGTGCACTCAGTTTAACCACAGAAGAAATAATAGTACTTATAAATAAGTAGTTTAACTAACAACATCGAGGAACTAGCTGACGAAGGCAAGCGGTCCTGCGTTATGTGGTTTTGTTTTTAGTTATTTATTTGTTCACAGAGACAGTGGATTTTAAGAAAGATTTCTCGGCGTAATTTTCTCCTTCGCTGACATAAATACCTCGTTCTAGTGTTGTAAAAATGCTCGAGTCGGCGCTAAAACGCTCGAGTCGACGCTCGAGCACTTTTAAAACGCTCGAGTCTGGACTCGAGTCAGTTCTAAAACGCTCGAGCGCTGGCTTGAGCGTTTAGATAAAGAAGCTCAAGAATAGCGCCGAACTCGACGCTCAACTCGGGCTCGAGCGCGCGAGCGTGAGCGTCCACAAAGTATATGAAGAATAAATAATTGTATTAATAACTACACTACATAATATATGTATATGCTATACCCGTGGCTTGCAGCGTGTATTATAGCCACGGAACACTTTCTGTTTTCGGGGGTTAATTATAAATAAATATAGGTATTTATAAAATTATAATTTATAATAAGTATTTATAATTTATAAAATAGGGATGTAAGGAGGCGAACCACCAACCTCTCGCTCCAAGCCAACCTCCCCTGCCCGTGATGCATCCTGCCGAATAGCGAACGAAGCTCTGGCTACCGACTGATGGCGGTATAACCATCCGAGCTCAAGACGTAGTCAAATGCGACATGCCATCACCAACCCGCCTGCTCACCGTGGCGATTATGGGCAAATCCTTCAAAAGGAGAACGTTTGGAGAGGCCTATGTCCAGCAGTGGACTGCAACAGGCTGATGATGATGATGATGACTTATAAAATTGGTGTAAACAATATATATTTACTAGGTGCACGGACAGACTTCGTTCTGTCAAAAGTTTATTTATTTATTTTGAGATGTAAGTTATCCTATCTTTCAAGTTGGAAAAAACTGCACATGGTGTGCAAATTTGATTAAAATCGGGGTGAAAATTTAGACAAAAGCTACCTGAATTTGGAGGGGGAGGGTGATGGAGGGGTGCGGGGGGATGCAAGGAACCCCCTCTACAAATTCTCTTTCGGAGGAAACGCAAACTTTTGTTTTTATTGAATTTTAAAATTTTAACTTTGATTCCACGTAACACTCTAAATCACGGATGCCAAACGTAAGATTTATACAGTTACTTAGGTAGGTAGTAGGGTATAAATATGTGGGAGTATATTTAGTTGAAAAATAACAGAGAATTATTCGTATAGTTTATTAGTTCAACAAAACAATAATAACTTATAGGAAGTAGGCAAATTCGCCGATAAAAATGATTTCTGATTTGACTCGATGTGCATAGGCATGTCACACGTCATAATGAATGCAGCCCTCTATTTAAATAATTATTTATTTTATATACCCCCATTAAAAATTTCAACGCTTCGACGCTCGAGCACGCAACTCGAGCGTCGAAGCCCGAGTCTTCAACGCTCGCGAACCTTGAAGGCTCGAGCGTTTAACGCTCGAGTCTTTAACGCTCAAAAGCGTCGACTCGGCGCTCAACGCTCGACTCAAAGCGCTCATTTTTACAACACTACCTCGTTCACGCCAGCCAAGCTGGTAATTTTTACATGACCTCAAAAAAAGGAAGAGGTTCTCAATTCAGTTGTATCTTTTTTATATTTGTAAGCTCAGATGTATAAGAACCATTTTGAAAAATATTTGTTTTTAATGTCTCATACAAGTATCAAAATTAATTTCTAATGATGGAAATCATGGAGAATTGAGGGAACTCTTTAAATATTATAGGTATACATATGGATACGATTTTAAGATAGGTATTTCAAAGAATTGTATTTCTCATGGCATTTTTGACAAGCAGAAAACTAGGTTCTTAATTAATATGGCAATGAACATTTTTAAAACTATAACAACGTTGCCCCAACGCTGTGGAGTGTTGACTCTCCAATTTTAATTACCCCATTTTACCTTCAGATTCTGGTACACCTACTCGTATAGATACACTATATACATACACAATAAAAAAACAATAAATAATCGCTTACATCTCTCTACTTTTTTTTTTTTTTTTTTTTAAATTTATTTATTGCTTAAAAATCAAATAAATAACAAGGTACTGCAGCATTAATGAAGCCACTGAGGCTTATAGTCTAATGCTACGAACAGAGTTCACATCGATACTATTATACATACTATTTCACAGATTTAAATAAAACTGTTTTAACTTATATTTAATGTTGCTACTAGTTAATTCCGTGCGCAAATCATGGGGCAAGTCATTGATAAGCCGAGGAACTAGGTACACAGCAGTTCGTTCGCCGTACGTATTGTTCGCGCGCGGCGTAAACAACTTTTTATGCGCAACTGCACGTGTACATACAGGATGTTTAATTTCAATTTTGTATTTGTCATTAAAAAAGTTTTCTTTAAGCAAATTATATTTAACTTGATTATACACTTATCTTTACTGTTCCGAAACGCTACCAACCATCATTCCTAATCGTATTTCGTGAACAACACAAGTTCAGCAGCGAGCCACTAAAGTTCCCAAGGTCCCTGACACGCAGATGTTCTGGGGATCAGGCAGATCCGGACAAAAGGACCAAACTCCTAACAATATCAACTAACCCAACCGAACAAGAAACTATTCGCACGATGTTACTGTCTCGTTTAGTGCAAGTTACTTGAAATATATGGCGTCAAGTTTTGTAACATGTTTTTCGGTTCGATACAGAATAAAGTATAAAACATTTAGCTTTCGTTTAACGCTCAGAAACGTGTCAGCGCAAACCCATATTATATATCTTTCCTTTACTTGAATTGACAGATTCTAAGGAGTAATTTATCATCACTGCTTTTTACTTTGGTCGGCGTACAAAGATTTGAAAGATTCCATAAAAAGCATTCGTTTGGTAGATAATAAAAAAGTTGACACTAAAAATTTCTTGCTTAGAATTGTTATAAAAATGTACATATAAAAATGTAAATGTATGTAAATATAAAAATGTACCTAGAATGAGGACTAGATTTCATTTAATGTAAGCGAGGGGTCAGATATTAGTGAGGTACAGTCACCTGCAGAAAAAAATCCCCATCTGTTTAAAACTGTTATAAACAGATGGGTTACTTTTCTCTGCAGGTGACCGTATGATATTGGCGCTGGTACGACTAAGGCAACCTTACCCTAAATCAACATAAATGTGTGTTAATTTACACTTAATAGTTTTATAATTGCGTTACTATGTAGATACCTTACTAAATTACAAATAAAGATAATGATCTATTGTATTCTATTCTAACTTACCCATGATAGAGAAGAACAGAAGATAGAAAGAACACGCACGCTAGCACGTCGGCGCGCCCCACTACGCCCGCTACCTGAAACAATATAAACACATATTAAAAACTACTTCATTTTTTTTTGGAAATAGCCGACAAACAAGCTGACGATCCACATGATGGTAAGTGGCTTTCCTCGCCAGCAACACCAAAGGAATCATTGAAGCATTGCCGGCCAAGAAAGAGAGAAGAAAAAGAAAGAAAGACAAGGGTGGCTATAGGCTCTTAAGTAGGTATTAGCAAAGCAGATTTGCCGACTTGCTCGACCCGAATTAAAATTAATGCTACGTTAAAATCAAATATTGACCTCCTATAATACTCTAACAGTCTCCTAATGCAGTTAAAGCGCCTTAATTGTTTCATACAGGCCTAATACGGACGTGAATTATACGAGAAGGCAGGGCAGGGTCGGTCCACCGCTTTGAGTTACATTCAGTAATCTGAATAGATGGAACGGCAAAGTGTGCCCAAGTCGTTGCAAGCATTCTGACACTTTGGCAAATTTCATTAACAAATTATATCGTGAAGTACTATGGGATACCGAGTAATAGTTGATCAACTTACAATTCGAACTTGGCCGGTGTTCCGTTACCGTAAAATATCAGTTTCTTACCGGCACTCCTGTCATTCTTGACGCATGTCAAGAGATGGCGCCTCTATCGACTATAAATTCACTGCTGGCGCGCGCGCATCAAAATAAATCTCGCTCTTCAAAAATCTAAATCGTGTGTAATCGGGCGCGAACGCGTGTTATCTTAACATCTCATCATCAGCAGTGCAGTGCCAATACTCAAACCTATTACAAACCTCATCACATCGGGTGGAAGATCATCGAGGCGCACACGCAGCAGACCAGGTAGGTGCCGTGCATTTGCCTAGCTGTTGTGGCCTATATCAAAGAACCTCAAGATCGTAATCGTGGACCCGTTAAGCGGTCTGTCCCAGGGTAGCATTAAAGCCATCCTGATTTCGGTGTATGCGCTGTATATGCGCTTTATACACTGACTCTTCATTCCATATTCCATAGGAATGTCTAAAACTTCTGAAAATGGTGTTTTTAGTAAACTTCTATCTAAAAATTTCTAGTTCAACATGTTTTGGCTGGGATGATAAATTTTTATGTCAATCAATTTTTCAGTTTGTCACTCAATATATCAGTAAATTGTGAGTCGGTTGTAGGTACCTACATAAATTCTGAAGCTGATAATTTAACTGATAGTATTGATACTATGAAGTGACTCATAGTATGAATCAAATTATTTTAAAAACCTCATCTATTTGTGTTCCCTTGAGTGTCGTGGTTTATCGTGTCCCATAATAAACAAGGGGCATATTGCCCTTTTAATCGCTTACGGGATTAATTCCCTTGGACGACCACTTAACGTTATTTATCGGCAATTTAGTTAGTCCCTGAAATCTTAGGACACTATCGGCGAGTCTTGTGAGAACCTTTGCTTTGTATTTTAATTACTTAAGGTCTTGTTAACTTGTACATAAATTACAATTAATATATAGTGGTAATTGTTATTAAAGGTAATAATGTGAGCAATAAACAGTCGTTTATTACTTTATGGATTTCAATAGGCGCAAAAGTCGTTGATCCAGTTGTTTAATGCGTACTTCTGGTTGCAAACAATTTGCTCCATCGGAAGTAATAGGCGTTTTAATGTCGACTATTAGGTATTTATGGTTAAACTTGTTTGAATGTACTAAAATATAGCTTATTCTTACTTTGATTTCATATCTTTTGTAGCATTGTTCTTAAGAAAACTTGGATTTATGATCTTTCATAAACAATGTTAATTACCTACATCACATTTCTTTAAGACCTTAGGTAGGTGCTTAAATAAACTAAATTGGCAAGTTTGCCAATTACATACAGTAAATACCCAAGAACCTGGTAGATTCTTAGGTTTATGATGTAGGTACCTAAGTATGTCACATATTAATTCAAATTATACAAAAACTAATAATTCTTAAATCTTTTCGTCGACATGGTTTGTAGCATACAATTAATATTTAAAAAAGTTATTGGTTTTTAGTTAATTTATTCCGACAACAACATCAACACACTTTACCGTATATACCTACTATTGTATAAAGATAATTACAGAGACCAGTCATTGAAGTAATTAATACAATCAACCAAATTATTCGCGCGCCACGTCTCGTTACTGTACGAGCTTTGTTTCAACCAATTACTATTGTTTCATTAATTTCTTTTACCATCCGATGAATTGTTTCTCATTCCTCGGATTGGAAGCTTTGCCATTTTGTATTAATTTTATTTTATCGACATTAACAACGGAGGTAACTTGACTGAGATATCTGAATAGGTTTTCCGTAAGTACTATCCGATATAGTAGGGTTTTATTTATCCTTAAATCCACGATTAACCCAATCCTTTCTTTTACTTTAACATACATTCCTAATAAATATAACTGAATGTAGAAGTAGGTATATTTTAGTAATTACACTATATTTTGTTTTGAAGACCATTGTCTTCATTAATATTATGGTTAATATATTTCAGTAGTTTAAAAAAAAAACAATAAATAAAAGTGTTTTTCCCAGAGGATTATTTTGAGGCTAAAACCAATGATGATATCCCCGTCGTCACTGTTGATATAGAAAGAAGATGAACGATTAATTTTATCAGGCGTTTCAGAGCATTAAATAAAACTCGTTCACATATATCTCATGCCAGGCCGTCCTGAAACTGGCATCCAGTAACGAAGCAGAAGCAAACAGGTTATAAAAGCGATTGGAAGGCAATAATCTTGAAAGTTTTCCTATCCGAGCGCCTGATTGCGGCAGTTGTCTCTCCCAAGGTTTTAATTTGAAAAGTTGCGCCGAGCTATTTATATTGGTACTTCGATCGACGGGTTCATTTTTAGGGTTCCGAAGTAAAATCTTTCTGAAGTGAATTGTTATAGTTTTGTCGTGTCCGTCCGTCCGCCCGTCTGTACGTCGTATAAGTGACGTACCCTGTAGGGTGGGGTATCGTTGAAAAGGTCTTCTAAGTATATTATGGGACTTCTAAATCCATTTTCGGAATTAAGGATCCGTTTACGAAATAAAGTGCTAATTTTGGTTAGAGTCAAGTGTCCCCCCCCCTCCCCGCTAGCTAAACGGTTGGGGTTGGACAAGTGAAAAAATTATCAAAAATAGATTATAATATGATGAATTTATAAGGAAAACTATCATGGCTATGTTAGCATAAGTAATTAATGAGCAATAGTCGATAAACTTACTACTTCGGAACCCTACATTGCGCGTGGCCTGACACGCACTTGCCCGGTTTTCAATCTACTATCACATCTTTTAAAGTAATGTACCTAATTGGTTGTTCACAAAAGTAGATACGTCCGCGGTGATTCTTTAAGATCTCTTACAAGTCTGAAAAACAACAAGTCATAATGTTAATAAAAAAGTTATTTACTTTGATATAATTAAGTGTGTGCACTTTTTTAAGTGTACCTACAATACACTTTTAGGTGACCTAAACTAAGACTCGATTATCATTATGTATGTTACTTATCATAACTGAAGAAGAACACAATTTTCCACCGTGGTAATGAGTTTAGTGGACAGATCCTATTAAAAATTCGGCGACCTCCTACGGTCTTCGTTACAACTTAACAATAATATTAATTAAATAAAATAAAAATTCCGGAATAGGCTATTGAGCTTCCCTGTGAAATTAAATATAGGTAATTAATTTTACCAAGAATACTCGCAAACAATTACTCGAACGCTATATTAGATTTCCGGCTGAAGATTTCCCTCAAAAGACCTAGAAAAGCTGCTAATTAGGTCTTCCGCTAATGAAAACAATGTACCTCTCCGTACTTTATAATTTTTCAAAAAATTGTAAAAACTTAAGCCGGAAAAGTCAATAAAAATATATTATGTATACGCGATGATTTAATAATATTCTCCTTTTTTTAAGCGGCTAATAAAATTAATACATTAAACTTTTAACTGCACAATCAACATCTGATAACATTTTATTATCGTATAAATACAAATGTGTATTTTCTGGCTGTTATATTATTTTATTGGTGGTGCTACTGTTTTCGAGGCAAGTTCTTCATGATTTTAATATACAAAAATATAACACGAATAAGTTATTACAATAAATCTAAGGGAAACTCTAAGGCTTTTTCGGACACAGAATAAATAGACCTTCTGAAACTAAATCTTCCTTCAATTCTAGTGCATCATGATATTCTGTGATCTCACTGCTCAGTTATACTCGAAACAATGTACAATCAGCTGCAGTTAATTAGGATCGCAGTCTAAAGTTGGCCGACAATGGTAATAGATATTGTTTACTAGTTGGGCTAGATAGAAATCTGTTCAAATATTGCTGGAACATTAATTTAACCGAGATAGACTTGCTAAGCTATTCACCAAATTAATGTTTGTTTAATAACATTTTAAATTGGAGGAAAGTTAATTATTAATCTACTAACTTAAAATAATCTAAATTTTACTAACAAAAAATAACCGACTTCAAAGTCTCAAAAACTACATAGTTGTCAGATCTCGTTCAAATTTATGTGAGACCACATGACAAGCTCCTGCTTTCGATTAAAAAAAGAATCATTGAAATCGGTTGGCGTGATATTGAGTTATTCGTCAATTTGTCGCGCACATCTTAACACAAATTTACGACTTATGTAGTTTTCTCATGGATGCCGTTGTCAGATCTCAATAAAATTTATGTGGGACCACATGACAGCCACCAGCTTTCGATTAAAAAAAGAATCATCAAAATCGGTTCGCCCAGTCCAAAGTTCTGAGGTAACAAACATAAAAAAAAAAAAAAAAAATACAGTCGAATTGAGAACCTCCTCCTTTTTTGAAGTCGGTTAATAAAGGAATTAAATATGTTTCGCTCACAAAAGAAGTCATAGCCTATGGCACGTCCCCAATTAAAAAATACTTCCAACATGGCTAACATTTCTTTAGATAATCCTAGACATCCAAAAGCTTTTTTGCTATTTTCAATATGGTAAGACTTTCTACAAACCATTTCTAAAACGATATGAGATATTATCCAAAAAATATGTTACAAAGACGCCTTGTAGGTGACAAAGAATTTACAGAGTTCCAACAAGTAATGTCTTCTCACGTCCACCGGAGAGAAGGATGAAGTACCAGGAATTAAATTTCAATAAAAATAAATTGCTATATCGCTAGAAAATTCCACATGCATACACTAGGTGGTAGGTACAGTAATAAGCGTCGAACAAAGTTACAGGCTGGTAATTGGAACCCTAGCTGGGAGTTTGGCTGACAATGGGGTTCATAATCCCGTTAGCTCTAATTGAGCCCGTCAAGTTTAGTTACTAGTGAGTGGTGATGCCGGCGTATACGTATGTAATGTTGGTTGTAACGCTCATGTAGGCCATTTTTTTAGATGAGTCCTCTTTGGTAAACTATCTTACAGCGTCTTTTTATCGTTAAAATAAGTCTGAAACAAAATCGTTTAGAATAGAGGTATTTAAGGATAAATAAATTATACAGATAATATAGATACATAAAATCATTTAATGCCAAAAGTAATGTCCGTCTACGTTTACTTAATTTTTTTTAATTAATTTAAATTATAATTTTAATAAAGAGTAGTCCCAACTAAGACTTTTCTAATAAAATGGAGTAGGTATAATAAAATTATGTAAGTTGGTTGTAACACTCATACTCATTTGTGTCAATCGCAAACGATCAATTGAGTTATGCTGCGGCTATTCAGTTTTACCACAAATGAAAATCGAATGTAGTGAATCGTTTAAATATAATTCATTAATTTACCCAGAGCTTGTGTCACATCAGTGAAAAGCACATCCAATTTGGTTAAGCCATTTCTGAGATTAGTGAGAATGAACGCATCTATAGACAAAGAGACAAATTGTAAGAATCATCGATAATTTTCCTCATATTTATTTATACTTGATTAAGCATCGATTAGTAACTCTCTTAGAAATGAGCCATGATTTTGATTAGATACGCTAGTCAAATAAATTAAATCAAAGCTCAATTAGGTAACTATACTGGAAAGTTGTGGAGAATCTGAGCGCTCGCGTAATCGTTCCAATACCTAAATAGGTTTCGCACAGAGCTTGTGACTCCAAAGTGCTTAAGATGTAAGCTCCGTGTACGACGTGTTAGTAGTTCAGTACATCTTGATGTTCCGAAACTATTGGGACATTGTGCGGCGGCGCGGCGTGTCGGATACAGACTACAGACGGAATTGTTGAGGATTTTGTCGACAATCCCACTTCTGATAGATACTACTAGCTTCATAATATGTACATATAAGTTTGTATGAATGTTTGTTATTCTTTGTATACCATTATCTGGAATAGGATACAAGGTTACTTATTATCCCGAAAAAACGCAGCCAAAGCTGTGACTAGAGCGCTAGTCTAAAATTAAGAATACCTAGTAAGTTCACGATTTTATGTAGGTATGTTTAAGTTGATAGTAGATGTGTTTAAGTTTGTGAAAGTTACCTAGATATGTATTTAATTAAACTTGGTGTAATTTATATCGTACATTTTTGATTTTTCCGATGACTTTGTCAAGAATTAGATACCTACTCGTAAATGTTATGTTATGCCTTCATTCTTTATAGTTCTCAATATAATAATTAGAGTCTCTAAATATCTTTATTTCTTTCTCTGTTTGCTTGGGAATAAAAAAATAGTACTGGGTATTCTGGGTAAGCGTGTAAAAGTTTGCGAGTAGTCAATTCCACGGAATAGGCAACTAATTTTTCATCCATCGGCTGATGAGAATTCTTAGTTTGGTAACTTTATACAAGACAAAAGATTTTGAAACGTGCTAAGCGAAACGAAAATAAAATAATTATATAGAACTGAACTGATATACAAAACAAAAATAATATCTCGAAATATAATATAATAATAAGTACTGTGCTCCAAATCCGAAACGATCACTTCCATCAGATTTATTTCCATCTCGAAAGGCGATTCGTAGTAAAAAAATCTTTAAGACATTTTATTTATGAAATCTCTGCACCCGATGGGCAGCGATGGCCAATCCCGGCTAAATAATGTATAAAAGAAAGTTGTAAAATGTTTTACGATTTGTATCGGCCTTTATCCGCTGTGAGTATGGCTCGGGGGCATAAAGTTTTGATGGCCGGACATTATGAAATATCGCCAATGACCTTAGACAGAGGCAATCGAGATAATGCCTTAGCACGATAACGTTATGTTATGGCCACTCGGCCAGTAAACTGATAGACTGTTAGTAACTATACCCTTCTTGTCCATTTTTTAAGGATTTTTACGTGATTTTTATCGCCAGGATAACACAATAACCAAGCAATGTACATGAGACGATGGATTACTGTTCATGAAGCGAAAGGTAGTTTCATTTTGAGCTGCATTATGGCGATCGATAGTATCAGCTAAAGGCCGATAGTATCCTGTATTAGGAGACAGGGATATTAACAGTAAGCAACAAACTTGTTGTACGGGCAAAATAAGTATGTGTCTGTCTCTCATTATAATACTGAGATTTCTCATTAGTGTAAACACGCGCATTGTGCCCAAATGACTGTATTAGTAGGGGAAGGCCGGGCATAGTGAACAGCCCAGGCAAAGCGAATACCCTCTTTTATTTTAAAATGGCGGGCCCGAACGCGCTACCTTCTTGCTACGAGGTGCTCCCCGCGCCCCTCAGTCGTGAACAAACTGAGCTAACGCATAGTCACGCGTCATTTGCGAAAAAAATAACAAAAATTAAAAATGAACATTGCTTACGACTTTTCAATGTACGTAACTTTGTAATTACTTATGTTTATATAGTATTACTGTAATGGCTTGATTCTCTCTTCAAAGTGCATTTTTCCTTGCAGAAATACTGCTAGTTTTATTGAGATTCTGTTTCTGGATTTCATTTTAGGTTGGGTTAAATTAAACAAGTACCCGTTGGGCGAAATTAACACGGGCAAAGTGGACACTGTAGCCACTTTGACCAACAGTGTTCATTTTGTCCGCAGATTTAAAAATAATCACTTTTCTTGATTTCACTTTACACTTCTCAGATATAGCGTCATTCAAAAATCTTTCACTTATATAACTCCAAAAAATATGTTTAAAAACACTCCCAACTCCTCCTTCATATTCCTGTGGGTAACCGCAAAAGAAAATTTCAAAAGCCTGAAGTACTTACCAGCACAGGAAGAATAGAAAATTTAATTTGTTAAAACAAGTGTCAAATTTTTGAGAAACATTGAGAAAGATTTAGATACCAAGACAAAGAAAAAATGCTGACATTACTAAAATGACTAAAGCGACCAAAAGAACCCTTTTGGTCGTTTTAAAAACAACTGAAACTGATTAGCTGTTGCATTATTATTGTTTCCTTTAATTGCATATATTTTCTTTTAAATTCCTTGGTAATCGTTCCTTAATTATCCGTGTGTTCACTTTACCCTATGAGCCTATCCACTTTACCCGGTGGATTGGGCAAAGCGGATAGCGGTACCAAGTTTAATGTGATTTACAATTTTAGGTAAAGTACTGATGCTACATTATTTTTGTTGTTTATATTTAAAAGTTCATTAAATACTGTTCCAAACTCAGACATTATTTTTTATCTGTCTGTATCGACTCCCTTACTATAACCCGTCAAAGGTTAAGGTGTCCACTTTGCCCGGCCTTCCCCTATAGATACTAATATTATAAGAAAGATTTGATTGTTTGTATTGAATAGGCTCCAAAACTACTGAACCGATTTGAATAACTCTTTCACTGTTGGAAAGCTACACTATCCCCGGGTGATATAGGATGTATTACATTTCCAAAAAAATAGGGATCCTTAATAAAATTCAATAATGTAACCCAAGGTGTAAAAAATAAGAAAACCGAAGCAAAGCGTGGGGCGATTACTCGTGTGACATAAAAAAAGTTTGTACTTTTGTTTCCTGTCATTTCATTGTATCGTTCATACCGTCTGCGCATATTTCTACACTGCAAGGTTCTTTATTACCCTTTTCATTGTTGAAATTCAGATTGTTTACACACCTCGTGCCTACCGAAGACCATTGTAAACGCCGTACCCTCGTCAGTGATCGAGCGACACTCTACGTCCATACTTGCTACTTGCCAAGTTTACTGACTCACCTACCGTTTTCAATGGCCGTATCTAACGTGCTCTTCATTCAATATTAACACAACTTCATGTTTCTCGATAATTTGCCGAAGATATCTGGGATGAGTTGCCAATTTAGATAAGTTGTACCTATGTCTTGGTTGTTTGTAACTCAATTTATGTTAGTTTAGTTTTAATTTATGTCGGCTTGAATGTCGATGCTATTTTGGGAATCCAAATTCCTCCTACTTTGTTCAACGTCTACTAAGACGTATCTAACAATATTTATTGCGTCGACAACGAGCGCTCTAAAACAACAATGTCGACCCGTGTGGCGCAATGGTTACCATGCCGGATCGCCGCACCAAGGGTCCTGGGTTAGTTTCCCAGCGAGGCGGAAATTCGAATGATGAGTTTGAATTTCTGTTCTCGGTCTGGGTGTGAATGTCCTTGTCTAGTGTGTTGTCCATGGCACCCACGACATAGGGGGAATCCTAGTGTGGGGCTATGAGTGTGAAGCGTTATTTATTTATTAAATGTCTTTTAGGATCATTCGCGTCTTCGTATTCACCAGATAGATTGGCAATTATCTCCGAATCTATTGTGAACGGCCGTTTCTTGGTGGTCATACTAGCATTATGTGAATTAGCCAAAAAGATCGTGTGTCATAAACTCGGTAATTACTTAAACATGGAATATTTTCGAATAACACGTCGTCTGGACTTAGGTTATTGTTTTAGGGTTTCCGACTATCCCACTTAAATCATACGTGTTTCGATCGCATTTTTGAAAAACCACTAATGCTGGTTCTAAGCTTTTGTTTCAGTGCAGTTCTGGCAGTGCGCAGAGATGCGTGTTACTGATGTCCATGGCCGAGGTCACTTACCATCAGGCGCTTGTCTGTTCGTTTGGTCACTAGTTACATGGAAATAAACTGATTTTCTGGGATAAATAAAATCGATTGCCTACGTGGAAATAGAGAATTGACTAATAACATGAGAAGATCGCTTCGCTGCGATGTCTGAACTCTTACATCGACCCTAAACCGCAATAATGTCGTAATCCAAATGTTCGCAGTCACTTGTAGTGACATGTAGTGGCAGTAAGTTGGCGCTGCTAATTAGTTTGGCTAGCTACGATTGCTTTATTAATTAAACCCGTGATCTGTATTGCAGTTATGAGGTTATGACTGACATGGCCGCGGCGTCATGTTTGTTATTAAGCTCTGAACATGCCAAACATTTTGGAGGACCGCAACTGTGATTTCGTGTACGAAATGTTTGATTAATATGTTCTGAATTAATCATTATGTCATCTCAGTCTATCTCTCATCAGTTTAGTAAGGGGATAAGAAAATATAAATTATAGGATAGATTGTCGACATTGAAAAAGTTGACAATGCTTTTTAGGGTTCCGAAATAAAATGGGAACCATTATAGTTTCGTCATGTCCGTCCGTCCGTCTGTCCGTTAGTCCGAAGCAAAGCGCCGAGACCCTTAGTGCTAGAAAGCTATAATTTAGCATGGATATACATCTATTAAAACTCCAATATCGTAAAATAATTTATTGAAAAATATTTTTTTTCTAGGTACCTCCCCTATAGCGTGGGGTATCGTTGAAAAGGGTCTTTCAAAATTATTATGTGTCTCTTAAGACCATTTATGAATTTAGGGGTTTGTTAGCGAAATATTTGGCTTTAAATTTCTAATTTTTGTTACAGTCAAGTATCCCCTCCCGCTTGCAGGCTAACGGTTGGAGTAGGACAAGTGTGATAATTACTTTTTAACAAAAAATAAAACCAACGAAAAAAAAACTGAAAAGCAAAAAATAAAATAAACCATTTAGTATTATAAATTAAGATCCGAAATTAACAGTAAATAAATAATTTTGAGACCGTGCCAAACAAACAACCAAAACTTATTACATAAAGTTCATATTATGAGGACAGCGGCATGCGATGCACACGGCAGCAGCAGCGCGGCGCACATCTTTTCGCCGTTTGTTTTTTCATTGGTTTGGCACCGCCTCAAAATTATTTATTTACTGTTAATTTCGGATCTTAATTTATAATACTAAATGGTTTATTTTATTTTTTGCTTTTCAGTTTTTTTTTCGTTGGTTTTATTTTTTGTTAAAAAGTAATTATTTTTTACTTTTTAGTTGCTATAATACTTATAATTAATAATAAATTATTGATTTTATTAATTATAGATTCAGATTACCAGGTAAAAATGTAGTAGATGAAATATCAATCATCTCCTATTTTCGTACCTATAGGGGTAAAATTTTGTTTCGAAATTTAAACAAGAGTAACCTCAAGGTACACACTATTCAATAAAAAAAGAATCATCGAAATCGGATCATCCAGTACAAAGTTATTGGGGTTAACATGTAAAAATTCCGGGTAAAAAACGGGTGAATAATCAATCATTGCCTATTTTCGTACCTTTAGGGTGGGAATAAAATTTTCAAAAAAATATGGGACCAACTTCAGGACATACCCTATCCAATAAAAAAAGAATCATCCAAATCGGACCACCCCGTGCCGATTTCTGCGTGATCATACATAAAAAAAAAAAAAAAAATATACGTGTCGAATTGAGAACCTCCTCCTTTTTTTTTCGTCGGTTAAAAATTCTCAAAAATAGGTTATATGATGAATTTACACGGAAAACTATCACGGATATGTTAGCATAAGTACGTAGTTAATGAGTAATATCTGTAGTTAATAAACTTACTATTTCGGAACCCTACATTCTGCGTGGCCTGATACGCACTTGTCCGGTTTTTATTTTTGGTGGAACAGACTGACATAGAATAACATTATGTGTGTAGATGTTTATTTACACACATAATGAATACAAGAAACACACAATACAAGAAAGAAACATATTTTAGGAAGTTTTAAAGAAAAAGTGATTAACCAAAGACAATTACAATATATTTATTTTAGAGTATTTATTAACCATATTATAGTCATTATATTTTGGGTGAGACAGGCTACAGGTTCAATCCACGCCACCCACACTACTCCGCGTCATATTATGAACTGTCGGATGTCGCAATAACTGCAATGCTCTCAGATGGATTCTACCCGATAGCGCGCTATCATAAAATCTTAGGGCGCTTCTTCACCGCAACCATGCGCCTGTAGTGAAACACAAGTATCGAGCATTACATCAGCGAGAAAGGAGAGCTAAGCGTCAGGGGAATGCATGTAATGCTCAAACTCGAGTCTTGGATTAGAAGGGCCTATTGTCATTATAATTATGTCGTTATCCATTATATTAACACATGAAGGAAAAATCCTAAAGTGGTGAAGTAACCCTTCAGTTTGATCCATTGATTTACTGTTAAAGACCGCAGAACAGGTCGTTAGTATTAAATCATGGCTCTTTACAAACATCTATTCGTCTCAAACGACTTGTTGTTAATACCAAATTGCAACTATAATATATAATGACGAAAGGTGTAGGTGGTTCGCGCAGATGTTCTCGGTGAGGGAGCGCCCTTACATCAGCGGCGCATTATAAATATAGAACGGACAATATAGAACGGACAATGTAATGCATCTCAGAGCTTCGCAACGCTCTTGCTCTTGAATGTGACGAGCGACAAAGTATTTTCTATTTGTCTAGTTTCATATTTATGTACTATTCTCGTGTATCTGCAATGCCAATATTTGTCATTTTCGTGCCAGCTTGGGTCAATTCTGGTAGGTTACTGTTTTTACTAGCATCAAGCGATCAAGAACGCTATGTATGAAGTTATTGGGTAGTCCAAAAACGGATATATATTTCTCAAATGAAAGACCTTTTGTTCTTTAATTTATTGCTCACCGCAGAAGTTGAATATTAGGTGGAAGTCTAATCTTAACTGATCAATTCCTATGCCTAATGCTATGCTAACCTATGAACCTATGAATGCCTAATAATTAATGGGCGACTAGATAACAACAAACGTTCTGCTCCAATAGATCAAGTTTGGTCGCAGTGTCATTTGGGAATTTACGCACCCACGCATAATAATAACGATAAAAGTTTTATGTATCTCAGTTATTGCCAATAAATGGAATTACTACACGTTATCTTGAGTCACGCAATTGTATCTTATAAATACTAAATGATAAATAAATAAATAACGCTTCACACTCATAGCCCAACACTAGGATTCCCTGTGTCGTGGGTGCCATGGACAACACACTAGAAAACGACATTCACACCCAGACCGAGAACAGAAATTCAAACTCATCATTCAAATTTCCGCCTTAAGGAATTGAACCCAGGACCCTCGGTGCGGCCATCCGGCGTGGTAACCATTGCGCCACATTGGTCGTCTAAATAAATAGTTTCATTATATTTCATAAAAAAACTAAAATGAAAATTATTCAGTTTCCACTCGACTTTAATCGACGCTTGTTCAAAGGATTTTTTAGTATTTAAAATAGATTGAAGAAGATCAACAACGTTCGATATTAACAAGCAACCAACAGTGCTATTAGTGAGCTAGTATTAATTCCACGCAGGTATTACGGCAGGCAGAGCGCAGGCTATTGTCCGGACACTAATTGATTCACGTGTAACAATAGCTGGGTTATCTGTGTGTCTCGGCGCAGTTCTGACACTGATATTAGTGTCCATTGTACGATGAATTAGAGGCAACCGTTGACCTCGCCCGAGATCGCTCGCAGATATAACAACTAGCAATTGAATCTAGAGTAGGACATACTACTTGATGTTATAAATGTGTTTTCTCGCAAAAAGTAATGAATGGATTTTCGTGTAATTTGGCACAGACTATGATCTGAATAAGATATGGGTACTTATTGTTATGGGAAACGTGGACAAAGTCGATGGCAGGGTGCTAGTAGTACATGTCCTAAAGGAGAATGCCCATTTTGTATGGAGAAATGTACTGACATTAATATTTTTGTGTCCTGATAAAAATACCTTTATTTGAATAAGTTATCTTAATACATTACACAAACCAACTTTAGTCAATTTTAATTGTAGGAGTTATGAGATTTTCAACAAAATTATTTTGTATTTAGGTTATAGTAGACACAGTAATATGGACTCTATGCAGGCGCATTAAGTCGTATACGTTTAAGTTTAAAATTCATTTGACAGTCCCCAAACGCCATCTAACTTTTAATATAATAATTATCAAATTCATTTGACAGTCCACTAACACCATCTAGTTTATTGTATCATAGTCATAATCGAATCAACGCAACCTATTGGCCCGAAGGATCTTAAAATATCCCTGATTGGCTCCAATGGCCGAATGCTTTTGTGTTGTAAAACGGAAGTAAAGTTACTTATTAATTTAAGAAAATTAAGCCCAAAAAGATTTTTTTAGGAAATACGGTAAAATATTTAAAATATTTTAACTTAATTTTTAGTACAAAAGTCATTGTGACACAATTATTTTTTTGAGAGTACTGGGTATGGGCATTCTCCTTTCATGAAAGTCCGTTCCTACTGAACGCGTTTTAGCGTGAAAGAGTAACAGTTATCCATAAATCCCCACAAACTCACAAAAAATCCTTTTTAACCGACTTCAAAAAATGGGGGAGGTATTCAATTCGATAGTTTTTTTATGTTTGTTACCTCAGAACTTTGGACTGGGCGAACCGATTTTGATGATTCTTTTTTTAATCAAAAGCTGATGGCTGTCATGTGGTCCCATATAAATTTTATTGAGATCTGACAATGGCATCCACGACAAAACCACATAAGTCGTAAATTTGTGTTAAGATGTGCGCGACAAATTGAAGAATAACTCAATATCACGCCAACCGATTTCGATGATTCTTTTTTTAATCGAAAGCAGGTGCTTGTCATGTGGTCCCACATAAATTTGAATGAGATCTGACAAGTAGTTTTTGAGACTTTGAAGTCGGTTATTTTTTGTTAGTAAAATTTAGATTATTAATCGAAAGCTGTTGCTTGTGTTGTGGTCCCGCTGTGTAATCAGACCATTGCACTCCCGAAGTAAGAAACATGCATGGAGCCAAAGTTGTGTATCGTCGTCCTGACCATAGCAGTCTGTGGACTGCGTGTATAACTAACATTAGCTCGTCCATTCGCGTTAGAAAGTACCTTTCTAATCCTCATTAATAGACTAATTTATACCATAAACACTATTTCTTACGATAGCAATTTATTTAGTGCACTCAAAGAAATACAATTTAAATGCCTAAAGAGGCATCCTTTCTTTCATTAGGTCTGAAATTAGTTTTACTGCAAAACGTAAAATTCTCACTACATATTAAAACTATAGTAAAACGACGCCTCAACGAAACTGGGTTGTTAACATAATATCTCTCAGCGAAGTTATCTGCGACAATTAGGTATATTTCTGTATGATAATGAACATTTTCACATATTCTTAGGATTCTCTGCTCTTATACTGAAACGTAAGTGTTAGCTGCGCGCAGGTAGATAATTTTAATTTTTCAAAGAATTTAATAAAATTGTTTTAAGACATTACGATGCCCTTTCAGTAAATTAACAAGTGCGTGTTAGGCCACGCGCATTGTTAGGGTTCCGAAGTAGTAAGTTTATCGACTATTACTCATTAAGTAGGTACTTATCATTGATAGTTTTCCTTGTAAATTCATCCTTTAACCTATTTTTGAGAATTTTTCACTTGTCCAACTCCAATCTCCATCTGGAAGTAGGTTAGGTTTTTGATCCTATGTCAGTGAGTTTACTAGTCACCAAAATGCGAATTTTTAAACGTTAATATATCAATAACTATTTGAACTACATTTATGAAATTTGGAATTCTAAATAAGCTAAGGGGCTTTAATAAATGTGCAATATTTAACCCACATAAGGTTCAATATGTCTCGAGTTGTGATGAGGTGAAAAGTAGCTCGAAATGCTTTGTTTTACACACATCGCTGCGTCACCAGTACTTTTTCTTTGAACTTGGCTGGACACGCTGCCACGTGTCTAGATGTAGTTTGTTTTTATTCTGGCAATACAATCGCAAATAATATTCAATATTCAACGCACTTTAGTATAACGAAATAATATCTGACAGAAAGTCACAAAATTTTCCTCATTGTTAAACAAAGTTAACATAATCTATCTATACTAGACTATAATAAAACTCAAAGGGCAAATTTTCGGTACATTGAAATTTTTTTAAAAATTTTGATAAGGGGGCACTTCAATAACGGGTTAGAGCACAAAAATATTTTTTTTAGAATTATTGTCTGTCTGTCTGTTTGTCTGTCCGGGCATCACATGAAAACCCTTGAACGGATTTCGATGAAAATTGGTAAAGTTGTTACTAATACTCCGGGTCATATTTAAGGATACTTTTTATCCCGGAAAATTAAAAGGTTTCCCCGGAAAACGGGATGAAAGTTTGTATGGAATATTTTTAAAACATCAACCGATTTGCTTCAAATTTGCAACATATGTTCCTTGCTTAAATTTATGGAATACATGTTTTTCAGTTTTTCAAAATTTTGCAAAAAAAAATACAAATTAATGTGAATATTGCTTATTTTTCAAAACCCGCTCCTGGAGGAATCTTTTGTGATTTTATCGTGGGTTTTAGTATATAAATTACTAAATATAAGCACTTCAATATAAATTCACCGTTTTTTAAATTTCCTTCTGCAAGAGGTACAAATAAGGTAAAACATAATTTCTGTATGCGAAGCTGCGGGCAACAGCTAGTGTTTAATAATGTTACCATCTTAAAAGAATCCCGTAACTTAGCATTTATCCATAAAGCATTATTTCTTCGATTATTGCGAGAGCGAACACGTTCCGTTGATCTAATGAGAGCCGACCCGCGCTCGGTCGATGAATATTCATGAAGCTTTTTACGAGACGGATAGCTCCCGTCGTCTGAGAAGTATTGGAGTACTAAGGAACAGGGGCCGCGGGGGTAAGTACTCAAGTACTCTTTTCTATCACAATCTGGAATCTTAATACTCCCGAAATAACATTATTCACTTAGGAGTCTCAGGACTGCTTGCTGGTCCGTCGCTTCGATTACGTGCGCGAATCCACAATGTAACGAGGAGCGTGCGACCCGATGAATATTCATAGGGTTTTTAACGAGACAGCTCGGCCGCCGTTCTAAGGATGGTACTAGGCAACCATGAACTGGAGGTACTTCTCTAATAATAATGATTCAGTTATTTAAAGTTGCATTAAAATGCTATAGGCTTGAATGCAGGCCCGATTTGTTGGGCATCCTGTTGAGTACCCCTTGCTTCGCAAGCAGGGTCACTACCAACTAGGCTACAGGGTCGCCTATGTATACCTAACTCTTCTGCTTTGAGTACATAGGTAGCTAGTGCAAGTAAGTACTGGTAGTGTGCTGAACTTTACTTTTTAAGGCAGTGCCGTATTCGCCTGTCGCTTACATGGCGCGCGAGCCAGAGAGCAGGGAGCAGGGAGCAGGGAGCACGAAACGCTCTTCTAATGAAAGCCTTCTAGCGCCACTCTGAATATTCATGAAGCTTTTCAAACACAAATTTCAACATTAAAGTTTTTATATACTACCTACCTTCACTGTTTCAACATTGTTGTTTCAACATTCAAGTTTTTATATACTACCTACCTACATTGTAATACTTCCGTATAGATACAGCATCCATTGTTTTTTGGGTCAGGCAATATTGACATCGTCGGAACAAGTTGAGCTGTTTGATTTTCAGATAATTAAAAGTGTATCATTAAAAGTACATGTTTAATTGTTTGAGTAGGTAGGCAAGTTGGTTGCATGCGCATTGCGAAGCTTCATAAAATTACTTAAAGACTTTTTGTTAACACCAGTAGCTCGAGCACGAATATTTGCGAGAAAGTATTCGTATGGTTAACGTAATCAATTTGTCAAATTTGTATTGCATTTTAGTACCATTTACGCACGATAGGGGCGCTTTTGAAAAAATGCCATACAAATTGCTTACGTTAACCATACGAATACTTTCTCGCAAATATTCGTGCTCGAGCTACTGAGATTCACACATATACGTACATAGGTAATAGTTGTCGACCATTTGAATGTGTGCGCCTGGCCTGTGTGTGTGTTCCTTCATTGCCATGTCACTTGCGACTCAGAAAATGTTTCAGTTTCGCGAGCGAATCTTTATTAGGATAAATTATTACTTTTTAACCGATTTCAAGAAAGGAGAAGGTATTCAATTCGACTGTTTTTTATGTTTGTTACCTCAGAACATTCGACTGGGTGAACCGATTTTAATGATTCTTATTTTAATCGAAAGCTGGTGCTTGTCATGTGGTCCCACATAAAAAGCGAGATATGACTAGTAGTTTCCAAATTGTGAAGTCGGTTATTTTTTGTCAAGAATTATTATTAATGTATTACTACTTTTCAAGTTATCAAATTACGACGTTAAATAATTAACATAAGTATATTTTCACAGTAAACATTTTATTAAAAGGCCTTTAAATTTCGTACTGTATCCATTTAAATACGTTTTAAAAATTATCAACCTCTTTACTTGTGCTTGCCCTCGATCTTGAAAAACGTTTATATGATCTACCCTCATTATAAGTTTTAATTGGCTTTTACTTACAAAGCTCTTCCGAAGAGGAGGAGCGCTCACATATTTCCTGAGAAATTCTTGTAACAAAGAATGTTCTAATTATAAAAAACATGTATAATGTATCATATAGCATACCTATTTATCTAGATCTGGAAAAAAATATGTAGAGTAAGGTTAATGTAATGTGTCAAAATCTGTCACCATGTCATGAGTTTTCTTGCAGTCACGGTCGGCATACATCATAATATGATATGGCATGCGGCAAATGGCCTAGTGACAACTTGTTTCGCTCATTTCTAAAGTAAATACTGAATTTCCATGAGTATTTATATTATTTAGCATGTTTTATGTTATGTATGGTCCATGCAACGGAAGAAATCCCACTACGATGGAGTCAATTTTATTACTACAGGTGTAGTCAGAATAATAAACATTTTTACCCAGCACAAGCGCCAACAAACAGTACAAAGGTTCATTTTATTTGAAAAAGAAACCGCAGCTCCGAAATTGTTTAACTTTGATCAATACCGTTTAGCCAACAAACAAACAACAATGACGCTGTGAAAATAAAGCTCAATCTTAGTCAAACAAAGCGTCAAACTTTGCGGTCCATTGCGTCATTTAATGGTTCCTTTTAGCACGCCAGGGGGCGTTAATTGATACATCCTGAGTGACGCCGGACATACTTCCTTGAAGATTTGACGTTAGATGTGGCAGGTGGGCCAATCAATATTCGAATTGAGTATCTTTTTTGGGAAATTTAGCCTCTATTTGAGTTTCAAGGTGGATTATTTTGCAAGAAGATTATGAAGCAAGAAATAGCAATATTATAATTCAGATTACCAATAATTATAACGCCGAGATCCTTAGTGCTAGAAAGATGTAATTTGAAACGGATATACTTATATATTTATTAAATCTGCAAAATCGTGCAAAAACCACTGTATATAAATAATAGCAAGTTACATTACTGGACAACTTCCAGCAACTTCCAAGGATATACGAGTACGTGCGTGCGATGTAAGAGTTGCTGTAACTTAACTTATTTTTTGTTACTCTTACTTGATAAAAATCTTTGTAAGTATTGAAACAAGAACAACAAACAGATGTTCAATAGTAAATAAGCGGTTCATACACTAACTTAGTGAGTTAGGAGTTCATATTTATGAGTTATATTGCTAAGTTAGTTGAAATCTACGCAATGAGCCGGATAATCGATGTAATAATAAAATAGTATAAAAGCAAAGTTATATGCAACTTAAGTCGGAAAGATAATCATTATAAAGATTGCCGTGATATCAATAAAAATATAGATGCACAACTTTTTATTTCTTTACAAACGACATAGACAAAGTATAAGAAAAGTTTGTCGAACATTGTTTAGCCGTATTGGGGCGGCTTAGAATACTAACCCCAATCCAAGCCAAGCCCTGAAGCAATCTGCTTCACCCAATTTGTACTGCAACGATTGTCAAGTCGATTATCAACGAATAGAATACTCTATTCTATTCTTTTGCAATGGAAATTCTTAAATTTTTGAATGCCTTTTGCCAGTTCTTACAGCTACGTACCTTATTAGATGTACACACGTTGTTCAGTCAGTTGGATTATAATACGTACCTACTTGTATATAGAATATTAATACGTACAGTAAGGAAATTATATAGATAACTCGTATTAATAAGGAGGGCAAGGCACGGGGACGTTAGTTTCCCCGGAACGCTGCGGTAGGGATGCCTCCCTGCGTATCTTATGAAATAGAGAAGCTATTTAATATTCGAAGAATAACTGCCACTTTGAGTGCTTCATACCGTTCAGTTATTTTTTAAAGCTTTCCCTGCGATAACCATAAAGTAGATGGATTGTATGGTTGATGGAATGTTAAGAAAAATAAAAAAACCGTAAATAAAAGTTTTCGTACTAAAATTAAATGAAAGATATGTGAATAATTATGATCCGAGAAAATTTTCTATCCTCTTCAGAGTATTTACAACTAGTATTTGTAAGAGTATTGAAAAGCGAATCAGTATCTACATTATCTACTTAGCCACAAAATCCCATAATCCGTTCATTCGTACAATCAGCGAGTCAATTTACGGGTGAATAAAGCGTTTGCTGATAAATTGTCGCGATAGCCCGTCGCCACGCTGTCTATTATCGCGAGTGTTCCCACTTCTAATGACGGTTTAACGTAAAAATGCTGTCGCACGGTACTTTAATGGCAATTGACCGATTAGGGATGCCCAACTGATGTGTGATTGGTTACAGACCCGAAGTGTTTTAATTATTGTATACCAATAGTTACATGTTAATTATCACTTGCTTCGGTGAAGGAAAACATCGTGAGGAAACCTGCACACCGGAGAGTTCTCTATAAAAGTTCTCGAAGGTGTGTGAAGTCTACCAATCCGCACTTGGCCAGCGTGGTAGACTATGGCCTAACCCTCACATTCTGAGAGGAGACCCCGAGCCCAGCAGTGGGAAATTATGGGTTGTTGCTTGCTTGCTTGCTATACCAGTAGTAGCTGACTCCCGTTCTATGTTCGAAATTCAATCGTTATTCTAAAGCTCAAGGGTTATTTTACGTCGACTCTATTTTATTTTATTAAATAAAGGTGCTTGCAACATAATATTATGTATAAAACTCATCTTTTCCGTGTGAACTTTAACTAAATCAAGCTTCAGTTTGTTCTTAATAGGGATACGTACAGAAGTTTTCCTTTAACTTCTTAACTATATAGATTCAGTTTTCTACATGAATTGTCCTAAGACTTTTGTTACCTAAAATATGTTATTTTTTATCTTGTTCAATTGCATCCAAAGCAATAATTTGTAAGCTACGGCTTTTGATTTGAACAAAATAATAAGGAAATCGCTACGCACTACGCTTATCTGCTACGCGCTACGTCTTTTGCTACGCGCTACGCAGTCGCTTAAAGATAATTATTTACGCATGTACGTATAACGTGCGTATTATCATATTATGTCTTCTGTGGTATTATCTAATTTATTACGACTAAATTGATTTAACGTTTTAATAGTTTGACTATATTGGCACATTTAAATGTAAGCAATAAGATAAGGCACCTCATAATAAGTGGTCAACCTTACCTTTGCAACACCAAAATAAAAAAACAAATAGTCTCATTCTAAAAAACCAAAAGACACTGTGACATCATAACTAGCTTAGAAAGAAAATCTGACTATTGTTATAGTAGCAAGGCTCAGTTCTCCAACATTTGATCTGCGAAGTCTATTTCAAATTCTCGAAGAACTTAACAGTTTCGGTTCATTCTCCGTTCTCGGCGAAATGTAAACTTTAACTCGCGAATATCTCCGAACGGAAACCGCGAAAATGTGCAGAGTCTACAACTTAGTTTTATTTGCACAGATTCTTCGCTTCACATCCTTATAGCTCTGCATAGTCGCGGTAGTGTGGTATGTACATATAGTACATATTATATATGACTTGAAGTGTAAAATGCATGCATTTTTAAAATTATACTTCCTTTCGTGAACTCTGTCATCATAATATGCAATGGAAGTTACGCGCGCAGCCTCTACCCAAACAACATTCAAAGGGTTTAAGTCGCCTGTCCTAATTTTATTAATAAACATTTATGAAACTTGGTCTGTGTCTCCCGGCGCGGCGGCGGCATGGATATTTGCGGCGCGGAGTTACAAACGTCCATTATAAATTACAACCGTCTCCCCAGTAAGCCCCCATTAGATCGAAGCTACATAAAATCACAAAAACATCTTTGAAGGCACTTTGCACAAGGAACTACAAAGTCTTTGTACATAATTTAGCGCAATAATTTGCCTAATCTGAATCCCTAATCCCATTTTCGTGGCCAAAATCCATTTGCGTTTGTATAGTTCAGAAGCTTAAGTAATTCCGGCTGACATGGGAGCTCGGCACAAAGCCGTTATTATGCCTCCAAACAATGGAGTCTCTAAACCCGAAATGGATTTCTTTCAAGTTCACAACTCTCTAATTGCCTGCCTTTCATGGACACCACATTGCACCGTAATGCTATTTAAGTTGTTGGGTCTTCCAGACTCATTTATTTTCTTAAATGTACCGTCAACTCATAAAGAACTTCAGTATCATACTGCTTTATGTTTCAACTTTATTCGTGTTGTCATTCATTCGTTTCATTATCAAAAATATAACCCTTTGGTTGTTTAAACGTAGGGTGAAGGAGGAGTGGATGGTGTTCCGGCCGTCCAGGAGTGTCCACAAGAAAAGACCGGAAATATATGTAGAAATTCGTATAATTTCCAATTTTGCGTTTACAATGAAAATTATTTGCGTATAGTATGAAAAGTCGTTGCGAAAGTCAAGTAGCGAATGTATTAAATCAAAAGTGTTCAAATTTGCGTGGTCATCGATGACCAGTAGTGGTCAGCGGCCATCCATTGGCTGGGCCGCTGAGCAATCAGCGTCGCGGACGAATCAGCAACCGTCAGCTGCCACAGACTGCCGTCGCGCGCGTTGATAAATAATATGTTGTCGATGACTGTAGCTGATGCGTCAACAGATGGTAAGGAGGAGGTTCCATGTTCCACTATATATTTTTTATAGATTGTGTTCAAGTGACTCTGAAGTATGAACACAAACACTGCTTTTATCTACCACTGCTGCTGGTAATTTATTATATCTAAATTAGATTACCTACATGTCTAATCATTCTTTTTTCCCTCTTTCTTAGCCGGTAACGTATCAGTAATGCATTGGTGACGCTAACGTCCATCCATGGGCGACTTATGACATGACTTAGGACATGGGCGAATATAGTCAATAAATAAGAGGCAAGAAAAAATATTTTTAACCCCCGACAAAAAAGAGGGAGTTTGACGTGTCTGTGTATCTGTGTGTCCGTGTATATGTGTGTCTGTCTGTGGCATCGTAGCTCCTAAACGGATGATATGGGGGTTTTTGAAATTTTAATTTAAGATTATTGTAACATAAGAACCTATTTATAACCACTTCATTACTTGACGAAGTTTTATTCCGACCGTAAACAAAAGATGAGTTTAATATTCATAAAAGTATTATTTATGATCTGATTTCTTAGTAAAATAATAATTTCACCGTTCATTTATGATTTATGAGAACTTGATCCCGGTATCATAAATCTTGGCCTCACATTGTAAATTTTATTCGCTGTCATAAACTGTGTCATTAATCTTATTGACACAATTCGAGGAGCTACTTGCGATCCCTTTGTAATGCTTTCAGTAATTTTCAAATTCATTAGTTTCAACTTGATTTTGGGTCTATTCAGAAGCTGTAGAACAATTATTCAAAAACATTGCTATTGAATGTGTTTTTATTATCATGAACGTCGTTTATTGAAAGGGTAGTCATTATTCAAAGCTCAGGATACCTTCCAACGAAATAATATTAATAGCCGTACTAATTCATCAGGCAAACAATGGACCCAAAATATTTTATAATCATTGCTTGGAGTAAGTCCTTTTTCAAAATCCTTTTTTAACGGTTACAGTTCCGCAGTTTAGACCGAAATAAGACCATTAATCGATAATTATTCATGTCAATAGCAATTTTTTCATAAGGTAGGATATGCTCGTCGGAAAATTACATTATAATAATGTTTTTTATACAAGGAAAAAGTAGCGCCATCTCTCTTTCTCTCTCTCTCTCTTACGAACTACCGGAGATCAGCGTCACCAATTGTACCAATTTTATCAATGTCTCTGCCCTGTATTACATAAGTCAATGCGGAATGCCCCATGCTTCATGTCTTCACATTATAGCAACTTTACGTCAACTTCACACCGACTCAACTCATAGGAATTTAAGTGTGTGTGTTTTACAGCCTTTTTATTAGTCTGCCCATCCACAATCTTTAGATAATTTAATAATTAAAGTAATAACAAAACTTAACTAACCCTATAATGTTCTGACGTTTTGATAGTTCTTAGTATAGCTATACTAAGAACCAGTTGCTGAACCAGCGAGTCAGCTGGCTAGATGGATAAAATATTGGCAACGGCGGTTAGTAAGTAGAAGTTAAAAGTATGTAATAGTATAAAGGGCTTCATTACTCGTATAAATAACGAAAACAAGGGAAAGCTTTTGAAGTGGCAACTTGAAATATTCATTTACACGGCTCCTTTCGCCCCGGAACTGAGCAGCGCCGCTACATCCCTACAACCCTTCTGGGACGTGTTCACCTTATATTTTTATTAGAAATTCTTAGAACTGAATCCTGCGTGAAATATTATCATAGGATACATTACAATACCCTTGATGTATTTTGTACATTATGAAAATAATAATATGACATCGTTACAAGACATATATGTAACGATTTCATTATTCTGACGTCTGACGTAAGTCTGGCATAAATAGGGACCCCTATTTTATGAGTTCATACACTGATCGTAGTTGCGTTGGTGACGAATGTAAAGAAGCTGCCGGGCAGCTAGTAATAATATACATCTATATTATTACTAGCTGCCCGGACAGACTTCATTCTGTCAAGTTTTTTTTTGAGATGTAAGCTATCCTATCTTTCAAGTTGGATCAAACTGCACACGGTGTGCAAAGATTAAAATCGGTTCAGTAGTTTAGGAGTCCATCGCGGACAAACAACGTGACACGTAATTTATATATATTAAAGATTGTAGCGATGGTAAACGAGTACAGATAATGTTACGACATGGGACCCGTATTTATCATCATGCTATTAAAATCGATAGCGGTATATCGAATAAAAACAGGCTTACTTAAAATCAGTTCATACCCTCAAGGCAGAGATAATGAAAGCATGTTTCCATTATCGGGTCGGGCTTTTTGTTTCGGGGCAAATTAAACGGCTCGAGGCGCGGGCATGGCGGGTACGGCGGGCATGGCGGGTATGGCGGGTATGGCGGGTATGGCAAGGGGCGACCGTATGTGCGCTAATTTGCTCCTTGCAGCGCCGTTAAATTGAATTTTCTTAAATTATCCCGGAATCGCGTTCAGTGTGAGCCTAATGATCGGGAAGCCCTTGAAAGGGCGGTACTGATAGCTAATTGCGTAAGAAAATCAAAAATTATTTTATACTATTACAAGTTAATTAAAATAGGGTTGTACAAAATTGAGCAGGCCTTTTTATTGATCGCTTGAGGAGTATAATGATCGCAAGTTCCAATTATGTTGTTGAGGATTACATTTTCTTCAAATGTGAATTTTCTTAGAAATGACTTTTTTATGGATATAGCCGGCAAACGAGCTGACGATCCACCTGATTCTAAGTGGCTATCGTAGCCTATGGACATCAGCGAACCAAAAGCAACCCTGATGCGTTGCCAGCCAAGAAAGAAAGAAAGAAGACCAACCAGAAAGTGGCAAATCTACAGAGATATTACGCCTTACGGATCCCATTAAATCAACTTCATTAATAATTGTTGATAAGTATGCTCTGGTTGATAAATAATTCATCTCGCTGGACGAAATGGTAGTGGGTTGGTATAATTAAAACCATAATCGTTTTTGAATTTTTAATATTTAATCAGTTAGAGTTAGCTGTTGTTGAGGTGCGGAGGGAAGCTCATTAATTACGAGAAATTAATTATTAAAATAGTAAACAGTGCTTCCATTTATTATGTATTAAATAATATATTGCAGGTTTAACGTATGTTATAATAACGAAAACGATGCCACCATTAATGAATCACGTAGATCAGCAAAGTTGTTGGACGATAAAATATGTATAGAATAAACTTTTTTAATTAATTAGAGTACGCAGAATAAAAAATTACAGAGCAAACACAATATTTTCTTTTTTTATGGAAATAGCCGGCAAACGAGCCGACGATCCACCTGACGGTAAGTGGCTATCGTCGCCCATGGACATCAGCAACACCAAAGGCATCACTGACGATGACATCTATTGGCAAGTTATGAGTGTGAAGCGTTATTTATTAATACCTACATCTAGCATACAAGTTTCATTCCATTACAAGTTTGAATTCTTTTGTCGAGCTTAATGTAATGTGCAAGTGTATTTTTTTTTAGGCAACAGTGATATTGTGTTGAAAACAAAACTTTGTGGTAACACACCATCTTTATAAGATATGTTTGTTACCAAAACCCCGACATGAGCTAAATGAACTGGCATAAGAAACTAAAATCTCCCACGTACTTAGTTTGGTACGATCCGAACGACAATAAATAAAGTTGGTTTAAGGCGCGGGCCCAACAAGTTACGGATGCCATATTTTCGAGCCAATCTCCTTCCTACATCCCACATCCATCCGGGACAAGCCACGGCATAACGTTATCAACGGTTATTTAACTTGCTATACTCTCTCATTTAGCTATCTATGATTAAGCAGAACGTTATGATACGAGAGATAATGTTGCCACATGCTGCTGTCGTTTCTCATTACGAAGTCTTGGTGAGGGCGTAGTCAAATATTTTATATTGAAACTAGCTGCCCGCAGCACGCAGTTTCGCACGCAGAAATTATGCTTATGAACCCCTTGGACTTTTCATCCCCTTGGGGGATGAATTTTGAAAAATAGCCGCTTATACAACTAAGAAATGTTTGGCTACGCTAACTAGCGATATTATTTAGTATCTTACTACTTATAAAATAGCTACAACTATCAGTATAGATAATCTGTAACCTAACATACAAATATTATATTTTAAATATTACTATGTAGTTAGCAGCTAGTTAGCAAGCGCTGAGGTGATTAAATCGTCCCTGTCACAACTTTCAACAAAGGAACACTTTGTGCAACAAATCCACATGTTGTCCGGACTATGGCAAACTAAAATAAAGTTTATCAAAGCTAGTGGAACGAATTACGGATGCCATATTTTGGAGCTAATCTACACCCGGCGGTTGTTCGAAAGTCCATTCGGATTTCCGCAGCAAGGAGCGGCATAACGCTATCAACGGTCATTTATTGCGCGTTAAATTCAATGCAGCTATATCTATTAGTTATATTAAACTGACAACACTTAGTTTGTATGTTTGTTACTACTTGTTTGTATTAAGTCAGCTCGTCAGTGATACCCTAGGGACTTGGGTGGTACTTAATTATCTTTTCTGGTGCCGGATTAATTTCAAGGTATCGCCAGAGAATAATGACGTAGCTACAAACTTCATCCAACTTTAGGAGTTGTGGCAACAACCAAGATTAACATACTTAACAGGATTTCAAGCAAAATAATCTGCTGTAGTGCCAATATATGATTTAAAAATTGATTACTAATAGGATCAGGATACTCCCGAGGTGGAGTTAAAAACCTGAAGAAGCCAAGTTTGGGCCCAATGATTCAAAAGGCTCAGGAATAGTCATAATGTACCTCTCATATTGTTACATGATACATATTTTTTCCATAATAAGGCATATTAGATGGAAGTTAATATCACTGAAACCGTCCATCCTCCATAGAATTAGGATTCTAAAAGTAATACAATAATTTGGAGGAACAGCAAAGATTCCTGCAGGAAGCAAAATCATTCCAACGCGCGCTCCATCACCCAATAAGACAGAATATTTCCCGCACGTGCGAAATAAATCTAATTCCAATATCTGTATCGACATTCGAAAATAAACTCGCGAAGGGCCACGGAGCGGAAACGACTGCGCCTTTTCTGTTCCTTAACCAAACAGCACTGAAATAATTTACTCCACGGTTGTTAGACAAACACAAATATTGTTTCACGGGTATCTGGCTGCACAAACTTACAACCTAGTAGTAGTAAGTACTGCACAAAGTTTGCTTACTAAGCAGAACCTAGACCGGCCGGAGTTGGAATCTCTTTTGCTCGTAGTTTCGAAAAGAAAGTAACTTGGTAATGCTACAAACTGCAACTAGCAAGGAAGACTTGGTTTGGATAGTTTTCGTATTGAATAATCTGTCCGACTGCTGGGCTGCGGAGGGCACGTAAAGCCGTCGGTCCTGGTTGCTTTCGTAAGATAACAGGTGTTAAACCACGTCGGAGGTACTCGGGCGGCAAAAAACTTTCAACACTTGGGTTGGCCACTAACCTCTCTAGCGTGCGGATGCACTGGAGCAGCGTGGTGGAGTACTATCTAGCCCACTATCTATGTAGCCCACCTTAAGAAGAGAGACCTATGTTCAGTAGTGAGCCATTTTGAAGCTAACAATCAGAAATAAACCTACAAATGGTGCCGCGAACAAAATGCTTTAGCAACAAAGAGAAACTTTTAACGTTTACGACGCCGTTATTCAAAAGGGAGATAATTTGCTTGTAGAACGTTCATTTCTATGGCTGTTCCCTCACTAGCTCTTTTAGAATGGATCATTTTACAGGGGGCATTTAACGGTATTTATTTACAAAACAAGTATACTTGTTTAAAGGGTATTCAAGTATAATTAATAGGTATCTCCGTATCCGAATCACCAAACTCAAATGAAATATTACAACCATTACCAAAAAATTAAAAGTCTAAGCTAAGTTCCTTCCGATAATCACAAGGTATGCTGTGACGGACACAAAGAAAGACAGTGAGATGCATTGCCACGCGAGCGATCGAATATTAACTTTGTCATACTTACACATTTGTGATTCCCTAAATAGGAATCATGCTTAAAAAGCTTGTTAGTTTGTCCCGGTAAACGATGTATAATTCGCGGGTTTAAGCAGTAATGCGTAGCTTAACCAGATAAACATTAATTTGCGGGTAACAGCGCGTCCATTAGCGCCCGCAAGACAGGTAGTAACAGTTAACGAGTCCAACGCTGCGGTAAATAACACCTGATAACAATTGGACAAATATATTTAAGTGCACATAAATATTAGGATATGCGTAGTTTAAAATTGTACCTAGTAAGTTAAATTTAGTGGCAAAAGATAGGAGTTCATTTATGACTTACGAATAGAATGTTATTCTGGGCTTACACACATCCTTATTAATAGAGTATCCGCGACACACGGAAAATCAGAATTAGAATCAGAATGGGGCAGACTAAATTTAGTCCAGTTCAACCCCGAGAAGACACAAGTTTGCGCGTTAACCGCTAAAAAAGCCCCATTTGTTATAGCACCACAGTTCCAGAACATTCCTCTTAACATCTCTAAAAGCATTGGGATCCTTGGTGTGGACTCTCGAATGAAGTTCAGTTTCGGGACCACTTGGTTAGTAAGGCCAAACTAGCTGCAAAGAAATTGGGAGTGCTCAACAGAGCTAAGCAGTACTTCACGCCTAAACACAGGTTGATGCTTTTTAAGGCGCAAATTCGACCACACATGGAGTACTGCTCCCACCATTGGGCTGGGGCCCCAGCTAGCCAAGTGGATCCGTTCAATGGAATTCAACGGCGAGCTATTCGTCTTGTCAACGATCCCAAGCTTACAGACGGACTAGAATCACTCGAGTTGAGTAGAGATGTAGGCTCTCTCTGCGTATTCTACCGTCTGTACAAAGGGGAATGTTCTGAAGAACTATTTGGCTTGATACCTGCAGTTGGTTTTCGACACCGACCATCACGGGGTACCAGGTTTCACCAACATCACCTGGATACCTGGCATTCGTCCACAGTTCGATTCTCACGTAATTTTCTACCTCGTACGTGTAAACTGTGGAACAAACTTCCTGCATCGGTGTTCCCTCTAAGCTATGACATGGGGTCCTTCAAGAAGCGGGTCTATCGTCATTTTCTTGGCCGGCAACGCGTTGGTGACGCCCCCAGTGTTACTAATGTCCATAGGCGGCGGTGATCACTTACCATCAGGTGACCCGTCTGCTCGTTTGCCTGCTAAAAGCATTAAAAAAAACCTACTGCGGGGTAATGAGCATCTTGGCGTTTATTTTATCACCTGTTGAAATGTCCATAACAACAAGAACTGAGTCAACGAGTCTACATATATTTCCTGTATTTCGGACCACACAAAATTATTGTATTAATTTTCTAAATGTTAGCGCTATGAAATGCTTATTTTGACTTTTGAGCTGATACTGACAAACTTAAGCCATAGGTTTATGAGATATGAATATTTGAACCGGTTCCGAACTGATTTATCTAGACACGCGGTAGCGTGTCAAGCCAATTTCAAGCTAACAGAATTGGCGAGCAGCACCGTGTGTAATATTACACGAACCATTTGGAGCCACTTTTGACCATCTCATAACTCAAAAATTTATCACTACAGGTTTACATTGATGTAACCACTTAATATCAGGTGGACCATTTGCTTTTGTTTGGGTCAGACCGAGACTATGGGTACTGTTAAAGGTTTAGTCAATGACCAAAATAGTTTTTAATAAAAAAAGTAGTATCGGCGATTATAAAGGTCTATGATATTCCAATTCTATTAATCTTTACAAAAAATGCAGCGCTAATTCATTACAAAGTTTTCACCATATAATGGAAAGAAAAGTCAAAGTCAAATTATTTATTTCGTCATAGGAACAAATGGAACGAAAGATAATTTACAAAACTATTGTGCCGGTTGCCATGGACTTTGCTAAACATTACAGTTTCACAAACAATAACGACGCGGCGACGTTAACGCCCCAACTCAGAGTCACTAACGTTTACTTAAATCGCTCCTTAGTAAATAATCACCATACAAATTATGTACTAAGGAGCGATTTAAGTAACCGTTAGTGACTCCGAGTTGGGGTGTAAGTGTTACAGCGACAGATACTAAAACATAATATACAAAAAAAATTTACCCGTGTTAAGGTTACTGACGTGAAATGTTCACGTTTCACAAGAAAGTCATACGCACGAGTAAATTAACTTTGAATAGAAATTACGGGTAGACCTATTGTGACTTCAACGACGAATTCCTTTGTTTTGTTCAGGACAATTCATAAAAAAGTTATCTTCGGACCTGTCGAGATATTCTTTATGTATATCTGTGGATCCTCGGTGGGTATGAAGGCAATTTACTCGGTCGACGCGGAATACCTACCGGCCTCCTGATGTTAAATGGTCACCGTCTGCGTTCTATACCAAAGACCTTACCGACGCGTTTCCAAACCACTTTCTGGCTCCGACCTTATACGTGTACCATATCAGTGCCGATTTTAGAAAGAGGTAATTGGGATTAAGCTACGTGGTATGTTTGGCTCAGATTCAAGATAGACAATTTTGCCACCCGTTTTCATTCACTGCCTACATATTATATTGTACCGATAAAATCAATACGTAGATACAGATTATATTTTGTCTACTACGCTAGAAAGAGAAACCAATGCAAGAATGAGACAGAGTCACCGCAATACGGGTGTACAATATCCGAATTGCAACCCTTCTGGCCCTTCCAGTCCGAAGATCAAAATATCAAGATCTAACCGTCCGGCGCGGCGGTGCGAGTCATGCCCCAGTTAATTGCCTCAAGTGAATTAAACTGATAGAATCTGCGATGCCTCTGATTTATGGCCCCCCTGCCCTATTTAGCCACACTTGTCAACAACTCTAATTTATCCTTGAACGTCAAACCCAACGAAGTGTGGTGATAAGCGTTGCGAGCGACCTTTAATGACCTCATTCTCTGAGCACGAAATTGTTTTTTAATTTCATTCAACCTCAGATACGGATAAGTATAATCTGATTATTGTTATTGAATATTTTAATATAGTCTTATTTTTTACTTTACAGTAGTAGATAGAATAATAGGTCATGTTAATTTAATTTAATATTATCATTAGTATTATTTAACGCAACTCTAATTTTGAGTGTTACTGGTCACAAAAGCTCAAACCGAAAAAAAAGATCCTTGAAGCACCTTCCAACCCAGTAGAATCCATGTTTTGACCTCACCAAAATTCAAACCCGAGAGGCTTTCGCTTTGTCCTTACCAACTGCGCTATCAAATCGTAGAATCGGTGTAAAAACATCCTTCAAATGAAAACAAATCATATTCAATTCCATTATTATTCGAGCGTTGTAATCAGTTAACTTAATCCGTGGCGTTATGTGATTTGCTAACGAAATTACTTCCAGGAGAGACAGGTGATGTCTCGCGTGGAGGTGATATTATTTCAAATATTTATAAGGATCTGTTCCCTTGAAATGTCTGTTCCCGGCTAAGTGACAGCGCTTCGGGATAACGAAGCTAACACGTCCTTTAGTAAACTTCCATACGTCTAATTTAGCTTCCTTTGTTAAAGTTAGCACTTTTGTTTTGCTTTACCTGCTTCTAAATACTTTGTTATGTGTCTACTAGATTTCTTATATACTTTGTTCCTGGAATTCTATTTAGAAAGTGTCAGGCGTTGCTTTCTAAATATAAATGACATTGCCGAGTATCGAAACTTTGGAATAAAGAATATGAAAATATTTTCCAACTGTAATCTGAAAAGTAATATATTTGTATCCTAACAATCCTGGTCCGTAATGTTTCTAATACATAGCCGTTAGTAAACAACAGGTTGTAATGCAATTGGGCTTCATTATATTACAATAATACTACATTCAGTATTTGCAGGTTTATTGCTGAATACCTTCTACATATAATGACTTCGAACTATTTCCTTCGGACTCTGTTTTTTATGTTTATTTCAATACGTAAACCACTTTACCTCTCTACAACGTCAACAATTGGTGGCAGCGGCAATATTAATCAACATTAAACCCAATAATTTCAGTAAAACCCTAGAAATAGTTTTATACGACCAGCTAATGCTTTACAAAAACCAGAACGCCGGAATTTACCCTCCATTCGTACACGTGAGGTCAGCCCGTGAAAATTGAACGGCCTCTAAAGGAATCCGAAAAATATTTTTATGATGTTTCGTGTATACGGAATGGGGGCATTTACTATCGACGTGCGGCTTATCACTAAATTACGCCGAATTCGTCATTCAAGTATGACGTACTATGATTAATTGCTCTTTTATTAACTGTAGCGACAATGAGTAACATTTTTTTATGTTAATAGCCTCCAAACGAATGCGGTCTAATGGCTAGTTCATTCTTAACACCGTGTTGGGCGAGGAAACATTCATAATTGACTTTAATATTTGGAAAACTATTTAAAGTGCTTAAATAGTTTCAAAGAACAATAAAATTAATAAATTAGAAAATACTTATAAAAACAAGTTTTTGAAATGTTATGTCTAAGTGTCTGTCTTATTCAGGATATAACGGACTTTAGAACGAAATAATAAGAATAGAATGCTGATATTTTCATTCCCGTAGAGGAGTTCTCTCGTCTGTAGCGAATCTAAGAGTGCTATCAGTTGATGCTTATCATAAAAAATACAATGTCATCGGAACTATAGCAATGCGCAATCTCAACTCCGTAGGATAAGATGAAGTATTCATAATTGAAAGTTTCATGAACATTGTACGCGTCAGTAATTGGTACGTAAAGTTAGGTATACAAGATATATTAGGTAGTAATTAAATACTAATTAAGACTTCATTTAAAATTGGGACACACATCGAAGGTTTTCAGAGCTATTACCGAATCCCGCATTTGATTTAAAGCAGTAAATCAGTCGAGCTAGCCGCTGTATATTAAGGCCAGTGGGGCTACCAATCAAAGCTGTCGTCGCAGATCCTATCAGCCTCATTCTACGAACAATTAACTCCTGCGACCCTCGCTGTAACTCAAAGCAAGTCATATTACAGAGTTCTTAACATACCAACGCTGGAACCTTACGCCTTTTGATTAATCGGTTACCTATGTCGTTTCATCCATCATAATATATCAGACCTGGGACTGAAAAAAAAATTTACCACGTAATACTCGTACCATTACAAAAATTTTGCATTTAATTTAGAATCAAGGTTTTGTGTACAATCCCGGCTGATAGACATGTATCCTGGAGTTAAAATTAAATGCTCGTTCTTGTTACCTATTTCTATGTGATTGTGCGGTATCTTTCTTAGTAGGTAATATAAGATTTTGGCAAAAAAAAATGTTGCTACTAAATAAAATACAAGTATATGATGAGCGCAGATGTTACTTAATTTACAGGCATTTTACAAAGGATTTTGTTAATCCTGCCACTTGTATTAATTGGTCGTTTACTAGTTGAAACAACATGAACATAACCAACTTCTTTTAATTCGTCTAAAGATTGCCATACAGAGAGGGATAGAAATAGCATCCTTCTCTAAAACCACTAAGCAACGGCCATTGTGATTGCAACTTGCTCTCATGCGAGTAACTCCTGAAAAATTATAATTTTGCGTTATTATTTATAATTATTCTCTCCGTCTCTCTAGATCAGCTGAACTCACGTCACGCTCAGAACACGAGCTTCGTCGTTAACAACAGTATCGTCTTTCAAATGGATCAGGAAGGCTATTCAGTTTTGCAACTTGACAGCGGAGTTTCAAAATTGACGTTCGAGTTCTAGGATCACTTCACTTCGCAAGAGCGTACTAGATGATTAGATCGATACCTCCTACGTAAGTTGTTGTATCCCCAAAATCGCAATTTTACAGTAGAGCATTTTAAAGATTCAAATTGGAATAAAAACTGCATTTATCATTGTATCTTTGTGAAATTTGGTATATGTATGTAATTAATGGTATTCTTGACTATGTTGAAAGATAATTTAAAAAAATATGTTTATTTTCTGAGATATCGTTCATACAATATTTTACTGCGGAGTACAGGCTGCGCCAGTTGTTGTATCTCATATTTACAACATTATACCGCGGAGTTTAGATGTCGCCAATAGTTGTATATGGTAGTTACAACAATATACACTGAAAAATGTAAGTCTTATTCCATTGTATGTAGCAATAACAATATAAATTGGTTAAAAATTTATGTGCGTATAAGGATTTTTTTTTTAATAGGAACAACACATCATAGCTGGAGAGCTATTGAACCATTTGACTATCCCACTTCCCACAAAGCTAGAAATTTATTAAATGATATTTTATTATAAGTCAATTAATAAAGTACTGTTTTGGCAGGCATCTCGCGGGTGCGTCATGGCCCATTAAATTTTTGAAAATGCAAAAAATATTTTTTTTTTATCCCACTCCCACAAGGCTACAATTTTAATATGTTGTAATTTACATATGTTTAAGTGTAAAAAAAAAATTGCCAGAACATTTTGAGGGTTGCAAGTATGTGCCAGAACAGAGCAAAGTTATCATCGGGATTGCAATTATATCTTTCTATGTATAATTTCAGGCTCTAGTCTGATTTGATATCATTCAAATGTATAAGGCGATTGTTGGTTCTCACAGATAGTACACATTGGTGGAAATAAATTTCAGTACTGCCATACAAAAAATAATAATGTTCATACAAATGTATCCTATGCATGCTTCTATGCATAATTTCAAGCTCTAGCCTGCTTTTGATGTCATTTAAATGTATAGGACTACTCTTGGATCTTACAGATAGTACACTTTGGTGGAAAGAAATTTCGGTATTGCCATACAAAAAATAATAATTTTCATACAAATGTATCCTTCTATGCATAATTTCAAGCTCTAGCCTGCTTTTGATGTCATTTAAATGTATAGGACTACTCTTGGATCTTACAGATAGTACACTTTGGTGGAAAGAAATTTCGGTATTGCCATACAAAAAATAATAATTTTCATACCAATGTATCCTTCTATGCATAATTTCAAGCTCTAGCCTGCTTTTGATGTCATTTAAATGTATAGGACTACTCTTGGATCTTACAGATAGTACACTTTGGTGGAAAGAAATTTCGGTATTGCCATACAAAAAATAATAATTTTCATACCAATGTATCCTTCTATGCATAATTTCAAGCTCTAGCCTGCTTTTGATGTCATTTAAATGTACGGGACTATTGTTGGATCTAACAGATCGTACACTTTGGTGGAAAGAAATTTCAGTATTGCCATACAAAAAATAATAATTTTCATACAAATGTATCCTTCTATTCATAATTTCAAGTTCTAGGCTGATTTTGATGTCATTGAAATGTACAGGACTATTCTTGGATCTTACAGATAGTACAATTTGGTGGAAAGAAATTTCGGTATTGCCATACAAAAAATAATAATTTTCATACAAATGTATCCTTCTATGCATAATTTCAAGCTCTAGCCTGCTTCTGATGTCATTTAAATGTACAGGACTATTGTTGGATCTTACAGATCGTACACTTTGGTGGAAATAAATTTCAGTATTGCCATACAAAAAATAATAATTTTCATACAAATGTATCCTTCTATGCACAATTTCAAGCTCTAGCCTGCTTTTGATGTCATTTAAATGTATAGGACTATTCTTGGATCTTACAGATAGTACAATTTGGTGGAAAGAAATTTCGGTATTGCCATACAAAAAATAATAATTTTCATACAAATGTATCCTTCTATGCATAATTTCAAGCTCTAGCCTGCTTCTGATGTCATTTATATGTACAAGACTATTGTTGGATCTTACAGATCGTACATTTTGGTGCAAATAAATTTCATTATTGCCATACAAAAAATAATAATTTTCATACAAATGTATCCTTCTATGCATAATTTCAAGCTCTAGCCTGCTTTCGATGTCATTTAAATGTACAGGACTATCGTTGGATCTCACAAATTGTACACTTTGGTGGAAGAAAGCAGTATTACCCTACAAAAAAAAATTTTCATGAGGCAAAATCAGCGGGTTTGATTCCTGGCTAATAATATTGATTTTTCAAAAATCTAATTATGCCGTTTTGGTTTTCGTCAAAATCAGCCCTGAGACTCCTTTGACCACTTTTCGCTACTCCTCATAGTTTTGAATTTGTCCATCCACGCTCACTTGAAAAATTCACCCTGTATACTCTTCTGGCAGATACTTGCAACCGCTAGAATATTCTGGCTGTTTACATATATTTTTTAAACAATTGAAAAAATGTTTCCTGAAAATTTGAGCCTTGTGCGAGTAGGTTATGAATTGCTCTCCCGATGACAACTTTGCTATGTTCTGGCACATACTTGCAACCCTCAAAATGTTCTGGCAATTTTTTTTTAAACTTAAACATATGTAAATTGCAACATATTAAAATTGTAGCCTTGTGGGAGTGGGATGAAAAAAAAATATTTTTTGCATTTTCAAAAATTTAAGGGACCATGACGCAACCGCGAGATGCCTGCCAGAACGGTACTTTCTTAATTGACTGATAATAAAATATCATTTAATAAATTTCTAGCTTTGTGGGAAGTGGGATAGTCAAATGGTTCGGTAGCTCTGGGGCTATCAAGGGAAAGAGTGGTCCGGAACCAAGTGACTATCGACCAGTGGCACTGCTGAGCGCACCAGCCAAGGTATTCGAGTCGGCAATTCATACTTCATTATATGTGCAGGTGAGGGCCCGGTTGTCCGACGCACAGCACAGGTTTCGTCTTGAACGGGAGACAACCGGGAACCTGCTGCATTTAATGATGCGAGTGTTGCCAGCGGTGGATGCCAGGAGGTAGGTGGACGTCGCCTACTTCGATTTCTGGAAGGCGTTTGACACAGTTGATAACGACGTCCTGCTCGCTACTTGCGGTGGTAGGATTCACGCTGCATTAGCTGGCCTTCTTCACCAGCTACCTGCGGGACAGGCGTCAGTCAGTACGTCGACTGTGGCGGGCGTTATTCGGAGCCGTACTGGACAAAATCAGGCGTCAGCAAAAGCAGTAATTTAGGGCCCCTCCAAGTTGTCATTATGATAAATGATTGATTTCCCGGAGGTGGTCCATGAGTCCACGTGCCTTTTATTTGCTGACTATCTGAAATTATTGCGCGAAATAGGCGACACCTTAGACCACATCGGGTTGTAGCAGGATATAGACAGGGTTGTAAAGTGGAGCCACGACAACAAACTCTACTTTAACGTGGTTAAGTGCTTTGTATTATCATTCAGCCGCATGCGCTCTCCACTACATCACCCGTATCACATCGAGGGAGAGCCACTGCGATGCGTCACAGACGTTAGGGATCTGGGTGTCCGGTTCACCGCTGATCTCAACTTTCGAGAACATATAACCAAAGTATGCAAAAAAGCGTACTGTACTACGGCAATCGGATGGTTTTACCAACTTGAATACTCTCCGGGCTTTGTATGAAGTCTTGGTGAAGAGTCATTTGGAGTGTAATTCGATTATATGAACTCCAAGTGAGATCAAATATAAAGCAATGGTGGAACGAATACAGAACAAATTTATCCGAGTTCTGTACCTAAAATTATATGGGGTATACCCTGGATATCCGTTGCTGTACCGTACCTTGTTCATTTTGGGCATGTAGGATACAGCAAACTAGAGACCAGGCGGGAAGTCTCCCTTGGTACGTACCTGTTGAAGGTTCTGCGCGGTGAAACGGACAACCCAGCTATTCTCAAAAAACTGAGCCTGTACATACCGGACAACGCGGTTCAGCAGCGGCGACGCCCCAGTTTCCTGACGCACCAATTTGTTACGTGACGCTTCGCTCACGCGAGTGATGCGCACGCTCAACGCAGTGGTAGACCAAATAGATTTAAATAATATAATAATATTATTTAATATATTAATTAAATGTATTTGATGAGATTGGATGTGATGGGATGAATTCATTTTAATGTAATTTAAATTTAATGTATGTTGTTCTGCTAACACATTAGGATAATTGTCCTGTAATGTTAGTGGTAATTTTATATAAATAAATAAATAAATTAATTAATAAAGCGCATACTAAATATTCAACATCTTTGAAAAAATAAAATAATGAACATTTAGGGATACCTACTTATAACCATCCTTACAACCTCCAACCCTCCAACTTATAAAAATCCACCAAATTTCACGTCTCAAGGACCAGTGGTTTAAGCTCTGCGTTCATAGTCACTAAGTCAGTCAGTCAGGACAAAGTATTTTATATTACTTATAAGACCCTATTTTAGAAAAGATTATTGACATACAACGATGAAATTGAGAAAAAAAAGCAATAGCAAGGTAAAAATATATAGCATTTTACCATACAAAAATGTTTTGAATAACCATTCCCAAAGTAAACTGTTGTATTTATTACATACAACAATATTTTAAATTTGAATGTAAACGTAAAATATTGTATGTATTACATACAATGTTTTTAACGAATACTCAACGACTTATACTGTTGTAAGTAATCTATACAACATTTTAGGTTGGTATCGTTTCATTGTTATATATTTGAAGTAATTCAGTTACGTGAGTTAATTTTGAGAGAACTTAACCGCTATCTTCCTTCCCCATGCGGCCCGTTGAAAGTCCGACGTGGTCTGTTGTATGTGACCAATACGAGACTCGAGCGCGTGATTTTCCCCGCCCCGCACCCCACGTAAACCATTGCAAAGGTCTATACATTGTTTTAGTCCGTTCTCGTTCGAAAGTTACCACAATATACGTCTAGCAAATCCTTGAAAAATTCGTGTTTTCGTTAATTTTTCACTTTGAATGCATTCAATAATGCAAATTAGGTTGGTTTTCAGTAAAAACGCTAAATGGCATTTTTGTGGGATACAACAACTTACGTAGGAGGTATCGAGATAATGACATGTCAATATGATGCAAGTTCGTTTTTGTTTTGTAACTTGACGGCGGAATACACGATGAGTTTCTAAATTGAAGTTAGAGTTCGAGACTCCCTTCACCTCGCAAGTGCGTACCAGATGATTAGAGAATCACATATCAAGATCTCGGACTCGAACTTCAATTTTGAAACTTATCGCGGATTGACAAAACTGAATAGCCTTACAGTTTCCAGTTTTCAATTCATTCACCGATCTCTGTTAAACCGTAAACGCAGAAACGACGGTTTATTTCCGCCCGTGTCGGTTCAATCGTCGTGTCGTGTATCAAGTGACGTTTTGACGGAAATAATCATGTCTTGACGTTATGTGATGTTTAAACGATGTCGGTGACGAATTTTTGTGCACGTTAATCCTCTGGAAGTCTCAAATTATCACCAAATAAAATCACACATCATAGAAAAGCAACTGAAAACAAACAAATAATGTGCCAAATAAATAGGACATAGACTAGGTTAAGTTGAAAAGCACACATGTGCAGTGGAAGAATTTAAATTGAAAGTCTATGTAAGTAACTCTTTTGTTTTGTTGTTTAACATACAACGATGTAGAGAATCTAAAATTCCTTTTTACTAGTTTTTATTTAACTTGCTATGTTTTAAAGTTACAGTTGAATAAGAAAAAAACAATGACTTCACTTCGCACTGAAGTGAGTGGCTACACTGATGCTTTCGGTCTTTTATTTCCGCTAATAATAAATTAACGGTTGCGGTTAACCTCACTCAGCAGGGTTACCAGCTCAGACAGTAACTATATGAACTTAGTCGATCTTTTACGGTGAAGTTTGGGGTTTGAACGTTTCGTGACTATATTAGTTCAGAGAGATGCACGTTAGAAATAATAAATGAGATCGATTTTCAGAAGTTCTCGCATAGCCCCACTCGGATTAGGTTAGCGGCCTGAATTTTTTAGAGGACTGTACGTACGCGGGCCTTTGTTCCAAACGAATAAATCGCTGCATATTGCACCACTTTGAGCCCGCCGCATTGTATAGGATGCGGGATTGTAAGGTAAAAGTGAGGTTTGAAAGGTGAATAAAGTGTCGTACCAGAGGACTGCCTAATTACAGCGACGGTTCAGTGGGTTAAAATTACGCCAGTTCATTCTTACTTTTTCGAGATCTTTTAAGGGAACCATGATTTTAATAAACAATTAGGGCGTATTCACGTAAGAAGCAGGTTCCAGTGTTTATCGGACTTATACTATGGCTTGTCAAGGCACTTGTTCACTTCTCAACCACGTCCTTCGCTCGTTCAGCACAATGTAGAAGCAAGATGCTGACTACATACGGGAAATAGAGCCTCTAGAAAAACTCTTATCTATTAGCGTTCTCACCAAACTCTGCCTCAAAATGTATGGGAATTACAGCATTTTATCTATTGATCATTGCACTTAAGCGCTGGTAGTTTGACGCTGGTATAGTTTTTCGGATAAATGTCAGGACTATAAAATTGGATGATGGACTATGTGAAGTTTATGAAATTGGATACAGCAACACGTTTATCTGAACAACAGTAAGGCGGAGCAAAACGTGACTTATGTTATGTGACAATTGCAGTAGTAATTAATTATATTTAATACAGATAAGAGATCCCTATCTGATTTTTTGAACTTAATTACAATTTGACATGTGACCAACATTAACCGACGCACTAAAGTCTTTGTATTCTTGTCTCTGAACCCCGATCGGCTTCAAATAAGAATAAAATAAACACTGTAACACGCTGCGGGCTATCGCGTGTATCGCAGCAGTAGAGTCCCGGCTTAATTAAAACGCTCGCGATAACATTACTCGGATGTGTTGAACGTCGTATTTACTTCCACTGCGTTCCTTATTTAACTATAGCGGTGATGTTGTGCTGTGAAATATGGTGCATACGATTAAGTACACATAAATATTGCAAGTTGGCAATGAGAGAAGATAGAATAAAGAATGAACTGGTTTTCAAGACGACCGGAACAAGTGAATCGTAGCTAGCCAGGCGTTTGCGGTAAGGCAAGAATGATTTAATATTAATATTGATAATATAATCCTTACGCGCCCTGTTGCCAAGCAAGGAGTAAGACTCCACAAGTAAGATTGAGGTAAAGCTCTCAGGGCAGGGTAGGCAGGTAATAAATAAGGCACAGCTCCGACTCCATTAAACTATTTATAACATTATATTATTGTAATAACTCACACTACAATGTAACGTTAAGATGTGAAACAACGTTTTATACATTGAAAATATTTTTTATGATCCAAGACCTTACAATCCCATTTATGATGGAAGCCCAGCTGACATATGCTTTTTTATAAAAAAAAACAACTGTCACGATGTAAAAATTTAGAAGAAAAATGCATATGCCAGCCAAGGAATATTGAATGGAGTATTACACCTCGTTACACCGTTTTCCATCGCCTCTTACAACACCCAATTCTACCGGCCGGGAAGGGTGTTACTAGGGCAAGGTTAGTAGATTTTAGGTTTGGATTACAAAACTCTTCTCACCTTTAATCATTCAATCGCTAAAGGTGTGAAATGAATAGAAAAAATAATATTTTAAGTTATGCAATTTGACGGCACAGAACGGCTACATTTACTATTCATGCAGCGAGCCGGCGCCGCCAGGTGGCGCGGGCAGCTGCGGTAACGAGTCGGGTACTCGTACACCGATAAAATACTCGTATATTATGTATTTTCAATTTTAAACGAGAGTTAGAGTGTATTTCGAGGTACAGAGGAACATACCGCAAGAATGTTTTGTCGTGAACACACTGAAGTGTTTTGTACTTGTAATTTTAAGTGAATGAAACGCTTTTAAGGCACTTCTCTCACAGAAGTGGAATTAAAGCAGTATCTTTAACTACCTGCGAATGTCTTCAAAGGATAAAAAACAATAGAACGAATTTTTCACCTATTTAAATTGATAAAGAGCATTAGGCTTCTGTCCTCTTGAGGAGTCCTAAAGCATACCACGTCGCTGCTCCTGCGGATTGCTGAAGGGATTAGTGACCAACCCAAGTGTCGTAAGTCATTATGCCACCCGAGGGGCTCCATGACTTAATGATAGCTATCTTATGATAACAATCGGGACTAGCTTTACGTGTCTTCTGAAGCCCGGAAACGCTCACGAATTTTTTGGCACTAGCGGTCACCCATCCCAATATCGACCGCGATCAATTAGGATCGACAAAAAGCCGCTGGACTACGAGCGTCGTAACAACAATGGTACAAATTCACTTATTCTAAACTTATATAGAACCTAAAATCCCAATGTTACTATTAACTAGTTATTACCCGCGGCTTCGCCCCCGTGTTCAAAGGGAAGTAACAATGAGTTATTTAACATGCATGACTTATTCCTAGATATAATAACATAATAATAATTCATAAATAAGTACCGCGGTGCCGCGGTAAAAAGTAGCCTACGTTACTCTCCAGCCTCCTACCTATCCCCACACAAAAACATCATACCATAACATCGCTCCGTTACGTCGTGAAAGACGGACAAACAAACAAACACACTTTCGCATTTATAATATTAAGTAAGTAAGTAAGTAAGTAAGTATTAAGTATTATAGTATTATAGTATTAAGTATTAAGTATTAATAGTATTAATTCCACCTAAAAACAGTAATCAATAAACAGAACTCACCGCCTCAGTATGCACAGGGTGCACGGCGAAAAGCAGTGCGGCGAGCGCGGCGAACGGGCGTCCCAGCCGCGCGACCGCCGCGCCCGTCCGCGCCACCAGCGCGCAGCACGCCGCGTGCAGACACACGTTGCACGCGTGCCACCACCACGCGGACAGGCCGCACAACCAGTAGTTTAACCTGAGACGATAAAGGTTAAATTAGATAAATACATAATTGCACTATCAATGCTAACATATTATTAAGGGGAGGGGAGGTGAGTGGAGGAGAGAGGGAGGGAAGGGGAGGTGAGTGGAGGAGAGAGGGAGGGAAGAAGAGGGAGGGGGAGGGTGAGGGAGAGGGGGAGGGGGAGGGGGAGGGGAATAAGTATTTATTTAATTATGCCAAAGAAGTATAACTTCTCACGCGCGTACAAAAGTACACGCACCCTTTTTTATTATATTATTATATTAGTATGTTAAATGCCAGGTGTTTATTAGAGAAAAGCATGTTTTCAATAACTTATGCAGCCATTATATCATGTGGTATAATGATAAGACGTGACGAACCGGTAATTTAACTAACAATGAGTAATGGGTCCACAAGACCACACAAGACACAAGAGTAAGTAACAGCACGACCTGCCTTAAATTCCGCCAAAGAATCCACTTTTATTTCGACTAAGACCGCACAAAGATACACATTCAACAAAGTGCAAAAGGAAAGCTCCATTTAAATATATCTTAGCACATCCAAAGACAATGATATCCTATTATGCATTTCGCCAATTGAATTGGTAGCACAGTTTATCTCAGCGTCGCCGCGTCGCTCGCGGGGCCGCAAGAATTCATTCCATTTCGTTTTGAGTCACAAACCGCACCGCACCGCGCGAAGACAATACGACACGTTTAAGACGTACATCTTCCTATTCCTAGAATTTGGAACGAGAATAGGGATGCGAAAGTAAAGTGTTTGATAATTATGTCGATAAGTGGGTATTGTTTTAACTTGTAAGTTTCATTAATAATACAAAACTACCAGAGTCTCTGGACGAGAATGATGGAAGTCATGTTCACATAAAATTTTAATGGTCCAACTAAATAACAAAAACAAAAAAAAATCCTGGCTTCTGTTACATACACTGTAGAATACAGTCTGGCAGTTGTAGTTACTAGAGAACCTACACAAAAATCTAAATTCTTCACCGGAAAATAACGACCACCGGTAGGTAACGACCTAAATATCGTTTTGATTTCGAATTGACCGTGTTTATTACCTCATAATAATATCTTTCTATATCATTATAATATAGTTTCAAACATCGATATGAAAAAGGCACATCACTATTCTAGAAATGTCTCCCGCTGCCTTCAATAGCTCGGAGGTAGTGGAGCGAGAACTCGACGGGAGTTGTCTGTGGTAATTCAAAATGCATATAACCATGCATTCTGAAGCTTACTGCAAATTGTTTCCGTAAATATTTAGTGAGATCTTTCAATTTAAACAAAACGCGACATGGCGACTGCATAGTAGTTCGCAGGACGAAAACGAGGACAAGAAAGCATTACACTCAAACTCGATGTTTGTGCACTTATTGGCCTTGCGTTCTTGCGTACGTAACCCCACGTTTATTTTGAAATTATACTGCATTAGACAATCTCTACTTACATCGTTTAGATCTACGTTGCTCGCCACAAAAGCGTATCTTTTTAGTTTTGTTATATCTTTTACATGTTTTCATCTGCTGGGTCAGTTGAATGTTCTGTGTCACGTCCGTGTCATCCTAGGGATTATTTATCTTTGTTTCTCTCTCCGTGACAAGAGCCGTCAAGCTTTGCAACGCGGCCGCAGCGTATCTCGTGTATTATCGCTTTGACGTCAAGCAGCGTGTAGACGCGAATAGCTACGTCGACCACAAGGAACCTCCCTTTGACTGGACTGATAAAGCAAAAAGAATGATCAGGACGCACTCTGCGGAAAGTCATGATAGCCAGCAGCCAAATGTGCCAAGATAAAAATATGCCTCGATTTATCGGAATATTACTGAATACCCAATCACTACTGCTGCATGTAAACAATTACTGACTTGTCTCTTTTACTACATTTTTAGAACATCAAAACTTGAAGGAAAGAAAGAAAAATATTTAAATGTATTAATGAATAACAATCGATAAACTTAATACAGCAACCCTACATTACGCGTCTGACACGCATTTGTCCGGTTTTTATCCCAGAGTTGTCACGAAATTAATGTTGTTAGTTGGCGGTTACCACCTATTTTAAGGTGGTCTGTTTGCAAGTCTGCTAGTTTCACCATGAAATTATCTCACATCTGCATTTATTTATTTATTTATTTATTTATTTATTTATTTATTTATTTATTTATTTATTTATTTATTTATTTATTTATTTATTTATTTATTTATTTATTTCTTTATCATTATTAATTTAATTTAATTAATAATAATAATAATAAATAAATAATTTAATTAATTTAATTTAATTTAATATTCTTAGTTCTCAACTAAACAACTACTTCTTTCTAAACCGTATAATTTTCGATCATCCACACAGACTACCCATCACACAGACAGATTCATTTTCGATGTTTATGCAATTTTATACCACATCATAGTAGCCATGTCTTCATAAAATTCTAAAAGCTTATTTCCGTGTAATTTCTACAACTTAATCCGTCAAGCGTCTGAGAGAAGACGTCAGTCGAGTAAGTCCACGCAAGATGAAGAATCCATATGAATAAAATATGCATACGGAATTAGGAAATTTAATTTGTCTACGTAACGGCGCGGCAGAAGACTGATATGGTAAGGAGGAACGTGACAGGCCAAAGCGCCAACAAAATTATCTTTGAGTTTAATAACGCGGGTCGAAAGATGGAATATACGAATTTATCTTATAAATGGAGGATTTGAAAAGATACAATATCATATTAGTATATTAATTAGTTGTTTGAATTAATCATTGGTTTGAAAGTTAATTGTAATCAAAATAATAATTTGTAATTAAGTTAACTTAGAACAAACAAAAATAGAACTAATTAAACTAATACTAACAAAAATAAATTACTAATTACTTACACTATAAAATAGATTTTTATCTTATCTAATTGGTTTGAAAGTTGGTTTTCTTCTGCAGAATGATGTCGATTATTCTACAATAATTAATCAATTACGTGGACCAAGTGTTTTTCTACTTGACCTGACAAATCAAAACAAAACGTGAAAAACATCTAAAGAAAAAGATAAAAAGAAAAAACAGCGTTCGTTATTCTTGTTATTTAAGATTTAATTTAAATTGTCCACCAGTAACGAGACATAAAATACGCTAATACACTGTTTACATAAAGTAAACAAATGAGCCACGAGATATCCTAAACACTCGTAACAACAAGATCAAAATTGAAAATTACCTAAAAGTTGATGAAACTTGCAATGAGAAGGAACAATCAACAATCCCAAAAGTTAACGACCGTGGTGACATTAAAACGTACAAATGTTACGAAGGTTTATCGCATTCATTTGAGATCGTAATACATTATTACGTACATAATTTTCCGTTTTTAAATGTACACCGTATGTGAGGTAAATATGCTCACGTTTCCGTGCGTTTATCAGCGTAAAATGATGCTATCGTTTCGGGATAATGGCCGTCATAAGCTACCCTTGTTTATAATTCCGACGTTTTCCTAATAATTATGTAATCTCCCTGTAATTGTAATGATAAGAACAATACGAAATGTTGCGGTTTAGAAGACATTAATGATTAAAGTATTAAAGTGACACAAAAGTTATAATAAGAATCTTCTATGTAATTTGGCCGGAGACTGACAATGTCTTCTCTTAGGGCCCTCGCCGACGACGACTTTTTGTAGCGATGCTGTCGCGCGTTTCATGAACGCGCAACAGCATCGCTACTAACGCTTGTTAGTCGCATTTGCAACGCGCTACAGAAGCGATGCCAACGCGCTATTAACGCGCTACAACATCGCGACTGTATCGATTCAACGCGCGACCGTGTCGGACGACATCGGTATCTTGCAACTGTAGCGATCGCAGTTACCATGGTGCCGTCACTGAATCGCGTTTGCATCGCGACAGAAGCGCGATTGTATCGCGTTTGTATCGCGACTGAATCTGGGCCCGTGGGCGAGGGCACACAGCTAGCGACCGCTTCGCCGCTGTATCGATGCGGACGCGCGACAGCATCGCTACTGCATCGCTACAAAAAGTCGTCGTCGGCGAGGGCCCTTAATACGGCCCATCCGCGGGGCTCATCTTTTGCACATATTTATAAAGAAAGCGTCTACACATGTTAATAATAACAAAATTATGTATTGAACACAATAAGGTGAACGTAATGGAAGAATTGTATTCAGACTCGGGTCTCCGTACGCTGAGGAAATTTCTTCATCTGTAGTGATTTCCTCTTGAGCTAAATTCTATTGTCTTTATTATTGTCTCGAGGACAACAATCACACTAGGAATTTTGAGATGTTGAACATCTAGAATACCTACGTACGAAGAACTTTTATACTCGACAGTTTTCTTCGTCACACTAGGTTGGCAGGTAGAGAATGGCAAAAGGCTTTTTTACCCTTTGGATAACTTAAGGTGAATACAATAGACAAAAAATAAATAAATATCAGAATATTATTCTTTGATAACTGTGGAAACACGTTGTGATTATCAATACCGTAGATATATATCTATATAACTCTCTATATAACTAGATACTCTATAGAACTTATATACCTATATAACTAGAATCTCTGTAGATTATTATTTTTTGTGTTTCAATAGAGATGAACTTTCTAAAGTTGCAAGACACCTTGCACAGCTAACAGTTACCAATTTATTTATTTCTGTTTAATTTGGATGGGTAACATAAAAGGCAAATAAATCCGGCCCGTTGGTGGTTGGGTAGCGCCCTTCAGAGGGATTATATTGGTATTTTCATTTATAATAGTTAATTAATACTATTATTACTTCTCTGTGGGGTAGATAGTTACCACTCTCGTGTATGAATTAGCCGTCAAACGACTCACCACGTTCCCGGTGGGGGTTTGAGGGAAAAGCATTAGTGATGCCTTTGGTGTCGCTGACGTCTATGGACGACGATAGCCACTTAGCATCAGGTGGATCATTAGTTCGTTCGCCGGCTATTTCTATAAAACAACTTGTTGCTTCTTCATCCAGGAGTAAGCACTAGCTAGACCAGAAAAAAAATCGACGGGATCAATCTACGCAGATTAAGTAGAGACAAATGAATGTTTATATTATAAAAACCCTTGGAATAAGTTTCATTATTCATTTGTCATCGCGCGCTGTAATCTTATTTATTTTCTCTTTTCTATTTTATAAGGATACAAGCCGTAGTAGTTAAGCGTGCGAGATTTATTCTCAGCGGCCGAGGCTTCTGAACTGGCACGCGCCACTAACTTCATATTATGTTAAACAGGATTTATCCACGGCAAGCCTGGACGCCATTCTTTTCCATTACGTAGTGGAATTGCACAGGTCTTGCCTTACAGGTTACATCACGATAAACAAATGGTATGCGATAACTTATTTTTGAAAGAAACTGTCTTTTTTATGGAAATAGTTGGCAAACGAGCTGACGATCCACCTGTTGGTGAGTGGCTATCGTCGCCCATGGACATCAGCAACACCAAAGGCATCACTGATGCGTTGCCGGTCAAGAAAGAGAGAAGAAAAAGAAAGAAAGAAGTAGTAGTCTTCGTAGGGAAAGACAGTTTTTTGTGTATCAGTAATTTTGATAGTGATTTTGCCTACGAAGTAAAAGAGTTTGGTTTGTACAAATGTTACAGAAAAATATTTATTTTGAGTCGCTTGGTTATTGGTTGTATTGAAACTTTCATCGTCGCGAATATAATATGAAATTTGGAACTTCATAATCCTTCACGAATTCTTAATAACCCACACGGATTACATAAAGGTGAATATTTTCAGTAATTTTACTGCCACTGTAAAGCGCCACTGATCGTAGTCTGACATTAGCCTTAGCGGATTCGCGTAGGTCTTGCCTTATTACGTGTTCCTTATACAGAATAAAGGATTCAGCTCTTGAACCACAGCGCGATGATTAATGATTCAATGCCTTAGTTCCGTAACCTCTAGAGATGGGTTTCTAGAAACTCTGTGTCGGCTTCAATATTCAAACAAAGATTAAGCAGGTTTATCGTTGCATAGGTAATTTTTTAACCGACTTCAAAAAAGGAGGAGGTTCTCAATTCGACTGTTTTTTTTTATGTTTGTTACCTCAGAACTTTGGACCGGGCGAACCGATTTTGATGATTTTTTTTTTAATCGAAAGCTGGTGGCTGTCATGTGGTCCCACATAAATTTTATTGAGATCTGACAATGGCATCCATGAGAAAACCACATAAGTCGTAAATTTGTGTTAAGATGTGCGCGACAAATTGACGAATAACTCAATATCACGCCAACCGATTTCGATGATTCTTTTTTTAATCGAAAGCAGGCACTTGTCTTGTAGTCCCACATAAATTTGAACGAGATCTGACAAGTAGTTTTTGAGACTTTGAAGTCGGTTATTTTTTGTTAGTAAAATTTAGATTATGTAACATTGCCGTTTGTGAGCCAAATTCTATGTAGGTACGTGAGGTTCCTCAATCATTTCATTTGAGCGCAAATATTTCTTAATTTATCCTGTTACGCTTGTCAGGTCTATAAACAAGATTCTTATTTATTGTACAGTCAATACATTACCAAAGAATATTTTGTATCCTTTTGCCGGAATTTGTTTCCTGGAAATGTATCGCTCGTGTTAATAATTTTCCGGGACATCTATTTTCCGAGATAGAAAATAACACAAGTAATGGGTCACCATTACATAAATTAGTGCGCATTAAATTATGTCAAGTCTCTAGGATGAAGTTCTCGTTTTTTTTTAAAACCTATTCACACTATTGTTCACGATGTTTGGTTATCGGCCATGTAGTGATCGAAAGATTCCATGTTCCATACAAAGTATATTTGTTCTAGTATCTTTCTTGTTGTTGGTTTCTTAGACCTTTCCTCTTTTCTTGTCTATCCTGTTAAATTTTCTTCTATCCTTTATAATAATATCAGTTCAGTGTTCACGCAAACGGGAATCTTGATACGAGTAAATAAATGTGCTTGTAACCGTATGCAATATGAACCAAGCTCAGTGTCTCAAAGTAAGACATCAAAATATACTTGGGACAGAAATAATACGGCTAAATGCATACAACAGACTAATAAAATGAACCTACCCTTAACATACGAGACTCCACAGCCCATTTTAGTGGCCCAACTCCTCGGAAGACACAAGTGATTTGTACGTTATACAGTATTTTGAAAGACGAGCTCACAACAGCTGCACGTCATCAGTCAACCGAGGCCGGTGGCGCGCCGCGGCGTGGCGTGCAGGCTGCATGTTTACAAGCCTCTCTCGCAGGAATAAAAATGCTATATGAAGCAAGTTTGATGGCGTGTTGTAAAGCCGAATGTACATTGATATTTTTTGGCATTGTGCATTGAAAAAGAAGCAAATCCACTGGTTTTACTTGCGAAATAAATAAATAAATAAATAAATTATCTATTGATTTCATATTTATGCAACACAGAATGTAGATGGCGTTGGATGGTTGATCAGTAACAACACCATGTAATGATAGTAAATAACCTTGGTACATCATATTCTGATAATGTGAAATCATCATAATCATAATTTTTTTGTCAATTTTTTATGTAATTACCTATTTTTTTTGTCAATTTTTATGTCAGTTTTCACAATTTTTTAAGTGAAATTTGTTTTTGTCAATTTTTTATGTTTTTTTTTTTGATGATAATGATCATCATCACCATGGCGTTAAACTCCAGTCGTGCGTCGAATCTGACACACACTTTTTTTATAGATCCGATTTAAATTGTTCAGTGAAGAATATTTTGAGTAATAAAGCGCTACTAGTATGACGCTCTGTTTCTTTACTCTCAATTCTCAAACGACTTAACCGCTCGCGTGTACCGCAGCTATAAAGATGCGATCACACTAGGTCTACAGCAAACACATAACAACTGCAATTTGTTGGCATGGCCTTTTAATAGCTCAATCTGCTGCAAGCTTACGTCAAAGGCATTCACCCGCTTAGGTTTATAATATTTCGAAATTGAAATTAAATGTTTAAGTTATAGTTTTTATTACGGATTTTTTTATTGCTTGGCTAGCGAAGTGTTAATACGTTATAATGATATGAAAAAATCACTAGCTATGGTGCAGGAAGATATCATTATTATTTGCCATTAGTAGTAATTTAACGACTCGTTGTGGGTTCGATTCCCAGCGAGTTCTCGATCTGGGTGTATGTCCTTGTCTCTGTGTGTTGTCCATGGCGCCCACGACACAAGGAATTGTGTGGGGCTATGGGTATGTAGCGTTATTAATTATTAATTAATTAGTACACAGTCTTAGCCTCTGACATCCCAATAAGAGATAATTAAGAACTCAGCAATAAGACAGTTCTGGTTATAAATAGAATTTTCCTTTTCGACCCGTATTAAAAGAAACGTAATACTTCGTCTATGCCTGCTGAACATAATAATGTTATTCCGCGCACTGTATATAATTGCCACCACTCGTCGAACCTTATCCTATATGTATAATATACTGGTATAGAGGTTTAACGAAAACATACTCGTGTTGTTATACTATCATAATTTTTAGGGTTGTCAATAAAATAAATAAAATGTTTCAACATTGAACAATGATTACTACGAAGTGCTTCAATACGATTTACTGAAGACGTTATCTGGTCGAAATCAGCTCATAACTATATAAATCATCAACGCTTTTTCAGCAGATATTTCCTTTGACAACAAAATATTGATGAGTTACTTAATAAACAGGGACGACGTTAACCGTTTAACATACACCGCAAGCGTAGGATGTTGGCTTAGACCTGTTTTAATAAACCGATCTCGTCTTAAGACCGCGATCTTAGTTCTTACAAATGTCACTTTTACATACTAAAAGGGAATCCTCATCAACTAACGCCCCAACTCTAGAGTCACTAACAGCTACTTAAATCGCTCCTTAGTAAATAATCATCATACAAATTCTGTACTAAGGAGCGATTAAAGTAACCGTTAGTGACTCTTGAGTTGGGACGTAAGGCGCACTAGAATACCTAAGGCAATAAATCCCTTGGTAAGCGCCCAAGATTAACACATTGACAAAATTCATGCATTCTTCTAAAACGTCTTTCCTTCTTTAATAGTATTATTCTCATTACTCTACAACAATTGAAGTCTCATTTCATTTCTTTGTTAGTTAAGTATGTTGGAGCCCTGCAGGTCCTCACAATAACCGGGTCAGCCGGGTAACTCGATACGCTCTCGAACATAATCTCGCAATATGCCGGCGGCTTATCCGCCACTTCAGACCACGCGGCTCCGATTTCATATCGATACCAGCTTACGTACATAACTGCGACACTTAAAAGAAACACAATCACAAACAAAAGCTCACATACAACCACTAGACCAGCTAGGCAACCAGTTCTGCTCAGGTTAGAGAATATTTTTGTAATAAATATAAGTTTTGGAACGAAGTTCCATAACGCGCGTTGCGAAAGGGGGCTAGACGGAAAATTTGGTAACGACACTTTTTGCCGGTAACGAAAATTTGTAACGACACTTTTTGCCGTCGTAGTTTTTTTTACATAGAAAGCAAGCCAGAGTACTAGGATAGAAAAAACATGCAAGCGAGTGTGCCAAAACAAATCTAAGGTATTAAATTTCTCACGAAATTTCTCACGAAATTTAATACCTTAGATTTGTTTTGGCACACTTGCTGCATGTTTTTGCTATCCTAGTACTGACTGCAAGGAACTTCGTTCCATCCGGGTGTCCCTTGACACCTCTCAAGTTTTGTTTTTTGAAATATGTGCTGACGAGTTTCTTTACGGCTTTTCTTCACCTTTCCGAAAAGCTGGTAGACTAAAAAAATGACGTGCATAAGTGTATCAGTGATACCTACATTAATAAAAGATTATTTCATTTCAGATCTCTTGGCGTGGATTGGCAAGACACATGCATAATTAACACATTAGTTAAAAAAGAGTATATTTATAACTGTGAGTATTTTTTAAGAGATGATGTTGGCCCTAGTGGCCTTTACAGCTTCACGCGGACAGGTAGGCGAGCCGGGAGAGCGTCAGCCGAGAAGAGCATATACATAATAATATAAGTGACCTAAACGCTCCCTTAGGTCATGCTTTTCCGTGCGCAAAGTTATTAAACGGTCGAAAATTCATGACATTGAGTTTCAAGTCAAGTCAAACTGCAAACATGACAAGTACATTAGATCGTGTATGGCCTTCATAAACATTTCCTTCAACAGAAAAGAATTTTCTATCATCCGATCGTAGTTTAGGATAGCCTGCCTCTTATTACTGTTAATCACGACTCCTCTCTTCAGGGACAGAGGCTACCAAATACGCTACAGGGTCGTCATGATAACTTCATAAAATACACATATATATAAAAACAACAACACTCGAAGTAAACGGTTATAAAATACCAAGTACTCCCTCACTTACGTTGAGAATAAAGTAAATGCTTTCTCGTATATTCAGCAGTATGAAGTGAATATCTTTATTATAGTATGCAGGGTATAAACAATTCCTGCGAGATACCCAGTTAACCCTTCTATCGTACTTTTCGGATAAACACATCTTAGCAACATGGATAACAAATTTTCATACGAAAGGGAACAGTTAGGGCTTGCAAGGGTTGGTATCGAGATCTTATCGTTATATCTTTCTTCTTTCTATTTTATTAAATTTGTTTAAAATGTTAGCTAGGTAGAGAAATTGGATGTTTTTTTTTAGTTAAGGAGATAGTACACACGTACATACATAAAAAAATATTATTATTATAGAATTACTTATTCTATACAAAATAATTACTTAAATGCTATGGCCAAAAACGTATTACACAAAAAATACTAGTAAATTTTTATGAAAGTGTGTGTGCATGTGTGTGAGTATTTAAGTGTATAAGTGTGTGAAAATTTCATAACAAATTCGATAATCGTTTAAAAATCATTATTGAACGTACACCCGATTATACAGAACCTACACTTTATTACTGGAGCGCTTTTTGTAAATGACTAAATAAAATAGTATTACAATTATGTGTAGCAATCTGTTGTTCAGTAGAAGTACAATGACACAGGGCTGTGCGTCCTTCACTGTCATTAATAAATACCCCTGGTACCGCTCTCAAACAGTGATACTATAAGATTGTGTTTTCGATACACCGCGCTTGGCTCTAAACTATGTAACGTAACGCGAGCGACTTCAGCCGATAAAATTTTATTAGTCGAAAATGAAGGTCGGAAGCGCGTGGAATTAAGCGTTCCCAGAACACTTTTGTTGTACAAGTACATATATAACACATACATAAAAGAACTAGCGGCTCCTCAGATTTACGAAACTATGCATGCGGGAAGTAGTCCCATTTGAAAACACAAACAGTTTATCACTAAGACTTTATGGTATAAACTTTATCGTGTAACTAGTGGCGCCTGTGATTTCGTTCGAGGAAATTTTTGTTCCATGAGGTTAATATTCTGTAGACACAAACTTTTACTCTTTTTTGATGAATTTTCTTATCCTTTCTTTACTATCATCTACAAAGTAATTCTCTACTACGTTTAATGCTTCTAGATCTACTGGTTTAGTCTGTGCGTTGTCTTTGTGAGTTGGAACCTAGCTATCGATTTATTAAATAGATATTTGTGTTTAATTTTGTTTTATGGGTACTGAAGTTTTTAATATGACATTAATTTACTGCGACTATCTTTATTGGTCCATCGTTGTAATTTACACAAATGGTGCTTTGTTAGATGTTATCGCTCAGTTTGTGTTCACCTATAATGGACTCTATTCAAACTAACTTGTTTCTAATTAGATAATAAATAATAATGTTCGCAAAGCAACTCCTAAAACCCACTATTAACTATTATGGAAGTAGTTTTTAAGAAGCTTATTCGTAGGACGTTAATGGGTGCTTTCAAAGGAAACCAAATGCATCTTGCGCCAAAACTTGGCATATTAAACATAGTTCGCGGCCGCATGTTGCGCGGGTCCGTACCGCTGGAGGGCGATTACTTTATTTGCTACAGTTTCTTGAAGGAAATTCGTGCGTTTTGGTACGATAATTTGCAAAGAGCAGAATTTGTAGAAATTGCTTAAATGCGTGATACATTTAATACACATTGGAGTGTTTTAACACTTAGTTAATTAAGTTATAGGCAGGTATCGTAGCATAGTTTTTACATAATGTTTAATTAGTGTGATGCGTGTAAATATACGGAAGTAGCGTAGTTTTGTGGCTTCACTCAAATTTAAGGCAGTGAGTTATCTTTTTTATCACAACTCGAGACATATTTCACCCACATACATGAAATTTGGCACATTTATTTATTGTAGTCCCTTAGCTTATTTAGAATTCAAAATTTCATAAATGTAGCCCAAACAGTTATTGATATATTATCGTTTAAAATCCGCATTTTGCTGACTGACTCACTAACATAGGATCAAAAACATAACCTACTTCTAGATGACCTAGAAAGTTGATATTTTATTTAATATAATATATATTGTATTCTATTCTATTTTATTTGGCATCAAGGTAGACTATTCGGCGTATAAACAGGAAAAACTGAAAATTGCTCTCATTTCACATTTATGTTTTTGTTGAGTTTTAATATTTCTCCATTTATTATTTATACTTATTACCCTTTAGTACCTGGAACTCGTATTAGTATTACTCCGTTATATTTCTTAAGCGATTCTTCGTCTCCTGAGGTGAGAACCGATCTATACGTCTGTCTACGTACACTACAACTACAACTCAGCAAACTAGATTTTTGTTTGTCATTTTCTTCTAAAAAAACAAAGAAAATACTTGTAAAGTCAGATAAGGTTAACGGTTCTATGTAAGACAAGATTTAAGAGGTCGTGTGGTGCGGGAGTCCAATTTACCCCGCGCTACCCACAGGTTATAACAAAATGTGTCTCGGGGGAAATTGGGGAAATTTAGACGCTTACTGCGTATGCCAGAGAAAGGTTCGCATTCTCGAGGCCTGGGTTAGGGTGCCTTCCCAACTAAGCATATCGAATAAAAAAGAAATCATGAAGAACTAATAATGATTTCATTTGTGATAAATTTTATCATAATAATAAAAAAATCGCAATGGTATAAAAAATTTGAATGTGTGTGTATTGAATGGTTTGATTTGGATGAAATTATGTCTGCTACATACGTAAAACTACAACATGCAAGGTTATTCTGAAAACTGTGGCTAGTTTTTGAGTAGTTTTGCCATTAAAAATGGAGTGCAAGTAGCTATATTTTTGATCCTCATGTACAGCCCGTTTTTTTTGATAATTTATGTAATCCACTTGTTAAAGTAATAACTAATTTTTATTTTTTCCAGTTTATCAACGAAATCTAACAGTTTGACAGAGAACCTAGTGTCTCGTGGATGAAAAGCACAACACGCATTTTTGTCCCCAGCCGTCCAACTGGCGTAGTTCAACACGAGTCGGCCAGTTTCATCCTCCTCGCTGTGACATCGGGTACTCGTCGGAATGTTTGTACGGGACGACGCGACGGGACGACGGGAGACAAGAATTCCTCGGAAAGCTGAACCGAGGATTTTCAAATAGAAAACACAACAACACGCAACGGACGGGTGAATATGCCGTGTATAACTTTGTTTCATCCTGTAATTTGTGCCTTTTGGAAAAGTTACGTAGGTTAAGAATTTGCAAATTTACCCACACAGTTTTTTGATTCAATTAGAAATGAAAACAATGCGGTAATAATGCGGCTGTACGACATCGGACATATACCTAATCCATTTTTTAGGCGAGTCCTTTTTGCTAAGCAATGTTTCAGTGTCTTTTTATCGTAATTTGTAATTTAAAGATAATACTGACACGAATGAATTTAAGGACAATGTCAGATTTAATTTCTGTTTATTATTAATTATTTTTTAAACTAACTTTAAAAAATCAAAAGTAGTATTTTACCAAATAAAACTCGTCTAGTATGGTGCTTAAATAATGATATTGAGGGTAACGACATGTGGGAACTTTCACATCGTTACCTTTTTCTTTCAACATAGGAACGTGTCTGATACCTTGAATTAGAGTTAATCGACAATTTAGTAGAAAAACTACGATAATATCTTTGTAGTGATGTATTTTGCACCATTTTAATTATTTTAACCCCTTACTGCATGGATTATGAAGGAGTTTAATAAAAAAATGTTTTGAGTTGAAAATATGTCTAATTATCTTTATTGAACCTAAATCTGCCAATAAAAAAAATACAGACATTATTTATGAAATTACATGAAAGTGCCATATATGGATTCGTATGCATTCTAGTGAAAATCAAGTAAAGGCATATCTGGCTTCGTATGCATAGCAGTTACATTTTGTGAAAATCTTTGAACTTTGATTTTTGATTTGATTTGATCTTTGAGTCGTTAAAACACGTCACATTTTTCACATTTTGTGTAACTGCGTTGATTAGAGCAGTTTTGACATATCTGACGAACTTTTCTTACCCAAATAGGAAAGTGGTATAATATGTCATCTGTTCGTACAGACGACAGATTTTAGATTTGACTGAGCAACTATGTAATCAATTATATCGTCTGTGAACAAAAATTTGAAAAAACCGGCTGGTGTATCAAACTGTTTTATTTCCTCGGGCAAATCTGTGTTGCCTGTGAACTTGAAGTTTTCTTCGTCATAAGGCTCCATTTTTTTCGTTCCTCCATACAATCGGGTCTTTTTTTACTTTTTTACCTCTCGGTTTCTTAGGCCGCAAGCACTGTAAAGGTATATCATCGTCGAGGCTATCGGAGGCAGACTCGGGTATGATAACATGCTTTTTTTAGGTGAACGGGAAGAGGAAGGTTCGTATTCCAGGTCAGAATCGGAAGCAAGCTCATCTTCGCTCAAAGAACAATCAGCCAATATAGGATTTACATGCATAAAAGAAGCTTAAAAGCGAGAAGAATCCATTTCTGAAAAGCATAAGAAAGAAGCTTGAGTGCATAGGAAGCCATATATGCCGGGCAGTATTTTGACGGGAACGCATACGAAGCCATATTTGGTGTTTGCAAAAAACAGATCAAAAATCAAATGAAAATAATGATAAACACAAAAAAACTTACTATTATCGTAGTTGATACTTCTAAGAGTTTATAACAATTTTTATTGAAGATCTCAGTCACTTTGTTACCATTAATTTTCACTGTTAAAAGTTTCACTAAAAAGTTGCACTTCACTTGCTGGCCGCCTTATGAAATAACCCCAAAAAGTTTTGACACGAGTGACTTACCACGGACAAAAAAATACATTTCGTTTTACGAAGAAACACTTCATATGATACAATATATTTTACTATAATTTAATGATTAGTTTTCCTGTAAAAAAATAACAAACTTTAGAAGCCATATATGGCTTCGTATGCGGTAAGGGGAGAAGTTTACAAACCAAAAGACAACGCTCAAAGCAAATTTGCTCTGCGCTTCATGGTCGTAGCACACATATCAACTCGGAAAGGGATCGTCACCGGATTGCCTCACCGTCAACCAAGCATCAACCTAACGTAAGCGCGTTACCAACCGACCAGCAGCTCCGAGTTGACTCGGCTACGGCTAGGCGACGCCGCGCTTACGGCTCGCCGGCCGCTGGTTGACGGAAGTTGCCTCGTGAATGACAGCAGTTCGCCGACGCAGCGGTAGCTGCGGCGCGGGCCGTGCACGAGGAAACGGAAAGTCGAAGGATAGCGTACGGTGAGACGTAAGCGCGGGTACGGCAAGTCGTCCACGCACCGTACTGAAGAAACTGTAAGAATACTGAAATGCAAGAGTTGATACGTTTACGTTCCGTTTACGAGTTGATATGTGTGCTACGACCATCAAGCGTCAGCGTTTAGCGTAAAGCTGGGCATTCACATGATCAAGTTTACTTGTTAAGTTTGCAGCTGACTTGATTCGTATGCGGCCACGACATTACTTTGTTTGTAGCGATATTAATTGAATTTGTATTCGATTTGACGTTGACATTGACATGACGCTTGTAGGGCGCGTTCCACTAGACGCTCAAAACGCTCACAACTGTCAAATTTATTTTGATATTCTGATCGTTGTGAGCGTTATGAGCGTCTAGTGGATCGCGGCCGTAGTGATAAATAAAAGCTTGTAGTGGGGCACGTTCGTCACAGCAATTTGACGTTACGTTATCAAACACTGCTCTCTGGAAAGCCACACGAGCTTGTTTCTATGGACGATTCGGTTTCTACACAGTCGTCAAAAACCACTGTTATCTCAGGCTGAATCAAATCAAAATAAATCAAAAAAATCAAAAATCGTTTATTATTCCAGAATTTACATTTTATTACATGCGCGTGGGATCCTTCCATTTAAGTATAAAAAACTTGTGTTTGGAAAGTCCCCTCTTCCCTATATAGTGTACAATGATCTAGGATAATGCACTATACAATAAGATTGTTTATAATAAGTAGTATAGTAACTAAATTTAGGTACACTTTATAAACGTGAAAGTAAATATCAAATTAACAAGATGGCCGAATGAAAATACGATAAGAATTTTATTGTTACACTCGCCATTTAATTGTCCTCTTGACATTCATTGAAAATGGGAATATTGTAGAGGGCGTTCTTTTATATCCTTTTCATTAAGCTTTTAAAGAGGATGAATATAATATAGAAAGCGCTCCTCGTATTGTGTTTCATACTTTTCTCAATTTTATTACGTGCGCGTGTAAATAAATTGTTTAGAAAACAAAATGCGACTCGGAGTTGATTTGTAAGCGGCGTAATTAGTTTATTTTATAGTGAACTGCTGAAACAATGAAGCCACCCAATGAATTCTGGTAACAATAGGATTATTGCGTACGCAAGCTTCCCATGTGTAAACGCTGTTTATTTTATAATGAAACATAATCCACAGTTACATTATTACTAAATAGCGCGATTTAATATTGTCGTATTAAATACACATTTATTTTGTTGTTACCAAATTAATCCTACAATGAATATGTTTACGCAATAATTAATTATAAGCTAGTATTGTATCGTTTGATCAAATTTAAAGCATTGGGGGAATATAATACAGTCTTGTAATTTACTCTGCATTCTGTTTTAAGAACAAATATTTTTAATTTTTATTTCATACAAAATATGTCGTCCCAAGCTGAAAGTACTTTTTCTCTCTCTTTCTAAAATAGAAATAAAAACATAGTAAAATTATTATAAATAAATTAACGTCAACGTCAAAGTCAACGTCAACTTATTTATCAACGTATTCAGTTATTTTAACAGTATCTTTTATTACGGGATCATATAAGTTAATTCACATGCCTAAGAATAGTAATTGTTGGTTTCCGTAGGCCATTAGAGAGCACGTCAGGTGTTTAAATGCGTTTAATGGAGTCTGCCAATTATGCCATACCATACCATGAGCGTGCTATGAACGTATCAAGCACGGAAAACAACACGTTACGCTCGGCGCACTCTAAAATATGCCCTCTGAAATGATCTGAACGCGACGATATAAGTCGGTGATGGAACAGCCTACAGGAAAGACTGTCATTTTTTGATACAAGTAATTAATCATTTTTTGGCTGACACTTTCAACGGTATTACTCCTAGTATAGTACTCCTTTAATGGATATCATCATTATACATAGAATACATCCTTATAAAAAATTATAATGATATTATAACGTAGGTTAGGTATGTGGAATACATAAGTCATGAGAATATTTAGATAGAGTTATGCGTAACATAAAACATAAAAGGTTTCAGTGATGCCAAGGTCAACGGCAGACGACGGCAAAAGGTTCCAAGCTAAAGGAGAAAAATGACAAAATTATGTAAATACTGTTTCGTGGCCCGAATAAACTGAAGCAGAAATTTCAATCTAGAATTTTGACGAAACATTTCTTTTTACGCTTAAGGTAAAAGTTTTGTGACACTTTGGGCGCATCGAACCATTGATTTTGTCTTTTGAGTGGTTGGCTAAGCAGTTGCGTAATGTAACGCAAATACTCATCATTACAAAATGTTTTCCTCCTTAATCTCAAGATCAGTAACCCAATTAACTTTTATTATAATCTTCGTTTGTAAACTGCCTCGGCTTGTAAAATGTTCATGAAATATAATACGCAAGGCGCTACATGTAACATAATTAGGGAGTTATTACTCTCTGACGTCCTAAATGTTTTACCGCGGTACAAGACGTAACTATAAATCTATTTTCGCAAAACTTTTGGGGTGTTTGTTCATAAAGTCCACGTAAATATGATATTTCATATTATACTATTTATTGGATGACATAATATCTCTTGTAAATATACTTTTTAGTATAGTAATTTGGTTTATCTTCTTATTCTGTATTGTATTATCTTAAATCTTAAATCTTATTCTGTATTGTATTAGTTAGAGGTTTTTTTTTTTAAATATTAATTGTATTAATTTTAATCATTTGTCTTAATAAAGTAATCTTAAACGTACTACTTATCTGGTTCAGGATTAATGTAGGGGTTAGGTCCCATTCATTTAAATATACTTGTGTGTAGCGGCCAATTGATCACCCAATAGTCCGGTAGTCCCCCACTAGACACATGTAAGTATTTTACCAGTATGTATACCTTATTTTATTTATCCTATCCTATCCTATTTTATCCTATCCTATCTGCTTTTTGGTTTGGTGCTGTAGATGTATCTTACCATTAAATTGCTCATCGGTATATTCTTTAATCATCAATTTAATAAACCATTTCAACTATGTACTATGTAATGTATTGTAAAGATGTTCTGATATCCATAATTCTCTTTGAACCTACCCTATATTAATTAACCACAATTTGTTAAATGAAGTATGACCGCAAAACATCAGCAGAAGCGGAAGAGACCGCTCGTCTCGCCGGATCCCATTAGCTCAGCGAATTCCTCACCTGTACTCTTACCCTGAAATTAATTAAACTTCTCGCAGTAAAATCTGAAACAAGTTAAAGTTGCATCTTTACTTAAATGAGCATTCCATCGCGTGGTCTGCGCTGGGTAAAGAACAAGAAGAGCTTTGGAACAAACTTCCCTCTGAGGCATTCCCTGCGCGCTATGATATGGGGTTCTTTAAGAAGAGTGTACTGTATATCGTATCCTTCAAGGCTGGCAAGGCACTTGCAGCTCCCTTGATGCTGCACGTGTCCATAGACGACGGTGAACACTTACCATCAGGTGGGCCGTATGCCTGTTGGCCCGTCGTTAACATAAAAAAGAGAAACGAGAGTTTTATTAGAAATCTGCGTTGTTTTACACTGAATTAAATGATCCGTTCACTTTCATTTCGATAAGACGTGCAGCTCATTTGTTTACCGTGTTCCGTTTGGTTAGTTAAATGAGCTAATCGCGTTCATAGTTTTTAACTCCAGATTGAGCATGTATAACGTATTCGATAGTTACACACTTAAAAAAAGAAGTAGGTATGTACGTAGTTAATCCCAGTTTGAGGCTCGATCAATGCGTGAAGCCTTAAAGCAAAAACGGACCTGCAAATCGTGAGAAATGACACTGGAATAAGCACTTTGAGTGTATTCGGCCTGGGTGAATGGTTTGTTACGTAGCCAATGACTTGGAATGGCTTGCTTTGCTGACTGCTAACTACGACGACGGTCCTGGCTTTTATCAGTCACATTACTACATTACACTTACCATTATGGTTAGTCTAAGTAAGCGTTAAAAAAACTGAAACTAAGATAACTTGTCTCTATGATAGATAATTACTGTAGACTATAGATATTACGTGTGCTTTCTTTCGAGGTCAATATGATAATGTAACGTATATTAGGCCGTTAACTTAATTATTTTCCAGGTGGCTTCTACCTATACCGTCATCTTAATATTTTTGGCAGATTATTTTGCCGTTAATTTTCTCAAAACATGTGCCTATGTCGCCACTTAGTTTCGAAATTGGATGTTTTAAAAAAACAGGTAGATCACAATGTGCCTGATTTCATAATCTGGCTTGGGCACAAATATTGGCACCGCTTCAACCTTTTAACGTAGATGATCCATAAATATATCAAGATATCAGATTTTGCCTTTCTCGCAATACCTTTGAGTGTAGGCAAATATTTATGGACTACACAATGTCCACATTTTATTATTTTCTATTCCAACAGAATTGGTACGCTTTATGGAAAGTTATTTGAGTGAATGTTACAAAAACATTTTTTGGTGCGACGCGAGCTAACTATTTGATACTAAAATGGGCTGAAAATCGTATATTTTTCTGTCGTCCACGGGTTTACTATTTGGGTTTACTTTACTAACTGAAAAAATATTTTTATGTTCGAATTCTAGGTTCTATTTTCGTAGGTGAAAGATTATTTGAGCTGTGAGCTGTGACGGGCTCTATAGATCGAGTCGAAGTTGGTTTTTTAGGATTCCGTAAGCTTATTCAATGAAATAAAAAATCCTTCTATCTCATTTTTCCATTACAACTTCAGAAAAGAGTACTGTACTCTATAGTCCATCCGTTAGTGGAGACATAATTATATTATGGTAGGCTACTATCCGCTGTATGCCCAAACTTAAGGTTTAAGATCATTTATTTCTCAAAAAGATTTCTTAACTAAAATAACTAAGACTTAGCTAAAATAAATATATTGACACATTATTTTACATAAATACTTCTTTGGAACGAAATAATAACACTCACACAACAATCCATTCAAATTCAATTTCCTTTATGATACTTAAGCGGCAATGATATTGCCCTTATGGCATAAACAGGCAATAATTTTTACTAGGCCTTATTTAAACCATAGCAAGGAATTTTAGAGGGCCCTTGTGGACTGTAACGAACAATTGAGAACTTTCAAAAATCTGCTTTAAATTTCGGCTTATCTGTCGTCGACGAGTCCTGTCTCTGTTGAAAGTTGTTCTTATACTGTAATTAAGTGTTATTTTTTGGCATGTCACGATGTCGTCCGGAATTTTTATTCAATGAAATTTCAAAATATGTGATGGTCCAAAATGATATTTTTTCTAGAATTACTACGAGTATACCATTCACAAAGTTATCCTAACCGAAGCTTATAAAGCGTCGTTAAACATGTAAAAAATAATAAAGATAAGCATAATAAACAATCATAGCAGACATTACTGGCATGTAATATGTTGCGAGAAATGTGGACATTATTTTCAAGAATTTCATATAGCGAGTCGTGAATAGTTTCGAGAGATTGACAATGTGCCGACATTCGGGGTCCAAATGTCAGAGCTATTTACATAAATTTTCATTTTACCAAGTGCGTGTATTCAAGGTACAATTTTCAAGGAACGTTATATTATTTCAATTTAAAAGACATCAAGACCATCGACCAGTTTTTGTCGAACTTCAGATGTAGCAATACACGTCTGACCCACATTTAGTATATGGCACAACTAACGCATCTTTGCCCACGTTTTATATAATTAAACTAGCTGCCCGGACAAACTTCGTTCTGTCACAAGTTGTTTTTATTTATTTTGAGATGTAAGCTATCCTATCTTTCAAGTTGGATCAAACTGCACACGGTGTGCAAATTTGATTAAAATCGGTCAAGTAGTTTAGGAGTCCATCGCGGACAAACAACGTGACACGTAATTTATATATATTAAGATGTATTTTACGAATTATCTAAAAGCCAATAATAGATTTACATTTTTTAGCCTACAATTACAGATTGTATCACTAAGTTCATTCATTATCCAGCAATAATGGTAATGATAATCCAGTCAGTAGTTTTTACTTGAAATACAAACAAACATCCATACATATACTCATAACCTTTCACAATTATAATGTTAAGTAGAATTTCAGTTCTACTTGCGGTTACTTACTATCCTAAGTATTCGACTGTGTAACTTCAGGCGTGGTGGGTACTTGGATTAATGATACTACTGGAAAAATAAATTCAGGGTTTTCCTGATTCGAAACGCACATCTTGATTGTTATTTTAAGGCTGTTAAGAGGACAATTGGATTGGCCATTAATTATTACCCTTTCATCAATTTGCATTGGAGTAGCGTATTGTAATATGGTCTAGGTATCTTCAAGAGTGGCACATTTTTTTATTTTTCTTTCATTTCATTATTTTTCTTCTTTCTTTCTTGACCGGCAACGCATCAGGGATTCCTTTGGTGTTGCTGATGTCCATGGGCGACGATAGCCACTTACCATCAGGATCGTCAGCTCGTTTGCCGGGTATTTCCATAAAAAAAAACATGCCCTGTAGGTTTTGCCAATTTTTGCGGTTTTGTCCAATATTGAAACCATAGAACAAGTACATAATACTGCCGTCCTCAAGCTAAAAGGCGGCTAAATGTCATCTGGTAAATTTTTACTTTATTAACAGTTTTGATATTTTTTTGACCTTTAGTAATATTTAAGTTCAAAAAAATATATATGTATATCTTTTGAGTTTGACATAGTATGACAACATTAACAATTGTTTTATAGAGAATCACTAGCATGATTTCAAAATAATCCTGCGTTTTTTGGCTCTACCTCAAAAACTGTTTTTGTCACTTAACCGCCTTTTAGTTTGAGGACGGCAGAATATGGCGGATGTGCACTGGAAATAGGTCTGGCATTAATTGCAGGAAATGATCTTTCCCTAATCACACGACAACGGTTGTTTGCCTCAAGACGCATTATATTTCACGAGCTCCAGTTGAGCGCTCTCAGCTGAATGCGCGAGTGTGTGAGATGTGCGCGTTGATTACATTAGCCCCACACGAAAACAGTAATAGGATGGAATGAACATGTATCTTGACACACACTAACACAATTTAGATAGTAGGTAAGTGGTCACCTTCGCCAATGGACACGTGCATCATCATCATCATCTTGATGCGTTTTGAAGCAGATTAGACAACGATACGTCCACTGAAAATAGTACACACCCACCAATCAATGTTTACCTTCTACACTTCTGTGCAGATTTTATGTAGGTAAATAAAGCCCAAGTTATTCTCCCATCACCACGCATTTATTAGTCTTAAGCTAGCTGCTTGCTGCTTTTTCTATGTATTAATATTTGACATGTTTTTATATTTATCGGACGCACTATAATCGTAGGAAATGTTCCGTTCCATTCGGGTCGTTCATTAATTTTCATAGACACCGCAGTTGTTCGCAAGTGGAGTGGCTAATTAAATTAGACCCACGCGTTATTACGGTCTCTCACGGATTACTGTTTGTTAGTTCAAGTGAATGATGGTCGCTTATGAAAGAGCTACGAATTATTATGAAGTTTAATGAAGTGTCGACTCGCATACTAATGTTTGATGATAAATATTACTTGTGTGTGGAACTAACATTGCTGGAAACTCAAATGGGTTGTTGTCTATTAATTTTTCATGAGTGATGCAGCTATTTTGATATTGTCTGTAGTGCTACGGCTACGCGCTACGAGGCCTACGAGCTACGAGGCCTACGTGCTACGGTTCGCTTGTCATTTAAAATTATTAAGAATGACCGAATTAAAAAGTTCGGCTGGTATATATTCCAACATCAAGCAAACGTGTTGATCGCTGCCCAGTACCGCGCGCGCGCAGCAAATTAGCTCGAAAACACTTCGATGTAATTGCCCCCCTACTGTACAATAGGCTCATTAAAATAAACAAAAACATTAACATAAAATCGTACTGTAATAAAAAAGTAAAAGAAACCATACTTACCTGGCTCAGTAACCTAGATTATGGTAATGTGGAAAATATGTTACACAGTATGTAATCATATGTAGACACACACACACACATACAAGCACACACAACACACACACACACACACACACACACACACACACACACACACACAAACACGCATGCACGCGCACACACCCAAACACACACACACACACACACACACACACACTCACACACACTTACACAGACGCCTTTTATTTTTAATTGTGTTTTTTTTTTCACTTAGCATAAGAATAACTTTTTTGTGTCTAATTCTTGGATTAAACAATAGATTTCATAAATGGGAGAAGAAACTGGTCCTTGAAACACAGTTTCGACTACCTCAAGGACCAGAGGATTCATAAATATAATGTACACATGTGTTTAATCAATAAAGAAATTATAATTATTATTATTATATATTGTTTCACACTTTGCTTAAACACTTTGCTGCTTAGGGCTTATACACTCACGCACGCCCCCGCACGCCCCGTCACTAGGATTTCTGTCTTGTGGGCAGTGGGTAGTGGGTAGTTATCTATTACAAATGTTTGATTGGAAATACAGAAAATTAACCCATAATAAATAAAATAAAATTAAAATTATTAAAATGCAGTAAATATAGTACAAATCTCGACTTGAATTAAGTGTTCATTTTAGATGTTTATGTTCAAAGTAGATCATTAGTGAAACCCATATATACAGGTTTAACAATTATGACCATCTGCAACGCGTTAAGCGGTACGCCACCGTTATCGTTTCTTTACTGAAGATTCCGTCGGTTAATTGAATGTCTGTTTGTGCTGGGACGAATTAATTTTGATGGCACAGCGTGAGTACAACGTGGTAACCGGCGGGTGACTGCGCTAATTAAAATAGATCCGCGCGTTGGTACACACCCGGCACATCTTACGAGTCTTACGCCCCAACTCAGAGTCACTAACGGTTATTTAAATCGCTCCTTAGCGCAGAATTTGTATGGTGATTCTTTACTAAGGAGCGATTAAAGTAACCTTAGTGATTCTGAGTTGGGGCGTTAGTATAATTGCAAACTTAAGTTTTTGTAATAATCGTATTCGTGTCTGTAATCATAAAAGTTTTGGGAATCTTAAAATAATAATAATAATAACGCCTCCACACAAACCACACACAGCAAACAATGATATTTAAAAAATATAGATACGTTATACCCTTACAAATAAACCAAACATCTGTTCAGAATAGAGCTACAACACACACACGTTTATCTATTGTTTCACTACACCAATCACATTGGTTAACGCAATAAGACAAAATCAATTAACTATTTAATAATACGCACATAACATACAAATGTTGTAATAAGATGTTTTCACGTTCTTTCTGCCGTTTTTAGCGTTCGGAAATAGGAACCAAGTCCTATCACGTATAAGTTTCAGGAATTAGAGAAAGAAATTCCCAGCTTCAACGACGAAGTTTCCTGGGCTACACGACTCCGAGTATCGCTGAAACTGAATTTTAATTTTTCTAAAAGCCTTCCTCAATCTTTAATATTAAAGTTTTAGGAATGTCATTCTCCGAACTTGTCTGGTCTGAACTTGAAATGCGGAGTTCCTCGCGAAGTATTAAGACGTAAGAAGTTTGAGAACTCAGCCCTTGCTAAGGTGAATACTAGTTGAATGACAAGGAATGAAATGAGTTCAGGATTATAAATAGTTCCTTTAATATTATACTGCACTAGCTTTTGCCCGCAGCTACGCCCGCGATAGAGATCGATTCTTTACAAATCCTACTTACTTCTACTGAGTTAGATTTAGTTGCCTACGACTTAAGTTAACATGTATCATTTGATAGCGTGATTCAGAACTTGCAAATGAATTTTACTGACGCCATCTATTAACAACACCCGGAACTAAATATCTAGCAACTAACAAAATATCGATCTTCCCATGGGTATGTTTTACCGCGGTAAAAAGTAGCCTACGTTACTCTCCACCCTCCTCACTATCTCCACACACAAAAACCATACCATATAACAGCTTAGTTGCGACGTGAAAGATGGACAAACAAACAAACACACTTTCACATTTATAATATTAGTATGGATTGATGGGAAGGTATACTAATATGAATAGTTTTCTTTGCCGAAGTATTTCTGTATAAAGGTATTTATAGAAAAATTTTAAGTGTAAGCCTGGGTTCTCTGGCACGGGGCCGACGTGCAAACGAATTAGGAGATATATTTAGCATTTGATAATTATTTCAAAATAGTATTGATAAGTATGTATACGATATTTTCTAATTTACCTGCTTTAAAACGCTAAGGCTACGTCCGCACAGACAGGTGGCTTGCTTAGCGCCTAGAGCCTAATTAGTCACCTAGCGAGTAGCTTCGTAAAACGAACGCTCTAGAGTGTTCGCGACTGGCCGCACTGCGCGCTTGGTGATTAAATAGTTGCTTAGCGTGTATCGAAGTAAACAAACGTGTTGGTTTTTTGTCACTAGGCGCTAGGCATTTTTGAAGCAAAAATGAGATTGACAGTCGGGTTGTCATGGATATAATATTATTGATGAATGTCAATGGCAAAAACTAAAAGCTGAAACGAGAAATTGTTGCATTTATTTCATTACTTTTGTAAGATATTTTTGAAAGAGACATTTCGTCAACGTGCCGACAAGCAAAATGACCAAGGCACCTAGCGACCCACCACGCAAACCACCTCTCAGTGCGGCCACCGTGTATCCTAGCAAGTAGCCAGAATGCAAACCACTAGGCTCTAGGCGCTAATCAAGCCGCCTGTCTGTGCGGACGTAGCCTAACGGTTTCTGAATGACGGACTATGTACAGCATGTAGTGGCCTGAACTAGTGGAGGTATGAAACTTTGTATAGAGTCTCTTTATTGTAGCAATATTCTTATATATCTTGGTCCTACATTACGATTCCCTGTATCGTGGAAGATCAACACCTTTTTGTTATGCATATTCAGCATATATTTATATCGAGTGAAGAGCAAATTTTTGAAGTGAAAACTTCTTTAGTACAGGGGTGACTTGAAATTTTATGAAACGAAATTGTCCAGTAAAAAGAGACAAACACATAAATTCTAAAGTAAGATAGGAAGCATTGTACAGGGGTAGGAGGGGAGTGAGGGGTAGGGGAGCGGAGCGGAGCGGGGCGAAGCGGAGCGGGGCGGAGCGGATCGGGGCGGAGCGAGGCGGAGCGGAGTGAAGTAGATTATTGAAACCTACATTTATCATCTTCCCGAAATTTTACATTCGTCTCATTATCTTGATAACAAAAATTTTGAAGGTTTCACTTCTACCACGTGTGAATTGCACACATTTTAATTTTTTTTTATTTTAAGTCAAATTACGAAATATTTTGTACACTGCATACCACATTGCTTGTGTAAAGCGTGATGTAAGCATTACGTTGTTTGAGTGGCGCGCAGTGGATTGCTAGATAAACAACGAGCATCGTGATTACATTATCCGAGCTGAAACATCTTGCAATGCAATTTTAAACTTTAATTTGAATTACGCGAATTATTTTTGTGCAAAAATATTATTCTCCAAACTGAAAATAATAAAAATTAACTTCATTCAGCATTATAAAATGCGAAAAAATGCACAAAGCATTTTCTAAATTTTCTTGTATTTATTGGTTTATTTGAGTTTATAAACACATAACTACACACTGCAGTTACTTTTGTTGAGCAAAGTTATGCGACACGATAACATTATATAGCGTTTACGAGCACTTGTTGCACTTTGTTGAATATTGCTGAACTAGTGCATGACGCCTTTAACATTAGAAAAAATATAACAAATAACGTACACAAAGTACTTAAAGAGTATCTGGTATAGTATTCGTTGCAACTCAAACACGTATTTTTTGCGTTTTTAACTTTAGTGATATTATTATTTATTTTTAGTTATTTTAGTAAAACTACTACTAAAAAAATACTATTCGTTTTTTTACATTATAATATCATTGATTTGTAACAGCACACAAAATGACACTAGCTTTGAAAAACAGTAATTGTCAGGAAGTTACAAAATTGTATAATTTAAATGTTGGAAGGTAAATAAATAAGTACGCCATTCAAAAGTTTTCATTCGACATTGTATAATTATAATTACCCATAGTTCGTTTATACGTACTTACTCGTACATAACAAAAAGGAATTTAAATACCATTATTGTTTGAATCCATTCTACATTAAATAAATACTCTATCCGTTGTATATGAATTTACAAATTCATCAACATTTCTGACGCCAGAAAATCCGTTTATCATGATTGTTACGTTGACGGGCATACGTTTGGAACTTCATACAATTTCAACTGCAAACCCTTTGTTCTTCAGACACTGTGATGTGGGATATTGTCGAATTGTATAACATCATAATTAAGGCTGTGTTTTAAATAATGTTACACTTTTAAATAATGTAACAGTAAGTTATGAAGTTAAATTGATTCTGTGGTCTACTTGACGCGATAAATATAAATAAAAATTAAAAAAATATATGGTGCCGCAGCTCAAAAGGAAATCCTTTTAGGGTCTTCTAGTATCTTCGTGGTCTGCTGACCCCCTTTATCTGACGAATGCGTGGAGTTATCAAGTTGAAATTAATATCCAATACTCAGGTCAGCAATCCCTTTCAGCTGTGAAAAACAAAGCTACGATACTATAACGCAATCAAAAGACTGGTGTTTTATATATTTTGATTATTGTTATATTTTAGCTTTAAACTTATTATTGCAATGTTACTTAGTAAACCTCCACGTCAGTTAGAAGGTTAAACGTCCACGTCAGTTGAACTTAAAAAGAGAAAAACATCCTGAATATAAATACATGAAAGGCGTCCGAACGTTTCAAATTCAATTTGATAGGTTACGCAAAGTGTAAACTTCTATTTTATCGTGAACAAAATAAGCGTTATTTTACCTTAGCACTTTAATATACAAACTCACGGCTATGAATCGCCTATTATATCAGCGTCATCTAGAAATATTCGTCTTTTTTATCCTGGGTGATGAATAACAATGACGTGTTTTATTATGACTAGAATAGAACAGGAGGTATTTTACACGGTACTTTTACTACAATGAATTATTGCAAGTCTGGGTTTTGTTGCATGAAACATATTGCTATGACACCTAGAGAAACTGAGCCAACTTTAAATCCAGGACGTAACGCATTCTATTTTAAATAATCACTACCCGACTACCCGTAACTGTCCCACTGTTGTGCTCAGGCCTTTTCATTGAGAGAGTTGAGGCCAAAGCCGAGGTTTTAATGGGTTAAGAGTCGTACAACCCAGTTGAACCTTTGAGACTGAGCTCTTTGAAAAAGTAGAAAAAGTGGTCTCTATAAAATTATTTTATGAATACAAAGAATTTATTTTAATTTATTTGTTCTACTAGTTTATATTTCAATTCCAACCGTTGCAAGCCAGTGATTTATTGCCGTGACTTGCTTGTTGCTCTTAATGGATCAGTGTCAACGTTATGGGACATTAAAATTAAACAGGACATAATTATTACGTACGGTGTCCTATAGAATAAACTTTGCGGCTTTGTATGACTATGTTTCTAATTCTCGATCGCTAACGTTAGACGAGTTTATGGTCTAATTGTTGGTGACCTAGCCTGCCAACTGGTTCCCAAGTTCAAATTCTGGAGCATTTAAAAAGCGGATAATTCTACTGGTGTGTGCCATTTGCGACCCATGAAATACTTATTACTTACTTTTTTGTATTCAGGTAAATATTAGGACGTCATGTTGGTTGTAAGTATGAGAACTATATTAATTCTTTGGTGCAACAGTCTTGGACTTGAACGATGAACATGATAATTAGATATTACAGGACGGGAGAACTTATTTCGTTATCAACAAGCCCATGTATCTATGCTTTTAAGTATTACCATAATCAAATATAATACTATCAAGATCTTCCCATCCTAACGCCAAAATCATCGGGGATTGTAGTCAAGTGTTGGCTTATGAATAAGTAAAACCACATTAATTGTAATTAGGTAATTAACAAGGAAATCGATTCCCCTGTCACTGATCACTTGCGTTACATTAAATCTGCGTCGGGCATAATGATCTCGGGCTTTCAGAGGACGGTACGGATTAATTTGCCAATATCAGTGCATTGATTTTCTCATTGAATGCATTTTAATTTAAACAATCATCATCACTTAATATTCAACCACTTATATTCCAATGGCTTGATTGGAGGGATCGACAATTTTAAGCTACGTCAATAATAATTTTATGAAGAGCTGCCGTGTATCTAGATTTATTCTGGAGTTATTTGTCCTAGGCATCATTTGTTAAGACTGTTTTAGGACCGCACTTGTACTTGCAACTTGTGTTAGTTACTAAACCAATAATCAACTAGTATTGCATGGATAGATATCCCTATAACGTCTTTAAATAAATTACGAAAAACCGGTGTACAAAAAATAATAATTTGAAGCCAAATTTCAATAAACATTACAGATTGTTCATATTATGTACGAGTATATGTATATTCATACTACATTATTATATCATTAGAATTGGGACAAAGTTCTGATGTCCCAAGCCAGTTTTATTTCGATTTTAATACCCCTTTGATAATCAGTATAAAACAGAGAACCAGAATCCTAAATAATGATTAGGTCTGGCCCCGTTAATCCATTCTGTTGAAATTTTCATGCCCTATTTGAAGGGATTAAATGGATTTCACCCTTCACAAGTATTTCGGCCTCGGATTTGTTACATGTTAATATTTCGGTTGTTCTGCGAGATTGGGCTCGTGCGATCGGCCGCGTAATATTGTTGGTTTCGGCCACTATTGAGCTTGGCTATTTTTAATTTTTCAACTATTTAAGACATTAAAATTATCAGAGATAAGTTTATTCATAAGACATTGTTTATGGTGATATTATTATTTTCAACGTAGTGGGATTAATTAGTCGTAATATTATAATGCTGCCATACACTGTCTGCCATAATATAGTGCTGGGACTGGCACAAGAGAAACAAAGTTTACCTAGCCAAAGCTCAATTTGATCCGTACAAGATCTGCTCAAGGTACAGTCTCGAACTACTCTCGTTAAACTGTTATTACAAAAATAAATTGGATCGATAAATAATTATTCTACGTCTGTCTTATTACTACGTGAACCAATACATAAATAATACCTTTTATCATGAACCCTTTGATTTCTAAATAATCAGCTAAGTAGTTTTGGAGGCGGGTCGGGCCTGGCGAGGGATCTTAACCACGAGGGATTCATAATCTCCAGTCTCCGCGACAAATGTCATGTCATCCTAAACCTTATGCTATTTAGAATCCGTACTACGTCAACACATTATGGATACCTACACCTACAAGATCACGTATATCGTCTATTTGTTTATTTCAGCCCTTTCATGATGTTACAAAAGCGAATAATTTGGGGGACATATTATTTGTCTTCAAACTCGAAAATTAAAAATCGTTCTGCAGCATCTTGCATCTGGCAGCTTAGTTATAAACCTAAGCTGCCCAAAAGAAATTGATCCTGAAAGATAACAGAAAACTCATAACAATCTGGTTCCATTTTGGTAAGCAATAACGCATTGGAGATGCCTTTAGTGTTACTAAGATCCATGGGCAACGATGACCACTTCACCATCAAGTAGAATATCTACCCGTTTGACGATCAGTTAAATTAATATGTACGTAATTCAATGTATCAATTTTTTTAATGGAAATAGCCGGCAAACGAACAGACGATCCACCTGATGGTAAGTGGCTATCGTCGCCCATGGACATCAGCAACACCAAAGGCATCACTGATACGTTGCCAGTCAAGAAAGAGAGAAGAAAAAGAAAGAAATAACTGGCTCTCACTTCCCCAACCGGAACACGACGAGTCGTTTGGCGGCTGACTCATGTTCAAGGGTGGTAGCTATCCAGGCGAATTTCGTGGAGAAATAATAATAGTAATAATTGTATTAATTAACAATTAAAATCAATATTAACAATATAATCCCTTGAGGGGCCCTAACACCTGCGGGCCGGATTTAGTCGCCTCTTACAACACCCATCCGTCGTGGGATTGGGTTTAGTATTCTAAGCCGCCCCAATACAGCTAATTTTCTCTTTTTTAGTAATGTTTTATATTGTTAACACACATTACATACAAAATGACTGTGGATACAAAACGAAAAACCTATCTTCTATCATGTTTTTTAATTTGGGGTAAAAACATTCGTCAATGTATATGGAATTAATATGGAGTAATAATTAAAAATTTCACTCGCTTGCAAAAGTACCTCGTCACGTGATTGGTGCCAGAGGGGCGGGGAGGGGTTGATTAATTCGTTTAATTAAAATGAGGGGTCGATATCGGCATGCGTGCCCCTGCATAGCGTATTTTTTCGAAGCCCACCACGCTTGAGCTGCCGATCCAATTAATTACAGGCTATCGTATGTACTTAGATATTTTTTTAGGCTCATACCACGTGTTCATTCGTTGGGCTGTTTCAACCTGTTTCGTGTTTATTATTCATTTTCTAATGCCCCAATTGTACAATCCCACATCCCGCTTTATGTTTAAATTTTATTGCTAACAAAGTTATTCCTGTAATTTTCTTTTAGAAACAACTTTATTAAAACAATAATAATTTTAGGAATGCGTAGCTATTTAAGGACATTCTTTTAATAGACATGAAGACATTTAATATCAGACATGATGATAGATATTTGGCAGAAGTACTAAAATTAACGTCGCCGTCGCGTCGTAGGGGAAAGAATTAGTGACATTTTTCAATCAACACTATAGATGTAAGCACATACATCGCAGAGATGGGATCAGCAAGGCTATTCAGTATTGTAACTTGACAGTGGAGTTTCAAAATTGACGTTCGAGTTCTAGGATCACTTCACTTCGCAAGTGCGTAATAGATGATTAGATAATGACATGTCAATATGATGCAAGTTCGCTTTTGTTGTGTAACTTGACAGCGGAATACACGATGAGTTTCTGAATTGAAGTTAGAGTTCGAGACTCCCTTCACCTCGCAAGTGCGTACCAGATGATTAGAGAATCACATATCAAGATCTCGGACTCGAACTCCAATTTTGAAACTCATCGCGGATTCCGCTGTCAAGTTAGAAAACTGAATAGCCTTGCTGTAATAATGAGGAAAACTATTATAACAAGAACACGTCTTAATGTTATAACAAAATACTTATTTCCGTCATTTTTAGGAGACATAAATTTACTTGAGGAGATTATTTTTCGACTGCGTTAATCAGCCTATAGAGAATCAGACGGATAGTATTTTAGGTGACACTATAAAAGCTAAAATGCTTTTACACACTCAGACCCCCGCAGTAGATTTTACCTGTGTCGCGGGTGACCTGGACGACACGTAGGTATTATTTACTAATATACAACATCGCAACAACACAACAACACCCATGACTCGAGTACGATTTATGAATCGAACCCAGTTATCCCTCACTTCGCAGGCAGAGTCGCTACCAACCAGGCTGCAGAGTCGTCAGCTATAGCTATTGTAAGCGAAGCACTCATATCCTTCATGAGCGAAAAACTCGACATAAGCTTGAGTAGGAAATATTTTCCTTTACATGAGTCCGGGAAATTTGTACCTCAACTTCCGTGGGAGGCCAATTATACAGGGTGGATTTTTGAGACGGGTCAGTAAGGGCAGGTACCTTAACCGTTATAGTTACAGGAAAACGTTCCTAGGAGACTATCCATAACTTTTTAAGATATTCTGAACTGCATTCACAGATTTTTGAAAAAATGTACGGTCAGCGAAAAAAGTGCTAAAATCCAAAAAAAAATATTTTTATGCCTATCGATCCTACTTCGTATGGGGATCAAAATACTCTATGGGACCATTTAAGGTATGAGTACTAGAAATGTCAGAAAACGCTAAAAACATTTTCCATACATTTTGTACTGAAAAACGATAAATCAACTCGAAATATTCTTTATCGCCAAACAATCCTATTTCTCACTGCGATTAAAAGATTCTTTAAGGCCTTTTGAAATTTAAATACAAAAACTACGGTAAGACACAACATATCACACAAACTTAAAAATAGGTTATCTATTGTTCTAAATGACCGCCGTTTTCACGAATACATAAGTTCACTCGTTTTTGTACTGAGCAAGTAGCAGCGGAAAGTTTTCTTTGATGGATATTATTTAAAATCCTCGTTAATGCCCCTTTCAGCTCCTGAACACTGCCGTACTTTCTTTTGTAGACTTCTTTTTTTAGGTGGCCCCACGAAAAAAAAACTCGAGAGGCGTTAGATAGGGGCTGCGAGGTGGCCACTTAATTGGACCATGTGTTCCCTTAACAGCACCTCTTGTAGCCCCGATCTAACGCCTCTCGATTTTTTTTGTGGGGCCACCTAAAAAATGAACGCGGAACTAACTCTTCCATTTACTACATAAATTACTTTACAATTAATGCCCATTGAGACTCATTTCGCAAACTTGTCAGTTTTTAACTCTGCTTTGAAAATAGTAAAATTACTGTAAAAATCTGTGAAATATCACAGCAATTTGACACTGTCGATCCCCAGTTAAATCACATTTCTGTCACAGCGTGCACAGCAATCCTCACCAATGTCTTCGTAAGCCAATACTGTCTAAAGTATAATGGTAGATCATTTGTCTCATTTTTTTAATTTGTCCAGTGTAAGTAAGATATGTAATTTGTCCCTGTCGACTTCCTTACTGAATGTACCTATAACATCAGGATATGCTTAGTTTTGACATCTTCAATGGAAGATAATGAATTATGTTTACTGCCAATAATTGGAATAAATCCATTTTTTTTGACCTTTTAATTTGTCTGATCCAGGCTCTTCAAACAAAATTTTCGAATTCGAAGAGTATTTTTAAAGATTATTAGATCAAAGATTCAAAGATTCAAAGATTTATTTATTGAACATAAAACACATGTACAAAACTGAATTTGTTCGTAAACAACTGCTATAGTTGGTAAACTGTGTTGCAATTGTTTACGCCCATACCGGACTTACATGACATTATGTTCTTACTTAATTACGAAAAGTATACTATAGAAATGAACAAAATAAAATTACGATACGGTACAATACTACAAACTAATATTTTTTAAACATTACAAAGTGATGACAATAAAATAAATCCTATGTATGGCTCGGTGTATACCTAACATTTATTATGTGAGTATGAGTGTATATATAAAATTATATAAGTGTATATGTGTGTGTATATATATGTGTGTGTGTGTGTGTGTGTATGTTTGTGAGTGTGTGTGTGGCTGTGTGTCAAAGATTTCCTTACGATTGTTTCCTCCATATCAAAAATTTCCATTAAATATTAATTAATTTCAAAGACAAACAGACAAACCAAAGTCTACCGAACTCAACTTTCAAGTGACGTGTGTCATGCTCACCACATTCTAATTAATCACTCTTGTGTCTTGAAAACCCGACACCACTATAGGATTCCTTATATCGTGGGAACTTTTCTATGATGTTTTCGGAGTCGCATGAAGTTGATCATTTCACTCTAAGCCAGCGAGCCTTCGTGAAGGATCTTGACATTGTAAAGAATGTAAAGGAAGGCCCCAGTACGAGAAGGGAGATCTTTACAAGAACGACCCAGAGGTGGAAAAGTGTAGATAATATAGATTGTCATAAAGCTGTCGTTAATACACACGTGCGTGTGAATATTGGCCGAAACATGCATTGTATTGTAAACAGATGGCCGACATTGATGGATAACTTTTGCCAAAATTCATCAAAAACTGTATGCAATAACTCGTCAGCACGTCCAACTAGGGCGGAAATTGATTTTTGTGACCGAGTCGTTTTCGGTGTTCGAATTGTTCTCTGACCTTATAAAGTTAAATGCTGCCGCCATTTTTAAGTTTGATGCTATAACCCCGCTTCGGAGGTGTAAATCACGATAAGCTTCTATCAGGACGCTTCTAAATATGTCATTAGTGAAGAAATAGTTCCAGGTTTCCTTTTCTTTTTTAAGTGACTGGTAAACAAAGGTACAGAGAAGCCACTCGATGGTAAGTGGTGACCGTCGCCCATTGATACCAGTAATAACATACCACCAGTCGCCTTGCCGACCAAGAAAGATAATTCAAGATAGACAGAGGGTTTCCTTATTGGATGCTTGGCAAGGTGATAGAACACTTTCGCTGACATCGCTGCCTTGTTCGCTGGCGTGTAATTGACAGCTTTGCTATTTTAGCAAAGACCTGGAAGTTAAGTAGCTAGACGTAGTAGAAGTATTAGCTACATAACGTTGGCATTATGTACATGCCCAGAGACTAACGTACAGAGCCTACAATATCAACAGCACTGTTTACAGCTGCAGTCAGAAACTGGCGCAGGTATTAAGGATATTTCGTTATGACCTTCATCTCCACATCAAATAGGTTATGCTGCAAATAGGTAACGATATAATACTTTTGTTCTTTGATGATGATAGCTGAACATAATTTAACAATTTTGCCTACATTCCTTTATAACGAAATTTTCATTTCATCATATTAATTTCTTATTTTATCCATCAAAGTTAATCTTCAGAATTCGTTTATTTATAGAATATGCCCATCAATTTGAAACTTTGTAAATGTACAAAGTTTAAACTATTTATTGTACCACCTACACGTAAATATACCAAAGTTACGTAATTAAATAAATAACAGATTATTCGATTTACACCCACAACTAGAAAGCGGTCGGTCATTAGTCAAAGAACCCGGCAAACATGAAAACTACCGACGGATTTAATTGAAACACAAATACCGTTACAGAGCTGCCAGCCTGAGCTAACATGTGCTCTATATTCTATAAGTAAATACAAGCAGGGGACGAAACACGCGGCAAGCAAACAGTTAATGGCGAGCTTTAGTGCTCTTTGCACTCCGTTACCGTAACCTAAAAATGGCTGACCCATAAAGATTACCTAGCATTTCTAAGTACCCAGTTCTTGAAATACATTTTGTATGTTTCGAATTGAAAATCTTTCGTTTGAGATAATACTGTTTGAAAACAAAATTGTATCGAAATATGTAATGAAATAGTGAAAATAAAAGCAAAGGCCAGCAGTGGCTGTTTCACAAGCCAGGCCCACGCGTTCAATTTAAGAAATTTACGACGTAAAAGACAATCAATAAAGGAATAGCTATTCAAAATATTATTATCTTCCTGTTGTATTCAGATGACTTATTAGTGATACGATTTGAAAGATATAGAAATGTAGAAGTTTATTATTATTGCTATTATTATTTCTTCATGAGGTCCACCTGGATAGCTACCACCCTTGAGCATGAGTCAGCCGCCAAACGACTCGTCGTGTCCCGGCTGGGGGCTTGAGAGCCAGTTCTTTCTTTCTTTTTCTTCTCTCTTTCTTAGCGGGTAAAGCATCAGATGTGCTTTTGGTGTTGCTGATGTCCATGGGCGTCAATAGCCACTTACCATCACGTGGATCGTCAGCTCGTTTGCCGGCTGTATACGTATTACATAAAAAAGTGAAGATAGAATATATTAATGAAATGGACAGGAATATGATGATGATAATTGGATGGCAAGAAGTTAACTACCAGTACTCAATGTTGAATTCTAGAGAGACTTCGTAAAAATCTGACACAGTTTCTATTTCCGGCGCGTAGCTCATTTCCTCGATCGTCTTTACTTAGGGTGTCAGTAAGAACGAATGATGTTAATTTTCTTCAATCTTGAGCTTAAACTCATAAATCCTTGGTAGCAACATTTTCATACGTCAATCGCTCTGAAAGAGAAGCCTTGTGACGGAGGCGTGAAGTAACACGTCATGTTACTTTGAGGCTTTGAGGTTTGAGGCGTTACATTATGTTATGTTGGCTGCGCTCGTACCCGTGGATAGACTTGCGGCACATGATAAAAATGTTACTTCTTTACTCTATATCGCAAGCAAGTAAGAATTCAGACTTGAGTCTATATTCTTTACAATATTAATGCTTGATTACAATTCTACCTCAAACGGCAATCGTTTTGTTTGAACATAATGAAAAATCAATTTCCATTAGGTACTTACTGCTTATTGTAAGCAGTATAGTTTTTGTCCGAATTGATCAGGCGTGAAATACTTGTAGATATATCTTATAATATGAATATTATGACTATGGAGATAACACTTGGAGATATTGAATGGCTATTAGATACAAGATGAGCCATGACGGTAGTAAAACTAAAGGCGTCATCGGTTTGTTGTCAGTTAGCATTGAAAAGAGAGGAAAGAAAGAATGTGCTTCTTTCGATCGTGTATAGAGTCCCTAATACTGCCAAATTAGGTACAAATTGATTTAGAATCTAAATTTTCAGATAGATCACAATCGGTCGCTTAATATGTAATTAATTATAAAGGTATTTTCCCATTGTTACCTAATCAAATGACTCCGCCTGTTACCTCAGAATCACCTGAAACTGAATTAAATCCTGAGGTTAGAATCCATTTCAAGCAACGGAGAATGTTGGGAAGGCATTTTGCGGTCAGTTCCCTGCAGTGCGCCCCCAAATTTCACCAAAATTCCACAGAGATTTGTGTTTTTCTTTCTTTGATATTTTCACCCAGTTTGTAGGTCACCTGACGGTTTTAATTGTATTTTCCAAGGGGATTTCATTAATACGATTGGTTAATATACGAATAGGCGTAGCGGAGTGCAAAGTGGTCGTAGCTAACTGTACACATTGACAAACGACTATATTTAATGATCTATACCCCAACACAGAAAATGTTTAATGAAAACAAATATTATAATGTCAATTAAATTAAAATATAGTCTACGGTTTAATATTCTGTGTGCTGGCATAGGATAGAATACTGACCCCAATCCTATGCCAGCATATTAAGATGTCGTAAGAGGCGATAGAAGCCTGTCCGCTTGGTGGTGAGGCTTCATATAAGTATTATAATGTCTAGGTAGTAATGGGGGAGGCCATTTACCTTCAGGTGGTTTTTCAGCTTGTTTTTCGGCTAGTTACATAAAAGACACCTACGCCCCAACTCAGAGTCACTAACGGCTACTTAATTCGCTCCTTAGTACAGAATTTGTATGGTGATTCTTTACTAAGGAACGATTTAAGTAACCGTTAGTGACTCTGAGTTGGGACGCTAGTGACTCTCCTTAGTGGAATATTGTCTTCCGTTTTTCCACTTGTGACTGTACTTTTACTAAAATAACAATTATATTATCAGAGTATAAAATATGCAGTTACGAGTATACTCCACTAAAACCTACGAATCTTCCGCTTTACTACTTGTTACCGTACCTTTTACTAAAATAACAATTATATTATCAGAGTATAAATGCAGTTTTACTCCACTAAAACTTACCTACGAAATAGTATTGTGTAGTTGCTATGACTGCAATTTATTTTTGCATAAAATGTAATTACAGTAAAGAGATACGAAAACTGTTTACATTTGAAAAACATCGCTCACCACACGAGGTTCTAAGCTGCATAATTGAATGCTGCGGGTAAACCGTAGAATATTTTTGCATCTTTTCACGCGTTTTCAACAGCTGAGTTTATCCCTGACAATGTCCAGTGATTCTCAAATTAAAGTGGTGATCTCAAAAATATGCTTAAAATGTTAATCTTCATACTGATTTAATAAACTATTTTTATTCACAAAATATACTGTGGTTACCGGTTATAGTAAGAATAGTTTGATAGATGTTATAAGAAAAAAATGTTTTAGAAATGTTAACGCCGTATGTTATGTTAGTAATCCATAATTAATTAATTAAATTTATATTATTAGGTAAGATGTACCTACATGTTAGATATAAATCTTTAATTTTGTGATATCAATAAATAGCAATTATTTTCAAGCATTGAAATTGTAGAGCATAATTATAATAAACTGCAACACTTAGGCAGTAACATATTTCATAATTTTATTATTTGGTATCCATTTTTGTTGCTAAACAGCTAACAAAGGAACAGAATTAGGTACCTTAAACATAAACTTTGTACGACGCGAGATAAATAATAATGCTTGTCTGAAAGTACCTAACTCGTATGAATTTGTTTCGCGGCTTGTACCAAAGTAGTTTAACAGTAATTTAACGACCACAGTTTGAGAAACTGGTGTAGATTGAGCGTTGTGGCGCTCGTGAGTTAAACAAGCGCGGCTCCGCAGCACTTGAGGAGATTATGTACTTTACTTCTAATGTATTAAAGCAACCAGGACGCCGGAATAATTCTCAACACGCCGACGTCCATAATCGCTAAACAATTTAAAACACTGCTTCTCTGTTAATAGTGCTATCAATTAAAATAAATATTAAATACAAAGCAGAACGGTTGATCCTATGTATTTAAGACAGAATCACTTCAGAACTTGCTTTATACGTTTAGTTTCAATTATTTCTTTCTTTCCTTCTCTCTTTCTTGACCGGCAACGGATTGATGGTTTCGTGTCGTAATGTCCATCGGCGAGCTAAGCTACTTACCATCAGGTGGATCGTTGACTAACTTGCCGGCCGTTTCCATAAAAAAAAATATGGTTTATAATGGGACGAAAGCCGGATTAAAGGATTTGGCTAACATAGTGAATGAGTATTACACGCTTGGCTTCATTTAGTACGCTCTTATCAGAACTTTTTAAAACCATATTAAAATTATTTTGAAGATTGTTCGAAAACTCGTTAAATTTACAAAACACGGATACATCCGTGCAAAATATTAAAATCTCTTCAATATTTTTCCGTGTACGAAATTTTATAGCAAGATTCAGTGCTATTATGTAAATATGAAATTACGAAGGAAAAACAGCACGAGAATTATACAGCTCCGGGGAATGGACCGAGGATATTGTAATATTTTGCACGAATCATTGCTGATGAAATAATCCAAATTTACGACGCATCGGGGAAATGATATCTGCTTGCAACCATCATTATCACAACAGGCACTTGTTTCACTAACTTCTATTAGCGATAAGTGAGGTTATAACTATACAGCCTATAGCTTTCCTCATGAATATGGCTATCATAGGTTGCAATTTCGCAGCTAGCCCACGACACAATCATATCATTATTATGGCAAAACTGTGTTCTAAGTTCTAAAAAATATCGCTACATAATCTAAATTTTACTAACAAAAAATAACCGACTTCAAATTCTCAAAAACTACTTGTCAGATCTCGTTCAAATTTATGTGGGACCACATGACAAGCACCAGCTTTCTATTAAAAAAAGAATCATCGAAATCGGTTGACGTGATATTGAGTTATTCGTCAATTTGTCGCGCACATCTTAACACAAATTTACGACTTATGTAGTTTTCTCATGGATGCCATTGTCAGATCTCAATAAAATTTATGTGGGACCACATGACAGCCATCAGCTTTCGATTAAAAAAAGAATCATCAAAATCGGTTCGCCCAGTCCAAAGTTCTGAGGTAACAAACATAAAAAAAAAAAAAAAAAAAAAAAAAATACAGTCGAATTGAGAACCTCCTCCTTTTTTTGAAGTCGGTTAAAAATACGCAAGTCCTTATCACTTACAGTTAAAATGTGTGTTTCTCTAACCGCACGGTTAAAATCACCCAATAGCTAAAGTAATCGCTTATCGTTTCACTTCCCAGGGTAAAACCAGAGCGATAGTGTTTTTAAAACAAGTGCAAAGTATAGTTAATATTCAACAACGAGTGCATTAACTCGAAAGAGCTTTACGATAAATCTGATTCATGATAATCAGCCGTCACTATTTAAAATTCACGAATCATATACTTGAGCCAGATTGAGTAAATTATATGATAGTAATGGGGCCAGCTCCCTGCGGCTGGAAATTTCAGTTACATCTGCATTACACACCTACTAGGTACACCTTTACGCCTACCTACTACACAACCTATAACTGTACATTACATTTTACCATTAATAATAATAATAATAACTAACTATCATAATCCTTGGACCTTAGTGACACCAAAGGCATCATCGATTTGTTGCTGGTCAAAAAAGAGAAAATACGAATTAAATAAGGAAATGGCTCTCTTTGACTTATAATAATATTGATAATATGTATTTTGCTTATGTGAAGTCTTACATTTTAGCAGACCAGGCTCTGCCGATTTTTACGACACTAAGGCGCTCCACCCACTGAAGACGCGTCCCGCCGCGGTGCGCAGAGCGACGGATAACACAACTGCGCGCGGCGCAATTTCCCGCGCGGTGCCGCGTCGGCAGTTGTGCTAGGCGTGATTTCTATATAAATTGACATAATTGCATACAATGGTAAAATATGCCATCCCGCGCACCGCGACGGAGCGCGGTGCAGTGGGTGGAGCGCCTAATATGCCGATGTGGGATAGGGGTCAGTATTCTAAGCCACCCCAATACAGCAGCAACTTCTTATTAAGAAGCTTTTAAAACTCGACATTAAATCATCAGGACCGTTTGCTACTTTACTATCATAAAAATCGTCAATATCTTTTGAGTACATAATATATCCTATTAGTCCCAGGATTAAGACTGCGTTGTAGCTAAAAGGTACGGTATATAATAATATGTCGTAAGCGAACTTGTATTAAATGTTGAGGTTGCAAATAGAAAATGACTTCAATTTTATTTATAACATACATAGATTAGTAAAGTACTGTTATTATAACACTCTTATTGTATTTGTGATGGTGAATGATGATGGTGTGATAAAAGTTTTTTTTTTTATGATTGACGACTAATTGCTCTCTAAAAACCCCTAAATATTGGCTAAAACCTAACAATTAGGAGAACAGTGGAAGGTAATCTAACAGTCCCCTGTCATATGTTAATGCGAGTTGCGTGCCTTGGACTTATTACCGCAATGTGATTTCCGCTCCGCACTCATTTGCATGGCGAGTGAAAATCATTCCGCATTCGTTACTTACGAAACATTACCTAATGTTGCCGATTTGAATAAAGACTTGTCAGGGTGAAGCAGAAAAATCTACTATTGCTACCTACTTCATTTTACTTCTAGCTAACGGCATTCATGACGTATTAAAGGTCTACCTGCAGCGGCTGCAGTTTCTATTTTTAAATTGTAATTCATTTACAACGAATCGAAAACAAAACCAAAATTAATTCAAGGTAACGAAGGTAACTTTTCGATCAGAGCTAAATGAATTAACTTGTCTGAGTTTTGCTAGGTCAGGTTAACTTGGTTTTCTAGAAAAATCTCTATTTAATTAATCCTTTTGAAATAGCTGAATAAGTTGCCGATAAATTAGCTAATTGGCCTCCACCAATCCGCACTGGAGCAGCGTGGTGGAGTATGCTCTAGGCCTCCTCAAGAGGAGAGACCCGTGCCCAGTAGTGGGCCATTAATGGGTTGAAGCCAAATTGGCTTGCAGTTTGGCAGACATGGAAATGTGGAACATGTACACTCATTTTCTTGGAAATAAATAAATAAATAAATTAATTAATTGTTGTTGTAAAATTAAGAGGTGCACACTAAAACACCATAACACGTCCACCTCCTCACCAAAAACTACTGAACAACTCTGTAAGTAATAAGTTCACGACATCTCCAGCTATGTACTAAAAGTAAAGTTTTGTAGGTAAGGACGACGTCGTAAATAGCTCCACTAACCGCTTTAGCCCGCAAAAACAAGTTGCGACAAGTAGGTCACAGAGATTCGCTCAAGACAATGGCTGAACTCCAGCCGGCGCGGCGGCGTGATAAACGACACGGTGATGAGAAGCAGGAACACCCTTGGAAATTAAAAGGAGACCGATGATGGATGGCGCAGCGTTCCGGGCTCTTGGCTTCCCAAATATTCGAGTTCATTGAGCTTCGCCGGTAATACGAGTAGCTGATAGTGTTGAGATGATTCGAAGGGAATCTTCACTTGGTTTACTTACTTGTTAAAAAATAAACTTGTTGTTAAAAATTATATTGTCTGAGGTGCCAGGGTAAGGAGGCTAACGAACACTATTACATACATTATGCTTCAGTGTTTCGTTCTCGAGATTAGATAATACACATGTAGTCTCACATACAATGTCGCCAATATGCACTTAGTTGAAAGCCAAAAAGAAATAAAAACAATGTGACAGACAGCTCTCCATAGGTTACCTGCGATCAGATTGTCATTCACATTTCAGTGCTCCGCCATAATGCATTTCTATTTTCTTTCTAGTGTTTTTTTCTAGGAATTTATTTTTGAATTATACATATAATACAAAAACCGAAGAGGAAGTGTGATGATAAGGATTCAAATGCATATATTATCGTCGGATTCTGAAAGGATATTGTGAACTAGAGGTGCTTATTACTTTTGTGTGCTAACGCACAGACTAATGTTTGTTACCAGTTTAGGTGAGTAAAACTATATTAAATATATGCGTTTGTAAAACTCGGGTCCACGGTACAACTCCTTGATTTCACCTTACCCGCAGTACATGTTTTTTTATGTGTGTTTACACATGGATATTCACCTGTTTAGATAAGTAAAAATATATAGCAAATTATTTATTTATAAAACTCGGATTCACGGTGCAACGGCTTGAGTTCACCTTACCCGCAGTATATGCTTTTGTGTGTTTACACATGGATATTTACCTGTTTTTAGGTAAGTAAAATTTTTTAGATAATTATTTATTTGTAAAACTCGGATTCACGGTGCAACGCCTTGAGTTCACCTTATCCGCAGTATATACTTTTATGTGTGTTTACACATGGATATTTGCCTGTTTTTAGGTAAGTAAAAATATATAGCTAATTATTTATTTGTGAAACTCGGGTTCACGGCGCAACGCCTTGAGTTCACCTTACCCGTAGCACATGCTTTTGTGTATTTTCGCATTGTTGTTTATATATTTAGGTATGTACAATTATATAGCAAATTAGGCATTTGTAAAACTCGGGTTCACGTTGCAACACCTTGAGTTTGCCTTAATATCACTACCGTTCCCGCAGTACTTATATGTTTACGCAGATATGCTTATCTCTTTATGTGAGTAAAACTATTTCTAATAGCAAATTAAGCATTTGTTTAACTTGGGTTCACGGTGCAACTTCTTGAGTTCACCTTACCCACAGTATCTGAACCAACCAGCAAATGTTATTGTTACCGGTTTATTTTATAACAATGTAACAGTCAGGCCACCAACTAAATTCGAGTTTACGATGCAACGACTCGGAGTTCATTCATACTCGTTGTTCTATTGCTTAAATATGTTTTAATGCCTGTTAAAGCATATGCATACTTACTTGCCTATAATTATGATCGAATAATTTATAAGAAATAAATTACTACAAACAGTTTTTTTGTTGGTGTTTTTTACAGACGGTTTTAATAAATACGTATCGGGTACTATTGACGTTCCTGTACTGTCGACCATCGCCTTTTACTTGCAGGTGTCGATTATACCAGAGATGACAGAAAAACCCTTTCTTCAAGCGGCGCGGCGGCGGCCGATTAATTCCCACTACTGATTAGTGAGTTAAACGAGTCCGTGTGGCAAAATTTGGAAGCTGATCCTTCTACGACTACATCGTGTGGTGAAGAAGACCAGAAGGACCTGGACTTATAAGTTATGAATTCCACTTCAGATTTAACAAAAGAACTCCGCAGGGAGTTAATAGAATTTAATTTTCCTACGGTTAGTTGTAAATTGATTGACGTTCACATCATAATGAAGCGTGATAAAGCTTTGCAAAGCTAGCGAAACTGAAGCAGATTAGAAGTTCTGACTATTTCTGTATATAAAGAGAGAATATATATATCATATGATATATATATTATGTATATAAAGAGAGAATATATACATGTTAATGTTGTTTTCTAGACATTGGTCGTATTTTATGCGACTGTCAACATGATGATTCTGTCATCAAGCGTAATTTTATACTGTCTTGCCTTCTTAATTTTTTTAGATTTAAGGGATCAGATGCAGCTGACCAAAATCGAAGGCGTACTTTTTGGACAAGAGTTAGCTGATACGCTGAAGACGTCCAAGGAAATAAATATGTCAGGTGCTTAACTCAAGTTACTGCCTCTTACCGCAGTCTAACGGGGCCACAGAGGACGAAGGAGCCTGCGCCCTCGACGAAAAAACAGCACGCGCCTGCATCCGGAGCGTCACAATGCGTACAACGCAACGGCCGCAATCATCAATAGGCAGTACGGTAAAGCCGACAGGCTGTGTTGTTTTTTTATTATCAGTGGTCAAAAATTACCTCAGATAATTATAGGTACTGTCCTAGATAATGGGTTATGAATTCTATATTCAGTATTTTCATTCCATACTTCCTTCAAAAATATTCTCGTGTCGGAGAAGATTTTGAACAAAATGTTCGAATAACTGGCAAATAAACAATTTACTGGCTATTGGTGCTGCTTCAAAATATCAACCATGGGACGACCAATTCGATCGGACATAATTCTTAAATTGGTACCGATAACACACGCCTTGAATCGTATCGTTATATCTTAATGATTTTTTTTACAAATTCAAGCCGTTTCAAATTGGAATCTTAGTGTAATTCTTAAGATCATTTTGTAAAATTGAATTTTTTCTCGATATCGATCTTAAAGTAGCATATTTTCTGATAAGAATTCACAATTATTATAAGAAGTACATTAATTCGAAGGAAACTATAATTATAATGTTATGCCGTTTTTTGGTTTCAATACCGCACAACACGCAAAGATCATGAAACCAGTAATCTAATTATTACGATATGCTGGTTATTTATGAATTATTTGTCTTGACTTATGTCTAATACTAAATTGTTATATTGAATGTGTGTAAAAACCACGAGGCACTTGCTTTAATCCTATGGAACCTTGGTTTTTATTATATTTGAATCTAGAAGTTTTTTTCTGATTCTATTGACTCTAAAACGACGGACATTAGCTTGCCAGTTGAAGAACGTTACAAAATAAGACGGAATCAAAGATCAAAACGTTTAATATAAGGATTCTAGCTCCCTTGCTAGATCTTGTGACATCAGATATTCCTGTTATTAAATACGGTTACTATGGCTACAGATACTATAAATAATAATAAAGGAGTTTGAGAAATATAAATGCTTTTAGTGATGATAAATGTTACACGAATTTTATGACAATACTTAGTATCATCTAAATAGATTCCGATATTAAGTGGTTGATAAGAGCGTTTGACAAAATGTTTCCAAAATAAAAGTCAATTTGGAAAATAATAGATTCTGACGCCTCAACTACGGGATGGGGTGTGCTTGTGCAGGTGAAACTGCTTGTGGTAACTGTTTTGGAGTCAACCGAAATCAATACATTAATATTAAGAGTCAATTGGTGGCTGCCTTTCTTAGTCATAAGAGATTTTGCAAAAATCAACTTGTATGTGGGATATCGCACATAGAGCGATGTTTTTTAGAAATCGCATAGAAGGTGTGCAGTTTCCCCATTTAACATGTCTTACAGAAAGTTTATGGCAATGGAGAATGCTTTCTGTTCGTAATTTTTATAAATTGAGAATATTAAATATTAAGCTCGCCATTTGTAACCTAATATTTTATTGGGGTTTAATAAATGATAATATGAAGAATACATAAATATCATCGTTGATGCTGAATCAAGACGAGTTCAGACTGACCAATTAGGAGTTATCAAATACCGCCTTCCAAGGAATTGGTAAAAATCCTTATGAGCGATATGTTTGCTTATTCATAAGTGCTTTTCTTATTCATAAATGTCTTACACTGACATTTCATTCTTCTAAGCATATAATCATTTCTGAGTCCGGCAACTGTCAGCTGTCAGATACATGCTTAATACCCTGGTTGACAATCCGGAGTAAATGAAATGTTACCTTTTTTCTGTTAAAGCGGCAACATTAATATCAATGAGGCCTTTATACCAAAGATATTTTTTTCTTACTGATTTATTTGAATCTGGTACGCAATATGGAATGCGTTGTCATAATTGGAAATCAAGTAACGATGTAGAGATCGGGTTCAAAAATCATTTAAATTAGTTCTTTGATTTAAACTTTGCCCGCTTAGTTGGGCACCCCAACGGTCTTTTAACAGTAGATAAAATTTAATAAACTGTTGTTTGACTAGTATTTCACTGATTAGTATTTCACCTAATACATATTATAATACTTAATTGAAGATTCTTGATTTAATAAAAACGTCCAGTTTAAAATCAAAACAACTAATACTTGTATAACCATACTTTCAGGAAAGACCCGAAATATACTCTGCTAAATCATTAATTGATTTTTTATTTCAGACTGAATCAGTCACATGTTTCTTTTAATTATCACCAAGAAACCACGTATAAAGAAGACCTTATAGGTCAATTTTATAATATTCTTGAGTTTTTTCTGCTCATAGCACTAGACAGGACAGTGCTTCGCAAGCTCATAAAGTGGATGTCAATGCCAACACTTCCACAACATTTGAATATTTTTCTAATAGACGTATATCAACTGACAATAGAGACCTTTTTGCCAAGTATGCCTATTTTTAATTGATGGTAATTGATAAATCACTAATACATTTTTTTTTGAAATTATCTATTCTAGATAAGATAATACCTAAAATTTCATTTGTTTTCTATATAACAAATTAAGACAAATTTGTACAGAATAATTAAGAGTTATTTATTTGTCAACGAATTTTCCTGCTTGTTGTCGTTGTAAATAATAGTGTATCATATAGGTACCCTAATTGTTTCATTTCACAAATATCTCTCAATATCTACATGTGTATTATCTAATCTCGAGAACGAAACACTGAAGCATAATTAATGATTAAACGAACTTACCTGTAAGTGAAGTTCTATCATAATTATGTGAGGTGTTTCGTTCGAAGAGATTAGATTCCCGCCCTCCCTAATCAAACCCCAAAAATTTGTGAAATGGATATTATCATGTTTTATCTCTGAACTAAATGACAATCTGATCGCAGGTAACCTATGGAGAGCTGTCTGTCACATTGTTTTTATTTCTTTTTGGCTTTCAACTAAGTGCATATTGGCGACATTGTATGTGAGACTACATGTGTATTATCTAATCTCTTCGAACGAAACACCTCACATAATTATGATAGAACTTCACTTACAGGTAAGTTCGTTTAATCATTAATTATTGTAAATAATCTGAATTTGAAAGAAAAAATAACCAATTTCAAAATAATGACAAGCACCAGCTTTCGATTAAAAAAAGAATCATTAAAATCGGTTCACCCAGTCGAAAGTACTGAGGTAACATAAAAAATAAAATAAAAAATACAGTCGAATTGAATACCTCCTCCTTTTTTGAAGTCGGTTAAAAATACTTGGAATGACTGCATAAATACTTACCTATGCGTAGTTAATAATATCTACTGGTAATCTGGTAGTGTTCAATATTCTTGGTAAGAATATTATATAATTAGTTTTCTCACTTCATGTTACGGAAATTCTTTAAGTTGAAAACAAAATGTATTACGGTATAATAAAAGCCGTCGTAGTGTCTCTCTCCCTTCCAAGATGAAGCTTATTGTCAATATGAAATATCAGCGTACAAAATATATCGTGAGTAGGTACTCGTTGAAATATCAGAATTTTCTACGACTCGTAGTTACGTAGTCTCCATTATTTTTATAAATTCATAATTTTATTGGATTTGTCATTTTCTGATGGAATTAAAAAATAATCCACAAAGATTGAGTGAGCTCCACTCGCAGTTCATAGGCAAGGAAATATAATTTGAGTGCATTGAGTTAGCGGCGGCTAATGCTAATAATACAGAATGATTTGATTTGCAAGCGGAAGTTTTATTGCTTATTTTAGAGAGGTTTTATGTAGAGACCTAAATAAAAGGTAAATAATAAAGTATAATCTAATGTTAAAATAGTAACTTAGAAATAAGGAAAACATAAGCTTAGACAGCAGCTTATGAAAGCATAGACTTAAAGCCCTTGGTAATAGACAGAGACATGGAAAAGTGGGCGCGGTCGATAGTGGCAGAACCCATGCTTCGGAGGGCACGTGAAATCCCGGACGGTTCCTGATGTTATCGTTACATTGGCCACTAACCTCTTGTGCAAGCAACAGCGTTGTGTTTGCACCAGCCCATCTCAGAAGAAAGACCAAAGTTCTGTAGTCTTGAGCCATTAATGGGTGAGCTAAATAACTTCGTGAATTGCGTACTTTTTAATCTTTTCACGGCTGTTAAAGGAAAGTGACATTAATTAGTCTTCGAGAATTTAGCATGGAAATTAAATGTAGGCAGCATAATGACGAATAGCGCTTTGTTCGCAGCTCTTGGGCGAGAAAATATAATTTAAGATCATTGAGTGCTCTCTGCTCTACCTACTACGACGACAATATTGTAAATGAGCAGACATTGAATGAGTTCATTTACAATTTAAACGTAACTTGGCGTAACATTAGTTATGATAACTAGAAATAATAAGTAAGTTGATAAGATAAAAATGTGATACCTTATTTGCTCCTAATATCAGTACTACATTAGGCGGTGCTGATGCGTTCTCAGCCAAGAATAAAAAGGTAAGAAAGAAATAACTGGCTCTCAAGCCCTCAGTCAGTATGACGGATCATTTGGCGACTGGCTCAAGAGGTTTCTTGCATTTAATAAGCTTATATTGATGGCATACATAATACGAAAATCAAAGTAACTATATATAGAAACTTTTGGTTTCTATCGGATGGATTAGCCTTAGCAATAGCAAACCGTATCCAATGTTATAAATCATCGCCTTTATTACAAGCATGTTTATACGTTAACGTCGTCCATCATTCAATGCTTTGCTTAGGTTACCTTATACATTTTCACTTACGGTAAGTAAATTTAATGCATAATTTTATATCGGTAGCTGCTGCTTTTCTAAAATGTAAGGCACCATTGTTAACGTGTCCCAGATTTATTTAGTCAATGAGACCGATCCTCTAAAACCCTCAGTAGCATCTGTGCAACACCCTAAAAATTGGCACCTCTTAAAGTTTTGTGCCAATTTGTGCGATAAATTAAGATGAAATGTAGTTGAAAATTACTAGTGCAGACAGCTACAGAGATATCCGTTCTTGTCCAATTATCCATCTCATTTTACCACAAGCAGCTTATCACGTAATACTTACTAATAGTTATGACACATTTGGTGAAGACACTTATACAAACACGCCGGGTGTAAGAGCGGGAAGATCGCGTCGTACGTGGCTCTGCGGGCGCATTTTCATTGGTCATTAGGGCTCGCATGCGGGATACGGAAGAATTCTATTCCGCATGCCATAAGGTCTTCAATAGTCAATGAGGCCCGCATGCGAGATGCTAAAGATTTTTGTTCTGATGGCATACGAGTACGCGTGCCGCGATCGAGTGCTATCCGTATCAACCTGTGTCATTCATAAGTAATTTTGCTCGCTCGCACCATGTAGTAAGCTTAGTTTATTAGGTTCTAATAACCGCTTTCCCTTTAATTTCTTAATGCCCACGGCTTAGACTCGAAATATTACAGAATATAAAATAAATAAAAGCTAAGCTGACGACCCTGTAGCCTAGTTGGTAGCGACCCTGCCTACGAAGCGAGGGGTCCCGGGTTCATTCCCGGCCGAGGCAGATATTTATGTGACAGATAAATATTTGTAGCCGGGTCATGGGTGTTATTGTGATGCGTTATATGTGTCGTTCATGCAACCCGCGACACAGGTAAAAACCTACTGCGGGGGTATGAGTGTGTAAGCGTTTATTATTTTTATTATTATTAATAATAGAAACACTAATTGTTACACCAAGCTTAATACAACGCATCGAAATCAGTTATTATATTATTAAATTCTATTAATATATTTAGAACGCCAGAACAATAACCGACAAGCCAGGTATTGCGTACAACATTAAGACCAGATTATAATATAAGATCAAGAGATGCGACCCGCTAATTACCTCACGAAGGTCGCTGGCACAAAGCCCTCTCATCATAAGACGATTAAGATTAATTAATTAACGATTGCCTTATGTAGAATAGATGCTATCCAAGAATGTTTATTGTAGTTTTTTTTATGTAACAAGTGGACAAACGAGCAGCAAGGCTATTCTGTTTTGTAACTTGACAGCGGAGTTTCAAAATTGAAGTTCGAGTTCGAGACTCACTTCACTTCGCAAGTGCGTACTAGATGATTAGAGAATGACATATCAATATGATGCAAGTTCGGTTTTGTTTTGTAACTTGACAGCGGAATCCACGATGAGTTTCAAAATTGGAGTTAGAGTTCGAGACTCCCTTCACTTCGCAAGTGCGTACCAGATGATTAGAGAATCACATATCAAGATCTCGGACAAACAGAATAGTCTTGCTGATCATCCACTTGATAAGAAACGGCCACTGTCGCCCGGACATCAGTAAAGCCACGAAAGAATAGTGAGAAACAAAGAAAGAACACGACGAGATGTTTGACGGCTGAATTAAGCAAGAGGGTGGTAGCTAGATAGGCAGGCTTCACGGAATAATACCAGTAAATATAGATACCTTATGCCCTTACAAATCAACCAAAAAATCTGTTCCGAAAAGAGCTACAAGTACAACACACACACGTTTATCTTTTGTTTAACTACACCAATCACATTAATGGTATAATACACGAAGGAATTTTAATGCTGTATGTATGTTTGCATGTACAAAGATATCTAAATACAACGACATAATTATGCAAAATAACATACTTTTAAAAATAATATTCAGTCCTATATGAATATCATTCTTCAAATATTTTTTGTTTGGTAGCAAGTAAGTTGTACGTATGGTAACCGCTTCCACAGCCTGCACAGATTTATTTACGTACCATGAATCCAAGGAGGGAGATCAGAAATTGACCACATTAATTTCGTAACAAATTCATAAAAATTATTCCAATTGTCGGAATTTCTCTGACCAAGGCACATTTTTTCTTAACATCACCGGACAAGGAAAACAAATCTAAAATTACCTTTTTATGCATTCTACCATCCGTCACGCCGGTCTTCCACCTGCTAAGATTTTTATCAGCATCAAAGAGCCCACACCCAAGGTTCGTCTGGCGCTCTCAGAACAGGTCACTCAGGTCAGTGCATTCTTACCGGAGATTCAAAGTAAAAAGGAACTGATTACGAAACCGACGGAGATGGAAATTCCTCAAATAACCTTTCAGATGTGTGAGGATGTGTAAATAATATTCACCTTCTACAAAGAATCAAAGAGGCCTCGTGTGCATAGGGATAATTTTCCTTTCATAATGTTTTACCTTGGATAAACATCAACCTTTTTTTATCATCAACATTTTAAATTTTTGCTTTTGTATTACATACACGCTATCTCACACTCACATTCCAGTATATTCCACGTTGTAATAGACTTGGAGATTATACCAACTAAATAAAGGAACGAACACAAGTTTTATATACTTAAATGGAAAGATCCCACGCATATGTAATAATATGTAAATTCTGGAATAATACACGATTTTTTTTTTTTTTTGAACAACCAAGATAACAGGACTTTAAAGAATCGGTGAATTTTCTAGTTATGAGTTCTTGACACTGTATCAAAAATGCTTAAAAACTTGAAGAAAGAAGGACCCAGCCATATTATAACTCATCAACATGCTTTAATAAAATTGTTACGTTCACCAGGTATGAAACTTATGTCCCCAATATCGTCCTATAAGTACCACAAGTACAGGTAAAGAACACAAACTTAAGTTAATATATTCCACGCGCAATACGAAGACACAATAAAACAGAAACGAGACAAACATTCGAATCGACGTAACATTAGAATAATATTATTTGATACAAAACCAACAAGAACATGCTGATGCGGGGTGGAATAATAACAAATCGGTTCTCGGTCTATTCACATCGCCGCACCCCTTATTATCTGAAACCTACAAAAAGATATCTGAATCTACATATCACACGTCCCATTTCCTCTCCACGGTACGCAAAAAATCCTTAATACATAACACCAACGCTACTTTACATCCAATTTCGAGTCCACACACGTTTTTGTACTAAAGATAGAGTCGAAATTTCAATGACTGCGAATTCCCGACGACATTTGACGAACCGTCAACCAAATGTTCCTTTCTCTTCTAATATAACCGATCATAGCGAGGGGTACACAAAAGCGAATTTGATAGTTATAATGCGCAAAAAGTAGGCCATATTGAACCAGTGATTTCGTTATGATAGTGTTCTTGCTTTTCTTCGTCTATGTAAATGATACGTTATTGTTTTTATCTTAGGTATGAGATTATAAACTATAGTCACAAATGTTTTTTTTTTCAAAGTTACTAACATTACAGGCAAAGCCTAATGCGTAACATTACTTTGTTGCACCTAGGTTTCAACTTAAAACTCGTCGATTCCATGCGTCGCAGTCGAATTATTGAAGGAAAAATTATGTTTTAATCCTAGTAAAATTATGTATATTCATTTTGTATCAGAACTCTTTTACATTAGGAGCGTTGTACTGTGCCCACTGTATGATAAAGTTGTGGTGTGAACGAAAAATAAAAAGCATATTTAAATACTAACGCAGAATTTTATTTACGTATAAGATAGAATTTTACTTATCAAAATTCTTCTTTTTGGAGGAGATCTCTAAGTAAAAAACCTCACAAAAGTACCAAGAGTACAAAATACAATATTTTGATGATCTTGATAAACATCCTTTTAAAAAATAATATATTTTACTCACTGGAGTTATCTGTTGACCTATCAACTTAATTTATAAAACAATTTGTAAAAAATAAAACAAAAATCAAAAGAGAATTCTCTTCCTTTGTCCACAAGAATTATAATTAATTATTATTATTATTAATTATAATTAATTTGTATTTAGTCCACAAGAAAATAAAATATTTCAACGTCCACAATAAATACAGCACCGCGTAACGAATGGTCTGGGCATTCGTCGATGAACGCGACCTTGGTAAAATAACTCGGAAAAGGAAAAAGAAAACGTGAATTATTTCCAACTGTTACCAACAGCGCAATCTCTAATCCAGTGACACTATCTATCAAGCTAACAGGTCCCATTCCTTCAGCTATTACCGTTCCTAAACGACATCGGCGTTTGTTTAACACCAAGAAAACAGGATCACATGATTTGTGAGGGTCGCTCCTAAATCGGACGACCCGAACAATATAAAAATACGACATGATCGAGCACTCTCTTGCTGGATGACAACATCCATCATCTGCCGGTTAACATCCACTCAGACCATATTACAGAAAGTTAGGAGCCGGATAAACATTTACATAATCATTTCGATGTTTTTATGCGTCGCTTTCTCGAGATATGAATAAAAATCACATCTCGTTTGAAGTCGAAATATGCAGTGCTCTTATGAAAGATGTCTTTAAATTAAATTACTTTAAGGTGAAGAGGGCAACGAGACCCTAATTTATTCCGGAAATGCTTTCATCTTGTCTCAGAAGTAAATGTATGCCACATTTCTAGATATAAGGTAAATTGGGTCAGTAATTAATTGGACGGAAGGAATTTGAATAATGTTTAACATAACACAGCAACCCAGGACTTTCCTTTACAAGTAATATTATGTTTAAAAATCAATTTTATCACTCGGTTTCAAGAACAAAGCCATTGCGCAGTATATGCCTGAGAATTTGAGAGTTCTCTAAAATATACTCAAGGGATTTAAAATTAACCAGTCACTATTATTATAGCAAAGACCTAGCAGTGGGAGAGTGGGACAGCTTAATTGAGATATTGATGATGTATGAAAGATTACGGAAATATAATAATTGCCATTTGACAGAATTGTCCAAAACACTATATCTAAACTTTTTCAAACCAAAGCCTAGTCATCGATTCTGCAACGCTATTCTCTTTTGTAACTTGACAGCGGAGTTTCAAAATTGACGTTCGAGTTCTAGGATCACTTCACTTCGCAAGTGCCGTACTAGATGATTAGAGGATGACATATTTATTATTCTCGATCATCGAATTACGTCACCGTCGAAGCTCGTGTCCAATTGTCAAACGAAAAGTTAGTCAAGAGCTATCGCGTTCTCGAGTAAACTAAAGATTTTTGAAATAAAAATAAGTGATTTTTGTTATATTTTAGTTATTAGGTCCTAATAAATACCATGGCTCGTTTATTTGTGTTCAATTATTTATTAGAAGAAGCTTACTCTTTACATTGTGCTGAAAGTCGACGTCAAGCGAATGAGATTCGTAATTTTCAATTAATTAATATGCACAGAGACTTTGTTTTTAACTACCGCTTGTCGGAAGAGTTAATTGATAACCTATTGGAAGATATTAAATATCTTATGATAGCACCTCAGTGTCGAAGACATGGATTATCAGCTAAAGTAAAGGTTAGTAAAGCAAACCTAACTTTCCCGTCTTTCTTACAAAGGTGCGAATACGTGTGCGAATTTTATGTTTCTAGCCCAAAGGGTTTGGCCTGTGTGTTGATACATCAGTCACTTTTGCTTTTCCTATATATACATTAATAAAGGTGATTGAAAATTATATATTTGAATTATTTTTTCAGTTATTATGTGCACTCTCTTTCTTTGCTAATGGAAGTGATCAAAGAATGTGGAAAAAACATTCATTCCTATATGTCTGGAACAATGATTTGCCGTATACTAACTGAATTGTATGTTAACACTATTTTAACTCATAACTATGATATAGGTAAATTTTATAAATAGGAATATATTAAATAAAATACATTCAAATTAAAGACATTCAATAAAACTTATAATAAAGATACAAGTAAAGTAATACTTATAATGATGTAAATTTCCTACATTTCCTACAAGTGCATATTATTGTCATTTATTATTATTAAGTACCTACTTACTATTAATGTATTTATTTATATTACTTATTGGGTGCTCATATTTATTGTAAATTTCATGTAGGCATACTAATATTTATGTACTTTATTATTTAAACTATTTTAATATATTTTATATTATATATCTAAAATTAGTTAATATAGGTATGTATATGTATTTTACTTAAACTATAATATAATAAGTAAACAACATTATTGTATAGTGCATTATCCCAGATCATTGTACACCACATAGGGAAGAGGGGACTTTCCAAACACAAGTTTGTATACTTAAATGGAAAGATCCCACACATATTGTAATAAAATGTAAATTCTGGAATAATAAACGATTTTTGATTTTTTTTTGATTGATTGATGTCGCAGCCATCGGTTTCCCGTTGTCTGCATGTGGTTGTTGAAGCACTCAGTCATCCAAATATTGTAAAAAAATACATTCGATTTCCTCAAAACTTTCAAGAAAGGCTTAAGCTGAAAGAAAAGTAAACAAACATTTTCAAATTTTAGCTACCTGTATAAATATAAACGCAGGTATTAAAAATGTAAATGCCTGTTATTATTATAGCTTTACCGCGGCAGTCCCCGGGTGCCACACGTTTTTTTAGTAATAAAACAATAAATCATAGAATTTATAAGAAATGTGTAAGTGCCTTTATATCAGAAGGATAAAATATTTTACCGATTCGTTTATTCATACCGAGTCGAGGCCATCTTTAGTCGTTTGACGTTTGAGTTTGAGACTCCCTTCACTTCGCAAGTGCGTACCAAATGATTCGAGAATCACATATCAAGATCTCGGACTCGAACTTCAATTTTGACACTCATCGCGGAATCCGCTGTCAAGTTACAAACCTGAATAGCCCTGCTGGTCTCATTTGGGTTGAAGCATCTTTGAAATGGTGAAATCGTAGCCTTAGTTCTGGAGATTATCCTTCCCACACAAAATAAACTCACAAAATTCACACTCTATTTATAATAATTAGTAAAGATAAAACGCGACAAAATTATGTCGTTGACATTTACACAATTTCAAGTTCCTTTCAGATCTAAATACAGCCCAGCTGAAATGACGGTTCATTTTGAATACTTACATTTTTCTGAAGTAACAAAACTTGGAAACAAAAGAGCACTTACCGAAATGACAGAGTGGTGAGTGGTCGATACGACTTGTGGCTATTCGGGTCTGACATTGGGGTGCCCCAGAAGTCATTCTTCAAAAGCCTCACAACCGGGTTCGCGCCAGTGACGTCAGCATTCGTCACGATCGCTGGGATGTCGTCATGCACGAACTCGCCATTCAGACTGTTTGCGTACGTCAACGCTCCCACAGATGCTACCAATGCGTATATCGCCCATTCATTCTCGCATAAACTACGCCATTGACACGTCACGTTGCTTTGTCCTTCTTCACGAACCGATGGCAGAGGACGTCGGCGCATGGTGGATAATATGGTACTATATCATTTTTAAATTTTTGTACACATGCTTTCGATTTGGTCACGATCACATTTTTTTATTTTCCGGGAATTAAGCTATTTGCGTCAAGAGCAAAAATACACAGTTCACTGATATTAGATTTAACAAGATATCCAGCAGTCAATATTTTCGCACAAACTAAAATAGGCCGCGAATCCCTAATAAATCGTATCGAAAACTTCATGCATACTCAATCAGGACCCTCAGGTGAGACGCACTACCAAAAGCTACCGTTCGCGACTTCCCTTATACACCGTGATAGATCACCGACGACGAATAATATATCACATTGTGCTCAGTTGCGTCGAGCGGCAAGCGACGACCACTAATGTCATATTCATGAGTACCGTCGTCCCAACTCCCAGCAAACGATGACCCAAGACCCGAGCGAACCTTTTCTTGACATTATTTTTTTTAAATCATGCCTTACTTCCACATGAACTCGTTATTCAATCCGCCAGTGATTTATGCCCCATTGCGCGTGTTTAATCTGAAACAAAAAAGAAATTAATTATACACTGACATTGTTTAATTTTATGCTCGAAAGTTTGGGGCGAGTTACATTTTAATGGGTATGTTCAAAATTTAATTGTATTTACACTTTCATTTGTAGCTGGCGTTACGGATACACAGTAAGTTTCAAAAGTTTTTTGAAGTGAAAACTTCTTTAGTACGGGGGTGATTTGAAATTCGATGAAATGAAACTGTCCCGTGATAGTAAAAAGAGACAGACACATAAATTCTAAAGTGAGATATTCCTATCCTTCTATTCCTTCCGCATTGGAATGGAATGGAGCATTCGTCTCATTATCTTGAAAAAAAATTTTTGAAGGTTTCACTTCTACTACGCGCATTGCACACATTTTAATTTTTATAAAAGTGCCCATATTCCGCAATGAAATGAAACAAAAGAAACGAAAGGAATATAATTATTTATTAAGTTTTTTTCATACACTTTCCGGAACTCAAATTCTTCTATATTGACTAAGTTAAGTGCTTATTTCCATTAGAAGCTATCCAACAATCCATAGGTCGGAATATCGGGAAAAATTTGATGAACTTTTTTATGTAAACGGTAGATAAATAAATTATACAAGCCAGAGAGTAATCGAACACCATCTCTCAAGGTCGCCAGCAACGCCAAAAAAGAGAAAAGAGAGAAGAAAGAATTGGCTCTCAGGCCCCAAGCCGGAACATGACGAGTCATCAGGCGGGACTTTTAAGCTAGAGGTTGGTGGCTAAGTTATCCAGGTAGTCACTCATTTACTTGCTAATTACGCCTTTTCAGTAAACAGTTCCGTAATGGAAAAAATCCGTTTAACAGTTTGAACATTTATTTAGTGCACTGAATGTTCTGTAGAACTTCGTGGAATCCATCGAAGGATGTATTCTGTTTTAACTAGTATTCCATTACAAATTTTAACGTATTCAGCAGACACAAGAGTGAGGAAGCAGCTATTGGTAAAAGGTAACTAATTTATTAATGAGTTTCAGGTTGAAAAAGAAGAATGGATTCACTTCTTCAAGATGTCGTAGCAGTGCTGCAATCAAATGTATTTTAAAGTAAATATTCAGTTGATACACGGAAAAATCTGTTTATTTCTAACCGACTTCAAAAAATGGAGGAGGTTCTCTTTCGATTGTTTTTTTATGTTCGTTACCTCAGAACTTTGGACTGGGCAAACCAATTTTGATGATTCTTCTTTTAATCGAAAGCAGGTGCTTGTCATGTGGTCCCACATAAATTTGAACGAGATCTGACAAGTAGTTTTTGAGTAACTTTGAAGTCGGTTATTTTTGTTAGTAAAATTTAGATTATCTTCAGTTAACTTGATTGCCTATCTAACTAGATAATCATACTAGTAGTTGGTTCCTCAAGTGCTAGTCTATTGTTTGCGGATTAGTCTAGGCTAGGCAAATAAGTAACACATTAACCCAGTCGTTAAATCGTAATCATTTTTACCTTTATTATTGCAAATAAAATGCGATACGACGCCATTAAGCTGCTAATGTGATCTAAACGTCATTAATTTCTGCCGAAATGATCATTAAAACAACAAAATGCTTCCACACTTAAGCAATAACAGCCAGGTATTAGCCATTATATAAACTGTTATAATCAAAGATTGCTTGGGAATAAAATACCAATTCATTAATACGTTAAATGGACATTTGATTTGACTAAGCACGAATAGTGTTAGAAGTTTGTGCCGCTTATTGTTCTTGGTTGTTCAATATAAAATTGTAATGTCTGAATGTATTATCAGGGTCAGCAAGGCTATTCAGTTTTGTAACTTGACAACGGAATCCACGATGAGTTTCAAAATTGAAGTTCGAGTCCGAGATCTTGATATGTGATTATCTAATCATCTAGTACGCACTTGCGAAGTGAAGTGATCCTAGGACTCGAACGTCAGTTTTGAAACTCCGCTGTCAAGTTACAAAACAGAATAGCCTTGCTGTACTAAATTTGTCATTATTTGACGTAATCTATGTGTGTATCCTGTGGCTCAGTTTAAAAAAGTGTAGTACTGCGTAACGCATTCATTGTGCTGAATTTTTTTCAGACAATTTAAAGTTAGTTATCACCAACGTTCAGTACACCCGAGGTTGCAGCAAACTTTCCATACCAATCTATTTTGTGACTTGGAGAAACATTAATCAGGCTTCGATTACAGGCGAGAAGACAAATATTGGATTATGTATGATTGATTAGCGCCGAGTGAGGACGTCCCGGCAATCAGTATTGCGCTGCCAACTGGGAACACCAGATAGAGGCTCGACGGCTTGGAGATAGGGAGTCGTGCGGTATGTGTACAGAAATAGATCGGTGGCGAGAACTAAAATTAATTACAGCACGAGAAATCAGGACTAGAAAATCGAGATAGCGATATATGCGATCCGTTGAGACACTGCGGTAGGTACTCCATAAAAAGTATAATCACGTGGTTATCAAATTCGTAATATTTCGTAATGTTCATGATTTCAGATCATAGATATTTCAATAAATTAACATTTTAATGGATCGAAAAAAAAATACCATTCCACCAAGGTGAATTGCTTAGACCCCAGTATTTAAGTACGTCAGTTCTAAAATCAATTCTCTCATCTTTTTCATTTCTTGTTGCTTGTAAGTAACCTCTACTTCAGAAAAGTTGTCTCCTTGTTTATATATTAAACGCGAACACGTCTCATACCCTCGCAGTAGGTGTACCTGTGTCGCGGGTGGCATGGACGACACACATATAACACATCACAATCACACCCTGCACCCGAGTACAAATATTTATCTGTCACATAAATATCTGCCCCGGCCGGGAATCGAACCCGGGACCCCTCGCTTCGCAGGCAGGGTCGCTACAAACATATTATCTGTGTAGTGTTACTATAATATTTTTTCTCTGTTATTCAAAAGTCATAATATTTAACGAGAGATATATTGAAATCTTTTACCTCCTATATTTACGTATATTTGATAATAACACAAGATCTTTAGTTTGTTCTATATTACATATTGTCCTAGAGGCGGCTGTATAAATAGATCTCGTATTACACCGAGAGCCGGGAATAAACATTCATCTGTCACATAAATATGCGCGAAGCCTGCTCTCAGCTCACTGGGTGACTGGGTGACACTTGACTACCATCGGGTATTATAATACAAACATAAATTGCGTATGTGTTATCACTGGGAACACGAATGAAACTGAATAGGTACAACACATTGTTGTATGCGATTTGTATTGCTTTGTGGAAGGTATTATTAAACCGACGGAAAAATAACTGGAAAGAACAAAGCATGCACCGCAATTTAGTTATATGAATGTGCGATCTAAATCTGAATTTTGAAAAGAATTTTGAAATCCATAAATCTGTATAGGCTACAACGCGCTCAAAATAAATAGAAATGGATAAATTGTAGAAAGTATTGTACTCCGTTGACTACGAAGACTTAACTTAGTATTCATGAGAACTGACACTCACGTTATAATACCGAGATTTGGGTAACAACGTTGTACCTCAGTATGATATATATATATATGTTTTGTATTTGTGATTCTGTTTGGTACCTACTCAAAATATAATAGTGAAAAATGTCTGACGTACGTGAACTTACTGACAATGTAAACGATGAACAGAAAACAAATTCATTAAACTGATACGATAAAAATAAGCCTAACTCATTGGTTTCAGACTCAATTTTACTCTCCTTTCAAACCCAATTCTGTTTTGTTATGTTAATAGTAATTACTCAGAAAATTGTATCATTCGGAATCTTTTCATGTACATCGTGTTGCCCAGATTAAATTTCAAATAAATCGGTACCCCTTTACGCCTAAAAAAATACTCGCTGAATTTACTCTCATACAAATTCTTCGAACGAGAAAATATGTAAATTTTTCACAAATATGTGTAGCGCCCTGTGTGAATAACCGTTACCTCCAGTATCTCTGAAATTTAAAAAAAACAATTTCAATATTCCTGAAAAAGGTCAATGTTGTTGGATTAATTTATTGAAAGAAAAAATAAATTAATTATGATGATTTTTAAATCTGTGTTTGGGTCAGCTTGGGATAAGCAAAATTATTTAGAAAAATATATTTTAGGGATTTTACGAAAAGAAAAAAGAGAATTGAAGAGAAAAATTTTCGTTTCCCAAGTTCTGTTTAATGTTTCCAAATTAGGTTCATTAAGATTAACGATCAACCATTAACACATTGAAGTATAATGTCATAGAATAGACATCTCGAACAAAATGTATGTCCCCGCCGGGATCTATTTTCAAAATTGAGCCCCTGTTCTCCTTTCAAATTCGAATGAATTCATTGGATATTGAAACCGCGCGGCGCCAATTCATTGGAACATACATTGTGTTCGCGGTGTCTGTTCTATACGCTAGTAATAATACTTCAATGCATTAACAACGTTAATTTATTAGTGATCCTGGAAGTTATCTCAGATATCGGGAGTCTATCAAGCTATCCCATATCATACATTTATAATTGTTCTATAATCTGAGCCCCATATATTATTATTGAAATAATTTATATTCCTTCACTTGTTACAACGTCAACGGTAACGTTAACAGATCACAGCTGAGGTGAATACTTCATCAATAGTGAAGGCTTCATCAATAGTGAAATGTCTTAATTGTTGTTGTTGCAGTGTCACACAGTCAGTCGATTTTCCACTTCAACCAACTTCTATTATTTCTTCTGTGCTTCAACTTCAACCGGGCCTGACAGAGAATTAATGTCAAACGTCATTTTATCTTCTCCTTTCTTGATTATTTACAAACTTTTTTAAAACAAAACAATATGAACTTTTCTAAAGACTTCAATGAACCAAAATTTTACTTAAGTTAACTCTACCAGTTTTAACGACTGGATCTAAAAAGATGTGCAATTATCACTTAAGCCCCTTCGATCGCAACCGGTATCTTCCGTAAATTGTTTTTAAAATATCGCTTATCAAGATAAAGTTCCAACTTTGAGAAAAATTTGCCGGCTGATGGGAAAAGTTCAAGCTCTAGAGGTTTCCTGTACGCTGCAGCGCTGGTAAAATACGTCGATTTTATAGCGACCCACGAAAACACCGCGCTGTGATTAAAAAGCTGTCTTGAACCTGCTTTAGACATGTTTTAGAATTTTTCTATAGTGATAAGTTGTGTTATGTTGGTGTTTTGCAGTAGGTAGGTAAATATTTGAAGGAAAGAAAACTTTATCTCAACCTGTTAATAGTAATAAGATACATATACTGATATTAAATTGAGGCTTATTATTTATCCTCATGAAGAATCCAACAGACTTTTCAAAGTCACACACAAATCGTGTAGTCCATATAATTTTAGTCTCAAAAATAATGTTCGAAATATTTTGATATAAATACAACATTAAAACTAGATTCTGCTAAACAAAATATAATGTGGTGCTATTGATGTCCATGGTCGACGATGGCCACTTACCACCAGGTAGATCGTCAGGTCGTTTCTCTCCTAATTACGTACATAAAACCGGGCAAGTGCGTGTCAGGCCACGCGCAATTTAGGGTTTTGAAATAGTTTATCGACTATTACTTATTAACCACAATACTTATGCTAATATAGCCGTGATAGTGGGCTTGACTCTAACTAAAATTGGCATTTTAATGCCAAATATTTCGCAAACCAACCCCTAAATCCAAAAATGGTCTTAAGAGACCCATAATATTTTTGAAAAACCTTTTCAACGAAACCCCACACTATAGGGTACGCGACGAAATTATCTATGCGAAATTACAGCTTTCTAAAAAGGTCTCGGCGCTTTGCTTCGGACAGACGGACGGACATGACGAAACTATAAGGGTTCCGATTTTACTTCGGAACCCTATTATAAAAAAAAACTCTATCCATTATCCACAAACAAGCATCATGTGTTTTTCATCGATCCTTCAGTATTTAATATAACCTGCGTTGTTCCACCGTAACGCCCCATGCTCCGCGTGACAGTTATGTAATATTAATGATGTTCGACGCGATAGGGGCCATATTCCAAATTATTTGTATGGAAATTTTTCTCTTCAATATCCTCTCGTTAAGCAATAAAATTTCAGCGATATTTAATCCGATACGACAGCACGGTGACATATTGACGTGCTAGATGCTACCTATAGTAGCTATACATATAGCGAGCTCGCTGTAGCTTTATAAATGACGCAAGGCGTACTTGCGTATTGTCTATTGTGAAAGACTGATTAAAGATTACACCTTGTATTGTACGCTTACTACTAGATAAAGCTAAATTGTAATGCACAAGAGTACATACATTTTAGGTGTCACAAATCCATAAGGATCGCATTGCTTGAGGCGTGAGAATGGTTTGCTCTATGTTGCTTCCAAACTTCGTTGGACAACAGGTAGTAAGTAACGGGATATTTGTGTCGGATGTATACCCAATTTCGTTTTTTAACCGACTTCAAAAAAGGAGGTTTTTTTTTTATGTTTGTTACCTCAGAACTTTGGACTGGGCGAACCGATTTTGATGATTCTTTTTTTAATCGAAAGCTAGTGGCTGTCATGTGGTCCCACATAAATTTTATTGAGATCTGACAGTGGCATCCATGAGAAAACTACATAAGTCGTAAATTTGTGTTAAGATGTGCGCGACACATTGACGAATAACTCAATATCACGCCAACCGATTTCGATGATTCTTTTTTTAATCGAAAGCAGGCGCTTGTCATGTTGTCTCACATAAATTTGAACGAGATCTGACAACTATGTAGTTTTTGAGACTTTGAAGTCGGTTATTTTTTGTTAGTAAAATTTAGATTATTACCTAGCCACATTTTAAGTTACATGAAAATAATAACATAGGTACATATATACATACTACTTTCAAAAGCATACAAATGCACTTTTTCATATAAAATTTGACATATTTCAGCATCTCAAACCAAATGTGATGACCGCTCTCAAGGAATAGCGGATACAAAGATAATAATTTAAGCTTAAATTTGTACTATATAAAAGTATCTATTATCTACAAGTTACAAAATTAGTCTACTGTGAAAAGTTTTTGGAATCAATTGTATGTACATACATGACTTATACTAATCGGGGTTTAGTTACAAGAATTATTTCCACGCAAGTAACCGTATCCAATAGGTAGTGAAACCGCGAGAACAGTAATCTTGCAACAGTTCGTAATTCGATTAAAGTTGTGAACTTCGGGTGCCTTAATTAAGTTTTCACGTTAAACCATTCGAAGGGTTGCTACCATCGGACAGGGCAAACAAAATTGATCTTGTAGCAATAATAACACAGTATAATTTCCTGTATAAGAATCGATCATAAAGTTTGGAGACTGCAAAAACTTCTTTCTTCGTTATTTTTAGTTATGTACCATGTAGGTACTTCGTCGCGAAGAGGAGTAAAAAAGAGGAGTAAACTAGATTTTCCTAATGTGTTCTTTGTCTCCGTAAAATTTATATAAATCAATATAAGACGTTGGCTACTGAGAATATTCTAAACCACGGGAATTGTGGTTGACGTTATTGTCAATATCGATTACTCATTAAAGGGGAAAGAATTAACAATGTAATGGTAATATAGAAAACACTGTGTTTAATAATCTAAGCTACGTATAGTGTACAAAAAACCTACATAGTAATAAAATTGTAAACGATTAAATAATTTTATTAAACACTAGATCGGTTTGGCCAACGCTCCTTCGGAACCCTGACGTCCAACGATCAAGGATTTAGCCGTATTGGGGCGGCATAGAATATAACCCCTATCCCTCACCGGATGGGTGTCGTAAAAGGCGACTGGCCCGCTGGTGGTAGGGCCCCTCGAGGGATTATATTGGTAATATTGATTTTAATTGTTAATTAATACCATTATTACAATTATTATCATGGGGTTCGCCTGGATAACTACCAGGCTACCACCCTTGAGCATGAGTCGGCCACCAAACGACTCATCATGTTACTGTTAAATATATTCTCATAAGAAAATTAATAGTGTAAATAGACTTTACGTCATCGGCAATAATAACAATAATATCAGAATAAAGATTGATAGATCAACAGATACCACAAATTTTATAGCCGCTTTTACTTGATAATAACAATATTTTATTCACCGAAATACTTAAGGGATTAGCGATGTCCGAATCGTTAAATCCTCGATCAATCACGGCTGACGGACAAGCTCAATACTTCCAGCGCTCACTGCTGATGATGAGGGTAAATGAACCTTATATGCTCTTGATATAAGATAGGTATTTATGTTGTAACCTAAGTAAAAGTGATTATATGATGTAACTATAAAAAGAGTCATAATTACTATGTTCTTATTACAGTTTCTGAACGATAAGAGAAGGTAGGTAACTAATAAAGTTGCGGTAATGGGACAGACTGTCTTCAAGTTTTCCATACGTAGGAAAACACCTTGTGCTTACATAATGCTGAACTTGTTTGTTGAGTGTATTCCACAAACCTAAACTTTTCTGGTAAATCGCCTTATTCAGAGGTAAAATCGCATGAAAATCTATTGCAAGTGTGAAATTATCTAGTTCAGAAAGATGCATAATTTTATCGATTGTATTTAGTAGTCAATAATCCAAAGGTTTTTGTCCTAGAAACAAAACAGTATGTTGCTTTCTTATACATTTATATATACTCACTAGGAGCTTCTAAAAAAAGGAAAAAAAAAATACTGTAACGTTAACCGTCCGTCACAAGTTCCCTTTTCGGCCATCTCGTGCACGCTGGACGGAATCTATAAATCAATTTGGGTCGACCACATCGCACGAAAGTGACTAATCAAAACTTATTTGAAGTTTTAATTATTCCGACAGATCATACTACAAGAATCATAGATTATTCCAGCATCAGTGTTAATGCCATTAACTAACGCGACTCGAACTCTATTTTCGATAAAGTTACACGAGCGTAAACAAATCGCTTTACGGAGTAATTTATTCCCTTCAACATCGAGATGTTCGCTGTAAACAACGTCGTCTGATGTCGACAATGTCTTTGTTTAAAATTCGAGGGATTTGCGTTAGCTCCAGTCGAAAGGTTAATTGATAGACTGAAGTCTTTCGGTATCTTCGGAGAAATTTAATCGAAGACAATTTACTCAATCGCTGTTGTGTTGATTGCCGTGTCTTTCAATTTACGAATTTGTTGGACATTGTTAATAGGTCGAATCGCTGTTAAATGAAACAGCTATTTGTTAGTGAATGAGAATTTTGATTCGTTATGCCTAAAGATAAAACAAATACTTTCTACTTAAATATTTAACGATATTCATTTTCAAGAAAACCTTTGTATCTACGAAAAGATTTTGCAATTACTTATTTTAATCATCGCAGCTAACCTGTGTAATAAATGTGTTATAATTATTATTAGGTACTAAATTATTACGAGTATTTACGTCAGTTTGAGTCTACTTTCATGAATACAACGTAATATAATCAAATTATATTCATACCTGTCATCTCTATAAATGCGTGGTTCCTCTCTAACACAAAAGAAACTGTACTTATAGTATATAAAAGTACCCATATCTAATTTTTAGGTATGTCCTTCCCAAGACTATAGGTACCTATTTATAAAGTGTCAATCTTGGTTGTGTTCAATTAATACGGTTACGACAACTCTGGTGCCACTTATTAAAGCTTACAAAAAAACCTTAACTTAGCATGATATTTTCAATTCCGCAACCTGAAAAAATATTATTACTTATAACTTTTGGACCGAATAAAGGTGTTTAAGTACCTGACGTAACCCAACCTAATGGACCTTTAGAGAAAAATTAAAAATAATGGGCTGTACAAGGTTTGGTTTTATGTATTCAGTGAACGTACCTTGCAACGAACCGAACAAGACCAGCGATAACGAAGCCTAAGTTAAACTCGAGATACAATTTATTAGAAAGCGGTCTAAGGAATATGCAAATTAGTTAATGCAATGTACTTACAGATTTTATAAAAGTTGGGAGTCTTGGTTGGTTAGCAATTAATCTTGCAGGCTAGGTGGAATAAATTCTTAAGTGATTATTTTCTACATATTGAGATAGGTATTGCTAGTTTTCTCAACGTGTAACAATTAATATGAATAACATTATAAAAGTTTTAACCTAGGGCAGTAAAATACAAACCATAATGACTCTTTCTTCTTCTCGTCTCCAGAGTACGTCATTCTCATTAACATAACTAAATATTATTAAGATAACTAAATATTACAAGCGATCTGCACAAAGAAAAGGTAGCATCAAGGATGGACGACCCACATCTGTACATTATCCCTTACAGGTAACTCGCCCGTGTTATTTATATTTCAGGGAGGAACAGACATCCAAGACCTTGCGCCGTGCGAATATTCAAAAACATTGCCCGTTCCAAGCTTCCAACGCTTATTTATTCAACGCGGGGTCCATTGTCGGCAGTAACAGCAAATGTTACTATTAACCGAGCAACTGAGGGTCGTAATCTCGAATGGAGTTCGAGTGGCATTAGCATTTCAAATCGGTCTCTCAGCAGCTGCCCGTGAGTCGGGGATGTTGGGTCGGTTCATCAGACTTACCAAATTGTCTCTAAGCTAACGTGAACGAGTGTGGTGAGTGTAGTGTCTGAGAATGACTGATGAAATGCTTCGATAATGATCTTGTGATTCTGTTGACAGGGAATCTATGAGGGGTTAACCAGACATAACTGGTATACATTGAAGGTCCTAAGTAAAACAGTTATTTGAAGAAAGAGTTTAAATCATCGAATTTTGAGTTTCAATCGTCGTTAATTTCTTATTGTCACTTTACGTGTAACCTGTCGATGGTATGACAAGTCTCTGAAGTTAAGTTGAGCAGAACACAGAGTACGTGGTGGACATCGCAATTTCGTTGCAAGACCAATTATTCGGCTCCGAGGCAATGTAAAACGTGCAGCTTGCCACAAAGCATCTGTAATCACTATGGCTCTAATGAGAAAAGTCAAACGCTCTCAAACCTACTCGTCTGATTACAATTATTTGAGTAAAGAACAAAAGTACTGGGCAGTTCTCGAGGATTTTGATGCCAATTAATCTTACTATAAACCCATAGTAAATTCACATGGTGATTAAATCAAATGTAATTGTATAATGTAATTAGTTTGCAGATAAGCCAAATTTTCATTAACAGATTCAGGTTTCAATTGACAAATTTGTAAGGTAAGCATTTTAAAATTAATTATAATGAGATCGAAGCTAAATGTGCAATCTGAAATAAAACATCCCGCGAAATAGGAAATGAAAGTTTTTATGTCAAAGGAAAGAAAATAGCGTCTTAAATGTGTCATTTTGTTAGAAGTAAGTTTAGTTATTACCTCGATTTGATAATATATACGACGCAACTAACATGAATAATATATGTAGACAGTATATCAAAAGTATACATGCATAATAATTAAACGACTGAGTTTAACTACAACACAACTCCTACCTACAACAACAACAACGAACAAGATAGTACGAACCAGTCGTCAAGATCAACAATCTCGGAACTTCGACGGCAACAGTTATATAGCGATTGGAATGGATTTCAGGGCACTATCAATAGTTATTTATGATATGAGTATTTGCCGCATAGTTATTTCTGAAAACAGCAACAGACAGCATAATGATTTCAACTTTTGTTTTGGCAAAGGAGCCATATTAAAATACTGTATGTACACATGTGATTTTAAAATTAGGTATCGCTTATTTGATGAAATACGTATCTGGAAATCTGGAAACCTGAAAGTCTTCCATTGTCTTCCGGTCACTCTTATCTTTCTTAACCCCTGTCATTGTGAAAGAATAAGTATTCGATGATAACAGTGAGGCGATTGTGATGATTTACGGAAATATTGCTATGACAAGTAGTGATAGTGATTTAAACTTTTTAATGTATGACAACTACTTGTACTCAGAAACAGTTGGACCAAATCATGCTTATTCATTTTTATAAAATACATTCGGCTTGGCTAATACCGGTGATGTTTGTTTGAAACAGCATGAAGAAATCTGTAATTTTATCCAAAAGTTCTCTACGGTGTTGTAAAATTTCACCAATCCTGACTTGACAGTTGTTATTTATCTTCTCGATCTGAGAAAAGTTGTACAAGGGACAACAGTACGGAAACGCTTAAGAAATTTTTACCACTAGCGGTCACCCATCCAACTACTGACCGCGCCCGCTGTTGCTTTATGTCGATCACATAGGATCTACGCAAGCCGCCGGGTTATGAGCGTTTCAAAAGTAACATAGATAATACTTATTATGAGTTATAATCTAAATTTTACTAACAAAAACTAACCGACTTCAAAGTTACTCAAAAACTACTTATCAGATCTCGTTCAAATTTATGTGGGACCACATGACAAGCACCTGCTTTCGATGAAAAAAAGAATCATCAAAATCGGTTCACCCAGTCCAAAGTTCTGAGGTAACGAACATAAAAAAATACAGTCAAATTGAGAACCTCCTCCTTTTTTTGAAGTCGGTTAAAAATTGAACTCATAGTGGATTGTACTTGTTTTACAAAGATAGTTACGGGTACTCTTTTATTTATTAAGCCATATAGTCTGATCCCAGCAGCAGAGTCAAAAATTGGAAGTTCAATATTTATATATTGAATATTTATATACTTCAATATACTAACCTCTGTGGCACTAAAATGACGATGTATATGGGAATATTGAGCAACGAATCTAAAATATTACCGTCTATTTCTTCAGCGCCTTCTCAAAATATTAAGAGGAACGTTCCAATTATGAATACTGTACAAACATTCGCTAATGCTCAATTACTTGACATGAATTGTTAATGAGAATATTGATAATGCTTGGTTAATGGTAATTGGAATTAAATTATGTGATGTTTTAGTTTGAAATTTCAATTAGTTTATACATATCATACCATCACGCATAAAATCTCAGATATAAATATTATTATATCATATATATATATCGGAGCAGCAGGTATTATCAGTACCAATTTCTGACAATTATAGTCAGGAATGAGAGCTGAACCCCCCCGGTGGCCTCCAACCTCCCCTTAATCAGCCACCCCAAGCCTCGCATAACCCCTGGTCCGATTCTGTTATTAAAACTTCTGTTTGATTTTTTAATATAATAATAATATGAATCCCGAAAATAGTTCAATTATTATAAACTGATGTTTAAATAAACCGAGGCGTGAACCATGTCACGCTCAGACGTCCGTACTGTTCGGCCGCTCAAATCGAACTGAGCTCTCGGCAGTCTCGCAGCTGTCTGTCTGATTCATCGAATGATCTTACTAGGGTGATATCGAGTATCGAGTATCTTATCGAGTAAACAAATGAAAGTAAATTCGTAATCGAATTATAATGAAATATCGACTTACGCGCCGATACGGCCATTCTGCAACAAGGTCGCCTCGACCTTAAAAATAATAACAAAACACTTTACATAAGAAAGGATAATCTAAATTTTACTAACAAAAAATAACCGACTTCAAAGTCTCAAAAACTACATAGTTGTCAGATCTCGTTCAAATTTATGTGAGACCACATGACAAGTGCCTGCTTTCGATTAAAAAAAGAATCATCGAAATCGGTTGGCGTGATATTGAGTTATTCGTCAATTTGTCGCGCACATCTTAACACAAATTTACGACTTATGTGGTTTTCTCACGGATGCCATTGTCAGATCTCAATAAAATTTATATGGGACCACATGACAGCCTCCAGCTTTCGATTAAAAAAAGAATCATCAAAATCGGTTCGCCCAGTCCAAAGTTCTGAGGTAACAAACATAAAAAAAAAAAAAAAAAAAAAAAATACAGTCGAATTGAGAACCTCCTCCTTTTTTGAAGTCGGTTAAAAAGTAGGGAGGCCCCTGTCCTCAACCTATCCAACCTATCCATCACACAGTAGAGAGGCCCCTGTCCTCCATCTACTAGTGAATCCTATCTAGGGAGGCCCCTGTCCTCAACCTAGTCAACACACAGTAGAGAGGCCCCTGTCCTCAATCTAATAAAGCAATTTTTTTTTAAATTTTTTTTATGGAAATAGAAATAGAAATAGAAATAAATTCTCACTGATCATTATAATAGAAAAATAAATTAATATTATTTTGTAATTATTCAATCTTTCACTTCATTCGTCACAATCGACGTCTCAATAACTTCAACTCATGTGAAACCCTTCTCACTGGCTGTTCAATAACCTTCAACTCTGCGCCGATACGGCAGCATCCTTGATACATTCACCTGATTTCATAACTCTGCTTCCAACTTGAGTGAACTTGCAAAAAACTTCCATATTAGCCGTGGAAATCACGACGGAAATCATTATGAGAAAGCGTTGCCAATATTGGAGCTGTAGGACAACATTGAAATAGAGAGAACCAATTTTACAACAATTCGTCACGGTCGCAGTTGATCAATACTAGAGATTTCATCCTCAAGGGTCCTTATGTAGTAGCAGTAAACCTATAAATAATGACGTACATTGTAATAATTCTTTATATTTTACTATGAAACAATGGTCCAAGTATTTCCAGCTATCTGAAGCATTTTCTTGCCACACGACATCCTAAAAACATTGGCATGGCCGCAATTAGCCCTCCTGTGTCCAGGTCTCAATCCCGTAACCGAAAATGGAGAACACTTAAGAGCCGTCTTTGTTTCGACTCAGAGCAAAATGCTTTGATCTGTCCATATAATATACTCGCAGTAGTTATTTTTGCCACTTTCATTTCCAATCTTCTTTAAATCTGTATTTATATCCGAGTTTATATTGCCTTTTTAATAGATAAAATCTTCAACAGTTTCAACTCAAATATATTCGCGAGCCGTAGTCTACTGCCACGGTCGACCACCGTTAGTTTAATTTTTCTTTGTCTGAATCTAACAAACATCTCTTATCCAATTCACTCTGTATGGCAGAAGTAGACTATTTCAACTTCACTGGTGACTAGTAGATTAGAATCGTTTGAGTATCGAAGATGAAGAGATTTTAATGCTAGCTATAGTTTCTCCACCATTCCAGTCTTCGTAAGTCTCTCTGACAGAAAGGTCCCTCCATAAGCGTTATGAATGGATAAAAAGGATACATCCAACAGCTTTTCTAAAACTAAAGAGTTCCGATATTGTTTTCGTTATGGCTGCTTGTGGTTCTCACTTACACTATCATCATCTATTCCACAAGTCATAAAAACGTCTTCCATGGTGAACATGTCGAACCTTCCATACAAAATTGAACACTGAATAAATTGAAATCGCTGTCCAACTGCGCCGCAATAAAAGCAGTAAACGTGAGCACTCGAGATGGATACTAAACCGTGCGAGAACGTAGGCATCACTTAAGTATTCTCTATTTGGCCATCTATTCCACGTGTAATTTTTCTTTCCTTTCTTATATCGGCTAATCGCATTCTCATAATCTGTGTATTATTATTGTGTAAATTTTGTAAATTAACACTCCTCCTGCAATCCCCTGAAGCGTCTTATTACTTCCACAAAACGATGACTTTGTAGTGATTTGAACAAGCAACATTCTTTCTTCTTTTGCATGAAATAAAGATTTAATAAGTCTTCAAATTCTCCAGCACTCCCTTCGCTCAAAAATTTTACAGAATCTTAATCGAACGAATCAGCAAAAAGCGTTGAATCCATGTGATATGGCTGTGGCATCTGATAGTTCAAAAAGCGATGAATCCCGCTATTCACAAAATATCCAACTGACCTGGGATATAAAAGCCATGGTTTCATAATTGTTGCATCTTGCTGGTGCTCCATTTATAAAGCGGAAGAATCACAGACCCTGTCCAATCGTCAGGCCACTCTCCAGCAAACCAGATGTGGTTACATATGAACATTTCAGATATCCATACCTTGTCCCCAAAGCATCCGCCGCAAACAGGTCAACAGCGGTCAAAGCAGCGATGACCACAAATTGAATAATTAGAGCTCCATGGTCAAACACCTCGACGCCGTCGCAATGCGTGACAATAATTTGTTCGCTGGAGTTCAGGAATAGATCTGCGTACAATAGTTTCACCACTGGTCAGTCACTGCGCCTAATTTCGAAGTAGCATACTGGTCCCATCCTTAATCATTTAACTTTAAGCCTCAACTATTTAGAGAGCAGTCTGATTTTCTTATACAGTTCTACGGCTCTTATGCCATGCTACTCGCATCTTCAGAGCGCCAGAATGCAGATACTTCCTCGTGTCTTATTACTGGGCTCATTTCTGAGCATTCTTCACAATCCTCATATTTTGATAGAATGCTGGTATTGAAGGCCCTTTGTAGATGATGATTCCATTGCCTTCCACCCGCAACAAACACAACCATCGATCGTATGCACCTTCGATACGATGCATAATCCATAGGTTGGCGTTTCACGCATAGTTAGCACAACGTTTTATAAACTTGAATTAAACTCGGACGTTATACGCACTCATATTCATGGCCCCATAATAGGATTTCCTGCGTCGTGGGCACTCGAAGCCAGGACCCCTGGTGCGGCGGCAGCGGTCCAGCATGGCAACCATTACTCCACAGGTCGTCACGTTGTAATCAATTGCATTACATTTTTCACTATTTCATAATATGCGGGTTCTCTCAAGTGGATACCGAAGTACCTCTATGTAACTCTAAAAACGATTGTTATCACTCACCATAATCTTAATTAAACGATGATTTTGTGATTATCTCCAACAATATTCCAGCGTTATAGTAGTCAATCATGGTTCTTGGAGTGGTAATACGCTCAAAAGATCAGCCGTTGACGTGTCAAATCAGATACTTGCGGATAACATCACTTAGGCGTACGGCCACATACACTAACACGCTCCCCTTTTTTACAACGGTCCTCGCATCTTCAACCATAGGGCGGGACGGGAACACAACCTAATACGCTAGATGACCCCGAATCGTATTCTCCTTAGACGGTAGATTTCTTGAACTGTCCGCGTTTTGCTTTCTGTGCAAATAAATCTCCCGTTGTACAACTGACATCCCGTCAATATCTGTAATACAGATTTATTAAAAAAAACAAAAGCAAAATTGAAGACCTTTTAAAACATGAATCGCTTCTGGCGCCGCAGCGCCATGAAACGTTCCACTTTTTTTTCTGACACCACCACGTTCATAGAGTTGGAAGTCGTTGAAGCCAGAGAATCCCACGCGCGAAACGTTCCTGGCCCGGAATCAAGCTTGTGGCTCCGCAGGCAGGGTCACTACCAACTAGGCTGCAGTACTTAATTAATTATGGTATATTTGTACCCGCAGTTTGCCATTACTGTGCGACAATGCCGTCGCATCACTTTATTTCACACGTTCAACCTTCATGGTGACCGTGCCAGGAGCTGACACTCATTACCCCATATTTATCACTACCAATAGGTATATAATAGAGAAGAATAAAAAAATAACGTCTTACCAATATAATCGCTATAGCACTTACGCTCCTTGCATATTACCACAATGCAATCCCAGGATGTCGCGTCTCCAATTCCTAGTACATATTTTCATTATCAGGGTAGCCTTCTGAAAATCCTGGATTACGTATCGCCACTTCTGATATCGGAGCAGCAGGTATTATCAGTACCAATTTCTGACAATTATAGTCAGGAATGAGAGCTGAACCCCCCCGGTGGACTCCAACCTCCCCTTAATCAGCCACCCCAAGCCTCGCATAACCCCTGGTCCGATTCTGTTATTAAAACTTCTTAGCCCAGTGCCGATAGCTCTAAAAACGGTAAAAAGTGGAAGAAAATTATAGTAGAATGAAACCTATTGCAAAAGGAAGAGAATATAACGAAGATTATAGGAAAAATAAATTACGGGCGATCTGCTGTCGGGAAGGGGTGGGGAGGGGGGGTTTAAGGGAAAAAAATGGTTTATCTCGATTTCCGGAAAAACTACAAGTCCTATTGAAAAAAGTTGAATGGCAAAGTTGTAGGCAATAAAAAGATTACAACTTTTGTATTTAAACTCTTTTACATAACCTCAAAATTTATGTGAAAAATTCAAAAAACCACGTTTTTGGTTTTTTCTTTTTATCTTTTACAAAAAATATTTTTTTTTTCACGAAATTTGGTGAAAACTTACTTTTGTATGTCCTTAACATACTGTAATTTTTTTGATTCAAAAAAATATTTTTTTCCACCTTATTTTGACCTTAAATCAAAAAAACAACCTTATTTTCAGTCGAAAAATCTCACGTCAAAATATCAGATTTTTTTAAAAAGTTGGTAGTCCTTTTGTTCGTTGGAATCTCTACTTTCTAATGGTGTATAAAAACTTATACACTACTATGGTAAATGTTCTCAGAAAATGCAATGAAACGACAACTATTTTCGCAAAAAAAATTCGGATTCCATTGATTGCATATAAGATTGCAATAAACATGCGAAAAAAATAGTCTTTTCATTGCATTTTCTGAGAACATTTACCATATTAGTGTATAGGTTTTTATATACCATTAGAAAGTAGAGATTTTCGCAAAAAAATTTCGGATTTCATTGATTGCATATGAGATGGCAAAAAACATGCGAAAATAGTAGTCGTTTCATTGCATTTTCTGAGAACATTTACCATAGTAGTGTATAGGTTTTTATATACCACTAGAAAGTAGAGATTCCAACGAACAAGAAGACTAACGACTTTTTAAAAAAATCAGATATTTTGACGTGAGATTTTTCGACTGAAAATAAGGTTGTTTTTTTGATTTAAGGTCAAAATAAGGTGGAAAAAATATTTTTTTGAATCAAAAAAAATTACAGTATATTAAGGACATACAAAGGTAAGTTTTCACCAAATTTCGTGAAAAAAAAATATTTTTTGTAAAAGATAAAAATAAAAAACCAAAAACGTGGTTTTTTGAATTTTTCACATAAATTTTGAGGTTATGTAAAAAAGTGTAAATACAAAAGTTGTAGATCTTTTTATTACCTACAACTTTGCGATTCAACTTTTTTCAATAGGACTTGTAGTTTTTCCGGAAATCGAGATAAACCATTTTTTTCCCTTAAACCCCCCCCCCCCCCCCCCTTCCCGACCTCAGATCGCCCGTAATTTATTTTTCCTATAATCTTCGTTATATTCTCTTCCTTTTGCAATAGGTTTCATTCTACTATAATTTTTTTTCGTTTCAAAAATTATCGGCACTGGACTATCTGTTTGATTTTTTAATATAATAATAATATGAATCCCGAAAATAGTTCAATTATTATAAACTGATGTTTAAATAAACCGAGGCGTGAACCATGTCACGCTCAGACGTCCGTACTGTTCGGCCGCTCAAATCGAACTGAGCTCTCGGCAGTCTCGCAGCTGTCTGTCTGATTTATCGAATGATCTTACTAGGGTGATATCGAGTATCGAGTATCTTATCGAGTAAACAAATGAAAGTAAATTCGTAATCGAATTATAATGAAATATCGACTTACGCGCCGATATATACGTATACGTATAAGATATCCTACTGATATTTGACAAAGATAGAATAATTTGTTTAAAGTGACAAAATACTTTATTCCCCAAAAACATACCTGAAGAAGAAGAAAAATATGATGAGTTTCTGTTAGGATATTAGTAATTACCTAATATTGTTAACTTTTTGATTATCTAATGATATATTCACATGCACGGGTTTAAGTAAATAAATATGTATTTTTTATTTATCTCTGGAACAAGTCGCGAGAAGAAGCTAGAAGCCTAGAAGATACTATTTTTAACAAATAGTGTGCATACTATCTACCTCTACCACTGAATTCATATTTTCATTGCATCTACGCTCTTCTGTTGAAACAAATAATAGGGGTAAAATTTATTCCAGTTCGAAAAAAACGAGACCTTATTCGAAAAATAGAACTAAAATATCTTTAGATCAATTAGTTAAGTCAGCGTGTGTTGGAATTATTACTCTTAACAACCAAAGAATAAGTAGACAGGTCTCATATAAAGGGTATGTGGATGAGAATCATCTCATCCTCGTACATCAGTACGTCGGTACAGAATTTAGCACTATTCAGTAGGGACCACTGGGGGTTCACCACAATCATAGAAACTTAGGTTAGTCCATTAAGAATAGGAGGAGCTTTCTAACTCACCAAATTAATGCCATCATAAATATCGCTGACTACTTATCAACTATTTGGACAATCCTTTCGCTTCAACTAAATTTTCGGATTCGAAAGCCTTCTAATTATGACCTGGATTTTAATCTACTATCGTTTTACCATGACTGGGTTTTTCAATTTAATCTCTAACTGCTGGACTTTTAGGGTCAGTATCCCATGGTAAAGCTCAAGCCAAATCTCTTGGATAATTAATACAAATGATTCACTCTAGCTGTCCTTTCCTCCAAGATTATTCCGATAATGACGTTGATAAGTGTCAACAATTCAATCGAGTTTTGATTAATAGGTAAAGGACTACGGTGATTGAAATGTTTCAGTATTTCCAGGATTTTCGGGAAATCTTAGTTATTATAATTACCGTAATCGCTGGGGAAGGAAGGCTCTCGAATGGAGACCATATCTTAGAAAAAGAAGCCTTGAACACTATACAAGAGGGCAATTTAAATATCAAAAATAAATCCATCTCAAATCTTATATTCCAAAGTTGTTCAAACCAAACGCGAGAAGTTTTGCGTCGTTGAACCGAGATCTATGGCAACTTTGGTTGCTCCTAACAAAAGAACTTCACATATCACTGACGTTTGAATGCACTCGATGCATGTAAAATGCTCAGTTCGCCTGAAGTAGGCGAATTCCGGTGTAGTTTTGCAATTCAAACTTCGTCTCATATCAGTTATTTGGACGAATAGTTTGGCGACGGAGCTGGGAATGGCTTAAGGGATAAGATAGAACGAGTAGAAAATGTACATGTATAGTTCGATGTTCATTGTTACCTAGGTGCGACTTCGAGTGTGAGTTGGAGTTTAAAGTTTGTGATACAATTAAATATCTTACAAGTTTTTATTCGTATATTGAGGTGACTATATTACAAACTAAAATTTTAAATATTTTTTATGTTGCAATTATCACCCAAAGGTGTTTTTAAAGGTTTACTGTCATGCATATTTTCTGCACCGAGTCATAATATTTAATTACGAAGTTTTTGTATAATAATAACTGATTTTGCAACCATGGTAATCTTAGGTTTATTATATATATAATATAAATAAATAATAAATAAATAAATAAATAAATTACAGGATTTTTTTATTTGGAAATAGTCAACAAACGAGCTGACTATCCTGATGGTAAGTGGCTATCGTCGCCCATGGACATCAGGTCATCATGATTCAAGCAAGGGTATATTAGTATTAGTTATTATGCTAAGCGTCTTCGTTTTAAACAAATGGACTTGTAGTGGCAGTTGATGTAGTTGTTTTATTTGTAAAACTTGCAATATTTAGGCCAATTGCAAAGTATTTTCATGATAAAAATATTATACTACAGGGCAGACTACAGGTGTATAATAAATTCGCTATCGCTCATGACTTAAGCGGTCCGCCTCATACGACTTTCTGATACAGTGGGCACGAGCTGAAATATTTGTGTTGGTGGTTGTTTTACAAACCGCTTCACTGACCAGAAAAAAACACGGCGCTGTGTTTTCTCATTATGCTGTGTAATTGAATGCTGCCCACATTGTTCCATTTCGCATTTGGTGCGGTCCATCTCATTTTTTTGCTCGCTGTACATAGAAGTGTTCAATTGTTCATAGCACAGCGGCTTGTGTTGATACATAGGTAGGTATAGCTAAACCAGGTTGTTATCGTAAGATAGTCGTTATCATGGCTGTCGGTGGTCATCAGACGGCATGAAAAACTTCCGACACTTCCCACCCAGTTTAAAGATATTACAAATACACCTGAATATTTATTTTACACTCATGTCACTAGAAATTACCGCAATGTATCAGATACACAGTCAAAAATATATACTAAGTACACAATTACATAATCTTTGGTGGTGTCCTCGTAATTCCTTAACCCATCTTAATGTCAGTAACTAAATGGTGTAGTTTAGGCAGACCACTTAATGGGAGTAAATGGCTTGTAATGGCTTCGCTTCGTGCTACGTATTGTTCTCGAATTGCTGGTGTAAATAATTGAGCATTGCTAACTCCGAGTCTGTCCGGACACAGTGCTATGTGCCCTATTATTTACGTCAATGAACAGGTTAGACGAGAGCAAGCAAGTTAGTTGTAACTCACCGCACATTTTGAAAACTTCAAAATTTCGGGAAGTAATTAATTTTAGCCCGAATTTCAAGAATGTTTTTGAGAGTTTGTTTTCATCCACATCGCAAATTCTGGTGAATTGTTCGTAACTGTATATTGTAGATGGATGGTAAACAAATCGTCCACGAGATATTAACGGCCATAACTGAATTTAACTTACCCAAAATGTAATTCTTATCACTTAAGGCCAAATTTGTTAAATCTCAAAAGTTCCCAAAACTTTTTGTGAAATGTATCGTGAGAAAAATGGTTAAAAAACGTATAAAATTCAATATTAATACTAATTTAGACCCCCCGCGTGGTACCGAGGTTACTTCGTAGAATAGCATCACTCCTACCTCTTCCTGGAATGTCGTAAAAGGCGACTATTAGGATATTCCAGGAGACGGACAGCAGCGTCTTTCTGAGTAGTATTAACATCCACTGCGGTTACCAATACGCACTGGCCATACATGGTGACAATTGGCTTAACAAGCCAGCCAAAACCAAGCCTCGGCCTCCAGCCCCCAGCAGCTCCACTATTCTTGACTACGGTAGTAGTCATAGTAACGGCGTGGCAGGGGGTGTTAGAATCGCCGGCAGAGATTTGGCTACCAATCTAAACGACGACTTCTCCACCTGGCAACATACAACACCAGGAGTCAGGACACTGAGGACCGACGACAAGGTGAAAGAGCTGGAAGAAAAGATAGACAAGATAAACTGGAGTATTTTTGGGTTTATCTAAAGTCCGACCAGGTGGACTGACGACCTGAAGAAGACAGCAGGTATCTGCTGGATTCAGAAGGCTCAGGAGCGGTCAGAGTGGTGCAAGTTACGGGAGGCCTATGTCCAGCAGTGAACCTCCAAGGGCTGATGGGTGATGGATGGATGGATGGAATAATTTAAACAACAATATTTGTAACAAACGTTTCAATAAAATAATAATGTTTCCGAATAGCGCAAAAGCTTGGAACTCGTAAAGCTATTTCCTTAAAGAGGTTTACGTATGACATTTGATGACACATGTGAGGGTGTCTTCCTCGCAGCTTCGGAAGCGCCTATTCACTGTTTAGTTACTAATAGTATTCTACGCTGAGACACAGTCGCCTGTCTCTAGTCAAGCAATTACAACACCACTTGAGCACATTGGATTCTAGATTGCACTTTCATTGTAGGTACATCTATAGGTTTATTTACGGCTTTGTAACTGTCTAATGCTAAGCCATGGTCATGGTATCGTCCAATAAAAATATCTAAGTTTTTCAGTCATTTTGTCACAGTATTTATGTAGTAGCTATGTTCATAAGGTCGATCCCTTTCAGTATTTTTATTTTGAGTTTGCGCTGTAGACAGCTGCCAGATAACTACTGAAGAGTCGTAAGTTAGTTTATTGTCATCACAAACGTATGTAAAAAAAAACAAAGTTGTATTTTATGGTAATGTAAAAGATTCCTTTTTGCTACTAAGCAACTGAGTGCTAACGAAAATATAGTTTCTTTGTATGTCTTATAAGAAGTAAATTTTATTATGATTCATCTGGGCCAATACGTGGCTTATCTTGGCAATTCTGTCGAAGCGGAAATTGCTTTTAGATAAGACGTTCCTTCTCTCACCTAGATATAGGTGTTTGACAGACTTTTTGTGATTATAAATAAGGTAAAAATACATGTCGTGACTAACACTCTGGAATTCATGCCAAAATCTACAGTATTTTTAACCGACTTCAAAAAAAAGGAGGAGGTTCTTAATTCGACTGTATTTTTTTTAAATGTTTGTAACCTCAGAACTTTCGACTGGGTGAACCGATTTTGATGATTCTTATTTTAATCGAAAGCTGGTGCTTGTCACGTGGTCCCACTTAAATTTGAACGAGATCTGACGAGTAGTTTTTAAATAATTTTGAAGCCTGTTATTTTTTATTAGTAAAATTTAGATTATTATATTTGTGACTGAATCACAATCAATACATAGTGTATATTGCAGAAAAAATATATTATGGAAGTTTTTTTTACTTATTTATTCTATTGAAACTCCTTCAAGTTGGGGTTACAAGGGTGAAATTAATGCCTAATGATGACATTTTCTGCCGGTTGACACTGGGTGATGGTGAAAATGTATTCCTCTAGCGGACATACAAACAAATATACAAATGGGTCGAACAGAACCTTATTTAATAGAAAAAATGTAAAAATATGCGAAGCCAGGGCGAGTGGCTAGTTATTCTATAATTGTATCGCCTGAAAGGTGCTGTTCGAAGCGTATTGAAGACGTAATAACTTTACAAGAGAGGCTTAAAATATCTTAAAGTTACCATCCCTGTTCAAAGTGCTCGAATCTCAGGTTGAATCGAGTAGCTGACGCCAAACTTAGTTAGCCTAACTTGGCGACGACGGTTCTCGAGTGGATTTCCTACTGACCTACTAAAGCAAGGTGCGGATCTACGTGACCTTTTTAGATCCAGCGAACGGAAAAATCTTTAAAATATAAATTTAAGGAAGTTGCGAGACTTGCGAGTACATGTCGGTGGAATTTAAAAATATCTTTGAAAGAAATAAGTCAATGTGATCCATTATTTAGTTACGTAAGTAAGTTATTGATGTTTCTGATATAGGATTTAGTATAACGAGTACCCACGCGTTCGTGTTTTACGAGACCACGATCCATTTAACTGGGATAAAAACAATTATGGGTATAGTATCCACATTACCTATAGAGAGTCCAGTAAGTCAATTTGAACTTAAAAGGACTAAATCTGCCTTACAGTAATGGAAACCAAAAATTAATTGCCTAAACTTCTAGTTTGGTGGATAACTCCATCTGTCACAAATCTCTATGGATCATCCTAAATGAGCGAGGAGCATACCTTTTATCTGTTCCGGATTTAAAGCAATTGAACATTCGAACTAATCCATTAAGACTAGCTCAGCTGAGCGTCAAGTACGAGTAACTCTAACTGTTATTAACTAGTGAAATTTGGGAATTAGTAGCTCCATTTCCAACGTCTATCCAGTAAGTCGATGTCGAATTAGCTTGAAATATTGGATTGAAGCTCCATTCTGACTGCTGAATTTAAATTATTGGCCAATTTAGCTGGTATCAGTTACCTTCTTAATACCTAGAAGTTTCAGTTATAGGTACTCGTAGAAGTGTGCAGTATTGCATAATATTATATAACCTTGCACCATAAGACATGCCAACTTATGATTTTGATGAAATTATGCATACGATTAGCCATTGGTTTTAATTTACTTTATGTTATTTAACAACAAAAATAGTAAATCAGCTTAAATTTTTGGAACGAATTTCCTTATCGCGCGTTGCGAAAGGGGGCTAGGCGGAAAATTTGGTAACGACACTTTTTGCCGTAACGAAAAGTGGTAACGACACTTTTTGCCGTCGTAGTTTTTTTTACATAGAAAGCAAGCCAGAGTATCGCCACCTCTCAAGTTTTTTTAAATATTTTTAGAGATAAAACATCTTGAAATTCTGAGTACATAATTTTTAAGTCAATATTATATATCCGTGATCCCTTATTACCATTGTATTGTATTTTAATTTATCGTAAGCAAGCATTCATAAAAACATAATGATTTTGCCAATGCGCAAGAATCACCGCAATCAATTTTAGGAAAAGAGTTCAATTTTATTAATAAAGAGTTCAATAACTTTCGGTAAATATATCCGAATTTCCAATATCCACATAATCAACATTTACTAAAATTACTTCGCATTAACTACATTGCAGTTCATTTTCCGCAGTTACCAAAACCATTTACCGGAACAATTCTAACTTAACTCATTGTGGTGAACTACTATGATACAAAAAATTTTTTTTACAGTGAGTTAAACACTGATTTAAAAAAATAACATAACTTACCTAATACAATACCTAGTAGTCAGTAAACGAAAAACAAAATTCTAAGTAAAACGAGTGAGTATTATTATACAAAACACAAATAACTTAGGTAGGTACAGTCAATGGAGGAGATAATATATGTAGCTACTGTACATTTAGTCGAATATAATTATTAAGTACACAACTATTTTTAAGCTGTCACATAAAACTAATTTATAATAAATATATCTAGTGATTAGTAGAAGTGCTATTGAAATTTGTTAAAGATCTACTTATCAGAATCCATAATAAATTAAATTAATTTAAGAAGCAAAGCAAAGGTAAATCAAATCCATTCAATATCCGAATCCATTAAAACATTGCCAACGATTTTCTGCTGGGCTGGCTTTCTTGTTCACCGGATACTGAAACAATCCGGGTTCGGCCCCGGAGGATTCACAGCCCGTTGCCTCGTAAAAGGTTCTTTGGCGAACTTGGCTTGATACTTATAATGCCAATCTGTAAATAAATCCATTTCCAAGTTACTTATGCTGTGTGGCAGGGAATTAACTTGTTTGTAGACGCGTTTGACGCTGAAAGGAATCTGCTCGTCCTAATGTCTCTTAGGGTTCTCTCCACCTAGTTGGGATATGAAGATCCTTTACCTATTTAGACTATGAATGAATAGAATACCTTCGAGCATTTCTTGTATATAAATACTCGTATATATATTCTCGGAATCTCGGAAACGGCACCTACGATTTTCATAAAAAATAGTATGCAGGGGGTTTCAAAGGCGATAAATTGATCTAGCTAGGATACATTTTTAGAAAATGTTGTTTTATCCGTGTTTTCAGGTAATGAAAAACTGGTACAATAAACTCTTCCTGACATCTATTGGCGGCGAATAGCAACACTAAAGCTACCTCAATAGATGGCGTTGTTAAGCCACACACGATTTATCAAAAAAAAATACCAAGCAAAGCTCTGCCATCCGGGTACTAATGTAGCACTGAGTACTGTCCGTACTTTACTGTGTAAAATATCGTATCTGTTAATAGCAGACTAATACATTGTGGATTCATAATTAAATAATTGTTGTATTTGTTGTAAAAAATTAATTGTATTAAATAAAAGTATTTTAGTGCTTGGCATTCACAATATCCTACTAAATTATAAAAGTTTGTAAGGATGGATTCATGAATATTTTTACTCTTTCACGCAAAAGCTAAACAGATTTTCGTGAAACTTAGCACACAGATAGACCACGATCTGGAATAACAAATAGGGTACTTGATATCCTGGAAAAGAGCGCTAATGATAAAATAAATATTTATATATAATAATTCGCTATTCCAACAATATAATGGGCAATGGGCATACCCGTTCCCGACGAAGTATGGCCAACAAAAGCTCGAAGGGCACAAAAGACATCTTCAATAATCTGAAGAGCTCCAATAAAGTTCCACGAACCCAATTTATCCGGCTATTCCTACAATCATCATCCGGCCTTATTACTAGTAATACCTTCCCGTTTTGACCACTTTATTGTTTACCGGATACTCGGAGAAGACTCTTATGTGATTTGATGAATATCTAAAGTAGCTTAGCAATTTACTATATATCAGTTTTCTATTATGTAAGAATCTTAATTTATAAACGTTGTAACAAACGTATTATTATATACCGCCATGTTCGTCTACAACATCAGGAGCATAGGTATGCACCTATGAGTCAAAATCAAACAATATACATACTAGGTCCATGCTGATATAAACCAAACCCGGGACTCCTTGCTCGGCATTACCCAATGGACTGAGTGTCCAAAATGTTTATCATACTATAATCATTACGGCATGGTTAGCTCATCACAAGATGAATTACGAATTTACGAATATTTACCAGATTAACACATCTTTCCTAACATTACCTTAAAGTGACATGAAAGAGATTATTACGATATAATAAAGTATTTTCATATTACTCTGATACACAAAAATATTATATTATGTTACTTTATCCACGCTGCTGAATACCTGGACGTGGATTACTGCAGTTCTATCCAAAGTTGATTACAGATATATTATACTGACTTCCCTAACAACTTGTCCGTACCTTTCATGTCTTAATAATCGTCCTTTCCTGGGAACTATGTAAGGCAATAGTAACAGAAAGTTCTAATAATGAAATTACCACACGGATTCTAAGCGTACCTCTAATCCGGAATAGGAGTTGCAAAGCCTTTATGAGGCCGGTTTATTGGCCGCATTTGGCCGCAATCCGACAAATTGATTCACATCTTGTACAATTATTAGAGATCCAATTCGACACGGATCACACGATCAATTCGATCAAATACCTACTAGTGAAATGGTACATTAAGCTTAGGGAGACCTATGTCCAGCAGTGGACTTTAAAAGCTGTTCGACATTAAGCGCTCGTACTTTTTTTTCTATTTTAAAAGTTTATTATTGTAGAGGGAGGCAAAGGGTTTACATTATTGGGTTAACATTAAATTCAATTACTGAAAATACACTGAGAAATAACCAAATTACCTGATTTGGACTAAAACCACTCAAATTTTAAAGTGTCTTTCTTAACTTAATTATAATGGTTTAATTCATATTTTATTAGTATTACGTTAGGGTAGCGAGGCAATTTTTGGACATGACCTTATTACTATTGACGGACTATACATGACGGATTTAGTAATCCGTTCTGTTCAAATGAACTGTTTAAATAGTTTTGAACAGTTTGAATATTAGAAGCAAATTTACAAAAAATAACTAAACAACCGAAACTATAGAGCTGCATTTAACAGACTTAATTGTCAATATAAGATTAAAATAACGTGTTTGCTTTAGTATGAACGTTGTATGGGACACAGAAAATTGATTGCGGTTTGTACGAGTGAAGCCGACGATATATCTCACCGCTTTACGCCATATCTGCCTAGAAAATACATATTCGAGAACTTTATGGCCTATAACATGCTGTACAGGGATTTTTTTATTCTCATCCATAGATGAATTCGGTTTACATTTTCTGATATGACGAATATGACGAGTACGTCAACGATATCTAAAGCCGATTTTGACAAAACAGCTGCGCAATACTTGTTTAATCTAGCAATGTAATAGTTTTTTCTGTCGTAAGCTTTTGTTTCGTAAATCTATAGTAACTAAAAGTAGACTAAACTACAAGATACGCGCCAAAAATATAACGAAAGATCTATTCAACTTACTTAGTCACGAACCCTGTCCTGTAAATAAATTGCTGTGGTATTATTTTATTAAACAAGCAAAAATTTTTACAGATAGCAACTCACCGCTACACACCAGTTGGGTATTTTATTACGTTTCCGTAATATTACTCGAAGCCAAAACGATTTCGGCCGTAGACCATTGTTCCAACAAAATGGTCTACAAAAATTGGGATCGAATAAGGAAAATTGTAATTGTCCGATTGTTCCACAAAAACGAGATGAGATGTTGTGTTTTTTTCTAATTTGTACTGGAACACAAAGGTTTCATATCGCTGCTCAATTTTTGTAACGAAACTACTAGCAATGCCAAGCCAATAAGCATAGTTCCAAAATTGGCAAGCGTATGAAGAAAAATGTATTTAGATTCTTGATCAACGCAAAACAATGATTAGTGCTCTACAAGCTTGCTCGTATATCAGAATTACATGTACTTACGAGTATAACATAAAGTAGGTACTATTATTTCTTCTGTGGTATAACTTTGATTTTCTTTATATCTACTTGTACAACTATTTGTATTTTCTACATTAGACATAACTATTTTAGAGCAATTTATCAGAATAACCGGTATATATTTTTATTCATTAATAATTTACGTGTAGTTTTATTTTGGTTTTATCTATCTACAAATACATTCCATTAGCATCACAATATCGAGCATCGTAATATCTGTATTCGTTTAAATCATTCTTAAATATTATTGAAGCCTGATATCTTTTATCTATCATTGATAAAAGCGCCTATTGAACAAACCCCTACATTTCCTCCCCTGCCTCATTATGTCGCACATAACGACATAGTGCGACGTAAATAACCACATTGCCCACTCGCAATTCTCCGACTACTATTCAATTTTGTAATTTTATAGTTTTTGGTGTTATTAATGAAAATCTTAGAGCTTTCATTACAAAACACTTTCCCAATACTGATGATGTTTCCTCGAGTCAAAGTTGTAAATGGGACGTGGATCAAAGTTTTCCAAAAAAGTTTCACTGACTGAGAAATTAAATATTACATTCGAATTTATTACTCAAATTGAACTTGAATTAGATACTTATAAATTAACTCTACTGACAATTAAGATTAAACAGAAAACTAAGACGATTTTCAAATGTAGCGTATGTAATAAAGATTGGGGGCTTGAGAGCCAGTTCTTTCTTTCTTTTTCTTCTGTCTTTCTTGGCCGGCAACGCATCAGTGTTGCCTTTGGTGTTGCTAATGTCCATGGGCAACGATAGCCACTTACCATCAGGTGAATCGTTTTCCGGCTATTCCCGTAAAAAAAGATGTTATAATTATTTTCCATGAAGTGAAGTTTAAAATAATAACATTTGGCAAAGCTAAAAACTACCTATAGTTCATAGGTACAATACAATGCAAATTATTTATCTTTATTGTACACATAAAATTACAAATGAAAATACACAGGTACGTTGAAAACAAGCCAATTAATACAATTCTTACAATTGCCAATTAATACAATTCTTTACAATATCAGATAACCGAGCTCTATCTACCTCTGTTTAAGTAATATAAAACGCAGATCAAAACAAATTAGCGTGAAATTCGAGATCCGTTCAAAGGTTAACATAGAATTGTATCAAATAACTGCAAAACTAATTCCTATAAACTATTACCATCCATCCATTGCGAAGTTACGCTGTTAATTTGAACATGCCTTACATACAAGGACAAATAGGGGGTAACCGTATTATAGCTGACGTCAGTGGGAAACGGACGAATTACTGGAGATTGACAAATGATGCGGGCCATGTCGCTCGTTTGCTTTCCGCACGTATGCCTTGTTTTCTCCCAAACGTACCACGTTCTGTTTAGGAGCGATTGGAATACTTTAAGCTCTATTGTATTACGATTAAGTCGCTTGTAGAATAACATTTTTTAGGAAGAGCAAATAGCTTATCGCATACCCGTGATGTATCGCAATCGAAGTATCAGTTAGTTTGCTGAAATTATACTAGCTACTTATAAATCGTCTTGATACTCTTGATATCTTCTTCTTCCTAGTGAAGTTGTTTTCGGCAACTCATTTTACAAATTCTGAGGACTTGTTACTTCTAATATTTAGCCCCAGAGTCTGAGGCCAAGAGGCCATGCACTGTTTGTAGATGTAGTAGATATTTCTAACATTTATTACAAAAGTTTGCAATAATTTCCAATATACATAATTCGTAAAATATTAGGAATATGCATAGGGTTACAACTAAAATCAACCAGCAGTATTTCAAACCACCAGGCAGTTACTACCTTTACTTTATAAACAGTGTGAATTGTGGTTGTGCATAAAATCTACACAGAAAATAGGTTTAGTGCTGTAGTGAACTGCGTCCAATTTTTGTAACGAATGGGTCAGTGCTTCAATTTCTTGTTCCAACACGAAGTATTTTTTGAACATTTTGAACATAGCCGCGTTCGAGATTTAACTGCAAACACTTTGTTTGAAATGTTTATCTGTAAATCTATTGTTTATAGTATAGTTGTCTAGTAGACTCACAGTAATAGGAATCGTAGTAACAAAATAGATTGGGGATTTGAATTCTTTATTACGGTATCATATTACGAGGAAACTGTCACACATTAATCCTATCTTACAAGGAGAATTTTGGAACCAGGAATATTTATTATACATTATGCGATATTCATTAATTTTATTATTACTTTCTGTCTCTCTAATTTCCATAGTCTCCAGCTGCCAATAAAAAATAGGTAACACCAAAACTATTGGAACTATTAATAAAATATTTATATGTAAATATAGCTCCATCTGTGTAAATTCATATCCATCATCATCATCATAAGCCTGTTAATGTCCCACTATTAGGTGAAGGTCTGACAAAATATGGTAAGAGGGATTCAAGCCATAAATATAAATTCATAGCACTTTGCAAGCAAACCTCAAGTTCATTACTGCAGTGAATGAAAACACCGACAATATGTCAAGGCTTATGAGCAACCCACAATGCCTTTCGTGCAATATTGTATTTTGGCCATTATGCACTGCTACAGGCAATTTGTAACAAGAAGCTCCGCCGAGTCCGCTGTTAAGTATTTGCAGTTATAAATTAAATGCATTATCGTGTTCTAGTTCTAAGAACAACAGCTGGTCTGAAGTTTGTTTTTGGCCGCGAATTCGTTGGTGATTTCACTATTGCAATAAATTGTCTGCTCGATAGTTAGTTGTTATTGTAATGATATAATTAGGTTAACATAATCCGTTGTTGGATTATTAACGAGCTGAGATATTCTGCTTCATTTTTCCTTTTAGCGCCTTTAAAACTAGTTACCTTAGTTATAAATCTTAATTATCTTTCTTTTTAAACTTTCTCAACTTTTTCCAACTTTATTAATTACCTTCCGAGGAAAATGAACAACAACCCCTTGATCGCGTCATTTTTCTACTGCGCCGTCTAAATTTGAACCTCGTCCCAGCAATAATGGGGGGACATTTATGTCTCGATATTACCATCGCACAATGGCCGTGATCTCGGACAAGCTTTAATTTTCTAAGCCGTATTTATGAGCAGCCTCTCCTTCCTTAATAACTTGCGTCCCTAGGGACACACTGGGATGACTGATACCTTCTCCTTATAGAAAGTATACCGTACCCGTTGCCAGCCCATGAATTTTAAGTCCTGTGGATTTCGCCTCGGGCTTACGACGACTACGGAATACTAATAGGGCTGCGTATATTTTCTTAACTAATAAATTAACCTAGTTGTTAAGAATTTACTGTCAGTTCTACAACTGTAAGATAAAAATAGGTACACGTCTTTTTCAGTATAACCTGTTTTAAAATAATTAAGTATTCATAATTTTATTATACCATTAAGAAATCTTTTTTCTACGGTATGTGCATAACATGTATCCGTATTTGGATGAAATGGTTGTAAATAAAATGTTTCTTTGAAGCAATCTTCTATTTGTATATTTGGCACATGTATGTTTTTAAAATAACGAATGAAAGCCATCATGAAAATTTTGAAGTGAAAACCATGACCACAAGTAACTTGAAATAAAAAAAGTTATTTTATAAAAATATTTTCATTCTACGAGCATTTGATGTGCAAAGCATTTATTGTGAGAAGTAATTGCATGAAGGACTGTTTATTTATAAAAGGTAATTTAGCATCGTTCTGGGTGCTACACGAGCGAGAGAGATTAATGATATCGGATCAATTAATAAAACTGCGATAGCAAAAAGGAAAAAGGTTTTCTGAGTTAAATCGATTTGTAACCTTCGTTGAGTAGGTGAAAAGTTGATAACGTTGAAATATCCGAACAGTAATATTTCTGTGAGTACTAAAATCTTGTATATTCACTTATAACACTTCAGAAATGTTTATATGGGGATCATTGAAGAACCACCAGATGACGTAGAATTTACATGAACACAAAATATCAAAAGTAGTATCAATATTACAGCCGTAATCTATACAAGTACTCAAAAACTATGTTTCATTAATCACCAGAAAATTACGTACGGAATTACTCATAACATTTCCAAGACACAGTTCCTATGGCCCGAACAAACCATAAAAACAAGATTAGAAGGAGCACGAAGGTAGTTGTCATCTTAAAAGGGATCAATGAGTTATTAGCCGACATGGGGGCATAGCACACGGGATGTAACGGGAGAGGTTCTAGATAAGAACCCTCCTGAAAGCAAACCTCTGTAATGGCTCGGGATGGGACCCTTCCACAGATTATAACTAGGTATTTACATATAGGACGGTAAGGAATTAATGTACTGTAGGTCCATAGGTTCTTTTTTATACTATTATGACTTTCTTGGCTTTATTTTACTTACTATTCCGTTCCTAATATTGGATTGCAGATAATTTGAAACTTCACAAATTAATTTGTAGTGTAGCTGAGCTTATAGGTGGCGATTAAATGGCGCATAGTTTTTTTTTAGTAAGATCTCGATACATTACGTTTAAACAGACATACCTAAACATTTCTGAAGTAAACAGCGGAATCTTCAGAATTCAGATTTCTGAGGGATGAAACCGATCAAGTCCACTGGGAATAACACAATGACAGTATGAAAGTTGACAGTTCTGTTGACGGGTGACAGTTGAACGATTGAGCAAAGGGTTATCCCGCAAGGATCTTGACTGGGAACCGGTACAGCCCGATTGTTAATTAGGTAGAATATACGAGGGTTGTCGAAAACTTTCATATCGTGAGTCAAGTATTTGACATCTTCGGCGTTACGTCACTATTCTATAATATGGAATGTTACCATGAATTTCTACACTAATATATTTTGATTACAGAATTCAGCCATTTCAAAAGTTTCCATTCACTGATTGAAAGAACTAACTATATAATCTGAACAGAATTATTAAAACCAGTGATCACTAAGCTTCTAATTGAAATCCACTCCATGAATGGTACCAGTTTGCCGGAAATGCGTTTTGCGGTTAAATGCCGTCCATAGATCAATATAAACCCGAGTGAACGCTGACAAGCGACAGCCAAACGTGCTATTGTAATGTTCAAACTTTTGTCATAATACTTGATTCCTTATTATTATATCTGTCATTTTAAATTAATCCCTGTAACTTGACCGAAATTTTAACAATCTGATGAAGTTAAGTTTGGTTGGAGAAGAAAACGAAGTTCAGATAATATTTATAATCATGATTATCATATACCTCCACAGATATTTGGAAATGTATATTTTGTGAACCAAAATAATTATGATGTTAAATAGAGTTCAGACGTTTTTGAATAATATACTTGACGAAATGAAATAGTATTAAGTAAAGGTGGAATATTTTTTCTTGAACCCACAAAATTTGTTTCAACCCACTTCAATCAAGGCCACTGATCTTTCTTCATAACTGGCCAACGACTTTATTAAACTAATCAAGTATCACGTTAAAATATTGTTTCGGCCGTCATAAACTATGATGACATAACAAGATCTAAAACCATATTTGAATTAAGTTTAATTAACAGAGTAGCTATACTTTTAGTCATTTCAATTATAATTGAAACGTTAATGGATTCTGGGCATGACAAACCAAAACAAGTCAAAGTCACCGGACGCAGTGAATCTGATGATCACATCGGCGATATAGTAATTAACAGCGATAATTAAATTTGCAATAAGCAAACAACTCTGTAATGAGGAGTTAACTGCGATGTGTCGGATTAATGAAGTGTTCATTATTTAGCATCATTTGTACACGAATTTTAATCAGCTGCTCATATTGTAGGACAGTATGTTAATAAATGAACGTAATTGAATGGGAGGAAAAGTGTGTCATTTCAGTGCCGTGTAATTGAGGTTAGTTGTACTTTAACATTGTATGCAAAGGTAGATAATATACGTATGAAGTTTTTTAAGGATATGGTAACGCTTGTAGTTTAATGTTATACGATTACGAGAGCCACAGGATAATAAGAAGATAGTCACCGTCGCCTATCAACTAATCAATCAACTAATTAGCATATTATTTAATGATGTCATATTTTGAGCAGATAGTAATGAAGCCCAATAATGGGATAGATTTGTTCTACACTAACGCTAGTGATCGTGCGATGTAGCTTGAATCTCTCAGACCGGCGCGGTGGCGTGACAGAGAGGGTGAAAATTCCGTACGTCATCGTTTAGTGGCCGATAGGGCTTGGTTTACGCACCATTTCCCGCCGCTGTTACGGAAAATACCGAACTACCCTCAGCAGCTGCCTTTTCGTCCATTGTGCGGCGAATCAGGGATTAATGGTGGCCTGTTAGTTGTTGTATGGGCCTTATTTATGTCCTGCGATGCATGCTCAAAAGCTTCGTAAAATTCGGAGATAACTAACAATAAGTTGGGGAGTGGAAGTAACAAGAAGTTATGGTTTTGTTTGATTCATGAGGATATTGCAGGAAAGTAAATGAGAATGTTTCGATATAAGTTTATTATAATTGTTTCAATACTAAAAAGTACAAGAATCTTTAATTATATTAATATAACAGGTTTTCCCTTTCCCTTTATATCCTTTTTAACCGACTTTGAAAAAGGTATTATTTATATTGTCTATGTGTTAAAGTCACCGCTGTTTTAATTTGCCCAAATTTTAACAATGTGAAACTTTTTAGTTAAAGTATTTTGAGAGCCCACATTTTGTATCATTTCGGAATGGTGCGTTATTATAGAGGAGAAGAAAAAACAAATGAGACCATTATATTCACTAATTCCATCACATCTGAGTAGCACCCAAATACGGTAGTAATGAATGTTGTGTGAAATTCTTTAAACAGCTCTCAATTTTTTATCTATAAAAATAATTAATACACATCTTTTTTGAAAATTAAAATGGAAATAGTCGACAAACGAGCTGACGATCCACCTGATGGTAAGTGGCTATCGTCACCCATGGACATCAGCAACACCAAATATTTTATTTTTCAAGAAAGAGAGATAAAAAAAATTATATATAATTTTTGAAGTTTTGACATAATTGTAACCTTGTCTAAGTACATCTAAACCAAACCGCAGTTCATCTATCTAAGCCTCAATACCGTGACGGAGCAGTCCGTAACGCACCATCCGTCCTGTCCCGCAACTGCCTCTGCTAATGTGCCTCATTCATTGTGGTCGGGAGATCTACGGGGAATCGGAAATTAGAGCAAGCCATAATTATAGCCCTTCCTAATGCTAATACTTATTTGATTAAGGTCGATTTGTGCACATGATATGAAGAAGTATCCATCTTTTTCGGCAATAAATAAATTGACTTTGCATGTCAATAAAACACCTAGAACGTGAATTTTTTCCGTGCATTTTTTCCGTAAATAAATTTCTAGATTTGTAGGTACGGCAACCTTACAAATATAATTCCATAGGTAGTTTGTTGTTGTGTAAGAACCGCAATGTTAATAAAACTGATTTTAGCCAAATTTAGTTAAAGCCAAAGACATATATAGCTTAAAATGCAAACTTTTCTTTTATTAATATCATAAACCGTAAGTGTCATTATGGCGATGCCACCAATACCGCTTTTTGTAATCAATTAAAAATAAATCTATATGTTGTTGTTCTATGATGTTATAAATTTTTGTCTGTATATTAAGTTTCATCCAAATCTGTTCTACGGTTTTTGCGTGATTGATTAGGTAAAAACCATCCAAACTTTCAACATTTTTAGTGGTTTGACGTTCGCGTAAATTGTGTATAATAATAAATTCGAGTAACATATTCCCTTAACCTTTATGTGTTATAGGTACACTGGCAATCAATAACAGTAATTGTTGACGGGAGCATTGCTTCTAATGATCAATGTGGGTGATTCCGAATATATCTGGAATCTTTACCTCAAAAGAAATTCCCTCCGTCCTCCCCCTTGGCCTGAATAGTACCTAAATCCTTGTGCGATTCATAAGAAACGATTCAGAAGATATGATATGACATAACATAACACATAAATAATTAAAAATACTTGTGGTTTAATTAATAAATATACCTTAACAACGAAACACGAATTCACGCCCCATTATTTTGAATTCGTTTAAAAATAATAAACCTATTATCTACTATAACATGCACATGAATAGACCAAATATAGAGCCTTCAAAGTATATCGGAGATGATTTTCTGGAACGAATATATTCCTGCCGCATCACCCTACCTCATTCAACGTATAGAATTTCCCGCTACCGTCATCCCGTCAGACCCAAATTCGGTATTCGCCACGTAAAACGCAAGTACGTGATTCCGTTCTGACAGTAGCTATGTGTACCACATGTTCTCGATATAAACTCATGCGTGGAAGACGTTGGATTTTTATAGCGCCGCAACTGGAACAAAGTCGTCGGTTTATAGCGATTTGACATTTCTTATGACGCCCCGACGATGCCGGAGTAGTGATATTAGGAGGTTTCTACGAAATGGCCGACATATTTCGCAAAGTGGTGGTAAAGACGAACTCATTCTGAATTGGAGATAATAAAATTGTAAGACGTGTATTTTTCGGTACGCTCCAAGGGAGCCCTCTCAAATAGCTTAAACAGATCTTGTATTTCTACATCTCTGTAGTCATTTATTAAGGCAGGGCATGCTGTCAACTTTGTATGATAAATTACTTGACATTTTTTTGTTATAAATACCGTAATAGATTTTCCTGTTTCGTATCATATCAACATTATTATTTTTTTATTAAAAGAAAGTTTTACATCCAGTCATAAAACGGGTATCATAGTGGTATTTACGTTGTAACACTTAGAATTTTATGTTCTCGTACTGCGACAAACTCGACCAAGTCTCGGGAGAAACTTAAGCTCTCTAGAACCTCATGCAAAGCGGGATGACACTTGTAGTTGTAAAGTTTAGATTTTATTTGCCTCCCACGCCGCCGCACATACTGGCCCACACTATTCTCGCAAGCTTCACACAGAGAATTTCAATTTGTACCGCAGACCTCCTGTTTAATAGACTTCAAAAAGGGAGGAGAATCTTAATTTGGTTGTTTTTTTAATCTTTGTTGCCTCATTATGGAAAGAGCTGGTAAACTTACGTATTTCGAAGACTACTTCTTTGCGGTCAATTATGTTTTTGGTAAAATTAAGATTTTTAAAGCTGTCAAATTCCCTAAATAATATTTAACGCAAAATGTAATCAAAATACAGCTTACAAGTGTATGCACTTGTATGCGTTCTATGGAGCGCTCTATAGAGCGCTGCAGAGCGGCACTGCTTGTCCTCACTCTAAACTCACAATACAGCGTACAAGTGCGTATAGCGCTTCAGAGTGGCAATGGTTGTCCTCACTGTGAACTCACAATACAGCGTAAAAGTGCGTACAGCGCTGCAGCGCGGCAGTGGTTGCAATCGCAATTGTAAACTCCGCACAATATTTGCGCTGCCCACATGCCGTATCCTTGTGAAATTTGCTCACGGAATTTCAATTTACCGCAAAGCGCCCTCAGACCAAACATACCTGATTTTTGATGCTGAGTCAGGATCATTGATTAGCGAAAGCCAGCACGTGACTGAGTTATAAAATTTTGGGAACTCATCGCTTTTTCCATTTTAAATAAATATTCCGTTTGGAAAATATCTTTTCTTAAATTTCAAAGCGCTCATAGAAGGCACTTGTAAAGGAGGTCATTATTATTTATGGGGATGACCTCAATACGACTCAATTATAGAGCCGTATGTTTTTCCTGAAAATAATTCAATGAATTCTACTCAAAGTAATTTAGGATTTTCACAAACTTTTATAGTCAAGACGCATCGACGCATAGAAAACATGAGTTGAACTTGCTCGAAAAGAGTTCCGTAACACCGTGCAACATTAACTGTAAACTGCGTACCGTGTACATACTTTTAATAACACATACTGTATTGTAAGTCGAGTAGTTTTACTAACGTGCGAAACAGAACCTAGAATATAGTTAGCTAGTTTCCCCGCTAAGTTTAGTGTTTTTAATAATATAATTAATAATAATAAGTAATCAATACCAACATACAAGTCGTATAGTTTGATTGAAAGTGCTAACCTCTAGAAGTAACCGAGTCTTCGAAAATAATATTTTTGTATGGACTTACAAAAACAAATTAGTTTTAGTAATTACCGATCAATAGATTCGTATTAAGTTTTAGGTGCTCGAACTAAAGCGAGGGTGGCTATTAGTCTAGCTATAAAAACGATTATATTGAAAAATCTAATATTTAAGTCATTTATGGCCGGTTTCTAAAGTCTCCAGTTAAATGATCAACAGCTATTGAATCAATAAATTTAAACTTAAGTTATGTATTCGATAACTGTCACTGGGTTTCTGAACACGCGAGCGGCCTTTCAATAACTATGAATTCAATAACGAGTACCTAAAACTGCCACTAGATGGCTCTCTTCACAAGAACAAGTTTCAAATGGATATTATCATTTTCATATTCATTTTTATTATATCAAGCCCGTTATATTGACGATTCCCTTCAGCTACAGACAGGCCAGCCAAGCCGATGCAGCCAGGTAGTGAAGGGAATACATCAATCGTATTATAGTGTAGCCTTTGCCATAACAATACTTTTTGGATAGAAGTAGTTACCTAAAGAATAAATTGTGCGATTGACGGTCGGGTTGTCATGGATGTCATGTCATGGTTGTCATGGATATTATTATTGATGAATGTCAAATGTCAATGGCGAGAAATTGCTGCATTTTATTTCATAAATTTTATAAGTATTTAATTTGCAACGTGCATTGGCGATTCCTCTGGTATTGCTCATGTCCAGAGACGACCGTAACCACTTACTATCAGGTGGCCCGTATGCTTTTTCATCTGCCAAATCTTAAAATGAGACGTCAAATAAAGTTATGGAACCAATAAACGGCCATCTTGGGTTAGATAAGATGATCTCAGTTTAAACCGAGTTTATGTATTATCGCAGTGCTCAGAAACCCTTTTTCAGAAGTTATCGACCCGTTAGCGTTATTGAATAGATAAACTCCCGTCAAAAGGACCTCAGAAACCGTCCATTAGTTATCTGAACATATTATTATTTTTAAACTTTGTCTAGACTCTAGAACAAGATTTAGCTTTTTCCTTAATTTTCCACATTACCTACACCAACCTTTAAATTTAATTTAGCGTTCGTAAAACTGAACAATTTTTGCTATGCCTGCGTTTCAATATCTCTACCAAATTAGTTCAGTTGACCTCTTACTTTTCCATATACTAAGCTACACAAAGCTATCTATTTTTATATCCGTTAGTAAATGCTCATAATTTTGAATAACTTTTGCTAATACTGCGTTTCACTTGTCTCGTAGTGATAGTGTGGCTGATCTCTTGTGATATATCTACGAGTAAATAACCTTCAAGAGATAAGTTCATGAAATAAAGTTCATTTACCTCTAACATTGCTAATGTCATACATTCATTCATTACACTGATTAGAAACTATATTGCGTTCATTTCTTTTTATCCTGTTTGTTTTACGTGCCTACTAATATTATTTTTGCGCAAAAATTATTGAATTTATTAAATAGCTTCAAATAGAGCAAGGTTTTGAAATAAATTATCACTTCTTTACAATGTTCCTCTCTGTGTCTTTTTGCGAAATCATGCTTATAATTACAAGATAATGATGTAAATAACGAGCAAGATACAGTTGTGAATTAAAGGAACTTCGACCCGGACTGTAATAATTTTATTTCCGCTTTAATGAGCTTTCTTGCGGAGCTTTAAGGACCTACAAATTTAAATTATACTGCTAGATACAAGAACCTTTAAACACTTTCATCTTAGCAATGTAAATACAAGGATTACTCGCTAAGTTTAAATTATATTCTAAAACTACGAAAATCTTTTTGCTACAAATAAGTAGTTCTCAAGGGACAACATATGACCTAATTAATTACAAATTACGGTATGTTTTATTACTTTTTCAATGAATTAAATAAAGTTCCTTTCTTTAAGATATTAAAAACTTTATAAGGGTTTTAAATAGTAGCTAAAAATAACCTTCAAGGCATACCTTCTCTACAGTCCCTAACAAAAATATTAATTATGTGGGAACTGTTTGGCTTGTTCTTGTGCCCTCTAGTTTAATAAAACTTTCATGAAGCGCTAGTGAGCCTTTGAAAAATACAGTGCTTACGTTTAAAATTAGGTAAGGGATGCCTTTAGCATTGAGCCCGCCCTTTGTTTCATGTATTTTATAAATAAATAAATTCATATCTCTAATTTTACAGATATAGTTTATCGGGCTTGGCACTGACTTTAATCATTTCAATATTTTCTTAAGTAAATTAATGAAGTCCACTTTTTCATTAAATTAAATTATTTTTACTGATAAAATTATTTTGTTTTTTATTTTATCGGTTATATTGTTTACATTTTTTTTTTTTGTTATAAGGCTCTGTTTCCCGATTACCAATAAGAAAAAACAATATATTTACGAGTAGTTTATTTTTATTGCACAAATAACTTCTCTGTAGAATTGCCCACTCAAGGGACAAAACTATTTATCTGTATGAAACTTATCTTACATTAGATGTTGATTTATTAATGATGAATATATAAAAGGTCACGTTTCAAATGGTTTATATCTGGTTCAATACAAAAGCCAAAACATTCCTCAAAACCAGACGCAGAAGTAGTTTACTTTGGGTTAAGAAGGAAAGCGCTATTTACACCATAAAAATACATTATAATAATTCATCATCGATAATAATTTTATACAAAATTTAAAAAAATCGTTTACTAGTTAGCAATGCGACTTGACATTAAGGCGAGCAAAACGAAGATTTATTTCCCAAAAATGCGATTGATAAAACGATAATATCTGAGTCGTGATGTTTCAAAGACGTTTCGCAATTTACTGAAACGTTTTAGATTTTTTCCCAAATTATTGTTTAGGGCGGAGAAGGTAAATGTTGAGATTTCTCATTTTCGAGCCGCTCGGAGTTGTTACTGGGAATATCGCTGCAGTTGGGAGCACTGGCTCTTGATTTGTGTTTGACCCAATTTAGAACGTGCCAAGCTTTTGCTACCAACGACATTTTCTCTTGTTATCTAAATAACAAAATATTCTTTACTTCCTTTTGTTTGCATCATTGATGTTGAATCACTTGAATTCTTTGGATCGGGCAGTATTGTTAATTCAGTATATTACTGAGTAACTATTACATTGGCTATTTACAATGTAACGTATGTTATCATAATATAAACACAAATAAGGAAAATAAAAAAATATAATTTATACAAGGATGTATAAGTCCAACAAATAATAACTGTGGAAAATTGCAGAAGTGAGAAAAATAAAAACCACCAAATTTACTACAAAAAACATTGAAGTATAATGTCATAGAATAGACATCTCGAACAAAATGTGTGTCCCCGCCGGGAAGTTCTATTTTCAAAATTGAGCCCCCGTTCTCCTTTCAAAATCGAACGAATCCATTGGCAATTGAAGCCGCGCGGCGCCAATGCATTGGAACATACATTGTGTTCGCGATGTCCATTCTATACGCTAGTAATAATACTTCAATGACAAAAAAACTGTTTCTAAAGGGATGTCTCTAAATATAATGCCTTCTCATTTGCGTTTCTAATACTTCTCACTACTGTCACCCTAGTCCAGTCCATATACAATGAGTCTATCTTACGAGTATCGTTTTGAATACTAACGCCATCTGCAACGGAGCGTGCCCTATCAACTTTCACTTGATTTAACTGAACGATCGCTTCTCTCCAACAAACTAAAAGTGAACTATTATTTAGATCCTGTGCTGCAGTTAGCTTATTACGAACGTATATTAGTTCCGACAATATGAAATTCCTTGCTTGTTATATGTCACTTCGGGACTTCGCGTGGTAATGAAGAAAGTTGTTAAGCGACAGACAGATGTTAATTTACACAGTTGGTGAGAACAAGTAATAATTCTAAACGCGGTTTATACATTAAGGAATGCAATGGCATGTCATTCGAAGTTGCTGACAGGCATCTAATGATGGCATGGTAGGGATTTTCAATCATTTGTACAAAGACCACCACTTCGTTTATCTGCCATCCATTTAAATTCTTAGTGTCATAAATCTATATATATAAAATTGAAAAGAGATACACTGATTAAACAAAAAATCTCAGAAACTACCGAACCGATTATGATGAAATTTGGCAGGGAGATAGCTTATGCTAAGGAGACGTCAGCTAAGAACGGATTTTTGGAAATTCATCCCCTAAGGGGTACAAATAAGGTTTAGAAGACACTTTCATACAAACCAACTTTCTTAGTTTTAGATTTATAAATTTGAAAATTTTTATGTAGGTTTATAGTAATAAACAAAAGTTAACTTTAATATATTTTTTTGGAAAATCATCCCTTAAAGGGTTAATTTACTGAATTGATCTTAGTAGGCAACTTCGTCATTTTTGAAGTTAAAAACATGAAAATTTACATATTAGCTCCAGACTAGAAACAAAATTTGTAAGTATTATGTTTTTTTGGAAAATCATCCCCTAAAGGGTTAATTAAGAGTGCGAAAGTTAGTATGGACACTTCGTCAGTTTTGAAGTACGAAGGGCGAAAATTTGTATTTAAGCTTATAGTTAGACACAAAAAATAACTGTATCATTGTTTTCTCGAAATTCATCCCCTAAAAATAGGGGTTGGTAGTCAACTACATACAAATCAACTTCGCCAATTTTAGAGTTATAAATATGAAATTTTTTATGTAAGTTTATAGTAATAAACAAAAGTTAACTTTAACAATTTTTTTCGGAAAATCATCCCTTAAAGGGTTAATTTAGTGAATTTAATGTAGTATGCAAATTCGTCATTTTTAAAGTAAGAAGGGTGAAATTTTGTTTATAAGCTTATAGTTAGACACAAAAAATAACTGTATCACTGTTTTCTCGAAATTCATCCCCTAAAAGTAGGGGTAGGAAGCCATTTACGTATAAATCAACTTCGTCAGTTTTAGACTTATAAATATGAAAATTTTTATGTAAGTTTATAGTTGTGAACAAAAGTTAATTTTAACACGGTTTTTTGGAAAATCATCCCTTAAAGGGTTAATTTAGAGGATTTCATTTAGTACGCAACTTCGTCATTTTTAAAGTTAAAAACATGAAAATTTATATATTAGCTCCAGATTAGAAACAAAATTTGGAAGTAGATATTACGTTTTTTTTGTAAAGTCATCCCCTAAAGGGTTAAATAAGAGTGCGAAAGTTAGTATGGACACTTCGTCAGTTTTGAAGTACGCAGGGCGAAAATTTGTATATAAGCTTATAGTTAGACACAAAAAATAACTGTATCACTGATTTCTCGAAATTCATCCCTTAAAAATAGGGGTTGGTAGTCAACTACATACAAATCAACTTCGCCAGTTTTAGAGTAATAAAATATATGAATTTTTTTATGTAAGTTTATAGTAATAAACAAAAGTTAACTTAGATTTTATTTTTTTCGGAAAATCATCCCTTAAAGAGTTAATTTAGGGGAATGAACTTAGTAAGCAACTTCGTCATTTTTTAAGTTAAGAATGGACAGGGAGCAGGAGAGGGAGAAGGAGCGGAAGAGGGAGATAGAGAGGGACAGGGAGCGGGAGAGGGAGTGGGAGCGGGACAGAAATCGGGAGAGGGCGCGGGTGTGGGCGGGAGAGGGACTGGGAGCGATAGAGGAAGAGGGAGAGGGATATGAAGTGGGAGAAAGACCTCGAGTGGGAAAGGGAGAGGAAGAGGGATATGTGGTGGGAGAAGGACCTCGAGCGGGAAAGGGACAGGGAGTGGGACAGGAAGAGGGAGAGCGAGGGGAGTGAGACAGGGAGCGGGAGAGGAAGAGGGCAAGGGGAGAGAGGGAGATGGAGAGGGAGAGGGAAAAGAAAAAAGTTAATGTTGTTTACTATTCCAAACCCGCTCCCGGAGGAATAATCTGTGATTGTATCGTAAGTTTCAGTATGTGAATTCCTAAATATAAGTACTTCAATATAAATGAACCTGTTTTTAAATTTTCTTTTGTAAGGGATAATAAATAATAATATGATACGCATAATTTCCGCGTGCGAAGCTGCGGGCAACAGCTAGTTACTTTATAAGTATTAAAATAAATTGAAATAGCCGGCGAAAGAGCTGACGATCCACCTGATGGTAAGAGGCTATCGTCGCCCATGAACATCAACAACACCAAAGGCATCACTATTACTATGATTAATTATATTTGGACACTGACGATTCAGTGTTAAAGTATAAAATAATTGAATTCCCATTTTTTCACTATTGTATTTTCCAGAAAGACGAATAAAATTAATGACAGCAGTGCTTATTATTCCAATAATAACACTACGGCGCGGTTATTCAATTTTGAGAATGATATCAAATTGTTCCTCATCAAAGGTTTCTTTCCTCTCATATGAGTGAGCTTGCTGATTTTTTAATATTACATATTTTATATCCTTAAGGGATGACTAGAAAGCAAACAGGTCACGAAAACTTGATGATTAACACCAGAGAAGACACAAAATATAAAAAATAAAGCTTCAAGAAGTCCTTTATAAAAGGTTGTAACCACTGAGTCTTGGATATTTACGTCGCTTAAAGGGCTCTTTGACAGAGACTTTATCGGGTTTAACTAAAAATAGTTGTTAACATCTAAGACCCTCCAAAGGAATAATCAATTGCATCTACTAATACAGTATTATTACAAGGTAAGTAAAAACAGACCCTAATAGAAATGACATAATGGATTTCACAATAATAATTATCTAAAATTCTACTGTAGGAGTATAATTTTTTAACCTGAAGGGTTGAAAAAAGGGATGAAAAGACAATGTTTTTTTCACCCACTGAAGTTTCAACCTCTACACCCTTACCCTTACAGGTTCATCCAAAATCCCCAAAACATCACCCAAAATCGTTTTAAAACCTACTGTCCATAGATAGCTCTATAATCTTTAGTTTCGGCTCACTCTTTCATAATATTACTGCATGTGTGTCCGTAGATATTGTAATCAAGTTGGTGAAGTTAGCAGATCGCCGCCGCCCCGACAGCGGCCGACCGCCCGGGGACGCCACCGGTGCCAAATCACGAGCCGGTATTTGACATTATTGCCGTACTCATTGCGATTTGTGTTCCAACTTCCTTGGCTTGCCTTAAAACAACTCTTCCACTATTCAGACAGACTCGTATCTTCCTAGATAATGTATACGTACTTGTTTTATTTGTAATGTTACTTGTGTAATGGAGTTTTGTATACAAATGTAAATGAGGGAATTATTTATATTGTAAGTAATTTCTCTGCTTGAAAAATGCTTTTCATTATTAATCTTGAGTGCTGCTTGAATAGTTACATAACACTTAATACCCTTTATTTATATGGTGTATTTTTTTTCTTCTTTGTTAATTTTGGAAGTAATCGGTGATGAGTTTCATTTTTGTTTGTCATGTTGTCCATGTAACATGTGACCACTTATGAGGTTCGTCTGACTATTTGTCTGTTATTCACATAAAAAAGTCTAAAGATTACATGTCTCTTTGATTGAACTTCCTTTTAGCCCATACCCACGATAGACCTGAAGTTTGGTATAACTATGTATTTCGACGCGCTGATAACGAATATTTCATTTTCAAGATCACCTTGAAAAAACATTGTTTTTAATTTTTAACGTTTATTGGACAAGGTATTGATTTTAAACAAAAATGTTTCTTGCAAAAGTTGTAGCCCATCAAAAGATTTACATTTTATGTCTTATACATGTCATTTTTCTTGTAGAGCCAGTGGTTTGGGAGAAAAATGCGAAATTCGTTACGCATAATTTCTTGGTACAATTTCACTTGACATACTTTTTTGAACACACACACCCACCCAAACCCCTCCCCACACACACACACACACCCAACACCCCCCCCCCCCCCCCCCACACACACACAAAACTAAACACACACTTGACAATTCAGTTCAATTTTTGCTGGGACAGCATTTCTTTTTGAATCGTTATCAGCGCGTCGAAATAAATAAATAACCAAAATTCTGATCAATCAGGGGTATGGACTAAAAGGAAGTTTCTCCCAAATAGGTGGGTATGTAAATATGTAATCTTTTTTGCCACGCACGTGAAAACTGTGGAATGAGCTTCCTTCTGAGGTATTCCCGAAGACAAAACTATAAGGGTTTCGATTTTACTTCGGAACCCTAAAAAGATATAACGAAAGTTCATTAAATCGCTGATGATAAGTCCGCAGTTTAAAGAGCATCCCTGATCTTTTATTCATGGTGGTCCCGAACGACTTTGTAATACTTTTCTACGAGCGAGGATCTACACTACTTACTGGGGTTCGTTACCGCGGACGTTTCACGTTTATTTTGTAGCCGGTTATATTTTGGCAGCTAACTCTTTGCCTACTTTTGTTATGAAGGTAATCTTTTATGAGTTTATATAGCGGTATGAATGTTGGGGTCGCGTAGGCGTTGGATCCAGCAGTTCTATTTTTTTTCGTTGTCGTAAATACTCATATTATAAATAATTTATTGATTTAGGAAACCCCTGACAGTTTTATTTACATTAAACATAGCTGAACACTCTCGATTAAGTCACCTTTAAAACAAAAAAATACTACATCAAAATCGGTTCATCCGTTTGGGAGCTACGATGCCACAGACAAACATACAGATACACAGATACACAGATACACGGACACACAGATACACAGGCACGTCAAACTTATAACACCCCTCTTTTTTGTCGCGGGCTAAAAATAAATAATTGGCAATGTAGGATTAATCTCTCACCCAAAGTTGTTACCGATATCATGTCATTTAAAAAGCACATGTACAGATTGTACACTTGTTGTATGAGCTATGAGTGGCACTGGGCTATGAGTGTGTTGCTATAGTTTTTATTATATTATTGTTATCGCATTCCCACATTTACTGTAAATGTGTAGAGGCCACATGTACGTATATGTCTATGTTTTCGGTAACAACCCGAACCGCAGTACCAGGCGACCATAAAACGGGCGGCTGTTAATTTTTAATAACCTTTTTGGAATACGGTTAATTGCGGCTCATAAAGCGTACTTAATTATACGCGTTCAATGTTGAAATATTATGACGAAGTGTCGTAACCTGCCGCAGGTAGCTGTCGCGTCGATTATCGCTTTGTGACGGATGGCGATGGCGGTGGAAATGTTGTTTTAGCGTTCTCTTCTCTGGTGGAAATACTGGCTTATAAATCACTGGCACGTTTTTTTAGGTTTTTCGTTACCGTTCTATATCTATACCAATATTATAAAGAGGAAAGATTTGATTGTTTGTTTGCATTGAATAGGCTCCGAAACTACAGAACCGATTTGAAAAATTATTTCACTGTTGGGAAGCTACACTATCCCCGGCATAGGCTATATTATATATATTTAAAAAAATAGGGATCTTTAATAAAACCCTATTATTATAACCCAAGTCCCAAGGTGTAAAACAATAAGAAAACCGAAGCTAAGCGAGGCGAACGTCATAAATAAAGGTATTTAGGGGGAAATTGGAAACTTTAAAAATACGAAAAAGAAGTGGAAGGCACGTAAGTTATTTGAATAAGCACGAAAAACTGTAAAAATACGAGGGTCTTATAGGAGTAGTAGAAATCAACACAGTTATTTTCTTTTTAATTTTTGTGTATTGTAAAATGTACAGCCTGAAGAGGTTCTCAAAATTATTTTGATGGTATAAACATATTGGAATTCTAACTTAAACACTGGACATTTATCACCTCGATCCGTCCCTTAGAACATGTAATGACGAAGTCGCGGGTAAAAGCTAGTTTAAAATACTATTATTTTATAATTATTATTACAGAGCCTTTTGCACAAGTCTCGAGCACCTTTTAAATTAACCCCTTTGCCTGATCTATTACATACACGAAATTCAAAACTACCCTCTTGTATAAATACATTTTCCTCGTGTACAGGATCAAATACATTTCCAAGAACACACGTTTACATTACTCGAACTGTTAATTGCCCCTCGGCTCAGGGCTTCGTTGGAGAATCACTTCCAATTCATCGAATGTTTCCTGTTGAATTTTATTCAAATAGGTCAACATCTCTCATATAGGTACAAACATCAGTCTGTATTTTAATATGATATAGAGGAGATAATTCAAATGTAGTTCATTTTATGCATAGATTTAGAGTTTTTATTTGAATAAAAAGGCTAAGCTACCAAACTAGTAAAGCAATCTAGTATTATAAAAGGAAATATTGAATAAAAACATAACTGATCCGGCAATTTTTTACGTAACTAATCGACGAACTAATCATCGTCGTATCATTTTGATGTAGTTATTGGAGAGTCAGTTGAAAGTTCATAGGTAGATCTGACCAACTAATAATGTGGCTTGTTTTTCATGTTCTTACATATCTGGCTGGATGCTTGATGAACACTGTAAGACCCAGCCAATATTACTCTTTCAGATACTAAATAACTGGAGTATCTGTGGACGAAGTCAAATGGACTCGGCAACAAAACATGTAGTTTCTAAACAAAAGGATCGAGGGTGTTCCTCAGGGAGCATACGCGTTAATCGGATATATTCCAGAGTTGTTCCCTTGCCGTCAGTCGGAAATGGAGGCTAATTAAGTCAGTGTGTCAATCATCAAATACAATACCCATAAGAGGTCGACTTTATACATTAACAGCCTTACTTATAAACGTTACTTAAAATTTAAGAAACTCTTAACAGCCATTTAAGAATATTTTTTACTTATAAATGTTGATTAGCTCTAATCAGTTGCTTAGAGGCGTTTTAAAGTAGCTGTCAAATTAATCAATGGCGAACCCTTGTTTAGGGCGTTAGTAACACAATGGCGGCTTGAATATTGTCAGCTGGTCAGCTGCACAGCATCTGTTGTACCGTATCTACCTAGGACTGAAGTCAACGATGTTTTTTACTAAGCTAGCTAAGGTTTATTATTTTGTCGTTTGTCATTTGAGTTCTTTGTGTTGTTGTGGATTGAAAATAATTTTATAAAATGGACATTTTTAAAGAATCTAACAGGTAATTAGGTATATTATGTTGTACGTTTCGTAATGAAATAGAAGAAATAAAGATTAGTAGTAGTTTTCTTGTTCATCCCAATTAGCAGATCGCAATATTTTTTTTTAGTACAATTTTCCATTTTAAACACCGACAAGTCACAATCACAATAGAAACTCTTCAAACAAAACTTCACCAAAACACCGAAAACACCACGTTCTATTATGACCGCTGACTTTTTATTGATGAAATGTTGCTATTATGAACCTTATGTACGACATTTGCAGCAAAAAAATTTTTTGTGCTGTCAACATGTGGCAGTGTCCACAGAGTAAAATATTGTTTGGGTAGTTAAACGTTAATTAGCTAAGTCAAGCTTAATTAACGTTTTTAAGTAGAAAATATTTAGTCATTGCTTAAGGCGTTAAGAAGTGATTAACTAATCAGTTGCTTAGATGGTGTTTAGTCGATTTTTATAAGTAAGGCTGTAAATATATTTTTGTTAATTTTAATTTATCTAGATTTTATTAGCTTAGCTAGAATCAGAGCGATAGGTACTATTTAAAATGTGAAATTCCGTAAGGATGTTTGTTGCTCTATCACGTAAAAACAACTGAACGGATTTTCATATAATCTAAATTTTACTAACAAAAAATAACCGACTTCAAAGTCTCAAAAACTATCGTACATAGTTGTCAGATCTCGTTCAAATTTATGTGAGACCACATGACAAGCGCCTGCTTTCGATTTAAAAAAAATCATCAAAATCGGTTCGCCCAGTCCAAAGTTCTGAGGTAACAAACATAAAAAAAAAAAAAATACAGTCGAATTGAGAACCTCCTCCTTTTTTGAAGTCGGTTAAAAATTTAGCACGCAGGTGAATCTGAAATAAGACATGGGTTACTTATTATTCTGGAGAAAAAGAGAGCAATTAAGGTAATATTAGTCTACTTTGCAACAATCCGCGTTTAACATGGATGATGGTATATAGGTACTTTAAAACATGCGTGGCACCTCCCTCCCTCCCACAACGGAAACATGCAACACAATAATTAAACGTATATACCAACATACATACCAGCACCAACACGTGTTTCGCCCCGAAACGGAGCATTATCAGGGTAAGATGACTCTACGATGGTTAGTCGCAAAGTAGAGTCAACTTACCCTGATGACTCTATGATGGATTTCCGCAAAGTAACGCCTGACACTATTAACTATTAAAAGAGAGCAAAGCCGCAAGAAGAACACTAGTAATAATAATATAAATAAAATAAAACATATTATAATTCGTCGCATAGATCGATCGTCATAATAATCGCACGGGTCCGGTCTCCAAAATCGCCCGATCGCGAGTGATTAATGTCGTGAAAGGACACACTAAATTCCGCACAAAAATTAATCATCGAAATTCCTACTTCCTGCTCCCTAGAACTGGATCATCCTGAATTAATGTCACATATACCATCGATTAATACCGCGTCACATATCGGTTTTACTATTCGTTTATACTGGTCGGTGCTTACGAGGTGTCTAATTGAAACAATGCAAAGGTTCGTGTAGCACTGATTTAATCTTAATATATGTATATAAATTACGTGTCACGTTGTCTGCGATGAACTCCTAAACTACTTAACCGATTTTAATCAAATTTGCACACCGTTTGCAGTTTGATCCAACTTGAAAGATAGGATAGTTTATATCTCAAAATAAAGAAAACTTTTGACAGCACGAACTCTGTCCGGGCAGCTAGTGTACTATAAATTATTGACAAAACCATTCAATAGGTTAATTCTATGCATCATAGTATGTATCATATCATTACACTACACGTTTGTTTTACGATTACCTATAGTGGGATATTGCTCCAGCCTAAATATTTAAGTGCAAAAAAAAAATTCAAAAGTACAGCCTTATTAAGTTAGTATTAGTCTACTTTGCAACAATCCGCGCCCAACATGTATGATGGTATATACTTTAAAACATGCGTGGCACCTCCCACCTGGGGGGTTTTGAAGTATATACCATCATACATGTTAAACGCGGATTGTTGCAAAGTAGACTAATACTAACTTAATAACAATGGATTTCCGCAAAGTAACGCCTGATACTATTAACTAGTACAGCCTTAGTTAATTACGTTTACTAACCTGGACTTCATTTTCTCTTATCATTAGCATCAACTTATATTAAGAAATAAAATATTTAAATCTATTAATTTTCATACAAAAATTCTATACCGCCATCAAAATAATCAGTTCTTTATTCATGTTCTATCAGGTACAGCTCGTCTATTGAGCAAGAAAGGTCAAGTGTCCACCTTACCGTTGGCATTTCCGTAAACCCACTTCAGTACGGAATGAAGTTACTGAATCAACGGCCTTCTTCATGAAAGCCCCGTGGACACGGGTTGTAGTGTTTTTGTATGCAAAGGTCGGCAGAAAAATGCCTTTTTTATAGTTTCACCTTTGGCCTTGCTGGTAATGACCCCGTTACAAGGTTTTAGTTCATGCTGCGATCATAACTGATGTTGTGAAGTGATGACTTTGTAGCTCAGCCGTGATTGACTGATATACATAATTATGTGTAAGGAATCATGGATTCGATGCACGGCTAATGCGGATATTTATGTGACTTTTCCACACTTACGCTTCCCCCCCACGTCAGACTTTTTGTAGGACCGATTTTTCCTCCCATATTATTTCTGACCGACTTTTTGTAGGACGTGTGCGTTGCACTATTGCTATCAGTACGTTCTATTTTTTTCCTACAAAAAATCGGTCACCGATTATATCGGACGTGGGCGAAAAGCCTTAATGTCATTCCCATCGGTGCAAACGCTAAAGTTTTGTCTAGAGCTGTGGTTGCAGAGCGTTTCTTTAACAATTCTACAGGTAAGTTAGTATCAATGTTGAGACTTTATTAAATAGAAATCCTTTAATAGAATACGGAACTCTACCCACGCGAGTTATTCAGACTTAACCTGTTAATGCGCGCTAATTTACAGAAATAGCCGCGAAAGCTTGGAACAAGAGATGCAACAAACGCCATTAACGGTTGTTATTTACCGGACTTAACTCGCGCTCGTAGTTCATGACACTAGTAATGTGGAGTGTCACCAAAGGGAAGTAACATTTAAAAGGACTTTCTCCAACTGGTTATGGGCGTTTATCTGGACATTTAAACTGTAGCTGGTACTAAAATCTGTAAAGCCGCCAAGTGTTAGGATATGGGAGTAAAGTTTGGTGTATGATTTTACTTTGGACTTTGCTTTTTTTTGTATACTTTTTAAGAATATTTCTTATAGCATTTGTTTATAATAATGTGAAGATTCTACTCCTTTTTAATAGGCTTTTAATAGGTACCCTGATAATAATTTTCTTCTATCTTTCTTACTCATGTTTTTTTTGTATTTTTTATTGTTATGTCTCAACGTGGCCACGAATTAAGTCGATTATCGATAGAAATGTACAAAAGTGAGAACATAATTTATTACAAAGGTGCTGAAATACCAATAGGTAATATTTAACAATCTTAAAACAATTATTTGAAATCTAGTCCACTATTGGTATCGCTTCAAATAAAATGTATAATTTAATAGAGTCCAAAACATTGTGGCGCACGTTCCCACTCCCCAGTGTATACGTGCCTTAAGTGCTCTCACCGCATGAGAGTATTGTACAAGAGAGACCGCAACAAGTGTAGCAAAAAGCAAAGAAAAAGTGCATTTTCCCAACATTTAGGGATGTAGCTGCACTTTATATTGTATCGTTATTCTACTAACATACGATTTTTACGGTGCTAGATAGAATGTGTAAAATATGTACCCGAGAAGACTGCACTCAAAGGAATCTTGATCATTTTCAAGTTTTATTTCATCACATAGTCATTTTGATTCATTTGTTGGTGTCAGTTGGTATCATGTTTTCAGTCAATTACAATAATCAGGTAAGAATCAGTTAAGATAAGAATATAATTTTACTTACATTAAAATGTATTGCCAACTTAAGATATTATAGCCATCGAATTACATTTCCTGATAAAATTTAAATACCGTATTGAAAAAAATATGTATAAAGTAAAATTATAAGTATAAAAATGTTAATGGCACTTTAAATTCAGTTAAGTGCGCGACTATACATTGAAGTGTTAGAGGTGGCCGTGGCTCAGCCCCTGAGAGCGGCGAGAAAATGGGTTAGGTACTCGGTAATAAGTATCTCTGCTACCTATATATGGCACAGAAGATGCAATATTTTAAAAGTATTTTATATGACTTCAATAGAATTATGTAAAGCAAACAAAACAAAACTCACTTCTCAAAACTTTACTCAAATCTTAAAGCGGCTATAAAAAATAGAGTTTACATAAAACGTGATTTTATTGTCCTATGTTGAAGGTAATTTAATAGACGTAACGGAAAATACATTTCACGTATTTACTACAACTGCAACGTTTAATTTTTCTTTTTATCTTTTCAATTTCGATACATCTTTTATCTATTTTAGAATTCTTGCACGTACAGCTCGTACAGGTACACAAACATACGTATAGATAAAGTTATAGATTGAAATCCTGTGTTGAAATCACATTGAAACTTATTGTATAAAACCACAGAAGAAATAATAGTACATATGATAGGTAAACAGCAAAACATACATAAACAACTGACGACCCTGCAGCCTAGTTGGGAGCAACCCTGCCTGCGAAGCGAGGGATCCCGGGTTCGATTACCGGCCGGGACAGATATTTATGTGATAGATAAATATGTATTTGTGCTTGAGTCACGGGTGTAATTGTGATGTGTTATATGTGTCGTCCATGCCACCCGCGAAACAGGTATACCTATAACCAACTGCGAGGGTATGAATGTGTAAGCGTTTAGTTACTTACGACTATAATTATTATGCATTCATAGCAGTCTGTTTTCGACTTATGTCACGTTATTAAATAATAGCGCTCGGCCCATGGCTTTCCCGCGTTTTCCGGGATAACAAGTACCCTACATCTTATCTCAGGTTATGGTCTACCTGCATGCAAAGTTTCATGAAAATCCGTTCAGTAGTCTGCGTGAAAGTGTACCGTCCATACATCCTTACAAACATTCACATTTATAACATTAGTAGGAAGTAGTGTATTAGGAAGAACCATACTTGACAGGATGCCAAGGTGTCAGTCATAGTATAAATATAATTATTGACAAAAAATAACCGACTTCAAAATAACTCAAAAAGCGGCCAAGTGCGAGTCGGACTCGCCCATGAAGGGTTCCGTAGCAGCAAGTAACATAATATAAAAGTTCTTGTAGTTAACGAACTACAACGGTACGGTACTACGAAGTTACAACGGTAACTTTGATCAAATCAAATCAAATCATTTATTTATTTATTTATTGCTTCAAATATGGTTACAAAGGCTGTTGTAAAATAGGCTGTTATAAAATAGATCAATGACGACGAATCTTTGACGACGTAAATAGTGCTCTTTCGCATGTGTCGCGTTGGTTCACTATCAATAATATGCTTTTAAATGCAAAAAAAACTAAATGTATAGAGTTTGCACTACCTAATGTTAAAAAAGTTAACGAATCTCTCAGACTGAATAATGAAATATTGCATATGGAGGAATCCACGGTTTTTAGGGGTGACCTTAGATAGTAAATTTCAGTGGGGCCCACATATAACAAATCTCGCGACTAAACTCGGTAGGGCTGCTTATGCTGTTAGGAAAATAAGGCAGTTTACTAACGTCGAAACTGCTAGGATGGTTTATTTTGCATATTTTCACAGTATTATGTCATATGCCATCTTGCTGTGGGGCAAAGCAGCCAGTATAGAACAAATTTTCATACTACAAAAAAGAGCTATTAGGGCTATTTATAAACTTAGATCTCGTGAAACTTTGCGTGACAAGTTCAAAGAAATAGGTATACTTACAGTAGCCTCACAATATATCTATAGTAACGTGGTTTTTATACGGAATAATATTGTTACATATGTTGAGGGTAATAGTGAAATAATAAAAAATCAGTTGCATGCATCCATTCGGTCGTATCATTTGTGCTCCCGTTATATTTACAAATATCTTACTGGCGACGAGCGTAAAACTACTTATTTCGGTATATTGTGATAGTGTAAACAATGCCTATCGGTAAAATTGAACAGTTTGATTTGTCGAGTAAAAAGTGGTCGGCGTATATTAGGCGTGTCGAACAGTTCATAGCGTTGAACGAGATCAGATCGGAATTACAAGTAGCTACTAGTGACGTTGGTGGGCGAGGCGACCTACGATTTAATGTGCGATCTCTGTGCACCGGACAACCCAGAAACTAAAACATTCAAGCAATTAGTGAAAATTGTGAGCGACCATTTGGAACCGAAGCGTTCGGATATAGCGGAACGCCACGTGTTTCGCCAGAGACGTCAAAGAACGGGCGAGGGCTTAAGTGAATATCTGCAGGCTCTGAAACACTTGGCGAGCACGTGTAACTTCCAGACTAAATTGGAAGAAAATCTTCGCGATCAGTTCGTCTCGGGGTTGTCTAGTGACGATATGAGATCCCGTCTCTTCGCGGAACCGACGTTAACGTATCAACGAGCCGTCGAGTTGGCGTTAGCATTGGAGGCGGCCGATCGTCACGCACAAGCTAGTGGATCGAACAGCGAGACCTCTTCACATCAGCGGGAACAGGCCGCCGCCGGCGCCGGCGAGCCGCTGCACCGGGTCGCGACGACGGGGCCGCGCGCGCCGCGCCCGGCCGGACCTGCGGCTGCGGCTGCGGCTCGCGTGACGTATGACTCACGAGCGTGTTGGAGATGCGGCCGCAATCATCGTTCGGATTTGTGTCGTTTTAAAAATTACTCGTGCGACAGTTGCGGTCAAAAGGGACATCTGCGAACGATGTGTAAAAATCAAACTGCAAATCGGCCCAATAACAAACGCAGAGAACAATTCTACATGGACGGGGACGACGTCGAATCGGATTGCGATCTTTATAATTTAAGTGTGTGCGGTAAGGATGACAGGCCGTACAAGGTGCAAGTGAGTGTTAACGGGATTTCTTTGACCTTCGAACTGGACACTGGGAGTAAGTTGTCAACCATTAATTTTGACTGTTATAAGCAGTATTTTAATGCAGTGAAACTAATGCGTAATGATATTTGTTTACGTTCATACACGGGCGCCGTCATCGAGCCCGTAGGTTATATCACGGTGGATGTGACGCTCGGGAACTATGCGGCCGGTGGCCTCAAATTGTTTGTAATTAAAAACGGTGGCCCACCTTTGTTGGGAAGATCGTGGCTAAGACAGTTAAAAATTGATGTCGTTACAATTAACGATCTGTTACTACACTTAACAGAAAACAATATAATCGAACGGCTTAAGCAGGAGTTTCCGAGCGTTTTTGCACCTGGCATAGGTACCTGTTCGAAAAAGATGTCCTTACGTTTAAGCGACTCGAGCCCTGTTTTTATTAAGGCGCGCCCCCTGCCGCTGGCCCTGCGCGCCCCTGTCCAGCGCGAGCTGGAGCGGCTCGAGGCCGAGGGTACAATTTATAAGGTTGATTACTCGGATTATGGAACACCAATAGTACCAGTCATTAAAAAATCGGGAGATATACGTATTTGCGGCGATTACAAAATAACTATTAATCCAAAGCTGGCGCGCGAGCCGTACCCTCTGCCTCGGATCGAGGAATTGTTTGCGGTGCTCAGTGGGGGCCAACAATTTTCGAAGATCGACCTCACTAATGCGTATCAACAGCTATTATTAGAAAATGAATCCCAGGCGTGTACGGCCATCACTACGCACATCGGGACGTTTGTTTACAGGCGTACGCCTTTCGGTCTTATTTGTATACCAGAAAAATTTCAAAAGTTCATGGAGGAGACGTTAAGGGGTCTCCGTGGGGTGTGTGTGTTTTTAGATGACATCGCGGTGACTGGCCGCGATGAGCGCGAACACATTGACAACTTGAGGGCTCTGTTGAGCAGGTTGCGTGAGGTGGGTCTGAGAATTAAACTCGAAAAGTGTACTTTTCTACAGAATAGCATAACTTATGTTGGTTTTATAATAGATAAGTTTGGGCTACATCCGGATCCGAATAAAGTGGAAGCAATTGTGAACGCACCCGCCCCGAGTAATATAAGTCAGCTAAGATCCTTTTTGGGGCTCGTTAATTATTATTCGAAGTTTATCCCTAATTTAAGTTCATTACTGCATCCTTTACATAGATTACTTCGCAAAAATATTACTTGGAAGTGGTGTGACGAGTGCAATAAATCATTTTGTAAAATTAAAAATATGATCTTAACCAAACGGGTTCTAGTACATTACGATCCGGAGTTGCCGCTGGTTCTATCAGTCGATAGTAGTTCATATGGCATTGGCAGCGTCCTATCTCACCGGTTCCCGGACGGCACGGAGCGTCCTATTTGTTTCGCGTCGCGTACGCTCAACGCAGCCGAACGCGCATATAGTCAACTTGATAAAGAGGCTTTGGCTATATTTAGTGGCGTTATGAAACACCATCAATATCTCTATGGTCGGAGGTTTATAATCAAAACCGATCATAAACCACTCACATTCATTTTCGGACCAAAACTGGGCTTGCCGCAGACCGCGGCTAGTCGGCTGCAGCGGTACGCCACTAAGCTGGCCGCTTACGATTTTAAAATCGAATTTGTTAAGTCGATTGATAACGGTAATGTCGATGCACTGTCGCGGTTGCCATTGCCTCATGAACGAAAATGCGATTTAAATTTGGTTTCGGTATCATATATTAATTACGTCGAGGAATATTTTCCAGTAAGCGCTAAAGACGTGGCTTCGTTCACGCAAAAAGATAAAATATTACAAAATATTTACAATTATGTTGTTAACGGTTGGCCGTCCGGGGCGGCATCCGAGAGTGAAACTCCTTATTTTAACCGTAAAGATTCTATCTCGTTAGACGGTGGTTGCCTGTTATACAATCACCGAGTGGTCATACCCGAATCTCTTAGACGACAGATTCTCGGAGAATTGCACGAAGGGCACCTGGGGGTGGTAAAAATGAAAAATATTGCTAGAAGTTTCGTCTACTGGCCTCAAATTGACTCCGAGATAGAAAGAATGTGTCGAGAATGCTCCGCGTGCTGCCGGCAACGCGACGCCCCGCCGCGGGCGGCGCTGCACCCGTGGGCGTTCCCTGCGCGCCCGTGGCAACGGATCCACATCGACTTTGCCGAGTTTCAAGGTAAGCACTACCTCGTGACCGTCGATGCTCATAGCAAGTGGATCGAAGTTCAGAAGATGAGCACCACGACGGCCGGGGCGACCATATTAAAACTGCGGGAGCAGTTTGCGCGATTCGGTTTGCCGACTCAAGTGGTCAGCGACGGGGGCCCACCGTTCTCTTCGAGTGAGTTTGCTGATTTCATGTTAAAAAATTATATTACTCACACCATTACGAGCCCTTACAGACCGGAGGGAAACGGCGCCGCCGAGAACGCCGTTAAGTCGGTAAAGAGGGCAATGAAGAAGGCTAAACACGAGGGCGCAGATATCGACACTGCAGTTACAAAATTTTTGTTTCAATACCGCAACTGCGGTCATGCGACAACAGGAGTGTTCCCCGCAGAGGCCATGCTAGGTAGACGCTTACGTAGCAGACTGGACGTGGTCAAGCCGAGCGTGAGTACACAGCGCGCAGTGGAAGCGGCGCAGGAGCGAGCGGGGGCGCAGCGCGGTGCATGGGGCGCGGAGCGCAGCGCGGAGCCCGGCCAGCCCGTGCTGGCGAGGGACTACAGGCCGCGCGCTGACAAGTGGGCGCCGGCCACGGTCATCGCGCGCGACACCCCGGTCACTTACCGGGTACGGCTCTCGGGTGGACAAGAGTGGAAGAGACACATCGATCAACTTATAACCCCCAGGAAGCCTGGAATGCGTTTCTCTTTGTCACATTCGGAAACGCCCGCGGAATACAATAACGAGGAAACGGCACAAGTAGCATTAGAAAGTACGCAATCTGCTAAAGACAATGACGTCACTTTAAATCAGGAATTAGAAATTCAGGATTCAAGTAACAATAATGAATGCGTTACCAAGTCACCGAAACCATCTTTACCATCGCCTAAACGACCAATTAGGTCGTGTCGTTTAAAAAAATAATATGTTTAGTACCTAATTATTAAGAAAATATTTACTTACATAATGTTACTAGCTATGATAAAGATAGCTAGATAAAGAGAACTAATTATTCTCTTTAGCAAATTTTTTTTTAGTTAACTGAGAAAATCGTTTTTTTTTTCTTTTTGTTACTTTACTGATATATATTTTATGATTGCTTATTTGTTTATATTGTATACATTTTTTTTAAGGGGGGAGGTGTTACATATGTTGAGGGTAATAGTGAAATAATAAAAAATCAGTTGCATGCATCCATTCGGTCGTATCATTTGTGCTCCCGTTATATTTACAAATATCTTACTAATATAAGCGCGTATAAGCAAAATTTTGATCAGGAGACACAATAGTGTCTAGGGCAAGTACACACACACTCCAAAAAATGTCACTTGACGCTATAGTCTCTTTTCCCGAAACCTAGTGTGACGTCACGAAACAAGCCGTCACGAAATTTTTAACTCCATATTTTTAATTATTAGCGAAACGCCAATACTTTGTACATTCACATAACATTTTGTTTAATAATTGTGTCCTTATAACACTAAAAATTATTTCGATCTTTCAATTATTTAATACTTTACTACAATAAAAAATTTGGCCCGGTCCCTTTTTGGAATCTGAACAGCCTAAATTACTAATTTCGGGTGAATTTTTTCTACTAAGTTGGTATTGAATTTTCTTTTTTTTTTCTTCGTTCATGGCATTGGAGTATTAGATATTTCGATAATAATGGCCGCGGCCACAGACACATGCTTAGTAAGTAGATAGCGTATACAGACTATACATTGAGTGCTTGCTACAAGGAAATAATAGTCTAACTGGATCACAATCTTCGAAGATAACTGAAGATGGATGACGACACAATTGACCAAATTTCTATTGTGTTCATGTTATCTATTGTCCCAGGATATATTATTCGATGGTGTTCAAATATTTGTATAAGACAAGTGGAAAGTACTTAAGAAAATAAATGTACCTTAGTAAATAATATTGTTAAATTTTATTATTACCTTACACAAAAATAATCATAATAATATAAAAACATCAGTTTTCATGACAAAGATAATTTTGAAGAAATTATTAAAAATACTAGCTGAGCGGGCAAACTTTGTAATGCCATATAAATTATATCTAGATTTATTTATTTATTTATTTAGATATAGAGACACCCTAATCACAACCCTTGGGTTAAAAATTATGAAATTTTTCACATTTATAACTTTAAATTACATCCCCTATTTTCACCCTCAAGGGGATAATTATCCAAATAAAGTTGTCACAATACTTTTGTTTTTATAGGTTTGGTAAATTATTAATTTAATTATCGATCGCCGAGAGTCGATATTAAAAAGTAAGGGTTGGTGGTAGAAGGGTTATAATTTAAAATTGTGTGTATTTTTTAATGCCAAATCCTAAGAAAATTCAAATAAAATTTTTTGTCCAAAAAATAAAAAAAATTGGCGTGGACCATACTTATCACTTAAGGGTATGAAAAATAGTTTGCGTCCTATTGCTCAAACCTACTGAATAAACACACAAAATTTGATAACAATCGGTCAAGCCCTTTCGGAGGAGTTTGTAACTAATACTGTGACTTATGTATTTATCGTAATATATATAAATTACGTGTCACGTTGTTTGTCTGCGATGGACTCCTAAACTACTGAACCGATTTTAATCAAATTTGTACACCGTGTGCAGTTTGATGCAGCTTGAAAGATAGGATAGCTTAAATCTCAAAATAAAAGAAACTTTTGACAGAACGAAGTTTGTCCGGGCAGCTACTATATACATATAAAAATCAATTGCTGTTTGTTTGTGTCCCTTAAACTGTTCTAAGTATATAATATTATTGTATGTATGTTAGTCTGTAAGGTATTTATGTTATGGGCCTCGTTGCCTGAAATAAAGATTATTATTATTATTATTAAACTTGAGATTGGCTGGACCGATTTGGCAAATTTTGATCTTGAAATATTTGTGTAACTTCAGGGAAGTGCGTTTCAACCATAGATATGTTACTCTATCTGGATCAGAGACTTTGTGGTACCTGACGATCGATGATGTCAAATCGGAAGGACCATTCGACCAATCACAGGCCGGATTGAGGTTGTCCTTCTTAAATTGTAGGGTGTCCACACTTAGAAAAATTATGTCCTATTTTGATATGGTTCTTCAAAATGTTTTCTATATGTAATTTTTCTGGTAGTAATCATGATAATATTGAAACAATATATTTTATTAAAATTTCTTTAAAATTACCGTCTTTAAATTATTGCATTAAGAGTTAATTGAAAATTAAGATACACCATTACGGTACATCTATATCTAATACTAGCTATTGCCCGCAGCTTCGCATACGGAAATTATGTTTTACCTAATTTGTACCTTTTGCAGAAGGAAATTTAAAAATAGGTGAATTTATATTGAAGTACTTATAGTTAGTTTTATATACTGAAACCCACGATAAAATCACAAAGGATTCCTCCAGGAGCGGGTTTTGAAAAATTAGCAATATTCACATTAATTTGTATTTTTTTTCTTTTTTTTTTGCAAAATTTTGAAAAACTGAAAAATATGTGTTGCATAAATTTAAACAAGGAACATTTTTTGCAAATTTGAAGCAAATCGGTTGATGTTTTAAAAATATTTCATACAAACTTTTATCCCGTTTCCCGGGGAAATCTTTTAATTTTCCGGGATAAAAAGTATCCTAAAATATGACCCGGAGTATTAGTAACAAATTTACCAATTTTCATCGAAATCCGTTCAAGGGTTTTCATGTGATGCCCGGACAGACAAACAGACAGACAGACAGACAATAATTCTAAAAAATATATTTTTGTGCTCTAACACGTTATTGAAGTGCCCCTTAATCAATTTTTTTTTAAATATTCAATGTACAGAAAATTTGCCCTTTGAGTTTTATTATAGTATAGATAATTTCAACTTAAATGTTATTAAACCATTATAAAAAATCGCATTCTAATGGTATAATAATATAATATATCCTGGGACTATAGATAACATGGACACAATACAAAAACGGTCCTTTTTAATATGACGTCTTCGATCGTCAGGTACCACTACAAAGTTATGTATCCAGTTAGAGTAATATATCCATGGCTGTAAATTGTAAATTAAGTACTCTGTGGTGTGGTACTCTGTCACTCTGTGTTGGTAGCATTGATTATTTAAATTATGTCAATTGAGTTGAGTTTATAATAAAAATTGAAATGTTTTATTTGTTGTGAATTGTGATTTTAAGTTACTCTAAGTAATATCACAAAAGAAATAATAGTACTTAAAAGATAACAAGTATTTCTAACTTCATAAGTTAATAAATAATAATTTTAATGAATAGCCGAGGATACTTCAATCACGAATATATCAATAATATTAAGTGATCGAAGCGAGGATAACAATTAACACCACCGTAAAAAACACCTTGATAAAAGTCAGCAGTAGACTGTCCGCTGTCTGCGTTTGGCGTTAAAATCTGCTGAGGAACGCCACTTCGGATTCCCGCATTGACAAAGAGGAGAAAATTCATCATTGAATTGAACCATCTGAGCGCGTAGTATAGTAGTTCTTGAACACAAATTTGCAGCCATGGACCAATACAGCCATGGAGAATACCTTGAATGTATGACCATCATAACGCTGCAGCTGGGAACATTGATTACCGTAAATCTACAGACTAACAATATCATTGCTATTTGCTGCTCACCTCACCGAATACCGCATGCATGTATTGCTGGGTCAAGCTTCATTATTAGTTTTGCAGACAAGAAGGTAAAAATTAAATGATGTTTGTATTATATGTATATCTAAGGTGAGAAATAGCTATGTGTATTTAAAACTAGAAATTAATTCAGTTTTAACATTCTTTACATGTGCCATAACTTTCAATTAAACCGGTTCGATATTAAGATATTATTATTATGTTAAACTTGTAATAATAATTATGATGAGTAGCCCTGATGCTGCCCGGCACTGAGTAGCCTAAAGTCAATTAACATTAAAGTATTACATGTTTTGTTTAAAACTATACCTACTGATAGCACAGGATAATATATCATTGTTGGTGCTCCATATAGTGTGTTATGATTATGTTAAAGATTATATATTAACTTACATTAATTTGTTAAAATTCTTGCCTAAAACAAAATGGTGTCACTAATAATCTCATTGTAATATCACTATTGCTGCATTGTAATCTTTCTTAATATATATAAATTACGTGTCACATTGTTTGTCCGCGATGGACTCCTAAACTACTAAACTGATTTTAATCAAATTTGCACACCGTGTGCAGTTTGATCCAACTTGAAAGATAGGATAGCTTACATCTCAATGTATAGTCGCAATATTATTTTTTGAAAGAACGAAGTCTGTCCGGGCAGCTAGTATACATATAATATTATGTTAATTCTCTGAACATACTTAAGTTAAAAAATATATTTGTCACATATTACTTAACAATGACAAACATGGCTCATGTACTCTTAAGAGGAAAGAAACATAATTTTTATAAAGTATAATCAATTTGATACTATTGTATAGTATTGTGCTCATGCTTGTATTGTTAGTAGGCAATATATAGGTATTTCCTTATTCCTTATTATTATTGTTACTTTTTTAAGATTACTTGATGGGATTATGTATATTAGAATAAGCCTTAACCGTTTTAAACATGTTTACTTTGTGATTCTAACATGGTGTAAATTTGTCTTTGCTAAAAATTATAAATATTCAATAAGTAATCTACTTTACATATGCTATGTCCATGCAATATTAGTGGCATCTATTTCAATGGCTTTAAAGATATAATATTTAGTCTGGCTGCTATTTCAAACTACTTGAAGCAAAATATTGGTGACGTCTATATACAGACAAATAAAACCTGCGCAAAGCATGTGTTGTATTATACTAATAATTTGGTAATATGTATATATATTATATAGATTTGATGGGTTACATTATGGATAGATTGTCTATTTACTACCAGAACTGTAGAGGATTGCCGACCAAGCTACATAAAATATATAATATGACATCGAGCGGCCTCTTTGGTTCTACAATGATCGGACGATGCATAAGCTGTCATGCTGTTATGCCTAATGGGTACTATTTGTTTCATTCAGTGTTCCTTCTGCCTGACTACCTACCTACTCTATGTTATGCTTTGACAATAATTATGACATGTCATCGCGGATCAAAAACTGAACCTCGTAATATATGGACATAACATATCTATGGTAAAATATCTTTGATTTAGAATAAGGAATGTGTCAATATATTGAGAACAATACGTGTGGGACATTCTATGGGATTCGATGACTGATCACGGAGTAGTACAGATTGTTATTGATGTGAATGTTAGGAGAACTGGAAATATATCATGGAGCAAAGTAAAAGGAATATTATTGAATGACCAACACCGTAGAATATCCCCTCTGCCATATACATATATGTATGAAAGTCCTTGTTCATGCATATAATGTTATAATCCTGACTGAGACGTGGTTACATGCAGATATTTATGATAGTTAATTCATAGATTCATCATATCTATCTGAAAACAGTAGTTCCGAAAAAAGTTTTATTTCCATTGATTGTTTTTAATACGCTTTTATTAGCTTCAGACGTATGTTAGTATGTATGTAACGGAATCTTTAAACATGATTTTGGCCGCCTTCGAAACGTCGGATTAACTCAAAATTTGGCATACCTATTAAGGACCAATGACAATTCAATATTTAAAGAAAAAAAGAAAGAAAGAAACCTAAATTTATTTTCAAAAAATCAAACTAAAAATGAAAAAATAAATAATAGTTTAAAAAAACTAAAAAAAACACGCTTAAATAGAAAATCCAAAAAAATTAGAAAATAAAATTGAATTAAGAATCGTGTAATTGTAATAAAAGCGTGGGGTGCATGGTGTCAATGACTAGAAGGGATAATATCTTTAAAAGCACCCCACGCTTTTATTAGGTACAATTACACGATTCTTAATTCAATTTTATTTTCTATTTTTTTTTGTTGGATTTTCTATAAAAGAGTGTGTTTAGTTTTTTTAAACTAAGTATTATTTATTTAATCTTTACCATAGGTAGGTACATACCAATTATTCGATTTTGAAATGTGACGTCACGAAATTAGGACCCCCTCCCACCCCTTGTCACACAATGTCACACTACATTGACCCCCTCCTCATCCTCACCCCTAACGTGTGACGTAATCTATCAATGGCCGCCCCCCTAATTAATCAGTATTGCCATACAAAAAATAATAATTTTCATACAAATGTTTCTTTCTATGCATAATTTCAAGCTCTAGCCTGCTTTTGATGTCATTTAAATGTACAGAACTGTCACCGTATAAATATTATTACGTCCAGTATTCGCTCTTCATACAAACTTAAACGGTCGGAACGCGCGTCATACTAGGGTTGCCAACCTCAAATTTAAAAAACCAGGATTTGAAGTCGGAAAAACCAGGACAACTCAGTTTAAAAACAGGACGCAGTAATAGAGTTGCAATTAGGCCATTTGATATCGGAACTATTCTCAATACTGGAATTGGTTTACGATATTAACCCCAGATTCCGGAATTCCGGAATTGGTTCCGATATTGGTTGTTGAAATTAAAAATAAAAAAAAACCGCCTTCTATGAAAAAAGCTACATATTATGATACACTTTTTTGAAAACCTCTTTGAAGATCTCTTTAATTTGATACCCATATTGCATTGTTAACCCATATTGTATTGTATTGTTAACGGCGCTTCTCTTGAAGTTACAGACAAATACATTTACCTGGGATATATTATATAAATGGGTAAATTGAACTTCGAGAAATAAGTCACTCATAGAATCCAAATCGGGCTGCGTTCGGGAAACTGCGTCATATCTTGTCGTCCAAAACATTACCTCAGTGCCTGAAGTCGAAGGTATTCGAGCAGTGTGTGTTGCCAGTGATGACATAAGGCTCCCGAGACGTGGTGCTTTACTGTCGTCCGAATCCACAAGCTCAAAATCATACAACATGCTATGGAGAGGGCTATGCTCTGTATTTCTATAGAACAAAACCGGCTGAATTATCAATGGTATGGCCACATAGCTCAAGGACCGTTAACCGTTGTGGAAGAAAAGTCCTCTAATGGCACCCACGTCTCGGAAAACGAAGTATAGGACGCCTCCCGACCAGATGGACTAACGGCCTGAAGAACAGTGGGCATCCGCTGGACTTAGAAGGCTCAGGATCGGTCATAGTGGCGACAGTTAGAGGGGGCCTATGTCCAGCAGTTGACCTCTAAAGGCGAGTGGATGGACGAATGGATGTATAATAAAATTAATTATTTGATTAAAGTTACATCAGATTATGTTCATTATAGCATATTTTTGAATATTTACGGATTACAACTAAATCTTTCGGAATCAAATGCTGCTTTTGAACACGTCAAAAAAATTGATTTCATACAAATATTACAATTTCTTAGTCAGCCTATCTATAAAGGCCATAATGGTGGCGCTAGGGGTAATAAGGGATAGAGAGAATTGGATAATTGGGTTCGTGGGTGCGTTCAGAAATAAATAAACACTCGAAATATCTTTTTTGTTTAGTAACAATGAATACCGGAGTTACGATATTGAAACACTCAGTTCTGGAACTGAAAAATTGTCCGAGATTCCGAAATTGCGAAATCTCGGAATTTCAACGTAAAATTTTTTACAAGAGACGCACGAATTTTAAAATTTAAAAACCCAGGACGCTGCTTAAAAACTATCCAGGACGTCCCAGGACACTACAAAAACCAGGACATGTCCTGGGAAAACAGGACGGATGGCAACCCTACGTCATACCTACGCACATCGGAATAAGGCTAGTAAAAGAAAGAAACTGCGGCCGCCGTGTGGCGATTGGCGATCGAGCGGAGTTTGTACCACATGAATAAATAACAACCAGAATGTTAACTTCCTAACAGACACAAAAATTCATACCTACTTCCATAGGGTTGTCACTTGGTTTTGAAAATAAAAATAAAACGGGCAAGTACCTACGTATCGAGCGAGAGGCAGCAATGAGTAGGTACAGACGGTCAGACGGATGGACAGTAATTGTGTAGATATTATTTTATTATTATGTGTTCCGTTTTAAAATTTTGGTATATTAAAAACGGAGTAGCTTTGAAAGATGAAATGGTTGACTATGTAACAGTTTGTTTAATATTAAGTAGGTACTTACACTTTATTGTTAGAAATGAAAAAAAAACTTTCAAAGCAAAATATTTAAACAAAATAAGGGGTGCGAGGGGGTCCTAAATTTCGTGACGTCACATTTCAAAATCGAGTAATTGGTATGTATAGGTAAATATAGAGATAAGCCCCGCCCACCTTATTAACAGAAAATAGAAAATTTTCTAAATTACTTGTCTATTTGATTACTAAACTACTAAATTGTCCGTTTACACGTATTAATTTGCTTAAAATCTAGTTAACTACTTAATACGTGTAAACCGAACTTAAACGATAAGAATAATAAATAATAACCTTATCGCCACTTTAATTATTTTGGATATTAGGTACCTACTTATTAACTAAATACTTCTTTAGTCTTCTTTAATAAGCATAAAAATGTGTACTATTATTACTTGTCAAAATCCTTTGGATATATATACAAATAAAAAATAAAGAAATCTATTTGGTTTTCTTCCCATTAGGTATTTAAACAAACAGTTCAACAGTTTGGCATCTTTAAAAACAATACGTCGCGTCGTCACAAAACGTCGCCCGTGTCACCGCAGCTGGCACACCTGAACTTGTCACCTTACTGTACCCTAGCGGGCGCCGGCCGGCGCGTTAGTTGATTGGTTGGCGCACGCTGCCCCGTCTTGTCAGTGACAGGTCACGCACACATAGCTGTGCATGTAGTAGTGTTCTCGCGCGTGGCGTTAGTATGAAGTTAACATTCTGTATTCATGTGGTTTGTACCACGTAACTCGGTACAAATAACTAACCCACAGACATATAAACAGAAGCAGACGTAACATAAGGGACAAAATAGCGTGCAAAAATCACTACATAGAAATCTACTGCACACATTGACAATAATCAGGGTCGAACTCAGAACGTAAGAAATAACGATGATAAATTATTCAACTTATTCTAAAAATATATTTTAACCTTATACCTAATTGAATATTAACTTAATGTTAGCGTATTTGGCTGGTCCTAAAATGTCCCAACTTTAAAAAGAACGATGAAAACTCATTGAAGTATTATTACTAGCGCATAGAATGGACACCGCGAACAGAATGTATGTTCCAATGAATTGACGCCGCACGGCTTCAATTGCTAATGGATTCGTTCGATTTTGAAAGGAGAACGGGGGCCCAATTTTGAAAATCGAACCTCCCGGCGGGGACACCCATTTTGTTCGAGATGTCTATTCTATGATATTATACTTCAATGTGAAAACTCAACTTTTTTACTAGGCACGCGTTTTGTGATATTTTCTGTGCTTCAGAATTTTAATTCATTAACAATTCACGTTATATTGGTTCGAATTTTATTAAACTTGTGTCAAAAAATAAGTAATAAATGTAATATATTATTTACTCTGTGGTAATTAAAATTAAATTACCGGAAGAAAACAGCGGGAAACCGCTGAATTCAGAGAGCACAAAATCGGTCGGAGTGTCAGCGACTATAAGGAGGCCTATGTGGACCTCTAAGGGCTGATAGATATATTATAGAATAGAATTACCTCAATTTTATTATAGTTAAAGGTTAATTAAAATTGAAGGAATTAAGAAATAATAAAACAAATGAACTGATTGACAATCTATTTATTTTTAAACAGTATTTTTTTTTAATAATTCCTTTCGGATACATTACTTTGTTTCGCATTGTGTCTCATTCTTAGATCTAAATAATATTTTACAATTACCTTTATCAGAACATTTAAATGAAGTAAATCATGTTCAACATTAGTCATTAATTTCTTGTAATTCAACTACGGCGATTCGCAGTTCACTCACGTTGGCAGGAGCTGGAATTCTGGACTTAACTTTTCTTTTCAGCAAGTCCCAAACGTGCTCTATTGGGTTTATATCCGGTGATCTCACCGGCCACTCCATAACAGTGATATTCATATCATTAAGAAAGCTTGAGTTACCCGAGCGGTATGCGGCCGAGCATTATCCTGCATAAAAACAAAATCGTCACCGATATATGGGGCAAACGGTACGACATTTACTTCTAAAACTTCTCTGATATAGCGGTCTGCAGTCAGACTGCCTCTGTCAATCACTACCAAGTCTGTGCGAGCTCCCAAACAAATGCCCGCCCAAACCATTATTGATCCACCACCGTATGCAACTGTACTTTCAAAATTTGTCTGAATGTATCGTTCTCCTTTGCGTCTGTAGGTATATTCTTTGCCTGCCATCAATTTGATTTAAGAGAATTCTGCACTCATCACTAAGCAATACGTGACATGATTTGGGCTGCCAATTTCTTCTATTTAAGTTATTCAACCAGGCAGTTTTTAAATATTCATCCTTTGGAAATCTGAAATGAAAAGTAGGTAATGTAAATTTCGTGAAATTTTTGACTGTATGAAACAAGTTAATGGAATTAGAATTTTAGCTGCTACTATTTTATATTGTCATTTACGGTGATGTATATCATATCACAATACTATCCATTATCTCACAATTACATCTGAACTGAGTACGGCCCTGCATTGGTCGATAAGACGTAATGAAACTATTACTCAGCGTACTTAACCCTTAAATTGACACTGTATGTCGCACCATACACAACATTCAACAAAATCTACAGTCTAACATAAGACTCGATTTAAAGTTTTCTACTTTTATTCCGATGGTAATATTATTGCACATTTGGTAAAAAAATAAATCCTAGACCTAGAAACATTTCGGTTATTGTAAAATTCAAAATTGCAACGATGAAGAAACAATTGACGTTCGTCAAAGTAAAAATCAATTGTTTTGTTTTGGTTTTGACTGTTTAATATGTGTCTTTCGTTGTTATTTTGTGCTTGAACTGTCAAGAAATACTAATACACGCTAATTTGTACTAAAATAACAAAATAACATATTTTTATTGGGCAACAATCTTGATGTATTTCACCACATACTCTGCCAATTTCATAGAAAGTTATACCTATATTTGCTTGTATGACGACGCATACATTGCCAATTTAAGGGTATTTTCTTTTGCCCATTTATATTTTTTGTTGCGTTGCCTACTTGCATTTGCTTAGGGGTTTTGTTTTTTTTTCCTGCAGCAAAAGCAACTAACATGCAGTGATAGAATAATTGCATACGTGTCTGCTAAAACAGCACCTTCTGAGTGTAGCGAAACATCTGCCGAAGAAGAAAATTAACACCCAATATGTCTCTTATTCTTCTTCACCACCTCCTTCTCTTAATAGTTCTCTACAAAGATGCATACTATATTCTGAAGAGGAGAGTAACAATGATCAAAGCGAATGCATCCGTTTTATACCCGATGTTTAATAAACGATGAAGTTTATCCCAGCTCTTCACAAGAGCCTAATTGCAGCAATGTACCAATTTTATTCAATTTATCCTCACTGCCTCGATTATAAACGAATCACCTGCATCTATTGAGAATCCTGCAACTCCATTTGCTCATACTCCTGTTTCTTTTATTAGGAAAACCAGGTCAAAAGACCCCGTACAGTACCAATATCTCAACGAAGTTTACTCTGAACTATGAGAAAAGACAGCCCACCCAGAGTGCACCGATTGAGGGTGCCAGGATCCAGGATCCAGGATCCAGGATCCAGGATTCAGGATCCAGGATCCAGGGACCACAATAACGTAGGTCATTTCATGGATATGACGCATCAGGGTCGATGCCGCCATTTCTCCAAAATGACCTCGGTTATTTGTGTAAAGTGCTGGTACGGTTGTGTTTTGTAACTGGCAGAAACGCGCGCAATTGTCAATTACATTACCATATAAAAAATAATTGTTTTGTTATTGCTTGCTTAGTTAAAATACTTTTTCCCCTGTTTTTTTAAGTTTTTTTCACTTATTTATCCCTACCGTACATTGGCAAAGTATGCCACAACATACATCTATTTCACTATGTTTTATTTTAAGCAATTGCCAGTGTATACCAGGTCATACATGGTTTTTTTTATTAGTTAGTACATATAGATTTTTTAAGTATTTTTTCTTAGCCTTTATACACATATACAATCCAAAACTATTCAAAAAATTTATATTTTTAACAATTTTTTTGTCTGCCAATTTAAGGGTTAAGAAATTTGCACTTAATTACAATTAGACAACGTCCGTATGCCGAACAATAATTAATGACACACTATAGCAAGCCAGCAATCAACCTACGACGTTACAGGCACATCAAAAATTCAAAACTTACCGATGAAATGAAATTCCAGGCGTTTTCCTATGGGAATAGTTGGTACATGACGGCGCACTACACTTAACCATATTATTTAAGTTTTTTCACTGAAAATACAAAAGAAATATTTCGAAAACAACGCACAATCCAAATTATCAACTTCCACCTTAGGCTTATTTACAGCTTAACAAAATGGCGACTTGCTTCATCTGAATTCTGTCTATGTGTGCGTGAGTGTTGCAACAACAATAATAAAGCGAGAAAGAGTTATTACGTTTGGTTGGAGCGAAAGGGATGAAACTATTGCTTACATGCATCTTTGTAGTGATAAAAATAATGTTACGTCTGCTTCTGTTTATATGTCTGTGAACTCTTCACTATTTTTAAATACCTACCTACAAGTACGTATTACAATAAGTACCTAAATTGTTTATTTTTCATAAGTCCACCGAGTAAAATGCCTAGATTGATAAGGGGCTAAAAAATCAAATGGTTGATTATTATTACTTTTGCCGTATTGGGGCGGCTTAGAATACTAACCCCAATCCCACGCCGGATGGGTGTCGTAAAAGGCGACTAAATCCGGACCCCTGGTGGTAGGGCCCCTCGAGGGATTATATTGGTAATATTGATTTTAATTGTTAATAATTAATACCATTATTACTATTATTATTTCTCCATGGGGTTCGCCTGGATAGCAACCACCCTTGAGCATGATGAGTCAGCTGCCAATCGACTCGTGTTCCGGCTGGAGGCTTGAGAGCCAGTTCTTTCTTTCTTATTCTTCTCTCTTTCTTGGCCGGCAACACATCAGTGATGCCTTTTATGTTGCTAGTGTCCATGGGCGACGATATCCACTTACCACCAGGTGGATCGTCAGCTCGTTTGCCGCCTATTTCCATAAAAAAATTATTAAGCAACGTTTGCAGAAGTTGGACATTGAATGGATTGGATGGGCGACCTCCGTCATGGTACTTTACTGTACCTCCATATTGTAGGTATTACTCAAATACAATATAAATACAAAACTACAAAGAAACTCAAGTCGTTTGATAAAATTAAAATACTGTCAATGTCGGCGGACAGCCCTATCGCGCGGCTACTTCCGCGCGGCCGCCCGGCCGTAGGCAAGTTTTTCGAGAATAGGGCCGAGTTACGTTACTGAATATCTCCTTATAAAAGCAAAGCAATAGCAAAGCAACAACCCATAATTGTCCCACTGCTGGGCTCGGGGTCTCCTATCAGAATGTGAGGGTTAGGCCATAGTCTACCACGCTGGCCAAGTGCGGATTGGTAGACTTCACACACCTTCGAGAACTTTTTATGGAGAACTCTCCGGTGTGCAGGTTTCCTCACGATGTTTTCCTTCACCGAAGCAAGTGATAATTAACATGTAATACGCACAAAGGTAATATTTGAAAATTAGAGGTGCGTGCCAGGATTTGAACTCGGGCCCCTTCGTTCGGAAGACCAACGTTCTACCGCTAGGCTATCACTGCTATATCTCCTTATACTGTGGGACTATTGTTGGATGAGTTGGATCTTATAGATACACTTTGGCGGAAATAAATTTCCATACAAAAAATAATTTTCATACAGTTATATCCTTGTACCTATGTATAATTTCAGGCTCTTTTCTCTATTTGATGTCACTATAAATAATGTATGGGGCGATTGTAGGATCTCATAGATCGTACCTACACATTGATGGAAAAAAACAGTGTTACGCTACAAACAATAATAATTTTCATGAGGCAAAATCAACGGCTTCCTGGCTATTGATTTTTCAAAAATCTAATTATGCAGTTTTGGTTTTCGTGAAAATCGGCTCCGAGACTCCTTTGACCACTTTTCGCTATTCCTCATAGTTTTGAATTTATCCATCCACGCCCACTTGAAAATTCACCCCTGTATACTCTTCTGGCACATACTTGCAACCGCTAGAATCTTCTAGCTGTTTACATATACTTTTTAACAACTGAAAGAATGTTCCCTGAAAATTTGAGCCATGTGGGAGCAGGTTATGAATTGCACTCCCGATGACAACTTTGCTTTGTTTTGGCACATACTTGCAACCCTCAAAATGGGTTGGCAATTTTTTTTACACTTACGCATATCTAAATTATAACCTATTAAAATTATAGCCTTGTGGGGGAAGGTTAAAAAAGAATATTTTTTGCATTTTCAAAAAATTAAGGGATGATTACGCAACCGCGAGATGCCTGCCAGAATGGTACTTTCTTATTTGACTGATAATAAAACATCGTAAAAAAATTCGAGCTCTGTGAGAAACGGATTAGTCAGATGGTTCAGTAGCTCTTAGACATATTGCTGCATATTGGCTGTGTTAGAGTTAGTATAAGAGCAAAAAATTTCTTGATCTTGACGTACCTATCGAGAGTAAAGCACAACTTCAACCGGCTTCGCGGTATAAGGCTTGCAATATTTGAAAAAAGTATACTTTACAAAAAGATATGAAATCCGAACAAAAACAGTTTCACTGTAAAAAAACAGGCCAAGTACACTTCAAAAGATAGTTACAAAAATGATAATTAAGTTTTTACAAAAAATTATGAAATCAAAAAACCCAAGTACATAACCGTTTTAGATTAGAAAAAAAAATTTGCTAGTAAAAGTAAAAAAAAATGGTGTACTTTAAATAATTACTTAATTATAATTTAAAAAATCCCGGACAGTTTTATTTACACTAAATAAGATAAGAACACTCGATTAAGCCACCTTTCAGACAAAAAAGACGAGATCAAAATCGGTTCACCCGTTTGGGACATACAGATACACAGACACACAGAGACACCGATACACAGACACGTCAAACTTGTAACATCCCTCTTTTTGCGGCGGGGGTTAAAAAGTTTTAAAAAATATCTTCCAAATTCAGTAGCGTGTGGTACAGACTACAGCCATACAAGCCGAAAAGCCCAGCTTACTATCATTCCTTTACTGTCATCGCTCTGCAGCTGTTAAATATTAAACGTATGGAATGGAGTGTTCTGTATTGGATCCCGAGATCCTGGGTTGTATGACACAGTTGGGCTTGCCTTGTTCTGACGGCCTAGGCTTCTAATGTCAAGTCAGATCGAAAATCATAATTATGCACACCAAGTACACCATTTTTTTTTACTTTTACTAGCAAATTTTTTTTTCTAATCTAAAACGGTTATGTACTTGGGTTTTTTGATTTCATAATTTTTTGTAAAAACTTAATTATCATTTTTGTAACTATCTTTTGAAGTGTACTTGGCCTGTTTTTTTACAGTGAAACTGTTTTTGTTCGGATATCACTAATCGCCAAACAAAATAAATGCACCAGTTAGTAACGCCATCTTACCGTCTTTCTAAAGTGAAGCGATCTTTTATGGGCCGTGGTGTATAGTTCTATAATAAAATCCCAAAGTTAATACGTGATTTGCCAGTGGAATTATTTAAGAAACATATAAAATCTCAACTTTTAGGCAAAGGCTACTATACTGTAGATGAGTACATAAAAGACAAAGACGCATGGAAATGACCAGATCTGCAACCAGTTCCGTACAGGCTAGTGATACTTCTTTGTAAGAAATATACCAATGTATTTTATTTTTAAAAGATGTGCTGAGGAGTTTCTTTCGGCTTTTCTTCTCCTCCATGACAAAGCACCTTTCCGAAAAGCTGGTAAATTAAAAAAATGACGTGCATAAGTGTATCAATGATACCTACATGAATAAATGAATTTGAATTTGAATGTTTTTTGCGGTTTACGATTTATGACGTATTAAAAAAACTACTTACTAGTTGGAAGTTTGTATGGTAATTCACATCATATATTTTTTTTAGTTTTATCATTCTCTTATTTTAGAAGTTACAGGGGGGGGAAACACATTTTACCACTTTGGAAGTGTCTCTCGCGCAAACTATTCAGTTTAGAAAAAAATTATATAAGAAACCTCAATATCATTTTTGAAGACCTATCCATAGATACTCGTATGGGTTTGATGAAAAAATAATTTTTGAGTTTCAGTTCTATATATGGGGAACCCCAAAATTCATTGTTTTTTTTTCTATTTTTGTGTAAAAATCTTAGCGCGGTTTACAGAATACATCTACTTACCAATTTTTAACAGTGTAGTTCTTATAGTTTCGGAGAAAAGTGGCTGTGACATACGGACGGACAGACAGACAGACATGACGAATTTATAAGGGTTCAGTTTTTTGCCATTTTGCTACGGAACCCTAAAAACAAATCGTCAGATCTCGCTAAAATTTAAGCGGCCACATGACAAGCACCAGCTTTCGATTTAAAAAAATCATCAAAATCAGTTCACCCAGTCGAAAGTTCTGAGGTAACAAACATAAAAAAACAGTCAAATTGAATACCTCCTCCTTTTTTGAAGTCGGTTAAAAATAGTTATGTTGGAAAATGGACTTAGTAATTAACGGTGATGTTGTAAAACATTTCAACAGCAATTTGGCTACGTAGTTTGTGTAGCCAAGGGGTTTTGACAAAATGGCTCCTTACTAACAGTCTTACCTTTACTAAACACTGTTTGAATATAACTTTAACATTGGTAATATTGGTTTTTTCAATTTCATCTCAACTACATAGTTACGTTGTAGTTTCAATTTTATTTAAGTCTGGTGGTATTTTATGTAAAAACGTAATATGAGTGTGATTTGCCCTTCAGCCAATTTGTATTTTTACTAAAAATGAATAAGAATTAAGATTGATATCTGGATAGGAATACGATAAATAAACGGCAGCAATATCTTGCGGCATTTTGTTTCGGACTACGAGCGAAAATTCCGAACGGAGTTTTTCGCGAAAAATTATAATTTATGACTCTTTGTACCTTGTGAGTCTGAGTATTGGTTCTAGCGACTACGAATGCTGTTTTACAATGCAGAAACGAATCATCCATAAATAAAATTAATCAAAGATTACAAAATATGTATATCGGTAATACAGTAACAGCTATACATTACGTATATTTATACACATTTTAGAACTAGGCCAATTGAACACAGAATTGATCCTGAAAGTTTTATATATAAACTTGATACAAAGTACCTAGTACATAAATTAAAACTTTGTAAGGCCGAGTAAAAAAAGTAAAAACTTTTGATCTAAAGCAAATATCGACAAAAATATTTTGACTCGCTTGAAAAACCTTGCGAAACCTGGATTCTGTTAAGCACGGTAGGTAGATCTAAACTTGATTTGTTATCTCCAATAAGAATCAATTTAGCTTCGTTACGACGGAAATAAAGTTTCAAAAATCTGATAAAAATGACTCGGCGAGCGCTCAGATTTCCTTGCCTTTATCCATCAAAATAACTTAATATCAGCGACTTTCATCCACAATTTTTAAAATTTCCGGTATTATTGAAAAATGTATTAAGGTTCCTAGGGTGACTGCGGAAGTAATAGTAAGTAAGTATACTGGAGAGGTCTTGATTCCTCTAATAGATTACCGATTGAGAACAACGCTTTGCAAAATTTAAATGTTTCATTGGTACGAGTACATAAATGATCTAATTTCAGCAATTCGCCCTCTATTGTCAAGTAGCATAACCTACGCCAATGCAGCAGGTTCAGATTGATAGGGATAGGGATAGATCATTGACTTAAAATCATTTTTCAAATATTATGAACCACTGACACTTGCCTTGTGACAGGACTTGGTCAGTTGGGCTTATAAAGGAAAAACTTACGTGCCTCGTTCTTATTTATTTATTTATTTATTTATTTATTAGGTATCTACATCTACACCGCTAACAACCTACCTTACAATATACGTATGGCTCATGATATTTGAGAAAATAAATAAATAACGCTTCACACTCATAGCCCCACACTAGGATTCCCTGTATCGTGGGTACCATGGACAACACACAACATAGACAAGGAAATTCACACCCAGACCGAGAACAGAAATTCAAACTCATTATTCAACCGCCTCGCTGGTAATCGAACCCAGGACCCTCGGTGCGGCGATCCGGCATGGTAACCATTGCGCCACACGGGTCGTCAATATAACTAAATAACTTATAATAATTAAAAACATTAAACTATTCACATTTAGTACTAAAAACTATTAAAGACATAGTTTAACCTTCGAAAGGCTTTGTATTTCAAATAAAAATGTTATGTCACTATCATTTACCAAAGCTTTGATATACTCAGAGCAGTCGGTATTTCTTTCACTTTATAAAATTCTTCCTCTGTCACCACAGACGCTACGGTCTACGGGTCTACGGTGTACAATTGTACAGTTGTCGGTGACATGTTGACAGGATGTTCTTTATATTGTTATTTGTACCCACTCCTTTATCTTGAGCGTGTTCAATAATGTACAGTTTGTCTAGAAAAGGTCGCTAAAGGATTGTAATTCACTTCAACGTACAAAGACGTATAAAGAAGCGTACGTGTTGAAATGAGGCGGTTGAATTGCTAGAAATTATCTGTTTGGTTGTTTGGCAAATTAGCAAAGTGGAGAAGTGAAAGGCTTACATATCCTTATGTAGTTAAAAAATTAATTGACTATTACGTCATTATCAGTTGGGTACCTTTGTATGATCCAGCCACGATATTATAACGATGATGTAAGAACTTAATAAAATTAGGTATATATGTACTTGCAGATAGAATACACACATACATATCATACTGTAATACATATGCGTACGTACACAATAAATAATTCTCACACAACGTAATGTTGTTATTAAACTTATTATTAAACATAAAAAGAAATGATCTGTACGTGTCATTTCTAGAAAATAATACTGGTTTCAGAATATTCCTACATTTTCTTGAGAACCATAAAAATTGAGGAGTCTCCGTTGAGGGATAATAAAAGGCAACCAATCGGAAGAAATATTTGATTTCGCGAAGTAAAACAAAATAAAGTTTTCTCTGAGACCCAAACCTCGGAACAAGACAGGCGCCACGCGCGAAGCTGCCGCTGGATACGCCTAACAACAGTTTCAACACTTTTTAAATGTGACTCTACAACTATTCTTCAAGTTTGTTGTGCAAGTTGTGACTTACAAAATGTGGTTTGTGGTTTGCATCCTGCTAAAGCTCAGTAGTTACGTATATTAATAGATTAGACTTAGAGAGGGATAAAGGCAATTACCGATACAAAAAATTCCATATGTGGGGATTTGAATTCAAATTGGAATTTGAAATGAAGAAATAAAGAACTACTGTACGCCCTTTAGTTTCTTTGGCGCTGTTAAGATAATATATATTGTTGCATTCAAACAAATATTACCTGAGCAAACGGTCAATAGACGAAAGTATATACTACAAAAATAAATAAAGATTCTTAAGGCTTTTGGTAATACTTTTACATTGAATACTAGTCCGTACCTACTCGTCACAACTCAGAGTCACTAATGGTTACTTAAATCGCTCCTTAGTACAGAATTCGTATGGTGACTCTTTACTAAGGAGCGATTAAAGTAACCGTTAGTGACTCTGAGTTGAGGCGTTAGTAAATAAACATTAAATCCAACATTTTTCTCAGAAATAAAATTAAGACTTACAACGTGTAGAAGATATCGCATAGAGAATCGATAAAAACCTCAACCAGCCTAGTTAAATCTTGTTGTCAACGGTCTTTTCATAGCTAACTATGTCGTTTCCATGAATGAACTAATCATTCGATTTGATTTTATTGAAGAAAATCATTGTTACAGATCTTGCGTGTCCAAAAGTTATTCATATTGTACTCCTGTTACTCTGTTACTTTCAACAGAGACTGGAAGAACAGTTTTATTTGGGGTGTGCAGCTCTGGAATTGTTAATTAATAGATTGCCTGATTATAATAAAAAATACTTATTGTTAGTATTAGTAAATGCAATGGTGGCTAGTGAGGACTACAAAACATGAGATGTCAGGACCACTCTCTTTTACACTTATTCATAACTTGCAGTTGTTTGACTTGATACTGCGATCTCATCAAAAACATAAATGTAAAATGAGAGCCAATTTCGAAAAAAAAGAATTGAGATCTAAATGTGTGCCAAGTTCTGTGTAGTAAAGCCTAAAATTTAGATATACGAGTAGATGCTTATTATCACGGTTGATCAACTTTTCTTACAGCCACCATAATCCAGATTATGTAGATAGAAAAATTGTATCGATGTATAAATATTCCACTAGTAAAATTTAAGATATAATGGACGATAGACATAAATAAAACAATTATCGATTAATTTATTTATGGTTAAACGAAGAATCAATAAATCAAATCAAATCAAATCAAATCAAATCAAAATCTTTATTCATATAGGTATCACTGATACACTTATGCACGTCATTTTTTAATCTACCAGCTTTTCGGAAAGGCGCTTTGTCAAGGAGGAGAAGAAAAGCCGAAAGAAACTCCTCAGCGCATCTTTTAAAATCATGGATGGTTACATAATATTGCGTTCTAACCTACGCGGAACTGGATGCGGCATTAGTTTCCAGGCGTCTTTGTCATTAATATATTCATTTATACTATAGTATCCTTTGCCTACTAGCTGAGATTTCACATATCTCTTAAACATTTGGATAGGTAAATCACGTATTGACCTAGGTAATTTATTGAAAAAACGTACACCGAGCCCCATATAAGAACGTTGTACCCTACTTAGGCGAAAAGATGACGTAACCAAATTATGTCTGTTTCTAGTTAAATGATTATGCGTATCACTATTCTGCTTGAACATACCTAAGTTGTTTTTTACGAAAATAATATTGCTGTAAATAAATTGAGAGGCTACTGTTAATATGCCTATTTCTTTAAATTTCTCACGCAGGGATTCGCGTGATTTTAATTTATAAATGGCTCTGATTGCCCTTTTCTGCAAAATAAATATAGCATCAACGTTAACGTTAGCCGCTGAGCCCCACATCAATATACCATAGGACATGAGACTATGAAAGTATGCAAAATAAACAAGTTTAGCAGTTTCTACATCAGTAAACTGTCTTATCTTTCTAATGGCATAAACTGACCTACTTAGCTTACTCGCGAGAGCCGTTATATGGGTGCCCCATTGTAGTTTAGAATCTAAGGTGACACCCAAAAAAACCGTGGATTTTTCCATAGTTAGAATTTCATTATTTAATTTGAGGCTTTTACTAACATTCCGTACATTAGGTAGTGAAAATTCAACACACTTAGTTTTTTTAGCATTTAGCAGCAAATTATTTGTAGTAAACCAGTGTGATAAACGAGACAGAGCACTGTTTACATCGTCAAAATTCATTTTATTTCTATTCGTCTTAAATATAAGAGAAGTATCATCAGCAAACAGGACAATCTCTGCATATTTCTTAATATAATACGGCAGATCATTTATATATACTAGAAAAAAGAAGATAAATTAAAATAACTGTTATTGTTACCAATAAATTTACTGTGGATTCTCACATCAGTAAAATATGATATTACCCATGAATATATTTCAATTTAATACACCAACTTGAGCCTACTTACATAAAACACCAAAAAAAATTTGAAAAAAAAACAACAACAAACTTAAAGATACATGTCAGTAAATAACAAAACACTCACCTAAATATTTTGTTATGGGAGTCGTACACACACAACACTCGCGGAGTCGTCCGGCGTCGTACGAGCGAGCGCTCGAGCGGTCTGTCGGTCCGCACGCGCGCGCCTCCCGCCGGCTACTGGGCTACTGCCAGTGCGGTGCTGCCTCACTGGCCTCACTGCAGACCGTGATGAGGTCCTTCCCGAACCCGAGGGTGTTAACCATCGTTAAGTTTACTAGGATATTAGGTGCCGCTTGGCGCTTACCTAATATCCGATTACACTTACTAAAGCATTAATTTAAACGGTACTGAGATTTCTCGAAAGGTCTTTTGACAGAGGTTCAAGTGAGACAAGTCTAAGAAACATTCTTTATTTTTGTATAGTATTTTACTGTCGCATGATAGTTTACTTCGGTTGATATTCGGGATACATAATTAGTAAATTGGACTTTGGAATTCTGTATTAAGATGACAAAAGCTACTTCTAAATTATATAAGTTAGAATATGAAGTAGAAGTTACAAAGTAGGATAAATTGGATAACCTTAAAACTGCTAAGTGGAGACCAACATAAAGTGGTATGGAACCGCAAAATAGATTGACTCGATTGAGTCAGCGAAAGATGTGCAACGCCAAGCTTATAAAACTCTTCTAATAAATTCAGACTTAGTAATAGCTCCTTTTTAAAATATATCTACCTAAAAAATTTGGGCAGAAGCTTTTCCAGCTACGGACATCCATCTTTCTCATCAACATCCTTAGCGCAATCTACCACTCAATAAATGGTAAGTTATAAAAACATGTCAACTGTATTCTTCCCACATATTTATTTCTTTGATTGTCTTTGTATTCATAGTCGTAGTAGTAAGCCATAGGTAATCAAAATCATATTCACTTAAAGGACTATCCCACGGAGGGCATTAGGTTTCACACCCCCTACATGTGCGCTCACCGCGCATGCGCGTTCCTCCAAATGGATACAGTCAGACTCAGCTGACTGAAGTTACTTAAGGTCAGTGTGTCACTTGAGCGTTTGTAATACCAACAGCGAAGGGCAAGCGCTGAGGTGTCATAAGCCCCTTATAAGTTTTACTCATGTTAAAATTATGCACCCCTATACAACTTTGCTACGGACTTCGCTACGGAAAAATTATTTCATACATTTTAACGAATAGTACCTGTCCTTGAAAATGATCATTGCTTATTTTAACGTTATTTTATTTCGTAAATTATAGTTGCTCATTAAGATTCATGTTCATATAATTTTATCTTTTTAGACTTGACCAAGATAATTAAGTTGGATAAATGATACTTAAAACATGTTTTTATTAAGTCACTTTGGACCCTTGTCACAAAGGATAATGTAAGGAGAACACGTCAAAACCAACCAAATTAATCCAAACCCTAGGATGTTTGCAATCACTGTTGAAACTGTTTCACTGTCTATCCCATGATTTCGTTGTATCTATCGTAATGTTTTGACGAAAAAACCACCACGTAAGTATGCAAATTTCAAAAGAAATTCAGTAGTAGAATTTGAAAAAACTTTCACAAGATTTGAAACAGTCAAGTGGTTAACAAGTATCTAATCACGGTATATAAAATGCACGCAGTTAAGTACTGTGGTATCTCAAACGCTTTGTTTCGTAATAACATTGCGCTGGCGATGGTTAGTAAACACAGTAAAATGCACGTGATAAAGCTTTCATGCCTTGGCACATGGTGCATGTCGCATGGCGCATGTTGTATTGCATGACGCATGTCACAAGGCGCATAGCGTGTCATCACGTCTTGGCTCGGGGCGTAACAAGACGGACATCCTTGCGGCGTAAATCTTGTATTTACGAAACTCGCAAGAACGTTATAGCAATTAAATTCCTCGTTTATATTACTTTAACAATGAGTTATCGCTTAAAATATAGGCTAACTTAAAATTAAGTAAAATTAGCGGGATTACAATAGACGAATACGCATGCCTACTGGCAAACAATCAAATTGCCAAGTTGTCAAATTCTACAATAAATTGTCAGAAACACCAACTATGAAAATAGCAGAAATTAATTTTGGTGTTAGAGATTTTGTTTTTGAAAAAAATACAAGTTGGGAAAAAGCAACTTTTGTTTTTTAACTTAAAAATCGGAAATCGAACATAATTTTTAAATTATTGAGCCTTTAGCAATATAATACAATAATTACAGTATTGAAATAAAAAGACCACTGAACTATTGCTGTTACATTATTTTTTAAAGTAACAGGGCACTGCAGCACTGGTTTGACTCCGTACTTGCGAGTGTTCCCGGCTCGACGTGTCACCGAGTCACGCGAAATCTCGCGCGAGTCGTAAATCTGCATGTTTACGGCGCGGCTCTCAGTGACAGACTCTGAGTATAATTAGATTCTTCACCACATACAGCCTTTTATTATTTCTTACTAGCTTTTGCCCGCAGCTTCGCCCGCGGTAGAGATCAGTTTTTTACAAATCCTACTTACTTTTACTTAGATTTAGTTGCCCATGACTTAAGTAAACATGTATCATTTGATAGAGTGATTCAGAACTTGCAAATGAATTTTACTAACGCCATCTATTAACAACGCCCGGAACTAAATATCTAGCAACTAACAAAATATCGATCTTCCCATGGGGATGTTTTACCGCGGTAAAAAGTAGCCTACGTTACTCTCCACCCTCCTCACTATCTCCACACACAAAAACCATACCATATAACAGCTTCGTTGTGACGGACAAACAAACAAACAAACACACTTTAACATTTATAATATTAAGAATAGATGCCATGAATTAAATGACTTTCAGAATAATTTAGTGCGTATTACTTTAATCATCCATGGGCTTACGTCGATCAAGCTATACAAATGTCAACCGAGGAAAAGCCTCCAAAAGACAATATTGAGATTTTTCGTGCTTCAAAGAGCTTGGTCACAGTACTAAAGAAGTAAGAAATCAACAGGAACAACGAAAAGAAGACAATACGGACTAACTACTTTCAAAAATGTAGCATTCTGAATGGCCAAGCATTCAAATCTTGAAAGACAAAATAAGTTGCTTCATACTTTTAAAACTAAACCCGTGGATGATGAGGATCATCCATCCAAATGATTGATGGAGATGGCAAAGCACAACTAACCCAATGTCCAGACGAAGAAGTAATCGTTGTCCTGATTCATTAAACCAGCAACATAAGAACTTAGTCCCCTTGTCTAGATTAGTCGAGACTCGAGTTCCCGTTCGTTCCCAGCCCGGCAAGTCGTCATGTCACGCGAAATCTCGGCAGGGTCGTAAATCCGCGTGTTTACGAGCCTCACTGACAGACCCCGAGAATAATTAGATTCAACGTCGCAAACAGCCTTCCACTGTTCCTGATGTCGTGAATTTAAGATCAGATGAATGTCTTTGCCTATAACAATTGTACCGTTTATACAGGTAAAGGATGACTTCCATTTTGTTGATCCTTTGTTTTTTATTCTATTTCTATTCGAAAGTGTAGGAACATATACAGTAAATAACTAAGTTTATTTTCAGTTTTAGTTTACAAGTTCGTAAAATCTGCCGGCTGGTACAGTGGGCATGGCAGGTCATATCCCTTACAGATTCATAACATCATTCATCAATTTTCAGCAGTGAACTTATATAGATGTGGGTACCAAATACGCGTGTAATTCACATGATGATTATAATTTATTATCACAAGAACAAGTTTCTAAACTTCCTTGCTTTAACAACTTCAAGAGCCAAACAATATTATAAGGGAAGAAGCAGCATTATCATAAAGTACGAACTCCTAAGTCTGCAATCACAAAAGGCTTAAAACAATTTGGGTAGCCGGCAAAATAATAACAATATAATCTATCTGTACAATAAAGTCTTATAGCCACTAAAAGCAAGCTTAGAACGTGCTAATGAAAACTCTGGCTAACGATATTAAAGAGGGAGAAACATAACCAGTTAGTTGACATTGTTGTTAATGAAAAATTTCATAAAACTTGTGTGCAGAACAGCAGTGTTTTCGAAACGATACGAGGAGTCGTTTGGACCGAGAACATCTGCCAAAGCGTTCAATCTATCTGACCCAATTAACATTTTCCTGGTTATATTTGTTATTTTTGCGTAACAACCAAGATATTGCATTTTTAATTGCCCTGTCAACTTCAAAATATAGTTTTGGATTTGAGGTACGAGCATTTTTTCAATAAGGTAAAAATGGGCAGAAATCCCATAGAGATCTTCAGGTGGCACTTCATTAAGAATTTGTTACTTTGATACCACTGTTGCTCACTGGTGCAGCATATTGCATTACTCTTGAGATTTTACGGAGTACTTATTCAGGAGGCAATAGCTTAAACCCTAGCCACTCTAAAAAGGCATAATAAACTTTTATGAGTTTAAAATTTTTCCATGTGTATTTCCTCTCTTTTGCCTAATATAGGATAACATACTCGAATTACTTTCCGTAGAAACGGCAAAATAGCTAAAAGCCGGATACAAATTACTTCAATAGACAAAAAATGGTCGATTGCACAAAGGGGTAAAGGTAGTAAATAGAACGTGAATGAAACGGAAAAATTGCACTCCGCCATTGTTATTTTGGTCTTCTATTGCAATTCCTTTTCCCGTTTCCTTTTCTGCTTTTCATTATTGTTTTGTCACGGAGAGGTTTAAAATATCACAGGCTGGGGATTGGAGGACTAAAGGTTATTAAGTTTGCAGGATATGTTATTGTATATCGATGAAAATATAAGGTTTATAATTACTTAATTGCGTTTTTTACTTATGCACTTTAATACTTGCTTTTTAAACGATAACTTTGAATTAGAGGTCGAGTTAGTTTGACAGCATTTTGTGAAGGCGTGTGTAAATTATTTATTGCTTATATTAAATGGTAGCTTCCATATGTCGTCTATTCGATAGAAAGGACGGTATTCCTCTGTTTTGTAGCGAAGTAATTCCAATCTAAAAGCTATTTAAGCTTTAAACTAGGAATGTCAGAGAGCTGGTATAAAAAGTAAATTGGAAAATCCTTTATAATTAGACGAGTAAGATAGGCAGATACTTAGGGTAGATACATGTTTCCTAAGATCTTGTGACCAAGTTTCTTAACCCTAATATGTTCCATCAGGCTAGGTGATCACGCTCGGCTTGGCCGTTGTACGTTCATGTTCACAACGAGTTAGCTTTATTAAGGTTTTTAAAAACTTCGACAGCGTGATTGTCTACACACTTATTAACAAGCTATCGAATCGTGAACAAGAAATATTAACTAAGTTACTCATAAGACCATCGATAACCTGAGAATTTACTCGGACACACCAATGCAGCTGGGTCAGTATACTGCATGTTGCAATCAGATTGTTTTAAGCCATCGCAGATGCTTTAATGTTTTGTGCGAAACATGCGTGTCTTTGTATATATTCAGTGGGTTGCGTTTTCAGCCGGTTACAAAAATAAATGCATTCATTTATTATAGCTGAATGATATGGATTTCATTATTCTTATTCAGATACAATAAATCAATTTATCTTTATCTTTTGAGAATCATTGGGAAAAAATATAATGGGTAAAAATATATTACTAAAAATAAATTATATCTATTTACTTAGCTAATTTATTAATTTGAACTTTAACTACGATATTGGTAATGGTAAAGTTTATCGACAGAGCTACGTGCTTTGAAGTTAAAATTTCTGACTCGGTCTTATTATTGTCACCCAGTTTACTTTTAATTAATCATTTCTTTGAGCTCTGAGAAGATCTGAGTTGAAACTAATGTCAACATTTACTTTCATACACAAAGATATTTTACAACAAATAATTATGTTATGTCCATACATCACAAGGTTCAGTTTTTGATTCGCTATGACATGTCATATCTAGTTTTCTAATACTAATATTACAATTTTTTTATTATTTAGTAAATAAAAATCTTCTATTAAAACATGAGTTGTATATTGTACCTACCTACATACAATTTCTGATTAATAATTCTATGACGTATGGCATGGGAATTCTGAATGAAGCTACGACAAAAGTCAGACTCAATATCTACCTCTTTTTATACATTGTGTATAATATCACTTTTCACACTATTCTCCCTGTAACTGCTGCAGCTACACAGGAACCTAAAGGAAGGAACACACATGCTATTTTCTGAACTTCACGAGCATTGAAATCTAAATGCTTCTTCTCAGTTCGTCAAAGGGCGTGGTAGCACGTCGCTGTAACAAACGCGGCTAACTGTAGGGTCCTCACGCGCAACCGCTCGTCTAACAAGCGTCGCGTCGTCAGGAGCACGCAGTCTCACCGCCTCGCGGCTTCTTCACTACACGACACGAATAACGAGCTGACGATACGAAACTGTCTCTCATAGACATCAGTAACCCTAAAGGCGTCATCGGTGCGTTACCAACCGAGAAAGAGGACAGAGAAAAAATAACTGGCTTCCAAGCTCCCAGCCGAAACACGAAGCATCATTTGACAGCTCAAGCAAAAGGATGGTAGATAGCATGCAGGTCTCACAAAAAAAAATATTAATGTACCTACTTATTGTGTACACGCAAACTTACCAGTATGTCTGCGAGTGATGTGGAGCTTAAAAGTGGTGCCACAACCATTGAAGTATTATTACTAGCGTATAGAACAGACACCGCGAACACAATGTATGTTCCAATGAATTGAAGCCGCGCGGCTTCAATCACCAATGTATTCGTTCGATTTTGAAAGGAGAACAGGGGCTCAATTTTGAAAATAGAACCTCCTGGCGGGAACATACATTTTGTTTGAGATGTCTTCTCTTGTACCTCAATGTCCACAACAGTTATTGTTACATTATTTATCTGCAATATGGCACCACTATTTTAATTACAAAGTTATGTCGTTATCGTGTCGTCCAATGAAGAAACGGTTATTGCCTCTCTCACCGGGACGGACCGGGGCGGACCGGGGCAGACCGAGGCACCGGGGCAGACGGGGCGGGTGCTCGGTATAAATCGTCGTCACGTCAATATGTATAATTTGAACGTCAAATTCGATTACCTGCTGAAGTAGATATTGTTGATAAGGAAGAAAGTTTAGTATTATTAAGAAGGAAGAATTGGTAACCTAGTGTTGGACTAATTGATTAGTAATAGGCTAACCTTACTCAAAACATTTTAAACCAGAAATGATCACAGTCGAGACCTCAGCGTGCCCTACAAGGCACGAAGGCGCTCATGAAGTTTCACTCAGTCCCTGTGATCCAGCACTGCCATCGACTCGACAACAATTAACTCTATTTTAAAGTAAAACAAATCATAGACTACGCTTCAATTAATATAGCATTCATAAAAAATAGTATACGTAGGTAATCCCGAAACCCGTCCTCTGAAATCGAACAATGTACTAAAAGCTTTTCCATGAGAACAATTCATTTAAAATCAAATAAAGTAAGCATTGTATCGTTAAAAACGTTCAGCTTCTGTGAATTCATGAAATAGTGAAAAATGGCGCGCTTCACAGGAATTTATTTATTAAAGTGACGTTTTTGGCATGCCAATAGCACTTTTAAGCTTTTACCGCAGCGGAATGTCCATTATTCATTTTTACTACTCAGAGGCACTGGACTTGGGCTATTACAATGTATCATGTTAACTCCGGCTTCCCGGGAAATTTGAAGCCGCGAAATGTTCCTTTGTTGGAATTACTTTCGTTCTGCAAACATTGCACCGCGGCCGCGCGGCACCGTTCATATTCATGAACTATTTGTAAGTAATGTTTATCATCCAATGTGTCATGTGTTACTAAAGATAGAAAAATTGATCTTTATCCAACTATTTATAGTTTGGTACATGCATGAACACATCACTTTATATGTACCTACGTTTGGTTCGTGCGTGTAACCAATAATTAATTAATTATATAATTACTGAAATTATACTAATTACATTCAGGATTTTGACTGAAATAAAAGACGTATTGCCGATTTGGAGGCTGATTTAATACTCATTTTACATTCATGGTGGGCTCATCCGGTGGGCCGAGCACATTCGCTGAGCCCTCACATTTTGTTCTTAGAACTAATATGGAACTAAGCAAATTACCACCTAATAATTACTACCTATAAATAACAAAATTTCTGATTGAAGTAGGTATAGAGCGTTCACCTCACAGTGATTCCTTTGAAAATATGAATTTCACCAATAGCACAGAAGAGATAATAGTACTTATAATAGTAATAGAAAATACGTCTTTATTTATAGATCTGTAAGAAGTTATATACGATATTATTTTTGTGCTACACGCTGAATTAAATGCTATTTGTTTATTATTTGTTTGTTCTTATTTGTTCTTACTATTAGGTATGTATAATCACAAGTTATTTCTTCTTGATTTAAACCATTACAAAATTTTGTACATATTTCGTAAATACATACCATTTTATGCTCTACGTTATTTATAAATTATACACATTATCTTCGAACCCATAAACAAAAACAAAAAAAAAATATTTTTACCTTTCATTCTCAAGTAACAACACATTTATGGATAAAAACACACGCAGTCCTGCATTATAATTTTTTGTATCGTATTCTATATTTCATAATTACTAGGTGACATTGTTGACCAATTACTAGCCAGACAAAACAGAGGCTTTTAAACTGACCTGCTTTATTATTGTGCCTGTTTATTTTCATAATATTATCATAATAATGTATATGTATGGGCTTAGCATGAACCATAGCATGTGTATGGAAATGGCGGCCTCATTTGTTGAAGGCAGGCGAGCCTCGAACCCGCCGAGCCGTCTGCATCGGACACTCGATGGTACTCGAGTGGGGCATTGTTGACCGCCCCATCGCCCCATCTAACCCTATAATGCACCCCCGCTCTACACGAGGGCCCTCCCGACCCCTATGAAGCTTGCTACCACATATAAAATATATACTACCTTACATTAAAGTTTACACGTAAATGTGTTCAGGAATCTTATGAATCTTATGTATGTACCTACTAATATTATAAATGTGAACGCAAAAAATGTGAAGTTATACCCGGTTATACCCGGTATAACGTTATACCCGGAGGACCATCAAACTGCTTCTGACGATACTAGTCAAATTAGAATTAATAAAATAAATAATTTTACTAACAAAAAATAACCGACTTCAAAGTCTCAAAAACTACATAGTTGTCAGATCTCGTTCAAATTTATGTGAGACCACATGACAAGCTCCTGCTTTCGATTAAAAAAAGAATCATCGAAATCGGTTGGCGTGATATTGAGTTATTCGTCAATTTGTCGCGCACATCTTAACACAAATTTACGACTTATGTGGTTTTCTCATGGATGCCACTGTCAGATCTCAATAAAATTTATGTGGGACCACATGACAGCCACCAGCTTTCGATTAAAAAAAGAATCATCAAAATCGGTTTGCCCAGTCCAAAGTTCTGAGGTAACAAACATAAAAAAAAAATACAGTCGAATTGAGAACCTCCTCCTTTTTTGAAGTCGGTTAAAAATAAACTCTACGAAATTCATCTAAGTAGGTACACATACAATACATCAGATCTGTATGTCTCGTACAGGTAAGTCGCAAGGAAAATATGACAATCCTCCCTCCATCTAGCCTCGCATAGTTCAGTAATTATTCGAGAGTGAGGTTAATTTTGGTTATCTTATTCTTATTTCAAACTAATGTATTCTATTTATTTTATTTACCACCATTTCAGCAAGGCTATTGTGTAAGGATGTTTTTGTAACTCGACAGCGGAATCCGCGAAGAGTTTCAAAATTCCTATTCTCTAAAGGTACAGGTGGCGCCGCAGTGTAGAATGCGGCGGTGAGAAAAACTACTTGTTCAGGCTAATTTGATATGTTTGGTATTCAGTAAGGGATTTATTTGTCTCGATCATCGAATTACGTCACCGTCGATGCTCGTGTCCAATTGTCAAACGAAAAGTGAGCTTCGATTTCAATTGTCAAACGAAAAGTGAGCTTCGATTTCGAGTTCGTATTTTAGATAATATCCCTCCTGAAAGGTCCATTGTCAAAAGGTGCTCCTTTGTACTGTGGAGGCACTGTATTTTGCGTAGGTTGAACAAATTAGTTTTGTGGTTTTATTCAGTGGGTAAGTAATAGTGTCCTCTTGAACTATTTGTCTTGGAGACTGAGCGTCTCGATGCCTCGATACATAAATTTGCAGCAATATGCCGTCTGCAGCGGAGGGCTCTCCTACACAATTGGATCTGCATCTGCAATTACTATGCTAATATGAAACTCGAACTTCAACGCTGCACGCTGTTGCAAAACAAACAGACATTTTACTATCATATTGGACATAATGAATTGATTTTGTATATGCTTTTATTATATCTCTTATTTTCCCTTTCTTTAATGTCTATGTTCAATATTTCCGCAAACCTTTAGGAAGTTAACCTAAAGTTTAGGTGGAGAAGTAATAACTGTTAGAGATCGCCTTATTTAAAAATGTAGTAGCTATTACTTCACCATCTAACTTATCCAAAGATTATGGATAATAAGCGTAACGAGGAAAAATAAGAGTTGTATGATAATATTTTTAATATTTTCCGTAAGTGCTCTTAGAGTAAACAAACAAGCTATTTACTGATTTCATTTATGAGCGGTGTAGATGGAAACTTCTTTCTTAACTTGTTTTAGTACACCCTCAAACTCCAAAAAGGCATCGGGAGTAAGAATGTTATCGACATGAATAAATTGTCTACGAACTAAGTAATGATGTTAAAAGTATGATAATGATAGGCAATAAATACCCAACGGAGCAAGAGTCCTGGGTTTGAATCCCGACCACGTAACTGTTTGTTACCTGGTCGTGGTTTTTTCTGATGTCTCATTTTCTGTGTGTCCATCACACCCCTGTCACAGGGAATCCTACTGCGTGTGTGATTGTGCATTCATTATAACATGTTGTGATGTCAATTTTTGTGACATATAATTCTTATTAGAACTTCTCCGATCATAAAAGTCCAATTAAATAAAATTCTGAACAGTTGAATATTCTTTGGAAATACTTTATTTAAATGACATATTTTTTCTTTATTTCTATATTTTTCATTTTCGTATCTCTACAATCGCTATAAATAGATTACGAGTAGGTAATAATGGTACGGTCCCGAATGAAAAAGTCCTTCTTACCCATTTGTGAATGTTTCCCTTCGAACAAATGGTTTTGTTTAATTCGGCAATAAACAAACAATGAAGGTACGCAAAATTGGTAGCTTTTGTAGTGTTTTAGTAAAGTTAGGCAGAATCTCAAGCTGGGCTCCCGAGCACTTGTCTCGACTGAATGATGCCAGCTACAATAGATGAATTATTAAGTGCTCAACAAACTGTACGCACGTCATTGAGTTATTATAGTCTCAGGAGAACTTAAGTTGCTAAACAGATGTACCTATACAGGTGAGCGATAGCTCTGTGGCTCTTGAATCAGGATGCGCAGTTTGTGATTCACAAAAAACTTAAAAGCAAAAAGATAAGGACATAAATAAATACAATTCGTAAAATAATAAAAGCTCACACACTCACACATCTACATAAGAGTTTAGTATGTTGCAGGTGGCATAGACAAACACAAATGAATTCCTACATCACAATCACTCACAATCCGAAACAAACATTTTTCTTGTTACAGAAATTAAGTAAATAAATTATAAACTCTACCCCGAATAAATCAGGGCCTTCACTCAGCAGAATAGTCTAAAATAGTATTAATAATAGTAATTTATACACAAAATAACTTCAGAAAAGTAATTTTATTAAACTAACAAGCTGTCAGTTGAACGGATTTCCTATTATTCCAGGACAATTTAATGAAATTTCGTTTTTATTTCTGGGAATGACGAAATCAATTTAAATGTTTTGGCATAAAAAGCCCGCTTACATTTTGTTTTATGTGAAAAATTATGATCTAATATTATTGATAATAAATATTTTTTCAAGACCATCGAAATGAGGACATAGGTCACACGAATATACCTGATGGCATGTCAAACGTAGCACCAACACATTGCCGGCCAAAAAGAAAGCGATGGACTCGCTTCTTAAAGAAATCCATGTGGTATCATGGTGGAAACACTGATATAGGAAGATCGATCCACATTACACGTACATACGAAACAGTGAATGGCGTAAAAACCGATCTGCAACAAACACCAGATACCCAGGTGGTGTTAGTTGACCTTGGTGGTCGACTGTATTTTTTATTATTTTTTATGTTTGTTACCTCAGATTTTTCGACTGGTTGAACCGATTTTGATGATTCTTTTTTAATCGAAAGTTAGTGCTTGTCATTAGTAAATTTTGAGTTATTTTGAAGTCGGTTATTTTTTTCTTGGTAAAATTCAGATTATTTATCGTGTATCAATCTCAAATATCCAGATTCACAACCCCGTAGTATGCCCGAATATGAACTGTGAAAATATAAAGTATTATTTAATCGATATTTGAAGTAAATACCCTGGATTTTATACCCACAAATAGCCAATGAAGACAAACATTATATTGCCATACTCTGCCAGAAACCCTTACCATGGTCATCTGTACAAACAGTTACTATACTTCACTAAAGCAATGCGATAGTGATATTTGAATAACAATATTATGATGTAGTTTGATTTCCACAATCGAATGCATGAACTCGTAAAGCCGGGAAGTTCGAAGCCCATTTACAGGATTTGCGTCTCCTATTATTATGGAGATGAGCTCTTTCGACAGGACTTTGTAATCCACTTTGTGAACAATATCTATTGTTATCTATAAATACAACATAATACAACAATAAACTAATAAAATTGAAGTGTCCGTCTGTGATTTCAAAATAACCGTGATTTCTCAAGTGCTTATTAGTTATTTACACGAAACAAAAACAAAAAAAAATCACCTTTTGTGTCTGTCTGTCTTTCTGTCTTCTGTCTTTCTATCTCTGAAATGGCTGAACTGATTTTAATTGCACTTTCATTTGAAGATAAAGGAGGGTGTACGGCAACATACAGACTACTTTGTATTCTGGAATTCCCATGGGATTGGAATTTACGCGGGAAAAACGATAACGAAGTCGCGGGCACAGTTAGTTGCAATAAAAGTCGTAAATGAATTGTTTATTTTTATGAACGCATGATGAGGCTAGTAGTCAAAGAACGGAATGGATGGATGGATTGAGCTCCTAAATGCTGACAGTATGCAACAACCTTAATTACCAGCTGGAAATATATATATTCCATGTCAGTTGTTTGACGTCAGCCGCGGGCCGCGGCGCGGTGCGGCGCGGGTCGTGGGTCGCGGGTCGCCCTAAAATATGCAAATGAAAACAAAGCCGGCGCCTTGTTCATTTTAATCGTATTGTCTTTTAATTACTCCGTCCAAAGTAAATAAAAATATACAAAGGGACCCTCGAAAATGGAAAGTATCTATTTAATCGAGTTTTTGATTAATAAAGGCAAGGTAGGCGTCGCCATTCGCCAGTGAAAGGGGGACGTGGGAAATTTAAAAAGTTTCTGCTCAATCGAGTCGTAGCCACCCTAATTGTGTTTATGAGCCCTCCTCAACTTTTTCTATCAAAAGTTACGCTACTCGACCGTTATGAAAGTATTTAATTTCCCGCTAAAAGTCACCTCGCACACAGTTAACAATTTGTTTTTAATTCCCCGACACAACAGCGCCGCACAGTAAAATTTTCCGGAATGCCAATTGAGAAGTTTCGAATAAGAAAAGTATTTAATGGGATTTCATTTTCTTTCAACTTCGGATATTGTTACCTTGAGGCTATAAAAACATAATGTTGTATCATTTAAAAAAAATTCAAAACAATAGATAGGAACGACGAATACAAGATTAGTGATGTGAATTGTGATTATTTTAAAAAATGAATCATCATGCCTATGTTCTCCCTCTTATTGATAAAACCTAAATTCCGTAACTATACTAGTGTCTAGGCCAGACCAGAACACACGCACCCTCACATTGCAAACCTCCACAGGCTTCACAAACAATTACACAATGTAGAACACACAGGACAGTAGTACACTACGATAGAACCACATTACTACTTAAAAGAGCTATTAGGGCTATTTATAAACTTAGATCTCGTGAAACTTTGCGTGACAAGTTCAAAGAAATAGGTATACTTACAGTAGCCTCACAATATATCTATAGTAACGTGGTTTTTATACGGAATAATATTATAAGCGCGTATAAACAAAATTTTGATATCACTAATCGCCAAACAAGAAAAATGCACCAGTTAGTAACGCCATCTTACCGTCTTTCTAAAGTGAAGCGATCTTTTATGGGCCGTGGTGTACAGTTCTATAATAAAATCCCAAAGTTAATACGTGATTTGCACGTGGAATTATTTAAGAAACATGTAAAATCTCAACTTTTAGGCAAAGGCTACTATACTGTAGATGAGTACATAAATGACAAAGACGCATGGAAATGATCAGATCTGCAACCAGTTCCGTACAGGCTAGTGATACTTCTTTGTAAGAAATATACCAATGTATTTTATTTTTAAAAGATGTGCTGAGGAGTTTCTTTCGGCTTTTCTTCTCCTCCATGACAAAGCACCTTTCCGAAAAGCTGGTAAATTAAAAAAATGACATGTATAAGTGTATCAATGATACCTACATGAATAAATGATTTTGAATTTGAATTTGAATTTGAATACTACAAAGCTGGCTGAGATAGATTTTACTCAATTCATTAAAGCCAGAACGCGCTCAGAAACTCCTATGTCATAAATCCTTGTCGTAGTAGTTCCTTGAAGTTGGCTTCAACCCAAGAACGGCCCACTACTGAGCACGGATTTCTCCCCCTGAGGAGGCCTAGATTACAGATATACTCCACCACTCTGAACCACCTTGGACTTGAGTTTGACACATGTGGCGTAGGCCGTACTTAGTTGTATCATGATACAAATCAGCACTTACTGAGGATACTTCTTAAATATCCAAAATACATCATATAAATAATAGCAATTTCACCAATAATTTTCAGATGTTCTTTCTTAGATGGTTTTTTTATGGAAATAGCCGGCAAACGAGCTGACGATCCACCTGATGGTAAGTGGCTATCGTCGCCTATGGACAACAGCAACACCAAAGGCATAAAGGCAAAACGTTGCCGGCCAAGAAAGAGAAAAAAGAAAGAAAGAAAGCCAAATTATTGTGATTATTGTGGTGATAATTCTGTTTAAATTTTGATATTATCACATAGACTAAACTTGAAGAGATAAAATGGGTGTACTTTACAGTGTATTATGTATTGTCTATCAACTCAACAGTAGCAAACGTCGGTTCACCGGAGATGTCAGAGGGATTCTCTAATCATGAGGGCTTACTGCTGTTCTGTTATTAATTATTTACACGGCATTGATGGGCTTAACATCGAGACTGCTTACGACTTGATATGGGGCTGCAGAGATGTCAGAAATTAAATTAAATTTTCAATTTATGAGGCAAGAACCGTCTAGTTATTATATTTATGTGGCAGTTGAAAGTGGTTCAGGCCTATAAATTTATAAGGGACTGTAGCCATTTGTTAGATGCTCATCTGAGCTCGATTCATAGTGACTTTCTGACGAGTGAAGTCCCGGGTTTGATTTTCAACTAAGGCCGAATGGTGAATTTCTATGTCTCATTTGTGTTTGTGTAAGCTGTTGCTGCTTAAGTGTTTAAATCTGAAAAAGTCTGAAGCTTTCTCTGCCTTATATGTATTTAAAGGCAAATGAAGGACAACAATAGTGAAAAAATTATTAAGTCTATGGAAAAAAAGTTACATGTTCTCTGAAACAGAATAACATAAAACTGTGCCTGGTAATGCTACATTACCATCGTTCAGTCATCAAACTACCGACGTCTGACGTCACGACTTGATCATTATAGTTGTCACAAACCTAAGGGTTCTGAGCGCGCCATCTGAGTATTACAGCTTACTGTTAAATTGCAGGAATAATCTGTAATTAGGCATCGCGGACGTGACGCGACTGCGTGACGTCATGAGATGGGATTAACCGCTCGTTTATTAGTTAATGAGCGTATTAAATCTGATTACTTGAGAGGATAAAGCGACTCTGGGATAAAGATACGAGTGCTGTTTGTAAATCTTGTTATAATGTACGGTCCCTTAGATTAGGATTCCCTGTGATGACATGGTTGAGCTCAAATGAAACATCACAAACACCCACGGTTTGTTTGTCACATAAATGTCTCATCCTGAATCAAACCCGAGACTTCGCTCCGTAGACCATCACCAATCACATCATCACAGTTGTAATGCAACCTGTATCTAAAATGTCTGATCCGGTCACAAATAAAACCCAAGATAGGTGAAATTTTCGTCTGAATAGCACAATCATCATATCTGTTAATTTAGGAAACAGCAAATGTGATTCGATTAGTGAAATCCCTGTTACGATAACTAATCAATACCAGAATTTCAATGCTTTTGTCATGCAAAATATCGGTGACTTAATCCCCGTATGAAGCCAGTTATGTGAGTACCTGCTGTATTATATTATTAGTACAGAAGTGAAATCCAATAAAAGGCACGGGTCTCTCATCATATGTAAAGAGACCTGGAGCATACACCACCTAGCTGATCCAATATGGATTGCTGGAGAGATTAGTAGCCAACCCAAGTTTCTACACTTTTGTGTTTTACTTTTGCTTTCAATTGGACTTACGCATGGAAGTACACATGCATCTTGCTAGAGGTGAACATTTGTATTAGTACCTATTCCTCTTTATAAAGTCAACTCCATTCCATTGCAGTATTGGAAAGCCAGTTAACAAGCGAGATAGCCGCTTCTTTCTTGGCCAGCAACACGCTGTTTACCCCTCTTAATTATTATCCGTTATACTTACAAAAGTTAATGAACGATATACGAATAACAATTACACTTATTGTGAAGTTTTCTTATGCATTGTACCATAAAAAGATTTCTTCATCTGATTCTGGAATATGTAATGAAAATATATAGTGTTGAGAATATTTTCAAGCTCCTCAGTATTTGACGGTAAATCCATATGTTATTCCCCAACATGCCGTGTAATCTTCCGAATTGGGATTCGGTCACGTCTGTCGTGATACGATACAGCAATTACAATATTATTTATTCCTTAGGATATTCATGTGAAACGATGGATAAAAAAACGCGAGGCTGAAATTCGAAATTAATTATCGGTTCGGTGAAAGACAATAGGATTAAATGTTCATAACGATTTTATCAAAGTATGTAAAGCGTCCTATTGCGTACTTATGTAATCGTCTATTGTTTTAATTCTTCTCATTTCTTAAAAATGAAAATAGCCGAAAAATTTGTTAACGATCCATCTGACGGGAAGAGGTCGTCGCCCATGAACATCAGACACCAAGGGCGCGTTCCACTAGACGCGCACAACGCTCACAACGATCAAAATATCATACTAATTTGATTGTTGTGAGCGTTTTGAGCGTCTAGTGGAACGCGGCCCAAAATCCTCACTTATGCGTTGAGAGAGAAAAGAAAAAGAAAGTCGCATTCCGGACAGGGAACCAATTAAAGAAATAGGATTTATTTTTGAAACACGAACGACATGAACATAAAAAACCAAGTAATTAATTTGTTCTGTATACAATTTGCCAAATAACATCTTGCCATTGAAAAGTGTTTACATACAAACGCAGAAATGTTTAACTTCTCTATCATAGCGACGCGCGGTATTCACCGAACATCTTAGAGACCATGTACACTAACAAATTAAACTACAACTGTAATATTACTGAAGAAATAAATAAGATTCTCAGTGTTAAATATAAGTCAACAACGGCTAAATCCTCCCTAAGAATTGGCATGGACAACACTAATAAGACATCACTGAAACTTACAGTGCAAACATATCCATACTAATATTATAAATGTGAAAGTGTGTTTGTTTGTTTGTCCGTCTTTCACGTCGCAACGAAGCTGTTATATGGTATGGTTTTTGTGTGTGGAGATAGTGAGGAGGGTGGAGAGTAACATAGGCTACTTTTTACCGCGGTAAAACATCCCCATGGGAAGATCGATATTTTGTTAGTTGCTAGATATTTAGTTCCGGATGTTGTTAATAGATGGCGATAGTAAAATTCATTTGCATTTCACGCTATCAAAATGATACATGTAAATTACTTTAGTCATAGGCAACTAAAAGTAAGTAAGTAGGATTTGTAAAAAATCGATCTCTACCGCGGGCGAAGCTGCGAGCAAAAGCTAGTTTGCGACATAAACGTCTACTCGGTCTCACATCGCAGAGTCCGCCAGAGTGTGAACTGATGTTTTAAACCAATGGAAACCGTAACTCTTAAAGTCGATTCCCACCAAAGTACACACTACCGACCGTTCTTTCTCCAAATTTTCCCAAAGTTACGTCAACGTTTTCCAAACGAAATAGCTGTAAAGAAAGTTTTAGGAATTTTAATAATTAATTCGTTTAGTATACACACACCTTTACAAGAGTATGCATTTGGTTGAAAAGAAATTTAAACAGTGTTTTGTAAAATAAATAGAAATAAAATAAAACTATCAAACAAATCCCACACCAAAGGACCTCGCGATTGGAACATGATGCCGCGTTCGATCCGCCCAGTGCCGGCGCCAGCTCTGTCATTTAATGCCATTCCACGGTTCCAGCACCAATCAAATAGCCTATAAATAAAGCAGAAGAGAAAATCGATGAGGGGATGCAACAAATAGTTCAAGTAAGTATTAAATACACCACAAATGACATGAACTAATGTGCAGTTTCCGCGTTGACGGCTACTTTCTACACTGGTTCTTATCCTGTAAGATGTTTTACATCTGCTTGGAACTCATTTGTAGGTGAATATAATTTAGCGACTAATAACATTGAACAGCAACCGTTTGGCTACGGGTGCTAAGGCATAGGTTTGGAAGCGAAGCTTCAGATTTCATACAATTGAATAATATTTTAGGGTTCTCTCTGTGTTTATTCTACCGTATCGCTAATTGTTTGAAGCATGAAATGAATTATCCTTCACACCTCCAATATTGCTTAAAATCCTCCATGCGTATAAAAGCTACTTCGTTTAAAATAACATCGTACATTTCTATAATTACCTCTATTTTAATAAATGCTACTTGTTAATTATCTTTCTGTAATTTGTGTGTGCACTAAAAATAATTACGATTGTAGTATTTTTTACTGAATTTGGTGGATTTAACGATCTCATACTTGAGCCACTTGATGGTAAGGTAAGGTAAATCAAGGTACCATGAAAAGTAGCGGACTCGCCTATTACCGGATCTATATTCATGTACCTACTTGCATCAAACATAATCCTCAGTTGAGTAGTCGCTTCAGTGTAAAGTGATTCGCTATCCAAATCATACAAACGAAACAAAACGAATCCGCTTGATTGAATCTCGTTCGGAGCTGAATTAATAGCAAAATGTTGAATGGCAATAAAAATGTACTGTAAGTTTACAGATGGTATTGTAAATAATTGGAAAAAATTGCAAGGAATAAAATAAATACAGGCGAAAGCGTTGTGGCGTGCAAAAGTTATGTATTAGCATACATAAGTAACTCGATAAAACCTCTAGGGCATCAGGTACTATACCGACGTACTATATCCATAAATGTGTTTTTCGTGGAGAATTTGAATGTCCTCGCAGGATAAGGTGGAGAGCCTTAAGAACCTACCGAGTCCCTAGTAAAATGATTATGTTCTAACATCTTGAGCAGCCCTTTTTTATTTTACAGAAATAAAAAACCAAATCATAAAATTCAAATGTTGTAATTAACATATTTTCAGGTACATGTTTCGTTATTATGTTATGTTTAGAAGGAAATTAAAGTACACAACAAATGAGCTTAAAAAACCGATGCAATGAATTAATTAACTTGAATATTAATGAATTTAACTTTCCGGTGTGCTGAGTTCCTGATGCAAGCAATTCGCAGAACTAACATATCCGCATAATGACTTCCCCTGAGACACTGCGGGTTTTCTATTACTACGATGTGTTTATAACTTGAGTTTGCCTACTCATTGCCGGCTCTTGGAGCTGTTCCATAAATACTACTTATTTATTTAATGTAAAATGGTTTGTAAGATCTACATTTTGTATGCGTTGTTTTCTTTTCTCTAAACCCTTTTCCTCGTGAATAATGTAGGTATATAGTAGCGGTAACAAAGCATTTTCAGTAAATGAGTAGGATAAGTGGATTTTTATCTACTACAGCTACCTTACCTTGCACACGCAGATTCAATCATGCTATATGCCCTGTTCTCTACTTGACCTGGTAAAACAAACATTATACAGCTTATATAAACTGTAATATAAAGAAAAGAAAACAATACAAATTGCATTTTTCACTACGATCGTTTGCAAGAAGATAGAACAATAACACAGGATCCAGTAGACTAGTTGGTAGTGAAATTGTGCAGAAATCTTTTAATTTTTGTAATTTTTGTACCCGTATCCGGGAATACGCACGCAGAGGTACCAAACGCCCCAACGCAGAGTCAATCACGATTACTTAAATTGCTCCTTAGTACAGAATTTGTATGGTTATTCTTTACTAAAGAGTGATTAAAGTAACTGTTAGTGACTCTGAATTGGGGCATTAGTTACCTAGTTCAATATCTTGGGTAAAAAAAATATTACATTCGTATATACAGGTCCAGATGTGTAAAAACGATATCAAATGTCGCCTGTTCTATTAAATCGCTCCTTAGTACAGAATTTGTATGGTTATTCTTTACTAAAGAGTGATTAAAGTAACTGTTAGTAACTCTGAATTGGGGCGTTAGTTACCTAGTTCAATATCTTGGGTAAAAAAATATTACATCCGTATATACAGGTCCAGGGGGCTTACCATGAACTCTTAAAACAGGTCAATATTAGCCGATAATTGGCCTGTCCTGCTATATCCTACCATGATCTGGCTAAAACACAGGGCAGTCAGCGACCACGTCACCGTAACAGGACAGCGGTCACGTGACTTCAAAAATGATCTTCTGCCCTGCAATTCGTGTACCATGACGCGATTGTTGACGTATTGACATCAGAAGGTGGCATATGTTAACGTCAAAATGTTACAGCTCACCGAAAGTAACATTTATTGTCCTGTTTCGGCTATTTCGTTAATGATGATGAAACACGACGGAATGCAGCCATGGCGAATTTCAAATACACCATCATCACAAAATAAATACATTTCATTTGTTTGGAAAATTTTAAAAACATTCATTGTACTTATGCTTTTTAAATTATCGCTCCTAACCCCGGTCACTCACATGCGCGCAAATGTTTGACATTTTTACGAATGTTTGCACATATGTGAAGGGTGGTCAGGCAAATGGGTTCGCATATGAGTATACAATACAAGCCCATTTCCGCTTCCTCCTACACTTTGTTCACGAATGTTCAATCTTGTTGTTGTTATTATGTTGTTGTCATTAAAATCCATTTGCAATACAGAAAATAAATGGTAGTACGATTAGACGCCACGAACCACGAAAAATTAAGAGATACATCACCTTTTTAGTCGTGTGCGCAACTGGTCGCACGAATGTGTGGGAGACTACACGAAGGTTCGAGGTTTGCGCGCTTTGATGTGCGACAAAAAACCGACACAGCTTGGAAAACCCCGAATGCCTCGAAATCTTCGCATAATCATTCGCGAATGTCATCCCACACTTGTGGGTTCGCGTATTCGCGCGAATGTGAGTGACCGGTATTATAAATCACACATTTTAATAGACATTTAGACACGTCCCTGTGTCAAGTGTCAAGTGGTGAAAGATTACGTTCAAAAATTTAAGCATCACTTAGCGATAATTTTTTGGTAATTTTAGAGAACGAAAGGTTAATAAATCACAACACTTAAGTATTTATAACAAATCTCAAAATCTTCAATTGAGATTGTTATTTTAAACTTTTAAAAACATCAATATTATGCATTCATTTGAAAACCGGTAAACCGATAAAACGCTTTATTTCAGAACATAATTAGTACAAATCAAGTACCTTGCATGTCATAGACTAAGATGCAGGACAGAAGTAGAGGCATTGCAGGTCATCGGTAAACGTTCATGGTACAAAATACACTCCTGTCAGGTTTTAGCTACAAGCTGACCTGTCCTGAACATGACACATTTTATTAGAGTTCATGGTAAGGCACCAGATGTGTAAAAACGATATCAAATGTCGCCTGTTCTAATTTGTCTGCAAAGATTGATTGATCAGGCCTTTAGGACATTAGTCACAGACTGAACCAGCTGCTAACGTAGCCTGACTGGATGTAATCGATTTCGAGATGACGAAGCAGGTATTTTAGGTCGCAGTGGAATTTTCTGTTACCTGGAGAACTATTCAGTTTTGTAACTTGACAACGGAATCCGCGATGAGTTTCAAAATTGAAGTTTGAGTCCGAGATCTTGATATGTGATTCTCTAATCATCTGGCACGCACTTGCGAGGTGAAGGGAGTCTCGAACTCTAACTTCAATTTAGAAACTCATCGTGTATTCCGCTGTCAAGTTACAAAACAAAAGCGAACTTGCATCATATTGACATGTCATTATCTAATCATCTATTATGCACTTGCGAAGTGAAGTGATCCTAGAACTCGAACGTCAATTTTGAAACTCCGCTGTCAAATTACAAAACTGAATAGCCTTCCTGGTACATACGTGACAGCTACGATAGAAGCAATTCTCTGTAACAATCTTTTTGTAAATTGTTACTCATATACACCTCAATCTTAGCCAAGATACCTACTTATTATGGGTTCAAAAAGAAAGAAATAAGAAAGAAGTAAAAAAAGTACTCCTCAATCTTAACCAAAATCAAGATACCTACTTATCATGGGTTCAATAAGAAAAAAATAAGAAAGAAGTCAAAAAATTAATAACTTATACCAACAGAGCCTCCTTTCGATTCGTTTTTCTAGATGTTTATCCAAGCCAAGCAAATAGATATCATTGCAAGCCAAGTAAATATCATTGAAATCTGTTCAGTATCAAAAGTTTTCGCGTTATATTTTTACTTATACATATATGACGATCTTAATGATAACGAATTTTAATGATGAGTTTGAATTTCTGTTCTCGACTGGGTGAAAGTGTTCTTATCTTTGTGTGTTGTCTATGGCATCCACGACACAGGGAATCCTAGTGCGGGGCTATGAGTGTGTAGCGTTATTTATTATTAAATTAAGTATTTATATTTACCTACAGGAAGAAGCCATTATGTCCAAAAAAATGGGTTTAGCTTTACCGTTGCCAAAGGCTATTGAAAGTGCAACTCCAACCAAATAAACATTTTCTTCGTTCGATCCTGCAACAAACGAGCGAGTAGGGCCGTACCCGCAGCGTTGTGGTGGCGGTTGATCTCATGAATATGCAGCTGACCACTGACGAGCCTTACCGCGCCGCACAGTTTTGATACTCATGAACCAAACTGTATGGATTTCATAAGAGATGACTTAATCTCGCGCTGGAGGGATTTAATAGGTAATACTGATTAAAATAATGAATACCATTATTACTATTTCTCCGTGGGGTCCGCCTGGTAGCTACCACCCTCTTGATAGAGTCATCGTGTTCCAGCTGGGAGCTTGAGAGACAGATCTTTCTTTCTTTTTCTTTGATATTTTTAGGCCGACAACACATCAGTAATGCCTTTGGTGTCGCTGATGTCCATGAGGGACGACAGCAACTCACACCATCCGGATCGTCTTCAGTTCGTTTGTCGGCTATTTCCTTAATATTGTTACGGACCACGGAACCTCGTGCGGGAAAACTGAACCCCGAAACGTGCGAACATACGCGGCATTCCTTTGTGCCTATTGTCATCGCGGGCGAATGACCTTCGGTCCTTTTATGTCTGTCCTTGAATGCTATTTTTACGAGTTTGTTTTGTTGTTTGTCTGGATTAGTGCGGAACATTCTCGAAAACCCGCGAACTGAGTTCGGCCAAGTATAAAAGGACGCGAATTGGCCGTCGTGATTCATTCCAGTTCGGGATTCCGGTTGGGAATCACGAAGCGATAACAGCGATACGAGCGATAAGAAGGGAGTCTGGGTGAAGACTCCAGGTCGGGACGATACGAGCGATAGTAAGGGAGTCAGGGTGAAGACTCCAGGTCGGGACGATACGTATCCAGGGCGAAAGTAAGAGTGGTGTTACGCGTTCGTGAGTGAGTGAGTGACTCTTACGTGGTGGTTAGTGTTAGTGTTAGTTCATAGTAGTTTTGTACAACCTTCTAGTGTAATAAAGTACTCTTAGATATCAGTCAGTGGTATCCTTTACGAACCCACCCACGGGTAGGACGTAACAACTGGTGTCAGAAATGGGGATGCCACTGACCCCGAGGGAGGCTGAAGAAGGTGTACGTACGCGATGCCAGGCGGCGGATACGACGACTGCGGGAACGACGGCCACGACGACGGCGGCGGGAGTGATGACCACCACGGCTGCGGGTTCGGAGACCATGGCAGCCGCACGAGTGGTGACCGCGACGGTTCCTGATCCTGCTCCTGCTACTGTGACTGCTCCAGGAGGACTGGACCTTTCGGTTCTGCTGGAGGCTATCCAGTCACTGAGGGAGGAGCTACGGACAGCCTGGAAGGAGCAGCATGCAGCCATAATGGATGACCTGCATGCAGCCGGGGAGGAGCAGCGTGCAGTTTATCGGTCCCTGAAGGACGACATATTAGGGACCTTGGACGTCGAAGTGGCGAAGAGCGCAGACGTGTCGTCGGCGTCGCGGTGCGTGAGCGAGGAAGGAGACGATGGCGGCGCGGCCGGGATGATGCCACCGCGGTCAAAGGCCGACCGCGTGGCTATGGCGGCGGAAGAAAGTAAGGAAGACAGTCCTGGGAGTGAAGAGGACAGTCTTGAGAGTAAGGAGGACGGTCTCGAGAGTAAGGAGGACAGTCAGTGTACTGTGGAAAAAGTCGACGACGAGGAAATGGGCGTGGCCAAGACGTGTGCGGATTGTGCACCAGCGGAGCTTGGACTGGGCTACGGGCACTCGGATCCGGTCGTGGTAGCAGCGTCGCTATCATCGGTGGAGCCGGCCGAGCTGAGCCTACCCGACGACACCATCCGCGCCGGGCTGCCGTCCGCGCTGCAGCTGGAGGCCGTGGTATGCGCGTCGCAGGCGCACGAACATCTGCTATCTGATGGGTCAAGGCCTGGGTATCTCATCAGCGACGGTGCCGGCGTGGGCAAGGGCCGCACAACAGCGGGCATCATCTTCGAGAACTACCTGAAGGGTCGCAGGCGCACCATCTGGGCGTCCGTTTTCAACGATCTCAAGTACGACGCCGAGCGGGACCTGCGCGACATCGGCGGCGGGAAGATTGAGGACCACCCCTTGATTATTTTCGAGAACGTGAAGATCTCGTCGGCGGTGAACGGCAGCGTGAAGAAGGACGTGATGTTCAACGCGTATTCGGCGCTGATCGGGGAGATGCAGGCCGACATCAGGTACCGCACGCGCTTCAAGCAGCTGCTGCAGTGGCGCGGGGAGGGCATGCCCTTCCCCACGTTTATGGATTTTATTAGTGCTGTGAAAAAGAGAGGCGTATGCGCAATGGAGATAGTGGCGATGGACATGAAGCTGCGGGGGATGTATACAGCGCGCCAGCTGTTGTTCCACGGCGTGTCCTTCAGGATCGGGAGGGTCCCGCCCTTTGGGGCCTCTGGAGGGACCTACGATAGGGCCGCCGCGCTGGGGATGAAGGCGATGCTGATCGTCGCGGAGGCAGCCAAGCTGATTGTCACGGAGGCGCGCATGTGCAGGACCATGTGGGGACCGTTCTGGTCCGCATAAAGAGGCCGGGCTGGCACAGAGGAAGTCGAGTGCGGAGTAGGACAGGCAAGGAGAAGGAGGGAAGCCGAAGATTGTTGGCGTCGATCGATTGGTTCCTATCACGGGTCGAATAATGCTCGGGACGAGCATGATTAAGGAGGGGGCAGTGTTACGGACCACGGAACCTCGTGCGGGAAAACTGAACCCCGAAACGTGCGAACATACGCGGCATTCCTTTGTGCCTATTGTCATCGCGGGCGAATGACCTTCGGTCCTTTTATGTCTGTCTTTGAATGCTATTTTTACGAGTTTGTTTTGTTGTTTGTCTGGATTAGTGCGGAACATTCTCGAAAACCCGCGAACTGAGTTCGGCCAAGTATAAAAGGACGCGAATTGGCCGTCGTGATTCATTCCAGTTCGGGATTCCGGTTGGGAATCAAGAAGCGATAACAGCGATACGAGCGATAAGAAGGGAGTCTGGGTGAAGACTCCAGGTCGGGACGATACGAGCGATAGTAAGGGAGTCAGGGTGAAGACTCCAGGTCGGGACGATACGTATCCAGGGCGAAAGTAAGAGTGGTGTTACGCGTTCGTGAGTGAGTGAGTGACTCTTACGTGGTGGTTAGTGTTAGTGTTAGTTCATAGTAGTTTTGTACAACCTTCTAGTGTAATAAAGTACTCTTAGATATCAGTCAGTGGTATCCTTTACGAACCCACCCACGGGTAGGACGTAACAATATGTCCTACTTAAGGTGGTTCTTTGCTCGCAAAAACGATTCTGCATGAAGAAACACTTCAAAATCCTCAGTTCCAGCGACCGGTGACCAGTCTGCTCGACATTATCAATATACTACAACACACCTATTTGACATTGGGAGACAAATATTTAAAAAAATATGGTCTTCTTCCAACACGATCCAGGAACAAAAAGTTTTCTAATTAGTCTCTTCTTCCTTTTCTAGTTTGTTTTTTAATTAGCCAGCCAGTGATGGCTGTAACAAGCAGTACTTTGCTAATGAAATAAAGAATCAAGACATGTCGCATCGTATGCACAAAGTAAATTAATTTCACTGCCCACTTGAACATACTTACAAGTTGAAATTAATGTAAATTACGACTGCCACTTTGTTTTAAATGGAAATAAAGTTTTACTCGAAAATATTGTCACACAATATTTAAAATACCTACATCATTTTCATATCATAAAGATATTTGTTTATGCATGATTAATTAAAGATCATTTGCACAAGAAGGTGACGAAATCTGCACATAATATTATTTTTAAAAATTACATTTCACTGAACAATATTTAAGTATAAAATAACTAGTTTTTAAAGCCATAAAATCAACAACTTTATTTAGTCCGATGGATAAAAAGTAAAAACCAGATACTGTAGATAAGCTGGTGTTGGGCAAAAAAACGGACAAATTCCCGAGAACAGAATGGAACTTTTAAAACAAATTTGCTTGGAGCTGCGAAATTTATGAACGTTTAAAAGTTAGTCGGCGTTGCGAGTAACATGAGTTTCCTGCCCTACGCTAATGTGCGCCATTCGTAACAAAAACTTGCTCGTATAAAACTAATCTGTAAGAAACCTACGGTGTACGGTGTATACATTATGTTCGGAGAAATACTGCATTTTCATTCCCCTAGCCGAACTTCAAAACTTGTTCGTCGAAATAACTTTGCAGACTATTGATTGACTACCGGTATCGTACATTAAGGAAAGTAATGAGTTATTCGTTTGAATACATTTAAAATGATTACCCAATATCAAATTATTAAATATCCTACGTGGCCCATACTTATTAAATGTATACTAATGTATTCTTGTCGCCTTTGGGCGTGGGGTCATAGCCTTTGGGCGTGGGGTCATACACGTCCATTAACCCGGCCCCTGGAAAGTAGAGTCACCTTCTCTATTTTTCACTTGGGCAATTCCTGTCTGGCGCGTCCACGTCGCGGGGGTGGGCATCTAATGATTCAGTAAGCCGGAGTGTGTAGATGGCGAAGTTCAGCAGGGACCCAGTACTGCGGGGTATAACGCAGAGCCCTTGCCCAGGGTTACGGGTGAAGACCTCAACGGTGGATTGGGCGGAGACAAAGGATGTCGGTACGGCCAATACAGCGGAAGGGGCGAGCCACAGAGGCTTTGTGTCTGGATCCTGATGGAGGGCAGCGGTAGCCATCAGTACTGTAGTGAAGCGTAAGGAAGTTTAGTCCGGACCGGTTCATTAACAGAATTCTACAGACACTGAGTCTGTAGTACCGCGATGTAGAAAGCAACGGGAAACTACTACATTATCTGTTCCCACGAGAGTTGAATGATGAAAATGCAAGAAAATCCAGAAGTACGTTTGCCTGACGATCCGCGTAGCGACCGGCGCTATGAGTTTTCCGGGACTCATAGTGTCAAATTGGATACCGGCCGAGGAAATGTAGGCAACCAGGCATCCCTCGGAAAATATGCGACTGGAAGGGACCAAATGCAACTGCGGAAGAACACCCGTATAGGTACCTGGAATGTACGTGGACTCCTCGATGAGAGTAAATTACACATCTTGGATCATGAGCTACAGCGATGCGACATGAAAATTACCGGATTAAGCGAGACTCACTGGAAAAGTAGCGGCCACCGACAACTGGATAAACATACTATCTATTATTCAGGAGACGATACTAGCAGCTACGCTGGAGTGGCCATTGCAATCCCAAAACAATGGACTAAAGCAGTACTAGGTTACAAGCCGGTCAGCAACAGAATTATAACAATGAAGCTCGATGCGTCACCCACCCCACTGAATATTGTACAGGTATATGCCCCCACCAGCACGGCGAGAGATGAAGATGTAGAAACTTTCTACAATGACATCGAATCTATAATATCAACAATACCAAATAGAGAGTTGCTGATCATACTTGGCGATTTTAACGCTAAAGTGGGTGATACAAGAATGGATGCGGGCTTGCGGAATATTGTAGGCAACTATGGTCTCGGCCAAAGGAATGAACGGGGAGAAAGATTACTTCAATTCGCAGCTGACAATAATTTCACCATTATGAATACAATATTCCAGCAACACCGTAGACGGCTATACACCTGGACGTCCCCTGATGGCAAACACCGAAATCAGATTGACTATATACTTATAAGATCTAGATGGCGAAGTTCAATTATGAACGCACACACACTGCCTGGAGCTGACTGTCAATCTGACCACCAACTCCTTATATGTAGCCTCAAGCTTAAGTTACGAAACTCCATACCTCGTAAAGTTAACAAAAAGCTCGAAATAGTAAACCAAACGGCTTTTATGAACCAACTATCAGCCGTCAGCAAAACATGGAGATTAAGAGCATTGGATGATGACCCTGACTCACTCTGGCAATCTGCAAAAGAGCACATAAAAGATGCTGTACGCTCGACACAACCCAATCAAACAAAAGGTAAACATCAACATTGGATGTCAGATGACACCTGGCACCTCGTAGAGCGCCGTCGTGAAATGAAAGCCAAGGGTGCACCAATTCAGGATTTGAATTTGATGAGTGCTCAGATTCAAGCATCTTCTCGCAGAGATCGTAATAACCATCTCAAAAACATCTGCTTAGAGTTAGAAAGAAATGCAGAGCGTCATGAAACGAAAGACTTATTTAAGAAGATTCGTTGCATAACTCGTCAATTCAAGTCCAAAACTTGGGCTATTGAGGATACATGTGGAGTGACTGTAACGGAAATCAAGGATATTGTAGAAGTATGGAAGGGATATTGCGAGCAACTCTTTACCGACAGCAGTATAACACCATCCAATTCGAGTGACACTAGTACAAGTACAAAATCTGCTAATAATATCATAGAACCATCTATACTAAAGAGTGAAGTTCGAGCCGCAATCGATCACCTGAAAAAGAATAAAGCTGTAGGAGCTGACGACATCTCAATAGAGATATTTAAAGCTATGGGCGAATACGGAGTTGAAATGCTGCATGACATCTGCAGTCGCGTCTGGAAGACAGAAAAATGGCCCCAGGACTGGGCACACTCTGTATTCATACCACTGCACAAGAAGGGATCAACAAAGAAATGTAGCAACTACAGACTCATAGCCTTGATTTCACATGCCAGTAAAGTGCTCCTTCATATCATAAACACCAGACTGCAAGCTTTTCTGAATCCTGAAATAGCTATGGAGCAGGCAGGATTCATCAAAGGACGAGGAACAAGAGAGCAGATCCTAATTCTTCGACAAATGATTGAAAAGTCTAGAGAGTTTAACATCCCACTCTGCTTTGTCGACTTTCGCAAGGCCTTTGACACCGTGAAATGGCATAAGCTATGGGACATACTCATTCATATGGGAGTACCTGATCACCTGGTTCGTCTCATACGCCATCTCTACGAAAACGGAACTGCGACTGTTAGAATAGATAATGTTGCCTCGACAAGCTTTCAGACACATGCTGGTGTTCGACAGGGGTGCATACTCTCTCCACTCCTGTTCAACATCTATACGGAGTATATTATGAGAATTGTTTTGGAGCAATGGGACAAGGGTGTTTCGGTGGGAGGACGGAAGACATCCAACTTGAGATACGCCGATGACACAACTCTTCTCGCTCAAACAAAAGAAGATATGGAACAGCTGCTGACACGCCTTGAGACAACAAGCCTCTCTTTCGGACTCGCGATCAACAGGGATAAAACCAAGATGATGATCGTGGATCGAGCTGAACTAAATCAACCTGATATCTCCATGATTGGCAACTGTGAGGTTGTCCAAAGCTACGTGTACCTCGGCTCCACGATCACAAACACAGGGGGGTGTGAGGACGAGATTCGAAGGAGATGTGCTATAACGAGATCTGCCGTTGAGAAGCTGAAGAGAGTCTGGAGCAACCGCAACATCACCAAAGCCACGAAAGTTCGCCTGATGAGAAGCTTAGTCTTCCCCATATTTCTGTATGGCGCAGAAACGTGGACGGTTCGCCTGAAAGACCGACGCAAAATTGATGCACTTGAAATGTGGTGCTGGCGACGACTGCTGCGGATCCCTTGGACAGCGTTTCGAACCAATATCTCGATCTTGGAAGAACTGAAAATTAAAGAGAGACTATCATCGACCGTACAAAAAAAAGTCCTCAAATATTTCGGACACATTATCCGGAATCAACACTCCATGGAGAGACTCGTTGTCCAAGGGCAAATGGAAGGCAAGCGGTCACGCGGCCGATCGCCTACGCGTTGGACAGACTTAATAAAAGCTGCCACAAAATCATCTATAGTCCAATGTTCCCGTAACGCTGAAGACCGTAATGAGTGGAGACGCATCGCGAAAGCTGCATTATCCAAAAAAAGGTCATCATGAAACCACGACCGCTCTGTCAAGAGCGACCGACTAAGGAGGAGGAGGAATGTATTCTTATTAAAGCTTTCAGCTTCTTCTCTAGTGTCTTCGCCATACAAATTCATGAAGTCACGTTTCTAAAAACTTGTGCACAGGATGCCCATAGCTGAATTCATGCTTTTTTATCTACATGTCACCATTATGGATGTTTTCGTGAATTCGAACATAGCTCACTGCATTAAAGTTTAGGTATATATTATTTTCTTATTAAATATTAAATAGTTGGTAAGTACTTACAATCAATTTTCAAATGGGGAAAAAATATACTATAAAGTTTCTTAGGTTAAATTTTCAATTTGAAATAGTCCCGTCAATATTTCGAATTGTTTTTTAACCAATTTTTAAGTAGTTGAATTAGTAAGAAACTTAAAATTAGAAACACAATTTTATAAATTAGTAACAATAGCTTTCCATCGCATAAATAAAAAACACTCAAAACCCAATTCAAACAAAACAGCACTTAAAGAAGTGAAAACTATTAATTTATTTGTCTACAAAGTAAGTTAAGTTGAAAGTGGCTAATTTTCCAAACCTTTATAAACCATCAAACTTCGCTCGAAGCCATTCAGCCACATTATCAGTGATTTGCCAGTCGCACCGGTGGCAGATAATCGTCTACTTCAAAATTTGCTTCTAATTTAACCGATCGAATATCCAAATTCTGTAATCGAGTTTTCATTGTACGAGTATCATTGGCACTTGAATCTCTTGCATCACTATTGACGGTTAAACGAACAGCTGACGCAATGGGGTTATTTCATCCTGTTATTGGCACACGACAAGGATCTCTATATTCTATTATATTTTAAAATGAAGATCTTTTTAAAATCAAAATAAAGACAACTATTCCAAAATAAAGATTTTTTATTAAAACAACTAAGGGGGGCTGGATTATTAGTAGCCAGTACAAGTCCATTTTATAACAACAATTCCAAAACATTGCAATATAATCGCTAAGCAAATTATTTTTCCGCATCAAACTTAATCGTTTATAGTTATCGTTGATATTAGTGCCTAATTTTCGCCACTGGTAGCCCCCCGTCAAGGCACTTATTTGCTAATTCTATGGGACCCATTCGCTTTTACGACCCTATTAGTATTTTCCCCTTTATTGCCATTAGCAGGTTCAAATTGTAAGCCCCTACCATTAATTCGTTAAATTTTCTGTTAATAGCCGCGTCGACTATTTACACAGCTATTTAGGTTTTTCGTTTTTGTTTTATTGGAACTTGAACATTTATTTATCTGTATATATCTGTATCTGTATAGTATAGAAGCATAGATAACCTCCAATAGATTCCGTATTAGTGAAATTTTCTTATACCTCGTTTACATTCAGCTCATTTGAGCAGGAAAGTAGGTAGGGAAGTGGGCAGGACGAGTATGTGAACACGATACTTCTCATGCTCCTACCACTGCTACTCGCGCTGCCCGGCGCTCCCCAAAAGAGCGGTTTTTCAGCAAGTGTTGCCAATGCTACGGCAATTACCGTGTTCTACGGCTTTCAGGCCAAAAAATCACAAAATCTACGGGCTACGGCTGGAACCCTATTGCCGTAGCAAATTCTACGGCTTTTCGCAAATTTTCACAAAGTCAATTTTATTTATTGTTTTGCAAACATTTAACGAATGTTAAACCCTTAAAACAGCGCCACCAGGCTTATATTGATGTTAATGTAGGCTAATGAAAAGTATTACTCGTTTTGTGGGCATCAAATTCACTGCCGATGACCTTTTTTTTAGTTCGAGCGCTGAACCGATGGTATATATTGGCGTAATTGGATTGCTACGGCCCACACATTCCCATATAAACACGGCTTTTTTATCTAATGGGCTCCATTGACGATGCGATCGATCGATCGCACCGATCGATCGGTTCAAAAGTGCCACTCATAGCGGTAACATACACTACCGATCCGTCGGTGCGATCGGTCGGCAACGACGGATCGCACCGATCGATCGCATCGTCAATGGCGCCCATAATGTACACGGCCTTCCAAAAATTTTCATTGGCAACACTGCATTCAGAACCGTCGCAGTAATATTTCGACGTCTGCCATTGCCGAAAGTCGAAAGCGATGTGAGTGGTAGGGCAGTATGTAAACACTACACTTCTCTCGATCCTGCCACGGCAGTATCAAGGGGATTATTGCCGACAGCGCGAGGAGCAGCGGTAGGGGCTGAATGTAAACGAGGGGTTAGACTTCAAAGTCACAATTTTGCGGAAGGTGCGGTTTGCGGGGTACGAAACAGATGCGCTGTGATTGGATATTTAAAATTCAAACTTGGAATTTATCAAGCTCAACCCGTCCATAGTGATTGAGTATGTACGAGTATGATCGATTAATCGTACGATCGATGTTTGTTATTATCATTAGGTATTTACTTTCAGGACAATTATAATGAATAACAATACAATGAAAATATCGATACTTTTAATAAATATATAATATTATATTAATATTAAACTGGTAGGTATAACGATGATACAACTGAATCCATCAACCTTCGATGATTATTTCTTCATATAGTAGAAACTGTCAACTGAAAAGTGTGTTATTTTATTATTTATTTATTTTTTATTTTATTTTATTAGCACACCAACAGCAGTACACACATTACATTACAAATATAAGTTCTATAGAAACTGGACTAGTGTGAGTTCCAATATTACAGGCGTGAACAACATTCTTTAGTATATTTATCAAGAAGAATAGAAACGCAAGTCTTGAAACTCTGTTAAACAAACGACACTGTATTTGGTAGGAAACCATCCCTCTCCACGGTGCATTGCTTCTATACATTTTTCCGTCCTCTCGGGGCATCTAGGAAATCTATAAAATCATTACCACAATGTTTTTTCGTATAATAAATAATGTTATCCTTGACTACAGCAACCTTTGTCCCACTTATAACTTGTTAGAAATTATCGATTTCATAGCAATATCCACAAAATTAATATCGATACGCGTTTAAAATGAAAAATTCACTTCCCTAGTATTGTCTTTAGTCAGAAACAAGATAATTATTTTGAATTAGGAATGAAATTTTTACAAAATGTCACTCTCAAAACCAGCATAAGTTGAACTCTGCTTCATTAGAAGAAAATTTGTAAAATAAATATGAATTACTAATTTATGAAATGATATGCCATCGTTTTGGTAACTGTTTTTACGCACTGATTTATCACACCATTTCACTCTGCAGTAAGCCATGGTTCCATCAGCGAATGCTTTTTTGAAATTAATTAAATTCTGAAAGATCCGCGTGTATACGGGTCAAAGGTCTTGGTCGATACTAATGTCGTGAATGCTAGCACAGTTTCATATGCATAGCAAAAGCACTGCTATGTTGCCGCGCGTCAGTTGCCTTGTATGCGGTATCTTGTGGGGGTAATCTATGTATAGAAGACAGTATTTTTTTCATTCTAACTAGAACACTCATACAAAGTTTACGTATATATCTTCATTTAAAGATAGTTTAATAAGTTTCAACCGAGCTCCTGTCGACTTTTCTGAAGGAGGAGATGTAGACGAAAGGGGTCGTGTTCAGAAAGTTCCGCCGACGTCGGCGACCAGGAGTCACCGGCAGCGTGTCACTTCGATGATAATAATTAGTGAATTAGTTATAAGTAGGTATGTATCTGTAAGGTATTTATGCTATGGACCTTGTTGCTCGAAATAAAGATATTATTATTATAAGTTAATATTATTAAGAAGTTACCAAACATTGCTGTCTCAAGAATCAGAAACTAAACAATTTCTAACAAGAAGCCGTACAGTGTCATCTCAGTCACAATTTTAACATTAATTTATATGCAAGCCGCATTCATAAATGTATTGAATGTCTTCAGGTAGACTGGCGTAATGAAACATGGGCTATTGAGGTAGGCTGCCTGCTGGCTTTAGAATATTTCAAGACGAATCCACTAAAGATATTATGACAGAATTGATTGTACATTCATAGATATTTTCAAATGCTGCAGTTATTACTCTAGTTACTGATTTTGCGTGATACATTCTATCTACTGGAACCTTTGAACTTTGTTTAAATATCGTATGTTATGTATAATTTGTGGGTTATAATCACCAAGGGCTCCGACCATCCTTAGTCCAAGCCACCTTCTATTCGTTATATACCCTGAACATCGTATAAAGCACAACTTTCCGCTCATGTCTTAGGGCTTTGTAAGACGTCCACGTAGCTTAGTAACGATAACATTTTCTGAATTATGGTAGTTTTTCCTTCACCGACTGTTTATTGTATATAATTAACCCAATTTGTCTGTAGTGCCAAGGAACCAATTAACACGCAGGTTTCCTGTTTCCTTTGGTATTATAAATACCTATGAACGGTGATTATACTGAACATTTATCTACATCATGTTTTTAAACTGATTTTAAGATTTAATTATTGCGGTTAAGCAGCTAGATTAATTGTCAAGTTTATTGAATTTCTAACCTCAACATATTAATAGAATATGTTTTACGTGCTCAGGCATCGTAAAATTAGTCTTCTATTTTTCTCATATTTTCATAATGCGCCAAAAGATGTACGTACAACTTCAATAAGGATTGTACAAAGCAATCTGGAGATTATCTCAGAGCGCGGGATCAAAGTGTTTTCACGAGATAAGCAATCACGTTTCTGACACAAAACATTTTTATTTTAAAGACAGGACCGTTTACGTTATTTGGAATACGCCTACGCTGAGAAGATTGTACGAAACGGAAATAATATGGTAACATTTCCTTTACAGAGTGTAAGGCGAGCACCTTAAGTTCAAACCAACATCTGTTTGTATTGACTCCTTCTAAGCAGTAGACTTAATTCTATCAGCTTGCATTTTTGTAGGCTTCAGCTCAATTTTTATTTTTTACAGCTACACTAAAATTCACGACCCTTACAAGTGTCTTAAAACTGTCTTACAGAGTGGAAAAAAGACTGGTTGGAGGAAAAGTACCCTGAATACTGATGAAGGTAAATTATACTGAAAGAAAACATTCCTTAATTTTCAAATATGAGTAAAACCTCTTTGATGTGAGCCCATTTATGTTAACGTCACAAACATGAGCAGACAATGTCAACTAAAATTACTTTATTATTTTTTCTACATGAATAAAGGTGGCCACACACGGTCGCGCCATTTGGCGTGGCTCCAAATGACATATTTATGTCAAAATGGCGCGATTGGACATACAGATTTTTATATCACGCCATCAGTTTTTCACATTCACGATCAAATTTTGGCTGTATATCACGCCATTTGACGCGATGGACTGACCGTGAGTGGCCACCGTAAACGCTCAGATTATAAATGTTTCCAAATTACAATGATACTTTATGTTGCAAAAAGGTTAGGACAATAGATAACATTGCAATATTTTAATAATCGTTTCTTTATTTAATTTGTTTTCTATAAGTGCGTTATTGAAAATAATATTGATATTAATAGATGCTCAATGTTAATGGAAATGAGTCTTCAACAAATCAATATCAATAATTTTTGCACGACTCTCCATTGGATCTAGGTACATCTGATAGGTGACATTTAGCAGCATCAGCCTAAATGTGAAACCATCGTTTTGTAATCCAATTTTCTCTGTATCTTTGTTTGGTTTTTGGAACGAAGTTCCGTATCGTGCGTTGCGAAAGGGGGCTAGGCGGAAAATTTTGGGACGAAAAGTTGTAACGACACTTTTTGCCGTCGTTAGTCGTTACAACTCGTGCGGCGTCGTTACAAGTCGTGCGGCGTGCGCATGATTCTCTGTCTGTCTCTCTCTCTCTCTTCTAGAAAGCAAGCCAGATATTTTCGTTTCTTGTAGTCAGTACTAGGATAGCAAAAACATGCAAGCGAGTGTGCCAAAACAAATCTGGGGTATTAAATTTCTCATCACACTTGCTGCATGTTTTTGCTATCCTAGTACTGACTGCAAGGCACTTCGTTCCATCTGGGTGTCCCTTGACACCTCTCAAGTTTTTTTATTCAGAACCACCCAAAGTAAAAGTCTGTAGACCTTAACATCCAACGAAATTTTATTTCCACACTACCTGCCCGCGGCTTTCCTCGCATTTTCCGGGACAATAAGTACTTTATACGACGACCTGAAGAAGATATCGGGCATCCGCTGAATTCAGAAGGCTCAGGACCGGTCAGAGTGGCGCAAGTTAGGGGAGGCCTATGTCCAGCAGTGGACCTCCAAGGGCTGATGGATGGATGGATGGATGGATGGAAGTACCTTATATCTTATTCAAGATTATGGTCTACCTGTTTCCTCAATTTCATGAAAATCCGTTCTGTAATTTTTGCTTGAAAGAGCTACAAATAACCGTACAAACTTTCACATTTATTACTGGTATGATTTAAATATATTTGCCACAAAATGAATATTTCATATTCAGGTTTCATATCACAAATTCTATATCGGCAGGAGTCGGTTTCGCTAACCGCAGAGGCGAAGATATGCGCATGTTTCGAGTGATCGGACGTCGTGAGTAGGGTCGACATATGACTGATGTTGCGGTACTGGGTTGCGCTGTATTTGACTCGGGAGGAGCTAGAGACATACGAAATGTAGTGAATTTCAATGTTTCGACCATTGTTTTGCTCATAGCTCAGTCTTCCGAGCTAATATTTCCGAGTTCGAGGTGATGTCCCTTTAAATAAAGGAGCTAGATTGTATGTCGTGTGTGATACAATATCATTTAGCTTTTATTTTTATGTAAATAGCCGACAACCGAGGTCATGTTTACTCATGGATATACCAGTGATCATGGTAACCGATCGTGGCATCACCGATGCGCTGTCGACCAAGAAAGAATTTTTCTTTAGCAGAAAGAAGGAACTATTCTACTATGTTTCTGGCAGGTCTAATCCTAATATTCGTAGGAAGGTACTATAACAATAATACGGTGAAATCCCAATATGCGTAAATCATGCACAACACTGGTGATAACTTTGAACAGTCTCAGGCAATGATAGAAGGTATCATTACACTTTAACTTTATCATCTAGACTTATTATGATACTTTTAAAATGAGAATACTACAAAGGCCGGCGGGCAGAAAGACCAACTTTATCTTAAAGTTACCCAAGTCTGAACCATCAGACCACTAATGGACTCCTCATGATGAGCGTTGTACAAAAATGGTGATATTATTCCGTCTCGTTACGGCCGACCGCTCGGTTGGTAGCTCCTGTGGGATGTCACGCACTACTCGCCAAATGTAATTTATGTATGCGTACGTGATCTGTCTAGTGACGAGCGAACGACCCGACGCGACCCCTGGCGGTGCCTTTGGAACTGTGCGAACGGTAATATTTCGGTATGTCAGTTATTAGGTACTTATTTACGAACCAGGTAAACATGGGTCACCTGCCAGACATTCTTCATGACAGGAGCGGCTTTATTGCATTGTTGTAGAAGAATATTGATTAGCCTCTGAGAACGCTGTTGCACCGTTGAAAGTGATGCCTTCTGAATAAAGGTTTGATTTCTGGACTTGGCAAACAATTTTGTTTTCGAGTTGTGTTTGTGATGTTTATCCTTCGTTAACTTAATGGCTATTGAATATTAACAACCTAATCCATTAACTTACGACATCCCCAAGGCAATAAAAGCAGACAAAACAACGCTTAGATAAGTAACCATTAGCGATTACATTCAGCTACAGACCACGGTGTCCACCGAAGTCGCTCAACTCACATGGCTGCTCATTTAACGTAAGTTCACAAATGTCAACGGCTGCTAAAGCCAATTAGCATTGGACCGCACGCCCGCATCCTGTCTCCTGCTACTGCGAAATGTTTGTTCTACAGCGACCATAGATTATAGCACCGTAGCACGACTTACAACAAACCCACCGAGCAAATAACTATCCTAAGTAAATAACCCGTTATTGTTTCGTGTAATCGAATCAGCAGCCCCCAGACAATACGGAACGACAACATAACTGCGGTCGTTTGACACGACGAATGTTCGCCGAGTTATTGGGCACGTAATGGCGGCGAAACGCTCCTAATATCTGTAATAACCAAACGCGGATCCAATAAGCACTACAGCTATTGTTCGAGCCGCGAAAAGTTATAGGATACAAGCGGGAATATTACATTTTATTAATATGTACCTATTTAGGAATTTATTTTTATGGTATGAGTCCTAGTCGCCGCACATGTTGGTAAATAGTTTCATAGTGGTAAGGTTTTTACAAAAATCGACGACGTTAAGTAGATAAGTACTGGCGTGTTCATTCGGGATGAAATGTCTTGAGCGAGTACCTTTTCCGGAGGGCACGTTAAGCCGTCGCGTCAGTGTCTCTTTAACCCCCGACACAAAATAAAGGGTGTTATAAGTTTACCGTGTAAAGCTGGTCAGTATACTTGTCAAGTTTGCAGCAAACTTGATGCGGCATCCAGTAAACTTGACGATGTATAGCTATGTAACTTACCTCATGCAAACTGGATGCCGCATCAAGTCCGCTACGAACTTGACAAGTAAACTTGATCGTGTATTAACTTTACGTATCTCTGTGTTTGTGGGATTGTAGCTCCTAAAGGAAAGGACCGATTTGAGTGCGGTTTTTTTAATGAAAGTCTTGTTTCTCGAGATTCTTCTTAGCTATGTTTAATGGCTGAAGCAGCCATCTCCAAGACACACTTTAAGTAGAAAATAGAAATAAAGTAGAGCCAGTTCTTTCTTTCTTTTTCTTCTCTTTCTTAGCAAGCAACGTATCAGTGATGCCTTTGGTGTTACTGTTGTCCATGGGCGACGATAGCCACTTACCATTAGGTGGATCGTCAGCTTGGTTTGCCGGCTATTTCCAAGAAAAAAAAATCAAAATTCGAAAGTACTGCTTCTTAGTCTTTGTTAATTCTTCTAAATTCAGGGTTTTAAAGTTATGGTTACATGGTTAGGTAAACCTTAACCCATTTTAGAGACCTTCCTAGTGAATAACAAAAGCACACAACCTAACTAACCACTGCCGTTGTTGTTCAGTTGTGAGCTACATACATAAACATCCTTGGCCTCTAAACCTAATCCCCATATAATAAAGCTACACAATACAGCAAAGCGGCAATTAACCATTCGCCATATTCTCGTAACTTACGAAGATCCATCACACTAAATCATTGATGACTTGGCGGATTCGCTCACTAATTGTCAGCGGCAGGGCGAGGTCGCCGCAGTTGTCTCGCTGTCTCGCTCGTCACATTAATGAACTCGTAATATCCTCCTAAAGCAATCAGCGCGAGCGTAGTCGAGTTTGTGGCGATGTTTTCACTATTCTACTGCGTCTTTATGATAGACATACTGGTAATTATGCGTTCCAAGGCAATCCTTCCGACTATAAATGTGAAATTTTGTGCGCCAGTATGGATTGTTGTTAGGTACTCTTTCACGTACAAAACTAGTGAACGGATTTTCATGATATTTAGCACACAGGTAAGCATGATTTGGAATAAGATGTAGAGTAACTACTTATTATAACACCGGAAAACATTACAACATGGAATTTTTAAAACGCGGATAAAGCACTAATAGAAATAAACGATAATAATTTAAGTTTAAAACAGGTCTTTGGTTTTTCTTTCTTTGTTCTGAGCTGAGACATTCGACTAAAGGTACAATTTCGCTTGTTCGTAAAAGTGTTCAGCAAGTACTTCTCCAGCATCACAGCATGTAGTAAGTGACATAAATTCGACCTCGTTTCATTGTCTATCACAGTGACGCATTTGACGTCAATCACAGAACACAAAGTAAGTCACACTTATGCTGAACACAGGCGTTTGTGAATCGTAGAGTAGATGATAAACAGAGAGCTCCAGAATCAACCGTGTGTAATGTAATGGACGGGACAAAGCCAATTAACTACATAATATAGAAGTACTAACCTAGACTATTTGGGAGCTGACTAATGACGGGTCACTTAATTAGGCTACTGCCATAAGCTATGCGATAACAAAAAAGAAAATTAGCGTGTTTATTGGCTTTAATACACTCTAACAGAAACAAAAAATTGTGTGTGTCAGATCCACCGCACGACTGGAGTTTACTCCTCACGAACGATTATAAAATACTTACAATTAGTTAAATGAGGGTAAATGAACGCAATTTTAACCGACTTCAAAAAAAGGAGGAGGTTCTCAATTCGACTGTAGTTGTTTTTTTATGTTTGTTACCTCAGAACTTTGGACTGGGCGAACCGATTTTGATGATTCTTTTTTTAATCGAAAGCTGGTGGCTGTCTTGTAGTCCCACATAAATTTTATTGAGATCTGACAATGGCATCCATGAGAAAACCACATAAGTCGTAAATTTGTATTAAGATATGCGCGACAAATTGACTAATAACTGAATATCACGCCAACCGATTTCGATGATTCTTTTTTTAATCAAAAGCAGGTGCTTGTCATGTGGTCCCACATAAATTTGAACGAGATCTAAAAAGTTGTTTTTGAGTAACTTTAAAGTCGGTTATTTTTTGTTAGTAAAATTTAGATTATTCATATTACTGAAAGAATGCTTGATACATATTTATATTAATTGGTATTTAATTTAACATGACTTTATTGATTAATCAGTAACCCCGCCATCTAGTTTGCAATCGTGATATCAGTCGCCATCTAGATTTTTTGTTACGAATTACAAACCTATCGCAAAACCTAACATAACCTAACGTAAAGGAGAAAGTTTTATTTTACTCCCCATAAATTTTCATACCCCGGGCTTGTATATGAAAATCGTTAAACTCTTTGCCGGGTAGGTAAATAAGGCAATAATCAGTTTTCTTTGCTTTGTTGTTACTGATGTTTAGTCGCTGTCAAGCCATGCTTTCTTCTTTCACCTAATTTGATTTTGCTTCAAAGTGATGTGTACAGTTTGCTTCAAAGTGATGTGTACATTTTCACATAATTACCTCTATTGTTAACTTGGACACATTTATCATCAATACGTTAGATTACTTATCTAGACGACTCAATTATATTTAAGTCACTTGGACCTCACAACGATAGCCAATCTGTAAATACATTCGATTACAAATGAATAACACCGAACATTCAAAGAACTGCATAAGTTTTTCAGCGTTTTATTCGAGAGCAGATGTAAATGGAACTTTTCCCTGAATCTCCGGCATCGATAGCACTTTCTCATTACATTTTCGATCACATAACTCTTACAAAGCGCTGATAGTGTAAAAAATTGGTCCTTCGTGCCGGATCGTATCGTCCCACTCTATTTTATATACATACATTTTCATAAGCGTCCCGGTCTCATAAAAGCCAGCTATTCGTCTTAGCAACGCCTCACCCTATCGAATGTAATATTTATGGACGAGGCCGTATTGTCGCGACGTATTTCTTTATTTTATTTCCCATGCGAACGCGTTTCGGATAACATTTCTGTGATAAAAAACTCGATGATACAAATAGAGTTGTCGCGGTTCGCTTTTGAGGCTTATGATTGTGTCGGGAAGGCGCAAAGATAAGGTGAACGGAGCGGCGGAGGTGTGCTCACGAAACCATCTAAAATATTCAGATTTACTGTCATGTTTCGATGAGTCGCTGCCCTGGGTATATTCCATTATAGTTGTTCACATAGACAAATTGTATATACAACTGCTGTTGATTTGTTTTCATAATGATCGCATACAATAACTTCCACGTGATGATGTAGAATCCTTAGTCCATCACTGTTGACCAAACGGGGGTTTGCAGACTTTACACACCGTTATGAAGATTGTGGGGAAGTCGTCGGTTTCCTCGCGATTTTCTATTTCTCCAAATTACTTTCTAAAAGAACCTCTTGTGCAGCAGACAAGCGTTGAAACAATTAATTCTAGATAGAAAGGAAAATTCTACCATCGCTGCAATACAGATGAGAAACTTCCCACTTTCACAGGATATGAGATTACCTAAACAGATGGTAATGAATCCAGAATAAGTCGCGGTTTCCTAACGGACCAACTACGTACGCACAACTAGTGGTACGGCACAACTAAGTATTCCCATCGGCACAACTATGTACAACTAAGCACAACTATTTTACTATAACCATTCCTTTCGACACATAACTCGAAAACAACCAGTCTAAGAAAACATTATTTGACACATAAATATGTCTGTACAAGTCAGAAATCGAATCCAAGATCATGCACTACGACAGTGTCTGTAACGATTGGGTTGGGTAACGCTTCGTTTTTAGTGCTCACAGTTGAAAAAAGTCCTAAAAGGCTAATATAAAAAGCCTTTACCGCTGAAGCGCCGTTTTAAGTGCCTTAGTTCAAATTGAATGGTAAAATTTATTTAAAAATTTTATGATCTTCCACACTTTCATTCATAATTTAAATATCGATCCGGGTTAAATAAATTAAATGCAGCGGCGATGTAACCGTAATGCTTTCATTGCAATTCACAGACAATAATCACTGGCAAAAAGCAATTAACTTGCATTCATAAAAGGTATGCAAACTCGAAGCTAATAATCGTGTTACCTATAATGAATATATCCGCTTTAATAATGAGAGTAATAAAGAATTTACATTTCCTGTATATTCAAGTATTGGAATAAAACAACCTTAATAATAATAATGTGAAAGTTTGTGATGATGTTCATATATTTGTCTTTTCGTCGCGCGCATCGTTATACAAGTTAAGATAAGTTTAAGACAAATGAAGATTTGGCACACAGATAGTTCATTTCCATCCCGGTTGTATGTTCTCCTGACCCCTGGGATGAGTGGGACGCACAGGAAGACGTTTATAATGTTAGTGATCTCATATTGTGAAACCACTCTTCCGCAGGCGAATCGTACGTTGGGTACCCGTTACTACCCAGAGATGGCTATATTGAGCGCGACAAGGTAGTTCAGCCGTGCGGTAGTAAAAGGGGAAGTTAACGATGAGACGTGAATGAACGTGATGACGTTTGTTCACATTAGCTTTTATAGCCACTGATTGTCGCTTGCAACTATGCTATAAAAACTTCGTTTCAAACATTTATAATGAGTTATGAGCAGAAAATATTCTCAGCCTTGTCGTCTACACGGCGCGGGCGCGGCATTAATTCAGCTCATCCGCTTGGTTGACAGTTAAAAAGGTTTAGGCAGCGCAATGGAGTATTTTCAGCCAATACCGGTCATTGGAACTGACTTTTCATGGCTTATTACAAAATTCGGATCAATGTATCTGAATTATTCAGTTTAAAACCAATCTTTTTTTGCAACCAATTAGTTTTCGTTTTGATTACGTTGCAGAATCGTGCGGGTATACAATCTCCTGCAAAACTAAATTTTAAACGAAATCGAACGATCTATTCTTGGAATTTAATTGCGGTAGAAAGCTTGACACGAAAAATTGACAAGCCCCGAAGAAATAACAAGCTGAAGATGCGCATGGGCGAGACAAATGCAGATAGCAAGTATAACATTGACGCATCCCAAACAACTACGCCCTCAACCAAACCAAACTAAACCTGAAAAAGAAACCACCTGAAAATAGAATAGTCGGACGCGCTGAAAATCAGCGTTGCGGCTTTAGCACCACCGCGGCAAAGCTGAGTGCGTTCAGCATTACGTGACATAAACATTGTTCTACTTCCATTATACCTAATGGATACCGCGAATCATCTCTGTGCAATCACCTTACTTACTGAACTTCGGGGTCGTCACATTTGTACATTATGTATTTTCAACAATACGTTACAGGTAATAAATAACTGTGGATATTTTGTCAGTTCATCGGCCCAGTACGTGACAATTGAATAATTAACAGTTAGCGGTTAACCGGTTTGTTCGACATGGTTTCCTGCGCTTAATAGATTTCTGATTGAGTTTGTGTACTCCATAAACATAATATTATCTGACTAAACATGGTTCGGCTGTTATTATAATAATAAATAGGCTGATTATTCGGCTGTGTCAATCGCTAGTGATCGACGCCGTAAGGGGCGGTTGGTAGGCGCTTTAAATTGTAATTTAAGTAATATATATTCATGAGCACTTTATTATCGTTAATTTCATGATAGTCATGATAATCAACAAGACGACGGGTGCTTTAGATCGACCTAAATATTTTCCGTCTTGGGTTCATAACCAGTGCCGGCGTTAGGGTAGGGCGCGGTTGGGCGACCGCCCAGGGCACCATACTTTTGAAGGGGCGCCGCAGGTAAGCATAACGGAACCCTTATAGTTTCGTCTTGTCTGTGCGTCCGTCCGTCCGTCACAGTTTGGCGTCGAGACCCATAGTGTTGGAAAGCTGTAACTTTGCATGGATTTACGTCAAAATATTATCGAACACTGAGAGGCTAACTTCCCTGTACTTGCACTTGGGAATTTGCAAACTGGTTTCAACTAAATCTGGGTTACCATTATACCTCCACCGAATCCAAACCCGATATTATATTTAGCAACCGCGAGTTACCGAGAGAAACCACTAAGAATTCTTTTTTTTCTATGTTCTAACACGCGAATTCAACATAGGTACGCTCCATAATCGTAAAAAATACCAATGGAAGTAATTGAAAAGAGCCAATAGATCTGTTGCTAAGATCGCCGTGGTTACTTTTTAGGTACGGATTGCACGTTGGCAAGTTTCCAGGATTTGGGCACTATCCCACTCTCAAACGAGAGGCGTAAAGTATTGAATCAAGTAGGTAACCTTCTTTTTTGCGACCGATTTTATAATTGGTCACAGATATCCTATCATCCGGACTAGGTCATACTGTACCTATGGATTTAAACCCTCTTCCCTAAAAACCTAGGCTCTTCTTACACTTGGGACAGGTACGAGTCGTGGTATAATGGTGTTAATGATAAGTATTGTAGATACACGACATGTGATGATTTATCAAATGCGTGTATTCGAAACATAATTAATTCATAGACAACACACGAGTGCCCTAATCGACTCAACGAAAATTACAGTTGTTGATACAATCTGCATGTAAAATCATTTTATTTGTAACTACGTGACTCCCCGGCTTTGTTCAAGAATATTTTTGTTTTTTACTGTTCCTCCACCAATCCACATTGAAGCATCATGGTAAAGTGTGCTTTGGGACTCCTTATAAGGTAACCCGTGGTCAGTAGTGGGCCATTGGTGATTGAAGCCTCTTTTAGAAGAGCTCATAGCCTGACAGCTTGTGTCAAAAAAAAAGTGATCGACCGAGTATAGCAAGTTTGGGAGCGGTAAGCGTTTTGATGATGGTGTGATTGATGAAGTGGATTGATGAACGATAGTGACAGAATCTGACTGCACTTCGAAATGCTTGTGCTTGTGAGCTTCAGTTCCAGTTATTGTCGTTAGATAGTCCATGTTAAAGGTCATCGAGCGAAAAACTATTCCACTACGCACTGGAATAGTCGGTTTCCTCAATTAAAATGAAAAACTCAAGCTTGGCTTTTGTTAGGTGGCAATGGCTACCAGATATTCTATCTACTAAATTGTGTTAGTCGGTCGTTGACCACATTATTACCAAGAATATGTAACAATTGAATTAAGAACATACACAATATAATATATTCGTCCTTGACCAAACTCTATATTTTATACCACAGAAATGTGGTGGAATTTCCTATTAGGTAAACACCTAATAGGGTCGCAGAAAGGCAGGTGTGACACAGGACCAAACAGGAAAACCAGAAATAGAAGGATTATATTGATACAGGGGGTAAGACAGCGGTGCTCCGGATTTTGTACGAAATCCTCAAAGTGCAAACAAACCGATAGAAGGACATTTTCTAAAAATAGTTGAATATATTACCTCGATTCAGTTCGCCTCAACTATCCAGCTTTTATTTATGTAGAACGTATGTACAGTTTCATATATTGATAGATAGTCTGAATAAAAATGATGGTAAAACCCGGCATTTTAACATTGATATTAGAAGTAAAAGGTATTTGAACAATAATATTTATTTTTCGGCCTCGTACTAATTTTATCTGTTGCAGTGCCCTGTGAGGGAAATAAATGTTTTTCTTTCTTTCTTTCTTTCTAGTGGTAAATACGATCCATAAATGTATTATTTTACTCGTCTACCATTTTCCAAACAAATTAGTTTGATTCAGGCGTTACGCGTTCATAAATCCATCCATCCATATTTAAATTAATATAGTAAAGACCCTAACCAATTGGTACTGATAGCGTCCATCGAGCAAATGGTCGCGGGATTGATTCCCAGGCATGCATACACGTTATAGATTTATAAATATTGACGGGTCGTGAGTGTTTCTAATAGTTTGTGTATATTCATGCCATTAGCAATAGACGGAAGCCTATTGTGGACATGTAAGCCTTTACTAAAGATAAAATATTTCAAAGGCATCCATTGGACTGCATATTATGAATTTGTCGAATCACTTTTCAATTTAATTTTCTAAGCGTTTACAGTCACAAGGGCAAAGGTTGATTGTAGTTTCAGTATGTGATTTTTATTGTTCGCTTCCATGTTGAACATCGACATGAACATCACAATTATACTTATTGTTAGTCACGAAAATTATGAATCTTTTGTACCTAATGGTGGCAAGATTTTAACTTTTGACTACGAGGTAAGATGGCGTGGTTGACCAAAAGGAAACATAAAATCATAAGATATAAATACAAAGATGTAGACGTTAACATTTCCCACTCAAACCATAGATCCACTCTTCCTTTGATTTAACTAAGTAAATAAATTGACTTTTCTACTTCTTATTTTTTACCGTGTGTCTATCCAGGAGGTAACGAGCCGTATCAGAGGAAATCCAATTCCGCTCGAACCTCGATCCGCAACAAATCGGAAGGATTCGGAACGGAGGCGCCAAATCAGTCAGTCCTAGAATGAATTCGATGCAATTACTGGAGGAGGCGCAATTTCACGGTGCCAAATGGCTCGCTTCTTCTAAATACAGGTATGTGATTGGATAACAGTTCATGTGTGTAGTACAGCTTGGTATGTCACTTGACGGCTACAGGACATTTAGTGGTCAAAGTGGTCACAAATGCTTTAGCAGTACCTAGTACTCAAGCATGTAATGGCCTGTTAAAGAAAACGAATTACTTCTATTACTGAAGAGGCCAAGAGCATACTACACAAGAATTGGTGGAGATTTACTTTGATTGAATAAATGTTATACACGATACGATAGAAGTTCTAACGAATCAGTCCCTATTTTCTTATCTCACTTCCGAAATTGTTGCCTTGGAATCGGGATACATAGGATCCCTATACATCACAGATATACGATTGCATTCTTTCCAGGTTCTACTGGGCTTTAGCTCTTATTGTCTTTTTGTGCTGTTCTGCGAGCATCCTCATGATAGCGGTGAACCGGTACTTCCAGAACCCCACGTATGTGGCGCACTATGAAATCACACAAACTATGAAGCCATTCCCTACTGTAATCCTGTGCCCTGAAGTGGAGTTTCCTCAATTTAAGGTTGATGAATTCCTTGAGGAGCTGTAAGTATTGTGTTCCCTACTATTTCTAGCTGTTTCTATTGTTTTCTAAAAAGTTACCCTACAGAGCCTACCTTCGGCGATCAGCATTGATAGGCCGTAATTTGTTGCTTGCTCTTAAGTCATAATACAAAGGAAGAAGATATTTATTTCTTGTCGCTTTTCTAAGACAATCAATCCGAGCGATCCTGTCACGATAGGTATTGATACGTGCTTTCCACGTGTATCTGTATATGTCCCTAGTAATACACTATATTCTTTAAATTCCCCACGGCATCACCCGATAGTTTCCCGGAAACACCTTTCTTATTACACAATCCGTGAACTCAGACAAGTAAGTGTAGTGAAAGTTTAAGACAAAGGATATCCACTTACACTGCTAACCGCTCGCTAGTTCAAACAGAGCTTTGTTTGTGCGAACTACTTACGCCTACAAACAGAAATTTTATCCGAATGTAGGAGTATTTTATAACAAAAATCTCTAAAAATCCCTCTTTAGTGTACTGAACGAGACAGCTATATGGTTGTATGCTCACGTGATGTCGTGATTTATGTCATGGGGAAATCTGATATTATTAGCATGGAGAACATCTTCATGATGGAAGCTTACTTATAATAAATAAACTTTCAGATGTAATAAAACACACTTTTGATTAAGCTACATTTAATAGGAGGCATTTTGAGAATGATATTTTATTTATTTGCAGGATAACATTTAACTTTGCACGAATCCCCCTTACTTATATAAGCCTGGCTTGTCTTTGACTATTTCAGGAGAACTTGCCTTTGCCTTTGCATCACGCTGGCGCAGATGACATGTGTAAATTAGTAAAGATTTATAATATAGTGTTATGACTGATAAATAATTTCAGGCAATATCCCTCGGACGTGAACGCAAGTTACGTGGCACGAGTATTGCCGCAACTTGGTGCTTTCTTTTCGGCAGACGTGAGATTCGTAACGAAAGATCTGGAAATGATTCAATACGTTCTGGATTACAATAACCTGAGTATAGAGACAGCTGGGAAACAGTTAACATTGAATTGCAGAGACACTTTTATCAGGTACTGATGTAGTAAGATTGCGAATTATTTATTAGTTTGCGCTCAGAAACAAAACAAACGCATTTTGCTAACGCTCCATGGGCGTCCACAGTAGCGGGCGAATTACCGTCAAAAAGCCATGCAAATGTGAAAGCTCGTTCCAAGCCCCAAGTCTTACCCGGAATGCTATAATATAGGGTTCCTCAAAAATGACGCAAAAAAAGTTCCTCAGGTCTTACTCATGTTTGTAGGCAACGGTGACCAATTACCTACCATCAGGTGACCCATTTGTTTATTCGTTAGCCTACCCATTTGCTCAGCCTTTTTTAATAATTTATTTATAAATAACTACTTTATGTTGGTGTGCATTTTGTTGTTTATTGACTTTGTTTTGACTTTATTGGTGATATTTTTGTCGACACCTCTCCTCTTCGTTGCACACCAAAAAAAAATAGTGGAACGACTCCTTACTGACTCTCAAACAAAAATTACTCATTATTTTTTATTTCCCTACATAAAATAAGCACGTTCTAATTAACTTTTAGATGCCGGTGGTTAAACAAAGATATCAACTGTTCTTCAGAGTTTCGTTTCGAGCTAACCAGTTACGGATTTTGCTGTGTCTTCAACGGATTCTCTTTGAAAAGGTGATTGAATATAATTTTCTAGTTTCAACTTATTTTTCCTTGTGTATTTATTGTAATAATGTGGTTAACATTACTAGACAACCAATTATTAGATTAATACGCCCCAACTCAGAGTCACTAACGGTTACTTAAATCGTTCTTTGGTATGTACATAATTTGTATGGTGATTTTTTACTAAGGAGCGATTAAAGTAACCGTTAGTGACTCTGAGTTGGGGCGTCCAATTTACCCCTCGAAGAAGATTGAAGTGTAGTTCCAAGCCACAAAATATAAAAAAATCTAAACACATAAACATAAGATAATGAAAAATATAATTGAGGAAAAGAAAACATAATAGGGTCTTGGACTGTATTGTTAAAATGATGTGATATTTCGTCTAAAGCTAGTTTATGGGCCTAAAATACATAATTAATATGAATTAGTAATAAATAATTAGGATTTATTTTATTTTAAGCTTTTAAAATATTTATTTTGTACGTCAAAATCACGTGACCAGAAACGCCAGTCACGACGCGTGACGTCATCTTCCACTGTCAGTCTATCACAGTTCTTCTTAGTAGTCTGTGGGTTCTGCTACAAGCAGTGTGTATGACAGTGGAAAGTGACGTCATGCACATCAATGACAGGACAGTAGCGTTTTAGCGCGAAATCCAAAAGTGTAAAATATTTTTGCTTTTATTTCCATAAAAACCGATTAATTTTTGCGGGAAAACATATTTTACAGACATTCTATTATCTAATCAACACGCTTATACACTTTCGACAAAACAGTCCAAGACCCTATTATAATTAGAAAATGTTTTGTTATTAGAGAACTAAAAGATTATGGAGTTCCTAAGTTTGAATCTCACAGAAAACTATTAGTAAATTCTATTGGATTCACGCATTCACTTATGATGGCGGTGAACCAAAGCCTGAGGCCGCTCAGCACCTTGGACCTGTCCTACAAATGGGTGAGAATTTCTTCTTTTTTATTCTATAGGTTCCAGGACTGAACTTGGATTTCAGAATAAAAATGGACCAGTCAACCTTCTGTCACGTTATATTATTTAAACACATCTTATTAAGTATTCACAATTGGTCTTCCTTTTATGCTCCTCAGACTACAGACACGACAATTTTGGCATAGAAATAAGGAATTCAAAATATTTGAACTTATAAATGTTAAATTATCCGATTTTTCTATGTGTTTGGGTCGGTTTGTCTGTCTGTGGCATGGGAGCTCTTCCTCAACTCTACGGGTACTTGAGACTGGTTTTTTTCTATTTATCGGCATCTTTTAGTTTTTTAGTATGCGAATTCCATTTCAGCTAGTACTTCAAACAGCTCAATACGTGGACATAATATACAACGGCACCGCGATATCTCCATCAGTGGAGACCTGGGCAGGATACACCACGACAACCTTGCACGTCACCGACGACGCCGAGAGCCTGGGAGACGAGCTCCGCCGCTGCAGGATGGTGCACGAGCGGCTGCAGTTCTTTCCCATATATCATAAGTATCACCTTAACCACATCTACATAGCATAACAAAAATATTTAACGGATAAGTGAAAAACTGATTTGTGTCAACTGAAAGAGATGAGAGACGGTCAAGAGAGTCAAGTTAACTGACATAGCATGCGGACAATGGATGATTGACCAATGAAAGTTATTTATTAGAAAGCTTTCCCACTGTGTCTCACATGCACGTTTTGAATGCTTTTCGTCGCTACATTGTCCACAATATAGTAACAATATAAATATTTCCTTTTCTCTTTTTTTCTTTGCAACACGTACACTGACAACCTCCGTAGGTACATTTATCTCAATTGTATAATAATATAATAAATAAAAATAAATAATATAATATCAATTGTATTAATCATGTATTTTGGATAAATATCTACGCAGGAGATACTGTCTCCTGGAGTGCGAGATGGAGCGAGTGAGGCAGCTCTGCAACTGTGTGCAAGTGGTGCACCCACACTTGCACGTGTACGGCACCACCCCCATCTGCTCCGCCAAGCACATCACCTGCGTCAGACAAACTTCAGGTAGGTACAAGGTTTTTTTCGACGAACGACGAATATCTTTGGAAGAAGTATTTAAAGTATAATAGAATCCATAATTCAACGGACCAATTTGACAAGTAGAGCTCTCTACTGCGGTAAGTGTCGATATTTCAGTGTCGACACTTCTATCACCGAGAAAGTGAGCGTTGTAAAACGTTTTGTTGACAACCTTTAGTAAAGTTGTTAAAATAGTGTTCTATTAATGTGTTTGCATTTCTTATCTTATTAAAATACCTTCCGTTTAATGATTCGATGGCAGATAAAATCAAAAGATAAGTTGTATTTAATTTAAACAAAATATAGTCACATTTGACTAAGAAAAATGCATCAGTTATTTTTATTTTCAAAGTCACGAAAAATATCGATAAGAACATTTTCATAATGTCGATAAGAATAGCAATGCCTACGTCCTGGCAACACTTTGTACATTTGAGTTGTCAAAGTGGTCCGTCGTATTATGGATTCGACTATAATATACCACTAATACTCTTCTTGGTTGTTATTGGTGTACAGTGGACGACGCTTTAGATTGATCCCTGCTGTTAGAGCAGTGAGCTTTGCCGAGTAATCAGTTGAATCTAAAGGATACTCATGTGTGGTGGTAACCGTGGTGGTACCGCCAACAACGACAGAGTCTCTGCAAATCTATGCTGCAAACGTACAGCATCACCTTCCATTTGGATCGAAATTTCTTCTACATCTTCGTCAAAAAGACTTTTTGGAACTTTTATATGGACCATCCTTATTTTATTAATATGATTACAACGAAAAATTTTACTGTTGTCTTCTTTCTCAGGTGTATCATTCAGTCACGCCTATTCCCAGTGCCGCTGTCCGCCATCGTGTGACTCTGAAATTGAAACTATGATGGTGTCCAGCTATGACCTTGTCCGTGACTCCCAAGAGCTTGATGACTTTTAGTAAGATTATCTTTCCTTTTAGAAGCTACAAAACTTCTGGGGGACCGTAGTTAATTGTCGATGTAATTTCACCAACGATCACGTAACTCATTTGAGATTCGGAATCCCGGATCAGTTCTTTGATATTTCTGATATTGCTTGAAATAATATAATCAAAATTATGAATAAGTGTGAACTGGACTTAGGCAAATCTATAAACCGGTCACTATATATAGGCACGTCCCTCCTCAAAATTGGGGAGATTTGAAGCGTGTTCTACGATATTAATCCGGTGGTAGAGATTGAATTTATACCTGACCGCTTAATTATAAAATTTCTTTTAGTAATGCTTCATTGAATCAGCAAATATTTTTGCTTACAGTTCAGATCTGGACTTCGATAACATCAGCATCATCAGAGTATTCGTTCTCAAACACAACAGAAATGTCATCTCCCGTCATTCCTATTTTCCATTTCATCAGTTGTTTTGTAAGTATGTTAAATTATTATTTAACTATTACCCTATTTCTGTCCTTAAGAACATAGTATCCAAACCTTGGAGCGCTCATAGCCCGGCGGCTTGCGTCGATCCTATGTGATCGACAAAGTTAAGCAACAGCGGGCGCGGTCGGTAGTTGGATGGGTGACCGCTAGTGGCAAAAATTTCTTGAGCGTTTCCGTGCTTCGGAAGGCACGTAAAGCCGTCGGTCCCGGTTGTTATCATAAGATAACAGTCGTTAAGCCATGTCGGAGGCCCTCGGGCGGTTTGAAAACTTCCGACACTCGGGTTGGCCACTAACCCCTCCACCAATCCGCACTGGAGCAGCGTGGTGGAGTATGCTCTAGGCCTCCTCAAGAGGGCAGTAGTGGGCCATTCATGGGTTGAAGCCAGCCATCCAAATCTTATTATACCTAATGGATCATGGTCTGGCTGAAAAAAAAAACCCGTCAAGTTAGTGCGCTCACCATCCTGGACCACATCTTCACTTACCATCAGGTGGGATCGTGGTCAAGCATTAACTTATCGTAAGTAAAAAAAATCGAAGTATCATGAGCTCGCTCAATTCATTGAACTTCTTTATTCCGGAAAATGTAACACATTCAAAAGTATTTTCTTGAAAAAAAAACATCAAACTTTGTGTTAAATTTTTGGTTCAAATATAGTTTGTGTCAGTATATTTCCATGTTAATGAAGATATTGTATTCCAGCCCAGCTGGGCGGAGTGTTCGGGGTATTCTTCGGGTGCAGCGTCCTCTCGCTGCTGGAGGTGCTGCAGCTCGCCTGGTTCGCTACTCGCGACATCTATCGACAACGACAAGCAACTAAAAAACATGTGAAATTCACTAAAGGCATAAAGAACCTTCTAGAATTTAAAAAGTAAAGTTAATTTGTTTTTTGAATGCCAGTTTTTGCCGTTTGAACGAAGAATAAAATAAATGTGAAATAGTGACCATAATATTAACATAATATAAATCATAAACTTTATCTTTACTTATTGTTAGTTAATAAAATATAACCGATGAAATAGTTTTGGTATATTTACTTTCCAGTAAGTTTTAAATAATTACTTTGTAACAAAAAATAAAACCAACGAAAAAAAAACTGAAAAGCAAAAAATAAAATAAACCATTTAGTATTATAAATTAATATCCGAAATTAACAGTAAATAAATAATTTAGAGACCGTGCCAAACAAACAACCAAAATTAATTACATAAAATTCATAATATTATGAGGGCAGCGGCATGCGATGCACACGGCAGCAGCAGCGCGGCGCACATCTTTTCGCCGTTTGTTTTTTCATTGGTTTGGCACTGCCTCAAAATTATTTATTTACTGTTAATTTCGGATCTTAATTTATAATACTAAATGGTTTATTTTATTTTTTGCTTTTCAGTTTTTTTTTTCATTGGTTTTATTTTTTGTTAAAAAGTAATTATTTTTTAATTTTTAGTTGCTATAATACTTATAATTAATAATAAATTATTGATTTTATCAATTATAGATACAGTTACCAGGTAAAAATGTAGTAGATGAAATATCAATCATCCCCTATTTTCGTACCTATAGGGGTAAAATTTTTTTTCGAAATTTAAACAAGAGTAACCTCAAGGTACACACTATTCAATAAAAAAATAATCATCGAAATCGGATCATCCAGTACAAAGTTATTGGGGTTAACATGTAAAAATTCCGGGTAAAAAACGGGTGAATAATCAATCATTCCCTATTTTCGTACCTTTAGGGTGGGAATAAAATTTTTAAAAAAATATGGGACCAACTTCAGGACATACCCTAACCAATAAAAAAAGAATCATCCAAATCGGACCACCCTGTGCCGATTTCTGCGTGATCATACATAAAAAAAAATATACGTGTCGAATTGAGAACCTCCTCCTTTTTTTTCGTCGGTTAAAAAATAGCATTAATTATTAAAAGCGAAACTTTACAATGAAATATGTCTATTGCTGACAATTAACAGCGAATTTATATTCAACAGATTGAATACGTAATTAAACAGCGACAACTATGAGCGATTTGTCTCCTGTTTTAGTAAATATATACTTTATGCACGTCACTAAAAGTGTGAATTCAGGCAACTCGGGAATAACAATGAAATCCAACTTGTGCATTCCGTCACCGAACAATGTTCCACCCTAAACCCGACTAATGAATAAAGTTAATGATTCGATAGATAGGTGGGCAGTGAAGCGAACGCACAATTTGCAACTTTAATTGAAATACTACCACCATCACCGCTTCAACGGCCATTTGGTACCGCAATCGGCAATTCAGAAACAAAAGCTGTTGAATGGGAACTTTCTACGCTGAAACAGGGTTTTAATATAACGTCGGAAGTTTGTTTGACACCTTTGTCTATGATCGTCGTCGGTTTTATTCGTTTTATATGGCTCTCCCGCCGCCGCGCCGCGATGGAGTCTCGTATCCGGATCAAAGTTCGGCAATTGTTGTCGAAAGTTTGACCATCTACTATTCAGACGGGGTACAGGTAAGTACTTAGTGACAGGTGAATAAATTTTGCTTATCCTACAGTGAAATTTTAAGAGAGCTTTTATTATTTTTATGAATATTAGAAATAACATTTAAAAGTTTAAAATTTCAAAGGTGGTGTTCCAAGAACTTGGTTTGTCTCTTAAATTACACATAATAATTATACTCATAGCAGTGAATAAATACATAGGCAAAGTACGATGGTGATTCAAATCTAGAATATCATGTTAGTAATTTTGAAGTTTTAACATACATTACATTTTAACATACATTTTACATTACAATTCCTACTTATCTTCATATTTTAATCTTGATTAATTTGATGTTAATTTTATTTTTATTTTTACTCTTATTTTAAATGAGTTGTAAACGCTATTCACAAAGCATGCTGTGGTTACCTGTTATAGTAAGAACAGTTTGATAGTTGTAATAAGGAAAAAATAATGTTTCAGAAATGTTAACGCTGTATCTTATGTTGGTAATCCAAAATAAATAAATAAATAAATAAATAAATAATAAATTACTCAGTTGAAATATCGTTGTAACTTTTATTATTACTCGCGTATTAAGTAAAGATATAATATAAGTCTGCCGAAAGCGGCTAGTAAGATTGAAGCCTAATTTCCTGTCATACCTACTTAACACAGTTTAAAGAAGATTAAGCCACGTATTATTATAAACATTGCTATAAAAAGTATTTTTAATATATTTACACTCTATCTACAGGTATAAATAAGGGCTACAACTACTTATTATAAGTACTATTATTTCTTCTGTGCTACAACAAAGGTATTTCTGATGATAAGCAATTTCTTGAGGTTGTAATAAAATTAATTTTACTTATCCGCTATCCGTAACAAGGTGAGACGGATCTGATGATTCGATAGTTTCTACCACAACGTATTGTATCTCCCATGTGCCTTACTCAAAACGAGCAAACGACATTTACTTCTGATTTTCACTCACGCTATATTTTGAAAATTATACTCAATTTATCCAAATATTTCGAGTTATCATAAAAAAAAATTATTATCGAGTTATCGTAAAAAAAATCTCAGATAACTAATTGTTGAATAGTCATTATTATAGTCAACAGATAATTAAAGTTGTACGTATACTTACATCATATTATGGAAATATTTCACGCATTATTTCACGTGACTTACGGATGCACTGAAATATCAGAAGGCATAGTAAGTTACCTACCACTTACTGTGCCACATTCTGAGTGCAACCCTATACCGTCATGTTGGTAGCTGCAACTCCGAACTCAATCAAACTTTTATTATAATATATCTTAGCATAGAAATGTAATGTTGTTTCTATGCTTATGACCGAATAAATGATTCTTTCTTTCATTCGACTTCAACTCGAAAATAATTAAGTAGGTATGTTTGTAAGCAAAGCGAATAACATTAACACAAGCAAACTAAAAATGATTAAATTGTAAATATGTACATAATATATGATATCACTAACAAACGAAATTTAAGTTTTGAGTTAGGTACTCCCATGTTCCCCAGTTAACTCCTGCAAGTTAGCCAGGAGTAAGAAGTTGCAGTGTAAGACTTGTAAGAGTTACAAAGTTCGCCTCGCCTTACACGATAGCGAAGTAAATCTTGGTGAGTTACTCTGCTAAAATATGAATACATTTATTCCTTCAGACAACATTCTTTAGGGTGCGAAACTAGTAAACGGGACCATCTTGGAGGGGGAAAATAAAGTGTTGATGTCGGGATTATGGTGCAAAGTATAACACAAATTGTTACAGAAGAAGGAACAGAGCACATTTATTTTCTCACTAAGGATAATCACATTAGAATCAGACGGAAACTTGTGAGAAAAGCTGTGGCATCCCATAGCGGCACGCTGTTTTTGAAGCGATTTCCTAAAGCAATATGCTAGAAAGAAAAATCTGACTTTAAAGTCATTTCTAAGTCGGTTAAAGACCCATAAAACGCGTCAGTGCTAGACAAATTTTAAAGAAGATTATCGCTTGACATAAAATGAAACTCAAATTATTTATTTCGTCACAGGAACAAATAGCTTATTTAACATATCGCACCTTTGGTGGTACAAGGGCTCAACTGCACTTTTGTAATTTTACAGCAGGGCCATTTTAAAGTTTTTTTTTTTTTTTTGCATTCCGAGTCGTATTATTCGTCTTTGTATTGCTTCAAAGTGTTTGTTCTTTGCATGAGATACGACCCATTTATTTGTGAATATGGCCATGTACTTTGCAGTTGTTAAGTATTTTTTGTTTAATTTTTGTCATTTTACGATTTCTTGTAAGATGTGCCCTTGTACCACCAAAGGTGCGATATAGTGTACTCTTTACTCGTCGGCAATACCACAAGTTGCTACGCCCATCCTTGTGGCATATCGGTGTGTGGTACACCGATATAACAAAAGATGCCGTCTATTGGCACGCCATGACGAAGCAACATAGTAATTCGATTCGTACGTGAAAGTAATGTTCCCTCAGGGAGCTGTTCCTAATTTCGGCATGATCATGATTGTCTTGGAAGAAATACGTGGACAAAGACCCGTTAATAATATATCAGGAAGGTGCCACGATCATCGTAATTTATTACTTGTGGGTGTCACGGCATGGGAATTACTGGTCGGTATGTGTTTAGCCCAATAATGACGAATGGAGGATGGACGAATAAAGAGTGAAAACTAATATTGCAGCTTCCAGTGTACGTAAATTGTAAATAATCTTCACCAATTCCTCCTCTAGTTATCAAGCTCATTGAGTCCACAGTTTTTTGTTTGCCTATTTGATATTATGTTCTGTCCATTTTCATCAAAGATGAAAACTTTACACAACAACTAACAATTAACATGTTACCGTTTATAGAAAACATAGTGAGGTCGCATTGCGATGTGGCTCCATTCTCAGTTGTAATTAGTCCACATCGCTAAGGAGCTGGTGCAAGGGTTAACGTATCCGCGAGAACCACTTCATTCATCTTTCATACCTCTGATCATACATACATTGATCATAGTTGATTTGAACAAACAAACAAACAAAATACTCTTTATTGTGCACACTCTAGGGAACAAAGAAGAAATCTAATATATAAAATTCTCGTGTCACGGTGTTAGAAGTTGAACTCCTCCGAAACGGCTCGACCGATTTTCGTGAATCTTAGCGTGCATATCGGCTAGGGTGGAGAATCGGACAACATCTATTTTTCATCCCTCTAAATTTTAAGGGTGGTCCACCCCAAAATTCTTGGCAGAACAACGATTGCCGATTCAGCTAGTAATTAATAAAAGTATAAAATACAAAAGGTGGTCTTATCGCTACACAGCGATCTCTACCAGTAAACCTCCAATAAACGTAACTCATTACCTAATTATTATTAAGCCTGTTAGTTATGTTACAATTATAATGCTTTAAATATTTACATGCTTGGACAAGCTAAATGTGTGAAAACTATGTTGTATTAAAATACCCCCATTGTTCTACCACATTTAGGTATAGCAAACGAGTAACCGCCCTCGCTTTGCTTTGGTTTTCTTATTTTTTTACACCTTGGATTACATCATTGGAGTTTTATTATGGATCCTTATTTTTTTTTGAAAATATAATATAGTCTATGTCACCCGGGGATAGTGTAGCTTCCCAACAGTGAAAGAATTTTTCAAATCGGTTCAGTAGTTTCGGAGCTTTCAATGCATACAAACAATCAAATCTTTCCTCTTTATAATATTGTGTTAGTTTAGTATAGATAAATGATTATGATTATTAATTATCGTTATGAATATGAACGTATTGTTAATTTTTGAGACCACAAACAATAAAAATCCATTAGATATATTTTTATCCCGGCCGGCGGCCGAGCTAAAGATGTCATGTTTGATTCCCGATAGGACCATAACCTTACATGATGTACCTTCACATGTCTTAGCTATTTGTAAATTATTATATTATGAATTCCCAAATTCACGAATTCCCAAAGTCTGTAAAGTGTGTTCCCGCTCGTGAATGACACCGAACTCAATGCAACTATGCGAGGACCGTCACAGGTAGGGTTACCAGAAGAAACATTGAAAAGTCCTGACAAAAGGCCTGAAATCCAATCAAAATACCTGAGATACTGCCGCAAACCTAATTAACAACTGGAATGTGGATTTATTATGTTTTTTTAATAATTTTATACTTTGAAAAGATAACAATAATCAGAACCATTTAGATATTCTACATCTATTAAAAATTATGAGATTTCCAAAATCAGGTCACATTCCTATCAGAATCCTAAAAATCCTGAAAACTCGGACAATTCCTGAAACATGGCAACCCTGCTCCCAGGAGACGACGGAGTTGTCCCCAAACTGAATTCATAATGTGTTTTAAGACGACAATAAAACCAAACTATTCAGATCTTCAAGGCACTACTACTTTAATTCAGTCTGCGGTGGGACCTTGATTAATTCCGAAGTACCTACAACTGTGATGCGAATAGGTATCTAGTACCTAATGCAATTGCTTGTAGGTATATTTATATGTATGTGCGTGTGACGTACGTATATTATTGTATGTGGATAAGTTTAATTCTTTCATACATAAGACTGCACTAAAAAGTCAATCACCTCGCGACGGCGAGGTTAAATACTACGTAACTAAATACCACAATACGTCACAATAACGTACAATGCTTATTTTAACTTACATGAGACAGTGTTAAGTAATTTTAGTAAGTTTTTATAAAGTCGGCAAGTTCTTCTGTCCTCCGTACTAGTTTACACTGTATGACGGCAGGACCAGTTTCCCCGTCGATTAATGCTGAACGCACATTTGTCCGCACCGTCCGCGCCGCGGCTGACGCATCGCATTTTTATGAAATCATTTATGAGCCCGTATCGGACATATATGCGGACGCTCTTATAATATGATTTCATACAAATGCGATGCGTTTGGCGCGGACGGTGCGGAGAAAATATGTGCTTCAGCATAAAGAAACAATTTGGGTAAGTATTTAATGTGTAATGGGTAATCATTAACATTATTAAAGTGCGGAGTGCTCTCAAATTCAATACTTACTTGTCTGACTAACTAACTAAATAATAAAGAAAAATCCCGTATCCCAATCAGTAATGTATCGAGCGAAGAGTCTCCGGTTCGATTCTTAATAGGGGCAAGGATGGCCGATAAATGTTGGTTTTCTTGGGTGTTTGTGGTATCTTATTTGTGTGTCCCCCGTGCACCCAACGCACAGGACATCTTATAATGAGTAAATGTAATGTTTGTTATGAAGTGAAATAAAAAAACCGTAAGTTTCGGTTTACATAAAAGTTTATCGGTGAAAAACGGCCATGCGAGAATAGTCTACTCGATAAGTTCAAAATGGTTGAAATTAGAGATACTGCTCTTAAAAATACGTGCGATAGCTCATTCTGTTCGGAATGATGTCTAGAAAAATGTTTCGGAAGCGTTTACCAGCACGTAAAAAATTGCAAAAGTTATTGACAAAATAAAGTTGAAAAAAAAAAGTATTTTGTTTTTGGTAATCACTTCGAAACTATTAATATTTAAGAAATTTTAAAACAAGATTCTTAAAGTAGAGGAAATTTCCAAACAATGACTCGCGACTCTCGGAACTCTATCTCCATTATTTATAACTTTAATTTAACGCTGAAAATGGGTCTCCACGCTGCATTTTTAGGTTGCGCGTGCGGCGTCAAAACCGAGTTCGTCACACTCAATAATTTTTTAAGGTATTAATTATTAATTTAAAAAAATAAAAAAAATATGGTGTATTCGAAACACTTCAAAGAATTTGCTCCCGTAGGAAATTTTGCTTAAAGTTAATTTTTCAACAAGTTAGACGATTGTTAATTAACTAAATTTTCTCGAACTTCCATTTTAATTGTACATTAAAAAAAATGTTTAAGTAATTGTCCTATAAATTTTTCGCTTCGTGGAGCCCTTCTTATATACATGCTTAACGAGATCACGTCATAAAAGTTTAAAAAGTTTTAATACTTTGTGTATAATAATTTTATAAGTTGAACAAACAATTTTTTCGTTTTTTTATCGAATCGAAATTAAAAAATTGAAAAATGTTTTTATCTGTACTTTGTTATACATCGTTGTTTTTTTTATTTTTAGGTGTTTCAGAAAAAATATATAAAAAAGTTGAGAATTTGTTTATAAAAAATTGTTAAGTTAAAAAACAATGAAATTGTTGATAAAAAAAATATTTTTTTACATTTCTATTAAAGATGATTAATTATAATTTTTAAGAAAAAAAAATTATTAACTAATTATTCAAACAATAGAAATATTAAAAAACAATTATAAACAATTAAATATCATTATTAAGAAAAAATTTTTTTTTTCAAAAATCATAATGTTTTGTAAAGAATAAGATATTAAGAAATTTTTTCTTGAAAGCATTGAAATAGTCTATTTGTTTATAAAAAAAAATTATAAAAAAATGAGGGAATTTTTTTTTTCAAGTCATTAAATGTCTTTTATGAATGCCAAAACGATTATGTAATAATAAATTGAGAAAAAAATATTTTCAATAATATTATTTGGATTTTTCATTTTTTGTTCAACTTATAAAATTATTATACACAAAGTATTAAAACTTTTTAAACTTTTATGACGTGATCTCGTTAAGCATGTATATAAGAAAGGCTCCACGAAGCGAAAAATTTATAGGACAATTACTTAAACATTTTTTTTAATGTACAATGAAAATGGAAGTTCGAGAAAATTTAGTTAATTAACAATCGTCTAACTTGTTGAAAAATTAACTTTAAGCAAAATTTCCTACGGGAGCAAATTCTTTGAAGTGTTTCGAATACACCATATTTTTTTTATTTTTTTTTATTAATAATTAATACCTTAAAAAATTATTGAGTGTGACGAACTCGGTTTTGACGCCGCACGCGCAACCTAAAAATGCAGCGTGGAGACCCATTTTCAGCGTTAAATTAAAGTTATAAATAATGGAGATAGAGTTCCGAGAGTCGCGAGTCATTGTTTGGAAATTTCCTCTACTTTAAGAATCTTGTTTTAAAATTTCTTAAATATTAATAGTTTCGAAGTGATTACCAAAAACAAAATACTTTTTTTTTTCAACTTTATTTTGTCAATAACTTTTGCAATTTTTTACGTGCTGGTAAACGCTTCCGAAACATTTTTCTAGACATCATTCCGAACAGAATGAGCTATCGCACGTATTTTTAAGAGCAGTATCTCTAATTTCAACCATTTTGAACATATCGAGTAGACTAGAAAAAGGGACAATAACACGCGTTTCGCTTGACAGAGGCGCGGCTAAACGGCGCGGAACGAAACCTATGTTTTATTCCAATAAGGAAAACAACCCTCTGGACTCTACACCTGCAAAACAATACTGAGTAAAGGACGCACGACATTAGTTCGGATCAGTTCGGACGCTCCTCACCTTTAATTTAATTATATTCGCCGTTCACTGCAATGTTGCGGTGTTTAATATAAACATAAATTCATTTTTAGGATCATATGTATTTATTTTATTTTTGACACTGGCAATGTGTTGACTTTGAGCCTACAAATATTCACAGCGATCAGCACGTGTTTGAAGAAGTCATAGCTTTAGTTACTAAATTCTACGCTTGTTATTTGAAGTGTGGTGCAATAGAGCATAATATTCTGCATCCTGCTAAGGGTATCAGCATAAAAAGGTCTTGAACGATCGTATCATACGAGTACATAATGTAAGTTATGAATAATAATAAATCTATCTACAAAGCCGTCAGATGTAAGGCATCCTTAAAGGCTGTTGAGCCCAAAAGTGTATAATATTTGCATGAAGAGTTGTTCGCGGAACGACGACGTAAGCTGATGCGCCGTAACGTTCCGCGAAGGAAATGGGGGATTTCTCTGAAATACGGATGACATTAAAAGGGCTCCCCCGAGTTATTATCGAGTTACTTGTGTAGTCGTATTTTGTACTTTCCTTGTTCATCATATTGTTATTGCTATTATGTTGTTGTTTATCGGTTATTTTTTGTCTTTTTTGTATTGCGTGTGAATTTGTTTGGCGTTTCTATGTATGAACTCAATCTGGTAGTCTCAAGATGGTCTGTTTTCAGCAGGTTGAACCAAATCATCACTGACATCTTCAAATAGCTACTCGTAAGGGCTACACACACTCACATTTAAATAATCCTGAACCACAGAATAACTTTGTATACACGGAAATGAACCTTAGTAAGTTTCGTATTAAGTAATAAACATTTATTCGTTCAAACATAATGCTCAAACAAACAACGACGCTAACGAAGCTCACTAATTCGTAATGATTCAGCGTCAACACGGCTAACAAGTTAACAGCGACGAGTGTTGACACCCAAATAGAATATTCTACGCCGGCCTTTCAGTTAACAAAGCTACGGGTAAATCCGATTGTCACTACACATAATATTTATAGCATGATGTATACTGATTTAAACACGCCTTTCACCCTATTTGCTACCATGATGAACCGTGAGAGACTACTTGTTTGAACGCTCATCTCTCCAATGGGAGAGTCTGGGTCTACGAAGTCTACGAACTTGCACGCATCTCATTGCAAAATTACATGCGTAGAAATTCATTATCAGTAGTTTCATTGAAGAAAAATATATTGAAGAACTAATGACTGCACACCTGAGAGTTCCGCTTAATGTTCCCAAAGGTGTGTAAAGTCGAATACGCATTTGGCCGACGGCAGGGTAAACAGCCTGTAACGCTCACACTGAGGGAGAAGACCTGAGCAGTGGGACCGTTAAATATTGCGACGATGCTAGCATAGACGGCTGGCTCTAAATATGTATTTATATGTTTTTTTTTACTTTAACAACACAACGCAAACCATGTCGGCTCATCGGGACCCATGAGCGCTACGTGTCGGGATGATTTGATAAAACCCGACCGGCCATCTTTATTCAATCTTGGGCACCTTTCAATTCGAGCGTCGAGCGTGACTGGAATGTACGCGGAGCCGCGGCTGTAGGGAACTCAACACATCACCACACTGCCGGCTGCCACTTGGAATATTTGATACACATCGATGCCAAAATAAGGAATTGTTTTCTGCAAAGCATGCTGCATGGGTTACCGTTCACCGAACTTTATGACCAGAGTACTGAGCCACATACAGGCAGGATAGAAGTGTCCACGCTCTCATCCACAGCATAATCAGGGTGTTTTAGGGTTAAATGGGTTTCAATAATCCTGAGTCTGCTAATCATCCTTTCTCATGGTGTACTCCATTAAATAATTGTGACACATAAGAAGTTGTCATTTAAATTGTAAAAATTAAAGTTATTTATTACGAGTAACCGCCCTCGCTTTGCTTCGGCTTTCTTATTTTTTACACCTTGGATTACATTATTGGAGTTTTATTAAGAATCCCGATTTTTTTTGAAAATATAATATAGCACATGTCACCCGGGGATGTAACTTCCAAACAGTGAAAGAATTTTTCAAATCGGTTCAGTAGTTTCGGAGCCTATTCAATTCAAACAAACAAACAATCAAATCTTTCCTCTTTATAATATTAGTAGGTATAGGTTAATTAGGAAGATATGCAGCATCAGAGATAATATGTTTGGCGGTGGCCATCGTTATAACTTCGTTCACGATCTCTTGTAGTGATAGCATGATGTATTGTAAGGAACGATATAGTCGGTGGACTCCTTAAAGCCCACTAGCTGGATGTCATGGAGAAGTTGGTGTGTCAATATTTGAACTGGAGCACTCCGCTCACAGCTCACCGCGCTCCGATCACCGCCGTCTGGCCCATTGTTGACGCCGCACTGAATATTGAAAGCTTCATTTCAAGGGCTTTCGAACTATTTTATCAATATTGTTGGAGCAACAAAGAATATCAAGTAAGTACTTCAGTTTTCTTCCACAACACAAATATTTTTTCATGTCAATACAAAGTTTGTGTGTGATTTTATATTCTATGATTTACTGATAATAGCAAAGTATTAGCAACCCTGTAGCCTAGTTGGTAGCGACGTTGCCCGCGAAGCGAGGAGTCCCGGGTTAGATTCCCGGCCGGGGCAAATATTTATGTGACAGATAAATATTTGTACTCGAGTGCAGGGTGTTATTGTGATGTGTTATATGTGTTGTCCAATCCACCCGCGACACAAGTAAAAACCTACTGCGGGGGTATGAGTGTGTAAGGGTTTAATATTATAATTAGCAACTCAATTTGCTTTGAATATTCATTTCAAAGATATACTTAGTTGTGTGTAGTTGTACATAAATGTACCAATGGGAACACTTAGTAGAGCCATAGTTGTGCATACGTAGTTGGTCCATCAGGAAACCGTGCAATATTGTTAGGTATCTATGTAAGACTTAAAATAAAAAATTGGTTCTTGCAACTTTAAGTACATTTTCAAGTATTTACAGGTGTGCAACCAGTAAAATATGATAAATAAATAATAAAAAAATAAACCTTCCTCCGCTCTCAACTACGCATTAGAATTCTCATTTGTGTGCGACAACAATGATAAATAAAAACAAATATAATTATATTTAGACAGCCTACACAGGCTACAACCTTGCCAACATGCTCGAAATATTGTTGACAATAATTTGTGTGTTAGTAACGCTAATCGTAATTTGTGAAAATACATCGTTTCACAATTTGATCTGGTTTTCATAATTCGCAATGAGCGACACCAACAATGGGGCAGATACGACAGCTGGTACTGACGAGCCTGCCCTCAGTATCCCACAAATTCCGACAGCAGTAGCTCGATCACGAATATTTGCGAGAAAGTATTCGTATGGTTAACGTAAGCAATTTGTCAAATTTGTATGGCATTTTAGTACCATTTACGCACGATAGGGGCGCTTTTGAAAAAATGCCATACAAATTGCTTACGTTAACCATACGAATACTTTCTCGCAAATATTCGTGCTCGAGCTACAGAAGTGGTATACAAATCCACGCCCACTTGGGCACTAATCTAGACAAAATACTACGGACTTCAATCCTATCTCTGTTATTCAGCAGAGTGCATCATGCGCAGGACAGGTTGGCTTGTAAACCCTGTAACCATGTAATAGAAAGAGACGGAGAGGGCGAGCGAGTGAGAGAATTCACGCTTTTTCGTTACGGGATGAATTCCATAGACAATTAAGACGATTTCTACAAGTTAACTGACAGTTAACTATAAGTTAAATAACAACATGATTCATACGAAGTAACACTGGTAGTTTGTGTTCTTTCAAGTTCATAGCCACTGAATATAATTTATTCAGCACTTTGCGCAGTGTGAAAACAGATATGTATTGTATAGCTGTAATATACAGCACCTATAGCAACGACCATTGTATGTTGAATAGATAGAAAATTATACAGCATAAATCATTTTTTAATTATGTAAATCTAAACTAATATGTATTATAAAATGGTTTGATTTTTTGTTTCTTTTTAAGTAATGGATAAACTAAAAAACTACTGGAGCGATATCAAACATTCTTTCACCAATAGAATGCTTTGTTTGTTGTTTCTGAGTGACAAGGGATTTATTTAATTTAAAAAAGGGGTCTAGGTATACGAAAACCGAAGCAAAGCGAATATTAATTATTATATTGTCATCATTGATGTAGTTCTTCAGCTGAACAAATTATGATAAGGTACATAAAATTACTACGGTACCTCCGTGTGTTCTTTGTCCTACGTCATTTGTTTTGGTTCGCGATAAAATAATTCAATGCTTTTATATGTACCAAAACTATATGTATAAAAATTCATTTGTTATGTTCAATGTTAGAAAAACAACAACAAAAAACATTGTTTTCAGGGTATGATCAATATGAAAAAGGCTGAGGAAAAGGTAACATAATTAGAATTAAGTACTAAAACCTTGTTTCTTTTGGTAGTTAAATTTTATTAATACCAATTACCAATATACGTAGATTACAAACAGTTCATTATTTCATCGATCCTTGCTATAAGGTATCTTTTAGGTAGCCCTAAATTTTTAGCACGGGTTGACCAAGATTCTCTTCCATCAGTCTACTTCAATGGTAAACTAATACAGTTTTGTAACTCGGTGAAAAATCTTGGGCTTCACATTGACTGCTCATTGAGATGGAATATTCAGATCGTCGAAACATGCCGCAAAGTTAACGCTTCGTTGCGCTCCCTTTATCGTCTTAAAAATTTTCTGCCTATTAAAACGAAATTAATGTTGGTCAACACCCTTATATTACCCATAATTGACTATGGAGATGTCTGCTACCCAGACCTGACCGAAGAACTTCTGAACAAACTAGAGCGCCTTCTCAATAACTGTATCCGATTTATCTTCGGCCTTAAAAAATATGATCACATCACTCGTTTTCGCCAGCAACTTAAATGGCTCACCATTCGACAGAGGCGTAACTCTAGAATTCTCCTATTATTGTTTTCCATCTTAAACGATCCTAACTCTCCACAGTATCTTAAGGATAATTTCCAGTATCTCTCCGACGCTCATGATAGGACGCTTCGGTCGTGTCATCATCTTAGAATCTGTACTCCCCCGCACAATAGCGGCTTTTTCCATTATTCATTCACAGTGCAGGCTACACTACTCTGGAACTCCTTGCCCGTCGAGTTGAGACATGCTCCCAGCAGGTTCTCCTTTAAGTATCGCCTACGCGAAGATTTATTAAAGTCAGGTTCTGATTAATGTCACTTCTATATTTTTCATATTACTTCTTTCTTCAGCATACTGTGCAAAACTCTCTATATATGTATGTATGTATATATTCCCTATATATTTATTTACTATATATTTATGTTATTATAGGTATTTATGTATGTATGTGTATTTATATGTATTCTAGTTATGTAATTTGATTTTAGTTATTTTTCTAGAGTGAGTATATATTTTCTGTATTAACACCTGCCATCAGCTATCTCCACATCCACCCAGGGTTGACTGGTGGACAATGCCATTAGGCATTAAGTTTGCCCTTTGTTTCTTCTTTTAAGAGGTGACATAAATATGTAAATAAATAAATAAATAAGATAGACATAATTTTTAACCGACTTCAAAAAAAGGAGGAGGTTCTCAATTCGACTGTATTTTTTTTATGTTTGTTACCTCAGAACTTTGGACTGGGCGAACCGATTTTGATGATTGTTTTTTTAATCGAAAACTGGTGGTTGTCATGTGGTCCCACATAAATTTTATTGAGATCTGACAATGGCATCCATGAGAAAACCACATAAGTCGTAAATTTGTGTTAAAATGTGCGCGACAAATTGACGAATAACTTAATATCACGCCAACCGATTTCGATGATTCTTTTTTTAATCGAAAGCAGGTGCTTGTCATGTGGTCCCACATAAATTTGAACGAGATCTGACAAGTAGTTTTTGAGACTTTGAAGTCGGTTATTTTTTGTTAGTAAAATTTAGATTATGTAATTTTATACCAATTAATAAAATTATACCTACTGCTACTCTACACAAATCTATTAAGCGCATGTCAAAAACATGTTCGATAATGAGCAGCTCGTAAACCGAAATTATAGCGAAAACGTGTCCGCTGATACTGTATGTAATCATAATCAGTATCATTGTATAGTATGCTCTGCCAGTGTGTCAGTTTGTGCAACCTACACCTGTAGACGTTAACACTTCCCGCCCACGTCCGACTTTTTGTAGGAGAGATAATCTGGCCGATTTTTCCTGTCATATTATTTCTGACCGACTTTTTGTAGGACGTGTGCGTTGCACTATTGCTATCAGTAGGTACGTTCTATTTTTCTCCTACAAAAAATCGGTCACCGATTATCGGTCGTGGGCGGGAATCATAACCCGTCGTTATTATTACAATTCTGAGTAGAATCTACAAGTAAACTTACGGCTTAACGTCTGGGTCGTCATTATGAACCACCAAGATACCCTGCGGATGGGTTACAAGGGTGAAGAAGCTCCTCGAACGTGCTAAGTTGTTTCAGTCTGGTTGATATTGTCAGACAGCAGACCTTCAATTATGTGGAAAGTTTTCAAGGGACATGATAATTGATTACTTTTGACACAGGCGTTCTGGTCTTCCTCCAGTATTCATCGGGCTGGGTTGAAGTCAAATCTTACATACATTTGACTTAGGTTGTGTTACCAATTATAATACATAATTCTGTAATAAAATAATAGTGTATAAAAAAATAATGCATTTAAACTTCTAAAGTGCTTTTATAAAGAAAAAAATTTATTTTTTAAAAACTTAGGGATCAATACAAAAACCAAAGCAAAGCGAGGCGAGCTAATTATTTAGCGGAATGCTCAAATTGAACGTAAATTTTTTTTACGGGTCATAGTACATATTTACTGGCCATAATGAGAGTAACAAATCAGAATTGAAATCTAAATATTATTATTGCAATTGAATTGTTGAAGAATTATAATTATTATTTTTCATTACAGACATTCACTTTTTAGTTATAATTTTTTTTTTTATATTTAGAACGCTGTAATAAACAAAGTTAAAGGCTAAAGAAATATTGGACATAACCGTATAAAAATTTTGCCTCTAAAGTTTTCTTCAAATTTAACTATGATTGAGAAGTAACGTTTTAAGATCGAACACGCAAAGCCAGGCACGCAATCGAAGGCATGTTTATAACTTCTACGGTCGCTTCTTTGTTATCAAACTGCTGTGTATTCTTTTGTTTAAGTTGTTTTGTTCAGCTGCTTGTTCAAGCATGCAAACATTCGTTTATTATAAATTCAAAAGAATAACAACACTTGAATAGTTCTACACGATGGTGATCGGTTACAAATGGTTACCATGAAGATTGTTGTAGGTAAGTTAAACTTTTTCCGTTTAATATTATATACCAGTAATTTCCGTATTTTCTGGGTTCCGTACATTGATTTACCGTTATTTTTCTATTTTATTTATTTTTACCCTTTTTTAAGACAATAGACTTCTTATAGGTTTCCTGTAAAGTAAAGATAAAGTAAAGAATTATTTTTCTCAATCTAGCCTCATTAGTTACGGAGATAAAGGGGGAAATGGTCGTCTTTGAGCACAGAGTACCAAATTTCAACTCATTTGGTCAAGTAGTTTTGGCTGTGAAAGGCGGTCGCCCTGCAGACAGCGATCCTATGAGGGTTCCGTTTTTCGTTTTTTTCATTCGGAACCCTAAAAACTAAAGACTTAATTTTCTGCATTTTAGAGATGATGTGGTTATAAAAAATATTAAATATGTAAACAATATTTGAATATAATGTAAAGTTACTTTTTAAATTAGATAATTAATTAAAATGTTTAAGGCTAATGTAATTGTGTTATTTTCCCCAGTTTTAATGCTAGTGCTACACGAAGCACTTATCGAAGCGACGTCACCAGTACGGGCACCTGTATGCTCGTGCAACAAAAGTTATGATCCAGTCTGTGGAACTGACAATGTGACTTACTCCAATGAATGCACTTTCAACTGCACAAATACAGAAAACGCTTTTCGAGGTAAAACTTTAATTAAAATATTGAAACATGGAGAATGTGTACCTTCCGACGTGTGTCCTGATGTTTACGAACCAATTTGCGGAGACGATAATACAACATATGGAAACAAATGTGAACTTGATTACAAAAATGAAGAACGAGCGAGAAATAATCAAACACTAATTAAGGAAGCCCGAAAAGGAAAATGTGCCCAGCCCTGTTACTGCACAGAAATTTATAAGCCCGTTTGTGGCAGTGATGGAAAAACTTACGGGAATATCTGTGAACTATGTTGTAAAAACAAAGAACAGAATTTGAATGGCTTTCCAAATGTAACAAAAATAAGTGATGGTAGATGTAATGAAACTTGTATTTGTTCCTTTATAAACAAACCGGTTTGCGGCAGTGACGGGCGAACATATTCAAATGAATGCCTTTTGAAGTGTGAAAGCAAAAAGCAAGAAGCAAATGGGCAACAACCTATAACTGTAGCTAGTCAAGGTGACTGTCCAGAAGTTTGCGTTTGTCCTGAAATTTTCGCACCAATCTGTGGCACCGATAACGAAAGCTATGCAAATTTATGTTTTCTTGATTGCAAAAATAATGAATTGGCTAGGAATGGTCAACCTTCTATAAAGAAGGCGAGTGATGGTTTATGTCCCACTTCATGTGTCTGCACACTGGAATATAGGCCAGTATGTGGCAGCGACGGCAATACTTACGGCAATCAGTGTGCTTTAAATTGCAAAAACGATGAGCTGATCAAGAACGGACAAACTCCTATACAGAAAAACAGTGACGGTGAGTGCTCCTCAAATTGTGTTTGTCCCGACAGCTATATACCTATTTGTGGATCGAATAACGTAACATATTCCAATGAATGCTCCCTAAAGTGCGCTAGTGAGGAAAATGAACGAAAAAATCTACCACCCATCACCAAGTCTAGAGATGGAGAATGTCCCAGAGACTGCTTCTGTCCAGCAATTTATCAACCCGTGTGTGGAGACGATGGGAAAACTTACTCCAGCGGATGTCAACTTGGCTGCGTGAACAAAATTCGAATTAGTGAAGGCCAATTGCCCATCAATGTAACGAGTGAAGGTGAATGTCCTCAATCTTGTAATTGTCCAAGAAATTATGCACCAGTTTGCGGCAGTGACGGGCGAACTTATTCAAATGAATGCGTATTGAATTGTCAAAGCAAAAAGCAAGAAGAAAATGGGCGACAACCTATAACTGTAGCTAGTCAAGGTGACTGTCCAGAAGTTTGCGTTTGTCCTGCTATTTACAGTCCAGTCTGTGGCACTGATAATAAGACCTACGGAAATTCATGTGAGTTAGGTTGCAAAAACAAGGAACTGGCAAGGACAGGTCAATCTTCTATAGAGAAGGCAAGTGACGGTGAATGTCCCACTTCATGTGTCTGCACATTGGAATATAGGCCAGTATGTGGCAGCGACGGCAATACTTACGGCAATCAATGCGCTTTAAATTGCAAAAACGAGGAGCTGATCAAGAATGGACAAGCTCCTATACAGAAGAATGGGGATGGTGAGTGTCCCACAATTTGCGCTTGCCCATATATCTATCTTCCTGTGTGTGGCTCCGATAATGTCACATACCCCAATGAATGTTCGCTGAATTGTGCTATAGAGGAAAATAAACGAAAACATCTACCACCCATCACCAAGTCGAGAGATGGAGAATGTCCCACAGACTGCTTCTGTCCAGCAATATATCAACCCGTGTGTGGAGACGATGGGAAAACTTACTCCAACGGATGTCAACTTGGCTGCGTTAACAAAATTCGAATTAGTGAAGGACAATTGCCTATCAATGTTACGAGTGACGGTGAATGTCCCCAATCTTGTAATTGTCCAAGAAATTATGCACCAGTTTGCGGCAGTGACGGGCGAACATATTCAAATGAATGCCTATTGAATTGTGAAAGCAAAAAGCAAGAAGAAAATGGGCAACAACCTATAACTGTAGCTAGTCAAGGTGACTGTCCAGAAGTTTGCGTTTGTCCTGCTATTTACAGTCCAGTCTGTGGCACTGATAATAAGACCTACGGAAATTCATGTGAGTTAGGTTGCAAAAACAAGGAACTGGCAAGGACAGGTCAATCTTCTATAGAGAAGGCAAGTGACGGTGAATGTCCCACTTCATGTGTCTGCACATTGGAATATAGGCCAGTATGTGGCAGCGACGGCAATACTTACGGCAATCAATGCGCTTTAAATTGCAAAAACGAGGAGCTGATCAAGAATGGACAAGCTCCTATACAGAAGAATGGGGATGGTGAGTGTCCCACAATGTGCGTTTGCCCATATATCTATCTTCCTGTGTGTGGCTCCGATAATGTCACATACCCCAATGAATGTTCGCTAAATTGTGCTATAGAGGAAAATAAACGAAAACATCTACCACCCATCACCAAGTCGAGAGATGGAGAATGTCCCACAGACTGCTTCTGTCCAGCAATTTATCAACCCGTGTGTGGAGACGATGGGAAAACTTACTCCAGCGGATGTCAACTTGGCTGCGTGAACAAAATTCGAATTAGTGAAGGCCAATTGCCCATCAATGTAACGAGTGAAGGTGAATGTCCTCAATCTTGTAATTGTCCAAGAAATTATGCACCAGTTTGCGGCAGTGACGGGCGAACATATTCAAATGAATGCGTATTGAATTGTCAAAGCAAAAAGCAAGAAGAGAACGGGCAACAACCTATTACTGTTGCTAGTCAAGGTGACTGTCCAGAAGTTTGCGTTTGTCCTGCTATTTACAGTCCAGTCTGTGGCACTGATAATAAGACCTACGGAAATTCATGTGAGTTAGGTTGCAAAAACAAGGAACTGGCAAGGACATGTCAATCTTCTATAGAGAAGGCGAGTGACGGTGAATGTCCCACTTCATGTGTCTGCACATTGGAATATAGGCCAGTATGTGGCAGCGACGGCAATACTTACGGCAATCAATGCGCTTTAAATTGCAAAAACGAGGAGCTGATCAAGAATGGACAAGCTCCTATACAGAAGAATGGGGATGGTGAGTGTCCCACAATTTGCGCTTGCCCATATATCTATCTTCCTGTGTGTGGCTCCGATAATGTCACATACCCCAATGAATGTTCGCTGAATTGTGCTATAGAGGAAAATAAACGAAAACATCTACCACCCATCACCAAGTCGAGAGATGGAGAATGTCCCACAGACTGCTTCTGTCCAGCAATATATCAACCCGTGTGTGGAGACGATGGGAAAACTTACTCCAGCGGATGTCAACTTGGCTGCGTGAACAAAATTCGAATTAGTGAAGGCCAATTGCCCATCAATGTAACGAGTGAAGGTGAATGTCCTCAATCTTGTAATTGTCCAAGAAATTATGCACCAGTTTGCGGCAGTGACGGGCGAACATATTCAAATGAATGCGTATTGAATTGTCAAAGCAAAAAGCAAGAAGAGAACGGGCAACAACCTATTACTGTTGCTAGTCAAGGTGACTGTCCAGAAGTTTGCGTTTGTCCTGCTATTTACAGTCCAGTCTGTGGCACTGATAATAAGACCTACGGAAATTCATGTGAGTTAGGTTGCAAAAACAAGGAACTGGCAAGGACAGGTCAATCTTCTATAGAGAAGGCGAGTGACGGTGAATGTCCCACTTCATGTGTCTGCACATTGGAATATAGGCCAGTATGTGGCAGCGACGGCAATACTTACGGCAATCAATGCGCTTTAAATTGCAAAAACGAGGAGCTGATCAAGAATGGACAAGCTCCTATACAGAAGAATGGGGATGGTGAGTGTCCCACAATTTGCGCTTGCCCATATATCTATCTTCCTGTGTGTGGCTCCGATAATGTCACATACCCCAATGAATGTTCGCTGAATTGTGCTATAGAGGAAAATAAACGAAAACATCTACCACCCATCACCAAGTCGAGAGATAGAGAATGTCCCACAGACTGCTTCTGTCCAGCAATATATCAACCCGTGTGTGGAGACGATGGGAAAACTTACTCCAACGGATGTCAACTTGGCTGCGTGAACAAAATTCGAATTAGTGAAGGACAATTGCCTATCAATGTTACGAGTGACGGTGAATGTCCCCAATCTTGTAATTGTCCAAGAAATTATGCACCAGTTTGCGGCAGTGACGGGCGAACATATTCAAATGAATGCCTATTGAATTGTGAAAGCAAAAAGCAAGAAGAAAATGGGCAACAACTTATAACTGTAGCTAGTCAAGGTGACTGTCCAGAAGTTTGCGTTTGTCCTGCTATTTACAGTCCAGTCTGTGGCACTGATAATAAGACCTACGGAAATTCATGTGAGTTAGTTTGCAAAAACAAGGAACTGGCAAGGACAGGTCAATCTTCTATAGAGAAGGCAAGTGACGGTGAATGTCCCACTTCATGTGTCTGCACATTGGAATATAGGCCAGTATGTGGCAGCGACGGCAATACTTACGGCAATCAATGCGCTTTAAATTGCAAAAACGAGGAGCTGATCAAGAATGGACAAGCTCCTATACAGAAGAATGGGGATGGTGAGTGTCCCACAATTTGCGCTTGCCCATATATCTATCTTCCTGTGTGTGGCTCCGATAATGTCACATACCCCAATGAATGTTCGCTAAATTGTGCTATAGAGGAAAATAAACGAAAACATCTACCACCCATCACCAAGTCGAGAGATGGAGAATGTCCCACAGACTGCTTCTGTCCAGCAATATATCAACCCGTGTGTGGAGACGATGGGAAAACTTACTCCAACGGATGTCAACTTGGCTGCGTTAACAAAATTCGAATTAGTGAAGGACAATTGCCTATCAATGTTACGAGTGACGGTGAATGTCCCCAATCTTGTAATTGTCCAAGAAATTATGCACCAGTTTGCGGCAGTGACGGGCGAACATATTCAAATGAATGCCTATTGAATTGTGAAAGCAAAAAGCAAGAAGAAAATGGGCAACAACCTATAACTGTAGCTAGTCAAGGTGACTGTCCAGAAGTTTGCGTTTGTCCTGCTATTTACAGTCCAGTCTGTGGCACTGATAATAAGACCTACGGAAATTCATGTGAGTTAGGTTGCAAAAACAAGGAACTGGCAAGGACAGGTCAATCTTCTATAGAGAAGGCAAGTGACGGTGAATGTCCCACTTCATGTGTCTGCACATTGGAATATAGGCCAGTATGTGGCAGTGACGGCAATACTTACGGTAATCAATGCGCTTTAAATTGCAAAAACGAGGAGCTGATCAAGAATGGACAAGCTCCTATACAGAAGAATGGGGATGGTGAGTGTCCCACGATTTGCGCTTGCCCATATATCTATCTTCCTGTGTGTGGCTCCGATAATGTCACATACCCCAATGAATGTTCGCTAAATTGTGCTATAGAGGAAAATAAACGAAAACATCTACCACCCATCACCAAGTCGAGAGATGGAGAATGTCCCACAGACTGCTTCTGTCCAGCAATATATCAACCCGTGTGTGGAGACGATGGGAAATCTTACTCCAACGGATGTCAACTTGGCTGCGTTAACAAAATTCGAATTAGTGAAGGACAATTGCCTATCAATGTTACGAGTGACGGTGAATGTCCCCAATCTTGTAATTGTCCAAGAAATTATGCACCAGTTTGCGGCAGTGACGGGCGAACATATTCAAATGAATGCCTATTGAATTGTGAAAGCAAAAAGCAAGAAGAAAATGGGCAACAACCTATAACTGTAGCTAGTCAAGGTGACTGTCCAGAAGTTTGCGTTTGTCCTGCTGTTTACAGTCCAGTCTGTGGAACTGATAATAAGACCTACGGAAATTCATGTGAGTTAGGTTGCAAAAACAAGGAACTGGCAAGGACAGGTCAATCTTCTATAGAGAAGGCAAGTGACGGTGAATGTCCCACTTCATGTGTCTGCACATTGGAATATAGGCCAGTATGTGGCAGCGACGGCAATACTTACGGCAATCAATGCGCTTTAAATTGCAAAAACGAGGAGCTGATCAAGAATGGACAAGCTCCTATACAGAAGAATGGGGATGGTGAGTGTCCCACAATTTGCGCTTGCCCATATAACTATATTCCTGTGTGTGGCTCCGATAATGTCACATACCCCAATGAATGTTCGCTAAACTGCGCTATAGAGGAATGTAAACGAAAAAATCTACCACCCATCACCAAGTCGAGAGATGGAGAATGTCCCACAATATACTGCTTCTGCTCCTGTCCCACTTCATGTGTCTGCACATGAATAGACAAGCTCCTATACAGAGAAACAGCCAACTGCCAAGCCCGGTGTAATTATACCAAATTTTTTTATAAACTTAGCGATAAATTAAGGTGTTCAATTTATTAATAATAGGATATAATTTATCTCACTAGAACATCTAAATTTATGTTCCAGAACAAAACACATCAAAATTTTGCCGCTTGACTGATCAAACACTTGAATTGTTACCGCAATAATATTTTAATTAAATTAATAAATACCGAGTTCTGTTTTTCATTTACTTATTTCTATGTAAGACCCTGCACTGCACTGGACAAATTACTATACTTGGAAACGGCAAGGGTGTGGGGTTCTCAAATCGAACTGTGGTTCCGCGTGTATGTAGTACTCAGTAAGTGTATCCATATCCTGAATTCATAGAGCGCACTACTTGGTCATTGCGGAGGAAAAAAATCCTAAATTATGAAAATATTTTTTTAATAAAATTCAATAAGTCATTATAAATTTCTTTTCGACTTTTATACATTATTGAACCGTGAATTGAATAATTTATAACTTTTTAATAATTAGAACTTATAAAGAAATACAAAAAGCCAAAGTTCTTTCAAATGTTATCATTTTTTTAAAGCATTATATCATTAAATACAATAAATTATTGATTAGTATTATTAATAAATACAGTGAATATTTGTGATAAAATATTTAAACCACAATTTTTTTCAATCATTAATCTTAAGAAAAACACCAACCTGGATGATATTTATCATGGAAGAATAATTATTGTTATTTTGTAAATTCTTCATATTATGTATGATATATTAAATTTAATTTAATATCTAATCACATGCGAATTTTAAATTTCCATGTGTTTGATGTTTGAAGAGTTATAAATTATTGAATTCGCTGTTCAATACTGTATAAAAGTCAAAAAGAAATTGTTTATAGCGAGTTATAGAATTTTAATAAAAAAATATTTTCATAATTTAGGATTTTTTTCCTCCGCAATGACCAAGTAGTGCGCTCTATGAATTCAGGATATGGATACACTTACTGAGTACTACATACACGCGGAACCACAGTTCGATTTGAGAACCCCACACCCTTGCCGTCTCCTTGTTAGTTTTAGAATGGATCTGGATACCGCTCATATCTTTCAAAAGTAAAGATTCTGATAAACAATAGGCAATATTTTTTACGAAATAAAAAGGTTTTCATGTGGTACCTCAATTCATAGTAGTATGGATTTTCATTTTTAGGGTTTCGAAGTAAAATCGGAACCCTTATAGTTTCATCATGTCTCCGTCCGTCCGTCCGTCCATAAAATATTGAAAAACATTTTGGGTCTGCTAAGGACGATTTTTGGAATTAGGGGTCCGTTTGCGAAATAATGCTAATTTTGGTTACAGTCAAGTATCCCTCCTCTGGAGGCTAAACGGTTGGAGTTGAAGTGAAAAAATTTGCAAAGATAGGTTATATGATGAATTTACAAGCAAAACTATCACGGCTATGTTAGCATAAGTAGTTAGTGAGTAATAGTCGGTAAACTTACTACATAGAAACCCTACATTGCGCGTGGCATTACACGCACATGCCCGATTTTAATTGATTAAAACGTCGTGGCGCCATTTACCAAATACGTTGTCACTTGATTTCGGAATTGGCGTATTTAGCATCTATAATTCACTACGCACTATCATTAAACAATTTAATGAGAAAAGCATTGTTGGTTTTAGTATCATAAAAATGGAAGTGTATTTTAGGGACCGTTACGTGGGAGACTGTGGCAATCATCTACTGATACCGAAATAAACCATCAGCAATATATTCCTATACAGCAAGGCTATTCTGTTTTGTAACTCGACAGCGGAATCCGCGATGAGTGTCAATTTAACACTCATCGCGGATTCCGCTGTCGAGTTACAAAACAGAATAGCCTTGCAGGACTGATACCGTATTGCTTTAATGGCATACAAGGAGATCTCCCAGAGGGTTCAGGCATGGATATCTTCTTTTTTATGTATCTAGCCGATAAAGGAACTGACGATCCTCCTGATGATAAGTAGTTACAGTCGGCCATGGACATCACCGATGCGTTGCCAACCAAGACAGGAAAGATTGAAAGAAATCTCGTTATTAGTTCTAAAAGAAAAGTATCAGGGTAGCAGCTGCTGCAAGCAATTTGTGCAAAGCACGCGACGGTTTTACGAGGATTTTTTAAACCAATTTGGCAACGCACGTTTTTCTTGTGTGCGTCTTCTCTGCGTATTGAGCAGATCATAAATACGCTTCTTTAGCAATACACACTGGGGATAAAAGCATCTACATCTTTCACCCACGGGATAAACATCTATCTGTCACATAAATGTAGGCCCCGGCATTTCGAGTCCAAACCTAGTCCAAACCCAGGAGTCTGACTTTTGATTCCCGGGCTTCACAGGCTGGGTCACTATCAGGGGAAGCCTGCAAATCGACAATTTGTGGTTACATGAATAGTTTGCTAACAGTTTGTTTTAAAAAAATGTGTGCAATTCACAAGTGGTAGAAGTGAAACCTTAAAAAATTTTGGTTTCAAGATAATGAGACGAATGTAAAATTTCAAGAAGATAGTAATTGTAGGTTTTAGTAATGATCATAGTGCAATTACAACAAGAAATTTTCACTTCAAAAATCTTGAAATTTTTTGTGTCAATAGCGGTCACCCATTCAACTATGTGTTGCTTAACTCAGCCAATCATTTAGGTTCGACGCAAGCCGCTGGGCTATAAGCGCTTCAACTCGAAATGTTTTTCCATGTAGTTTTAACTGTAATAAATTAATTATAATTACAGTGCTACAGACTGTAGCCTACAGTAGTTTCTTTCACTAAATACCAATATATGATAATGCGTCGGGCGGAGACATCGAATATTTTTGAGGTAAGTGAACTAGACCGATAATGCCGTCATTATAGGGGAGAGTCGGATAAACTGTAACAATTTTCAGGTTTTTTTTAATCTATCTTTTAATAAACTTACAAAAGTATAACAGACTTATGTTTTTTAGTTATTTGGTATCTCCTTAATCATTATCAGTGAAATTTATTTTCCTGCACTGCTGTAACTGAAATATCTGTTTTTCTACAGACAGTCAAATGGTACAATTTATCAAACTAGTTGGATATATTGTACCACAGTTATGGTGAGTCCAATCCACTAGTAATTAAAGTATATTCGAGATTAGTGAGATGAGTGGATCTAAATAAATTATGATCAATATGACATTTTTCACGATTGTTTTATTTATAACAATTCGTTTTTCATTTGAATGAAAAAAGCCATTAAGTACCTATCATGATTTTGATTTAATTGTGATGTGTAATTTGTATTATCCATGCCACCCGCGACACAGGGAAACCTACTATGTACGGGGGGGGATGAGTGTGTAAGCGTTTATTTATTAGTTTTATTTATTTTAAATGCAAATAAAGTATCACCGTGGTCACGATCCATATAACTGGGTCGAAATACTGATATTATAAAATACGAAATAATTTTCACTTGCCATTTATAAAAAGCAACTTATTGCATTTTCACACCAAAATTTCGATCGATCTAGTGAAACAATTTTTTATTTTAAAAAATGACATGTAAATTATTCTAGTAGCACATATTTTACTGAAGAAAGTTTAAAAAAATATTAATCTTTTATAGAAAATTCCAAGGTGGTACGATTTATCATGCGGTACGATTTATCCAAGTCTCCCCTATTTTTTGTACTACTTTCTTTATCAAGTAATTGTTGAACATTATCTTTTTCACATTAAACATACATATGTATATTAAGTCTGCATGTAAATTGAAATGTCTTTAAGTTTAAAATTTACATTAGTATAAAATGTAAATTCGAGCAATAAGACACATACATGAACATGAAGACTCTAGTAGGTACGAGTACTTGATTCAATTATAAATAAATATTAGTGTTTTTAAAGTCAACTGTGATGTTAAGAATTAAAAATTAATTTTGGGTACTTCGATTTCAGTAGCGTGGAGCCAGAATCGAATCAAAATTTTATCAAAAAAAATTGACTTCAACAAAGTACAAAAGTCTGCAACAGAATGTGTGTATTCTTTCATTTTTCATTTTAAACGTAAATGTTTTTTCAGGCCTATTAGCCACTGCTTGCCTGCTATCCCTGACTGGTGCAAATTATAACAATCGTTCTGAACCAAAACCAATAGTCTGCCCTTGTCAGTATAAATATGATCCTGTATGTGGCTCCGACGGCATCACTTACATGAATAAATGCGTCCTGGACTGTACATCACAGATAAATACAAAACTGAGTAAATCACCGATCAAAATAGAGGTAGAGGAAGGCGAGTGTAAGGGTACCTGCAACTGCCAGAAGGTCGATCTCCCCGTATGCACTCTCGATGGCCAAACTTACCCCAACGAATGCGAAATAAGCTGTGAAAACATCGAACGGATAGCAAACCACCAACCAATCATCTACCTTGCATACCGCACCGCTTGCCGTGGGGTAACAGGACACTGTACGAACGTCTCTTATCCAGTTTGTGGTTCCGACAATGTTCTCTACAGGAACAGATGCGTCCTCGACTACACGAACACGTACAATTCACAATTCGGCTTACCACTAACCACCGTTAAAAACAATGGAGCATGTCAAGATGGCTCCTTGTGCCCGATAACAGCTCAGCCAGTCTGCGCTACCGACGGGAACATTTATAATAATCCGTGTGAGCTGGAAGCCGAGAACGACAGGCGTAACAGTTATGAAGAAACTGTCTATATAACTGAAGCTGATCAATCTGTATGTAACGAATGCCGCTGTCCGAAGGATGACGAACCCGTCTGTTGCAGTGATGGGAATACCTACTCCAACCTTTGTGAGCTGGATTGTGCGATCAAGAAACAAAATAATCGCAATTTGAAGGTGATGTACCAGGGTGCATGCCGGGAATGCGAGTGTAAAGAGGAATACAGTCCAGTTTGTGGTACAGATCGGAGAACTTATAGGAATAGTTGTTTCTTAGAATGCGAGAATATTGGTAGAAGCGAAGAATTACCGCCGCTGAAAGTTTTCCATGTCGGAAAATGTCAGCAATTCGCATGCGACTGCAGTTACTGCGGTGAGAATTATCAACCGGCGTGCGGGAGTGATGGACAAACTTACTGGAACCTTTGCTGGCTCCAGTGCAACGACAGATGCAATCAGAAAAACGGGTTGGGTCCAGTGCGATGTAACAAAAATGAAGCTTGTTAAGGAAACCAATAGACTTAACTATTGTTGCAGACATCAATCTATTGTTATCCTAATTATCAAAACTACAAAAAACTGGGCAAGTGCGTGTCAGGCCACGCGCAGTGTAGGATTCCGAAGTAGTAAGTTTATCGACCATTACTCGACCGTGATAGTTTTCCTTATAATTTTAACCTATTTTTGAGAATTTTTCTACTTGTCCAACCCCAATTGTTTAGCCAGCAGGGACACTTGACTCTAACAAAAATCAGCACTTTAAAGCCAAATATTTCGCAAATGGACCCCTAATTCCAAAAATAGTTTTAGAAGACCCATAATATTTTTGGAAGACCTTTTCAATGAAACTCACACTATAGGTTACGCGACGAATGTAAAATTCATCCTCAAGTTACCTGTAGGGGAGGTACCCTTAAAAAAATGTTTTTCAAAATTTTATTCTACGATTCTGGAGTTTTAATAGATATTTATCCATGCCAAATTACAGCTTTGTAGCACTGGATCTCGGCGCTTTGAATCGAACAGACGAACGTACGGACAGAGGGACAGACGGACGGACGGACATGACGAAACTATAAGGGTTCCGATTTTATTTTAGAACCCTAAAAAAGCGTAGCTTCTATAGTCAAAAACTATGTTTTCAATCATATTCCGTAAAGAATAAAGTATTATATATCTATTGAATATAAGTATATCGTCCAAGGCTGGGTTGGAGTGTATACTGTATGCTTTCGTATGTTCAGATCATCTCTGTAAACCATGTATCAAAGAGCACTTCAGTACTATGAACATAGATCTCTCTCTGTGGGCGTAGTTATATGTCAGGACTGCCAGGATACTAAATAAAACACACAGTTCAACAGGCACAAGGATACTCTTCGTTTAATGCCTGATAACACCCGGTTTCATGAATTCAACGTTATTTAGTTTTCTTTGGTTTCGCGATACTATATCAATCTGTCTATCGTTATGTCAGTTCTTCTTATTCTTAATTTTCATAGATAATACGAACTTATTTGAGACTGTGCCGACACGGCCATTCTGAAAAGACACACGTCCTCGTGTGTGAATCGTACGAAATCGCGTCATTTTAAACAAACGTAACATAAACCAAGATCTTCAAAAATCATTACTAATTTGGATTAATTCACCTGAGCCACGTACCATAGTCGTTAACTTCAACTATCAAAAGTAACAACAAAAATGCCAAACGATCTTTGAATCTCGAGTGAGTCCCTCAATCTCCACGGCTTCCAAAGCCAACCAACAATCTCCACGGTTCCCACAGTCGATCAGCAATCTCCATTGCTACCATACACATATCCAACAAGTAAATAACGTCACCCTCACCAGAGCAAAATGCGCATCGCGCACCCACGGACTACTTGTGCTGCAAAGTTACTGACTCGAGTTCCCATGTTTTCTTACTTCATCAACAATCTCATTATTAAAATCAAATTCGACTGGTACATGACCTACAGGCATTCTCATTAACTTTAATTTACTTTACTGCCAAAAGTTCACTGCTTCGCTATGTGTTTTCGCTATGGAGAAGAAGCAGCGGAAGAAACTCCATAACAACACTTTTTTTAATACGGAACTACCAAATTATTATTTGCGCGATTTTAAAATATTCACGTCACGCGTAGGGTCGTTTGGTACGTCGCGGTCGCGGCGTCGTCACCGAATCAAAGCATCTCGTTCGTTTGACTCACTGTCGGCCATTGCTGACGACTCACACGTCCTCGTGTGATCATTCTGTAAAGACAATATCAACACAGTAATTCGTTCGGCTATTCTGACTTCAAGAATAAAGGGAAGTATGTGTGTGTATGTTTTTTGTGTGTGGTCGTAATCCCAGATAAAATTTCTCAACTCCCATATCAACTATGTTCAATAAAGAGACAAACTCATTCCTCAATAAAAATAACGGAAAGGCGTTATAAATTCCCGTCTCCATCCATACTACTCAATTTTCATTTTAAACGTAAACCACAAGTAACATCACATCAAATCGTAATTCAATTAAATTCAGTTCAATTCATTTTATTTGTCTTAAGTACATTAAGGCACTTAGCCTGTATTAGTCATACAAATATTGTCATCAAATTCGAGTATCACATCATCGTAATTCCTTCAAAATAAACTTTAAAACATTTTAAACCGCTTTTACCTCAGTATTCAGACGCTTTTGTTATTGTTCAACCAGTATTTAAACAGCTTAAGCTATTATCCAACCTGGTTTTTTACACGTTATGTCACAGTTCAACACACAAAAAAAAATGGCTGAAGGTTGATCATCATCATTAAACTCAAAGCTGAGAACATCATCAAATTACTCTTAAGTCAACAAATTAACCACTTTGCTTAGTACACATACATTACTGATTCTTTCTGTATCCACCAACGCCTTGCTCGAGCGTTCTCACAAGGGACACGCTAATACCAAGCGTTCCCACCCCATGTGTCACTAAGCATTGTGTTGGCCCAACTGCCTCATCACCATCATGCGAAAGGCCGCATTGATCTCTACTATAACCATTTAACCTTCAGACAATTTAAACAGTCACGGCTGTTACAGATAAAGAGACCTTATTAAGCCACGCTTAATACGAATTCAACTAAGAATACTGGTTAAACAATTCATCTCATAGCATAACAGATTATAACCCTAACCTAGACTTACCTAACCTTTTATTAAACCTAACCTAACCTAAACTTATTAGTCCGCAGTGGTTTTGAGCACCGCAGTGCTGCTTAGAATCCATACGGATTTATGTGGATGATGTGTATTCTAAGAGACTCGAAAATGCTCAGAAACTATCGAATCGAAGACGAATACTTGACGCACCTAATCTTCTCTCTGAACTCAACATTTCCGTACCATCCAAATCATCTAGATCACCATGGTCCAGAATTTTCAATGACGCACAATGTAATTCCAACTAGAATTATTCGCACATTTAGGAATATTTCCAATCATAATGACATTGACTTATTCACAAGTGAAATCCACAAGTTTCGAAAGGCTCTAATTAATTTGATTTCTTCAGATGCACTCCAATCCTCAATTCAATACTACTATTATCACTTTTTTCTATAATCATTGTAATTATTTCCTGCCCATTAATGTTTTGTTAAATTATGTTCCTCTGTGTGTCCCCAGTCATAAACCATCAGTGCTACATCTCATTGTTAACTCGTCTCAGTCAAATGCATGACCACCAAGAAACGGCCATATAGTCTATTTCACTAAGAAGGTTTTACAATATTGGCACAATTCAACAATACCGCCAATAATCGCGTAAGACTCTCTTACTATCGCTCCGAACACGTATCACTAACAATCGTTCCGTACCAATAATAAAATTAAATGAAATTAAAAAGATTAGTATAGGCAATTTGTCGAACGATCCTCAAGCAAACATCGCCCGCATCTTAAAAGCAAACAAAAGTTATTGCTCATCTCATTTATATACTCCGCCACCGCAAGTGACGTCCATTCGGACACAAACTGTACTCACCAAATAATCTCCATCAATTTATCTAAAGAATAGGATCCAAGTTCTAAGACCTGGTGTCTATAAATTCCGTAGTAACGTTGTAGGATATTTGGAGAATTAAACATTTCTTTCTTTCTTTCCACTAACTGATCAATTAGGTAAACATTACAATTCAATCAATAAATAATCATCAGCACCACATCAATTATTCAATCCACTTTTGCATTAATAAAAAGAAGAATAACTTTATAGCTTGACGTCGCATCAACAACTCATCTCGTCATCGTACCAACAAATCCCAGTTTCAACATTAGGACATCTTAGAATTTAGGAAACAGCACCGATCATTTGTGAGAAAGTAAGAAACACAATTATTTGAAATGGGTTTTTGAACTTAGGACCCACCTTGATCTGATTGCTTTCATTCCATCTTATCACGTTTAATCTAACGCTAATTAGATCATCTATCATCCTCAACTGTATGAATCGAACATAACATTTCAAATTCAACTCTGTTGAAGTGAGCAAGTCTGTAGAAGAGTGGTCTGTAGTCAACACGACATTTCAAAATTTATTATTCATCATAATTGTCATCAGCCGTCACATCGACAGACTATAATACTTACGTCAAAACATAATATGTCATAACAAACCTTGATGACAATTTTGTCCTATTAATCCAAGAACAATCAAAACATTATCACAAAGTTATGCAGGCAAAACACGAAATAAAATAATGCTACTATTTAAATATGCAGTCACCGTTACTCGTCAACTGAAGATATCAATCTACCATTCATTCCACTTTACAACGATCCACAATGTCGCACGATCATTAAAGTTGCCAATACACAAATCAATATCAATCTTACAAAAGAGCTATAGGTGCGTAGTTAAGGCATGATAGGGAACGCTACCGTTATAATCAAGGCATCTACTCGACCATCTTACCATGTTCAAAATCACAATGCAATCAATGATAGAATTAGATGCATAATTATGCTAAAGCGACATGACCATTTGATCACTGGTGAACACCTCATAATATAACGTAGCATCACAGATAGGTTGGTCTTTCCGTTGCGTTATACTCAACGATATAGTACCAGAAGAACACCATGTTACGATTGCATCTTTCACCAACTTTACCAACTAACGAGAATTATCTTTAGTTTATGAGTATTCATTCGGTTCTCTAAAAGTAAATGAAATGTTAACAACTGAAAGCTTTATGCCAATCATGCCGGGGTTCGACCATGCACAGGTTAACTCAGTAGTCAGCACAGGACACAGCGCTCGCAACAACGCCGGCAGGAGCATCAACAACCCGTTGCAGTTTAGCAGGAACCAGCCTCGCTCCACACTCGCAGCTATACAGATTCAAATCTCGTCATTTTTTCCTTAGCTGAAACATTTAAGATAGGTTACTCTCAATTGCATGATATTGAGCATCATATTCACTGGGGCTACTTATCTTGCATTCCTTTCGTGAAAAACCTGAAACCAAATGCTTATTTCCATCTATTTCTCGAATTTTAGTCATAAGTACCAACGCGCTGTGGATTTTTAGATAAAGCCCAACTTTGCTATCACACTCCATGATCTCATCATCTCCGTTATGTTTAATTGATTTTGTATCGTTTCGTGTAAAATTTTCCTTCACGTTTATTTCAAATGTCATCCAAACTGTTTTGTCCGTCATTTATTTTCCGACATGTATTTCTCAGATTCTCATGAAAACTGTATCACCATCTGGGTTTTTTATCCCACGCCTGATATCGTCCAAGGCTGGGTTGGAGTGTATACTGTATGCTTTCGTATGTTCAGATCATCTCTGTAAACCATGTATCAAAGAGCACTTCAGTACTATGAACATAGATCTCTCTCTGTGGGCGTAGTTATATGTCAGGACTGCCAGGATACTAAATAAAACACACAGTTCAACAGGCACAAGGATACTCTTCGTTTAATGCCTGATAACACCCGGTTTCATGAATTCAACGTTATTTAGTTTTCTTTGGTTTCGCGATACTATATCAATCTGTCTATCGTTATGTCAGTTCTTCTTATTCTTAATTTTCATAGATAATACGAACTTATTTGAGACTGTGCCGACAAGTATATTTATTAGGTAAATGTTTCGTGTGTAAAGGGCTGCATGTTTACTTTCTGTTGCAGTGTCAAAGAACCTGATAATAGCAGTTCCCTCGTTTACATTTTCCTTTTGGCATCCAACGTAGTTACTCCTTTCGGTTTACTGATATCTCTACGAGGTGTAGGTATACCTACGAAGGGAGTGACGTCCATTATGCAACCAATTAGTAGTTTGTTTGCTACTTAAATACAAAGAAACTAGCTACTGATAAAGCCACTAAAAAACTTATACATCCTATTTATGGCTGTTGTTATTAGAAGCATTTTATAAGCCTCATTAAACAAATCGAAAAAATACTTTCACTTGGAGTGTTCTCAAGTAAGTAAATTTTGGTATGATTTTGGTCTTATCGATAACAAAGACAATGAAAAGAAAATAACTACTTGCATTGAAAATTGAAATGTTTAAAAAACCTTGAAGATAAAAAATCGTCCTCGTTACAGTTACCTTAAATGTCTTTTAATATCGTTGAGTTTATCGTAAACTTACCCTGAACATTCTCCTATACGTCGTGCAGTGAAATGGGAGTGCGGTATTTTCTTTGCGGATGCAATAGTGTCGCATCGTGTCGTCGTGTCGCATCGTGACGTCGTGTCGTATCGTTGGCAGGCGGGACACGTATGGAGTATTCGTTAACACCAAGATTCGAGGAAGCGTTGCAAATTGGATTTTTGTTTCTCCAGCATTATGCTTTGCAATATTCTGTGTAAATTTTCAAAGTAATTTTAAAATTATTCAGCGTGTGTCATAAGTGTGTCTGTTCTTTGTATCCGTTAACAAAAAAAGATGGTCATTAAATTAGATTGGTTTGTAGACTCGAAATTATGAACCTGAATTTGAAATGTAAAACCATATTATAATACTACATAATCATAGCTACTCATTTACGGTATAACACCCCAACTCAGAGTCAATAACGGTTGCTTAAATCGCTCCTTAGTGTGGTGATTCATTACTAAAGAGCGATTAAAGTAACCGATAAGTGTCTCTGAGTTGGGGTGTAAGAGTATTAAGGCGAGCGTATTCGACCGTTGTAGGCATTTTGTTCACTGCCCTTTACCCCGCTCCCCTGAGTGTAAACTCGACCGCCACGCCGTGAGCCGGCCGCGCGCGGCTGTGAGGTTAATGACCCCGTGCGTAGCTGTAGATCCTACATAGCCTAGTTGGTAGTGGACCTGCCTGCGAACTGCGAAGCGAGGGGTTTCGGGTTCGATTTCCGGCCGGGGCAAATATTTATGTGACAGATAAATATTTGTACTCGTGTCATGGCTGTTATTGTGATGTGTTATATGTGTAGTACATGCCACCCGCGACACAGGTAAATACTTGTAACCTACTGCGGGGGTATGAGTGTGGAAGGGTTTTATTATTATTATTATTATTATTATTATTAGTAACTGCTCTGAGTTGGGGTGTAAGTATACTTTATTTTGATTTATTCATTGGAATTTTAGGTGTAATAAAATAAGAGTAATGATAATTTTAGCTTATCCAGTGGAGACTAGAGGTGAGTGGAGACTGACTTTAAATTTTATGATACGAAACTGTCCAATGGAGACTAGAGGTGAGTGGAGACTGACTTGAAATTTTATGATACGAAACTGTCCAGTGGAGACTAGAGGTGAGTGGAGACTGACTTGAAATTTTATGATACGAAACTGTCCAGTGGAGACTAGAGGTGAGTGGAGACTGACTTGAAATTTTATGATACGAAACTGGCCAGTGGAGACTAGAGGTGAGTGGAGACTGACTTGAAATTTTATGATACGAAACTGTCCAGTGGAGACTAGAGGTGAGTGGAGACTGACTTGAAATTTTATGATACGAAACTGTCCAGTGGAGACTAGAGGTGAGTGGAGACTGACTTGAAATTTTATGAAACGAAACTGTCCAGTGGAGACTAGAGGTGAGTGCAGACTGACTTGAAATTTTATGAAACGAAACTGTCCAGTGGAGACTAAAGGTGAGTGGATAACAAATAAGTAGGTACTTACATACAAAATTGACTAATATCATCTAAATACTAACAAAAAATAACCAACTTCAAAATAACTCGAAAACTACTTGTCAAATCTCCCTCAAATTTATGTGGAACCACATGATACGCACCAGCTTTCTATCAAAAAAAGAATCATCAAAATCGGTTCACCTACAAATAAGTAGGTACTTACATACAAAATTGACTAATATCATCTAAATACTAACAAAAAGTAACCAACTTCAAAATCGAAACGAGCTTTTTTTTCAAAATGGCGGACTTGTAGGTATGCCAGGTTCCGTACAAAAATCTTCAAACCCTTTGGATAAGATATTTTACAAGTATGTTGAGAATGATAAAAAGTATAAGAATAATTTAAAATAAAATACCTAAAGATACGTAAAAAATAATAAAAACAAAAAAATTAAAATGTGTGCCATTCACACATTTTAGAACTTAGAAGTGAAACCTTCAAAAATTTTGTTTTCAAGATAATGAGACGAATGTAAAATTTCGGGAAGATGATAATTGTAGGTTTTACTATTCCACTCCACTCCACTCCACTCCACAAATTTTGACTTTTGACTTTTTTGCCTTTTTTGACTTTAGACTTTAGACTTTTTTGACTTTTTTTGACGTTTTTGACTTGACTGTTGACTTTTGACTTTTTTGACTTTTTTGACTTTTGACTTTTTTGACTTTTTTGACTTGACTTTTTTTACTTTTTTGACTTGACTTTTTTGACTTTTTTGACTTTTGACTTTTGACTTTTGACTTTTGACTTTTGACTTTTTTGACTTTTTTGAATTTTGACTTTGACTTTTTTGGCTTTTTTTACTTTTTTGACTTGACTTTTTTGACTTTTGACTTTTGACTTTTGACTTTTGACTTTTGACTTTTTTGACTTTTTTGAATTTTGACTTTGACTTTTTTGGCTTTTTTGACTTTTTTGACTTTTGACTTTTTTGACTTTTGACTTTTTTGACTTTTTTGACTTTTGACTTTTTTGACTTTGACTTTTTTGACTTTTGACTTTTTTGACTTTTGACTTTTTTGACTTTTGACTTTTGACTTTTTTGACTTTTTTGACTTTGACTTTTTTGACTTTTTTGACTTGACTTTTATGACTTTTTTGACTTTTGACTTTTGACTTTTGACTTTTTTGAATTTTGACTTTTTTGACTTTTTTGACTTTTGACTTTTTTGACTTTTGACTTTTTTGACTTAAGACTTTTGACTTTTGACTTTTTTGACTTTTGACTTTTGACTTTTGACTTTTTTGAATTTTGACTTTTTTGACTTTTTTGACTTTTGACTTTTTTGACTTTGACTTTTTTGACTTGACTTTTTTGACTTTTGACTTTTGACTTGTTTGAATTTTGACTTTTTTGACTTTTTACTTTTTTGACTTTAGACTTTTGACTTTTGACTTTTTTGAATTTTGACTTTTTTGACTTTTGACTTTTTTGACTTTGACTTTTTTGACTTTTGACTTTTTTGACTTTTGACTTTTGACTTTTTTGAATTTTGACTTTTTTGACTTTTTTGACTTTTTTGACTTTGACTTTTTTGACTTGACTTTTATGACTTTTTTGACTTTTGACTTTTGACTTTTTTGAATTTTGACTTTTTTGACTTTTTTGACTTTTGACTTTTTTGACTTTAGACTTTTGACTTTTTTGACTTTTGACTTTTGACTTTTTTGAATTTTGACTTTTTTGACTTTTGACTTTTTTGACTTTGACTTTTTTGACTTTTTTGACTTGACTTTTTTGACTTTTGACTTTTGACTTGTTTGAATTTTGACTTTTTTGACTTTTTTGACTTTTGACTTTTTTGACTTTGACTTTTTTTTGATTTGACTTTTTTGACTTTTTTGACTTTTTTGACTTTTGACTTTTGACTTTTTTGACTTTTTTGACTTTTTTGACATTTTTGACTTTCGACTTTTTTGACTTTTGACTTCAAGAAGTTTTCACTTCAATAATCATTTTTTCAAAACAATTTTCCATTTATTTCATAACGCGCCTAAATAAGGTATAACTTCAAAAAAGAAAACTGTCTCTCAAGCTCCCAGCCGTCACGACGAGTCGTTTGGCGACTGACACATGCTCAAGGGTGGTAGCTATCCATGCGAACCCCATGGAGAAATAATAATAGTAATAATGGTATTAAATTTAAAATCAATATTACCAATATAATCCCTCGAGGGGCCCTACCACCAGCGGGCCGGATTTAGTCGCCTTTTACGACACCCATCCGGCTTGGGATAGTATTAGATAATAATTGTGTAATTAGCACTTGACTTATACCAATACCCAAATACTATAATAGTAACTAAAGTATAAAAACGAAAAAATTTTATTATTTCAAATTACAGCAGTGTGGATACTTTGGACAGTACCTAATACGTAATATAAGTTCAGAAGGCGCGCGCGCCAAATTCGAAATTAAAATTAGTGTCGGAAATTCGACAACGTGCGGCTGCGATGCCGATTAGCACAGTGTGCTTAGTGCGAGTTTTACGTGACATTACGGGCTCGCTACGTAAATGCAAATTTGTATGGGACCGAAGCAGAGCCATCTAGCGGGAAAGTGAAGAAAAAAAATGCGCGAGTGCGAGTTTCATGCGCTCACGTTCACCCGAGTGAAGTCTTACTGTCAGTGGTTAATGTATTGTTCCTCGAACATTGCGCGAGTGCGAGTGGCTTTATTTGACAGTTCCAATAAGTAGCTTGCGAAAACTATGGGACCACGTGACCGAAAAGTTTTCACGTGAAATATACCAGTGAAATCATAAAAAGATTGTTTATTATATTAATTACACTTTTTTTCTGTTTCTTGAAAATTATGGCTGGATATATAGAATTGCTCGGCGCATGTTTGCGGCCACTAAATCTTAAAGTGAATAAAAATATTGTTAAGTAGTATTTGTATTGTTCATGCAAGAAATAATTTCCGGTAATCCAATCACAGAGTACTTAAACACTACGCAATCACAGTCACAGAGTACTTAAACATAAACACTAATCCAATGACGAATGTCACCAAGTTTTTAAAAAGTTTAAGGAGATATTTTTAAAGACAATACCTTTTAATCTACTTGCAAGGAACTCGATAAACCTAATATTATTGTGTCTTGACTTGGACTCTTGGAATTAAAAGGTACTTACATTACCTACATAATTAAGATTTAAATAAGTTTATTTAAAATTGTCTACAAGTATGGACTCAATGAATTATTTTATTATGCAACTTAATATTGCCAAAGGTGATAATATCGTTTGCATACGAGCCCTCAAGGATCAAGGAAAATATTTATTAAATAATTACATATTTGATAAACCCATAAACTGAATACCCAGCTGTGAGCTTAACATTCAATATATCTACTTGGGACTATATTATCATTATGTATCAGTACCTACAATTTAGAGATACTAAGTTATATCTATGTTCATAATGTTTAAAATTTCTTGCCAAGCCAATATACCCAGCAAGATCTGTTGATAGTACTTCATTATATTATGCCATGCCATTGTAATGTGCCAAAATGATATGGGCCTTTTTTATTTCAAAATAGATAGAGAATAATTTAATAAGGCATAATATAATAAATAAAACATAGATGTATTATGTTTTACAAACATACATATATTTAATCCTTGTTTTAAAAGATTTCAATATACTGCTGAACACAATAAATTTGTAATATAATATTTTTATTAAAGGAAAGGTGTTGAAGAGCAAATAAGAAGAATACAATAACAAAAGGGGAAGATTGAATTACAACTAAGACTATTGACATCCAGCTGAATACTGTTGCCCGGAGAAGAATTACAAAAATATTATATTAAAAATTATTTACCGTTCAACGTTTTATTTCCACTCTTTAAATCAAAATCACAATAATTATGCTGTAATGCCTCATTAATTTAATATTCAACATAATATGCCTCCTAAAATAAAATTATCAAGAGAACCACAATCTGTCTTTTAAAGTTTTATTTCTCTCACATAATGTTATACCTTCAATTCCAATCTCAATAGAAAACCAATGAGTAAATTACAATGGTCATAGACTTCACATTTCATACACTGTAATATAAATTAATGAGTATATATTTTGTAGCGACCTTATTCTGACATATCTTCTCAATTCTCAAATCCATGTTGCTGTGTTTATACTTTTACTTTATATACGTATTTGTTTACTCGTTTACTCTTAAATCACAATGGGGAAAATGTTGCATTGCTGTTGTTTTGTTGGAAGTAGTAGTCTCCGCTAGTGCTGTTGAGACAAGTTTGATACTCTGCCATCTATCTTGAATTGTACCTTAAATATAAAGATATGAATAAATACTAGGAACATAACATTTCTTACTTTGTACATTTCCTCATATTGTAATATGTTAGGTATCATAAAAACTTTCATTTTTCAAAATAGACATGATTTGTCCATTTGTTGTTTATCGTGAATAAGTATTTACAGCCAAAGGTCACTGTGCCTAAACATATAAATCCTATTAAATAAATATTACAGCAATCGTGAGCTTGTTAATTATTGATCTGAGCTTGATAAATAAATAATAAATTTCATTCACATAACCTCACCACACAAAAACTTTTCCATATCAAATTTATCACTGTAGCTATGTTCCATTATTTAATATTGCCTGTTTTCTCGCTTAAAATGCCACAGTATAAGATGATTGATAAGTAAGTACTGAAAAAAATTATATTTATTAATATGAAACAAACAACCAAAACACTAATCTATAGCACGATAGCAAGTAAACTACAGTATAACACCACTATTTTAATTGTAGCTTGATACTATTGCTCCAACTAAATAAATGTATTATTTTCAATTTGGTTGGGTTCTTTCACGACGTTTAACGAGATTTAACGACGTTTTTGCTGCCAACATAATAATAGATATTTTCAGTGAACTAACGTGGAATTACACACGTCACGTTTTGAGACTGGCACTCGCAATTTCTCGTTAGTCATGTATTGACATTAACGAGGCACGTAAACTCTTCGATGCAACTCGCACTAAGCACACAGGTCCTACCTCGAAGGCGACTGGCGCGAGAGTAAAATTGAGTAAATTAACGCGTCGGGCGTTTCGTTGCTCGTGGAAAGGGAAAAAATAGAAATTGAAAGGGAAGTTTTTCAAAATTTCAAATTATGATCAGAAAGAAATATTGGTATCTATAGGACCTATACTGTGGTATATTTTTTATTATCTGGAAGCGATTAAAACGCGAATAAAACGCCATTTTTATGCCAGATTAGACCCCACTTTGTGATTTATTTCTATCCAATGAAATAATTGCTATCGTGTATCAAGTATGAGGGAACGAAAGAACAAAGACTGTAAAATAACATATATTTTTTTTAGAATTGTATTATGTACCATTTATGAACAAAACACCTTCAAAAATACCATTTCTTGGGATAATATCGCCTTAAATATAAAATTTGGATATCACAAGTGGCGAAATTAATGCATAGAGTGCATCGAGCATTTGAGCACAATCTACGACGAACCTTATTCTCCTAATATTATGAATCCAAAAGTTTTGGATATTTACATATTTGGTTTTCCAGCACGCTTAGCGTCCGTTGTAACTTGTACGCATTAGAAACTTGACTCACAGACAGACCATGTCCTGACTTATAAAATAGGATAGATTTTATCCCGGTTATATCTACGTTCCCATGGGTTGATTTGGACATACTATTTATTACACACATAATTGTACTATTTATCACAATGTCCATTACAAATTAGAGGTAACAATTCAATAAGCCAACAGGTTACGAAAAAAGTTCACCTCTCCAGGAACGGGCCTTCTGGAAGACATTTCAATTAGGAATAAGAAGTGCCCTTATACAAATTTTTCATATCTTATATCCTATGTATTTAAATGTGTACAAAATAAATTTAAAAAAAACTTAGGAAGTGTCAAGGGACACCCGGATGGAACAAAGTTCCTTGCAGTCAGTACTAGGATATCAAAAACATGCAGCAAGTGTGCCAAAACACTTCTGATTGCCTATTACCTACTCGCTTTAACTAATTGCTACTATGTAAACAAATCCGATGAGAAATTTAATACCTACCTTAGATTTGTTTTGGCACACTCGCTTGCATGTTTTTGCTATCCTAGTACTGACTGCAAGAAACGAAAATATCTCGCTTGCTTTCTATGTAAAAAACTACGACGGCAAAAAGTGTCGTTACAACTTTTCGTCCCAAAATTTTCCGCCTAGCCCCTCTTTCGCACCGCGCGATAAGGAACTTCGTTCCAAAAAGTTCACTGTCTTCCATCGTCGTAGCACCCGCACTGCTACTATACGGTATATTCATGGGACGTGATTTGCTAATTAAAATCATATTGCTACTTAATTAAACACGACAAACCATTTTCCGAACGATTTTTCCCTACTCCGCTATAACTCAGTTAAAATGGCCATTTAGCAATTATAAAACATTTAGCGGATATTTTAAACGTAAAATAATACGATTAATCTGAACTCGTTCCATCGCGTGAGTTCAACTCATAACCAAACAGTTTGCTATTTAAATGCAGTATGGCGCATGGCGTTTAACTTTTCCGTGAAATGAATATTCGCAAAAACTTTGACAGTATTTTTTACTTCAGTAAATGATACAAACGAACGATTAGAGCTATTTGTTATTTTTTAGTGACTTCAGCTGTTAAAATTTTATTGTTCAGCTTTTAGTCTAGTCTGTATAATGTCCAATAGTAGGTAGGTATTGTATACTCAAGTAATAAGTGTATGTAAATATTGATCTTTCACGCAATGACACTCTTACATCACGATTTCCTTTAAATGGCTGATTGTATTAAAATATCATAAATCCCTAAATCTGTGTAGGGAGCGAATCCTAGACCCTTGGCTAGAATCATAGCTAGGTATCAACTCTACAATTCTTACTATGTAAACAGATCATGAATTACTAATCTCATCTAATAATCTGCATTATCCGAAAATCACTTAATTAACATTAATAAGCAATTCCAACGCTAATTACAGAACAAACGAGTCACGATTTACAATTGTAATGAGTTTGTTTAATCAAAGGAATAACAAGTATTGAATACTAAGGTGTACCTACTGTAAAACTTGGGAGTTGGGAGCTGAAGTAGCGACGCGACGACGAGCGACCGAGCGAATGGAATGGAACGAATGTAACTTGAACGGCGGCGACCTTGGAATGTTTAATTTGCTGGGATCCGGATACCATTCGTTCGTTTGTCAGAGGACACAGCCAGCATATTTTCCTGTAGAACTAACTGCTTATTACAGTATGTACCATGATAAAAAAACTGAATTTTTTATGTAAAGAAATGGTAAAACGCATTAAAGCGAAATTGGTAAACTAGATACATACTTAGAAAGTTAAGCAGCAATTACTAATCGCCATCTTGCAGATTTGCTTATTCAAAAGGAACATACCTACCTATTTTGCTAATTAATTTACTTATACAGTCAAGGGCAGACTTGCTAATTATGCCCAGAAGTCAGTACCTAAAATATTACAACAGCATTGTTTGTTGAGCTCCTAATATGTACTTAGAACACCTACTTGAAGCGTGTATCTCAGTAATTAGATCATTAGATGTATTAATTTGTCGGTATCTGACTTGGAACATAGTTTTACGTTTTCATCGATGCTTCTTACTGAGATTAAGAACAATCTACCCTAATGCAGTTGAACTGCATAACTGCGATGTCTGCGAGCCATTTTAAGCTATAATTTTTTTAATGAACTTCATCGTATGGATTATTGATGTTTTGTAGTTATACCTACTGTACCTACACATTGATACCAATGAGATGTAGGATGAGTAGTTATACTGTATCTACCTACCCATGGATACCCACGTGATGTAGGATGAATAAAGTTAGTGGCTCCGTCGGACCGTCCGGTCTAGAACCCAATACGATGAAATCATTACATAGGCCGCAGCCCGCACCACACTGCATCGTGTGGTTATCCCCTACATCAAGACCAATTCGGAATACTATTCACGGTAATCCTAAACTTTCCGAATGAAACAAATTTAATTACAGATTGGCGGACGGGCCGTCGAACGCCCGTACCTGCCTCCAAACTCGTTAATTACATTCAAGGGCGGATTTCCCAAGTTTAAAACGTCCGCGTCCGAAACAACTCCTCCGGCGCTGAAACTTTACATTCACACCATTCCTTCATCAATTCCAAACTCTTGCCGAAAAACTCTTGCGGACTAATGTTCTACATTGTTATCCTTTTAAAGCGCTTTCCGTATAAACTGTTAATTCGCAACCAAGTTGTCTAAGAGCCTGCTCGAGTGAAATAGCAACAAGTTTGTTCGCGCGCTGGAGTCGGCCGCGCGTTACAGGCGCTGCGCTCGTTACCAGGATTATTAGGTAAGTATACCTTGACGCGTTCCCACATTGCCTTACTAATAAGTTTGTAGCTGATAGTGCTGATACTACGTTAAAATTTCCAGAAATCCTGCTGCCGCGCTATAGAGATCAATGTTGCAATCGATCAATCAGTGACTCGAAATCGCAGTCTTCATTTCAAATTCACTGGATTCACCTACCTATTTTGCTTTTTCATCTGATGATAAGGAGTGGAACCACCATACAGTCACAAACAAAACCAAACAGGGTGGTGGTACCTATTATTTTCTGGTCTTTCTTAGATATCACATAACCATCCCGTAACAACAGAACCGATCGAAATCAACTCATGTCAACAATAGGTACCTACTTATCCAATGGTGCTTGAAGTTTTATAGGCACAATCAAATTTAGTATCTAATTTCACGCTAGTAACTTACATTTTAGTTATTGATAGGATCAATTCAATAGTTTAGTTAGTTAAATTTCTTACCTACTGAAATACTAACATACCTATATCTATACCTACTAAATGATAAAATGCAAAGTGAAAAACCAAATCACTTCGTAACTGACAAATAAAAGTTGTAAAAACTTGGTCATAAAATGTAAACAACACTTAGGTACAACTTGGCAGTATCTAACTACCGAATACAATCACGAAATTAAGTTACTGTAAAAGCCATGTTTAAAATCTTCATCGGCGTGTTATGTCTGATCACCGGGTCAGCCGGTGATGACAAGGTGATGATATCGAGTAAGGCCGCGGACATCGACTACTCGGAGCTGGCTCGGGAGGCCGAGACCAACAAACGCAACATTCTGCAGTTCCTCAATGAGTCCCGGGTACAACAGATGTATCAGCACATGTTCAAGAATTTGTTGAAAAAGCTTGCAGGTGAGTTCCGTTTCCGAACCATAACTACATAACGCTATTTTCAGCACCTGAAAATAAAAAGAATCCAAAATATTTTACAAATGAGTAAAAAATGTAATGTATAAAAATCTCGTGTCACGGTGTTTGTGGTCGCACAGCGCATTGCTCCGAAACGGCTTGACCGATTTTTCTGAAATTTTTAGTGTATATTTGGCAGATTATTATGAGAATAGTTCGTGAAGTATATTTCATACCGCTAGGACCTAGGTTATTAGGGTGACCCTATCCAGATTTTTTTTGACAGAACAACGTTTGTCGAGTTAGGTAGCATTATTATAAATGTACAAACTTTATTTTATTCAAAGCAAATGAAACTAAAAAGGACCACTTTTATTACGTGTATGATACTTACATCAAAGTGATTCTTATAATGTGCTTTAACATACGAGTATAATATTGTGTTATTAATCATTTTCTTGTAATTTCAGGAGATTTAAATGAAAATAGAAGAGGTAAGTTTTATATAAAAACTCAATTATGCTTTTTGACATTTTATACTCATATACAAGGGCGGCTGTACTTTAAGTGCACTCCAGATTTTAGTAGGCTTAGGGCTTGTTTCACAATCTTCAAGTAAGTCCGAAGTAAGCTATTCGTTGGTTAAGTTGACATTTCGTGTATGTAAAATGACACTTTAACGTCACTTTAACCGGCGAATAGCTTATTCAGGACTTTACTTGGAAATTGTGAAACAAGCCCTTAGAAAAAACCAAACGTGTTAATATTATCTGATCTATTCAATATAAACAAAACTATGACGAAACAGCTCTTAGTTAAAATATTTTTTACAACGAAAGTCGCTGTAAAAATAATCCCGTGCGCTAGACCAAAGGTGGTGGAAAGAATGATACATAGGTTTTAATCCCAGTTCTCATTCTGAGTGTGTGTTCTTGTCTTTGTATGCCACCCACGACACCTGAAATCCTAGTGTGGCGTTATGTAATGAAACATCTCTGTCTGAACCACGTGTTACCAACTGATCAACTGTCCAGGCTCGACCCGTCGCATAGTGGCGGGACACAACACGTCCATCGCCGCCGTCCCCTGGCAGGTGTCGCTGCGAGACAAGACCTACCCCATCTGCGGCGGCTCCGTGCTCACCGACCTCTGGATCCTCACTGCTGCTCACTGCTTGATAAAGTATTTCTTTTTTTTCTCTCTTTCTAGTTACCGATTTCCATGGGCGATGATAGCCACTTACCATCAGATGGTCAATTCGTTTGCCGGCTATTTCATACCCTCGCTCTTGGACCGTGTGACGCGGGTGGCCTGGACACAAATAACACATTACCAGCACTCGAGTACAAATATTTTATGAGTCACATAAATATCTTCACCGGCTGGGTATCGAACCCGGGTTCCCTCGCGTTGCAGGCAGGATCACTACTAATTAGGCTACGGGGTCGTCAGGTAGGTAGTCCATCCTACAATATAATTTTATATGCCATTTAAATTTAAAACAAAATTACTTAAAACGACAATGTCTAGTTTGTGTTTCAAGAACTTGCTTTAGTTTTGTGGTGTTGGCCCAACACCACTTCTAAATGAGGCATTTCAACGTCGCAAGACTCGCAAGTAATTATTAAAGAATGCTCCCCAAAAACTTTCGTGTCATGTTGAACAAACAGAAAATAAAAAGGCCGAAGTTAATTATGAAATCTGAATCCCAACAATGTCTCGTTAAAATTCAGTGAGCAGGTTAATGAGTTGAAGTTTTCCATTCTTCATCGCGAAATTTTCTCCCATTAATGATTACCTCCTGAATAACTTAGGCACCTCTTTGGTTCGTACAAAATTACTGGTATACTTATTTTGTTGGTTGAAATACTTAATACGTATAGATAAGACTAGGTATATATTACTACTTATTTTATTAGTTACTTAGTATATTGCTTATGGAAATCTCGCTTAATTACAAATGACTATCCAATACAAGTCTTTTTAAGATTCGGTGACACTCCCTACTGCACAATATCAACTCGCGCAAGTAAGTTGCAAACTCCTTTCTCCGAAATTGTGTTTCATTTTAGAATTCATTCAGGCAAAATTTTATTATTCCATCCTCCGTTCTATACAAAGAGTCTTTGTTGTCTTTATAGATTTGCCTACAGGGACGCTTCGTATTTGCGAACGGAGTGCTCTCTATTTGTAAATATAAAGCGATACTTTTGGTGTCCCTGAGGACGACGGGAGGATTGACAACCTTGCTACCTGCCCTCCTCGGTGTCAGGGGTCCTGCGACTATTCATCAGGCTAGGAGTATCTCGCGAATCTTGTCAAGAGAACACAAATAAAATATCCCTCAAAACTGCTACCTGATATACCTAGCCCATTGCTATGCTATATTGCTACACTACACTTTTATGCCTTTCTTAATATATTATTATGTAGCCTGTCTTCACTTATTCCTATTAGTTTACAATTTGGACTTTTATTAATCTTTTTACTGGTTGCTTCCACAACAAACTCTTTAAATAACAACGTTAAAGCAGTGCTTAAACAGCAATATGAGAGATGAGACGTATCATTGACAAAACGGGTTGTTACACTGTATTGTCTGTAGTTGATTCTTACAAGTCACTAGTGTCCGACCGAAGCTTCGGCTTCGGCTTCGGCTTCGGCCACCTTCGGCCAAAAAAGCACCTTCGGCCAAATCTTCGGCTTCGGCCAAAAATTTGCCGAAGGTTTGGCCGAAGCCGAAGGTTTGCTAGTTATCAAATATTGAAATTTACTGAACGATGCTAGAGCGAGACGGAGAGTGTGCAGAGCAGCAGAGTTTCGCCGCGCCGCCGCACCGGCCCAAACGAATCGCAGTTAGTAAACTAAACGAGTCAAAACAAGTTTAACTTAATTATCCTAAGAAATTACTTATAAGTATTTAATTTTCTCAAAAATTCCAAAAAATTATATGTAAAAAATAGATATTGAAAAAGCGTTAAACTTTGCTCAATTATTTTATAGAAATATTTTGTGTTCGTCTGATAATTAAAAAAATGTGACTGATTATTTGATTATTTTTGTTCAAATTACTTTATGTAAATAAATATTTAATTAACATTGTATATTTGAAACTTTTATTTTTGACAATATTTTATTACCTACTTGTATATGTTGGTCACTCGGCTCGTTATTGGGCTAAATATCTAAAGCTCTCACAATATGTATCTAGTATATTCTGAGATCAAAGTAACTATCGTATTTCTCAAGGTCAATGACACCTTCGGCTTCGGCTTCGGCTTCGGCCGAAGGTTTTGGTGAATACCGATTAATCGGCTTCGGCTTCGGCTTCGGCCAGAATTGCACCTTCGGTCGGACACTACAAGTCACCAATAAATTGAATCAATTCACGTTTAACCACTTAGCTAATATAAAGCAAATCTAGCTATCCTCAACCCTTGCACCCAACGCTTCAAAGAATCCTCTTTCAGCGTAGTCCCGAATAAAGACGCGCGCCTCACACGACAGACACACAATTCAATCTCTCCATCGCTGTACAAATTCGAGGCAGGCTCTTTATAGTCTGCCCCTTGTGAATTGCCCCCACAATTTCAATTTATCCTCAAGGGGCGAAATGTATTTTTTCCGATGCAAAACACCAATCGACTGGCCGTACTAGGCGTATATCTCCCCGTTCTCTGTAGCGGACGGTTTACGATGGTTCTAAAGAAATTTATAGTGACATACTCGGATGGAGATACGATTCGACGCCGCGGAGCAGTATTGGACATCTTTCGCGAATTAGAGGCATCTGTTTTATCCTCCCCGCTGTCCGTCAACTTGATATACCGTTTTTATTTAAACGTTTAGTGCGCCATTACTCCGGCCTTTAGGACGCTGTCGATAGATATAGGACATGGATAGCACGATCATGCTGGAGGTTTAATTGTTTGATGATATTTTCGGGTTAACGTTCAAATGATACTCGTGATGCATCAAGTAAACGACAGACTTACAGCTTATTTGTATAGAGAACTAGTGTTGTTGTGTCAGGTCAGTGTCATGTAGAAAACTACCGTAATGAAACATAGTCGTTGCATCTTAACCTTGCACCAGTCTTTTAATAATTGAAGCATCAGATGTCTATCAGATACTTGGTTTGTGGACACGTTCTACGCGTTTTTGTGCACAAGTATGACATGATATTCACCTAAAGTGATGGTCATCGCGCTAGTGAATTATTAACTAAGAAATTTTCAGGAATTATCAGAACATTTAGATGTATTGGAAGTATTATAAAGTTAGGTAGGTGAGTTAGGCAGGTTGTCCTTAGGGACGAAGTTAGCATGTCTCTTGTGGTCATTTACAACATTTACAGTCGATAGCAGTTCATCAGAAACATTGGTTACAAATGCCGGAGTTTAGTCAAGGATCCATTCTCTCCGCAACTCTATTCTTGCGTCCTTGCGAAGGTGCGGCGGTACTTCACACCGAGGCACCTCGGTTGTTGCGAAAACTTGCGCTTGGATTTTATTAAGTTAGTGCACTCACCATCCTGGACCACATCTCCACTTACCATCAGGTGAGATTGTGGTCAAGCATTAACTTAATTAAGTAAAAAAAGGGTGAATTGCCTCGCGATCTTTATTTCTATGATGACTTTGGTGTACGTCTAATGAACAGTGTAGGGGCGGCAGTAACCATTATCCAGTTTCGTGTACTTTTGAGTTTTGACAATCTGTTTGAATTATCCAAATAGTCATTTAACACATTTCTTTCTTTCTCTTAAGAACTGAGCAGAATTAACGTCGCCAATACTATTTACCTACTATGTATTCGTCCAATTGAACCAATGCCTTGATTTAATGCCACGTTTTTAGCGTGTGATGGCCCTTAATAAAGTAAATGCGTAGACCTGTATCTATAGTGAGTATTTCCGAACAGAGCCCGCTCCATAGACCTGAGCGTCCGTCTGGGCTCCTCATGGAAGACGCACGGCGGCGAGATGTACGACGTGAAGGAGTGCTTCGTGCACCCGCGGTACGCCAGCACCACGAAGGCCAACGACGTGGGGCTGGTGCGGCTGTACTCGCCGCTGCGGTTCTCCGCGCGCGTGCTGCCCATCCGGATGGTGGCCAAGGAGATGAGGCTCGAGGCGATCAAGCCTGCTGTTATATCGGGATGGGGGAAATTGAGGGTGAGTTGGATCTACAAAGAGCTGCTGAGCGTACAGTTGACGTTACCTCCATGGTGAAGTTTATCTCGCTAGCTACCATGCTCCTAAAGACAATGAGATTATTTAACTTACTTTGGTTGTATATTGAAGTATATATTTTTTGGTAGGATTAAGTGCTTCTTTCAAAAACTCTGTAAAGCTAAAATATGGCAGGTAGGTAGGTATACAGCGTAAGGCACTCTCACTCTGAAGATTCTGAATCTACAATGTAACTGTCTGCATTATGGCCACATTTTCCACTAAAATGTGGTCAACTAGTAAGGTGGTTCCAGGAGAGCGGCTCGAGCGCCACCTTCCTGCAGTCGTCGTCCATCAACACCATCGCCATGAAGTGCTGCCGCCGCTCCGGGCTCGACAGGAACGCCATCGACCCCGCCTCCATGTTCTGCGCTGGCTCCTTCAGCCAGCCTTCCCCGGATGCTTGCCAGGTATTTGTATCCTACTTCCTAGTAATATTATTAATGTGAAAGTTAGTATGGTTTAGTCATAGATTACCTCCAATAGATACCGCATACAAGGCAACTGACGCGCGCCAACAAGTACGTGCATTTGCAAGTCGACGACAATAGTGTCGACCAATACTGACGCGTCAAGTCCAAGTATGAATTAGAAATAGCCAATCACAGCGCATTTTTTTGTCCCCCGCAACCCGCGCCTTCCGCCAAATTTTGTGAGTTCAAACTCTAAGAAAATTTCCCTTATCTATTGGGGGTAATCTATGGGTTTAGCATACAAGTAGACCATGTTCTGGAATAAGACATAGGGTTCTTATTATGCCAGAAAACGGAAGTAAGGCCGCAGCAAAGTTTAAAAAACTCGTGATAAGCACATTGAGTAATTCTTATACATTGACTGTACTTCATCGCTACTTACCATCAGATGAGATTGCAGTCAATCATTGACTTGTATTACCGCGATGATGTAGAATAACTTCCATGGGCGTTTCCACTCACCTATGATGTAAGTCTTTAAGAAAAGCGTGAACCGGCTCTTACTTAGTGCAAGTGCTTATCTGAACTTCATGGCCACTCACCTCCACCAAGTATTGTTATTAACTCATACGTAAAAAATATTTTAGGGTTCTGGGTTCTATAGCCAGTGTGGCGGAAATTTCAATGATGAGTTTGTATTATTTTTTTTTGTTTGTTGTCCATGGCACCCATGACATAGATAATCTATATGAATGTATAGCGTTATTAATTTTCAGGGTGACAGCGGCGGTCCTATAGTAAGCGAGGGGGTCCTGATCGGCGTGGTCTCCTGGGGGCTCGGCTGCGCGCGGGGGAACTTCCCCGGGGTGTACGCGCGCCTGGCGCACCCCGTCATCTGGGACTGGGTGCACACTCACATCACCAGGCCACACGACAACCCTGCCATGTGAACTGGGTTATGTTTGACTTACAACTGAGCAATTACCGGTGGCAAGTGTACCTTAGGTGCATTATACTAATAGCCTGCGCAGACGAGATACGGTTCGCGGAGGACAAAGTCACCCGAACCGTAATAAAAAGTCTCAATCCCCGAGAATATACCTAATTATCAAAGCTTATCGAACACGGGACCGGATACAACAATATCCAAAGAGAATACCTTCCTGATCGTCAATTTTTCATCGCGAAGATTCATAGCGGAACTTTCAGTTTCAGTGAATCGATACAATGATAGGTTTTACTACAACGGAGATAATAGTACGCCGAGGATTACCGCTCGTCTGCGAAGGCTAAAGTAGGGTAGTTTGAATGCCACTAATGACGACACCTTGTGAGTTGTGATCTTGCTGACATTAGAATTGAAATACACAATGCATAAACGAAATCGTCCAGGTTTATTTGTTTGCTGTAAATAATTACAATAATAATAAATGAACACAATTCATAACATTAATAATGACTAAATTAATAATAAATAGCAGTAACAAAAGTTGATGAAATATCTTCCCTTCCCATCTAATATAATATCTAGTTTGCGATAATGCGAGTTTAATGTTATGGGCGGTAATTGTGATCACCAATGATCTAAAGATTTGTACTCATAATTTACTTGGCTCGCGGGTTGTGTCAAAGTTATTGAATACGACATAGCAATCCGTAGCATTTGAATTACACGTGGTGAACTGAATAACAAGGGTTGCAGTAAAAACAAGCGGTTTCTAGGTATTTCTCGTTTAGTGTTAAAGGTGATAATAATAAACGTTTTCATCAAACATGAGGTACAATATAATTACATATACATAAATTATAACAAAAAACTTCAACGCTTTTGAAAGATGATCATTTTATGGTACTCAACTAATATAATTGCTCAAAATATACAAATGCGAGCAACCGCATAGTCGTATGATAAAAAAACCTCCACTTAAAACCATAAACAAATTATTTAAAGGGTAACATAAACAAGTTACGAAAACGTCACTTTTAATACAGATTAAACAATATCATACTTGTGCGATATTTTGAATCTCCCTGCATGATCGGAAATTTCTAGTAGATACCTAATATTTACCTATTCGTATATACAAACATAATTATCTACTTATTATTATTATGTATAATTTACATTACAACTGCACTTTCATTTGATACCTTGGTAGCGGCGGTCGTGAAACTTCGGATGCATCAGATTTTGAAATTGAGGATGTAGTCATCTAGTGTACCACATAAAATAACAATTAAAGGTATCTCGAAGACGTCTCTATACATAAAAGTACCTAGACCTGAATCCTCACGGTGACATTCCAAATTGAGTTAAGATTTCACGGATCGTCATATCATACATAAGTAGTAATTTGAAAGTTTCCAGATTGGTTAGTGGGTTTAAGATACCTCGTATTAACACAGTATAAGGAGATATACGTATATTTATACTGTGCTATTAATAAGCATGACCACTGAATGAGGCAGGTACTTAGTAGAAAGCCCCCTGAGCGGCTGCAGCCTGCCTACACAACTGGGAGACACATTGGCATGAGGAACATTGTAGAGATACTCCATGAACTCAGAGAAACCCATATGCCATGGATTACACACTTCCACCCCCGAGAGTAAAGCTCTAGCTTTATTATTGTTATGAATGTAACTTTGTACAAAATGATAATAGGTACTAGACTAGAACCACTGATATCCTTGTACATGAACTAAATAAATGAATTAGTGAATATTATTAATATTAATTAGATGTATATAGGTAATATGGCACATGTGTAGTATCCTTACATTTAATTGAATAAATAAAAATTATCCTATTAAGTATACAAATATTTAACATTGAACACACAGGAATACTACCGAGTTTCTAATAAAGCTTCTACATAACACAACGTACATTTTAATAAAATTATTACATTATCAACAATTTTAAGTCGTTTTATTTTTATAAACAAATTTGATCAAAATTTATCTTCTATGGTAGTTTTATTAATTTTTTAACCAATAAGTTTAAATAAAAATCGATAACAACAACTTTATACATAATTTCTAATAAAATAATATAATAAAAATAATATTTTAATAATAAATAATTATTACTTGGCAGCAATATAATTTATGAAGAAAAAAATTAACTACAAAATGACAAAAGTAAATGCATTTTATACTTAAGTCTTTTATTTTATCGTAGCAAAGCCGTTCCTATAGACTATTTACAAATTACTGTATTTTATATAAAAAGTGTAAAGAGTAAATTACTAGATAATAGCAACGTTAGAAACATCAAAAACAAAGTATTTTCTTTTTGTATTGTTTTAAGTTGACCAGCACATTATTTTTTAATTACCTATTCATTAATTTCCTCGGCGATAAACAAAATGAAGAGATAGTCGATCGATGATCGATGATCGATGATCACACCGTGTCACAAACGACCACGGATGGCGGTGAGTGCAGGCCGCAGGGACACACCAACGTGTGATTCCAAGGTTCGTTCTTAGTTAACCTTACTTAAAAAATATTTTTTACAGACTTTAAAGTCCCCAGAAAGACCGTCACTAATTGCAGATGTGTTGCCCAAACAACTTACCTCAGACCTCGTTATGTAGTTCACAAGAGTCATGTTTGTATCCTATACATACCTAATCGAAGCTGTAGAAATCATTCATTCATTTAGTACATAAACTTCATTACCTTCACTTAATCTAAAAATTCGATGAAAGAGCTCGTTTGAAAACTTTCGATGGGATTAAACATTAAAATATGACTGAAACTGAAACTTGAAATCTGAAAAACGTCTGCTGATGTACATTCTCAGGTTTCGTTATTATTTATTAATATTATATCTTATCGTTTTTATACACTTAAACGATTCATTAAATATTTCAGTCCGATCAATACAAACATAAACGAAGACTTATAAATAGATACCGTAATCTAATTCTAATCTCACTGACTCACGTCACGCTGCACGCAGCACGCTACACTAGTGTTCACTATCAGCCGCTCGCTGAATGATAGGTCCATTTGTCAGAACAACTGCAGGAGGACAATAAACAGGGTGAGGCCGGCAACCTTCGTCGCACGACCTCGCGAAGCCTATGTCTTCTTGGGTTGCTGCGGAGGGCGTCTCAACAGGTGCAGAGGATCCCTCCGGTACCTGGCGAACAGCTCCCTCTTGAAGGTCTCGAAGTGTTTCCTGTTCTTCTCGTTCTGCTTCTCCCGCCACAGCGGCCGGCTGCGGCGCGCCTGCAGCCCCCAGTGGATCGTGAAGATCGGAGACAGGACCTTGAACTGGTAGCCGATGAGAAACATTTCGTACACCTGGCGAAAAACAAACAATATCATTTAATTACTTTAACCACGTAAAATTACTTGTATCCAATTGATATTATAACATAACGGTTACATTTCGAAGGTGTTTTCACAAAAACAAAGTTATGAACGAGATATTTTTATTAAAAGTAACAAAATAAATAAACGCAGTCGACATCAATAGATTCGAGCACGCGACAGGAATGTCCCCTTTATTTATATCACAGACGGGTTGGAGGCAAGGTGGACCCTCGGGGGCGGTGATAAGGTCGGTTTCTGGTCAGACGCCGGTGGTCTCGGCGATCCAGTCTCGAAGCGAGGCGATATTGGTGAAGACGGTGGGCGACAGCGGCAGCGCGCAGCCGCGCGCGAACGACACCACGCCGAACGCCGTGCCGCGGAACACGGCTGGACCACCGGAATCTCCCTGAAACAACACAAAATAAATATCATTACATTTCTCCTATAAGAACACCTATATTGACATATCATATTTTTAACAAATGGTTCAGAATCAGCTGGGTGAAATTACTATCCTCTTAATTAATGACATGGAGTGGAGAGTAATTTTAAATGACCTGAAGAAACTTAATCGCGCATTGAAACAGTTTTTCCTATCGAGTTGAATTTAGGTTAATGAAGATTTCTTATTTTTAGATCTTAGAAATCACTATGTGCTAATTTTAGATAGGATACAATGCGAGACATGCAATTTTCCGATGGTTCCGAGAGTTGTTCTTCAAACTCTACCTCTATAATTCCTGTACCCAACTGAAATTCTGTTGATAAACAGGACAAGAATATGACGGTAGTCAACTAGAGGACCTTTCGACCAGGTGTAGCGTGTACCTGACAAGAAGATACTCCGCCAATGAGGAAATGTCCTCCACAGAACATGTTTCCCGTCAAGGCCTCCCCGTAGGACAGCCGGCACAGCCAGTGCGGGACCACAGGCACGTGCGCCTCCATCATCATGCGGGGGATCCGGCGACCTCCAACCTAAAAATAGTCGGAGAAAAATAAGTCATCCAACTTCTTCTCATTCTCCTCCACAGTACAGACAGAAATAGTATTTTATATTTTAGGTGAAGACTGAAGACTGAGGCGATCTTGTATTTCAAGGTTACCTACTTTTATTTTGTTAGCTCTTTTCAATAAGATATGGTGAGTGATGTACGGTTTAGCCAGAGTATTGATGGATTGATATATTAATGGATTAAATCTGCTATAAAAAGATTATTGAATTGGGAGCCTTAATACATCTTTAAGAACATTATTAAGAACTCTGTGGTGCGCAGATTTCCCGATGTTTCCCTGCACCGAAGCAAGTGATAACTAATTAATTTCAATACGCATATAATGAGACAAAATTTCGGTGAGTGCAGAAATTGAACTTGTTCCTCCCGTACGTCTTACTGCAAATTACCATGCTGCATGTAAATAGCCGACAAGCGAGATGACGAGCCACCTAGTGACAAGTAATCACTGTTGCCCATGGGCTTTAGTGACGCCTAAACCACCACAGATGCGTTGCCAACCAAAAAAGAAGAGGGAACTGAAATCAAAGACAGAAGGAAGAAAGATTCTTGAGATAATACTAACGGCGGTAAGTCCCCACCCAGTGACGGTCAATCTGACAAGAGGAACCGCCTGCCCCGGCTGGGGGAGTCGGATGGCCCTGATGGCGTTGCTGAAGGCGAGAGGCCTGGCCAACCGCAGCACGGCGATGTCGTTGTCGAACTGAGGCCTGCCGTACTGCGGGTGCACGGTCACGTTGGACACGGACACGATCCTGCCGCCGGAGTCGCGCCGGGTGCTGCCCACACGCAGGCGGATGGACTGAGGAGCAGCGCTGTTGATATGGGACAGGGTTATGATTTACGCGAATATGGTAAGGTTATGCAAAATAACCTTTTTCATGTGTGCACTTTTCACTGCCCCGTATAAAAGGAAAAAGTATTTAAGGATAAGATAAGTACATAAGAAAGAAATGCAATACATCTCAAGCAATCAAATAGAGGATCAAGAGACATGAAATTAAAAAAGGTTTTCTTTCTTAAAAACCAAAATTTTGTAATTTTAGAATAATACTCAATTTATATTTTTATTGTTATTATTTGTTTATTCAGAACAGTGTTATTATGATTTACGATTGTATACCTAGTATTTGTATTATTGTATAATATAACCAATAAGGCCTCAGTAGGCAACTATAACAATAGCTTGCGGTTATTTCAGTTCTTATAATTATTATCTTGTACTTGATTTTGTAACGAGTTACTTTATTTGATGAAGAAACACTAACTGTCCGTCGTTTTAGAAACCGGATCATAATATTGTTTTTGTTACCAAATAATACCTTAGTAATGTTTCAATGTAAACAATCTCGTCTTAAACGTTTTAAAAATCTTCGCTGTTGACTTCACCTTGAGTGTCAAACCTCACAATTTCACTAAATTCATTTGTAAAATATCTAAATTGTATCTGACTTTTTATTTTACTTTTTGTGGTATTGTTTTTATTATTATTTTAAAAACTCTGGAAATGAAAATTTTACATCGAAAATTTAGGTAAGTCATCTATTTAGTGGACTACCGTTTGTCTGAAGAATCTGTTATTTGCTTCAAATCAAATCAAATTATTTGATTCATATAGGTATCACTGATACACTTATGCACGTCATTTTTTAATCTACCAGCTTTTCGGAAGGGTGCTTTGTCAAGGAGGAGAAGAAAAGCCATAAAGAAACTCCTCGCGCATCTTTTTAAATCATGAAAGGTTACATAATATGTTCTAACGCGGAACTGGATGCAGCATTCGTTTCCAGGCGTCTTTCTTTGTCATTAATATATTCATTTATACTATAGTATCCTTTGCCTACTAGCTGAGATTTCACATATCTCTTAAACATTTGGATAGGTAAATCGCGTATCTCCTATCGCTTCAATCCATAAACTTCATTTTAACAATAATGTATGTATTCATTTGTTGATAATTATGAATTAACTTTTCTGTGTTCATGTTCTGTGCTTCATTTTATTTGGTAATCAATTTTTATTGATTTGAAGTAGTTTATCATTCACAGATTTGACAAGTAGATATAAGTACCTATGTAAAAATTCAAGAACATGCATGCTTTAAAAATTCTATATGAAGATACACACATACATATATGTACTTCACATACATAGTTGATAAATGACTTAATAATATTACCTTTGTGGTGACATGCCATGTTAATTTATTGGGTGACGACTGAAATATGTGAAGTGGCGTTTGGGGTTTGCTAACAACCCCTACCTGCTCTCACAGCCAGTCGTCCCAATTCCGCGTTCGGAGCACATTGTGTTACTATATACTCGCGATAGATTATTATACAGTGTATTTAGGAATAAGTTAGTTATTGTGCAAAGTACAATTACAGTTTAATTTTACCTAAATACATCTTTTAATTATTCATAGTCTTCCATACACCCGTACCTGAACATGCAAGAATACTACTAGCTCTACAGTAAACTTATTATCATTCTTTACATTAGTAACAAGTAAATTACGATATTGGTATAACTACAATACCTTCTTTAATCGATGAATTTCATCTCAGTTCATAATACGAGATATAAAAGTCATAACCTCAATTCCTAACGCTTGGTTCGTATATACGGCTATCATTAAGATATATATAGACGTTAATGTCATAATACCGAGCACCGTAATAACTTCAGCTATTTCCTACCGACGCGACGTCCCACATGCCAGGCCCGCTGAACAGAACAATACTCTGATATTATTTTTAAAATCATTAATCATCTAATCCACGAGCCTTGGGATAGACTTTAAATTGATATATAGGTTAATTAGTTAGACAAAACAACAGAGATTAACGATTAATTACGTATAGAACAGAGATAATGTTTTGCACAGAATTATTTTCAGTTTAGCGAAGGGATTTAAAGATGAATAATGATAATATAATTACAGTTGGTGAAACGGAGGGATTGATTAGAATATAATAAGCATGTCTCATACAATAAAAGTGATCCTAATTTCATAAGCAATTTAATAGATCATGAATTTATTGTATCCATCCCGAATTCTATTTGAACACTTCCAGTTACTCCTGAACAATGCTGTTACGTATAACAATTTCAAACATGCCATCATGCCCATCCATAGAATTGATAATCAGATTTTCATTGAATGAATAATAATTTGAAACAGACAATTATTTCAGATAAATTAAATAAGATAACAAGTGTTACTCTACTAAAATAAAGCTCTGTGATAAAAAAAATAAACTGAATAAAATGTTATATGAATACTAAAAAGTTACTTCAGAACACAATCAAAATGATAGGAATTTTAAGTAATTGTTCTGACATTCCAGTGTGGTTTGTAATAGATAAAGCTTTTAGTCACATGGTGAACACAGTAAGCGCACAAACTTTATATCTTGTGAACTAGCAAAGGTTCTAAAACAAGTTAAGGTATTTATAAGAAAGAGTTCACTTACTTTCTTACACAATGAGCAGCTGTTATCACATAGTCTTTGCTGATGATGAATCCTCCACAGAACGAGTTGCCATTGATCACCATAGACACCTGGTACGGATGCCTCGCTACAGAGCTAGGCCTGCCTCCTATGATCTGGCCACTGAGTTCTGGACACAGCGCTTCGAGGTCTATGTCCTGCGCTTCTGCCTCGGTCAGCTCCGGCTCTGTCGCTTGGACTTCGTTGGCACAACATTGTCCATCAGCTGCCTCTTGGAGATCTAAAATTTTTATGTGTTTGAATCTTAGCTCAGTCTAGTTCTCAAAGTACTCCCAAAAAATTATTTCCAGAATCAAAAATTGTGTTAACCAACAATAAATATTGTTTTAAATAAAGCAAACGTAAGCTTACCCACGGAAGACACTAGCAAGAGTATCAACACAGGATATCGGAGCATCGTTGGCGTCGGGGGTGCAGGCAATTAACTGGTAGACGGTTGTCAGACAAATAGCCGGCGGCGACCAGTGCGGGCCGCGGGTTGCACAACGTCTTGACCGCAATCAGTTTCTCACGACCCGAGACCACGGTCGTGACCTCTAACTTCTGTTCCTCGGCTTTCTTATCTTGTCACGTGAGCATTCGATATTAGGACAATAATATGATTTTTCAGTATTAAAATTTCGGATTGTTCTTAACTAGAATCGGCACATACGTGATATCTCTAAAAAGCTACGTTTTCAGCATTTACGTCATTGCTAAACTCTGCCGCATGAACTGCAAAGATATCTTCTTTTTTAGAATATGCGCTTGACGAACGGAATATGTAGATACTCTTTATTTTTCACATTTCTATTATTTCCGTCCTAGATTGAGGATCTAAATACCTCTTAAGTTCGAGTATTCATACTCATAACGTCGTAGCTTCGTAGCCAAACCAAATATTACTTTTTTGTCGCTGCAAGTTATCCATGATTTTTAAAATTTTGGAGTTAATCGTTGCAACGAATAATAACTTTTGCAATCAATTTAACCGGATCAAATAATGGAAATGGAAGATAATATCAACAATAATAAAAGAAAAACAATAAGCCAATCTATTCATAATGAACGTCATTACCTACGTCACTTCTCATACGTTTTGCACGCAAACAGAGATTAGTGGACGTCTCACTATCGTTGTTTGTTACGTCATTGTTAGTTATACACAGGTTATACCGTCCAAATTACAGTTTTATATAAATATAACGGAAAAATTCAGTAGGATTTTACTCGTTATTAAAAGTAATTTATACAGTTACTCAGAAACTTTGTTCAGTTGTGTGTAATTGTCTAATGCAGAAATTATGATGTTTGACATTTTAACCAGATAGTAAGTTAAAACTTTTTAATAATATAGCACATAGGTACGCTAGTAATATTAATTCTATGCACATAGGTCATATTTTAAATACATTAAATGTCATGCGAGCAAATTTTATTAATATCGATAGCTGTGTGATGATATTATACGTAAAATAAATATCATTGTATGGCGGTCTAGTGATTATATTAGCAGGATAGATATCGACTTCGTAGATATCTGTTTTCGTTCAAAAGCATGATAAAGATGATGGAGGTAGTAAATATCATTATGATTTTTCTCGATATTATTGGATGAAATTATGATTTCAATATAGTTAAAATATTCATAACATAGACAGATTAGAACTGTAATTGATTTAGAATTAATTTTATTGTGTAATCGAAATTCGTAAAAGTGTTATAAATAAAGGCTGCCGTAACAGAATGCGTGAAATCACTTCCGATAGAAAATTATCTACTCCTAGAAAATCCACGAAACAGCAATTTTCAACGGATCGGATTGAAACAAACTAGCCTTTTTATTGTTTAAAGTAATTATAATAAACGATTGTTTAACGTTAAACTTTAAAGTAATATAAAACTTCAGTCTCAAGGAAAAAATATTTTTAACATTTACTCTGAAATCGTTCTGTTCTCAGCGAAATGATTAATTGCTATTTCAATACATTATTTTGGTCAAATATTTTGAAATATATTACAAGAAAATGTTTTGTTAATTTCTTAATATAATTATGAATTTATGAGCAGACTGTGCTAAAATTGATATTGATATAAATCTAAGTACTTACCTCCCCCGGACTTGAATATTCTACTATTGAGTCAATATAATAGAGTCAGTTATAATATGCCCTACATAACGGTGCAGTACATAACCTACCTAACTAGGTATATAACACAAAATCAATTAAAAGCATTTCCTTGCAATTTTTTCTGAGAAAAAACTTAAATATAGTGATAAAAAATTATTCAATAAACAAACAATAACAATTGGCATGTTTTGATGTTAGTTACTGTGTTCCCAATAGAGTAAACAGGTCGTTTGACGGTTCAGGTGCCTTACCATGAACTCTAATAAAATGTGTCATGTTCAGGACAGGTCAGCTTGTAGCTAAAACCTGACAGGAGTGTATTTTGTACCATGAACGTTTACCGATGACCTGCAATGCCTCTACTTCTGTCCTGCATCATAATCTATGACATGCAAGGTACTTGATTTGTACTAATTATGTTCTGAAATAGAGCGTTTTATCGGTTTACCGGTTTTCAATTGAATGCGTAATATTGATGTTTTTAAAAGTTTAAAATAACAATCTCAATTGAAGATTTTGAGATTTGTTATAAATACTTAAGTGTTGTGATTTATTAACCTTTCGTTCTCTAAAATTACCAAAAAAAATTATCGCTAAGTGATGCTTACATTTTTGAACGTAATCTTACACCACTTGACACTTGACACAGTGACATGTCTAAATGTCTATTAAAATGTGTGATTTATAATGCCGGTCACTCACATTCGCGCGAATACGCGAACCCGACGTGTGAGACGACATTCGCGAATGATTATGCGAAGTTTTCGAGGCATTCGGGGTTTTCCAAGCTTTGTCGGTTTTTTGTCGCACATGACAGCGCGCGAACCTCGAACCTTCATGTAGTCTCCCACACATTCGTGCGACCGCGCAACTGGTCAAAACACGACACGACTAAAAAGGTGATGTATCTCTTAATTTTTCGTGGTTCGTGGCGTCTAATCGTACTACCATTTATTTTCTGTATTGAAAATGGATTTTAATGACAACAACATAATAACAACAGCAAGATTGAACATTCGTGAACAAAGTGTAGAAGGAAGCGGAAATGGGCTTGTATTGTATACTCATATGCAAACCCATTTGCCTGACCACCCTTCACATATGTGCAAACATTCGTAAAAATGTCAAACATTTGCGCGCATGTGAGTGACCGGGGTTAGGAGCGATAATTTAAAAAGCATAAGTACAATGAATGTTTTTAAAATTTTCCAAACAAATGAAATGTATTTATTTTGTGATGATGGTGTATTTGAAATTCGCCATGGCTGCATCCCGTCGTGTTTCATCATCATCAACGAAATAGCCGAAACAGGACAATAAATGTTACTTTCGGTGAGCTGTAATATTTTGACGTTAACATATGCCACTTTCTGATGTCAATACGTCAACAATCGCGTCATGGTACACGAATTGCAGGGCAGAAGATCATTTTTGAAGTCACGTGACCGCTGTCCTGTTACGGTGACGTGGTCGCTGGCTGCCCTGTGTTTTAGCCAGATCATGGTAGGATATAGCAGGACAGGCCAATTATCGGCTAATATTGACCTGTCTTAAGAGTTCATGGTAAGCCCCCAGTAATCGGTATTGACACAAAAACTAACCCAATAAGTGGCGTATCGATTAATATTGGAACGATGATTCAGCGGCCTCGAGCCGACAACCGTGACACTAGAGTAGAACCTAGGCTATAATATAATAACATAAAAATATATACTATAAGAAATTAAGATTAACTTAACTTATGAAGGAAACTATGGAAATTATAATTGCCTCGCATTTATTCTAAATATTTGTTACTATGCTTGGTCTCTTACTAAAATAATTCGTAATAATTGTAAAGGTAAATATGTAGATGTAGATTATGAAATCATTGTTTGCCTATATTGTTTTCAAGTAAATGGTTTATTCCGCTCTTTACCACTAATCGTTGTTAAATTAAAGTTTTTTTTTTAATAACCGCAATGAATCTAATACTGTTAATAGTTTGCGAAAAGAAAAGTCACGTCCCGTCACTGTGGGTTATGATTTAATTATGACATAATCTATGTGAACTGATTTGTTATTAGTGCCTTGCCCGCCTATTCCAAAGCGTGGTCTTTGCGTGCGCCAAATTTCATTTATCCGTTCTGTACTCTTTGCGTGAAAAACATGTGAAAAAGGAACAAACATCAAAAAATTCTCACCAACTTTCATAGGATTCGTAGGAAGGAAGTATAACTGAATGAACTCAATCCACTGAAACTGAAACAAAATGTCAATCATGTAGAAAGTAACTGATATCTGCGCACAATAGTAAGCTGATATACAGTTGAAGGCTGAAGGTTGAAGGTTGAAGGATTGAGGAAAGGAACGTGCTTGGTTCAAAACTGATATCGGCAATTTGTATCACAATGAATATTGGCCAGATTACAGATTTGAAATGAGTAATTTTTAATAAACACTACGGAATTACTATTCCATTACTTTATTTGTAGAAACTCATGTTTGTAGAGTGTCTTCTTAAAAATTATACCCATACATATTATGTACTACATATAATTATAGTAGCAAAAATTATACCCATAATTTATTCAAACACAAGTTTAAATGTAAGAAACTGATACTTAGTCTTTGCCATTGTCGTTTGGTGGTTCCATGGTTCGTTTTATGTAATTAAAGAAGATCTTTTCGAAATAATTTAACTGTTTATTTTTTCAATTTAATGTTTAGATACAATTTTACTAGATAGCGCTATGTCAAAAGCACAGAATGTTTACAAAGAAACATTAGTACAGCTGCAGATCGCGGCCGGGAAGCAACGCGACGGTATAAAAATAGCCAGTTTATGAGAACGCCGAGAAATATTTCTGTAACTACAAGCCGTAACACGATACCGCCGTCGCTGGGTGGAATGCGACAACCAAAGATCACGACGATTTATAATTTCTAAACAATGTCATACTTTAGTAACTTACATTACTTTTCAAATTTTAATTGGCCCTAGAACACTGCCTTGTAAGACTCCGCCGAACGAAAAATTGAATTATGAATAAAAAAATCATATAATAACATTCAGCTTTATCCTTCCTTGGCTCTGATTTAACCCTGATTAAAATAATAGTCTTATACTAGTTTTCTCACAGTAGTTAATACTAGTACGTTTCCTAAACCTTTTGCTTCTGGTGAAGAGGCTACATGACGGCTAGATTAACATGTCTGTTTCGTGTGACCACCGAAAGATTTCTGTATTTTTCCGCCAACAGTCAACACCCGCCATTGTGCTGGCACTTTTCCATGTTAACAAAAAGTTAACGACATTGTTTACGATGCAATATTTTTATTTACTAATCCTGTCATTCTTGTCGATGACTCTACACGCGACCTTTACTTTAAACGTTTTTTTATCTCTAATCTCTAGTTTATAAGATAGATAAATAGATGCAACTTAGCATTAAATCCGCCAATTGTATCACTTTTTTTAACCGACTTCAAAAAAAGGAGGAGGTTCTCAATTCGACTGTATTTTTTTATGTATGTTACCTCAGAACTTTCGACTGAGCGAACCGATTTTGATGATTCTTCTTTTAATCGAAAGCAGGTGCTTGTCATGTGGTCCCACATAGATTTGAACGAGATCTGACAAGTAGTTTTTGAGTAACTTTGAAGTTGGTTATTTTTTGTTAGTAAAATTTAGATCATTGGTTCAATTAAGAGTTAATAAATAAATAAATAGTTAACATTTGGATTAATTTCTGTTGCATTTCTCAGCGCTATTTTATCTGCTATCTATAATTATTTATTTCTTATTGTTGTGCCCTTCAGAAACGTTACTGACCAGTCTGACCACATACTTTTTTAGTTTATTTATTTGAACACTGCTGGCTGTATCTGGATACATAGTTCTAGTTCAACATTCACAGTTATAAACATACGACAAACCTCTTTATTTTTTACCTACGTTCACGTGAACAATACCAGGTTCCAAATTAAACACATTAATTCAATCTCGATTCAATATCGGCGAACTTCCATAAATTTTGTGCGACCAATTACATCGTTGGGGACAAAAACTTTATTTATTGCTGCATAATCCGTGTTGCTTTTTGTTTCCCCTAATCTTTTTGCTTCGATCTAATTTTGGTCCTTGACAAAGTAATTAAATTACAGCGGTCAGTTTTGCAGCATATTTTAGTTTATTTAGCTGCTAACTAATACCATTTTCTGAATCGGTGTATAACCACTCTTAATGCTTCTTTAAATAAGTATATAATCATTGATGCGTGCTATTGATTATCACCATCATCGTCATCTTCATTGGTGATCATAACTTTTCATATTTGATTTGTAAAAAAAACTAACAAAGCATCTACAAAACGATGCGATTGCTATAGAGTTAGATACTCAACCTTGTATAAAAATAATATTAACTATGTGGCAGGACAAATGACGTAAATAAATCAGAATAAATTATTTTGTGTTTGAGTCGGCACGAAAGGTAGTTATAATTATGATGATAGCAGATGTGGACGCATGCTCCCGTAGGATTTACCTTGAGGTGGATATTATAATTGATTTAGGTAATGTCCTTGAGGTGGAGATTATAATCTGAATTTCGACAGAAGCCTTAGTAACAGAAGCTTTAGTAACGCAATTTTATTACAATGGCCGTCATGAATCTCGGTCCGAATGCCGCGTTACCGACGTCATAAATCGAAACAACACGAATTTGTGCCATGGTACTCAAATAACAATTTCGAATTGAAATTAGCGATTAAATAATCTTTGACATCCGATAACCATTTTAGATAATTTCGGTAATTAGATACTTACACATTATTATAATTGGTTAATTATTAAATAATATTATTTAAAGGTAATATGGGACTGAAGAACTATGGGAAGAAAGAAGCTTGAGAGCCAGTTCTTTCTTCCATTTTTTTTTCTCTCTTTTTTGGCAGGCAACGCATCAGTGATGATTATGAGGTGCCGTCGACTTTATTCACCTGAGTTAATACACCCAGGTGTCTTAAGTCTACTTTTAGTGGACGATGCTACTGAGGTCCATCAGGGACGATATTCTCAGCTCGTTTGCCGGCTATTCCCATAAAAAAACATGGGTATGAAACATTAATCTTATTAGTTTTATGACTGGCTAAAATTCGTAAAGTAATGGATGTGAATCCATGACTTGTTAATGTACGTAGTATTAATTCGACATAAATAAACATCATCGCTCTGTTTAATGACTTACATCACATTCCTAATGTTTTATTTAGAGATTCAAGGCTCACTCGATTATGATTTATCGGGAGTGTGAAAATGACTGTTCATAAAATGATTACTGAACACGGTGTGAGTTGTAAGTGGTGGGCTAACTCTCGTGTCTAGGGCGGTAGCTACTATCTACCTACTACTTACTAATTCTACCTCTATTTCAAATTATTTTTGCACGCTATCAATTGCATCAAACGTAATTTTAAAATGTTGAAAATAATTAAAAAATATATTTACAATATTAAAATTTATTTATTTAATTAATTTTTTAAATAATTTCAAAATAATCATCCCTTTAACATATAACTTAGCAATTCGCAGTCGGTCGCTTGTTGTAACTTTACGTCGCAATATTTTCAACAACGCGTCCACACCTCTACACGACGTAACGTTCAACATTCACTCTATCTACGAAGCTTCGTTCAGCGGTTCAGCAACCACCAGTTTTTAAGTCATTATCAACTTTTCATAATGCTTGATTATCTTAATATATATAAATTACTTGTCACGTTGTTTGTCCGCGATGGACTCCTAAACTAAACTACTTAACCGATTTTAATCAAATTTGCACACCGTGTGCAGTTTGATCCAACTTGAAAGATAGGATAGCTTACATCTCAAAATAAAAACTTTTGACAGAACGAAGTTTGTCCGGGCAGCTAGTAAATTATATTACTATGAATATAATTTCTTTACAGCATACAACGAATGTATAACAATTATTATTATTATGGAGGTTATTGAAACATTTTAGTCTCATGTACTGGTACATGTTATTTCCCACTCAGCAGTCCTGGTGCCATCGGTGAAGTACAACAACTGTCCAGGTGGTCAGGTGCGGAAATAGCGTAAGTATTACCACGACTTGAACCAACGAGGTTGAAATGTCCGTTTTTTAAATATTACAACTTACTTTTTCAACTTCATTACTTTCAATTAAACTAAGAGGTTTTTTAGAGGAATAGCTAACAGAACCACCTAATAAATTAATGTGCATTGCCGTTCAAGGCCATCTGTAATACCAGAGACATAATATTATAATAATACGATCGTTAGATGTTTTAATAGTGTTATAATATTATGTACTATAATTTAAATAGTATTTCATCGCAACTTTTACTGGTTGGATTCGAGCTTCTCTCAAAATGTGAGGACTACAGTATAATACAGTGAAACTTGGGTCTAGTGGCAGTAGTTCGGTTACTAGTCCGGTCAACCGAACTAATGCAACTTTTTAGTGTCAGTAGTTCGGTTAGTCCGGTTAACCGAACTATGGTTAAGTGGGACCTGGATAAGTGAGAAACCTCCATAACTGGAACTCATGCTGAGGTCCCAACACTTTGGCACTGAATTACCTCTGTTAGTGGGATGAGGTAAGCCTCTATATCTGGGATTTGTTCTTTCGATTTATCATCATAGTTACCTCTATAACTGAGACAGCGAGTAAATTTTATATGCATAAACCTCTGTAACTGAGATAACATTGTTTGTTTACTCATTCTTATTCTACCCACAAGTACACATTCGCACCTGTATAACTGAAATAACCTGTATTCTCACCTCTATTAATGGAACCCTCTGTAAATGGGACAGATATTTATTTATACCTGTATATCTGAGACACTGGGTAAGTGGAATACCTCTATAAGTGAAACGACATTGCAGGTCCCTTGATGTCTCACTTAACCAGGTTTCACTGTAATATGAACTGTTCTCTATCTAAGAGTCTACTACGCTGCGTTGCTGGTGAAGTATTACAATGACTTTATGCAACATTAAAAAAATGCACTCCGGTAGAGCCGACAGAAGTGAAAACTTGAACAATTACGTGTGTATTTTTTGAATCTTTAGAAAATATTTTATTGTGCAGGAAATACTTTTGAATTGTTTTTTATTTATTCCATTTTTAATGAATGGCTGTCAACGGCTCGTAAACTATATTATGTAAACTACAATCTTGACATTAATACGAGCTGTAAATTAAGTAACTATAGTTCTGTACTTCTCTCAGAGATGGCGCTACAGGTAGGTGTCGATTAAAATGATTACGGTGTGAGTGTGACGAGCTGATTAGTTTTAAGTTTTAACCCATCTCAAAACAACAACACAACACGCCTAAAGAAGTTTCCACTTCAAAAATTATGAAAAACTCTTTGGTTTCCTTGCGATGTTTTCCTTCACCGAAGAACCAAAACTTTGAAAACTAGAGGCAGGATTTGTACCCAGGCTCCCCTATGCAGAAGACTACATGTTGAAACCAGGTGGTGGGTAGGTACCCCGGTTTGATATTCACAATTTCACAACAACTAAGAAAGATGAAGAAAATTGATTTTCATAGTGACCACCTTTATACTCGTATAGTTTTGGGCTTTTTGTTTGTTTAATTTTGTTTGTATGTTCTGTGTTGTGCAAACAAGGAGTGTTTGTCTATCTATTTATGTTTGTTCAAGCTACCCGCTCAGGCCACCCGAAAGACGGCCGTTGCGGGGGTGTGAGAACGCAAGCTGTCATTTATTTGTCATTGGTTCTACAATGTAGCCATGTAGCTAATGTAGGTAATGACGTGTTCACACTAGCAAGTGCCGACGTAACGCGGTCGCTTTACGTTACGTAATGACATCGCGCGTCGCATGTCAGCGTCGGCCTCTGGCGAGCAGCCAACGAAACTAAATTGTACGTTATTCTTCGAAATTGGTTGCTAGTGTTGCTACTCCAAACCAACTAATTTATGCAGGATGTTCTCTACTCTGAATTAAACAGATATTCGTATTTCCTCTTGTAACGCAAAATTTTATTGGATTTTGAATACAGGTACCGAGACTAATAAAACTGAAAGAAAAGAAAAGAAACATTTTGAAAACAAAGAACCGAACAGCCATAGTAAAGATGTAGAAAATATGTAATAGAATATAATAAAAAGAAAAAGTTTAGCTAAATCGAACTCGAAATCGCTTACGCTTACAATTTCGAACATTGAAAATAATAACTAGGCTACCTCATCACTTGTTGACATTTTTGTGTCTATTTGATTCACACCATTAGGTAGCCATTCATCGCATGATTTTGCGGTCCTGAAATTTCTGTAGAACTAATATTGTAGTTGGCACAGCAACAAAATAAGTTGTAACTAAACAACAATTTAATGAATTTAGTAATTCTTCCAACAAATGTTCAGCTGCAATAATACATTAAAATTACGTAAAATTAGTCGCATGTTGTAGGTACTATAAAAAAATCTCGATTGAGGTGAAAATTGAACCATGCGAATGTATCATTGAGGCGATAACGACCAACAAGAAACCCTTGTTCTTAACCTTGAAGCCAACACTGAAATCACACCATGTCTCATGGTGTACCCACTTTACCACTCTTTAACTTTGGATTAAGGTACATAATGGGGGGTTCGACTTTTTGGTCAAAAATCGTCAAGGACGCGTTGGCACCGTTCCTGAGATATCCCGAATTTTTGGTTTTTCCAAAAATTCCTGTTAGAATATCTCGAGAACCACGCCCCCTATCTTCTTGACCAAAGAATCTACGAGTAAGTGCTGCTGGGTCTCCAAGAATTCCAAAATCCAAAAAAAAACAATATTCTTAAAAAACCATATTCAAAAACAATATTTTAACAATATTAAAAAAAACGATATAATAATAATCATTTTTTCAAAACGAGCGTGACGTTTTTCGTTGCCGTCGTTTTTGTGTCACCGTCCGTGTTACAATTCTTAAAATTTCTTCTCATCATTTTTAACCGACTTCAAAAAAGGAGGAGGTTCTCAATTCGACTGTATTTTTTTTATGTTTGTTACCTCAGAACTTTGGACTGGGCGAACCGATTTTGATGATTCTTTTTTTAATCGAAGGCAGGCGCTTGTCATGTGGTCTCACATAAATTTGAACGAGATCTGACAACTATGTAGTTTTTGAGACTTTGAAGTCGGTTATTTTTTGTTAGTAAAATTTAGATTATTTCATTTCGTAACGCGCCTAAAGAAGAAGTATAACTTCAATAATTACTTTTTAACAAAAAATAAAACCAACGAAAAAAAAACTGAAAAGCAAAAAATAAAATAAACCATTTAGTATTATAAATTAAGATCCGAAATTAACAGTAAATAAATAATTTTGAGACCGTGCCAAACAAACAACCAAAATTAATTACATAAAATTCATAATATTATGAGGGCAGCGCGGCAGCGACATGCGATGCACACGGCAGCAGCAGCGTGGCCCACATCTTTTCGCCGTTTGTTTTTTCATTGGTTTGGCACCGCCTCAAAATTATTTATTTACTGTTAATTTCGGATCTTAATTTATAATACTAAATGGTTTATTTTATTTTTTGCTTTTCAGTTTTTTTTTCGTTGGTTTTATTTTTTGTTAAAAAGTAATTATTTTTTAATTTTTAGTTGCTATTATACTTATAATTAATAATAAATTATTGGTTTTATGAATTATAGATTCAGTTACCAGGTAAAAATGTTGTAGATGAAATATCAATCATCCCCTATTTTCGTACCTATATGGGTAAAATTTTGTTTCGAAATTTAAACAAGAGTAACCTCAAGGTACACACTATTCAATAAAAAAAGAATCATCGAAATCGGATCATCCTGTACAAAGTTATTGAGGTTAACATGTAAAAATTCCGGGTAAAAAACGGGTGAATAATCAATCATTCCCTATTTTCGTACCTTTAGGGTGGGAATAAAATTTTCAAAAAAATATGGGACCAACTTCGGGACATACCCTATCCAATAAAAAAAGAATCATCCAAATCGGACCACCCTGTGCCGATTTCTGCGTGATCATACAAAAAAAAAAAAATATACGTGTCGAATTGAGAACCTCCTCCTTTTTTTTTTCGTCGGTTAAAAATTCTTCGTCACGTTACCTGTTACGGACGGAGGGACGGACTGACTTGCAGACGAACAGATGGACAGATGGACGGACATGACGAAACTATAAGGGTTGTATGATGTACCTGCGTGTTCCTGGTGAAGCCGTAGCCGAGGAAGCGCTCGTCGTGCGCGGGCACGGTGTCGGGCGCCACGTAGAACGGCTCGTACAGCAGCTCGAAGTTCGTCACGTCGTGGCTCACGTGCGCCTCCAGGGACTCGTTGCCGCCGCTCGCCTCCCATCTGGGGCATGGAGACCATACACGATCAAGTATACTTGTCAAGTCTGCAGTTTGACTCGAAGCGCCATTAAGTGTGTACGATGGCAGATGGCTTGAAGGTGGCTATACACGATCAAGTATACTGGATGCCCCGTCAAGTCCGCTTGACTCTTCATCAAGTACACTTGATCGTGTATGGCCTCCTCAAAATCGTGTTTAGGATATTTGAGTCACTTGGTAAAAATGTGACGCACTATTTTCTTCAACGTTAATTATATTCATAAGGCACACAATCGTTCATTTTTATGGTTTGCCGTGTTAAAGTATTTTAATCTACGTTACTACGTCAGACTGTCACAGTTAACAATTCTGGTTTCAATTGATGTGCGAGTGTCTTTGCTTACCTGGAAAAATTTGAAGCATACTGGTTGTATATGAACACTTTCCGGTGAAACGGAATAGCCAATTTCTTCTTCGAAAGTCTTAGCAATTCCGACTTGTTGGCCGGAAAATTAGCGACTCGTCTGTCCAGCTCGTACGTAGGAACGACATATGCGCAAAGGGCACACTTTGGAGCGTTGGCTAGAAAAATGTCTAAAGAATCAGCCATTCCTTTCGAAGGAACTATGTCGATATCGACGAGGAAGATGTAAGGCGTATGACAGTTGCGTCGAGCGAGATTTCTCAAGTGATTCTGAGGGTAAGGATGACGCGCTCTCCACACGACGGTCTCCTGCTTCCTCTCTCCGGGGGGAAGCGGCTTCGCCTCGCAATCCTTCGCCCAGGGCGGCAGGTGGCCGTGCGTGCCGGGTCGATCCGCAGGTGTCGCGGCATGTATTGCCAGCCGGGAGTACACCTCAGGTTGGCAGCGAAACAGCCACATGGCGAACGCTCTCAGGAGCCTCAACTCGTCGCCGGCGACGAACACTGCGACGGATATGGGGCCGGTCCAGTGGGCCGCTATCCTGAGGAGCTCATGCAGGCGTTCGATGGAGCTCTGCGTGGCGAGACAGACGCGGTGGTCGACGGACATGTCCGCGTACATGTCGCCGACGGCGGCGTAGTCGAACATCCTGTAGGAGCGAGACCCGTCCCAGCGGCCGAGTCGGAGATCTATCCGGGATAGGGGATCGTCGTCGACGCCGGTGTTCTGCGCGGTGTCGGCGCAGGGCTCGCAGGAGGGTTGCTCGGGGTCGGGCGGCGTGGAGAGCGCGGGGCAGGCCGGCGGCCGCAGCAGCCACACGTTGGCCGCCACGTTGTACAGGACCAGCACGACCCCCGCTATCGTCACTATGCTCCATTGGCAACGCCACCGCCACTGTAACAGATAAAAATATAATATTGTATGAATTCATCTCAGTGTAACTATATTAAAAAGATAATTTTATGAGACACGATTTGTACAGTATTTGTTGTGTTGTTGACTTTGTATTCGTGACAGCTTTTTATTCTGGCCGAGATATGTCTAACTTTTTTAAATTATTATTACATAAATCTGCTATATTTATGTACGTACCAGCTTATCCCTCCGCATCTTAGCCATGGGTCGCTGCAGGCCGAAGAATCTCATGGCTCGAGCCTCGAAGGCCAACATCACCTGCCCTCGTCTCCCATCGCTGATGAGGGTTAACTCTCTCGTCGTCTGCCAACATTAAACAGTTCTAAACACTTCTAAGAGAAAAATATTCAGATAATACACTTTAATTTATGTGACGTCTTTACAATTACATCAGATATCTACTTGTGTAAAAGGTATCTATACGATGTGATAATCATAAAAATAACAAAAAAATTAAAATAATGGACTTACGGACGTTGTAAACGGTTAGATACTCTAATATCAGGATGACACTTGTCACCAGTCTAGTGCAGCATTGCGGCCACCGCGCTAATAATTGTCACTGTACACGATGCTATTCATTACAACTAATTACACACACTCTATAGTAATTATTAGTTCCTGTCTAACAATAGATTACAGCAGGTAACCTCGGATCAAAATTGGATAGCAACTGTTCTTATATTTAAACACTGCCGCGTTGATTTCTTTCACTAATCACAGGTAAATCTATTATTTATTCGGGTATTAAAATATGTATTTTAACGCAGGGATAATCATAACAGAAAGACTGCTGCCGTAGGGTTGAGTTGCGCATGGCGGAGCTACGGGCATGCGCACTATGTCCCATTGTCCCCCATTGTCATAAAGTTAAAGTAGCCACTCCACTCATATGCACTCGATATCTCGTCAATTTTTTTTTTTTATCTGAACTAGGCTTTGCCAGTGATTTCGCCTGTATGAAATCATGTAAAAGCATTTTGATGAGATGTAGAGAATCTGCGACTCAGCGATCTATGTATAACGATTTTTAGTATTAAACAATAGGCTTTGTCTAGTGATAGGGAACAAAAGGCTAGTAATAGGGAATTGCATCATATTAGAAAATTCAAGAATCCTCGGTTTGGCCATAATGTATCTCTCAGTGTTACTCGGGTCTTATTTCTAACTCTATGTTTCAGTTATCTGTACCTCGTCTTACAAAAGTATGCAGGATGAGCGTTTCCAATAAGTTAGTTGGGATGGGAATAGCCTGATTGACTCCAAAATCTCAATAACTTTCCACTCAAATCCTTTTTCAGAACTTTCCATTAGGATTCGACGAATACCATTATTGGCCATCATTGCTTATAATAACACAGTCTAAATATTAGATTTTCCGCTCGAATACCTAGTTAGGAAGGTATATTGAGTTGATTGTCAAGATATAACTTCTCTAGGAGGTTTCTTCTCCACAAATTGCGAGGTTTGACTAGGTATTCCCAAAAAAAGAGTTACCCTCCATTAGAAGTAACCCTCCATTCAACGAACTACCGGCGTAAAATTTTCCCATTTTGTGTAGTTTTATTAGCCTAGCGCCTAGGTCGGCAACCTGCGGCTCGCGAGCCACATGCGGCTCTTTGGATGTGAAGCTGCGGCTCTTTAGTTCCATACGCGAATAATATTTATTTTATAAAAAAAAAACAAAATCGTTCTGAATCAATTAACGAGTATTAGGCACCATTTCTATCTTTTAGCCACTTGTACTTGCTTTTCACCGCACCCCTCCCCCGTGACACGCGTCGTCACTGTAGTTAGTCCGTCGGAAGTTCTTAAATGACACCATCGTCGAATATTTCTATGTAACTAACTAACTATCAAATGAAAATTTAGAGTCGTGATTAAAACTTAAAACAACAAGTTATGAGCCAAATTTATCCAAACTTTCTAAAACCATGCAAAGCCAACGCTCCCATTGAATTTGTTTCCTCAATGGTTTGTTAATGAAGTAGATACATGTTAATATTGTAAGACTCACAATGTAAATAAATGTCTAATTGTTTTAATTTTTTACTTAAATAATAAGTGATTATCTAATGATACCATATATTCATTATCTAATAATTAGATAATAATAATAAAAATTAGATTCTAATTTGTTGTGAAAAAACACTACTTAGGTACATATGAAAAAAAAAATTTTTCTTATGAATAAATACATTAGTTTTTTATGAAAAAAAAAATTTTGCAAGTACTATTTATGGTTTGCAAGAAAAAAATTTGTGGCTCTTTAACGACTTTGAAATTTTAAATTGTAATTTTTGGCTCTTCCGGCTCAAAAGGTTGCCGACCCCTGGCCTAGCGATATCGTAAAGGCGCCTTATCGTAGACGGCCTCAACGACATCCTCATTTATGAAACAAAAGGCTTTACCAAATTGGGTCTCTACGAACAAAAGAATAACGGAGAGATCTATAGGCTTTCTTGTACATGTCTATATTAAATTACTAGCTGCAGTAGCTGCCCGGACAGACTTCGTTCTGTCAAAAGTTTTTTTTTATTTTGAGATGTAAGCTATACTATCTTTCATGTTGGATTAAACTGCACACGGTGTGCTTTGAGTAAAATCGGTTAAGTAGTTTAGGAGTCCATCGCGGACAAACAACGTGACACGTAAGATGTTTTAGATTTTCATGAAAACTACAACCTGCGTAATTCGTTGATGATCCTCATATTATCTTCTTTAGTATCGATTTAACGTTTTATTACATCTTATTAACGCAACGCAATAACAGTTCGGTTTACTGGAAGGACTCTACCAGAACTCTAATCTTGATGAATGGAGAGACTCGCAATGTTTAGTAAGTAACCAAGATTTAGTAGGGATCATCCTACAAACACCCAAGCTAGAACAAAGCAAGTTTTCTATAGGATACAGTTAGATTTGCACGACGTAAGTCTGCCATCAAAGACGTTATGCACGGTGTATGCAATCTATCCTCTCGTGTAAACATCCAAACATACAACAACTGAACATACAACGACATTCCTGTGCGAATCGTGACTGGAACAATGTGTCCGCGTCCTCCGTTGTGTGTAGAACAATGTGGCGCACCCTAGCTCCAACACTTGGCAATCACGAGGAGATGCCCTGTAATGGGAGCGGAGCGGAGTGGGGCGGGGCGGAGCGGAGCTTCGTCATGACGTTGTCACGTTAAACTACCGTCCGTAAACCGACTTTACAGACAACCATTTTTTTAAACAACATAATAATGTTATTTTAACATTTAATCACAAAAAACTCGAACTCGCATTTCGCAATCACTGTATATTCACAACCGTGAACAACTTCATACTAAAATGTTCTCGACTGTCGGAATTTCTATGTTTACAGCAAAAAAAGTACCGATGCTAAGTACGTCTACATGCTTTCATAGTTGAACAGAAACCAGGCAACTCTGGTCTCTAGCAAGTTATTTATTTAGGTAAATACCTAGTAGGTACTATTGAAACGAAAGCTCACACGCTTACGCATAGATTCAGAACCAGTAGATTCTCCCATACATTTGCCAGTACGAGATCGCCAGTTATACTCGTAAAATTTAAGTTAGGGAGGCCATACAAATTTGCAGTTTGACTTGACGCGCTTCGGTATTTTTGGACAACAACTTACGGACACTTTTCCTAAACAGAGATGGCCTTCCTTCTACTCTATCCTCCATGGATCTACTGTACGGTCTACATTCACGATGTGTTTTTTCTCCTCCACGGGAGGGAGACTGAGAATGCGTAATGCATGCATACCAGCACAGCCATCTGTACTAGGTATGTGGTACTCACACCCACTAAACTCAGCCTGAAGAAGTTGGTTCCTACGACCTCCAAGCCTTCATCGGATGCGACCCCGCTTGGAAGGGCGAGGCGCCTGTGGCGCTCTCGGTACCTAACCTTTACTAGGTACCGTATTTTGGCCCATACAAAAATCAGATTTAATAAAAAAACAAACATTTATTTATTTATTTTATTCTTTATTTATTTATTTATTTATTTAAAATTTCATGTACTACACGATTAAACTTAAATTAAAACGTTATTTAAATCAGTAGTACATAGGAACTGCTTATTTCAAAATGAAATTTCTTCCAGCAGACCTGGTAGTGAAATTTTATGCGAGAGGCAAATTGGCTATTAGACAATTTTTGGAAAAATATTTTAAAATTTTCGTAGTTTTATTTTATACCTCTTACAATATTTATTTTTCTCATAAAAGTGTTATTTAGTAGGAAAAAAATAACTTTTAATCCATTAATTTTAAATTCGCGCGTAAATAGTCCGCCATCTGTCACTTGCAGGCTGTGACGTCACATTTCAATTAACAAAAGTTTACGCTCTAACTCTGAAGATATTTTAAGTGAAAAACTTACACGTTTTTCACTGGAATTGTGAAAATGACAAGCTACAAGACGTGTACAGTGCCTATGTGTAGAAGTACTACATTTAAACCTGATAAATTGTTTATACCTACACGTTTCTAAATGCCCTCAACGTCGAAAGCAGTGGTTACAATTAGCACGTCGAGACCCAGAGTTAACATCTGTTATATCAGCAATATTCTTTTGTGAGGACCACTTTGATGTAAGTATTTAGAAGAAATCAACTTAGCCTCTGATTTACTAAAAAAACAAATTAAACCTAACCTAATATTGTTCATAAACATAACCTATAAGTAATTTAAAATCATTAGTAATATGGTGTCGTTAAGGGGACGTTGAGGAAAAACTTACAAAAAAATCCCCCTGTGACCACTTAGCAAGACTGACCAATTTTACTTTATTAATTTCAGTACTTACAAGGAGGTTTTTGCATTCCGAAACTCGGTAGAGCAAAAGTCAGGGTTACACGCAAAGAAATTTGCGACCATAAATGAATCAACTTGAGGCAAATTCGCACTGTCAGCTTTTGTATAGCCTGACTCCATTTTACAAAACCTCTCAAAAGCAGAAATCAAAATATATCTTATTAATTTTCTCAGTAAATTGCACAGTGCACACGATATAGTTAGTAGTACACGACGCTTATTTTTTGAATTGTGACGTCATAACATGCTCAATCATGGCCGCCCGCGTTTCGGTTCTCGTATCCACAGGTAAAAAACTCAAATCTATTTTTCAAAAGTAAAAATATTTACAATTTATTTTCATGCAAGAAACGTATTGTATAATTATTGTTAAACATTATGCAACCATATTTAACACATTTCATATTTTACCGTGATAACTGTCAAATAGCCAATTTAGCGTGCACATAAAAAATACGGCATATTCTACTTATACTCAAGTCTCAAATACATATTTATCATAATACATAAAATATATATCTATATAATAATAATAATGATTATTATATATACATACTATATACATATACATACATACATAATGATATACCATAAAAATTGTTTGATAGTACTGAATGTACTAAATTTGTTAGACATAGTTAAGAATGTGACGTTAATAGAATTTTCGGAAATTACTTGAAGAGTTTAGAAAGACACCTTATAGCTGCTTTCGCACATAATATAATTTAAACTGAAAAACATATTATATAATACCGTAAAAAGAATTTACCGTTATTAATGGAATAACATACCGTAATACCGTTTTCGAAACTGGTTACACTAGGGACCTGATTTGAATATCATTAACATTCTGTGGAATGACAATGACAGACGACAGTCCCTACGTTCCACTAGACGATCACAATGATCACGCTCACGACCGCGGTTTTTCCTGTTCCACTAGCTTGTGAGCGTTACAATCATACACCCAAGTGGAACGGGCACTTCGACTCACCCCGTGAGGTGGGTCGTTTTGAGCGTGCCGTGAGCGAAATTAATGACGTCATCAATGACGTTTTCCCCGCGACCATGAAGACCGTGGTCACCAAGTGGAACGCGAATTTGGTCGATTTGATCGTTGTGAGCGTCTACTGGAACGCAGCCAGTGACACCTTTAAGGCTGCGTTCCAGTAGACGCTCACATCGCTCACAACGATCAAAACGCGTTCCACATGGCGACCACGGTCGTCATGGTCGCGGTGAAAACGTCATTGATGACGTCATTAATTTCGCTCACGGCAGTTCACGGCACGCTCAAAACAACCCACCTCACGGGGTGGGTCGAAGTGCCCGTTCCACTTGGGTGTATGATTGTAACGCTCACAAGCTAGTGGAACAGGAAAAACCGCGGTCGTGAGCGTGATCGTTGTGATCGTCTAGTGGAACGTAGGGTAAATCAATAATCTCAAAATTCAAATCAAAGTGACACTGACATTTCGATAGTAAACATTACAGCACGTTTTGATGAAATTGTGTCTGAAATAAATTAATAATTTATCTAGATCTAGTATAACAGAAAACATGTTTAAAGTTCCAGATTGGGGAAATGACATTCCTAAAGGTGATGTAGATGTAATCAAATTGTTTGTAAGTATATTTTCATAAAATCTTTTAAGGTTATTGTATGTTCTGTATTTTTCGGAGTGGACAACTGGGGTTGGCCTAGCTCTCTACCACCTATAGTATAACTAGACCGCCTGGATAACTATCTTTCTTCTAAAGTCGCATTAATAGACAGCAAGTTTACTGGTCCTCCGATTCTTTTTCAACCCCAATGCACCGATGACACCATAGTATTACATTTAACTCTTTCCTCCTAAATAGCAAATCACCTGTTCTGTAACCAAGTTTAGTTTTTGATACTTCAGTATCACAATGATGTCAATGGAATTCTTTTCCATGGAATTAATTTGTGACTTGCGGGGAAGGCCCTAACATCAACCTTAATTTTATTATTATTAAGATACTCATGTTTTACGCTATTTTTAAACTAAATTCTGGCACACAAATTCCTTTTATCTTTTCAGGCAAAAAAAAGTAAAACAAAAAATACAAAGAGCAATGCTCAACATGCTACAGCTAAGAATAAAGTTATAAATCAAGTAAATAAACATAATAAGAAAAATGCTATTAATAAAGCTAAACACAGGATGAATAAAACAGGTCACGTAAAATTAAGTAAAGATGATCACATTAATAACAGAATTTTAAAGCGAAACCTTAAAATAGCATCTGCTGATAATAAAAATAATCATATTATAGTACAAAAAGAAAGTACAGGAAAAGCTAAACTTAAAGGTAAGCAAGCGGATAGCAAAATGGATGTTAGTAAAAACATGAAAAATAAAATTTTGAATAGAAAAGGAAAGGTTCCTAAAAATTCTGAAAATAAAGATGCAAACAAATCTAAAACCATGAACACAAATCAAAATAAATTAAGCTTTAGAGACAAATGCAATATTGACAAGAGACCACAATCTCCAAAAAGACAACAAATTAATCATAAAAGACATGATGATATAAAAATAAATAATGCACACATGCAGAGTTTAAATACTGATGATTCTGATGAACCAGAAAAAGTAATAATTAATGATAAAAGAAGAAAACTAAATGATAAAATAAAGAATGATGACATTGAAGACTTGCTATTTTGTGATAAGGAAAGCAAAGAAGAAGAGTTAAACAATGATCATGGTATAATTCCTCCAAAACAAACTAAGTTAGAAAAGAAAAAAGAAAAGTTGAAAGCATTGCTAAACATGGATAGAAATAGAAATGTGATTAGGACAAATAGTAATAAACTTCGAGAAAGAATGTTAGAAAGACTTAAAGGTTTGTGGTCTTACTTAAATACTATATTTAGACTTTCTTTGTTTCCTAATGGCAAAGTTCTTATCGGACTATCAGAGTTATCTACAAGGTTACTTCAAGGCCTATTTTTCGAAAGTGATGGTAATCTAATAGTGTATGTCCATCCTCATGACATGACCATCCTATACTTCCCATTAATATTAAAGACAAAAATAAATTTCTCACATGTTTTCTGGGGTTCATTGTGCAATCTGATCTGACTTATATTTATATCAGAATACTACTTATAACAAAATTAACTATACTTTTTTCCAGCTGCTCAATTCAGGTACTTAAATGAAAAACTATACACATCATCAGGGTCTGAGTCACAGGAACTTTTCAAATCAGACCCTGCAGCTTTTCAGACTTACCATGAAGGGTACCAGCTGCAGGTAAAGAAATGGCCAGTTAATCCCCTTGACCTCATTGTAAAGAGGATACAGAAAATGTAAGTTTTATTCGTGCTCATAAGGTCATTGTCAATTTGAATACTGATGTCTTTTGGATAGGTAACATCCAAATTTTTATTTCCTTAATTCAGGCCTAAGACCCACTTGGTAGCAGACATGGGATGCGGCGAAGCTTCACTTTCTAAAAGGGTGCCCCAGTCTGTCCGTTCGTTTGACCTGGTGGCGACTGCGCCCGGCGTGGAGGCTTGCAACATGGCTCACACGCCCCTGCTCGCTTCTTCCATGGACGTCGTAGTGTTCTGCTTAGCTCTGATGGGGACCGACCTCACACAGTATCTGCTGGAGGCTAACAGAGTCCTGAAAGTTGGGTGGGTACCATACCTGGTATTTTGTAACTTATAATTTAGAAAAAATGTTTTTAAATTATTTTCTATATAAATAAAATAATAGTATTTTTCTCAGTGGCATTACCAAATCTGTTGTTTGTTAAAGAAGCAAGTGTCCATTAATCATGTTTCTTTTGGAAAGTTTAAGGGCCAAAATATGAGATTAGAGATTTCTGCCTTTTGAAGATCATCTATTTTATTGATTGATTACAAATAAGACTAACTCCATGACTATATAGTGATACATGTATATTTTTCAGAGGCCATCTCCTCATAGCAGAAGTAGAGAGTCGCTTCGAGAATGTGGACACGTTCAGTAGTGACGTGCAGCGCCTCGGCTTCAGCCTGAAGAAAGTGGACAAGAGCCACGAGGTGTTCTTCTTCATGGAGTTCTGCAAGGTCCGGGACGCCCCCGCCAAGAAGGGCAAGCTACCTTCTTTGAGTTTAAAGCCTTGCTTGTATAAGAGACGGTAAAATAAATCAACTGTAAAACATTAAAGATTTTTATTTATTAATTTTGAACTATAAACTTTAGGACTATTTAATGTTTGTCACTTACCACTTTTGTCTACTGATCACTGACCGATAAAGTGTACCTTAATTTTACAGTTATAAAGAGTTAACGACAATTTAAAATGAGCCCTAAAGGTCCTGCAATAAATCTCAAAGTCATTATAATAAACATTTATTTCAAATCAATTTAGTAACATACATTTTAAATAAATCCATTTAACACTTACTAACTAGATTGAGGTAAAGTTTGATGCTGAGTTTAACTTCACATTGAACTTGTTAACAGTATTTAATAAATACTATTTATTAATCCTAGAAATATTGTAATAACTTTATTTGATTCTTTTATTAGTACAACCTAAGCACAGCTTACTTCAGTCTTCAACATTGATCATAATATAAATTCTTTATGATTTATTATAATCTCATTGCTAATAATTTTTCACTGCATTATTACAGTATACGTAAATAGTTGCTTTGGTCCCTACTACATGAACTAATAAACTTTACAACTACATTTTCAACATAATCAAAGGAACTTATGTCAAGATTCAGTTGACGACTGGTTGGGTGTTAATTTTCTAACATAATAAACGCATCCGTGCTTCAAAGGGCACTTGTTAACTCTTTATCCACATTCCATAAACTCCAGGCTCAGCCGTAAAACTATGATTTGCAGAAAAAAGGCTTTTTGGATTGTCAAGTTGATCTTTTATCAACATTTCAATTATTTAATTCCTCCATAACGTCTTCAGCTTCGGCGCGTAAATTTTCCACTTTTTCTATGAGCTTCATCTGAAAATTACATACAAATAACCATTGTACAAAAAATATGAATGAAACAACTTGATACTACTATGTATCATCCTGAGCATGACGGCCAAAAAGTAACAATAATTTTACTAAGTATTGATTTTAAATATCTATTGATTTCATAAAAACATATTATTCCTACTAAACATCTAAATATCTTGATTGTGAGCTAAATATTCTAATGCTAATATAATTCCTATTAAAACATCTACATGTATAGGTCAAAAATTTCTGAGTGACGAACGTAAATGCTATTTTGATTTGAGTCACGCTTTCAATCAGATAATCTAAAAGATAAATCGAAGTAGTACACCAAATAGGTAAACGACGGCTGCTATCTCTAAAGTAAATAGTGTCAGGTATTATATGGTCTTACCCTGGCGGCGCTGATGAGGTGCGTGGCGGCGCTGCGGGACAGGTGCGGCACGGAGGACACCAGGCCCTCCGCGGAGGCCTTGGCCAGGTCCTCCACGCGCTTGTAGCCGGCGCGCACCAGCTGCATGGCGCGAGCCTGCTCCACACAGCAACAGTAATGGCCATGGCCATGTGGAAACAGTTGTGGATGAGTTGTCAGTTTGTCTTAAATATGAGTTCTTGTTTTGTATATACAGAGGTAATTTTTCAAGAGGGCGAGGAAGGCCAAATTCGAAATTATGAGGAATAGCGAAGTGTTCAAAACTTCAAAGGACCATCCACGCCCACTTGCAAAAATCACTGTTCAGTTCTAATACTCCCGGAACTCATCTCCCCATTCAAGGTCACATGACCCGAAAATATTTATTCATGTAAATAGCCGACAAACAAGGAAACAAAATGATGTAAAGAGATCGCTGTCCGGACACCAGTAAAGCCCAATGCATACGTAACGGGCTTTTTCGACGATGTTTTTCCCGTCCCGTACGGGATTCCGCTGCGTATGCACTATCGTATGAAACGATGTTTCCAAAACTGCACGTCCCGTCCCGTACGGGAAAAAACCCGTTACGTATCGGTATGTATTGGGCTGAACACTAAATACCGGTGCGTTGCTAATCAAGAAAGAGCTCTAAACCCGCAGCCGGAACACGAGTCATTTGACAGCTGCCAAGCAACACGTTGTCAGTTACAAGTGTCTAAAATGTATTGTTCTATGTCACTACAGTCCATTTGTTCTATACTTACTCTGTGTGAATAATCTATGGTTTGTGAAAAAATTAATATCTATAGTCAATGGTCAAGTGAGAATAAAAAAATGTCGAGCGGTAAAACTGAGTTGTTATTTTGTTTCTTTCATTCGAGTTCTATAAAGTTAACGTGTGATAAATGAGCAAAATACAAACATTGAGAGACGATGAGCAAAAACAAATGAACATTTGGTCCTATTTAGAGTGTGAACAAACCTTCCCAACATGAGGCAGGTCCATGAGCGGCTGCAGGTGCGGCGCGCTGCAGTGCTGCAGCCGGTCGGCCAGCGGCTGCAGCAGCGCGGCGAACGGCCACAGCGCCGGCAGCTGCGAGCAGAACCGCTGCGCGCGCGCCGCCGCCGCCGCCGCCGAGCTCATGGCCGACTGCAGCGTGCCGCGGGAAACCTGGTATCTGGGGACGGGGTTTATTTTTTTTTATTCAAATTTATGTCACCTTATACAAAAAGGATAAACAAAGGGCAAACTTAATGCCTAATGGAATTGCCCACCAGTCAACCCTGGGTGAATGTGGAAAGAAATGATGGCAGGTGTTAAAACTACGAGGGGAAAAATATAATTAAAAAAAAGAAAAACAAATAATTTTTACGTACAATATATACATGAAATAACATTACTATAGATATCAATATAATACATAATAAGTATATATGTATCTATATACGCTCTGGTTGGGTTCTGGTTACACATCCTATTGCTGCTATAAATAAACGCTTCACACTAATAGCCCCACACTAGAATTTTCTGTGTCGTGGGTGCCATGGACAACACACTAGACAAGGACCAAGAACAGAAATTCAAACTCATCATTCAAATTTCTGCCTCACTGGGAATCGAACTCAGAACCCTTCGAACGATTGCCCGGCGTGGTTGCATTGCTATGAACTTGAGCCTTGTGGGTAAACTGAGTAAAACCGCTCGCGTCGGGAGCTGTTTTTGGGCACGACTCGAAGGGGCTCGTGAGCGACGCACGCATATCGTTTACACTCGCTTGAACAAAACGGTTCACAATCAAACTGCCAAGCCATTATCCCACAGTCAGCCATGGCCCTTATAGTATGACGACATAGCATCATATTGCAGTCCACTGCACTCACTTGTCAGCGACCACGGCGAAGGGCACCTGCTTCCAGAGGTCGTGCAGCATCAGCGCCAGGTAGAACCGGCACAACACCGACTCTGGAACGTTCTGGAATACAATAATGGATTAAAGTACAACAAAATACGTCATCTATCCACATACACATACCCATGACAAGTTTACCAAAATCCTTAGCAGATTTAGGTATTTAGGACTTTATTTTGTAGTACATAAGTACGATTTTTTCCGACTTCAAAAAAATAACGAGACTCTCAATTTGTCGGGACCTTTGTTCAATTACAAGGTCTACGAATAATAATCAAAGTGCTTAACAATGTCCCTTAAAACTCCTGTATTTCAAACACTGTCCGATGGTAGGAAGTTAATGATAGGTATTGATGTTAAATCTCACAGTGATGGGTTTCCCGGTCATCATCCGCACGGCGTTCACCTCGGTGATGCCCAGCACGCGCGCCGTCTGCACGCCCTCCTCGTCCAGGTTCGAATACTGGAATGGCATTCATACATCTGAGGGGTATAATACTTGATCGTATTTTACCCTGGACAGATAGGGATCCTTGTACTTCATCCAGAGATAATATTTGCGCAACACTGGACAGTCTTCAAGAACCTTGTTGTTCTTATGAAGTACATATTAATTAAGACAATCATGCTTATTTATTATACGTTTTAAATCAGATAGATCTGACAGAAGTTTTAAATCCGGCTCGAAGGACCAAATTTATGAATGACTTAAAAATAAGTGTAGTGTAATCACTGTATTTAATTTACACTATTAAAAATAATACACCATGATATTATGGCTTACTGTCATTAACTTGTCAGACAGTTCTGTATTTTTTGTGTAAATAGCCAACAAATGAGCAGACGAGTGGTTCGATAATTTGATACCGTCGCCCATAGACTTCAGCACTACCATAGCCATACCATACCACCGAAGCGATGTTGTCATTGCCAAGAAACAACTATCTTTATTCTGCCGAAGACCCGCCCTATTTTCTTACTTCACCAGCGTGTACTTGTCTCAGTACGGCTGACATATCTTGGCGAGTCTGAACATAGGCTCTGCGAACTTTAGCGCATGTAAGACAGAGATAGCGACACGAACACGACACAAAATGCTAAAGTGTGACTGAGACTGAGCATTGCCGAATGTTAAGTTACAGCGCAGCCTTCTGCGCGAAGTTAAGACTTGCTAAGATACGTCGGCCGTACTGTACCGTTGTCCATGGACATCAGTAGTGAGGGGTGGTAGTGTAGTACCAGCGTGTAGTAGTGACGGTAGTCGAGGCGCAGCGCGGCGGCGGACAGGTCGTGCGGCGCCACCGCGACCAGCAGGTGCAGCGCGCCCAGCAGCACCAGCCCGCGCGCCGCGCGCGACAGCTCCGCCAGCAGCCGCCGCGCCGCGCCCAGCTCCAGGCAACCCTTGATGGCCGCGTTCCCCAGCTGGCTGACCACCAGCTCGCTGTCCTCGTGCAGCGGCCCGCCGCCCGCCGCCGCCTCCACGGCGCCGCTCGCCACCATCGAGCCCAGCTCCTCCGAGCATACTTGCTTTATGTCCGTCGAGCTGCGTACATATCACTATTACAATTCCAAGAAATTGTTGTATATTATGTAATCGGTTTCTCGAAAACCACATTAACGATTGGATAAATATCGCAAGGGTTTTTGGGGCATGCCTTGTCCCGATTATCAAGAATACATTTTTAAGTCATAATTAGTTAGAAATACATTTTTAAGCCATAAACCCCCGAATTAGTTGGAAACTGTGTTCCAGGTATCGACGTCATCCATAACGATAAATACTGTGTGTTTCACGTAAGATCCTTGCCACCACCATGCACCATGCACGTGTACCTGTCTGCGGGCGCGACGGCGAGCAGCGTGGCGGCCATCAGCCGCTGCAGCTGTCGCGGCGTGGTGGCCAGCCGCAGCGCCACGCCGCTCAGCAGCAGCCCCCCCACACCCCCCGCGCCGCCCGCACCCTCTGCGCCGCCCAGCACGCTGCGCGCAGGGGGCAGCCCGCCCGACAGCGTCGCGCGCAGCTCCGGCCAGTCGCGCGGCTGACAGATTATTATGCTCTCGCCTGTACCCACAGATACAGATACTGAATGGAAACTATCATTCGATTACAAACTAATTTTACGATTCTCACCGTACACCATGTACGAGTATAGTTAAATTGTTTTTCACAATAAATTAAAAGCAGTATGAGACGATATTATACGTGGTCAGGATTATTCGGTGCTGACGCGTATTGTGCGTGTGTGCACGCATCGTATACGTAACGTATTAATGACTCGTAGAAGGGGCGAATGACATAAGCAACTTTTTCGTTGGACTACAGCTACACGTAAACGTGTTTTTTTACAGACTTATTTTTTAGGTTGGTTGCCTCAGAACTCCGTTTATTTATCAACCGATTTGGAACATTCTTTTAACACTTGTATGCTATGCTTCCAGATTGAGGGTATTCCGCATACCAGTGTCACAGACGCCGGCGCGCCCCGCCCGCCCCGTCATCTGTCGGTAGGCGGCGAGCGAGAGCGGCTCGCGGCCGACGCGCGGCGCCCGCACGATGACGCGCGCCGCCGGCAGGTTGACGCCCGCCGCCAGCGTGGACGTGCAGCACAACACCGAGATCACGCCCGACCTGGACAGTGTCGTATGGGGTCCATTCATTATTTAATATTCTTGGAAAGTTGTCGGATAAGTGTCAAAAATTACTGAATTTTGGAACTCGGACAGGTTCGTATCTAGTCGGGCGAATCTGACATAAACAAACGTGAGTGATCCGATATACACACATAACAGTAATATGGTTTCTTATAAGATGGCTAAGGTAACCACACAAGCTGTCCCGTATTTTTATTAGGCGATGCAACACTTCAATTTACTACTCTGACTCTACCCTGATTCTATCACTGTAGGTACGCTGTCACAGTTTCTTAATAAACATCAGGGGCGTAGCTACCGCCGTATCAGCCGTATCAATTATACGGGGCCCCCAACAGATAGGGGACCCCACTAACACTCCCAAAAAAAAGCCAGCGGCCTACGACCGCTACAGTTGGCACACCTTTTATATTTGACAGCTAACGTCGGGGGGCCCCACAACAAATATTGATATGGGGCCTCCTTAGAGCTAGTTACGCCACTGATAAACATATCCGTCTGCTTCCTAGACCATAGATACTGGATGAAGACGGTACCGGAAGGCGTGCTCGAGCAGCACGCGCTCGTCGGCCGCCAGCCCGGCGTGGTGATAGCCCAGCCCGCAGCGCGCCGCGCGCACCAGCTCGCCCGCCGCGCCCTCCGCCCGCAGCGCGCGCGCCAACGCTGCCCGCTGCGCCGCGCGGTGACACCACATCTCGCTGCGGACATAGTGAGTGTTCACAATGAACTCGCGGGCGCGGGCGCGGTCGCGGTGAACGCTACATACACCGCGCGCGCGTTTTGGTGTGAACACTTTCATAGTAGCTCATATGTTTGATACTTCGCGACCGCGCCCGCGAGTTCAGTGTGAACAAGCACTTACACTCGACTCTACAGTCTACACTAACACACACATACTAGTCGACCTACATGCAACAGAGAAGAGAGAGAATAGTTTTAGAAGTTATACTTCTTTAGGCGCGTTATGAAATAAATGGAAAAAATTATAAGAGTGAAATTTTAAAATTTATAACACGTCCGTGTTGACACAAAAACGCCGGTCACAAAAAACGGGCACGCGCGTTTTTAAAAACGCTCGTTTTGAAAAAAATATTATTAGATATTATATTTATTGTATTGTTTTTTCTTAATATTGTTTAAATATTGTTTTTGAATGTTGTTTTTTTGAATATTGTTTTTTTGAGGAGAGGGGAGTGGGAGGGGAGAGGAGGTGGAGGGAAAGGGGTTAAATATTTATTTAATTATGCCAAAGAAGTATATCTTCTCACGTGCGTACAAAAGTACACGCACCCTTTTTTTGCTATTGAGTTCATTTTGTGCATAAATAAATCCTAGTACTGAGGAGCGTTTGCAATATCCGCTGCGCCGTGCATCTACTGGCTATATCGGTGCTCTGCGACCGTCTTGTGTCCTTTTGCTGGTATTACGAGGAGAGTATTATACTTCAGAGTGTAAACCAAGGCCCTCCATACCTACTTCAACCGTATGAGCCGATGCCAAGCTGGTTAGACGTTTCACTGAGTTAATTTTATTAAAGAAAACTTTTCTTTATGTAATGATAAGAGTAATGACAGAATTTACTATCACGCGTCAACGGTTTTGCTAGGATCAATTAGTGCAGTTACTCAAAATGCATCAAGTAGCGTAAGCTGCTGACGTCACAAAACGTCACACCGTACTCGTACATAAACTTTCATCACAAGCATCGCAACTACCCCAGTTGTACCGTACTGGTACCGAGTGTATATACACGTACCTCCGCTGCAGCTTGGCGAGCAGCGCGGCGACGTTCTCCGCGTTCCGCTGCGTGGGGCAGAAGACGAGCACCGCGCCGCCCGGCGCCACCTCCGCCACCAGCCCGCCCAGCCCGTCCGGGTCCAGCGCGCGCGCCGCCGCCGAGTACTGACACACACACACACACACACACATATTACACTCCACAGACACAATAGTTTTAAATTGATAACCCGTCTGACGCAATAGTTATGTTATTACTTCATATTAACCATTGCAAAGGCGCGACACAGGCGCAACCACATTCGTGCGGCAAAATTCTGTGTTAGTTATCTGTGGACTAAGTAATCTGTGCGCGCGAGTGACAAGAGACTGACAGTTATAACAAGTTCTCGAAGAACGAAATTAAGGACGATGGTGGCTAGAACTATTAAAGCAGACAATCAGTGCATTTAAATACAATATAGAAGATTCTACAATAAAGCAAGTAACTACAAAAATTATTTTCCAATCGATCATCACCCGACTTAACAGTTATCATATCGTACCGCCGTAACAAGGGTCCTGGGTCCGATTCCCAGCGAGAGGGTTTGAATGATGAGTTTGAATTTCTGTTCTCAGTCTGGCTGTATCCCTTGTCTTTGTGTGTTGCCCATGGCACACACGACACAGGGAATCCTAGTGCGGGACTACACAACGTATTCCACAATGTACCAAAGCAAAAAACTTGTGACTTTGTGACTGTGCTGTTAACCATTAAGGAATTTACTAATCTGGAGTCAAAACGTAGTATCCGCTCATGCTTTTTAAACCAGTGCCAATAATTTTTGAAACCTAAAAAAAAATTAAGATAAACCGTTTTGTACCCTTAAACCCTTCCTACTCCCACGTTTCCCGACCTCAGATCGTCCGTAAATAATTATAAATAATCATTTTGTTATATTCTCTTCATTTTGCAATGATTTTCCCCTACTATTACTTTTTTTCACTTTTTACCATTTTTAAGGGTATTGTCATATTTCCTAGTATATTACATCGTAGGCCAGCTGTCGGTGCGGCACCATCTCGACGGTCCCCCCCGCGGCGGGGGCTGGCAGCAGCCGGTACAGCGTGTCCCCCAGCTTGACGTACTCCAGCAGCTGCACGGGCCGGAACTGGCGCTCGAACACGTGCGCGCGCAGGAACCGCGCCAGCTCGGGCAGGTTGCCTATCGTCGCGCTCATGCCGATTATTTGGATACCTTCTGTGGAGGAAATTCAAGCTTACAATACATTATAGGTTTTATCATTCTTATATATTTATATAAAACTAGCTGCCTGGACAGACTTCGTTCTGTCAAAAGTTTAGGGGTGGGGGGGATGAATAATAGATGTTGTCCGATTGTCCACCCTAGCCGATATGCACGCAAAGATTCACGAAAATTGGTCGAGCCGTTTCAGAGAAGTTCAACTTCTAACACCATGACACGAGAATTTTTATATATTAGATTCATACAAACAACCTCATTAACATTGTCCGCAAAAACAATTGATTCTATGAGATAAAAAAATTACATTAGTTCAGTATACTTTCTAACAAGCATACATTTTACGTGCACCTTTTTTACATATTTCTCTCACTGTTTGCATGTATGTAAAACATACCAGGATATATAATAGTGGAGGATAATTTTATTTATACTTATCAGTTTAGTATAGTCATCTATTGCGACAAATATCTAAATGTTACTCACTATTGGCAAATATTACGGTAGTCAGCAAAGTTTCAAGGGTACCACCGCGCCCCGGCTCGCCGATCAAGTGTAGCTCATCCACCTACAAATAGGATGAATTAATTACAAGCTAAAACGTAACACAAATACAGTTATATGATCAAATACTTCAATATTATAAAATTAAATTTATATTGGTAAGTTATTAAAAGTACTTTTTTTGGAACACAGCAAAACTAGAATTTCTTATTTAGTCAACCAAGTTAAAAAAACATCACAATTATTTTTGAGATTATCATAACATTAACAAGAGGATGTTCATTGTCACCTTACCACTATAAGCCCAATCTCCTGCAGTCTATCCAGCTCTATCAAACTCCGGACCAGGGCAAGACCCTTCTCAATAGTTGCTATGTAAATGCTGTTTTTCTTCCGTCTCTTCTTGGGTGGAAGGCACCCTTTGCCAGCCGCATACTCTTCCACTAACAACTCCAGTTGTAATGCAAAAGGTGATAGAGCCCAGATCTAAACAATACCATATACAAGTTTATACCTGGGATCATTTATGCTTCATGAAGAATTATCTGACAATTTGGAAAGCAAACCAAAATATTTTATTTGGCAAGTATATGTCACTACAAACTGGGTGGCTTATGATTACTAGCCAGTTTCAATTATTTAATGTAAGTCAGGTGACAATTAAAAATATGTAGCTGTGCAACTGTATTTTAGTAAATAGACATCAATAGACTTATTAGGCACAGGCACTAACTGATCCCATGGATTGTCTAGTTTTCTGAATGTCTGGTAACTCTTAAACAGTAAAATGAATTTCTATTAATATTCTTAATTTTATTTACTGCTCTAATGAATACAAACAGATAACTCTAAAATGTAGAACATTTTTGGTAATTAGTCCCTAACCATTAATACTATCTTGTGAACCATACCTTCTCCTGAACAATAGCCACAAAGGGCAGGATGAACAGGACATTATGTTTCCGGTTGAGCACCTCCCTCAGCATCAGCACCTCGGCCACCAGGGTCTTGCCACCACTCGTGGGCAGAGCATAGATGAGATTCTGTCTGTTCTTTATAGCATCCAAGTTGAGGCAATCTTCTTGCCATTCTGAATGTTTAACATAATTGTTTATGAAGAAAATTGTGCTTTTTGGTATTTCATATCAATTCATGCCAATCAAGTGTTGATGTAAATATATATTACAGTTTATTATGACATTAATATAAATATCAAATTTTTATTTGCAATATTCTGATTTAAAAATACGGATTGTTATTTTATATGGATTAAATTTACAGATTTAATTAATGTTGAATGGCTGCTTTTATTCCGAAATGATGCAGGCATAAATAATGCCATACTTACCATACAATTTCTCAATATTTCTGTAAGTCTTAAATAATCCTTTGGTAACCATTGGTAAACCATAAAAAGTATTAGGATCAACAGCTTGAGGTATTGCTCTTGATTTAGCAGCAGTGTCTTGGGCAAAATGATTATTGTCGTTCACAATATTACAAGTTTGTATATCCAGTAAAAAGGAATCTTTTGTCTCAAACAAGCTCTCTCGTTGATGGTTTACAATTGATTGATTCACGGCGTCAAATGTGTTATCTAGCTCCTGTCTGAGGTCCTCTACAACCATCGTGTCATTTTGACTGAACTCCAGTTCCAACTTCGATTGAAACATCTCGTCGGATATTTCATTTTCGTCCAAGGTTGATATAACTTTCTGACAAACATTGTTCTTAGATACAAGGGATTCCCAATTGTCTAGCTCGTTTATATCAGCGATACCAGGAGAACAGGGGATGTCACTGGACACAGAGTTGTTACCAGAGTCATGCAAGAATTCAACTTGATTACATGGCAACGCAGGTGATTCACATCTTTCTGGAGTTTTCAGCAGGTCAGATGCAATTTGCTGAGTAACTGGCGTGCTATTTGCAATAAATCTTTCTCTCCAACCATCTGTATTTCGTATTATCCGTCCCGTCCCAAGACGCTTTCGTTTTGGCGTTGAAAAATTACTTGTAACATTATTTTGCGAGTACATTCTTATTATTAAAAATTTTGTCTCTAACCACTACTTGATTTCCATCATTTTAAAGTAACTAATTATCGGATAGAACACTTTAAATGAAAAAAGTCTTTCGAAAAGGCGGCAAACATTTTAAAATAAACATTGTATTATTTGACGTTTTGACGATGACTGAAATCTGAATCAGAATGACACTTAAACTGACAACTGGTAAGCAGTGTTGCCAGGTCTAAAAACTAGATTTCGGTAGATTTTTCCGTGAAATACCGTAGATTCTTATAAAGTATGGTAAATGTATGAGATTTGAGGTTTTTCTACTGAAATCAGAATTTTGTATGTGTCAAAATATGGTAAAATGTACTAAAAACACTAAAAATCGTTACGATAGATCGTAGGTGAATACGGTAGATCTACCGTAATTATGTGGTACCTGGCAGCACTGCTGGCAAGTGACTGACAGTGAGCTCACAGTTTAGTAATCACAGACGTACTAAAGATAATCTATAACATTAAATAACATTTATTAATTTATTTCTTTTCATCATTTCCATCTTCCATAAACCACATCTCCAGTTAACATCGGGTGGAATTTTGGTCAAGCATTAACTTATTTTAAGATAAAATAAATCGGATATTCGCAGTAACCATCTACCTACCTACGCATAATAAATGGCGAAGCGAAGGGCGTCGTTCGAAGAGATGGATAGGTACTACCCGCCGCGCATTGGTGGTGTCGGGACTTTGTATGGCGGAAATGGGAGGATGGAACTAAGGAATTAAATCGTTTAATTCCAGCGCACACCCAAAAATGTATTCTGTAGAATACCTTACAATAAGTAAACGTTCGAAGCATTCATAGCCCTGCGGCTTGGTGTCGTTAAAATGATCGACAAATTTAAGCAACAGCCCTGCAATAGGCGCTGTCTGTAGTTGGATTCTTGAGCATTTAAGTGCCGAGAAAGAGCACGTAAAGTCGTTGGTCCCGGTTGTTATCGTCGTTAAGCCATGTCGGAGGCCCTAGGGCGGCTTGAATACTTCCGACACTTGGGTTGTCCTTGACCACTAACCTCCTAGGCCTGCTCAAGACCCGTGCTGTGTATTGAGCCATGAATGGGTTCAACAAGTAAACTTTATTTACATATTTTGTAATAGGTAGGTACAACTACAAATTAACGGTTGTCGGAGTTTTTCCTTCTCTCTCTTTAGTGTTGCTAATGTCCACGGGCAACGATTATTTAGCTGGTGTGGATTTCAGGATAACCCCTCCCAAGGACATCAGTAACACCGCACGGCGCTAGCCGTGGACTCCTATAATACATACTTGCTCTTTAAATCTGCAATCGAAACTCGTAAAACATGTCATCGTTGATCTAGCATGGTGGGTAAAAAAACCTTAGCACTACGCATGAGTACCCGTGGTCGAGGTTAAACTGGATGGTTCATACATCAGTCTTCCAACAAAAATCGTTCGCCATAGTCTTAACTCTTACCCGTAGTTGTTTAGGATGACTTACGGGAAGGGAAAGTTAGCTTCGAGTCGAGGATAAGTAGAGTAGACTTACTTACCTACCCCCTAACTCACTAGCACTTTCTCAAGAATTCGTCAAGAAACCAATAGCTTATGGCTGTTGACCTAGTGGGAACAAAGCCTTTATTTTTCTTCTGTCTTTCATGGCCAGCAACGCATCAGTGATGACTTTGGTGTTGTTGATGTCCATGAGCGACAATAGCCACGTACCATCAGGTGGATTTTTTTCAATTAAAAAATTGTTATAGGTGTTCGTTGCTTGGAAGTTTATTTCCGCAATGGCAGATCACTGATGGTGTGATTACCTAGTGTCTACTTCTATGACCAACGATCCCTGTTCGCATTCCACCTGTTGTGGAGGAAATATGTGTTGTAAACTTTTGAATCCCATACCAACATCTGTTTCCTGAATCGTATATGATTAACATTTATTATAATTCCAAAGATGTGATGTGACTGGTGTCCAGTCACTTTCACTTTCACAGTTCACTGGTATCAGATCAATAAGAGTGTAAAAAATCCACGGTCCATTTCAGAAGGCGCCAGGTAGGTAAAATACCCATAACATAACCAAGCAATTGAGTACCATCGGGTTTATTCTAGGTAGACAGAGTCCAACAGCAGGAACCTCGTAGTTTCGTCTCGTCTGTCGTTCACCAGGGTGCAGCAAAAGCCTCCAAGTGGACTCCAAACCCCTCACCCCTAGATCTATTTGCATAAAAAATTAAAGTCTACTGGGTATTACAGCCACCGAGGAACTACAAAAGAATTGCAGTACTAACGTTGCAAATAGTTTTTTTAGACAAAATAAAAGCAACACCAAGATACGCTACCTGCTTAATGGCAATTTGCCAGCTCGCAACGACCCGAGCTAGAGGGAGAATCAACCTCATTCATTGAAACTAATATCAGAACTGCATGCCTGGGTACCGACGATTTACAGATCAGGTATTGCACTTATACCTTTCCAATCAACATGAATATACCAGCTGATAAATATCTAGATAGCTCAATTGATTAATAGATATTCCGCAGTTGGTTAGTCCTGATGTACCTACTAAGACTAAACCTACGATTCACATCATCGTGCATCATACTTAGGTATCCAGACCAGAATATTAAGGCGCTCTTAAAATGAATTAAAAGTATCATTAAAAGTTATTTGCTGGCCAGGGTAAGGTCCGCCGGAGTGCGTAGGGAGCTCCGCAGCCACGCCCTTCGCGTCCTAGCACGTCCGGTTGCAAGCGGGCGCGGGGCAAGCTTCAGGCGCTCGACAGAAACCGGAGCTGGCTGCGTTCGGCTCAAAAATGACCGTGGCTAAATATATCGCGGGGGGAGCGCCCCTCCCCCTGCCCCTCCCCCGCTGCGCCCCACCCGCGCCGATCTCCTCGCGACCGCCGGCCAGAGCCGCCCCGGTCGCCGCGGACTCCACATTCCAACGTCGCTGTGCTGCCAGTCTCTAGACGAGTGACTGAGTGACCGCCTTCAACCCGTGCGACGTAAGTGCCGCGCCGTGGAGCGCAGTGTAGTGTAGTGTGTGCATAGTACAGTGTGTAGGAGCCCTAAGTGCGTTGGGAAACCGCCGATGGAAGTCGAAATGGAGTTTGGAATTAAATAGCCGTTCGGCTGATACGGACTGTTGTGAGATCTAAAAATATTCCCGCGTGTTGTGTGCCAATTTGGGGCGGCGGTGGCGCGCGGAAATAGAAAATCCATGTATAGCGCGGATTGCGTTACCGCCGCGCGCGCCGCGACCGCCGCCGCGCCGTAAGGCCGGAACACACGTTACATGAAATGACATGATCCACGTCCCACGATCTCGGATTGACACTACACACTGTACAGCTACACTAGCCACTTTATGAAACTTTGCTATTATTATTATTTGTGTTTTAAAGAATTATAATATATAAGGTATTTTTTGCGACAAAATTTACACATTTTATTTTGTTTATGAACAAAAACTTTATATCTCCAAAATTGTGTAAAATCTATTAAATATGGAATTTTACAAGTTGAATTAACTTACTCAGTAAAATTTAATAACTATAGGTTTTTGATCACTAATGTACATAAAAAATGTTTATTTAATTTTAATTAATAATTTGGAACTTTGTTTGAACACATAAAAATAACCAGTATAAGTGCATTAGTGGTTATTTTTGTGTCAAGAGCATTGCAAAAATAATCTTTTTAAATATACAATATTTTTATGGTGAATAAAATAAATAAAATATGACTCATTATCAAAATATCAATCTATTGAAACAATGCTCACTAAAATATAGTCAAAAAAAGCACAGAAACTAAGCATTTATTTTTACAAAAAATAATATTTCAAACAACAATATACAAACAGTATCAATATATTACTAAAAAAACTCTACCTAATGCGGGTACATTGGGTACTGACTTGTTCCCTTGTTATTTTTTAAGGCTTAAAATACCAGTGTTTTTCAATAATTGATAAAATATATGTAGTTAAAAAATATTTCCACTCATTACAAAAATTTCAATTCACAAAGAAATGCATTTAATAAATAAAAATGAATAATAAACCAATTTTGCATGCAGATGCAAACCGTGAAGCTCTGCTAGTTAGCTAAGCTCGTCGTTGGAGCATCGGGAGGAACGCACAATCCAATTTTACACTTTCGTTGAACGGCTGCCAGCGGTCGGCCCGTAGGTGTGCGCGATGGCAGGAAAGATAAAACCGGCCCGAAATAGACGCTTCGTAAACAATAATCCGCTAAATGTTCACGCGTTCCGGTCACATTTCAATTTAACACGATACCGAGTAAAACATCGATGTCACAAATCGATTATTCAGCTACAGATGCAACACGGATGGTTAATGCGTCCTAATCTAAACGATTATTATAATCGTTACCAATTCATAACTAGGACAGGTATTTAAAATTAATATGCAATTTGCGAAAAGAGCTTCGAGCCAAACATCTGGCTAGGTCGATAATCGCGGGCTATTTACGAATAGTTACGGTGACAAATATAATCATGTCTTGAATGTTATTATCACAACACACACTTTTCATTTATACTCGTAAATATGGACATCGCAAATCGATATGCAATGAAATGGTTTCATTGAGGCTTATAATAGTTAATTAAAATGGGTTTTTTTTTTAATATTACTTGATGTTTGATACCTTGGATAAGATTGTATTGAACCCGAGATTGAACATTGAAACTCTGTCTGGTTTCATTTACATAAAGCTTCAAGTAAATAAACTACAATAGAAACTAGGAACTAACAGGGAACATTATTCAGACGAAAAATTAGCAAAAAAATTAGCGAAAAATTAGCTAAAAAAAAGTAATAACAATAAATTCACTTCCTCATCTCGATACAATAAATAAAGTATGTTTTGTATCCTACATCCTACTAAAGACACAAAATGTAACAAAACCTATACAAAATAAGATTCAAATAACGGCTCAAAATAATCAACTATTAAACATAACTTATTGCGTTGGAGACTCCAAACGATGCGGCGTGACGCGATCTAATTGATATTTAGAGGAAGTGCAGCATTAGAGAGCAGTCCATGACTTGAAATGCAGCCAAGGCACATTCGATCGATTCGATTGTAAACACTATCGAACACGATGCGCTAATCGTTGCCAAATTATAAATAACCCGTAACGACGATAAAACATGATGCGCGTACGCTGACGTCTTATCAATAAAACGTATCAAAAGCCTTCCGAAAAGCTGGTAGATTAAAAACTGACGTGCATAAGTGTATCAGTGATACCTATATGAACAAAATATTTTGATTTGATTTGATTTATCCAACACTGACGACTTACTTTTCTTTTACAGATTTTATAATCCATCACCATGTCTGACGAGGAAGAATACTCGTGAGTATTTGAGTCGGGGACACTGGCTGGCGAGTTACGAAGAATCTTAAATAATCTTGAAGTTTTTTTTATTTGGGAAAAGTATAACATTCATTACAATACACAGAACACAACAGTACAAAACATTAAGTTAATACATATATGTCGATATTAGTGTAGTATTCCTACTGTTCCACTTTATGTAACGTTAACTAACATTACCAACCGTAGTCACTTAGAACAGCCACAGTCAACACCGTCCTATGTAGCACCTACTGAACCTACTCCTCATGTTTAATGTGACCGTGATGTTTCCCGCAGTGGCTCCGAGGAGGAGGAAGTAGAAGAAGAAGTCCCGGAGACGTAAGTGTTGCCAACTCAACAAGTTCCTTTCCAAATATGGTTATCTAGACACCTTCCGTTTGATTTTTGATTCAGCTTTTCTGGGCCTGGTCTCTCTGCCTTCGCCAATTTCTCATTTAGGAAAGTATTCAATTTAAAAGAACTGCCCTTAATTAGAACGCTCATTCTAGTGAGTCGAGCGTAGGTTTGATTCCCAGACACTGTTTCGTGACTTGGGTTTGCTGCACGCCTTCACCAACCCCTATTCTCTCTTTTGTTGCAGGAAGTAAGTGGCGTGCCCTTTTGGTTGATCCGACACTTGCACTCACTTCGCTCTTTAGGCTAAGTTTAGACGTCTACATAACGCTTATAGTGCTAAGACTCCACTCCATCGCTTTCAGATAATTATTGATCCATCGCTTCCAGCCGCTGTATTCTGCTTCTCTAACACCGAACCATTCACGTAACGCCATTGTCACTCGGTCAGAAATGATCCGTCGGGGAGATCAGCTCGCTTGAGTACCTGAACTGATCCCTCCGATGTCGTTTGGACTAAATCCTGTCGTGTGTCGTCTTATTGGGTTTAACATCTTGGCTTTCTGAATTGGTTGGATATATTGTGAGGTATATACAATGTCTAATCGTGCACATTTTTCTTTTCTCCGGCCGCTGTCGTCGCAACGTGAAGGCCCGCTCCTAAACCTGAGTAAGTATCTGCACCAGTTCGATATTACTTGACCGCTTCGCTTTTAGCCGATTGAATGTGGCCGCGAGATTGGGATGCGAACCGTGATTGGCAGCGAAATTAATCAGCTGCGCCGGGCGGAACGGCGATTTCGCTTCCAAACTTCTAAAATCGAGAGGATGGCTTTAAACGATTTATTTATTTTTATTTTGGATGCGCATAATAATAATCTCACGCTTATTTTTCTATGTATATTTTCATATACTGTGTGGTTATCGTACGATGTGGTAGAGGCTGATTGTTATTTTCTGTTTCTAGGAGTAGACCATCGATCGCGTAAGTTGCACCGCTCATTGTGGTGTCACTAACTATGTAATCCTCTAATTAACTCAAAGGCCCGGGCGCATGATTTTATTTGGGTTCGTTCCGCAATTCCACATCGCATGCGGCCGCCGACCGTTCGGTAAACGAATAAACTCGGACAGCGGTCGCGTGCTATATTTAACGTTCTATATTCGAAAAAAGTTCACGTTGCGCCCGCGCCTTCGTTTAGCAAGGAATCGTAATATCGGTCAATGGGAGACTCGCTCCCCTAATTGCATGTTATGCAAGCATGAACGCCCTGTAATACAATAATGTTGTAATAAATATATGTTTACCATTGTCCTTGGTACGTAATATCATGCCATTTATTGTTAAACCGACACAGATGTTGAACATTTACAGAATCACAAACAAAAACTGCATACGTGACATTGTGTTCAATGTTACTATATGTTGTACACGTCTACATGTCTCCAGTATACTGTCATTTTAAAATAAATAATCCGTTCACAAAATAACATAAATACTGCGAGTGTTAACTGAACACACGACACACAACTGAACTGTACAAGGCCGACACGATGTTTAACCAATATAATTCAAAGAACCACACTTTGAAGCTAAACAGCTGAATTCTGTAATTCATAACGAAATTTTTAAAAAATCACCGTAACAGCTGCTATATATGTATTGTGAACCGTCAACGTTGCGGTTTCTAACATTAACAAACACATAGATATTGATGTGTACACTGATCGAATTCCTTCGTTTTCCAGGGGAGAAGGAGATCCAGAGTTCATCAAGGTAAAGATATTCATTAATTATACAAAAAAATACAACATTACTTAATCACATTTATATGACGAAATGTATTTGAATTACTAGTTAATTTAGTTAATTTGTCCGTGTAGCGTCAAGACCAGAAGCGGTCAGACTTGGATGAGCAGTTGAAGGAGTACATTAACGAATGGCGCAAGCAGCGAGCCAAGGAGGAGGATGAACTCAAGCGTCTCAAGGAGAAACAGGCCAAGCGCAAGGTGAGGGGATCATTGTCAATAGTAACAAGACGATAACACAAATGTAAGGCCCAAGAAGAGAACAAATAGTAAAAAAGAAGTAAAAATATCACCATTTTTATTCCAATGTAACTAATGATTTTGATGTTAATTCACATGTAACAAAATTCAATATTTAACCAGGTTTCTCGCGCTGAAGAAGAGAAGCGCCTCGCCCAGAAGAAGAAGGAAGAAGAAGAGAGGAGGGTCCGTGAGATCGAAGAGAAGAAACAGCGTGATATTGAAGAGAAGAGGCAGCGACTCGAGGAGGCGGAGAAGAAGCGCCAGGCTATGCTCCAGGCCATGAAAGATGCCAGCAAAACCGGACCTAACTTCACCATTCAGAAGAAGAACGAAAACGTGAGTCTCAACCTAACAGTTATCTAAGCTAAACACTTCCTGTTTGTTGTTGATTTCAATGTTTTTAATTCAACAAACAATACAATTGATATAAAGATACCTATAAAATTTGAGTTTAAAACAGACTACAATAACAATTAATGTTTTTCTGTACAGTTTGGCATTACCAGTGCTCAACTAGAGCGCAACAAGACCAAAGAACAGCTAGAAGAGGAGAAGAAGATCTCTCTGTCCATCCGCATCAAACCTTTGAATATCGAGGGCCTTTCGGTAGACAAGCTCAGAGCAAAGGCGACGGAACTGTGGGAGTGCATCATCAAACTCGAGACTGAGAAATACGATCTCGAGGAAAGGCAAAAGAGACAGGACTACGACGTGAGTACAATAATTATAATACAACGCAAAACATTGTATAATGTTACTAATTTAATGTTGGCATATTCTATAATTATGTCTTTTTCCACAGTTAAAAGAGCTCAAAGAAAGACAGAAGCAACAGTTAAGGCACAAAGCCCTTAAAAAGGGTCTCGACCCCGAGGCACTCACAGGCAAGCACCCCGTAAGTCAATCATATTAAAACTAGTCTAAGAATACAAATAACACAATTATTTGTTTATTAATGAAACCAATTTTTTCCAGCCCAAAATCCAAGTAGCATCCAAGTACGAAAGGCGTGTCGACACAAGGTCCTACGATGACAAAAAGAAGTTATTCGAGGGCGTAAGTATAAATTCAATCCAAGAACAATTCCAAAAAGACCTAGAATACATCGATTAAGCAATAGATTAGAACAAAACAATTAGTCACGGTGTAGCTGAGGATAGGAAAGTTAAAAGTGAATTTAACATGTGGGAGTAGCAGACGGACCAATGCGAGTGCCAACTAGCGGCGCGAGCATTCCATCGCTGTGAGTCGCCGCTACAGGGGCTGTTGTAATCGATCAATGTCATCGGAACGTGCGTAATGTTTAGAATTTGGATGTTGAACATACTCGCTTGTAATTTGAACTTCATAAACAAAACAGCTGTAGGAAATACATTCATAAAGCTCTTAAAATGAAAATTGGTCGATATTGTCAAATATATCAGGAAACTTATATCAGCGACTATTACTGCATTTTTGCGCAGACGTTTTACTAAATACTATTTCAAAGATCCATGGAACCAAAAAGGAACTTGGAGTGATCATGAGCAAGTTTTAACCGCAAACGCTATTTAAACAGGGATACTCTACCATAGTGGCAGAGATTATGGATAAGGTTTGGAAGGAGAAGATGGACGAGTGGATGAACCGCACAAAAAGTAAGAGAACCAAGTGAGACGGTTCCATGTTGTGTGCCCGACATTTGTACCCCAGAATAAAGCATGTCATCGCGGCATGTCCGAGTCTTGAGACCTGATCGACCCCATGATTGTTTCAACTGCCAAATTAAATAAAAAACCTAAATATCCCACAGAGAAATGAATATAAAAATCCACTCTAAATCACTGTACATAAATTTGTTTTGGCAGATTCCCAAACGTCATTCGAATCCTCAACACGAATGTATTGAATGTGTCCCCGACGGTCATTGTCTCCTCTGGTAACTTTTGGTATTCATCCTTGTATTAACCATTCTCCTAGGACCTAGAGAAACTGAACAAGGACTTCCTTGAGAAGGTGTGGTCCGAAAGGGCCGAGCAGTTCGGAGGCAGGCAAAAGGGTGAGTAAGCAACCATGAATATTATGAAGAAACTAAACGGGATGTCGTAAGCATATTTATGACTATCAAAATATTTCTCAGTTTTACAACTGAACTTTATTTTGTTATAAAATCAGCCTTTAATTGGCGGAACGACGTAAATTAAGAGATTCCTAAGTCCTCAGTGGACTCCAAAAAGCATAAAGACAGATATTCTGTAGCATTTACTCAGAAATTCTTATACATTTTATGAGTTGCCAAGCAATGAAATCGCTACTTCTAATTATAGATGGGAACGTAAATAGGTCTGCGTTCGAAACGATTTCACAGAACATTAGCTACATTGACATTTACATTCTGCTACTGACGCACTGTTTTGTATGTCATTTTGCTTATAGTATGACTTGGGAACAATCTAGTTTTGGATTTCCATTTAGTTTCTTCAATATATGTACTAACTTTACTTTCAATTGAAATCCTTTTAACTAATAGTATTTTGTGAATTGATTTCAGAATGTTACCGTAAATAATATTTTTCTTTTATCATTGTATATATAACATTAATTTATTAATGACACACATACGAAAATTAATTTAGATAACACAATGAAATAACAAGTCACAGAAAAGCTATTTAGACTATGTATGTTAATTTATAGAAAAACACAGCTTTTAACACTGTTTAGAATCACGTTAATACCACTTAAATTAGCTTTACTTAGTAGGTTAACATTAGAAATAGAATTAAATTCATAGTCAAAAGTGTCCATAACTCAAGCAGATTAGAGTAAGGAAAACCTTAGCTAATTTTAAAATTGTAGAGGATTGGAATGGGCTATTCTTTTTTATTTTCAGGTATAAAACTTGTACTTTGTAATATTCTTTGTTGATAAGTCCAATTTCGTTCTATATTCAGTTCGGCAAGAAATTAAATAAGACTAAAGCTAGCTTGTGTTTTGCCGCTTCTGCAAATAAATTAACTGTGACACGTGAATCTTAGGATATGTATAGATTTAATTATCAGTTAAAACGTACACCTGTAACAAATCTATACTACTACATCGACCGGTCGATTAATCGAAACATACTGATTGCAATATTACTGTCAAGTTGATTATACGCTAGGGACGTGCTATAGCAAGGCGGTGCGCGAGGAAAAAATCCACCAAAAGGATTGTTGCGTTATGCGAGGCTCGGAAAATGAACTAAGGATGTTTTTTTGCGCACCGCTTAACTATCTCCCACATTTTTGGTGGATACTCAGCGTACTAGTATCGGTGTTAGCGCAAAACATATACACATACAAACAGAACGATAACTCCATACAAGCGCGCTCGCACTGCACACATACTCCGTTCACTGACACGAACGCGATCGGTCCGCTACGTGCACACAGCAAGAGTTAGGTATGCAAGACATGATACAAAAACGTTCGGTAAAGTTTAATATTACAGATTTTTATATTATTATGAATGTTAAATAGAATGAGTAGAATTTTAAATTAATAATAACTTACGCCCCAACCTACGTCACTAACGGTTACTTAAATCTCTCCTTAGTACAGAATTTGTATGGTGATTCTTTACTAAGGAGCGATTAAAGTAACCGATAGAGACTCTGAGTTGGGGCATTAAACACTCAGTAATATTAAACTTTTTCACATCATATCCTGCTCTTCATATCTCTTTTGTTGACTGTACGTACGTAATACGTTCGCCGAGAACCGTGTGTAAGTGTGCATTTCGAGCGCGCTTGTATGTCGTTACTGTTATCTCTGTATCTTGTGCTAACGGTATCCTGTATTACAGCGAGACTGCCCAAATGGTTCGGCGAGCGGCCGGGCAAGAAGAAGGGCGAGCCGGAGTCCCCTGAAGGCGAGGAAGACGTGAAGGCCGAGGTTGAGGAGGAAGACGAGCCCATATACGAGCCCGAGCCAGAGGAAGTTGAGGAGGTCGTCGAGGAGGAAGAAGAGGAGGAAGAAGAAGAAGAGGAAGAGGAGGAGGAAGAAGAAGAGGAGGAATAAGTAAGTCAAAATTTTAAACTTAAATCATCGCGGACACTGAACATTTTAATGCAACGGGTACGGTACGTATTTTCAGTCACACCCACGATCCATGTAATTGGGTCGAAATATCGATATTATAAAATACGAATCGTGAGTACCCGTTGCATTAAAATATTAAATCGCGGTGGTTTTATGACTTACATTAGAAGAATAAATTATAACTTGAATTAATAAAGGGAGCTACAATTTTTAAGGCTGCAGTTGTATTCGATGGCTTTAGGGAACGACCTTAAAATTACAAGTATTTTATTTTTTCAAGTGGTCGATTTACCGAACGTATCGAATACTCAGACAATACTCAGAACAAGACAGACGACGTGTTTTCGCTCTTTAGCGGCCGCATCAGTTACACTTAAGAAACATTCCACTTTTTGGAAAAATGATTCAGTGTTTGTATGAGAGTGAGAGAGAGAGAAAGGGATAGAGAATGTATTTAATTATTTTACAGTTATATTTAACAGCGACTTTGTTTGTTTCAGGAGCAGACCTCTCCTGACCGAGCCAAGCCCGCCGGAGCATCGGCTGTACTGTTTTGTAACCAATCCATTAACTTATTGCTATTATAAATTATTTTTATTATTTATACTGTTGAACCATTCGTTACGGAACATGAACTTTTTTACGCGTTGCGTCCCAACATCTATGACGTCAATAAACTAATTTATTTCATAAGGCGAGTGCGTTTTATTTACTGTAAGAATTGTGTTCTGTGAGATGCGAGCTTGTAAATAAATTTAAGAGATAGTTACAATTAAGAGATATTTCTATGTATATGTATAATATAGTATTTATATAAAAATATAATTGTCATTTTAAACTTTCATGAATGGGGAAGTAAACAATACTTTTTACATTAAAAAATAGCTATGTTTTTTTTTGTATTTGACACTGATATTTCAACTACATACATGGTTTTCAGCTACATGCAAGCAGTAGTGAAAAAATTCTTAACGCGAGTTCATGAATTTTGAGCCAGTTTTTTTTCTTATCTAGTCTTTCATGGCCGGTACCTCATAGGTGATGTCTATAGGCGACGAAAACCACTTACGATCAGAAAATGGAATACCAAAATGTCATACGACATCCATACTAATATTATAAATGTGAAAGTGTGTTTGTTTGTTTGTTTGTCGGTCTTTCACGTCGCAACGAAGCTGTTATATGGTATGGTTTTTGTGTGTGGAGATGGTGAGGAGGGTGGAGAGTAATATAGGCTACTATTTAACGCGGTAAAACATCCCCATGGGAAGATCGATATTTTGTTAGTTGCTAGATATTTAGTTCCAGATGTTGTTAATAGATGGCGTTAGTAAAATTCATTTGCAAATTCTGAATCACGCTATCAAATTATACATTTAAGTAAATTTAAATTTTAAATTACTTAAGTCATAGGCAACTAAGTCTAACTAATAAGTAAAAGTAAGTAAGTAGGATTTGTAATAAAATCGATATCTGTCGCGGGCGAAGCTGCGGGCAAAAGCTAGTAATATTATAAGTAATCGTTTCGGTAAAATTCTTTGACATCAGGATGTAATAGATTAGAGATACGGGTAAGAGACTTAACGATAAATATTTTAAAAACATCAGAAGATTTTTTACATTTATGGAAAAGGTAACCTCCTGTTTTAATTCAGGACACCTAATTATTTCATTTAGAATGGTTCCTGCTTCTGAATCATACAGCTCTGTCGATTTTTTTCGCGCACTGTCAACTTTTACAAGTAAACATTATATTCCAAAGCAGTAAATTTCATAGTAACCAATAATTGAGTAAAGTTACAAAAATAAGTAAACCACTTCAAGTAATAAGGCATATATTCGATAATATAATTTATCATCATCATAAAACATAAGTAAACATTATAAACTATGAATTACAACTAAATTGCTCTTCGCGTCCGTTACATTAGATAGTACAGAGAGCGCGCTTCGATCATCATTAGTACGAGTACGACCAATACGCCGTGTGTACACGAACGTAATAATAGAATTTTGGCTCAATTTCTACTGAAACATCTACAATAATCTACATTCCAACTTTATATCAAAGTCGATTACATTCGATTTATCCGTGGTGGGTTAATTTTGAAAAAAAAAGGCCTTTATGACTTGTGCGTAGACAAAGATACAAAGACGTATAATAGTTCGACGCCATTACGTTAACAATTTTATTATCTTTTAAGCTGCGATATTGACGTACGGTACTACTAGGAAGAATACTGATGATATTATACTAGTGTAACCTGTTGGAAGCGCCATCTCCGTATGGTGGGGCGAGGGGGCGAGGGGGGCGAGGGGCGAGAGGTGGTTCATGCGGCGGGGATGGCGGCGGGCGGCGGCTTGTGCTGCGGCGCCTTCTGCATCAGGTTGATCTTGTCGCCCAGGCTCAGCGCCATGCCCTGCACACACACACACGTAGTATCATGTACATGTATTTATTGGACGTACGCACGTACATTTTAGGACATTCAAATATTATGAAATTAGAATAGTGTGAGGATTATCTGATAAGAATGAAGCACGGTTCCAGTCCTTCGCGGTACGCATCATAAAGCAAAGCGCGTCATCCGTACCGGGGGTGTTGAAGACGAAAGGATGAATATCCTCCATGCGTCGGGATGATCGATAGTGGAAAGGTAAAGGGGAAGGGAAATTAAGTCATATAATTTCGGGTCGATAATTACTGAGTTACTTTCTTTCTTCTCTTTTTCTTGACCGGCAACGTATCAGTGAGGCCTTTGGTGTTGCTAATGTTGATGGGCGAAGCTAGTCACTTACCACCAGGTTAACTGTCAGCCAGTTTCCCGGCTATTTCCAAAAAAAAGGGTGCGTGTACTTTTGAACGCGCGTCAGAAGTTATACTTCTTTAGCATAATTAAATAAATATTTAAGCCCCTCCCCCTTCAAAACGAGTGTTTTTAAAAACGTGCGCTTTTTCGTGACCGGCGTTTTTGTGTCAACACGGACGTGTTACAAATGTTAAAATTTCACTCTCATCATTTTTTCCATTTATTTCATAACGCGCCTAAAGAAGTATAGCTTCAAAAAGCTCCGACACGTCACCTGCGTCTTGGCGCGGATGCGCACGTGGCCGACGACGGGCGCGTTGGGGCGGTGCAGCGGCGTCTCGATGCTGAGGTTGGCGAGCGCGTCCTCGCCGAAGATGCTGCGCGCGTACAGGTTGGCCGCCATGAAGCCGCACTGCCCGGACAGCGCCTGACACGACACAACACAACGCACGCCCCTTATTATACACTGTATTTATTTAGACTTTATTGTACCATACAAATGTATAGGAACAAAATGTCGCAGGGAAATTATAATAAGACGAGCTTTCATCAAATCCCTTAAATAATTATATCCCAGGGATTTTATTGAGGCAATTAATCAAACGTAATTTGTGATATACAGATGAATTGTAGTAGAACTGCGGACTCCAAAATTATTGAATTGACAAAATGAGCAGCTATTTGCATTTTATTGCATTTTATCATCGTAACACTCATCATTTAAACAATAGATTGTGGTACTGACATTGACTGACAGTCGACCAGTGTATAACATGTCATCCATCCATCCAATACAAACCTTATCAGGTGTGAGGCACTTCATGTTGGTAGAGGCCAGCAGATGGTCCAGGTACTCCTTCAGATCCGTGATGTTGGTGTTCACCGACACCTGCAACAGTGTTATACATTTTTTATGTAAATAATATTCGACCGAACAGACAAGCCACCTGATGTGAAGTAGACGAGTAACGCTGATGTGTTTGTGGGCCAACTCATCAGTGATGTTATAGTGTGAACGAAGCAAACAAAAATACAAGCCTCTATTAAGCATAATTTTATTGTTCACTGATCTCTCAGTAAAATTTTAAGTACTATGTTATGTAATATATCAGACTTATAAAATAGAGAGACAACAGAAGTATAACTCCAACTCATGTCATACACCATTGACGGACACAGAAAAAAAGAGTGGTTTACTTAATGTTATTCCTATTACGACCCTGTAGCCTAGTTGTTAGCGACCCTGCCTACGAAGCCCGGATCCCGGGTTTGATTCCCGGCCAGGGCAGATATTTATGTGACAGATAAATATTTGTACTCGGATCATGGGTGTTATTGTGATGTGTTATATGTGTCGTCCATGCCACCCGCGACACAGGTAATAACCTAATGCGGGAGTATGAGTGTGTAAGCGTTTATTTATTACTAGCTGTTGCCCGCAGCTTCGCATACGGAAATTATGTTTTACCTTATTTGTACCTCTTGCAGAAGGAAATTTCAAAAACGGTGAATTTATATTGAAGTACTTATATTTGGTAATTTATATACTGAAACCCACGATAAAATCACAAAGGATTACTTCAGAAGCGGGTTTTGAAAAATAAGCAATATTCACATTAATTTGTATTTTTTTCGTTTTTTTGCAAAATTTTGAAAAACTGAAAAATACATGTTCCATAAATTTAAGCAAGGAACATTTGATGCAAATTTGAAGCAAATCGGTTGATGTTTTAAAAATACTCTATACAAACTTTCATCCCGTTTCCCGGGGAAACCTTTTAATTTTCCGGGATAAAAAGTATCCTAAAATATGACCCGGAGTATTAGTAACAACTTTACCAATTTTCATCGAAATCCGTTCAAGGGTTTTCATATGATGCCCGGACAGACAGACAGACAATAATTCTAAAAAAAATATTTTTGTGCTCTAACACGTTATTGAAGTGCCCCCTAATCAAAATTTTAAAAAAATATTCAATGTACAGTAAATTTGCCCTTTGAGTTTTATTATAGTATAGATTAAAGTAGTTCTACAAAAAAGTTATTTCCCCCTAAACTGTTGACTACAAGCGCCACAGCCCACATCTAAGCTTACACACTCATACCCCATGAGTGTAAGCGTTTATTTAGCGTTTATTGATTCGCGGTTTTTTCGTGTCCGTGACCGGTGTGTACGTGTGGTGTGTAGAGAGTGGTGTGCAGTGTGTCTGACCTTGTTCTCCCACTCGAACTCGGCCCACATCTGGCGGAAGTCGGCGTCGCTGCAGGCGGCGGGCTGGATGTAGTCCACGATGTCGATGTGGATGTCGTTCAGCACCACCACGCCGCGGTCCATCGACGCGCCCGTCACCTCGTACACTACACACATACACACACAAACATTCAAGTGTTTTTTCGTAGGAAAATCGTACCCACTAAAACCCCCTTGGCAGTTTCTCTAATGAGTAATTTCAATATCATCCATCAGTGAGCCATCAGTTCTCCCTATATTGGGTCAGTCAGTGGATTGGTTGATGGGATGATGGCCAACCCAACTGTCAGCAGCCTTTTTACCGCCCGACAGATTCCATCAAACTTAACGACTGGCAGTCATCAACTGCTATTAATGATAACAACTGTCGGCAGTAAACGTTCACTGTTGAGAGAAAAAGAATGAACTGGTTCTCTATCCTCGAAGTGGAACACGACGAGTCGTTTGACGGCTGACTCAAGTAAGAGCAGCTAAACTTAAATCATAGGGCTGTAAACATGACCTGGATGTTTAGCATTAGTTTATTTTTAGATGTATTGTTATTATAAATGTATATAATAAATAAACGTATGTAATAAAATATTATCTTATTTAACAAATCAACGAATAGTGTTATATTAAATCGATTAAAATTTCTTCATAAATAAAATCGATTGTTATCATCTAATCGGAATAGCATTATAACATCACTAATGGAATTGAATATGATGATAGGTGAATTAAGTCTATTTATATCAATTCATCTCATTTAAACCAACTGGGTGAATAGGTGAATAAATTACACTAAAAGTATACTTAAATCACAGGGCTATAACATGAGCTGGACGTAAAATTCAAAATATTATATTATATATTTATTCATATACTCGTAGGTATCACTGATACACTTAGGCACGTCAGTTTTTTAATCTACCAGCTTTTCGGAAAGGTGCTTTGTCATGGAGAAGAAAAGCCGTAAAGCATCAGTTGTATGGTAGCAAGGTAGCAAGGTATGAACATACCGATGTTCCCGAAGATGATCCCGTTCTCGGTGGAGGCGACCTTGACGTGCGCGCGGATGGCGGCGTAGTCCCGCGGCGCCAGCACCACGCCCGCCGGCCGCTCCACCAGCCGCAGCTCGCCCAGCGTCGCCAGCTCCACCGTGCAGTTCTGCAGCGTGTCGTCTGCACGCAAGCACACACGCACACAAACACGCAATTTAATACATAACGCAACGCAACGAACGCCGCGCCCACCAGTAGCTCGATCACGAATATTTGCGAGAAAGTATTCGTATGGTTAACGTAAGCAATTTGTCAAATTTGTATGGCATTTTAGTACCATTTACGCACGATAGGGGCGCTTTTGAAAAAATGCCATACAAATTGTTTACGTTAACCATACGAATACTTTCTCGCAAATATTCGTGATCGAGCTACTGAATCACGCTATCCAAGTTTTCGGACATCGTTAGCACATATAGAAGAGGAATAAACAAAAAATAAATAATTTAAAGTTTATTCACTTCTAAATACTTATATTACATAATACTATCTAAATAAAATAATTTCTAATTGACGCCATTGTTGACATTGCTATTTTCTTCCGTGTTCGGATCAGGACGTCAATGCATTAAAAAAATACCAATAAATACTCATATACCGATCGATTGATCATAACGTCATCGATCGGGTATTTGTCTGAAAAATGATTACGATAAAAGTTTGTTTTGATAGAGGAAGTCGTTGAAGATATCTAATGCCTGGCAAACTTTGTTGTGAGTAGAACAGTTTTTACTGAATGATTTATGTACCTTGTGCAATTAAGGTGTTTTGATTGGTATAAAGATACAACAGATTGCGTCGTGTCACCCACGAGCCCCACGTACCGGTCTGGTTGACGAGCAGCACGTCGAGCACGATGTCGTACTGGTTGACGGCCACGATGGCCTCCGCGTACACCGGGTCCGAGAAGCCCGTCAGCTGCGTCACCTTGGACAGCTTGCCGCGCTCCTCCGGCGCGCTGATGCTGCGGCCTGGCGGGATACAACACACGGCGCCGGTTAGTGGTCGTCATTATAAGAAATTATTTTAGGTCGTTCATACGTAACGTGTTTTTATCCCCGTACGGGACGGGTACGGGTCATAAATATATGTGCGTGCCCCGTTCGGGCACGGGAAAAAAACACGTTACGTATGCATCAACCTTAAAGCCCAATGCATACGTAACGGGCTTTTTCCCGTATGGGATTCTGCGGCGTATGCACTATCGTATACATTTTCTATGAAACGATGTTTCCAAAACTTGACATCCCGAACCGTACGGGAAAAAAACCTGTTACATAATATGCATTGAGCTTAACTCTACCTACTACTCGTCTACTCGAGCGTTTCCATTATTACATCTATACAAGTTACATTTTAGTGTTATAATATGGAGTGAATATACTCTTTACCATCCACGACTTCATTGCCGCACCATCAGGTGGTTTTGTAGTCAAGCATTTATTTAATATAAAAAATGAATTTGTTCTACCTTTATAGGTTAGGGTTGATAATGGTATGGGTAAGCCCTTAGCCAGAACACGACTAGTCGTTAAGCTAATAATAAGCCATTATAAAGTGGGTGACTGACCCTGCACGGCCCTGGAGAGCGACAGCTCGAAGATGTCGTGGTGCGCGCCCGACACGGCGTTGGCGGCCAGCGCGCCGAACACGATGCCCGCCTCGATGTCCACCTTGCGCGCCGCCTTCTTCGGCTCGTGCTCCTGTAACCACACCACACCGTTCTCTTAGCTGGGCGCAACTTCAACACCGAGTTACACAATAAAACGGGTTCATTATTGTCATTTTAAATTGAACTGCGATAAATTGAAAACTTAACATATAATATTACTAGCTGCCCGGACAGACTTCGTTCTGTGAAAAGTTTTTTTTTTATATTTTGAGATGTAAGCTATCCTATCTTTCAAGTTGTATCAAACTGCACACGGTGTGCAGGTTTGATTAAAATCGGTTAAGTAGTTTAGGAGTCCATCGCGGACAAACAACGTGACACGTAATTTATATAATATTAAGATAATTTATCGAAATGTTTTATCTTATTTTAATCACTTCTATTCCTTTTTACATAATCATCACTTTACAAAACTCAAACTTTATTGTTCGTGTCTGTGAGCGGCTTACGTGTGCGTTTATCGAGTGCGCTTGTAGGTCGTCATCTCTCCGTTCATCTATATGTATCTCTGCGCGTGTGTATGTGTGTGTCCGTACCTCAGTGTCGGGCAGCAAGACAGCGTCCGCGCGGTCGGGCACGGCGAGCAGCGCGGCGAGCGCGGCGCGCGCGCGCACCAGCAGCGCGTCGCGCACGACGGGCGGGCGCGCGCTGCCCACGCGCAGGCACGTCGCGCCGTGCTCCACGTCGTCCGCTGTCAGACCGCCGCCGCCGCCACCGCCGCCGGTTGCAGCGCCTGTCATGATTAATGCTATTTTTTTAACGGTAGCATCATCATACAAACATCCCATTTACCCCCCCCCCCCCCCCCCCTGTCTTCCATCCCCTTCCTACCAACTCCGAACGCGGCTACCTTAGGTATATAGTTTTACCGAGATTTTTCTAGTGTGGAGCAGGTCTGACCAGGAAATCTACAACTTACCAAAGACAAGGGAATACATACACAATGTGTATGGCCATTTTAGAGCGGCCAAAAATACTGACTCCGATCCCTTGCCCGACTAACTGACCACACTTCACGTTTGTCACAATTAGCTACCATATAAGCAAGCTACATTACCAGCATTCTGCTTGTGGTAGGCGAGCAGCGCGGCGGTGAGCTGCAGCGCGCGCGCCTGGTCGGCGGGCCGCTGCAGCCGCAGCGCCAGCTTGGCCAGCGCCGAGCACGCGCACGCCGCCGTGAAGCTGTCCCCCGCGCGCAGCGCCGCCGCCAGCCCGCCGCCCGCGCCCCCCGCGCCCCCGACGCCGCGAGACTCGCTGCAAACAGACACTAGGTTAACTCCGGCAATGATCATGGGAAAAATCGTGGCCTTGTTTTAAACATCAATCAGAGAAAACTATAGTCCATTTTTTGGTTGAGTCCTATTTGATACACAAAAAAATTCATACAGAAAACTTACTAATTTCATGTCACGCACATATCCTGTTCATAAAATACATTTCGTGCGCCATCTACATTCATGCGGCCATCTAAAGTGAAGATAAAAAGTGACCTGCTCTCAACTAATTTTATGACTTTTGTTACAATGACTACATACATATAAATAAAGTTAATATATCAGTAGTATTTATGAGTTGTGTCGAGAGTGGAATAGACGATGGGTTAGTATGATGCGCGGAGACCTTACTTAAATCAGCGGGAAGGCACGAGGCTTGCACTTGTAACACAGTAAAGTAAAGAGAATATTTATTTATGACGTGACTCACGCGGGCAAGTTGAAGGCGGACTGCGTGGCGTAGGCGCCGTCGCTGGTGACGAGCGTCCGCGCGGGCGCCTCGGGCTTCGCCGGCGCCTCCTCCTCCTGTGGTGCACACAGCGGAGAGAACGGTACACGATATAGGATTTTTTAATTGATTTTTCCATTTACTTAAACATAACATAAACATACACATTGACGCAGCCGCAACTCGGATAACGATGCGACTGCAATAGAGAATCGAAAAATGGTGAATGGAATAATATTGTAAAAACCATCATCAGTAACGAGGAGGTTTACCTGTACAGTAATATGTGGCCAAAAGGTACCAATGTCAAGGGCAAGAGTTGAAATTGTATTATAGGGACAACGATTATAAATCCTATTCTTATTTCACGAATTTGGCAAAAGTACTTTGTTGAAAGGAACGAACATGATGTCCTACCCGACACCTCCCTTTTCCTAAACTCAAACTCATATCATTTTTTTCATGTAGCCTGCATAAGGTAGGTATCAATTATATACCCTTATGAACATCAAATCTTTTGAATCTACCACTGTTAGTACCTTATTAAGAGAAGAAAATAACAACCAGAAGAATAAAGTGCGTCCCACACAGTGGCGTAGCTAGCCCTAAGGAGGCCCCATATCAACATTTGTTGTGGGGCCCCCTTAACGTCGGGTGTCAAATATAAAAAGAGTGCCAACTGTAGCAGTCGTACAGGCCACTGGCGAGCTTTTTTTTTTGGGAGTGTTAGTGGGGGCCCCTGTACGCTGGGGCCCCGACTATATATTATAATTGATACGGTTGATACGGCGATAGCTACGCCCCTGGTCCCACAGTACCTTGTTCTCCCCGTCCTGCGTCTCGCTGGCGGGCACGGCGGCGGCCAGCACGGCGAGCGCGGCGCGCGCGCGGCCCTCGCCCTCCGCGAACTCCGCCACCAGCCACAGCGCCGAGCGCGCGATCTTGCCCACCTTGATGTCCTTCACGCACTCCAGCAGCTTCTACACACACACACACACACACCACGTCGCCGTGTTCGTTATACGATCCATTAGTCTTGTGACAGATAAACATAAGATAGACGGTAAGATAAAGATAGACAACATAAGTTAATAACTTCGAAAAATTATCAGTGTACCTAGTCTTGCCATAAATACTGAAACAAAGAAAAAAAATATTTTTCTATTGCAAATAACATTTATTACTTTTACAGTATGTTAGTTTAATACATAAATATTAAACGATTTAAAAATAATAAGCTTATTCGAAATGGTCTCCATTGGCTGCAATACAATCCTTTAAACGTTGAGGCCAGTTATCAATTGAAGCACGCACTCTTTCCATGGGAAAATTCTTCACTGCCAATCGTATGGATTGTTTTAGGGACTCCAAATTATCATGGCGTTTAGAGCAAGCCGTACTCTCTAAAACTGACCATAAATCATAATCTAGCGGATTAAGATCGGGACTAGACGACGGCCAGTCTTCAGCTCTGATGAAGTCCGAAACGTTCGTTTCCAACCAAGACTGCGTAGACCGAGCTTTATGACCCGGCGCCGAGTCTTGCTGGAAGGACCATTCTTGGTTATTGAACATGGTGTTGTTAAGGGGCTTCACTACCTTCTCAAGAATGGTATCTTGATACACTTGTGCCGATGTTTTGATACCTTTTTCACAAAAGTATGGCTGTACGGAATCCCGTACATTACCTAATAATTTAAGACAATGACAGCTAACTCAGCAAAAGTATGTACCGCAGCAATGCGAGTTAGTTGTTCACGTAGCTCCCCGACAGCCTAGCGTTCTAATTATTAGCGAATTGTAATTTTATTGCAATTAAAAAATCTTCTTTAAATAAAGCAGCTTTTATTTTGTGTGTAAACCACACAACAATGGCTCAGTCACTCCTTCATAGCTAATACCCCAATAAACCATCACTGAAGTCGGATAGTGCCCACGTTGCACTCTGTCGACTAATTGGGAAGCTTCCTTAGAGCTTTCAGCATTAATACGGTCATTTTGTTTGTTAAAATGTTGCTCAATTGTGAAAATTTTCTCATCCGTAAACAAAATTTTTCTGTGACCTCCCTTGGCGTACCGCTTCAGTAGTTGTTTCGATTTTACCACCCTATTCTTTTTTAAATTATCAGTTAAGAAATTACCAGTACGTCTCTTATAGGCTGCAAGTCCTAAGTCATCTTTTAAAATACGCGACATGGTTCTAGGTGCTATCTTCATCTCCCGAGATAAAATCTTTTGCTTTCGGACAGGATTTCTTCGAATTCTTTCCCTTACTGCTTTGACCACCTTTTTCGTACGAACACTACGTGGACGGCCAGATCTTTTTCTGTCACAAACAGAGGAGGTCTCATTGTACCTATTAATAGCCCGGTATACAAAGATTTTACTAATACCAAGCGTATGGAGAGTTTTAAAAACTGCATTTGGCTCCATACCTACTTTGTGTAATGCAATCACAGGGATTCGGTTCTCTTTATCACCCCACTCCATTTTAATATCGCAAAATATTGTACAATGTATTGGCGCCAAAATAAGAAAACTCAATGAACAATCATATAAAAATGATAGATTCCAAATTCAAATGTAATATTTTGTTTATTTTTAATTGTAACAGTATTTATGGCCAGACTAAGTATATACAAAATATTCACCTCGAATTAAGTTAATGTCTTGGTCGCTTTTTACTTATTATTTTACATTATATTTTACTTATTATTACTTATTATTTTATACCATTTTTTGTATCACACACTTTTCATTTCCCCCTGAACCCAATATTTAAACCACGCAGTCTAATGGCCGGTTTCTGAGGTCCTTTTGACGGGAGTTTATCTATTCAATAACGCTAACGGGTCGATAACTTCTGAAAAAGCGTTTCTGAGCACTGCGATAATACATAAACTCGGTTTAAACTGAGATCATCTTATCTAACCCAAGATGGCCGTTTATAGGTTCCATAACTTTATTTGACGTTTCATTTTAACATTTGGCAGATGAAAAAGCATACGGGCCACCTGATAGTAAGTGGTTACGGTCGCCTGTGGACATGAGCAATACCAGACGAATCGCCAATGCAACGTGTTAAATTAAATACTTATAAAATTAATGAAATAAATGCAACAATTTCTCGCCATTGACATTTGACATTCATCAATAATAATATCCATGACAACCATGACATGACATTCATGACAACCCGACCGTCAATCTCACAATTTATTTTTTAGGTACTTCTATCCAAAAAGTATTGATATGGCAAGGGAAAATTTTAATACGATTGATGTATTCCTTTCACCATCTAGCTGCGTCGGCTTAGCTGGCCTGGCTGTAGCTGAAGGGAATCGTCAATATAACGGGCTTGATATAATAAAAATGAATATGAAAATGATAATATCCATTTGAAACTTGTTCTTCTGAAGAGAGCCATCTAGTGGCAGTTTTAGGTACTCGTTATTGAATTCATAGTTATTGAAAGGCCGCTCGCGTGTTCAGAAACCCAGTGACAGTTATCGAATACATAACTTAAGTTTAACTTTATTGATTCAATAGCTGTTGATCATTTAACTGGAGACTTCAGAAACCGGCCATAAGTAGCGCACAATGACATACCTCATAGATGTTGCCGGTGAGGTCGGGGAAGGAGTGCAGCGCGTGCCGCAGGAACAGCATGACGTCGTGCGCGGCCGGCTCCGAGCCGTCGCCCAGCATCTCCAGCAGCGCCGGCGCCACGCTGCCCGCCACCTCCGGGAACTACACCCGACACACACACACACATACACACACATGACATATATACACGCGCACACACGCACGCGTCGTACGTACACGCGTGCGAGCTGTACGCTTAGCTCAACATGACGAAATAAATATAAACGAAAATAATAACTCTCGATTTGAAATAAATCCGAAGTAGCTTATTAAATAGTGCTTTTGTCGAAGGTAAAGATCTCATTTTTGTCAATGGACGAACCTTGTCGTTATCACAGCAAAGACCATGGTTCTCCAGCATTAAATCCATACAGTTACTTTCAATATTGAAATAGTTTAAGTAGCACGCATTCTTATTTAGATTTATCGATTCGATTCGATCGATTTATTTATTCTTATTTAACGAACCCTATAACTGCACCGGCGAAGTGGCGGTATTAACGTGACATACACTCGTGATAATATTTTGCTAAGACTGTGTGTGTGCGTGTGTATGTTTTTGTACCTTGATGGCGGCGCGGTGCATGGCGCGCACGAGCAGCTGACGGTACTTAGCGGCGTCGTCGTGGTCGGCGCTGTGCGCGCGCGCCGCCTCCTTGCGCAGCACGCTTACCAACTCCTCGGCGTGCCGGGGGGTCACCAGCTCCAGCGCTGCATGCAACCAAATGCGATATAACTGACCTGTACGCTTACTTAGCGCGTTAACATAACATTGTGCAGATGTGGCCAGCAGTTAAGTTAATTAACGAGCTATTTAACAGTGGTAGGGCCCCTCGGAGGGATTATATTGATAGTATTGATTTTAACAGTTCATTAAAGTACTCTTTTATTGCATTAAGACGCGTTCCGACGTCGCCGTTAATCTAACATGTGTACACGTGTGAGATTCTAAAACGATGAATTTGTTCTTTAAAAACAGCAGTCGAGCATCATACCCAGCTGCAGCGTGTGGCGGCGCACGTCCAGGTCGCTGGAGGCGAGCACGCGCAGCACGTCCATGGCGAGCGCGGGCAGCGCGCGCGCGCACGCCTCGCCACCCTCTGCGCGCAGCGCGCTCAGCCGCCCCAGCACGATCAGCTTCACGTTGTTGTCGCTCTCCTTCACGATTAGGTCAATGTAGCACGCGGCCGCTGCCTGCACAACAAATATGTGGTTTGACGTCACTACTATCTCTGTGACTTGCTAGGCGACATTTGATTTGATATTCTCTAAAATACAAACTCGAAATCGAAGCTCACTCAAGTGAGACTCGAAAGCGAACTTGCATCACCTTGATATGTCATTCTCTAATCATCTACTATGCACTTGCGAAGTGAAGTGAGTCTCGGACTCGAACTTCAGTTTTGAAACTCATTGTGGATTCCACTGTCGAATTACAAAACAGAATAGCCTTGCAGTACTGTGAACTTGACGGCACGGATGAATACGAATGAACCGTGTGTGTGTGTCTGTGACCGCTGTGTGAGTGGGGGGAGGGGGGAGGTGGGGATGGGGGGGGGGAGTACAGTGACCTTGATGGCGGCGGGCGCGCTGGAGAGCGTGACGAGCGTGCCGGCGGCCTCGTAGCGCACGGCGGCGCTGGGCGCGTTCAGCAGCCCGTACACCGTGCGGATGAACCGCGACCGCTCCGACGGGTTCGCGTGGCACACCTGCACAAATATACTATCTAATCGACTGACTAATCGATTGACTAATCTTTTAGGGTTCACAGATGACTTACTATTAGTTACTATGTATACTAAACATATGCAATTTGGTATTACGTATAAGAGAATGATCAAAAATAATGGTGTATATTATACCCGAAAATAGCAAACATAAATTCTCTCTCAGACTTCTGATACTACATGTGATATTTTATTTTTAAAGTGAAAGCAAGAAACTATGCATTATTTATAGCGTAGTTCTGTTGGGAGAAGTTTTGTATTCCCATTCAAACAAATTCTATATGCACATATTTCCTATTTCTTTACGATATATACATCGCTCATTTATACGAGCGAATGCTCGCGGAGCGATAGTATGTATACCGCGCAGTACGCATGCATCCTTCGCGAGCCTTTTTAACTCGTTCCCAGATACCGCTTCCGACGCGAGCCAAGTAACGAGACGAGGCTGGAGACAAGCCACGAGCGCACGGCTGACCTTGTATATGAGCTCGACGATGACGAGCTGCAGGATATCGCCGAAGCCGTGCACGGAGTCGAGGCGCGCGGCGAGGTAGGCGAGCGCGCGCTCCTGCTCGGCGTGCAGCAGCATGAGGAAGGCGTTCCGCTTGCACGACATGTCCTGCTCGCCCTCCAGGTACGTCGCGATCAGCTCCGGCGCGTCCGGGATCAGGAACTCGAAGTTGCTGCCGATAGTCGTGTAAGTTCATTTCTTTATTGTCTTCTTATAGTACAGACTAGCTGGCCCGGCGAACTTTATATCGCCTAAAAACTATTTTTTTTTCTAAAATAAAAGTAGCCTAAGTTACTCCTTGTTACATTAGCTATCTGCCAGTGAAAGTCCCGGTCAAAATCGGTCCTGCCATTTCAGAGATTAGCCGGAACAAACAAACAGACAGACAGACAAAAATTGTAAAAAAAAATTGTTTTGGTATATGTACCGTGTATACATCCAAATGCACTTAGTAAAAAGCAGTTATTTTAATATGTATTACAAACAGACACTCCAATTTTATTTATTTGTATGTATAGATGTATAATCTGTGGTACTGCGTTAAAGAAAGAAAGAAAGAAAGAAAGAAAGAACATTTATTCCATCATAAGGATAGCAACAACGTTAAATAATACAATTTGTAATAAGGTTTATTTGTTTGAATTCGGAGTTGCAGCTACCAAAATGACAGAAACGGGTCGCACTCAGAAAATGGCGAAGTAAGTAGGTATTTTACTCACTACGTCCTCTGATATTTCAGTGCGCCCGTTAAAGCGACTTAAGTTAATTTTAAATATTTCACTTCATCCCTGCGTACTAACACGCGCACATTTTTTTGGTAAGTGTGAAGTATAATGCACATTTTTTTATACTAAATAATAATTCTTTATTTCAGACCAAAATTAGTCCATATAATGAGGTCGTGGATGATAAAGCGCACTATTCACTCCGACGCGGGTATAGAACTATAGACTATAGCTGCGACATCCATATCCATACTAATATTATAAATGTGAAAGTGTGTTTGTTTGTTTGTTTGTCCGTCTTTCACGTCGCAACGAAGCTGTTATATGGTATGGTTTTTGTGTGTGGAGATAGTGAGGAGGGTGGAGAGTAACGTAGGCTACTTTTTACCGCGGTAAAACATCCCCATGGGAAGATCAATATTTTGTTAGTTGCTAGATATTTAGTTCTGGATGCTGTTAATAGATGGCGTTAGTAAAATTCATTTGCAGGTTCTGAATCACACTATCAAAATATGATACATGTAAATTAGTTAAGTCATAGGCAACTAAATCTAACTAAGTAAAAGTAAGTAGGATTTGTAAAAAATCTATCTCTACCGCGGGCGAAGCTGCGGGCAAAAGCTAGTACCGGTATATGGTGAATATGGCGAGCACCGCGTTCCGGCGCACGTACGAGTGGCGGTGGTCGAGGCAGGCGCGGATGGCCGGCATGAGCGGCTCCAGCAGCTCGGGCTCCTTCAGCTTGCACAGGAAGCGCAGCGTCGAGCCGCGGATGAACTCGTTCGGGTGCTGCAGGTCCTACGGAGTCACAAACATTGATGTAGTAGAAATTCCAACACGCAAAATGTCCAAATGTCAATGCCATATGTTTTTTTTTTCTTAAAATAATTTAATGCTTAACCACGATCCCGCTTTATACCGGGCATGAGTAGGTCTTAATGTGTAGCAAGAAAAGAGTGGCGGAGGGAACGGACCCCTGAGGAACTCCGGCATTTGTAGTCATCGTTTCTGATGAACTGCCTTCGACTACAAACCCGGAAAGACCGGTCGCTCAGGAAATCCTCTACGTACAGATAAACATTTGCATTAACATTTATTTATCGATAATAATAATAGTGAAAATAACCGACTGAATAACTGAACTTGTTACTTTTTAGTTATTAGCATATAAATGTCGGAATAGGTAGTGCAATTTTGAGAATTTCATGACGATATCATAATATGGATACGCCGATTCCACTAAGTAGGTACTTATCAATTCGCATATTTTTTTATTTTTTTACACGCTTTATATTTTAATGGCAATATCCGGCAAACGAGCTGACGATCCACCTGATGGTAAGTGGCTATCGTCGCCCATGGACATCAGCAACACCAAAGGCATCACCGATGCGTTGCCGGCCAAGAAAGAGAGAAGAAAAAGAAAGAAAGAACTGACTCTCAAGCCCCCAAACGGAACACGACGAGCCGTTTGGCAATGCTTATGCTACACATACTACAAAAACCGAGCCACTTGGTTTTTCACACACATTAGTATTATATTATCGATATTATAATTCAGTCATTAATTAGTATTACTGGTATTGTTATCTTTCGTCAAAGCCTGCCTACAACGGTCTAGCTAAGGAGTCGTAATCATAGGAAATTCTAATTCAAATTCCAAGGTGTGCTGTGTGATGTTGAATAAAACAAATTTATTTTATCAATCGGCGTTTGAAGAAGTTTCACAGTGAACAAACAACAGTTGAGTTGATACACTTATATCGATCGCAATCAAAATAAAATTGATACAAAGGGGAGATAAGATCACAGATGATCGTTCTAAGCTTTGGCAACAGGAGTTCAAAAAATATCAAAGAATCTTCGGCAAACGACGCACTGCAAATGTTATAAGCAACCATTACATCATGTTGAAGTTATTTTTTAAATCGCTTAAAATTATTATTTTACTAGCAATTCATAATGTTTATGGACTAAATCCCTTGGTGGAGACGAGTGTGGGTTTGATTAAGGGTCTGAGGGCAGCGGACGGGCAATACTCCATGTTTATGGGTATTCCCTATGGTACAGTCAACGACTCCAATCCTTTTGGGGTAAGTGTATTGTGAAGGGAAACTTCAATTTACAGATATCATATTGTCGAAGATTCTCGTTCATTAAAACTAATACTTGAAAATACAATCTCGGGATAATGTGACTGTTTAAATGCTGTGATCGTATTATTTCAGCCTTCGACGCCATATAGGCCCTTTAATGAGACTTTTGAAGCCTACGACGACTCGGCAATGTGTCCACAAATTGAAGAGTTCCACCACCAAATCACCGGTTCTCTGGACTGCCTTCAGTTGAACGTGTACGTCCCCAACTCCGCCACTAAAGCCAACCTCTTGCCGGTGCTGGTCTGGATATACGGAGGCGAATTCTCGTACGGATTTGCTGGGAGATATCTCTACGGGCCCAAGTACTTAGTAAGACATGAAATTATCCTGGTGACCTTCAATTATCGACTCGGTCCCTACGGGTTCATGTGTCACGGTACACCCGAAGTGCCCGGCAATCAAGGGCTGAAGGACCAACGTTTGGCCCTGAGGTGGATCAAGGAAAACATAGCATCTTTTGGGGGCAATCCCAATCGAATCACCTTATTCGGTGAAAGTGCTGGCTCAGTTTCAGTCGATTACCATTTATACTCTCCACAGGAGAAACTATTTAACAACGTTATTCTAGAAAGTGGAACTTCATACATCCCAGGATTATTAAGCGAGGGTAGCGAGGAAGGAACATTGAAATTAGCGAATCATCTTGGTTTCGCAACTGACATTGTGGATGAAGCGGTATCGTTTCTCGCTAAAACCAATTCAGATTTGGTGATCGCGGCTGCCTCACAGATAAATTTCAGATTCGTCCCGTGCATAGAAAGAGGCGATGTCGCTGATAAGTTCATATCAGATTATCCTATAAATACAGGTATCCCAAAAGCTAAGAACACATCTATCCTTATCGGACACAATGCCGATGAAATGCTCGTGAGTTATGTGTATGCAAGTGCAGAATATTTAGCTGGTTTAAATCAATTTTACAATCAATTGAATGCAGAACTGAATTTAGATGCAGACGAGCTTAATGATCTTGTAGCTTTGGTGCGACGTTTTTACATCGGCGATGAGAAGATCACTGAAGGCGTCAGAGAAGCGTTTGGCGATTTTGACTCTGACTGGATGTATAATCATCCCACCCAACGAAGTATAGATAAGTATATTAAGAATGGTGCTGACAACGTATTCTTCTATGTGTTTGATTATAGTGGAGGTAGAAATTACGTGAAAAAAAGTCTTAACACTACAGTAGGCTCAGCTTTCCATGCAGATGAAGTTGGATACTTGTTTGACATATCTTACATGGTCGATGTCCCATCTAAAGATGACCAGATAATTATTGATAGATTAACTTCTATGTGGGCCAATTTCGTTAAGTATAGGTAATGTATTTTTTTTGCAATTAGCATGTGATTATTTTCCCTGCAAATACTGCTAGACTTGCTACAGTACAGCTCGTTAAAAATATTATGTTCTTTTCTGTTCCAGTAATCCCACACCATCTGTAACAGACCTGCTGCCAGTGAAATGGGAGCCAGTTACGGTGGATTCTCTTAACTACTTGAACATTAACACCAACCTCAGCCTCGGAAATAGGCCATTTAACGAACGTTCAGCATTCTGGGATCTATTCTTCTACTATAATACTAAGAATATTAAAGGTTATAAAAACACATCTTGTTAAACTTAAAAACACTAATGTTTATGTGAATATCAATGCTATTATGAGTAAATTTCTTGCAAAAACATATTAAACAGGTGTTTTACTATGGAGAAAATTTAGATAATGTAATGTGATCAATGGCAATTTTCCCACTTACTTTAACAATAATTAAGAACATCTAATTCTTTCCTAACCAATGAATTCTATCATCACATATTAAATCATATTATAACTTAAATTAACATTGTTTTAGTAGCCATGAAGTTATAAATGATGTTTAAATTTTTTGTTTCAATAATATTTTTTATAGTCAAGGAATCTCTTGTTTGTTTATTTTTTTATTTTAAACTTGTATTAAACATTTACGATTCAATTAAACTATCCGTATTATGTACCTGTATTGTTGATACTTGAATGAGAACAGACTTAGTAACTTTTCTGCACATACACGCAAAGAAAAATACTGCATTGACAATAAGACTAAAAATCTATAATTCTCATTGTTACATTCATTCAAGATAATATCTTGCGCGTGAATTAAGATTCTACTGCTCAATGCTAATACATACCTTTCTATAAGCATCGCACACAAGAATCATCTCCTGCATGAGTTTGCCATCAGGTGTGGTCTTGGGGACAATCTCCCAGAAGATGAGAAGCAGTTTCTTCACAGCGTGCTCCTGCATCGGTAGCACAAACCTGATGATGATCATCAGGAGCCCTGGGATCTTCTCACCAGAGAGGATGATGCAGATCACTTTCTTGAGGGCTTCTACCTTCTTCTTGGTATCACCCTTTTCTATTGGACATATACAGAGAATTACAAATTAGAGGTAGATAAGATGTAATTGTACCATAAAGTAAAATGTCTATAACAAGTTCATATAGTGCTTGATTATCTTTGCGGATCCTGTGAAGAATGTTACAAGTAGAAACTCTTACATGTACTTATATAGTATGATAGCACCATACAGTACTTCTGCTTCATTTGTACGCTGAATTATGAATAAAACCTAGCCACAGATCAGAGCGGAATCATCAGTCATGTTTGAGAGATTACAAAACTATGATTGGTCAACTCACCCAGGTCCAACTTGAGTTGCATCTCATTATGAGGCTCCGCGTCAGTCGGGAAGTTGATCAGAGTGTAACACGGCTGTTCTACACTCGACATCTTACTGAAAATAAAATAATAAAATCTTATTCCAACCCTAAATTAAGATAAAAATCCTTCTGTTTATTGTCAAATACCATCCGGCTAGCATTACAATTTTATTATCCATAAAAACACTGTTAAAGAACTTACACATCAAGTTAGGAACACCACTAAGTTTTCAATACAATTAGAGGTCGATTATAACGTAATACTGGAAGATATATCCTAATACTTAACTAAATATGATATTTATTAAATTTCAAATGTAAATTGTATTGTAATACGACGTGACGTGTCCACAAACACACCATCACTTTTTTGACTTAAGTTTGACATACATATGTATCGACTGTCTGACATTGACATTTGTTGACTTTTTAGGTATTTTTCACAGACTGCAAAGTTTAAAGGATAATTTCATTTTTTCAAAAAACAAAAGGCAAAACAGTCCAAGCAATCTTTCCCTTGGGTTGCTTGACACGAGTATAAATTAAAAGTAAAATTTCGCCGTCAAAAGATAAGAAACTGTTAAGTTTGACTAATAAACTTGAATTAAAGGCACTTATAGCAAACCGCGTAGTACCGGTAGTATGTAAGGTACCGGTTAGAGTATCTCGCGGTCGCTTGCCGACACGTTACACAGAGTAATGAATGTGGAAGCTACTCTGTGACGGCAAGCGACCGTGCATTATGTTTTTCTCTAACCCTACGTTCCAGTAGACGATCACAACGACCACGCTCACGACCGCGATTTTGCTGTTCCACTAGCTTGTGAGCGTTACAATCATACACCCAAGTGGAACGGTATAGTGAGCGACGCGGACGTGAGCGTTCAAGCCACAGAGTATTTACACGTTTTAGCCGATGATACAAAATGTACTCTATGTTGTTGAGAATAAGACAAGTCTGAAACTTAGATTAGAGGTTATGTTATAATTTTTAAGCTATAAATAAACGTTACTTAATTAATTATCAATTTTATTTTTACACTAGCAAAAAAGTATATCTACAAATAAATTTTTTTTTTATGAAAAGACAAATTAATATAATAAAAAATTGCATAATAATTATGTTAATGATATTGACCGACGAGGAAAAATGTATACATGGCTATATGTATAGTGAATTAAACATTAAAAATATTAAAATTATTTACATAATTTAACATATTTATATCAACTTGAGACCCCACGTCGAGCATCTGTTGGAGAAACTACTAGTTCCACAAAAGTATTTCTTGTCGAATCGTATAAAGTTATTTTTTCCATCACCATCCGTAACTTTTATAAAATTGCGCCAAATTTCTATCACCATCCATTTCTACCCAGTGTCGCCAAGTCTAAAAACTGGCGAGAGTAACTTCGTCGTATCTGGCAACACTGCAATTCGACCACTTCGACCCACCCCGTGAGGTGGGTTGTTTTGAGCGTGCCGTGAGCGAAATTAATGACGTCATCAATGACGTATTCGCCGCGACCATGACGACCGTGGTCGCCATGTGGAACACGTTTTGATCGTTGTGAGCGATGTGAGCTACTACTGGAACGCAGCCTAAGTGTGTTGTTCTTTATTTAAAATATTTTCTTGTTATGACATAGGTTTTGTTTTGATAATTTTATTTTTGATAGAGAGTGTACAAAGTTTGTGAAAAATATATATCGACGTCGTGCACGAAATTCTTTAATTTAATTAACCCTGTGATCTCATATGTGGCGCTCCAACGTTTTGGTGGTTATTACCATTGACGTACTATACATAGACAGGCTATCTCAAACAAAATGTGTGTTCCACCGCCGGCTTGCCCTCCGTTCTCTTTTCAAACTAGGAGCCTCGTTTGCACACTTGCCATAGAGTAACTTTAATTCTAACGGTAGCTCACATAAGTCACATATAAATGTTCAAATTTCTATGTTTGAAAATTACAAAATAATTATGATTTTTCATTTTTCCACCTTCAAAAATGACGATGATTATCTTCGTATAATATTGGCTTCCAACACCTATTTTTACCCTGATGGGGATGCATTTAAACAAATCCGTTCTTAGCTGACGTCTCCTAAGCATAAAATCTCCCTGTATAATAATATTAAATAATAATAATTTCATGTTCATCGGTTCAATAGTTTTTTTTTTATTAATTCAGATCTCTGACACAGACCGTAATCAATAAGAATTCTTGTTGTAAATATAAAAATATAGATACTTCTTGCATTTTGCACCCCGTGACATACTTGTAAAAAACAATATTGTATTGTCATTGTATTCTCTTCTTGAATAAAATGTCTGTCGATTTTGTTATCTGAAAATGTACGTTTTATTCTCAGATGGAATAAAAGGCAGATGGAACATTCACAAAGAAATTTAACGAATGACGTGAAGTCACTTTTTCGCTATGTGTGCGTGACAACCATAATGTCAACTAGCAGTGGCACCGTATGGACACGTAATTCTTTGTGTGTGTGAGGATGCCAAATGAAAAGTCACAATCTCCCGCAATTTTGTAATTGTTTTTTGACATATTTCCGACTTAATACATTATGCACAATTATTAAATTGGCCAATTATTTATTACTAGTGACTGCCCTTGCTTCGCTTCTGTAAGCCCACAGTCGATAAATGTACCTAGGGATGGTATTCTTTAAATTGTCGTGATTTTTTTATTTGTTAACCGATTCAAATAAAACAAACACTAAATGTTGACTCAAGCTCATTAGAATACGTCAGTGAAAACCGAATCTTTTATGAAGCCGTTCCTGAGATAAGGTGGAACAAATGCATAGAAAAACAGTCAAAAAAAGTTGTATTATATGTGATAATCATAAGTAATTGATTTTAATTTCATCACTAGTTATCAAAAAGTACACTTATCAAAATATATGTAAATGTTCTTTTAATATTAAATAGTACTTAAATATATTTAATTAACCAATGGACTTTTTTATGCAGAATAAGTTAGTGTTTGACAACAAAACCACCTGAGATGGTAAGCGGTAATGAAATCGTGGATGGTAAAGCACACTAACTTAGTAGAAGCCTATTCACTCGTGACTTGAAGACACCCACATTATAATCTGACGGGAACACCCACGCGGACAATTAATTTCAGTCCTTTGTGTTACGCATAATAAAAGACGAAGCAAAGTGCATTTTTTTCTCCTGTAATAGCATCTGTCGGCAATGTGCAAAATTATATAGTAATTGAAATCATTTTAGTGAGGAGGCTAAACTAAAAACAGAGACTAAAATACAATATAATATTTTCTTTCAATCATGCATTTTATCGTGGTTATTGTTATTGTTAATTGTTAATGCCTTTGTACTATCTATCTTGTGTTTATAATATCCCAGCGTTAGGTGTTTATGCATTGGCTGTATTTCCTGATTTTTAGGTTTAAATAAATACAAAAATTTACTTTTTTAATAATTTTTTTCGATATAAATTTATAAATCGACCACTGTTCAAATAGCTCATGCATATTTCCCCAAATTTAGGGTAACCGATTTTCACATAAAGCTGGTATAGAAATGAATAATTGTCGAGGTTTTGTGTTCCGAGTAAACCGCAAAAATATTAATATAAATAAATAATAAACTAATGAACAGACACCTCTGAAAAGACATTCCATCTCCTTTCTTTGATTTTGCGAACTACCTTTACATAGTTTAAAAATGCAAGACGGAATTATAACTGATAAAATTATTTAATAAATTTTGACAATTGTGACCTTCATGCAATTTGACGCTTTCTTTAGTAGCGACACGAGATTGTATTAGTTTTTTATTTTGTATTATTCGTGGTAGGCTTACGTCGTATTCGAACGGCGTTATCTGCCTTTTATTCCATCTGAGGTTTTATTATAATCAATGATGTTGTTATTACAATTCTGTTATTTCAATTTGCTATTATATGATACAGATATCTTCAACACAGTCAGACAGTGTAGGAAAAAGTATTAGTAAAAAGTAAGAAATAATCATAAGTCTATGCAGTGCTGCCAGGAAATCCAGGTCCAAACTCTGGGTTTAGATATTTTCTTTCATGAATTGCGATAAATTCTGATAAATTTCAGTAGATTCTATTAGATTTGGGGTTTATTCATGAAAATATTAAACGGTTGATCGAAGCGAAATACCTTGAACCGTCGTGAATAAGAGTAAAATTAAACAAACTATACAATTTAATTTCATCAAGCTTTGGTTTTTATTGTAGTTCAATAGAAACACAAAAGTAAAATTGTATTTTTTATAGGTACATAGAGACTATTAGAAGTATTGGAACATTTTACAAAGCCGGTTTTCTTCTAATATCAATTTAATTAATACCGGTATTTCTATAACCGGTATTTCTATTATTTTTAAATGGTAATAATTGAACGAAAATTTATTAAAAGCAACCTAATTTATCACAAATCATTCACTGCAAATCGACACATAAGTCTGTCTGCCGTAATTACTACGTACCAGGGGCGTAGCTACCGCCGTATCAGCCGTATCAATTATACGGGGCCCCGGAGCTGAGGGGGCCCCCAATGCGCCTTAGAAAAAAATCGTAAAATGATCCGGAAATCATTAATTATGATTCGAAAAATGTTCTGGAAAGCATCGATACTTCATCGAAAAGTGAAATCAACAACAAAATTACTTTCTGAACCATCTTTCATCGTATTAATGCATTAATTACTTTAGCATCATGCAATTTATCCTTAAGAGGCCATGATTCTAAATCTGGCAACTCGACGAATTGAAGACAAACAGGCAGTAAAGATAATAAAAAATCTTCTAATATTTAAATGCCGTAATCAAAATTTAAACAAAATATTTAATGTACAAAAAAATTACGTTCTACATGACTCATGATGCTCTCCGGAACTGAGTGCTGGGCGGCCATGCCGGCGGCAACCCCATGGGCCATGACACAGCACTTCGGGAATGCCTCAGAAGGAAGCTTATTCTACACGTAGTGCAGCTCATTCTACAGTTAGCACGTGCGTGATAAGAATGATCGGGAGAATCGGACCGTAGAAGTTCTCCACGAGTCTCATCGATGTGGATGAAACTTCAATTCAGCCATGAGCTTTGTAAAGCATGAGCAGGTGCATCGCTCGCAGTGAAGTACTTCTTAGCCCGGTTTAGAACATCAAGCTTTTTGGAAGCCAAGTTAGCCTTGGCTTCCAAATGACGCGGATACTACACATCACTCGAGATGTCAACTCCCAGAATCTTACTCTTACAACACTTTTAGTGTCGGTGAGCGCGGTACCCTGGAATTGAGGTGCTACGACAAATGGGGTTTTCTTAGTGGTAGACGCGCCAACTTGTGTCTTCGTGGGGTTGAACTCAACCAAATTAAGTCAACCCCATTCTGAGACTTGCTCCAGAGAGTTCTCGACTTCAGACACAAGTTTAAGCCTGCTATCCGCCACTTGCAAGTTTTGCAGCTGAGAGGAATTAAGCGGGGCTGTGTAGTAGGCATCCCCTTTTTTTTTTTTTTTTCGCTGGGAAAAATGCATCACGCATCCCCACCCGTCGGGGGACGGGAGGGGTATGTGGGACTCCCGGGGAGGTTTCACTCCCGGTATACCCACTAAACGACCCAGCGGCACTCCCGCATCGCCTTTGGTGGCGGGGTTCTGGGAATCGGCATAACCTTTGCTTCCAGTTCCCCGCCGGCGTTTGCCCGCCTTACAGCGGCGGGCCCTTCACGCCCCTCCCGCAGACGGGGAGGGGCTCGAGGATGACTGAGTGCTTGGTCATCCTCGTTCGGCTGGGTGATGAGCGGTGCAATGAGGGCGAGGGCGCCCCCGCGCCTGTCGTCCGCTGCTCATCACCGGGGGGAGAGGGGGTGGTTGACCACCCGCCTTCTCCTGCCTCTCCTCCGGCGGAGAGGTGGCGCGAGAGGATCGTCCTCCCGCGCGCGCTCCGCCTCCTCCTTCTGTGACATTACCTCTTCACAGAAGGAGGCGACCGCCACCCACGCCTCCTCGCTCCCCGCCATGGCGTTAATCACAGCGGGAAGCGAGAGGTCCGGCCCGACCGCCGCGACAAGACTGTGGCGCCGCTCGGCCCACGACGGGCACACCTCGAGGGTGTGCTGTGCCGTGTCCTCCGCCGCGCCACAGTCGTGGAACGACGGGCTTTCCTCCCTCCCGATTCGGTGGAGGTACGACCCGAAACAGCCGTGCCCGGACAGCACCTGCACCAACCGGAAGGTGAGGAAGCCGTGCGGTCGTTCGAGCCAGTCCTGCAGGACCGGCCCGAGCGCGTCGAGGGTTCGGCGGCCGAAAACTGCGGAGGCAAGGTCCGCTGTCCAATGACGGACGACGGCTTCCCTCGCCTCCCGCCGAACAGCCTCGCGTACCTCAGGGGCAGGGCACTCCCCGAGTGCTCTACGCCCCGCCGTCCATTCGTAGACTCTGGCTAGCACCCACGCCTCGAGCTCCCAAGGAGGGGTGCCAGCCAGAGCGCACGCCGCTGCGAAGCTTACGGAGCGGTAAGCCCGCGCCACCCTTTGCGCGATGGCCCTCTGGGGCGCCTGCAGGGCCGTAGCGTTTTCCCTTCATTGAAGGGAATCTGCCCATATAGGCGCCCCGTACAGGGCCATGCTTTTCAGGATGCCGGCGTACAGCCGCCGGCATCGCCCGCCTGGCCCTCCCAAGTTAAGCATCAGCCATGAGAGGGCCCCCGCTGATTTCAGCAGCCGTGACGACAGTCCGCTGAAGTGCGGACTGAAGCGCCACCTGGCGTCGAGCGTAAGACCCAGATATTTCATCTGGGTCTTAACCTCAATTCTGACGCCCTCCACAAAGATGTGGGCGTCAGGCGCATGGCGCTGCCGAGGCCCGTGGAAGAAAATGGCCTCGGTCTTATGCAACGCCACTCTCAAACCAAGGCCGCGGATCCTACCGGCGACTAGCGATCCGCCCGAGTAGGCATCCCCTGTGCTGTCATCTGCATAGCAACAGTTGCCATTCATGCCATGTCATTGATATGCAGAATGAACAGCATAGGAGATACCACAGACCCTTGGGGAACCCCAGCATTTTATAGGTTTCATATTTGAGCAACAACCATCTGCTAGGTACATCATGTCGTTCAGATAGAAAGCTGGCTACCCAACTGCATAATTTCTCACAGCGACCGTAAGATGTTAACTTCATGAGACCTCCCTGTGTCAGTCCCGGTCACAGGCCTCAGCGAAATCTAGGCTGACAGCCAGTGCTTCCCCGTTGTGATCAAAAGCCTGACGGTGCCTACAGGTGCGTAAGATAAATTTGATGATCACCAACTGAACGACCGTTGGAAAAACCATATTGTTGATCACAGATCAGCTGATGATCTTCCAGATATCCCAGGAGCTGTATGTTAATCTCGTGCTCCATTACCCTTGCAAGCAGGGAGGCTATAGGCTTATCGCTATAGGCTTGCAGTTAGCCAGGTCACTGAGATCGCCCATTATGGGGATGGGATGAAAAAGGGTAACCTTCCACGAAGACGTATCATGTGGCATAAGATAGCGAGAATAAGCATGTTAAGACGGGGAATTAACCAGCCCCGGATCTACGATTTTTTTGAACCGGGGCAGAAACTTGATAGTGATGAAAATAAGATAAAAAAAACCCACAAATAAATAATAGTTGGCATTTTTCGTGAATAGGACAATAAGAACTCTTTTTAAACAAATTTATTTGTTCTCCCAACCAGGCTTCGGTATGTTAGGTTATGCTTTGTGCAGCAAGTTTTTTATTTTTAATCATACTATATTATGATTTTGGCGCCCCCTGAATTGCCGCCCGCGGCAGGTGCCCCGGTTTGCCCTTAGATCCGGGGCTGGAATCAACTCGGGAGCACACATCTTTAATACCACTGCGTGAATACCGTCTGGTCATCTCAACTTCTTGGTATCAAGGGGCTATAAAGAGCTCTCTGACAGACTTTTGGGAAAAAGTAGATATATAATGTGCAACGAGCTCTCACAGGTTTTTAGGCGGAGGCGATCCCTCTATCATCAAGAGTTGAATTGGCGGCAAAAAGGATGCCAAGAAGTTTGGATTTCCCCTTTATGGTATGGAGGACAGAGTCGTCCGATTTACGCAGTTGTGGAAGAGATGACCGGCAGAAGTTACCCTCAGCAGCTTGAGCAAGCGACCAGAATTCTCGACTACCAGAGGGGTAATTGACCATTCGCTTGCCAGTTCTGCCGATGAACTTTAAATTGCCTTCCTTTTAGCCATTTGCTTCTTTGCTAACCAGGAGGCAGCGTTAAACTTTGTATTAAGCCCTGGGGTGGATAGATCTATAAGCGTGCACGCGGATGACCAGGCCTGGTAAGCGGCATGCTTTTGGTTAGATGCCGAGATACAGGGACTGCTATACCAGAGCTGGTTTTTACCACCGATGAATATGAGTTAAGAATAAAAAATTCCCTGCCTGTTCGTATCACATCGGCTACTGAGTCTGCGCTCGCGTTCGGATCTCCCGAAACAAAACAGAGCTGCCTCCAGATTAAAATTTCAGAGTATTGATTGTATGTGGTTTATTAATCGATGTAAGTATATTATATTTGTTTTAATTCACGCTAGCTTTTTTATTTCTTTTGAGAAAGATCTTTACCCTCGAGACGAGAGGGGGGCCCCCGTCAAAATTTTGATACGGGGCCCCGGAAGGGCTAGCTACGCCACTGCTACGTACCTATGTATATATATTTACCGTGAAAAACAAAATTAAAAAAAACCTGCCTTTTTGCACGTTTTTGAATTATTTTCAATCGTTTACCATTGATTCGTGTCGAAAAACCAACACCATAATACATATAATTGGTCACATCACAAGTAAGCTTATTTAGTCCATTATCATGCAAGTGACTTGCCAAGTTCAAACGCTCATTATGATTTTTTCATTCAAAATGGCGGGAACATTTCTCAATAATTAAATTAAATTCGTTTTAGTTGATTTAAGTTAAGATTTTGTTTTCTTACTGATGATAAAGTGATAACATTATCTTTTTTGTTTTTTGTCGTGCAATTGTGACACGTTCTTATTACGCACGAACGGCATTTTTTCAGTTTTTTCGTAAACAATTTTGACATGCGGCCGCAATGAGCGCAGCCGAGTGACAGCCGAGTGACAGAATGTAATGCAGCCGGCCGGCTGCAATGCACACCCCCGTGCCCGATGTTCGCGGTGTCCCTTCTATACGCTAGTAATATTAATTCTATGGTTATTACCTACAATTTCGTTGTACGTATCGTCGTATAAAATGCCTACAACAAGGAGCCAGTCGGCAATTGAAAGACGCGAAGAAAATAATAATGAAGAATTTCTCAGACCCTCGCGATCAAACTCGCCGTTCTCACCGCACGCGGCCGCACAAGAAGGCGCGCGCGGCGCCCCCGCTTCGACTAGTGCCGACGCGAATAATACCATGTTTTCGAGTGAACATGTGACGAACATTATCGCGTCGCTTCAGCGTTCCCAAACAGAAGCGTTGAGGGAATTGCTACATTCGGTCACGCGGATGGCTTCGTCGACTCCTGTATCAATAGCGATTCCTGGGCAAGGTACCCTCGCCCAGTGCAAAGCAACGTTCGCCGGCCGGTCTGATGAATCGGTCGAGGCTTTCATTGACGCTGTTGAGGCATACACTGAATGTGCACAAGTATCAGAAGGAAACATACTCCGTGGACTCTCATATTTATTTACGGCAGAAGCAGGAACATGGTGGCTAGGCATTAAGAACACAGTTACCTCGTGGCCTGAGGTAAAGGATAACCTCATCAGTGCCTTCGGAGATCGCCGGCCCCCACATCGTGTTTATATGGAAATTTTCGCTTCGCCGCAACAAGAACTAAATACAGATATTTTCATCGCACGTATCCGCGCGCTATTCGCTAGAATACCTGCAGGGGACCTAAGTGAAAAGGTGCAATTGGATATGGTATACGGTCTGCTTCATAACAGAATTAGGAAACGGCTGCGAAGAGAGGACTTCATGAGTTTTCGAGATTTACTTCGACATTCAAGAAACATCGAAGACTCGTTGGATGAACGAAATACGGTCCCGAATGAATCTACAGGTGAACGGCGCGCTCAATTTAATATCCGCCTGCCATCTACGTCATCGTCCCGTATTCCGAACATCGTGCGTGCACCGCGAGCATCCGACCCAGCTCCTCATCCAGCGAATGTGCGAGCGCCGCAGCGCCCGCTGCCCGCCGCCGCCGCCCCGCTGCCGCCATCGCGCCCCGACGCCCCGGTACCGCCGCCGCCGCACGCTGCGTTTCGGCCGCCGACAACTAATGTACCTACTGGGGAAGTCGCCGGCGCTGCCGCTGTAAGAAAACATCGACCAGTATGTACCTACTGCAAACGGTTTGGACACATGATAGACCAGTGCCGTAAGTTGCAGAACCCAGGTGAGCCCCAAACAAATACATATTCGGAAGTACGTGATTGCGATTTTAACAAAAACAACAATAATAATAGTAGTTTTTATAGTATGCGATCAATGCAGTGTAATAATAATATGGACCATATTAACGTAGCTCTCGATAAATGTCGCGATGATAAATTTCACGAAAGTTACGAATTGATGGAAAATATCGAATTTTGTAAATATCCTGTTTATAGTAATGTCCAATGTTGTAAAAGGTGTGTATTGTCTTGTAATAATGTTGTTGATTATGATAAGGGTACGAGATGCTCTATGTCGCGAGATCGAAGGCCAGTTTTTAATATTAATATTTTAGGTTTTAATGGCACCGCACTCATAGATACGGCCGCGAAGCGTTGTATTGCTGGACATTCGCTATATGCGCTCCTTCTACGCCACGGTCATCCCCTCCACCCTTCCTCACAACAAATTAAATTAGCAGACGGTATAACGCGAACTATGGACATACTTGTTGTAGGCATTTTATACGACGATACGTACAACGAAATTGTAGGTAATAACCACCAAAACGTTGGAGCGCCACATATGAGATCACAGGGTTAATTAAATTAAAGAATTTCGTGCACGAACGTCGATATATATATTTCACAAAATCTGTACACTCTGAACTCTCTATCTTAATAATATTATCAAAACAAAACCTATGTCATAACAAGAAAATATTTTAAATATAGCAAACCGCGTAGTACCGGTAGTATGTAAGGTACCGGTTAGAGTATCTCGCGGTCGCTTGCCGACACGTTACACAGAGTAATGAATGTGGAAGCTACTCTGTGACGGCAAGCGACCGTGCATTATGTTTTTCTCTAACGGCCGGTCTCAATAATGTACTAACAGATGGAAGGCTGTGAATTAGGGCTACCATTAGTATGTTATCTGTCATATTTGTCAATTTTTGCCTCTGAAAAATTGACAAATATGACAGATGACAGCCCTATCCACAGTCTTCCATCTGTTAGTACATTATTGAGACCGGCCGTAAGTGTGTTGTTCTTTATTTAAAATATTTTCTTGTTATGACATAGGTTTTGTTTTGATAATTATATTTTTGATAGAGAGTGTACAAAGTTTGTGAAAAATATATATCGACGTCGTGCACGAAATTCTTTAATTTAATTAACCCTGTGATCTCATACACTTTAAATGATTTCAAGTCTTTTATGTAATAAATAAAGAAGTTGGTTACTCTATGCCTGTCTCTTTGGTCCTTGGAAATTTGGTGATTGGTCATTGGTCTCTAAAATCTGTGGTATGCTTACCTGTCGGCTGTCAATTCTGCCATTATCAATAAATTCTTATCATCAAAATATTGCAGTGAATTTTATAAATAAATCATTCTAAAACCACTAAAATCCAGATTTCAGTGACGTCATTTTGTAATAGTCTGATCTATGATAAATTGTTATAATAAATCAAATCTGTAAACATTGGCCTGTACAGAAAATGTGAACCTTGCCATTATCGCAATGGTTTAACAAAACTTGATTCCGGAATCTATTCATTCAAATCTGTTGTTGGTATCTAGGGCATCGAATCAAAATGGATGTGTTAATAAGTTTATTTTACGCTATGTTCTCCATATGCGTAATTTACCCGCCCACGGAGTTCGTGTCCGCAGGGTTCACAATCCCGCAACTCTTCGACGGGTACCTCGGCTCGGAGAATACCAACTTCATCATGTATCACATGAAGAGGGTAACTATTACCGCCCTGATCCATTCTGCGTTACCACTGGGATATGTGCTTAGTCTGTGGTGCTGTGGGGAGAACGGACCTTGGATGTTGTTTTCGGCGGCGTTCACTGCATTGTTTCCTGCACTTATGAGCTTGAATATCGTGTCCTGGTGGGAGCGCGACAAGAGCAAGCACCCTGTGGTCCGGGCCTTGCTCCCGTACGTCCAGGAGGGCTCGGACTGGCGGGTTGTGGCAAGTGACTTCAATTTCGAATACAGAGGGTGAGTTTATGGATGAATTCATGGTGTTGAGACAATAAGGACTAAAGCATGTAACGATGTGTAGGCATGGTAACCCGTAACTCCCAGGAACTATAATATTGAATTATGGCTCATTTGTTGTGACACAGCACATATTAACCATGTACCAAATGTGTCCAAAACTATTTTTAGACCTCATAGTAATGTGAAGCATGCATAAATTTGATAACATTCAATTTATTGTCACCTAGTACACTATCAAAATTGCCACATTCCAGTTTTTATTTAAAACAGATAACTATAAAGATTAAACTGTTTAAAAAAAAACGGAGTATAGTTATTGATATTTTAGGGTGAAGAAAAAGTTGAACATTCGACTGGAATTCAAGGAAGAACTGTAAAAATACTACTTATCTTAAACTTACTGAGGAATCTTACATTTAAATTTTAATATGCTCTCCTATAAAACATCTTCAATAAAACATTATTTATGCAGATTTGTTAGTGAATGTGCCCTTACTCAATTTATTAATGGCATGATGGGTACACATAAATAAATACATACATTAATTCTATCATTAAATAAATATTGTACAATAACTTTGTCTAAGCTTGTATGTAGGGTAATTGACTTACGTACTTTATTAGTCTCTGTCTCCGTTCTAAGCTATCATTGTGTGGATATCTGTCTTTATTATAATTCAACGCATATCTCTCTAATGTTACCAGGTCTTTCATTCGAGCTGGATATCCAGGGTATGCAGGCATATTTTATATACTCCTAAGATTCCTTATATAACTATTCTGTATTTTATTAAAACAAATACATGTTTTTATTTTGTAATTTGTAAGTCCCAAAAATTATGATTTACTTATTAATACTATTATATTCAGGGAACCAAAGGAGGCATATTAATAAGTGTTCTAAGAGATATCTATGAAAGGTTAGATAAGACCATTAACATTATTTAAACAGGATTTTAACATTTTTTTTAGTGTGGGGGATTTCTTTTACTATTTTATTGAAACCATGAATCAACATACTTTTAGGTTGTGTTCACAGTAGGCAAACTGTTAGCGGCCGACTGAGTTTGCGGCGTATCGATTTAGTACGCCCTTCCATATATTTGAAATGGAGTGTCCACAGTTTGCTAGTTTTGCGCTCACTATACGCAGTTTGCAGCGTTACGTGCGCCGACTGTCTCAGTAGTGGCCGACTCGCAGCAAACCAGTCGTCCAGTCGGCGGCGGCGATATGGTTGTTCGCCGGGCGTAGTGAGTCCGTTTGCCGCAAACTGTTCATGCGGACAGTTGGACAGTTCTTATTCTCTTTCAGCGCCTCTAATATACCAATTACTTCAAAAATATCCATTGACCAACACAACCACTCCCTTCGTACAACAATAGTGAAGTGAAATTCAGTCGGTTAACCTAAATAAGCGGCTAACTCATAACGGTTTGCTTGCGACGTTTGCAAATTGATCTGAGTTTGCAGCTAACTCAAATTTCAATTCGCCACTTTGCGGCTCACTCAGTCAGCCGCTAACAGTTTGCCTACTGTGAACACAGCCTTAGTGCCATTGCATTGCCTAGTGACATCTTTTAAATTTTGAATTATTGGTACTGCAACAACATTAAACAAACATTATTATTAGTTCAAAATTTTGATTAACATAAAGATCCCCAGTAACAATCCTCATACATGTTTTGTTACCAGCGTGGACAAGGTGGTGATAGCCCTGACTGCCACCAGCAAGTTCATCGCCACGCAGACCTGGCTCATCAAGGTGGGGCAGTACAGCCTCCACCTCGCCAAGCAGACTGAGTGTGCTCTGGTCGCTACAGCTGTGAGTTTTCTTTTACATCATTATTATTTTTATGCTAGAAATTTTGTTAATAATGATATTGATTCCTGTTTGTCCAATAGACATGTGCCCATAAGACTTATTTTCTTTTCCTACTCTCTTTCTTGACCGGCAACGCATGATGCTATTGGTGTTCTGATGTCCATACCGATGGTTACCATACCGTATCGCCGCACCAAGTCCTGGGTTTGTTCCCCGCGAGGCGGAAATTTGAATGATGCATTTGAATTTCTTTCTCAGTCTGGGTGTGAATGTCCTTGTCTAGTGTGTTGTCCATGGCACCCACGACACGGGAAATCCTAGTGTGCGGGCTATGAGTGTGAAGCGTTAAAAAAATATTATACGCAGTTGGGCTCAGTAGATCAGGTAGATCGTCAGCTCGTTTGTCACAATCGGCTCGCACTCAACAGACGGACAGCCACACGTTCTCCCAATCGGGCGAGGACGAGGTCCAGTACGTGAATATCGAGGTGATCCCCAACCGGGAGGACGTGCGCCGCTTCTCGTTCCGCATCTCGGCGGCGGCGCTACGCGACCTGCAGCCCAGCCTGGCGCGCCCGGTGCGCGTGCCCGACCACATCTCGCTGCTGCCCACGCTGGTGGAGCGGTTCGTCAAGGTGTTCCGCCAGCATGTCGAGCAGAACCCCGTCTACTATTGTCAACAGGTGAGTGGGGATGGGGAGACTGGGGCACTATTTACATTTTGTTAAATAAATAAATAATAAATAATCAATCAAAATTATATATTTCAGGCAATTTTAGCCCATAGAGAATTAGTAACAATTTTTTACTTATAAACTACTAGCTTTTGCCCGCAGCTTCGCCCGCGGTAGAGATCGATTTTTTATAAATCCTACTTACTTTTACTTGGTTAGATTTAGTTGCCTATGACTTAAGTAATTTACATGTATCATTATTTTGATAGCGTGATTCAGAACTTGCAAATGAATTTTACTAATGCCATCTATTAACAAAATCCGGAACTAAATATCTAGCAACTAACAAAATATCGATCTTCCCATGGGGAGGTTTTACCGCGTTAAAAAGTAGCCTACGTTACTCTCCACCCTCCTCACTATCTCCACACACAAAATCATACCATATAACAGCTTCGTTGCGACGTGAAAGACAGACAAACAAACAAACACACTTTCACATTTATAATATTAGTATGGATAGTATGGAAGTATGGATGTTAGTCCATTACAATTACAATTAATTTTTTTTTATAATTTAATACAATTTAATACAAAATATTGTTTACTACATTGAATCAACATAATTATGTCTCTCTATTATACAATTAATTATTATGTCAATAAGTAAAATCCATTGAACAGAGTTGTGTGCATGCACGTGCAACTGCAGAAACCTTCTGAAGAAGCCTGAAGAAGGCCGAGTCCATTTTATCTGATATCATCTTCAGGATTATGTTGCTGCTACCTTGCAATGATTCATTACCTAACTAATTTTATTTAGTTTACTGAAAAAAAAGATTAATTAGTTGGATTTTATTAGTGTTGATAATAAAAGAGCTACATTACTTTCAAATTCAAATTCAAAATCATTTATTCATGTAGGTATCATTGATACACTTATGCACGTCATTTTTTTAATTTACCAGCTTTTCGGAAAGGTGCTTTGTCATGGAGGAGAAGAAAAGCCGAAAGAAACTCCTCAGCACATCTTTTAAAAATAAAATACATTGGTATATTTCTTACAAAGAAGTATCACTAACCTGTACGGAACTGGTTGCAGATCTGGTCATTTCCATGCGTCTTTGTCATTTATGTACTCATCTACAGTATAGTAGCCTTTGCCTAAAAGTTGAGATTTTACATGTTTCTTAAATAATTCCACTGGCAAATCACGTATTAACTTTGGGATTTTATTATAGAACTGTACACCACGGCCCATAAAAGATCGCTTCACTTTAGAAAGACGGTAAGATGGCGTTACTAACTGGTGCATTTTTCTTGTTTGGCGATTAGTGATATCAAAATTTTGTTTATACGCGCTTATATTATTCCGTATAAAAACCACGTTACTATAGATATATTGTGAGGCTACTGTCTTACTGTTTAATCTAAATTAATAAAACTGCTTCTAACTAATATCTACTTTAATAAAACTTGTGGTGGCTTATTAAACATACAGTCTTGGTAATGTACTGATAAATATGTTGGACTGGTACTAAATAAAATATACCTACGGCTTCATGAATACTGAATACTGATAAGTGTGATTAAATATTACGAATTCTATTTTAATTGAAATGTACATCAAATGTTCTTTAAAACTTTTATACATGTAACATCAAGGTTTGTTTAAAACTTGATAAGTAAGCAGATAATTTGTCAAACTGGGAAACAAGCAGAGTAGGTAATCACTTGTTGTTTAGTGGGCACCTAGGATTGTATCTACGAATTGCGTTCAATTATGTATCGTAGCTATCTAGTCAGCTAAATAAACCTATTAGTCTTATTATTTTATTATCATATTGAATAGGGATATGACGCCATTCGTTGACCCGATATGTCATCGGTACAATACATGTTACAATGGAACGACACTATTTTACGTGATCGACCGAGTTAAGCAACAGCGGTTACGATAAGCCATGTCTGAGGCCCGACAGTTCCGACACTTGGAATGGCCGCCTATCATCCCTCCACCAATACGCACTGGAGTGCGCAACATGATGGAGTTACCTTTGCTCTAGTGCCCTCAAGAGGAGAGACCCGTGTTGAGTAGTGGGTTATTAATGTCGAAGCTTCGAGGCAAGCGTTTGGTGGGAATAAGAACTTTATATAGTATACACATATGTACATATATGACGACCCTGTAGCCTAATGAGGGTTTTCTGAAACGGTCTACGCCAGATGGCAGCACTTTGGCGTCAGGTCTAATGAACTGTCAAAATACATACGCGAATTACAATTTTGTATGTATTTTTAGGTTTATTTATTCTTAAAATCATTACTTTAAGAATATTGTTTCCTAAAATGCCACAGTGTTGTGCAGTGCCTATGTGTGCAAATAAAACAGGAGGGCATAAGTTCCCTACTGGAGATAAAACCCGATTGAAACAGTGGCTCGTAGCCATTCAAAGATAAATTCCAACGAAAAATAGCCCGTGTCCCAGTAGTCGGATCGGGGCGCGAGAGATACCAAAAGATCGGGCTCGGTGAGCGCTACACAGAACTGAAATAAAATTTGATGTAAAAAGAGTTTTGAGAAAGTAATTTTGAAAAGAGTGGTTTTTACAGTTTTTGGCAAAAAATTTTGAAATTTACGAAATATTTTTTACGGAACTTATAGAAATGGGTGCGCCAAGGAATTTCTAATCTTCCAATACCACGCATTGGTCGGTGGACGTGAAATTTGAAAAGAAACTATTGCAAAAACGTATGTTAATATGAGGAAAAAGTAGTTTAAAGAAAATTTAGAAAAATTTTAAGGTAAATCAAAAACTAATTGGACAGTTGAAGAGAGCACTTCAAGCCGAATCTATTGATATATAACACTACTATATATGGTTAACTATTGGGAACTACGAAATGTAAATCTATTAATTTAAAACTGTGTGCCGTCAGACTTTAGGTGGTTTTCGGTACTAAGTAGACAATGTATGCGGAAGGAAGAAAGCTACTTTTTCTGTGTTCTAGTGGTCGGATAAATAAATAACTGCAATTTAGTAGTTAAAGAACGAAATCAAATTGTGTAAACAAAATCTAGTACCTACCTTTCAATGAGCTTTTCCTTAGTACCAGTGACTTTTGCGCCCCTTTTTTTGAGCTCAATCTTCAGTTCGGCGACCTTTTTCTGGCCGCAATCCATAATAAAATCAATAACACTTCCAAACACAACAGAATTTCATTAATTTATGTTTAGTACCTAAGACTCTGTGCTATCTGACAGCTGTTTAGACCTGCCGCCAACGTAGCGCCGCCTGGTGGCAGAAAAAGTATCGAAAACCCTCATTGGTAGCGACTCTGTCTGCGAAGCGAGGGGTCCCGGGTTCGATTCCCGGCCGGGGCGGATATTTATGTGTCAAATAAATATTTGTACTCGGATCATGGGTTTTATTTGGATGTGTTATAATATGTGTCGTCCATGCCACCCGCGACACAGCTAATAATCTACTGCAGGGCTATGAGTGTGTAAACGTTTGTATATTTGTTTTTTTTTTTTGTATAAAACTGGACGGCAAGCTTCGAAGAGTTACCTGAAGACGGATCACGCGACATTGGATTAACAATTCGACCAAGCATAGGCGGGTGAATTTTCATTTTTGCCATTTTTATGACGTTTTTTAGGCAACTTTTTATTTTGTCCAAGAAATTAAGGAATAACAACTGAATTAGATTAGTTTTTTATAGAGAAAGCTCGTTATATATTGCAACTATGATTTAAACAGCAAATTCAGAAGAAAATCCAGAAAAAAGGAAAAGCCCTGTTGAAGTAAATGATGTTGTGTAGAGGAAAATGATATAGCCCATTGACGTAAATGATGAGGTGTAGAGGGTAATGACGAAAATTTAAATCCCAACGTGTAATCAACTTTTTAATCAAGAAAAATAACAATATTCGTTTGATTTGATCAAATCAACATAACGTATTGTAGTATTTTAATGACTGATTACGTATTTTAATATATTTTATCAATCATAAAAACAACATGACTTTTATAACTTAATGCATGACTACAATCAATGGTAAGTGGTAATGAAGACTTGCTTGATTGATAAGCCACACTTACTTTATTAAGCCTATTTACTCTTAACTTGAAGACACCCAAGGTAAAATCGCAGGAATTTTATTCCTGACCTTCGTGGTTCGCATAATAAATGATCAAGCAAAGGATCGTTTGCACATAGAGGACATAGGGATGCTTATGGCGAAGGCAAGATAATGATGTTTTATCTGGACATTCGATTGTGGAGATTGACGGATTATGTCATAATATTGTCCCATGCAGACTCTCCAAAATGGTACAAAAAAAAACAGAAAACTAGAAACTGGCTACTCTTACACGTGCTTGAGGCTTTCTAAGTTGGGCTCAATGGTCATCAATACACCTTTAAAGCATGCCCCTACATGGAATCACACGCTGATAGATGGCATTTGGTTCTTCTTCTTCCGTTCGTCTCTAGGACACCCAGAATTCTAGAAGCTGCCATAGTTTGGATTCAATAAACCGGCCAGAATATATTTTCGAGTGTATCTCCACTTCTAACAACCGAAGGCTGACGATGTATTCGAAAGATACCTTCTGAAGAACGAAGAAGACGAAGATGAACGGGCTCCTTTTTGGCAGTGAATATAGACGCTTATGTTTTTGTGGCGTTGAATCTCAAAGAGTTGGTATCGCTCCATTGAGTTCCAGAAGTGTGAGATTCACACGCTCGACCAAGACCACTTCTTCATAACTGTATTTATTGGACCGTCCGAGCGGTAGACAATTACCTCTCCACAATTGTACTGTCATCTGCGGACCTATACACATTGAGCATAAGCTGATTTCGATGTGCAGCAAGAATAGAGTTGAGGGGGAACAGACCTCTGGAATTCCAGCAAAGGTTGTCATTGCTAATGTCGAGCAACTCAGCTGAAAGGCTAGCCTGCCAAACCCTATGATGAAGATGATGCCTTTCAAGATGTCAAGAGAAACGAGGACTTCGCCTCAGGTGTGAGTGGCATATGGTAGAAGGTCTGTCGAACGGTTTCAGCGGAACCCGTACTGCCAGTCACTGAGAAGGTCATTCTGTTCTAAGTATGCCATAACGTTAGTTAGTCTTAGCTTTGATGAGGAATCCAAAAGCTCTATTGGCAGATTGGTTGGCCAGAGGCTTTGTGCCATTGTTTAATACGGTCGATTCGATAGTAAGTTTTCTTTTGAATGTCTTTTTGTAGGACTAAGCAGATAGGTTTTTTTTATGGGAATAGCCGGCAAATAAGCTGGCGATCCACCTGATGGTAAGTGGCTATCGTCGCCTATGGATATCAGCAACACCAAAGGCATCACCGATGCATTGCCGGCCAAGAAAGAGATAAGAAAAAGAAAGAACTGGCTCTCAAGTCTCCAGCTGGAAGATGACGAGTCGTTTGGTGGCTGACTCATGCTCATGGGTAGGTGGTAGTAGGTGGTAGCTATCCAGGCGAACCCCATGAAGAAATAAAAGTTAAAAGCTTTCTTCTTACATCTAACATCCGGAGCTTTCTAGCTTCGAGCATAGACCCAGGCAAGATATGAAAAATGTCTGCGCTTCTCAGCTTAAATGCTTTCGACAATAACCCATAGACAAGTTTCACCAACATTAGGACCGTTAGAAAAAGGGATGAAATAGTCCTTGACGAACCACTTCGTTTACAGCATCCTTTCAAATTGACGGATCTTTAAAAGCGAATCAGATCTATTTACAAGTATAAAATGCAAAGAAAATCAGAAAATTGCAAATTTATCAAGTATATACGCACTTTTGGGTTGATTTTATGGATTAACGGCATCTTTTGAGTTTAGTTCTTGGTGGCTACACTCAATCAGGTTGTTAATAATATTTAGATTCGTCATTTTCCTCTACAGGAATCATTCACGTCATTAGAATTTTGCGGTAAATGATGTAGCGATTTATGACGAAACGGTACAAAACATACCAAAACTTGCTCAATTTTATATCACTTATAATGGAATTAAGTTATTTTTTATTAAATACCATTAGGCGATATTCATGGGTACTTATTGTTGAATTATATTTTTTTTTTTCAAAAATATATTCAGGAGTTTGATGACGAGATTTTCTGACAAACTATACTTATCATTAACTTTCGCGTACTTTATCATATTCACAATGCATTTTTCATCCAAATCTTGATTTCAACTGAGAGAAGCGGGTGTAAGGAACACTTTGAATTGCTTTTAAAATTTTAAATAATAATTTCGTTGAACAAATTTCACGAAACAAAAACCGCGGATGTTAATGACGATAATCTCGTGACAAAATTTTAAACGGTCAAATAATGGTTTTACAGATAATTTACGCTTGAAAAACATTTATAAATATTCAGCTTAAACATTAATTCTTACGTATAGAGAGTAAAAAAGCATTTTTTAGGGCGGTATTTTGAGTTCCTTGTGACATTAATGAAACATACCGTTAAATAACAGGGAGGTTAATGACTTTCCGAGCATTATTTAAATTTTTTTAACACTCTAACGTCAGAATTTTATTATTTAACTTATTACGACTTTTAAGTAAATACATAATTAAGGTTTTAGTAAACATTTTGAGTGATCACATTTATATTCCAAGACAGAAAATTGAATAACATGCATAAATGGCAGTTTTGAAAATTCACCCAGGCCTGCTTGACGTTGATCTTAACTCGTAGCCACTCGTAGGGTTTCGGTGTGGATTCGACCAATGACAGGCCGTCACGTGACCTATCTTCAGGTCTATCTTCACCTTTTCGAAGCTTGTCGTCCAGTTTTAGTTGATAGTCTGTGTCGGTGTTCCCTGTGGTGCAGGAGATCGAGCAGTGCATCGGCTGCATGCAGGCGCCGGCCGACGTGAAGCTGGACAAGCGGTGCGGCGCGCTCGGCCCGGACTGGGGGGTCGAGGGGGAGGGGGAGGGGGACGACCCCCTGCGCCCCCCGCTCCCCGCGCACCCCGCGCACCCCGACCAGCCCGCCGCGCCGCCCTGCCAGCAGTGCAACTGCAGGTTGGTTACACTTACACTACCGCTATTGCATACGGACAATTGATAGAACTTGGTACCAACCTGTTGGTTGCTATTTTTGTTGGTACCAACTAGATTGATTCCAAGAAGAGAGTATCTAAATGCGTACTAAGGAAAATACATTTTTTAGGGTTCCGAAATAAAATCGGAACCCTTATAGTTTTTTCATGTCTGTCCGTCCGTCTGTCCGAAGCAAAGCGCTGAGACCCTTAGTGCTAGAAAGCTGTAATTTGGCATGTTTAGACACAATTATTAAAACTCCAGAACCGTAGAATAAAATATTGAAAAACATTTGAGGGGCTATCGACCCGCACTTCCTAGTCGTGACATGAGTTCGCGCCCTGTAATGTCCCGCTAGCGGTTAACTTTACATTACATTTACGTATATAACGATACATATTTAATCAAATCTTTGTACAAACATGTTTGATATTAGCATACAATAGGGTAACACCTGCGCTTGTCATCGAAGCCAGCTACCGACTTGACTGACGTATCTACATAGTTTGACAACGCAATTTGTTACTGCGTTTACGTCTCGTCATATGAAGTCCATCCAGGCTTGTATGTTATGTACCCATATTCACGAAATACTGTCCCATCCAACTGTTCACACTGTCATTAGCCATAACATAACCTTCTCAAGTCCAAGGGCTCGGTTCTCCCTACATGCATAGTCCATTTCACTCATAATCTTTTCCTTCACCAAAGCAAATGATAAACTTCTAATACGCTTGTAACTTTTTGAAAATTAGAGTTGCAGGATTCGAACTCTGACCCGGTCGTCGAGAGACCAATGTTCAAGTCGCTAGGCTATCACTGTTTATGCTTATTACAATTTTACAATCGGAGTCGCCTATACCAATTTGTTTATTTATTTCGTAGGCACGCCGCGCGCCGTGCCGTCAGTCCGCATAGACCATTAACAGTTTTGTGTGGACCCAGAGGAATTAATAAAGTATAAATATATGTATTTTTGGAGTTTAAATCCTTTGGAATTAATTTTCATATTTAGGCCCGCGGTATGAAATTTTATGAAGAGTAAAATCAAACTTTCTCCATTACGTTATGCGTTGTTTTTGTAATTCGTAACACAGAATCTAGATGGCGTTGGATGGCTGTTCAGTAATAACGCCATCTAATGATAATAATAATCTTGATACATCCTATTCTGATGATGTGAAACATCATCACATCATCCGTTGTTACTGATTTGACCATTGCAAACTAGATGGCGTTAAACTCCAGTTGTGCGTCGGAGCTGATACATTTTTGAAGTGAAAACTTCTTTAGTGCGGGGGTGACTTGAAATTTTATGAAACGAAACTGTCCAGTGGAGACTAGAAATGAGTGGAGACTGACTTGAGTTGAGTTGATTTGAGTTGAGTTGATTTGAGTTGAGTTGAGTTGAGTGGAGTAGTAAAACCTACAATTATCATCTTCCCGAAATTTTACATTTATCTTGAAAACAAAATTTTTGAAGGTTTCACTTCTAACACGTGTGAATTGCACACATTTTAATTTTTTTTATCATTGACGTGTGTGTGTGTGTGTCAGGGTGTTGTGGTGCTGTTCGTGCATGGCGCGCTGGTGGGCGACGCGCGCGGGCGGGCCGCCGGCGCGCTGGCTGGCGGCGCGCGGCTCGTGCCCCGTGTGCCGCGCGCCCTTCTGCCTGGCCGACGTGCGCCCCGCGCGCCCCGCACACCCCGCCCCTGCCCCCGCCGCGTCCTGACCGCGCGCCGCCCGGCTCGCCTCGGCGCTCGGCGCGCTGCTCGCCACGCTGGCGCGGACTGTTCATACACTACGTGTTGGCTTAAAGTTTGCGTTTATTAGACCTGTCCCAGTGCACTTTTCTCAGGAGACTAGAGTCTAAGTCTGGGTTAGCGATTGTGTTCGCAGCAAAACATTGCACTGAATTCGCTGGTTTCATTTTCTTACACGTTAAGGACGTAATATGGTTTTGTTATCGTTAATGTCGATAACTAGTGAACACGATAATGATGACTTACAGTTCACCCATCCTAGAATTCGTCTGCTCAGAGCATTAAAAACTAGCAATCCATGTTTAATTCCAACCCAGACTAATATTAACTAGCTGAGGTCCGTCTTACTTAGTTAATTACCCAATACTTGTATTGTACCTACAGAATAGGTAATCTAACCCACATAATTATATCCCCGGGAGTAGCACTGGTTTGACGTCAAACACCAAACCAATTAACATTCAAACGTATTTGAACTGTGCTATGTAGCGGTAGTAATAGAGAATACAGAGCAACATATCTATGGACATGTAAACTTAAACCGAACACCTCATAGATCTTGTTGATTCAATAAAATTGAAAGCATTTGGTGTAAATACTTTAAAAATTAAGAAAACTAAAATGTAATTTAATAATACCTATAGTTAACATGACATTTATCACTCTATGGGCTTGTTTCACAATCTCCAAGTAAAGTCCTGAATAAGCTATTCGCCGGTTAAAGTGACGTTAAAGTGTCATTTTACATACACGAAATGTCAACTTAACCAACGAATCTAGACACGCGGAGCGTGTCAGCCAATTTTCTAGCTAACATTGGCGAGCAGCACCGTGTGTAATATTACACGAACCATTTGGAGCCACTTTTGACCACCTCATAACTCAAAAACTATTCAACATAAACCTGTCAAATTTGGCCCATTTATTAAGACTTGCAAAATACATACGTCTTCCAAATTTCATAAACACATCTCAAACGGTTATTTAGATATTAAAGTCCAAAAATCGAGAAATTTAACACTGACTGACCTATAGATCAAAACTATATCCAACTTCCAGGTGACCTAGAAAGTTAAAATTTGGCATGCAGATAGGTAGTCGAGTGAATACAAAGGAATAAATCTGAAAGTAGTAAATTTTTATCATTTTATGATAATTTTTCAAAAAATTGATTCTATTAGGAACACTTACTTATAACGCCTGAAATTTATGAACAGCAATCAAAAATGATGACAGGTGGTTATTATGTGGAATATTTAACAAGTGGAATACCACCCTTAATTTTTTTTAATCGAAACATATCACTTTTAGTACTTTGTGAAGCTTCTAACGGGGGGAAGATGTTCAGTGTACGTACGTATTATTTACGTACAGATTAGTGAGACGTCAGTAGCCGTTATTTCCAGTGTATTGCATTGTTTCATTTTTAATGTGTGAAAAATTATTCTTCTCTTATCTTGTATGGCATGTACACCACTAAATTTTGTATTATTTCCGAAATTATACCAGTTTAAAGTGATTCGAAGTATTGTTTAGAAATATATTATGGCACGTTATCTCATCGAACACAAACTACTTATAACTAATAAGAGTATATTCGACTATCGTATTTATTATTATTATTATTACTACTATCGTATCGTATCGTATTTATTATTATTATAACAGACTGGGATTTAGTATAATAATAATAATAATAACGCTTCACACTCATAGCCCCACACTAGGATTCCCTGTGTTGTGGGTGCCATGGACAACACACAACATAGACAAGGACATTCACACCCAAACCGAGAACAGAAATTCAAACTCATCATTCAAATTTCCGCCTCGCTGGGAATCAAACCCAGGACCCTTGGTGCGGCGATCCGGCATGGTAACCATTGCGCCACACGGGTCGTCAATCAATTCAATTATCAATCAATCAATCAATCAATCATTATTAATCAATTATTATTTCAATATTTAGCGGACATGAATAGTAGAAGATCATTACTTATAAATAATGAAGTAATAGGTATTTTGGACCACGGTGCACTAACTACGGATTTAGTTGAAGGGCACTATTACAGTTCATGTATAAAGTAACAAAATTAATCAGTAACGTTAAGAATAAGTACCTACTAATAATTTCTGTACAAAAAGTAATGATATCCCATCAAAAACATGAATGTAAAGTAAAAGCCAATTTAAAAAAAAAGAATTGAGATCTAAATGGGTGCCAAGTTCTGTGTAGAAAAGCCTAAAATTTTAGTCACAAGAACATGTAATTCAAGCTTTACATTTGAATTGGCTAGTTTTCATTAGTTAGCAACCAACAAACCAAATTTTAGAAAAGTAACATAGGTCATCAACCTAACAGACTTAACAAAGATAATTATACAAATATAATATTATAGCCTAGATAGGTACGTGAAAACTAACCAAGTCAAATGTGGAGCTTGAATTACATGTTCTTGTGACTAAAATTTTAGGCTTTTCTACACAGAACTTGGCACCCATTTAGATTTTAGATCTCAATTCTTTTTTTTTAAATTGGCTTTTACTTTACATTCATGTTTTTGATGGGTAGCTTAATTCGGACTTACTTGAAGATCGTGAAACAAGCCCTTCATAATATTGTATTAGATTTGTAAATTACAATATATCAAAATCAATGTTGACATAAATTAGGTAAAAAATAAATAAATAACTTTTTCTATAAAACATATATTTTAAATTAATGATAGGTAAAGTAAAGTTTGTCTACTATATTATAATTTGTTGTAAGTAGGTATATTGTAACGTAACCTTTAGCCCAGTAGAGGCCACTAGCTAATTGAGGGATACTGTCCATTCTAATGTTAATTAGGAGGGCGCGATACTTACAGTCCACTGACCATTCAAATCATCTAGATTGTAGACTCTCAAAACCAGTGAAAATTGATGTTTGTAGCCATATATTGCTACGTAAATATGTTTGTTAGTGTTGTCTTAGAGTATACTGACATTCCATATAAATTATTGTAGGAAATTGTAATCCTAATTGGTTTCTTAGGTGTATCAATGGCTATTGTAGGGAATGATATATCAGATGTTTAATTAGGTCGGGATTGTGGAAATATGAAAATTATTATAATAGAGCCCTAATGCAGTTGTAATAATAATATTATAATAACACTATTGTTGTTGTGTTAGTGTCATAATTCTAGTAATTCATGTAAATATTTTACTCAAAATATTTCAGAAGTGTAGTATGTGGCGATTATAATTACTAATTAAATTATATGACATTAGGTATGATATAACATTGATCGAAGAATCTAATATTATATATTTGACGTGGCCTATTTGTCTTGCCATTAAAAATATAGTAAATTAAAATAGTGTTAATGTAAATGTTGCACTGTGAATTTAGCTGCATATTATATTGTACTACTTAATACTTAAATGTAACTATTGTAGTGAGTCCGACAGGCGGGAGAGACAGTGCCATATTGCCGCCCAGAGGATGGTAGTTCAGGTTTGAACATGCTGCCATTTATCAATGTATGACTTATAAACTTAATAATGACTTAAATAGTAATATATAAACAAATAAACGCTAACACACTCATACCCCCGCAGTAGGTTTTTACCAGTGTCGCGGGTGGCATGGACGACACACGGAAGACATCACAATAACACCCATGACCCGAGTACAAATATTTATCTATCACATAAATGTCTGCCCCGGTCGGGGATCGAACCCGGGACCCCGCAGGCAGGGTCGCTACCAATTAGGCTACAGGGTCGTCAAATATTAGTGATTATATAGCGTGAAGTACGCTCTGACACTTCTGACAGAGTAGGTTGATGTTGTTTCACAAAAATTTACTTGTAATGCTTGTATATCTCGCAGTTTATTAATTGAATGGCGTAAAACAAAAGGGGCGCGGGACCGATAGTAAAATGTACGTCAGCAAAGAGAAGTCTAATGGTGGCCACTCACGGTCAGTCCATCGCGTCAAATGGCGTGATATACAGCCAAAATTTGATCGTGAATGTGAAAAACTGATGGCGTGATTTAAAAAATTTGTATGTCCAATCGCGCCATTTTGACATATGTCGTTTGGCGTGGCTCCAAAAATGACGCGATGGAATGACCGTGAGTGACCACCATAAGCATAATAAGAGAAGTGTAATGCATCATGCATGGCAGGATAGGCAGGTCGGGGGAAGTATCAGGCGGAGCTAACCAGAGACTATCGACTGTTAGCGGTCCGCGGTCTAGTGTGGCCTCTGTGGAGGTCCTCGCCGTATGGCCGGTGCCGCTGTATGGTCGCTAGGATGTAGTTAAATAAATTTAATGCATTTTGTCTGTATATTATACTCGTTAAGTTTTACTTTAATGCTCATTTTTGTAATAAATTTAAATAATGTTATTTATCTAAATAAATGGATGTTGTGGATATTGTTTGTGTTTTATTTAAATGATATAACACTTACGATTGATGTTATAACAAATTTTTAAAATACAATTAAAGTAAAAGCGCTTGAGAAAGCGTCTTGCTTGAGTCTGGCTAGAGGCTTCTTGAGTCTTTCTTATTCTTAGCCGCTATTTATTATCCCTGAGAATGCGGATGTTCATGGACGACGGTAGCTTGTCTGCTCGTTGTCGACTTTTTACATAAAAGTCTTACCTAGGCCATGACTGGCTCCGCCCTTGGCCGGGAGTAATAGAGTGAGGAATGTCAGTCACCAGTGAAGGACACTCATTAGAGTTAACACCAGTGTCACGTGCGACGGGCGACGGGTCGCGGGTCGCGGCGCTAATCGATTATAAATAGCTCGTGATCGAACTGATAGCGATCGGTAATTCTACTGCTCACGAGACACAAAAAACGCTGCGATTTTTTTGTGCAATAAACTTCTCAATAGGTGCCTCATACGCACTTATTTTGGATAATAGGCGCCTGTTAGATCGCCTTCCTACTAACTAATCCTTTGATGAAGTGAGTCTCGGCCTCTGACATGAAAGCATTCCCCTTTACTTGTAATAGAGATGAGTGAGACACACAACGAAACATGAAAGTGCGGTTGCAGTAAAAATATATAATAATAAAAGAAAACGATACCTACAGACTCCGGCGCTACTTGGTACTATGAACGTCACCAAAACCGCGTCGGTTTTAAAACGCCATGCGTATGAACCAGCTCTTTGAAATCTCCAATGAATTCGTAATAATCAAACAGTGCAATTAAAATACAAAATGCTACTGAGCGGTCCACAAATAATGCAACGATATTAATTTGATGTTCGCTTGTATTGACAAGTAAACGGGTTTAATTTGTGGATTAATGGCTCCCTATCTAAACAGTCCTGGTAGGTATGCGGTGGTGGTAGTACATAGGTCAGTTGACCACTAATAGCTGATGTAGCAGCCAACAAGAAAATGTACCTGCCTATTTGAACAAAAGCAAAGTTTTTTTTTTCAAATAATCCGTTTTAATTACTTTTTATTTAGTTATTTTTCATTTGTATTTTTTTTGAATGGAAGAAGTTGTGAAATAGTAAAGCGAGTGATGAAGCGCTGGGCGTGCGGGCGCGCCGTCAGGCGCTTCTACCGCACCACCACGCTGCACGGCTTCAAGTACCTCTGCTCCAAGTATTACTCAGATCGGTAAGTTGGCTGTTCCATGCTCCGTAGTTCGCACCTCAATAATGAATGCCACGTTTCATCTATTGTTCAAAAGTACGTAGGTAGTAGGTAAAACTTCTAATACCGACATCCGACGTCACATAATAAAATTGTAACTATAAATGAGTGAATAGGATTAGCGAGGTACGGTACCTTCATTTGTTTCTTTTGCAACTTTGTATTTGGGGAAATCCTCCAGACAGATTAGGTATATCTACTGGCGTTTCATATTAGGATACAGTGTTTCATAGCTCACCTATTGGTATCTGTGTGTTATGTACTGGTAGCGTGGTGTGGGTGGCGTGTTGCGTGGCGAGCGCGTGCTGCGCGGGCGTGCTGTGCGCCGTGCTGTGGGCGCGCTTCCTGCAGGTGCCGGCGCTGCTGACCGTGCGAGAGCCGCGCGCGCAGCCCCGGGCGCTGCGGCTGCCCACCGTGGCCGTGTGCCCCGCGCCCGAGATCGTGGCCGACGCCTTCCTCGCCGCACAGGACCAGTCAGTCTTACTTCCTACCCTATTTTCGTAATATTTACAGGATAGCTCAAATAATGTGGGTACCCACTGCCATCGTATTTATTTCTTACAAAAAAGACAGTTAAATTCGTCACCCAATGGCCGCTTCTTCATTTGCATGACACTAGTGGGAACCTTGCCGCCGACGATAACGATATTATTGTGTCGTTCTTGTCCAATGAAACAGCGTGTAGTAGAAATATGCCTCGACAGCTATCGTTGACGATAGAATTACGTCGTGATCGTGTCGTCCAATGAATGAGCTACCAATAGTAATGTGGAGGTTCGTTTAATAAAGCACTATTCTCGCAGCAGTTTTTGCCACAGGGACGTGAAGATCGCGGGCAAGGAGCGTCTCTCCCCGATCCTGGGCCGCGTGCTGCGCCGCAAGCCGGCCGCGCGCGGGCAGCTGCAGTGGCTGGCGGGCGTGCTGCGCGCCCACAACGTCTCCCTGCAGCAGTTCCTGTTCAAGTACACGCCGGCGTGCCACGACATCGTGCGCAACTGTCGCTGGCAGACCGCCACGCTGCCCTGCTTCGAGCTCTTCCGCAAGCAGCTCACGCAGTGGGGCGTGTGCTGCGTCATGAGACCGACGCAGTGGGTACAAACCTTGAGACTTAAAGCACACCTCTTGACAAGTTGCTCCTCCTCAAAATCTCTTCGATTTTTGTTTCTCTCATACAACCGACCCTATGTTGCTTTATCTTCTGCAGTAACTGATCTTGTCTTTACTTGGCATGTATTATAATTTTTTTACCTATTAGTCCTACAGCAAGCGTGTAGCTCACTCCTGTGACAATTATTCAGACTAGACCGTCTGGTCCAACCATCACACGTAGGTATTTTCTAGCACCTATGCACCTTGAAGGCGAATATCATCTTATTTCATTACAATAGGGTAATAAGTGGTTCAGCTGCAGTAAAGCCTCAACATAGAGTCATAGATATCGAGATTCCTACTACCATACTTTATTCCAGGGTCCATGTAAGGGCTACAGTAATGGCAGACTTGGAGCTAACAAGGAGGTTATATTTGGGCATGCAGTGTTCTAATAACTCATTACTAAATGGATGTGAAGTAAGTCCATATACTATTAATTAGTATTATTATTTCTCCGTGGTGACCGCCTGGATGCATGATACCTACACCTTTGAGTCATCCACCAAACGACACGTGTTCCGGCTGGGGACTTGAGAGCCGGTTCTTTCTTTCTTTTTCATCTGTCTTTCTTGGCCGGCAACGCACCAGTGAAGCATTTGGTGTCGTTGATGTGCATCGACGACTATAGCTACTTCCTATCAGGTGAATTTTCAGCTCGTCTGTCGGCCATTTCCAAAAAAACATTATTCAAAACTTTTTTCTTACAATGTTTAGTTAAGAGTGAAGTAAGTGGAGAATTGAGAACACCTCTTTATGACTGAATGAAGTGAACGGTCTTCTTCTTTGTCGTATCGCTCTTGCCAGAGCGGTCGTGGTCTTCAGACGGTTGTATTTGGGGCAGATGTTATTTGCCTTACGAGCATTCGCCACTTCTCCCTGTTTGATGATAATCTCGTACACTCATGCAAGGGACCGCCCACTGCAGACTTGATTTGGTCGGTCCATCGCATGGGTGACCGCCCACGCGGTCTGGTGCCTTCAACGTTTCCCTGGACAACAAGGCGTTCGATGGAGGTATTTCCTCTCCGGGAGACGTGTCCAAAGAATTTTAAAATGCGACTGGATACTAACGTCGAAAGACGTTGTTTAATGCCGAGCTCTTGGAGTATGGAGACGTTAGTTCGGAATTCAGTCCATGAGATTCCAAGCATACGTCTCCAGCACCACATCTCAAGAGCGTCGATCTTCCTTTTCTCGACTTGTCGCAATGTCCACGTCTCCGCAGCGTATAAAAATATGGGGAACACCAATGTTCGTACGAGCCGGATCTTCGTGCCTTTGGTTATGTTCCTGTTCCTCCAAATTTTCTTTAGCCTATCCATTGCGGATCTTGTGATAGAAGTGAACGGTAGTATAGTGTATTTCCAGGGGCGTATCTATCGCCGTATCAGCGGGGCCCCCAGCGTATAGGGGCCCCCGCCCCCCACTAACACTCCCAAAAAAAAAAGCTCGCCAGCGGCCTACGACCAGTCAGTTTGACAGCTGACCTGGGGCCTCCTTAGGGCTAGCTACGCCACTGTGTATTTCGTGGAGTTCAGTATAGTGGTTGCTGTTGGTTGTGGTCCAGTTTTACACGAAGTACGAGAACGAGGAGTGGACGGAGCCGGCGCCGCTGACGGCCGGCCTCAGCTACTTCGCGCAGCTGACGTTCGTGTCGGTGGCGGGCGGCGACGACGACGCGGACGCGGGCGCGCTCCTCGGCCGCAGCTGCAGCGCCCGCCACTCGCGGAGCCACTGCCTGGTCAGTAGGTACCTAGCTACCTACTATGATTACGATAGTATGATAATATTGTGACGCATAGTAAGTGGCGGATTCTTGTTTTTAACCCCCGACACAAAAAGGAGGGGTGTTATAAGTTTTGTGTTTGAGTGTCTGTCTGCCTGTGGCATCGTAGCTCCTAAACGAATGGACCGATTACGATTCGGTTTTTTTGTATGAAAGATGACATGTCTGTAATATGTGTTGTTTTGTTTTATCTTGTGTGTGTATTATGTACACACGCCATCATCCATGTGTCGTGGTGCTAGGTGATGCTAGGTGATGCTAGGAGGTGCTAGGTGGTGCTAGGTGATGCTAGGTGGTGCTAGGTTCTGCTTCACCAGTTAATTTTAGTATCTATAGTGCGTAATGTTTCAAACCAATTTGTAACTGCAGTCTGACAGTATTTGTTGAATTATAAAGCTGTCTCGTTGGCGTATCGTCTAATGAAGAGGCAGCCATTGTAATGAATGTTGGTTATGGTTTCTGGAATAGCGAATCTAATGTTTTCGGCGACTTTTTAGATATGTACCTAGATATAATGTAAGTTCTTTAAAGTACTCAAAATTTATTACGCAAGTCTCATTTTCAGTTTCACTTGCAGCTCAAGTGCACGGAGTCTTTCTGTGGATGCGCAGATCCCTTGCACCAGGAGGCTGAGAAACAGGATGAGCCCAAGCTGTGCTCGGTCACCCAGCTAAACTGCCTTAGAAGCATTGTGGGTAATGTGCATATAGATTCCCCTACTAGAAAACCTTTAATTTAATTATTGGAGCGAAGTTCCTCGCGGCTTGTGGGAAAGTTGCGGCAGAAATGAAATGGTATAAATCTACTGTCTATGGCGAAAGTGCGAAGTAACGGAAGTTAGGTTTTTCAAAACATTTTTAAAACAACTACAAGCTTGTTTCTTGTTTGCTATCCCACGTGGTTCTGTGTGATGTTGGCACGTCTACGTTCGTGCAGCTATTTATATAATTCTTATTTCCCGTTACCTATTTGATTTCAGAAAACGCAACTTGCATCTGTTTGCCTCCGTGCAGGAAGATCAACACCCTTAGGTCCATGGAATCCAGTCCAATAAATGAATTCAACTATACATATGATACAATTTAGTAAGTGTTAGTACACTTACTTTGTAGATAAACTGAAATGCTACAGTGATACACAGAGTGACGTCACCCCGGGTCCACACTTGTATCATTTTAGTCACTGACAAATTATTTATATCGTTTAAGGAACAAACGGTAATAACGAAAGGCATAAAAAAAATTAACAAAATACGTCTACCATGCTGGCCAAGTGCGGGTTGGTAGACTTCACACACCTTTGAAAACTTTATGGTGAATTCTCCGGTGTGCAGGTTTCCTCACAATGTTTTCCTTCACCGAAGCAAGTGATAATTAACTTCTGATACGCACATAAACATTTGAAAATTAGAGAAAATTTCAACTAGGGCCCCTGCGTTCGGCATACCAACGTTCTAACCGCTAGGTTATCGCTGCTTTTTATATTAGAACAAAATACAGTTACAATTATAATTATTTTGGATATCAGCGAATTATAGTACACCAGCTCCGTCGCGTGACAGCAACTTTTTGTTATTGTCACTGTGTCACTAGTTTCATCGCAAAATGATACGCGATCAGTCCATCATGTGGCATGATTCACATGATTCGTGTTATGACTTATGCGCCGTAGCATACGCGTCTGTGAATCCAATTAGGTATGTGTAAGTATGGTTTGACCGCGTGTGGCAAAAATTTCTTGAGCGTTTCCGTGCTTCGGAGGGCACGTAAAACCGTCTGTCCCGGTTGTTATCGTAAGATAACAGTCGTTAAGCCATGTCAGAGACCCTCAGGTGGCATTAAAACTTCAGACACTTGGGTGAGCCACTAACCCCTCCACCAATCCGCTGGAGCAGCGTTATGTACTATGCTCGCATGCTCTAGGCCTCCTCATGAGGAGAGTGATTTTGAACGTCACGATGATACGAGTACAAGGGTGGATCCGGCCGTTTGACGTTTGTTTAGCAGACTGCATATAAATTGTATTATTTTTCAGCAAGGGAATAAATCTGACTACTGGCGTTACGCTGAGCATCCGACTGCGGATAAGTGGTTCCCGTCATTTTAACGTCAGTCCTACGGAAACTTGGATAACCCTGCTGTGTAAGAACTCTTTTCTTTTTCTTTTTGTAGAATACTGTAGATGCCATTAGGATAATTACTTATTCAACAGTCCGTGCTCTCAAATGAGGAGAGAAGATGAGATGATATTTTGTCATCTAGTCTTTAATAGTCATGTAGTCTTTAATAGGCATGTCGAAATTACCCTTCGCTTCGCTGTTTTAAAAATCTTAATATATATAAATTACGTGTCACGTTGTTTGTCCGCGATGGACTCCTAAACTACTTAACCGATTTCAATCAAATTTGCACACCGTGTGCAGTTTGACCCAACTTGAAAGATAGGATAGCTTACATCTCAAAAAAAAAAACTTTTGACAGAACGAAGTCTGTCCGGGTAGCTAGTATTAAAATAAATATTTATATTCACTTGTTTGTTACAGCTTCCCTTGGTGGAGTATTCAATATGTTTTTAGGAGTTGGGCTGTTCAGTGCACTCGAAGTTTTATTTCTCATATTTATAAAATTACCAATTGCTTTAAAACGACATAGCGAATTAGAACTACCTCAGATTACAAGACATTAAATAAAGGAAGATAGCATTGATTCCCAGATTTTCCTTAATTACCTACCCTACCTACCTCATTGAACCTATTATAAGTAGTTAAATGAATAGTCCAATTCTCAATTACGGATGTCCATGGGCGATGGTGACAAATTACCACCAGATAAAGTCATTAAAATTAGGAATATTAAAATTTAAGATTTGTTTTCATAGAATTACTATTACTAGCGTATAGAAGGGACACCGCGAACATCGGGTTCGGGGGTGTGCATTGCAGCCGGCCGGCTGCATTTCATTCTGTCACTCAGCTGTCACTCGGCTGCGCTCATTGCGGCCGCATGTCAAAATTGTTTACGAAAAAACTGAAAAAATGCCGTCGTGCATAATAAGAATGTGTCACAATTGCACGACAAAAAACAAAAAAGATAATGTTATCACTTTATCATCAGTAAGAAAACAAAATCTTAACTTAAATCAACTAAAACGAATTTAATTAAATTATTGAGCAATGTTCCCGCCATTTTGAATGAAAAAATCATATGGAGCGTTTGAACTTGGCAAGCCTAGTGGCTAGCGTGATAATGGACTAAATAAGCTTGCCGACGCGACGCTTGTGACCAATGAGGATCCGTAACGTTTTTAGTTGAGAATGCAGATTTATAGAGCTAAGAAATCCTTAACAGACAGTGTAAAAATTTTTGTTCTACGACAAAAATTGACGAAGTTATGACCAAATTACTAGCGAAGTTCACTGCGGGCCGCCGCGGTAGGCTGTGACGTCACGATATCGGTCGCCGCCAGTTAGCCGCTGGCAGCGATACGGCGCGTAATGTTTTGTTTGGATAATTTGTGACTTTGAAACAAATTAAGTGTCCGATTTGTGCCTAATTCACCTTTTAACTATGTATCAATATTGTATATTGCTTAAACGTTCCAACACTTCTATGAAAACGCCAAAAAACTATTTTTTAACGTGCCGAAAAAGCCAAAACTTGGTGGAAAATGGTATTCCGTTGTAAAAAGAGATAATATATGATTTATCTTCGATAGTAACTGAGCTGGGAACATTGGCTGGGAACCATATCTTTAACTTATATAAATTTCGTAGTTGTATCTATAATATATGTATACCCAGCTGTGGTTCGGCTCAGTAACATTTTTTTTCAGTGGGAGATGGCTCCTCGCTGCGTCTATGGAGCCACATCAAAAATGCTACGCTATGTTTGCAGCCTCCTTTTAGAGCAGTACAGTCATGGAAATCCACCTTCTCAACCGTCCAGCAGCAATACAATAAATAAATAAATAATTAAAATACGCTTTACTTTTTAGGGTTCCGAAGTAAAATCGGAACCCTTGTAGTTTCGTCATGTCCGTCCGTCCGTCTGTAATTTGGCATGGACATACACATTTATTAAAACTCCAGAATCGTGGAATAAAATACTGAAAAACTTTTTTTTCAGGGTACCTCCCCTACACAGGTGTGAGGATGAATTTTTTATTCGTCGCGTACTCTGTAGTGTGGGATATCGTTGAAAAGGTCTTCGAAAAATATTATGGATCTTCTAGGACCATGTTTGGATTTAAGGGTGCGTTTGCGAAATATTTGCCTTTATAGTGCTAATTTTGGTCGAGCCCCTACTACTACTCAAGGGATGATTTGTAACGATGAGTGAGAGGGAAATAAAAGCGGCCAAGTGCGAGTCGGACTCGCCTATGAAGGGTTCCGTAGCAGCAAGTAACATAATGATAGGTAATTTGCGGTTTACGATTTATGACGTATTAAAAAAACTACTTACTAGATCTCGTTCAAACCAATTTTCGGTGGAAGTTTGCATGGTAATCAAATATACCTACATCATATATTTTTTTTTAGTTTTATCATTCTCTTATTTCAGAAGTTATGGGGGGGGGGGGGGGGGGACGACACATTTTACCACTTTGGAAGTGTCTCTCGCGCAAACTATTCAGTTTAGAAAAAAATTATATTAGAAACCTCAATATCATTTTCGAAGACCGATCCATAGATACCCCACCCCACACATATGGGTTTGATGAAAAAAAAATTTTGAGTTTCAGTTTTAAGTATGGGGAACCCCCAAAATTTATTGTTTTTTTTCTATTTTGTGTGAAAATCTTAATGCGGTTCACAGAATACATCTACTCACCAAGTTTCAACAGTATAGTTCTTATAGTTTTGGAAAAAAGTGGCTGTGACATACGGACGGACGGACAGACAGACAGACATGACGAATCCATAAGGGTTCTGTTTTGTGCCATTTGGCTACGGAACCCTAAAAAAAAACAGCTATTGACAACCAATATTAAGGTTTCTGTCATAGATCAGCAAGTGTTGGGAACTATGCACTATAAAGAACAAGTACCTAGGTAAAAAGTCATCCGCGAAATGATCTACATACCTATACCGAAAACAACATTCGTTTATCAATAAACTATAAACACTTCATTCATAAGTTCTGATTACATCCCTGTACGTATACTTTACATTCATTCTTTCTTACCCCTACCTACTACTAACAGCTTAGAAGTTAGACCTAAAGATTCCTAATAAATACCTACCAACAGTCAGCCTCAGAAACAGCTTAACATTATAGTACTTTGTAATAGTAACTGTTCCGACGGTTTCCGAACAACATTATGACAAATTCAAGAAATATGTGACAAGGTACTAAAATGTTAAGCTACTTCTGATGATGACCGTACTACACGTAGATAAATAAACAGCACCTTTACCTTTGTGCTTTCCAACCACGGATTTAGCGCTGGTGAACTTAGAATGATTATCTAGGTAATCAAAAACCATGAAAGAATCCACTTTTGGAAGTTTATCTGATTGAGCTTGTACAAAATCAGCTTCTACTTTATTAGTACTTAGGTATATTATGTACGTTTTATACTTAATATGAAAAAATAACAGCCCTTCATGTAAATAAATTGCTGACTATAGTGACCAACTGCGTCAGATCGGCTCCATCGAATCATGAAGAAGGAGTGCCGGTAACCGGCTGCGCTCGGTCGGGTTTAATGACGTCACACCGACCCGCGTACTTTGAATTTTAGCGGCCGGAACGGCAATGTTCATTACTTAATATCTTCGCAAGTAATGGTCCGATTTGGATAATTCAAAAAGATATATCATTCTTACGCCATAAAGAATCACGTGGATAATAGTTCTATTGAATTTGCTACAACTTTACTGATCCTCATTTAAAGTGTTGGATTTTTTGACACGAATCAATGGTAATTACGTCTGAAATCGTTTAAACGCTTTTGCACGTTAAATAAAGTTGGAGTAAGAGCTGTAAAGATTTGGAGTCTGTGACTGCTTGTCTTGGTTCGGCAAGTAACATATACAAAGTTACTCTATGGCAAGTGTGCAAACGAGGCTTCTAGTTTGAAAAGAGAACGGAGGGCAAGCCGGCGGTGGAACACACATTTTGTTTGAGATAGCCTCTCTATGTATACTACCTCAATGTTTGTTTTCGGCTTTTGATTTCATACATGAGAGACTTACTCTGTAAATTTGAAGTATGTAGTTCTGTGAACGTACTCTGTGACTTACAATTGGACGTAATTTCTGAAAAACGTTCCAACCCACAAATAGGTCGAAATTGAGTTAATAGTGCCAAACTGACTACGTGATGCACATTAACCAGCTGTCAAAATTTGATAACTCTACTGTCACTATAAATGTCATGTACGACTTAGTAGCCCAACCACAAACCTGTATACCCAGAGTAGACACGGCAAGTTCATACAATTCACGTGTAACAATTAGGATTTGAAATCCTAATGAGGCGCCGTGTCATTTAGTCGGACTTTCATTGCTATTGGCAACAGATGTCAACTGAAATAACGAAAAATGCCTGATTTTAATGTTATAAACTGTAGAAAATCTACAAATATAGTTAGGAAAGATAAAGAAAACATTTTCTTTCATCGCTAAGTAATTTCGTTATAAAATTGTGTTCCTATCTATTTAAAATAAATTAATTTAATGTTTATTGTGGTTTTACCACGCTTTACAATGACGAGCACTTACTGAGTATATGTACTACATACTACACAATACATTGCTCATTTTGGTTTAAAAAATTTAGGGTTTCTTTGTTGGAACACGCAATGAAAATACAACAATCGTTACTATCAATCGTTGCTAAGTAACGCTTTACTTCGTGGTACTGTCAATATTGTCGTTTTTCGGTCAAATATAGTATATAGTGTTTTTCATTTACCCTGTCTTGTCTCGATTCTAATCGATTTTGAGAATCGTCGAATAAATATATATTCTCATAGATATATATTTTGTAACACAAATTTTATTCCAAAGGTAACTAACTGTATTTTTTTTAGTTTCGTCATATCTGGTCGCCCGTACGTCCGTCCATTCGCAACTTGGTGCTGAGAACCTAAGAGCTAGAAAGGTGTAATTTGGCATGGATTTACATAATTATTTATTAAAACTACAAAGTCGTAGAATAAAATATTAAAAATATTTATTTACCGCAGTTCAAGTGGGGATGGATTTTTTTCCTTGGCTACCCAAAACAGATAGTGTAAGGTATCGTTGCAAAGATATTTAAAAAAATATTATGGGTTCGGTTTAAAGAACATTATTGTCTTAAGAATACAACAATTTCAGTACTGGGTGAAATAATTTCATTTTCACTCATAATTCTAATAAGGAAAACGAGTTAAAATTATAAAATGCTAATTTTCTTAAAAAAAACTAATAAAAGTGATAATGTTGGTTCAAGTTTCCGCCAGCTAAAAAGGTGGAGTTCGACATGTGAAAAAATTCACACGGTTACAAAATATTTGCAGGTTAACGAGTAATAATCGATCAACTTACAAGTATAGAACCCTACATTGCGCATGGCCTTACAAGCTCTTGACCAGTTGTTTTTCATCAATCGAAAGAATTTTTCAAATCGGTCTAAATTAATGGTGGTACAATTTGTTATTTTGATTATTAAATTACAAAGGTTTTGATTTCAATAAATAAATGATTATATTTTGTTTAATTCTCTTTTTTTATTTTGCATAAAATTTTGAAGTAGGGAATTTAATATGATATTGATCTGTTTATTTATATTTTTGAAACGTGTTTATAATTTTAATAAAAATGTAATAAATTTTATAATTTGTGTTTATAATAAATAATCAAGTTAAATCAAACTCACCCCAATGATATTTAATAACAAAATATTAACAAAAGAAAATTATTTATTTGGTTTTATTCAGCACTATAACCTATACGTACAATAACAACCAACCAGACTGATTATAATCGGTTATCGATATCGAGAATCGGTAAGAAATCGGTTTCGTATTGGTATTGCTAGGAAGAGGTATATCAATCACTAAAATATTCTTGTGACATAACATTGTGTCAAAAAAAGTGACACGCTTGGTTTTCATACAATTCGAGGTACATGCCTCATCTACTCTAGGTGTATATGTCTGTGAGCCCAACCCACGAGCCCACATAGTATGGGGAATACAAATATTTATTTAACTAAAACAGTCCAAGCGTCCTGAAACGTTTTTATTTTATATTGTTTTTACTATACACACTTAGAATTTAATTCATAAAAATGATCCAAACATCATTAATAACTGGCAAAATAATAATAAAACCAGTTTATAATGAAAAAAGACATGACGTATGTATATTAAACCAAAAACCAATTAAGTTAATCTTTTTAAGTTAAATTATCGCCTAATCAACATCTTGAAGAAAGCATATTACAAAGTTGATAAGTACCTATTTAAATGACAAGACTGCTTGGACATGAGTTTTTAAATTAAATATTGCAATAAGTAGTATTAAGTGCTGTCTGTAACTGTGAGTAGGAAAAAAATAGTCCCGGTAGTTTCTTGCCACTTCTTCTCCCGGGACCACTCACGGTAGGGATTTGTTGAAGCGATGGCGTTGAGTGACTTTCGAAAAGTGTTCGTAACAAACCTACTTCGAATAAAACTTATTTCATTTCTTCATCTTCTATTTCAGCATTTAAATCTGGTTCACCCCCAAATCCTTCTATATAATCAGTCAACCCTTCTATACATTTTATGAAAGTGAAACATTGACTTAAACTCATTTAATTTAGCCTGAGTAATAGGCTTCCCGTTTGGTCAAAGAGGAACAAAGAGTTCTGGGTTTAAAGGAAGCAGGTTTCCTCTGAACTTCCTCCCTATGTATAACTCTTTGTACTCACCAATATCTTAATAGTTCATGAAGATAGAATATCGCTCACCTAGTAATATAATGGCACATCTGCAAAAAATGCGAAGTTGAGTTTATACGGTATATACCTACGTGTTTAAAAGTGCATAATCTTCATAGTGGTAAATATGTATTAATGTCTATACTAGTAATCAAACCCATACAATCTGTAAAAACGTAAAAAGAACCCATGAATTAATTTTAAACATTTTTATAAAATTTTTGAATTTCGTTTCTGTAAAAATATACCAAACATAGATGTGCCGTGCCGTTGTATTACTGGGTGAGCGATATGTATATGCTATCTTTTTTTGACTGAATATGTTTAGTTTTCAATAACTTTTTTCATTATAAACTCGTTTTATTATTATTTTGCCAGTTACTAATGATGTTTGGAACGTTTTTATGAATTGATATTTCATAACGTGACATAAATATTGTAATATATCAAAAACGTTCCAAAGCTATGTTTTTGCCAATATTAAAAAAAATATCAATGTTGGAAGTCCTAAATTAGGTTATCTAAAAATTTTAACATGTTATCTATAGCATAGCAAAACTTGAAGTTTAAACTAAAGTGATTTCATGAAGTAATACAGGGTTGAACTTAAACCTCGATTTTCTCAAAATGCTATGTTTGTGGATTGGAACGTTTTTCTGGAACTACGTCCAATTAACAGTGTAGTCTGTGAAACTTGCATGTCATTGTCAAATGTCAATAATGTCACGTCAGAGTCACGTGTCTAATTGTCAACTCATTTGTCAGAATTTTTGCCTGGTGCTGTTGTGCACTTTGTGCAGTGTGCTATTGTGTTAAATGCTTTGCATCGATAAAAGTAAATTTAACTCTCAGATCAATGAATATATTTAACTAATAAAAATTGGAGAGTAGTTTAATTGCGAATACATTAAAATGTCGTCGTGGAAGAAAGCCGCAAAGGCGAACCAAAAGACACATAGAGAGAGACATCAGCCGGAGTCTAGGAAACACTTGGGACTTTTAGAAAAGAAGAAGGATTACAAGAAAAGAGCAGAAGATTACCATGAGAAGGGTGCAACGCTTAAACTCTTGCGTAAGCGGACACTGGACAAGAATCCCGATGAGTTCTACTTTCATATGGTCAATTCGCGAGTTAAAGATGGGGTAAGAAGATGGATTTATTATAACCTTCAAAACAGTGTTCTATGCTATAAAATTTTATATTCATAAGATTCCCTGTATCCGATGCTGGGATTTTTTTATTTTTATGGAAATAGCTGGCAAACGAGCTGACGATCCACCTGATGGTAAGTGGATCGTCGCCCATGAACATCAGCAACACCAAAGGCATCACTGATGTGTTGCCCGCCAAGAAAGAATTGTAAAGGGATTGTAAACAATTCAGCAAGACCTTAAAACAATTATCTTGTTATTATCAGACTGGCCTTCACATTGTCTTCATGTATAACATCTTTAAAGGCCTATGGATATTTATGTTACACAGTGAGCAATTCAACATCTGTGATAAATAATAGTATTATTGTTGTTTTGTTTCCAGGAGCACCATGAGTTAGAGAAAGAGGATGAGCACACTCCGGAGCAGGTGAAGCTGATGCAGACCCAGGACCTCAAGTACATCAACATGAAGCGCACCATGGAGAGCCGCAGGATACAGCGGCTGCAGGTATAGTGGCATTGGTTTCTTTAACGTTTTCGTTGTTGATAACTGTCCAATATTACCGAATTACACCAAATTGTAAAGTTATTGCGTATTGCAAAACAGTAGTAAAACAAATGCAAACGTGACAATGACTGTGCTGTTCTGCGGACACACTTTGTACTTTTACTATGCAAGAAACAAGCAAGTGATAATTGACGATAGTGCATGTATGTAGTGTGCGTATTAGTGGATAGCAGGCCTTAACATAAAATTTTGACAAATGATATCTTTATTTCAGTCCCATCTACATATGACAGATATAGCAGATGCAACACCCAACACACATGTCTTCTTTGTGGACGAGGGAGAAGAGAAGGACTTTGACCTGGCCAAAAGGCTAGACACACACCCTTCGCTGATCGGCAGGAAGTCCAATAGACCAAAACTGTCAGACTTAAATAGAATTTCCCTGCCTGAAATTGATGAAACTGTAAGTATCTGGAAAGATGTTTCCTATGAAATAAATTATGAGTATACTTTCTGTGACCTGGACATAAAGGAAACTGCGTTTCTGGCAGAATATTTTTGGCTAGATTGACTTACGATGCAACAAAAACCGATTTGATATGCCGACCCAAACATCTATACCAGTTCTATTCAGTGTAGTAGCACCTGTCTATACAGGATAGGCACAGACTAAATGGCCATTCTGGTCATCATATTTATCCATTAACCTCAACTCAATATCCAAGCAACTGTAAAATTGTAGATAGGTTATTGAAAATGGCAGTTTCAATTAAAAAATGTGTCAAGATAACTAATATACTGATGTGTTTCAGGTTATTGATTCAACAAAGAAAATCAAATTGAAGACATTTAGGGAACTGTCAAAGAGAATAGAAAGAGAGAAACAATTGACAGTGGTTCAGCAGAAAATGGAGCTGAAGAGGCATTTACAGGACTCCAAGATAATGAAGCCGAAACGCATCCAGAGAGGCACCAAGGTTTCCGCTCCCGTTTACAAGTTTCAGTACAATAGGAAAAAATAAAATAATTGTTTAAATAATGTTTTCATTTTTTAATTAGTTCACTTGTCATATAAAAATACAATAATAATATAACTAAATTGTAGATCACATTACTTCATAGCTCAGACCATGTAGTTGCGGAAACTTATAAAGTTTCTTATAATACATTATTCCTTATTTCTTCACACTTACATTAAATATAATCGTTGTTGGTAACTACAGTAAAACCATAGATTTACAATTTTTTCAATTGAGTGGTTCGCATGTTTGAAAATATTTATTCCACACAATTAACTAATCAAACATTTCAAATCTTATTCAAACTATTAATACTCTGACTTTGAGCTCACAATCTTACACATAAAGGGACAGTCACTATCTGTCCGTATTAACTGGTCAGTACTCAGCTGGGCTACTCTCCTGATCCGGTAACTACTAGGTAACTATAGTCTTTGGTTGGCTTACAACTAAGATCACATTGAGCACAGAATATCACATCACCATAACACGCACTTGTGTTCGGGGTTCATGGGGCTCCCCACGGGGCACTGCCACGCCTCGGAGAACTCCTTGGAGTTGCTGAGAGTGCCAATAACTCTGATTTTGTTGGGGCTGTGCACGCCCTCCACTAACTTGGACTTCAGCGCGCCTACTGTCGAGTTGCCACACCATATCTAAAATTAAAATAAATTATTAACCAACTTCAAAAAGGTTATTTAGTAATTTATGAAATAATGTTACTGAAACTTTTAACCCTTTGCTGGACAGTACCGTCATAGCCGTGCATAACATACTTCGTAATATGACGTACCTACCTGCTATAGCCGTACAATAAAAATAAAAAAAAGAATTTGGCTTACGGGCATAGCAGTCGGATACGTACAGGATGACGATGGAATACATTTATACTGTCGTATTACAATAAATTTTCAAAGCCCTACTGTCATTCTACGGCACGTGCTTATTTAGTTGTTTATGTGTATTGTCATACTTTTTTACTGTTACATAGGCACTACGGCTATGACCGTTGACGGCTCATAAATGTATGGAAAAGGATACTGTCTCCAGACAGAATCAAAAAAATTAAATACTGTCCAACAACGTGTTAAGGCACAATTCTGCTGAGTTTAATTTACATAACCAACAAACGAGCTGAGGATTCATGATGGTAAGTGGCTATCGTTGCCGAAGAAGAAAGAAAGATAAAAAAAGAACTGGCTCTCAAGCCTCCAGCTAGAACATGACGCGTCGTTTGACGGCTGACTGGCCAGACTGGCTAGCGTGGCTTTATGCAAGGATAGTAATGCCAGTACAACATGCGGGGAAGCTGCCCCCTCCTGGAATTTTTACGCTCATCAGTATCCACTTTTATCCAAAAAGGTTCTTATGCGTTAACAGGGAGTTTAGACTGATTTGCCCTTACCGGTCCAAAAAAAAATCTAATTTGACCCTCGCCCCCCATATCGAAGAGTATAGCTAGTTTTACCCTAGTAAAAGTGTGTGTGTGTTACCTGCGCGAACCCGAGGAAGAACAGCTGCTCGGGCTTGTAGTGCGGCAGGCCGGGCAGCGAGACGCGGCGGGCGGCGGACTGCCGCCGGGCGAACAGCGAGTACGCCGAGAGCGCCGCGCGCAGCCCGCCGTTGTCCGCGATGTTCTCGCCCTGCGTGTTGAACCCGTGCACCTGGGACACACACACACGGCATGCTTACAACGGTGTGTTCTATTTGAACTTACCTACACATTTTAATTGACAGAGGAATGACTTTCAAAATGTGGCACTTAAATTGGTCTAATTGGACCAATGCTCAGTACATTTTATTCACAATATGGTAACGCTCATGAATCACTTGGTCAGAAAGTGATGTCGCTACTTTTTGCTTGTATCAAGGATAGGCCCGTGACACATTTCATACATTTGTATGGCCTATCCATATCCTTTGGTATTCCTTGATTTGTTGTACATTGTTCCTACGTAAGGATCCGATCACTGACTCGTCGTATCCCACGGAAATCCTCAAAACAAAATAGCACATACATTTTTCTTGTGTTGCGTTATCGAATATCGCGGGATACTTGGTGCGGGACGGGAGACAGTAGATAGGTATTTTAGGGAACCGAGATATTGAGACAAATTTCGTAAACCTTGAAGCTGCCTTCCTGTTTAACAGATACTTGACATGCTCATGCTTACCGTGTAGTTGGGCAGCTGCGGCATGTGGTAGTGGCTGTACTGGTCCACGATGCACTGCACGCGCGAGTGGTAGTGCTCCAGCGTGGCGGCCGACCACCACTGGCGCAGGTTGCCGTCCGAGTCATACCGCCGACCTGCAAATATATAAATAGGAATGTAATAAACTACTAGCTGGGAATTGAATTGAAAGACTTTATTAGTCTCATGACTTCATGAGCTGAAAATGATTAGTTTCTTCTTTCTTCCATTTTCTTCTCTCGTTCTAGGCCGGCAACGCATCAGTGATGCCTTATTGATGTCGCTGATAGCCATGGGCGACGATAGCTACTTACCATCAGGTGCATCGTTAGATTCATTAACGGCTATTTCCATAAAAAGTACCTAAATGCCGGTTTGAAATATTAATGCTTTAATAAGTGCTAACAGACGTGTCTTATCTTTGTCTACATTTTTGACGTGACCACGCGTCATGTTCCAAGTATCTAAAGAACATCGTTGCCATGATAAGTTCTAATTTAATTGCTCTCATGCATTTCTAACCTTGATCATCAAATCCGTGTGTCACCTCGTGCCCCATGATAGCCCCGATCGAGCCGTAGTTGATCGCCCTGGACATACAAAAGGCAGCATTTAAGTAGGTAAGTACTAACTACAGAAGTAAAATTGACTTGTGCATCAGCAGAAACATACTAGAAGGTGAATTAATGATGCTAAAACAAAACTTACTCGATTCCATTCCCGTAGAAGGGTGGCTGCAGGATGCCAGCCGGGAACGCTGGTGACAAAAGATATTATGGGAGTGATAAGTGTGGGAACATGATTCTCATAATGAATGGATTACTATTCAAAAGGCATGCAGGAAGGCTTATGTACCAAGCTAACTTCTCAGTTTACAGACAATTTCTTATTTCTTGTAAATATAGTGTGATATGGTTAAAACAAGTAGGTATTGTTGCCATTGTTGGCATTCAACTCACTGACTGAGTTGAGGGTGGCGGAGTAAAAGGCGTTCACCGTGGTCGCGGTTGCTACCCATCTGGAATGAGAAGGAACATGAGTTAAAAATGCTGTCAGCAATCATGACGCCGATTTACGACTTGAAATATAGGAAGATAGATAATAAACTACTCTCATACTTCCTCAGTAGGGTAATTTAATAGTAGGTACATAATACGTGGAGCAGTGGAAATGAACCCTTAGAAAACTAGTATAGTGTTTCTTTAGAAATGCTGAGCATGAGTGTGAGGGTTACCTGTTCCGGTCGGGCTTCTCCCGCAGCGTCTCGAAGGACTTCTTGACGGCCGCCCACGTCAGGTTCAGGTACGTGTCGAACAGGTTGCCTTCAATCACCACCGCCTGCGACATACACATCAGTAGGTACAATGGTAGCTAGTGTCTCTACTATAGTTTACATGAAGATTCCATCTTCAACTGTAGAAGAAGTTGTTTGCAACTGCCTTCAACCATCAGGAGGTATCCTCTATTCGTAGAAGAAGTTGTCTACAATTGCCTTTAATCATTATGAAGTATCCCCTATTTATACCAAGGCCTATAACTATCTCTCGTAATGTAGCAGTAGGCTACGAAGTCCATCTTATTAGTGCGTTAAAATAGTGACTAGGTACATTAAAGTAGTTTTGTACAAAAGTCATTTTCCCCTAAACTATTGGCCACAGCCCACATCTGCGCAATGTTTCCATTATTTATTAATTAATTCTTTACATTTCAATGAGCGGTCCACGAGTCAACCCTGGGCGATAGTTAAAGGTTGCGGAAGGCGCTACAAGAAATCATTGTGACGTGTTATCACGCGGGGGTGTAAATGGTAAACTCACGTGTTTATAATGGTCATCAAGCTGTTGGGTCGCGAGCAGCCAGGCGGGGAAGCCGACGAAGTTCCGGATGGCGCGCAGCTTGCTGAGCGTCTTGCGGCGCGTGCCGCTGTCCATCCACTCCAGCTGCTGCACGGCCGCCGCGAACGCAGAGCGCACGTCCTCGATCATCTCGATCGCCTGACAGAGAGCAGACTATGTTCACTGACGAGTGACGACCCACCTGATTGTAAGTGGCTATCGTTGCTCATGGACATCAGTAACAAAGGCATCACTGTCGCGTTGCCGGCCAAGGATAGGAAATAAAGAAAGAAAGAACTGGCTATCAAGCCCCCAGCCGGAACACGACGAGTTGTTTGGCGGCTGTCTCATGTTCAAGGGTGGTAGCTATCCAGGTGAACCCCATGCAGAAATAATAATGCCATCAAAAACATAACTTGTAAAAAAACCCAAGTCTCGCAACTCAGTTCTTCTACCGTAAAAACTTGTGAGATCCATGTAATACCAAGTCGGTTAATTTATTCAGTTCCTACTTAAGGTTCCTTCTGTCTTAAGTTATTACGTAATTAGCTAACCTAACAAGTAACAACATCTTATAGTGACCATATCAATATTGAAAATATTTTATGTTTTAAATAAATAGATCGACTTGACCATCGCATGAAAACACAATGTATCTCACAAGTAATATCTACCTACATATTATATTTGTTTAGTGCGATTGCCAAGTCAATCTATTTAATTAAAACTTAAAAGATTTTCAATATTGATAATATGGTCACTATAAGATGTTGTTACTTGTTAGGTTAGCTAATTACGTAATAACTGCCGTGCCCCCAGATAGTAATAATGGTATTAATTAACAATTATTATTATGTAGGTGTCTGTAAGTCAAGGCTTCATCGTCCCGACAGTATGATTGGTTATCGGAACCCACCTTCTGCCTGGAGTCCTGGTCGAAGTGCCGCTTGACATACAGGTAGCTGAGCGCGACACCGAAGTTGGCATTAACAGTGGCGGTGCAGCTCTTCCAGCGCGGCGTGCGCTGCTGCAGCCCGAACACCTCGCGCGAGAACTGGAAGCCCAGCTCGCGGAACTCGCGCAGCGTCATGGGCGCCACCGTCGAGAACACGCTCCACCAGAGGAACCGTTCTGCAAACAGTATGTCATGTTCAACTGGACTTCGAATACAATGATTTGAAGTCTTTTGACTCGTTTTAATGGAATTTTAGTTCACGAGAACTTATTGGACCATTTGACGAGTCTTTATTGACCGGTCTGCAATTCTTGGCACTGCTACTTCGGCCGGTTCCTCTTACAGTAGAGATTTTTTGAAGCAATAGGTACCGTAATTTGACTTTCAAAAAGTGTTATAACGTATTTTAAATAAAAATAAATTTTTGCTGTTTGTCGCAAAATGACCTGGATAAACCTAGAGGACATTGATTTATACAAAATTTCTCGACTAATTTATCTGAAAGCTTGATGGTAGGATCGTATCATCTTACCAACGAGCAGCTGCTTGGTGTCGGAGAGCAGGATGGCCAGCTTCTGCAGGTAGGGCAGGTCCATGACGATGAGCCGGTCCAGCGTCGGCGCCAGCGTCACGTTGGTGCCCGCGAACACCAGCTGCAGGTACTTGTCCCAGTCGTGCTACCGATAACACCACCACACCACATTCATACACCAATATCGATGCGACGATCTTCCGTAATAATATTGTGTAATACGTAAATCATAGGAGCTTTTAGCAAAGGGAGATCTCCTGCCAGGCCAACGGACATGCCTGGGGAGAAGCCGAGCTTCAACCGACTAGATAAATGGAACGTTGGAACATAAAACTTCAATAGCATGATTCAGGTTGGCATGACGTCATCGTGTAACGTGTAGTCGACCCTCGTTTCATCAAAAATAGTTATACGATGAGAGTCATGCGTCATTCCACATACTGCGAAATAGATACCTCTTTCCACTGCACCGGTCCTCCGCCGGAGCCCTGAACGAATTGGGACACGCTGACCTCGTGGAACAAGTGGGTGCCGCTCCTTCGCACTTCCACTGGAGTCATAATCTGCAAATTAATCGAATATCTAACTGTTACTTTTTTCTTTGTTGTTTGTGATCCTGGCTTAGTCCCCCTTTCAATTATCGGCCGGGTCTGTCATTTATGTGTCAGATTAATGTTTGTTTTCAGATTGTGGGTGTGATGGCGTGTGGGGAGTGATAGTTATCTTATTTTGAGTTGTGCGTGCCAACAATAGGGAATCCCAGCGTGGCGATAAGAATAAGAATTTGCAAGTGTTCTTTTTTAGGGTTCCGTAGCCAAATGGCAAAAAACGGAACCCTTATAGATTCGTCATGTCTGTCTGTCTGTCTGTCTGCCCGTCCGTATGTCACAGCCACTTTTCTCCGAAACTATAAGAACTACACTGTTGAAACTTGGTAAGTAGATGTATTCTGTGAACCGCATTAAGATTTTCACACAAAAATAGAAAAAAAACAATAAATTTTGGGGGTTCCCCATACTTAGAACTGAAACTCAAAATTTTTTTTTTCATCAAACCCATACATGTGTGGTATCTATGAATAGGTCTTCAAAAATGATATTGAGGTTTCTAATATCATTTTTTTCTAAACTGAATAGTTTGCGCGAGAGACACTTCCAAAGTGGAAAAATGTGTGTCCCCCCCCGTAACTTCAAAAATAAGAGAATGATAAAACTAAAAAAAATATATGATGTATATTACCATGCAAACTTCCAACGAAAATTGGTTTGAACGAGATCTAGTAAGTAATTTTTTTTTAATACGTCATAAATCGTAAACCGCAATTTACCTCGATCAAAGTTACAACGAACTTCAAGAACTTTTATATTATGTTACTTGCTGCTACGGAACCCTTCATGGGCGAGTCCGACTCGCACTTGGCCGCTTTTATATTTTGCTGACTAACATTTACAGCATTAAAACTGGTCCAAAAAGAACACTGTTTAACAATTAATATAATTTCCGTAGTTTAAACCCAAACATGACGACTTAGGAGGCGACATATTGCTAAATTGCTAATTGCTCCAACCGATATCAAGTTAAAAGACATTTCAGACGTGTTCCACGTCGGTTGTAGCAGACGGCTGACCTTAGCGAGACTCTTGCTGATATCAATGATGTCATCAGCGAACTGGTCGGCGTCGGTGGTGTTGTCGGCGATGGCGACCACCGCGCGCACGTAGCGCCGGTACTGCGCCAGCTCGTGCGCGAACTGCTCGGGCTGCAGCAGGTAGCGCTCGCTGAACCCCGGCGTCACTTGCTCGATCTGATGAAGAGATGGCAGTATGTAAAGATGATGAAAGGCAATTGTGTTTGAAAAACTGTCCGCGTGAAGCTGTACAAATTGGGTCTAGATACTGAGTCTAGATACATCAACAGTCTATTTGAAAAAAATATATGTATTTGAGACCATTTTCCAGCAATTCCACTAAATTCTCATTTTTGAAAAATGTTTGAAGTTTAACCTTCTTCAAGTATGAAGTATAATGATGTAAAAAAAAATACAAATACTTCTGCGTTAACTATGCATAATATGCTATGTAGGTGTATTGCTCAGCAAGATGAATGACAATGAATCTTCCATAGTAAAAGGAAATAAAGAGTTTTCATTCCATGAGTTTCCCATATTATAATAACGTGACACAAGCACCTCAGTGTAAGGCACCGAGATCCGTTCGTTGTCAGCATTTAGAATCGTGACATGTCGGAGTTCCTTATTATGTAAATGACAGCGTGGTCCATCGTGCACGAAACCACGAACTGAATGGCGCGTGCGATCATCGCGATATTGTTATGGAATTCATAAATACTTTTGGTCACATCATACTTTATAATAACATCCGTGAGAAAAACATCGAACACAAATATTCTCATGGCCAGTAGCGTGATATACTTAAATGAAGAAGAATCGATTGAATATCTTTTCCCACGTCGAAAATCTTGGGATCGAATCCATATAGCACGTAGGTATATTTAGAACCATAGTGGGCATTACTCATGGATTCGAATTTTACATTAATTCATGGCAAATAAAGATAAATCTCTGTTTTACATAATTATAACACGCTTCATCTAATTGGCACTGTGCTCTGAATGGCCTTATGCCAACTGAATCCTGCAGATATACCTAATACCTACCACTATGAGCCAGCAGCCTTCGTTCTTCTATCACAAAGCCAAGATTGCCATTTGAGGACTTTTAGCTTCTTTCTTTTTTTACTTCAGGTTTTAGGAAAGTCCCCAGGTCCGAACAGACCAAATACCACAGACACTATGACTAGGCTTGCCAGATGGTCGGGATTCGTCTGGATTGTCCCGACATTTCACATGATGTCAAGATAAGTCCCAACAAAATACAAAATGTCCCGACAATTCCAATTCAAAATTTTTTGGCCCGACAAATCCCGATTTTTTGAAGTTTTGTCCAGATATTTCAGTCTTACAATCGGGCAACCCGAACTATGCCTAGTCTTCCTCTAATAGCAAGGCATCCATAGTTCCATACCACAACGCGGTTCCTGCTGGTGTTCCGCACGTCCTCGGCGACCTGCACGCTCAGCAGCACGTTGAGCCCCAGCAGGCGCCGGCCGCGGCCCGCCACCTCCACCCAGCTGAAGTTGGCGCTCGGCTCGCGCGGCGGCAGCACCGGCAACCCTAACTTCTCAAGCAACTTCTGGATCGGAGCGATGCCGCCTTCTTCTAACTTGTCTGGAGAGGTATGACAATTAAATTAAATTATCCAGATAAATAAGAGTGAATATTTCAGAAAAAATCATGCTTTTTTATAGGTCAGGACCAATGAGCTGACGATCCACCTGATGATATAGTAATCAATGATATAGTTATCATCTCCTTTCGTAGAGTTGATGGACTGGATTTAGAAATTCGTTTGTGTCGTAAATTAGGTAGCTACTAATTTATTATCATAACAATTTTAGCCAAAAATTAGTCAAAACATGGCTGGTCAATGGAAACGAGCTTCAATTAGGACAAGAAACAAACCAGTGTCAATGCAGGTCCGATAAAGTGCTTTGGCTTTCAACACACTGTTGGGCAGCCCCTCGTCCTCCTTGTCTTCGAGCAGCTCGTTGAGGTCCAGCACCAGCTGCTCGCGCAGCTTGGCCAGCTGGTCCCACGACGTGGCCCACTCTGGCACCGGGTTCTTCTTGATCCAGCCATCGCACGCGAACTCGTAGAAGTCCTGGCACGGATCCATATCCTTGTTTAAAGCTGCGAGAATTCTTGAAGCTGTGAAGAAAATTTCAGTATATTTATTTAAGTAAAAGTTTGAGGACCCTGTTGATTGACTCTAGATGATAACAGCGACTATATTCGGCGAGCGTGGGGTATCACTTGGCCTCCAACAAGGTAGGTATAGTAATATATTGTTAGAACTTTAGGAACACATAGGCTTATATCATTAGTACATTAATTTTATTAATGCCATGAGCAAGCAAGCGAAAAGACGGGTCACTCTCACTAGATCGTAAATGATAACTGATAAAGCATTAGCATTAGACATCAGCAGCACCAGAGGCTCTATTAGGCATTATCGAGAAAGTGATGGACCCGTTTCTGGAGATATCGTAACGATTTAGTTAGCTTGGTTTTAACCGAATTCAATTACCGAATGCCATGCACCATGCTACTTGCTAATTTAACAAGCATGGATCGCAAGACCCGATCCGCCACGGGTTAACAATTGCTACCTAACGATAACAATCGCCAACAACTCCAACTGCAGAGTTAGTCCAAATTAGATTACTTACAATATAAATAAGTAATGTTTAATGGTGGCCACTCACGGTCAGTCCATCGCGTCAAATGGCGTGATATACAGCCAAAATTTGATCGTGAATGTGAAAAACTGATGGCGTGATTTAAAAAATTTGTATGTCCAATCGCGCCATTTTGACATATGTCGCTTGGCGTGGCTCCAAAAATGACGCGATGGAATGACCGTGAGTGACTACCATAAGAGTAACAGGGTTCCAAAGTTGCTAGCTTATTTGTTTTTTAAATAAATATTAAGTATGATCACTCAATTAAAATGATAACAAAGTGATTGCTCAGCCACTACGTCAAACTGGGCCACACGACAATCTGATAAATAAGATCTTAGATGTTTAGTTACTATAATATTATGTACTACCTATTATGTCTTCTGTTTTTTAGTAAGGTTCAGTGACCTACAAGACTTAACATCACTACTTATTAAGTATCAACGTACATTGTTAATCTATTAATTAATCAATCCCGATAAGATTCCAAAAATAACCCAACTTCCTGTCTTTGTAACATAAGTATTAATTTTGGATTGAAGCTCGTTATTTCTATGAAATCTCCGTTTCATTGACGACAATGGATAAAACTTCCGCCTGCATACGTAATTCAAACAAAAAACTGTAAAATAATTTTAAAAATTACCGATCTTATTGGCTCAGTGATTAGTTAATGAGATTCGCAAACGAACGTAAGTTGTTTGGATAATTTATTGTTGCACATTGTTATCAAGGTCCTCGGTCCTTGTCAAAGTTAGCCGAGACTTTCTTACTATCGTATTGCTTCTTACTAACGTCACAAATGTGGCTTGGGCTTGGGATGCACGGATGGGGCTACCTGACTCCAAATTCGTTAGTTCGCACGTTTCCTTCGTAATAACGAATGAATACTTATTCATTCATTTATTCATGAATGAATTCGTCTTCAGTCCCATTACAAATTACAATAAACACCGTACAAGCAGTGCGGGTGATGGTGTGAAGGCGTGGTCGCGCGGTGCCATAAACAGATGAAATTATGCAATCCACGTGTTATAAATAAAAAAGTTCAACTGCGCCGGACTTTTATCTATATATATAAAATTGAAAAGCGACACACCGCTGATTAAACAAAAAATCTCAGAAACTGCCGAACCGATTAAGATGAAATTTGGCAGGGAGATAGTTTATGCTAAGGAGACGTCCACTAAGAACGGATTTTTGGAAATTCACCCCGTAAGGGGTACAAATGAGGGTTAGAAGACACTTTCATACAAACCAACTTTCTTAGTTTTAGATTTATAAATTTGAAAATAATATTTTCATGTAGGTTTATAGTAATAAACAAAAGTTAACTTTATTATATTTTTTTGGAAAATCATCCCTTAAAGGGTTAATTTACTGAATTGAACTTAGTAGGCAACTTCGTCATTTTTGAAGTTAAAAACATGAAAATTTACATATTAGCTCCAGACTAGAAACAAAATTTGTAAGTATTATGTTTTTTGGAAAATCATCCCCTAAAGGGTTAATTAAGAGTGCGAAAGTTAGTATGGCAACTTCGTCAGCTTTGAAGTACGAAGGGCGAAAATTTGTATATAAGCTTATAGTCAGACACAAAAAATAACTGTATCACAGTTTTCCCGAAATTCATCCCCTAAAAATAGGGGTTGGTAGTCAACTACATACAAATCAACTTCGCCAGTTTTAGAGTTATAAAATATATGTTTTTTTTATATAAGTTTATAGTAATAAACAAAAGTTAACTTAGAATTTTGTTTTTCGAAAAATCATCCCTTTAAGAGTTAATTTAGGGCGCGGGTGCGGGCGGGAGAGGGACTGGGAGCGATAGAGGAAGAGGGAGAGAGATATGAAGTGGGAGAAGGACCTCGAGCGGGAAAGGGAGAGGGATATGTGGTGGGAGAAGGACCTTGAGCAGGAAAGGGAGAGGGATATGTGGTGGGAAAGGGACAAGGAGTGGGACAGGGAGAGGGATAGTGAGGGGAAGTGAGACAGGGAGCGGGAGAGGAAAAGGGACAGGGAGCGGGAGAGGAAGCGGGCAAGGGGAGAAAGGGGAGATGGAGAGGGAGAGGGAGAGAGAAAAGAAAAAAAATGTTAATGTTGTTTACTATTCCAAACCCGCTTCCGGAGGAATGATCTGTGATTGTATCGTAAGTTTCAGTATGTAAATTCCTAAATATAAGTACTTCAATATAAATGAACCTGTTTTTAAATTTCCTTTTTAAGGGATACTAAATAATATGATAAGCATAATTTTCGCGTGCGAAGCTGCGGGCAACAGCTAGTACATAATATAATTAGATTCCAATGTATTACGCATCGATTTAATTGTTTATTATTATTTAATGCAAGTGTATGGGGCGTCAAAAACTGCGTCATTGGGACACGTGGAATATCAAATTATCAATCCTAGGTGAACTAATTTTTCTCCAGATTGGAACTTACCATAACTGTTGCATCATGATGTCGTAGGTAACTGTTAATTACGTTTAGATAATAATTAATTTAATTTCTATTTTAAAAGCACTACTGACGCAATTTTGCTTTGCTCGTGTTTTCTTTATAGATCGATAGTTATAGATAATATATTATTTTTATAATCTACACATACAACGTTCAGGTATCTGGTATACCTACATTTATAAGGGTGATCGTCCATTGCAGCAAAATAAGTTAATGGTTTACCTAAATATTCTTCAAGAGCCGTGCGAGGAAAATGGAAATCTATATTGAGCTCTAATGTTTACTAAGCTTTTTAAAATTTGTACAAGCCTTAGATTAAAAGTTTCTCTTACTTATGTACAATATGTACGTATAGCAGTAGCCTTCTTGGTTGAAGACCAGCACCAGGGTGTAAAAGCAACCAGACACGACGCTGATTCCTGTGTGGCGTGAACATCTGTCACTTCTCATTCCATAAAAGACTTATGCATGGAAGAGATGCGGCCATGCGGTATGCGGTGTGGTATGCGGTATAACAAGGAAGTGTGTAAGCGCCACATAAACCAACTACGGGCGAGTAGATTGGGCGCCCGGCGCCGCCTACGCTTTGCGAACTCTACAACTCTACATTACTTAAAACTCTTAAAAGCCATTTCTTCGTCACACGCGCTCCAGAGTTTTTATCTAATTAGTTGTCTTTGCAATTTATGATGAAAATGACGCAATACATACAATCATTTAATGCACGTGCCGCTTGTAGTAAACTACTGCGCCACCCCGTGAGCTACACGCGACAACAATTACGTTACTCCCATTGACTCATGTTAATTCATTCAGTAATATGTGTAATTTAAAGTAATTAATATTGTCTTTACATAAACAAGAGCAGTGATAGTTTTAAGAACAAAAGAGTTCTATATTGAAATCCAAGCCTTTTAACGATAATAATCTAAATTTTACTAACAATAAATAACCGACTTCAAAATTACTCAAAAACTGCTTGTCAGATCTCGCTCAAATTTATGTGGGACCATATGACAAGCACCTGCTTTCGAATAAAAAAATCGTCAAAATCGGTTCACCTAGTTGAAAGTTCTGAGGTAACAAACATAAAAAAACTGTCGCATTGAGAACCTCCTCCTTTTTTTGAAGTCAGTTAAAAACGACATGCAAGTGCCTTTACATAATAGGGCACAGTACCTCTGTATATTTTATAAAAACCAAAGCAGAATGAGTATAGGCTGTAGGTAGTAGAAAAATATTAGACATAGGACCGAAACAAGGTTTTATACAAAAATAATACAGTGCGTAATTTGAGCACATTGTGGAGTCTGAAGAGTTTCAAGAAAAGAATGCCCCATTTTCCCCACGATCGATACTTCCTTCAGTGATCTGATCTGATTCGAATCCGGCTTATTGTAAGTATGCTAATGTTTATTTTTATTATATAATCGAAACCAGTCGTGGAATAAAATTAACGTTCATGCGGGCAAGGTAGGTAGCTTTTAACATGTTAAGTAGTACTTTCCTTTCTTTCGACTATCGCAAGCAAACGCAAGTCTAGTCGCTATGTTCTAGTAGGATAGGATGTCTTTGAAAAGCCGAAAGATGTGGAGACGAGCCACTTGGTGGGTCAAGTGGTCACTATTGACGATCTCGCCCTTAGACATCAGAAATTCAGTTACTGATGCGTTGCCGGCCAAGAACGAAAAGAAAAGAAAGAAGTACCTAAGTACTATTAATACTTATAAGTCATACGCCCCAACTCAGAGTCACTAACGGTTACTTAAATCGCTCCTTTGTACAGCATTTGTATGGAGATTATTTACTAAGGAGTGATTTAGGTAACCGTTAGTGACTCTGAGTTGGGGCGATAGTCATGTTATGCTAAAACACTTAAAATCTTTTAGTCACATTTAGATAGCTATATTATTACCTACTAATAATACCGCATTGCTCCACTTTCAGGCAACGTATCGCATTGGCACTGAACTGACAACCTTATCACACTTTTTAACAAAACATTTGGTAATTTAATTTTGTGGTCTATTAATTTAACGGTATTGTGTTTTGATTAACTAAGGCGTTCTGTAAGTATAAAATATTAGGACTAACCGACTTCAAAAAAGGAGTAGGTTCTCAATTGGATAGTTTCCGATTTTTACAAGATGCAATAGGTAGGTATGTATTTATTTCAGCATAACGTACGTATAAAGGTACTTGGGTAATATTTTATTAACAATGCGATTAACTCATATTATATCCATTAGGTTTTATGTACCTATTGATATTCAATAGATAAACCATCTGCTGCTCATACCTAACACTTCTTGCCCGTAGTACGATTGGGAACCGCTGTCCACCGAAAAGCTTTTATTGGAAAATTGTGGAGACAATAATATGTTAGGACTGTAATAAAATTATATTATTAAACTATGATAGTCACGGAAGCTATGTTGTAAAACAGTTATAAATATAAACCATATAACAGTTATAAATATAAACAATATTAAACAAGATAGGCATGTTTTTATAAAATAAATGAACAATTACCCGCTCAGTATAGTAACTTTTTGCTTTGCTGAGTGAAAGTATAGGCTAATGGTCTCCATGTATATGTAATTATGTCGTAAATTATGAATTATGTAAGTTACCAATAAGCAGAGGTGGGTAGTGAGTGAGCTAGTATGACAAATACAACAATTTCCATACATTACAACAGTGCTCCCATGGTTGACATTTTATCAGTCGGTTCTTATAATATAAGTAGGTACATGCTGCTAGATGATAATTCATTTTTATTATTTGCATGAACTTACAAATCTATCCGAAGTGTTAGGCTTGGGGAGAAAATAGATCGATTTCTTGGGTAATATCTTCGGTGTAAAAATGCAGTATTTAAACCTACAGCATTCACTACCTTATGAACTTTTAATAATATGTAGTGATGGATAATGCATTAATAAATTATTATACATCCTCATTTACTGATTGCATTAGACATCCCTCATTTAATTATTAGTTTGCTATGTAATTGTTGCAATTATAAGCACAATTAAATTAATTATAGGTGGATCGTATGCAGATAATCTAAAACTGCAGTGGCATATAAAGCGTCGTACACACGTGGACATCGCAACATTCATTTTATGTAAAGTAGTACTTACTAACTAATGAAGTAGTTCGTTCTTATCCTAAGATGTTTAACACATGGTCACAGCCGGAATAAACTCATTCTTTTCGACTGGTTGAATTTAAGTGTTGAATTTATTCTACCCGACTGGTGAAGCTAAAAGTTGAAAATGAAAATTTATTTAAAAAAGAACCGACTTCAAAATGAGGGATAACTCAAAAATCACTCGTCAAATCAAATTTTAAATGGGTCCACATGACAAGTAACAGCTTTCGAATATAAAGAGAATCATAAGAAAAAAGAATCATAGAAGTTATGAGGTAACACACCTAAAAATTAATAATAATAATGCAGTCGAATTGAAAACCTCCACCTTTTTATGAAATCGGTTAAAAATAAGGGATGTGTGATCATAAATGGTTATGGTATAACTTCAGATATCATGCACGTTCAGAGAACATAAGTCATAGATTAAAAAAGTGTTTGCACTTGATTTTAAATAAATTTTTTACCTTTCTAGTCTTTTCTTGTTTATATGTTTGACTAATCGTCTCCAATATAAGAAGAGTAACAATAACAAGTAACAATATAAGAAGTCTTACTAATGAGATGTTTAGAACCTCGTTTATTAACGTCTCCAAGTTAGCAACAATGTTTAACATTATAACACCGCCTAAGCAGCGTGATGGGTCACTTTATAATATTTATCATAGCAACTACCAGGGGTTAATGATGGAAAAGACTGATGCGTATGCAGATCGCTATCATTACCGTGCTGTCTTGTTTTTATAATATTTGTACCACTTTAACATTCCACTGCATTGCAATAAACGTTTTATAAAAAAATATAGGTATAATATTATGTTTTTTAAAATAGCTGTACGATGAATTTATTGTTACTCACGATGATTTCAAATTCTCTCTCTCATAAGTAGCTAATTATATTTAACACATATGATAGCTAAGTAGGTATCAACAAGCAAGCCCGTTCTTTCTTCCTCTTTATTTTATTATTATTATTGGACGACAATGTATCGGTGATGCCTGTGGTGTTATTGATGTCCAACGGTTAGAGTTGCCAGATGCAGCTAGGCCTATTACTTTCAGGTTAATTCTACTGGACCCGGCGCGGGATCTTTGTTTTCAGGGCGCAGTTTCAAGAACACGGGACAGGACGTAAAATTCCGGGACAATTGCGAATTTTCCGCCCGTCTTGCAACCCTAGCAATGCTCAGACTTACTTGGTGCGTCTGCGTGTTCGTCGGCTAGTTACATACACAAAGACCATAATATTGTGAGCCAAGATACAATAGGTAAGCATGGTAAATGGTAACCACTGACCAGTCCCGACGCACTCCTCGCTGACGCAGGGCCGCGGCGTGTTGTACTCGGAGAGCACCAGCACCGCGGTGTACACCGCGAGCGCGACCAGCGAGATGCCCAGCGCGCCGATCAGCACCGACGAGCACCGCACTGTGCGCTCGCTGCAACAAACATACTGTTACAAACTGTTAGCCAAACATTGGCTGGCGGTTGGACACTGGTGTCTTTTCAACTGAGTGACAATTTAGACTAGACACCAGAGTAAGGATAGCAAACGAGCTTGTAATGCCACCATCTCCTGCCGCCCATGGACATTGTGATAATCCTTGAATAGGACTGCAGGAAACTGTGGAAGTTAGGTAAGACTGAAAACAAACAGTATAAACTGTTGGTCAAACATTGGACACAGATGTTCCGTATTGTAGAACGTTTTGGGGCGTCTTCTGTCATAAAGGTGGTGTGAAAGTACCTTCTTAAATTGGATTCGTTCTTATCGTCTAGTCTTGTCGCTGGGACATAACTCTACAGTTCCATCCATCGCTATAGTTAGCTATTCCTGTAAACAGAGATTTCATGTGCTTCCTCAAGGAAGACCTCGAATTTTTATTTACATACTTTTGGTATCTACCCCCGCCAAATCGTTACGAAATAAATATTCAATAAATTTGTACATATTTTTCTATACAACTTGTGCAGCCGTAAGCTGCGGTGTTAGTTTTTGGGGTACCAACATTTTTTTGGGAAAGTGAATAACTTCATGCAGCCAACCGCAATACTGCCTATGGACAGCATTGGACAGGGCATCGAAAGCATAATTTATTTAAATTAGGGTGTTGTTTAACACGTTCACTGCGTTAGACAAATTTGATGACTTTCAGTTGGTGCGGTATGGGGTCTATTATATCCGAAGCACGAATTGTTCCTGGTGCGTTGCTGGGTCGAAAAGATCCGTTTGACTTCCATCTGTTTAAGAGGATTTATCTTTATAGGTATAATGATTATAGTGTATTTTTTTTGTAGCAATATATTGACTAATAAACACTCAATAAAAGGCTGATATCGTAGGTAGATGCACTGAGTGGTTTCTTTGTAAATAAAGGGATTGTCTGGCGGATCTTTACGACCCGTTCTCCGCACTGGTTAGTAAAATTGTCGATACATTTTTAGTGTTGAGCATGATAAAGAGACATCGATAGCGATAAAATAATGCAGTTTGTAGGATTTGTAATGTGTGACCAGGTGACGGGCTAGTATATACATTGATATATTCCACTTACCGATTATTATTTGTTTTGGGGAACCTTCGCTTACTTAATTTTCTTAGGTTTTTCACCGTTACATGACTTAAACAACATTTTTCTGGATAGCTTTATGTTACATACACAGACAGTGTTACATACACTGTACAATACAACTGTATAATATAACTGTACAATATTCTTCTTATTTGCATAAAAACTCATCTAACCATACAGACCTCACTAGCTCAACTAGTATGTAATCTAGTGCGGCTATAGGGTCATCGGGCATCGGGTCGTTAAGAACCGATAAACGCACTAGATGTAAATTTTTTACGTTCAGTCGGCATCGGGTCGTAAGAACCCGATGCATTTTTTTTGTATTTACATTATCTATTTAACAAGGCAATTCCAAAACACTAACCATCTCATTCATAACCATAAGGAGACCAAAGATATCTGTCCCGCACCAGCGGTTGGCACAGTAATTTTTACCCCGCACCGGAGGAAAGTTGAGCATCGGATATAATCAACCCGCTACCGCACCGAACGTGTTAAGCATGATTACTAAAATATACCACTCATGTATTTGAAATTTTCCTAACCAAAGGGTTGATAGAATCACGCATGCTGTTATCCTGGATTCAATAAAAGTTAAACACTCTCAGCAAAACAATGAAACAGTTCTACCATCGCCCCGGGTGGGCCCAGGTCCACAGTATACGCGAGCTCTGATCCCCGACTTCCTATACCATTATTATCTACCACGTTTCCGCGCCGCCTGCAGCGGCGGAACGCTCCGTGAACTGCAATTGTCTGTAAGTAAATTCACTTACCGTCGGCACTCGGCACATTATGTTAACTGTTAGCGACATTACTCCGATAGTTGTTCCGGTTGCGTCATGGTTGTCAATTCGCTCCTAGATAACAGCAGTAACCAAGGGCCATGGGCGCGATCTTTATGGGTGTTTCCCAGTGGTCAGATTGATGGTCAGACTAGTCTGGCCAACGGGAATTTTTTTTCCCGTTGTTCAGATCAGCTCGTAATTTAGTAAAGTACTGTTGAATACAAAAATACTAAGACGTCATATAATTTTTAAATAGGTTTTATTTGTGACATTAAGAAGTTTATTAACTATGATTGAAACTATTTGTAAGTTGTTTCTTGGTTGTTTATTAAATAACAAAATTTTCCTGTTTGTCATGAAATGTCAATCACATTACTTACACCTTACCCTTACCTATATAATATCATTGAATTAATACCTTCATCATCATCATAATAATCATCATCACTATTCATCATCATCACCATTCACCATCATCACCGTTCATCATCATCACCAGTCATCATCACCATCATAATAATCATTAGTCATCATCATCGACATCATTATCATCACCGTCCATCATCATCGCCAGTTATCATCATTCACCATCATCATAATCACCATTCGTCCTCATCTTTCTTCATCATCAACATTATCCTCCATCATCATCATCAATTGTTTGACTAATTTGACGATTGAAAGCTAGATGGCGTTAAACTCCAGGCGTGCGTCGGAGGCGGAGCTAACACACATTTTTTTTTATTTTAAAGTAAAAATATTTGTATCAAACTTTCTTATAGAACCCAATTTGGTATACTATTGAAACAAAATTATTTTTATTACACCTTACAGGATATTATTATGCGTTTCGATAGATTGCTAAGTAAATAAAGCTCGAGCTTCGACTCGAGTCTTCAATTGAAGGCTCTGAGCCTTTAAGGCTCGAACCCTAAAGGCTCGAGCCTTCTAAGGCTCGCGAGCCCTTAGGCCTCGAGCTTTGAAGGCTCAGTAGCCCCGACTCGGAGCTCGAGTCCGAGACTCGGAGCTCATTTTTCTCAACTCTAATACGAAGTTTGAAAGAAATCTGACCGTCTAAAGCTAATATAAAGCGTGTAATTAGGTTTCCTTCTTTCTTTTTTTTCTTTAAATATTGAATTGTCATCGGTCCTTAATAGGTATGCCAAATTTCGAGTTAATCCGACGTTTTGAAGGGGGTCAAAATCATGTTCAAAGATTCTGTTACATGGGTGAATTTCCCAAGTGCATTTTTGAGACGGCGAGGTTGAAAATTAATGTGTGGACGTAAACTACAATTATGTATAATTTTATATAGGTACTTTAAATAGTGATCTACATGATAGCAAAGTATTCAGATGTATTTAATACATAGATTCTTAATAAAAAAATGTCTAAGACCTAAAATCTAATTCCGGTGTACTGTCCGACCTCCATTTATTTACATATTTTATAAATTTAATTTTTTTTGGTAATTAAATTTTATAAAAAAGGAATATTTTTTAGAAATACATTAAATAACACAACTAATATATATTTACGGAGTAATTTAGGATAGTGCAACAGCTCTTAAAACATCTTTTAAAAATGTCCTACAAAAAAAAGCAATACCGGTGGCGCATTTTGTACACTTCATATCTTGTTACGAAACGATTTGGAAGACACCTTACTGGCTCTCCCCGCACCGTTCAGTTGTGCTCTTGCAAATTGCGTATTAGGATGACCGACTGGCTTCGTAGTTTTCCTGCCAAACACGTAAGTACTCACTGCGGTGGCGCAGGAATACAAAATCATCCAATTCCGATGTCATGTATATTAGTAAAACTACAAAGCAGATTATCAAGAAATTTTATGGAGGCTTGCATTAAAGGTTTTCGGCCATAATTGTGAAATAAAAGTTAACCTGAGAAGAACGGTGTTCTTTAAAATTCAAGTTTTGACTCTAATTCTAAGTCCGGTGGCCTAATCTCGGTGGTTCCGGTGGCAAATCAAAGCGCATAAGGACGTGTATAGACCAGTGCCGATAATTTTTGAAACGAAAAAAAATAATCGTAGGATGAAACCCATTGCAAAAGGAAGAGAATATAACGAAAATTAACGGAAAAATAATTTACGGGCGATCTGAGCTCGGGAAGTGGGGGAGGGCGGGGTTTAAGGGTAAAAAATAGTTTATCTCAATTTCCGGCAAAACTACAAGTCCTGTAGAAAAAAGTTAAATAGCAATGTTGTAAGTAATAAAAAGATCTACAACTTTTTTATCTACACTTTTTTTATGTAACCTCAAAATTTATGTGAAAAAATTCAAATAACCAAGTTTTTGGTTTTTTATTTTTATCTTTTACAAAAAAAAAAATTCACGAAATTTGGTGAAAATGAAACGACAACTATTTTCGCAAAAACATTTCGGATTCGAGTTTTAAGTTTTTTTTGTCATTCATTGTGTACAATTTTGAGCTATTTATCAAAATTTACACTTTAATTATTCGAAAAACGTAAGATTTCATTTTACTTTGTTAGACAAAACAATTACAAAAACATAAAGATTGCAAAAAACATGCGAAAATAGTTGTCGTTTCATTGCATTTTCGGAGAACATTTACCATAGTAGTTAGTAGTTAGTAGTAGTACTAGTCGTTAGTAGTTTATAGTTTTTTATATACCATTAGAAAGTAGAGATTTCAACGAACAAAAATCTAACCGTTTTTTTTTAAATAGATATTTTGACGTGAGAATTTTCGATTGATAATTAGGTATTTTTCGATGTTAAGTCAAAATAAGGTGAAAAAAGAAATATTTTAAATCAAAAATATTACAGTATGTTAAGGTCATACAACGGTAAGTTTTCACTAAACTTCGTGAAAATTTTTTTTTGTAAAAGATAAAAATAAAAAACCAAAAACTTGGTTATTTGAATTTTTCACATAAATTTTGACTTGTAGTTTTGCTGGAAATCGAGATAAGCCGTTTTTTACCCTTAAACCCCCCATCCCCCCTCACGACCTTAGATCGCCCGTAAATTATTTTTACTTTAATTTTTGTTATATCCTCTTCTTTTTGCAATGGGTTTCCTACTATATATTTTTTTTTCACTTTTTACCGTTTTTGAAGCTATCGGCACTGGTCTAATAGGCCACAGAAACACAAGCGTGTCTAATCACCGCTAAAAAGAGTCCGTTCATCTAGACTCCTACTCTTCAAAATGTATTTTTAAAGTATTAGATGATCTTGCCTTTATTATTCCTCATTGGCATAATCAATTTCGGTGGATTAGATTCTAATTCCAGTGGTCCTAATTTTGGTGGCATTTGATAATGTAATTTGAAAATATCTCCGGAACTAATAATTTTTTTTTCGATCTCTACTATGTGACTAATTATTATTACTATTTACATATTATTTATGCCAAATAAAATGTATTAGAAACAGCAGGTTTAAATTTAATCAATTTCGGTGGCTCGGATTTTAATTCCGGTGGTCCTTTAATAATTTCGGTGCCATTTGATAATTTCAAATGGAAATATCTCATGAACTAATAATTTTTTTTCGATCTCTAGTATATGATTAAGTAGTACTAATATTTACCTATTATTTAAGCCAAAAAAATTTATCAAAAACAGCCAATTTAAATTCGCCACTGTAATTAGGCAAAATCCGTGTTTGTTGAAATTGACCCACATACGTCTAAAGCTAATAAAAGCGTAATAATAAAATGCAACTGTTTTTACTTTGATTGTACTTTTTTTTATGTCTTTTCCAGCTGTCAAATAAATCTGGCCAACGGGAAAAAAAAATCCCGTTGGCCAGACTAGTCTGACCATCAATCTGACCACTGGGAAACACCCATCTTTATGGACTTGACTAACCTAGTAATCAGATGTTTTATGTATGCAATTACCAGAAACTTAGCAATTACAAAGTTGATAAAATTGATTACTGTTTTGAATTGATTCTGCTATCAGTACTTTTTTATGTAACTAACTGACCAACGAGCTTACGATCCACCAGTAACTGACCACTGCTGTCCATTGTCACTAGCAACGCCAAGAGCATCAACGATGCGTTGTCGACCGAGAAAGAAAGAAATATCTAGTTCTTTATCTTTACTAGGTTGTATTGTTGTTGAAAGTCTGTGTTGGTTTATGACAAGTTTAAATAGATATCTTAAGATTTACTTATTCTCCCTTGGGAAATCCACCTTGTTCAAAAGTGCAAGAAGTCTGACTGACTTCTTGGAATGCAATGTAAGGCTGGATGCCTCATAATACCCAAAACAACTTTTGGCACACATTTCCATCGGTTCTCACTAACGGTGACTGGAGCTTTCTGTCTATTTGTCATTTTATGCACGTGTGGGGACGCGACTTGAATATTGGATAACGCATTGATTCACTACTAATGCGCATTTGCGTGGTTTTTGTTTGTCATTTACCATTCAAAATCAGGAGAGTTTCTTTGTTACTAATACTACTACAATATTCTTGAGTATGCGACGATCTTAACTTTTAGGTGACGGGTAACCTGTGCCCAATCTGTATCCGTGCCTCAAAAACCTCTATAAATCCACATTTGTTTTTTAGAAGATAAACTACATAAAATGAATCCAGATGACATTTCTCGACCTATTGCGAGTGTCGTTCAGAAAGTTGTTTTGCTACTTGTATGTTAATAAGGTACAATAGTGGCTTCCTGTACACAAAATACAGTCAATCACAGCTTCAATATAACCTGACATAGATAGCCACGTTTCAGCCATCTCCGAGTGTTCCTTTCAATGGCGTTTGCATAACCCAGCACAATGGCGAGACGAATGGCCGAATGCTGATGATGAATGCGCATAACACTTTCTATTGAGGTGGGCGTTTCAGTTGTGTTGTAACGGTACCGATCACAGATCACATGAGGAACGATGACGTGACAGAAACTGGACTAACAACTACGAGGACAAGATAACTGAAACTGGACAATACGAGGAAGATGCGGAAGAATGAAGACTCATAGGGCCTGTTGCTACTTGTTCATGACGTGCATCGACCCCCTTTGGAAGTAACCGAGAGTACAACAGGTTTCAAGTCATATCATTTTAATAAATGAATGGCCATACAGTTATAAAGACCGTTAACCGTTGGGGAAAAAAGGTTCTCCAATGGAGACCACGCCTCGGAAAAAGGAGTACAGGATGCCTTCCGACCAGGTGGACTGACGCCCTGAAGAAGACAGCGTGTATTCACTGGATTTAAAAGGCTCATGGCCGCTCAGAGTGTCGCTTGTTAGGGGAGGCCTATGTCCTGCAGTGGACTTCCAAAAGCTGAGGGATGCGATGGATGCAATAAAATGAAATGCCACTAAATTAAGTAGACCCCTAACAACTTCTTATAAGGAAATTCCAAAAGAAATCAGAGGTAAACTCCTTTCTTCCCACTCCTCTTTTCTTTCTTGACTTTAACGCATCTGTGAATCTTTTGCAGATGTCCATGAGCGAAGATGACGGATTACTACTTACCATTAGGGGCTTCGTCTGCTCTTTTATCGGCAATTTATATAAAAATCAAAGATGCTTTTGAAGTGTTTTCCGTTGGTCTAATTGATGGTTACACTTGTCAGAAGTGCCAGTGTATAAATATTAAGTACATGGACTTATAAAAGAGATTGGTATCAAAGCCATCTGCACTATTAGGTATCTTTAACCCTTAGTGCGGAGGTCGAGGAATTTATTGATGATGGCAACATACTAGTGGCTACACGTAAAGTCGTATGTACACAATTTATTCGGAATCTATGCAGAACATCTAACATACGTTTTCACAGACCGTTGCATCCATGATACATCGTCCTCGTGAGCTCTGATAAAAATCTTTCTCCGAATTACCAAGTTCGCTATAACAACAAGCATGTCATAATTGCAATAAGTTCTTTTTGCGACGAAGTAACACAGGAAGGTATAAAAAAACTGTTGGTTATAATTAATTAACGAAATAATAGTTAATTAACAATGAATAAATTAATAATTAATAGTAACCATATTTTAAAAAGAAAGGGGAACACCTATTATCAAAACTAAGCTAGAATGATTTTCAATAATACCTACAGCATCAGTCATGCAGTTATGCTAGATTCTGCCTATGATTAAAGGTACTTATTTCAAATAGCTAAAGGGTAATTGGATGATTTTCAGTTCAACGATAGCAAGGAATGTTTCCGAGGTCATTAGCCTCGGTCGCCAAATTTGTAACTGTCCCTTCATGTGGTAACGGGTCCTTTAGAACCGGTTCCGGTTATTGACCTATTGCAAATTTTTCACAACCGAAAACAGAATGCGTTCAGCTTATTTTTTATGCGTCAATAATAATGCAATGCGATATATTCTGCCTGTCACCCACGGTATGTATGATGACATTGATTTAGGTAGCGTATGATTAAATTTCGATTTGCATAAGATTATGAGCGATAACACCAAAGCTTTCATTCAGCGAATCGCTGGTTTTTTGTTGAGCTATGCAAAGATGTTGGCAGAGGAATGGAGCGGTACGATGATTTATCGATGTAAACTAGGGATGTTCGATCCGGATCGATACTTGTGTGGATCGATACAATGGCATACGATCCGCTCGATATTTGTATCGATACAAAGGCATTCGATCCACTGGCGGATCGATACACATGCAGGGTGGATCGGATCGAATCGGATCGGATCAAAATTATTATGGAATGGAGGTAGATTTCTTTAGATCAGTTGTTGGTGCATCATATTACACGAACAAGAAGGCTTCCACACATTTTTCAAGCAATATTTGTCTGAATTTTTGTTGGATAGAAAGTCTGATCCATTAATTAAAGTATTGGTCAGCTAGAAAAGTTATTTGGGGAAACTCTGCGACAGCACTACGCCTACGGTATTTATCAGTGGTAGGAACTTCATTGCCCTCCGAATGGCTTTTCTCGTTAGCCAATAGCATTTTAAGCGAAAGTAATCGATTTGATCCTGAGCGCTTATCCAATTTACTATTCCAGCGTTCAATAAAATTTAAGGATTGGCAAATGTAATTCATAAGCTTTGCATGATATATTAATTTATTTGATAATTTAGTTTAAATAGACAAGAGTTCTAAATCAAATATAGTGTTATAAAGTGAGATATTATTATTTATATGATGTTCCTACTACATACCACATTGTTTTAAAAAACCTTAAGTAACTTTTTCAATATTAATTTATACAATATTTTGGATAAAATTAAATCTAATATAAAATTTAATCTAAAACGATTGATCTTAATATTGCCTTAATGATCTATCTTTATTTAGAAACCCACTGAATTAAGCTTGTCGATAGTTTATATAACCATATTTAAAATATTTTATTCGATTCTGGATCGATACAAAACATCATATTAAATTATACGGTATATCTGCTAAAATATCATCTTTTATTTATTAACATATTTCTTTCTTTTTCTTTCTTGACCGACAACGCTTTGGTCGCTGACATCCATTGGCCGCTATACCCACTTACAGGTATATTTAATAATTATATGAATCGATATTTGGACTATTAATTATATTGGGATATTCATGACGATCCGGAGTATCGATATATGAAATACCCGGATCAACCATTCCTATTTAAAAATTTACTTTTTTTTCTTCTTTCTTTCTCGGCCGGCAACGCATCAGTGATGCTTTTGGTGTTGTTGATATCCATGAGCGACGATAGCCATTTACTATCAGGTGAATCGTCAGCTCCTTTGCCGGCTATTTCTATCAAAAAAAAAAAATTCATTCGATACTGGATCGATCCAGAGTATCGTATCAAATCACTTGGATCGATACCTGGATCGATACACTGCGAAACGATCCGTATCGATCCAGAGTATCGATACAAGGCACCTGGATCGAACATCCCTAATGTAAACAAAACACGCTTCGGACTGAAGATTCAATGGCGAGTCCGTTAACTTAGATTGCCGTCAACTTAGATTGACCAAGTCCCCTTTATGATCATTTAAAGATTTGAAGTTTTGAACAGATTTACGGGATCATAAAATTAGGTGCCAACCGATATTATTATATTTATAGCCTGAATATTTACGTAATCGGAAGTGGTGAACGGACATACCTACACGCAATCAAATTGACATTACGTGATCACTGCAGTCCATCAACATTCAAAGACAACCACTAATTTATTATAATCAAACATCTTCCTTTCAATCGGAAACAAAAGGTCGGTCCAATGACTGGTCCACAACATGCGATAACGATTCCGTAACTCAGCTTCTGAGATGGCCGTAGTCCGAGGGGCTACACAACTGTATCAATACGGTCGGGTTTAATATCAGCTCTGGTGAAGAAGTAAAAGGAGCGCTTGGCAAGTGATTTTTTTAAGTTTTTAGAGGGGCATCACAAGGGATAGAGGCAAGGGATGCTAACTGCTCTGTGGCAACCTTAGGGCAGCTTGATAATGGCGAGCTTTTTTCAAGAAGCGGCTCTTTGCACAGTTTAAGTGCAAGGGCGCTGAAATACTCGCTCTGACTTGTTCAAGGACTAGGGCCGCCGGCCGACACTGGGGCTCCGACGGCTGAGCAAATTTGTAATGTGGGAACATTTTGCGAACCCCACAGGAGCGGGGGCTCCTCAATAAATTTTGATACCGGCAACAGCAACAGCCCTCTCTAGGGCAAAGTTACCCCACTGGTCCACGTCACTTTGATTCGTACTCCATTTGGTGTGAAAACGTAGTAAGTATTATATAACAAAGTTGGAACAAGTCCGGCAACACAATGGGTGCGTTTCAATGACAAACGTGGGGAAGTTCATTGTCGTGGTCGAACGGTCCGGCGCGGACGGCCGGCGGTCGACCCGCGCGGCATTAACGCACCGCACGTCCGAGAAAGCCGCGTGCGCGCGTGCCAGCAACGCAAGTCACGAACGGACGTCAAACTATTATCAGTTAATTTATTTGTATTAAGTTTCAGATTACGTTTTAACGTGTTAAACTTAAACATGACTTTGCAAAAGTCTAGACCCGTATTATGAAATAATGACTACATCATGAGTAGAAAAATAAAACCAGCCATAGAGCTCAGTGACAGACTAGGGTTCGTATTAATAAACTGATCTGTGTCTCTGGGATCTCAGGATTCGGTTTGAGATGCTGAAATTTCTGAGATCTGAGATCGAACTCTTGAGCTGCGATCGGTTTATTAATAATGTTTTTTTTTGTAATAGCAGACGTCTAAATATCTAAGAATGATCGTTAATCTGCTAGTTACCCGCTAATATCTTACTGTTCGGGCCATGCCAAAGTTAGCACTGTTAGTTCACGTCCCCACTATATGGAGCAATGTAATCGGCTCCCAATAAGGAGTCACTTTCCCTGTTAATTGTCGTTTGTTTAACAAACTTTCGCGTCACATTGTAGCCGCTTAGTTCTTACGATTGTGTTAACTACACCAACCAAGTTATATTATTTATGATGTCTAATAGCTTCACACCAATAATACTAAAAAGCCTTTAAGATTTTCTGTTATACCTCAGTAGGGCCGTAATTATAATAACAGTAGCTTACATAATATCGATATCATTCTCTAGTCGTATTAGTCCAATTTGATCTGGTATTAATTCTGGACTAATCATAGATATTTTCCTCCCAAAATCTTTCGAAAATTAAATGTTCGGTCATGAATTTCTTTTTCTGCTAAAGCAGAAATTTATTAGAACATTCTGTTTTACGCTTTACATTTAATTTTGAAGAATGATTTTGTTCCTTTTCAGTATGTTCTGCGTCCTTAAGCTACATGATTATTGACTGGGGATCCACATCGCAGCACGAGAGGGATCCATGCAGGGCGCCTCACGACAGTAGCACTGCAACTGTCACGAGTCACGACTGGCAGCAGAAGCAGCAATGTACTGCGGAAGCGGCCAGTTGCGAGGGGTCGTCGTGATGAGCCGCACAATGCTTCATGATTGTGTTGTACGAGGAAGCCCAGTGACGATGTACAATGTCTCGATCGCTATCGATACGACGCGGCGCGTCATGCTGACTGGCTTTATAGCGTGATGTTTTAATAAAGCCAAGTGTGGTTGAAGTAGCAGTCGCATCGTTATCTTTATCATTCGTTTAGTGTTTTCAGAGAATTGCGGAGACAAACAAACAGACAGACAGGAAAAAAATTTAAAAACTCAGTTTTCGGTGTTGGTATCGTGCAAGTAACGATTTGCAACTTGAAAAAAACCTTTAACTATCAAAATCACAGTTTGACTCTTCAATTTTATTATATGTATGTATAGATTAAATAGAGCCAATCGCTCCAGTAAATAAAAAGCGGCCAAGTGCGAGTCGGACTCGCCCATGAAGGGTTCCGTAGTAGCAAGTAACATAATATAAAAGTTCTTGAAGTTCGTTGTAACTTTGATCGAAGTAAATTGCGGTTTACGATTTATGACGTATTAAAAAAAACTACTTACTAGATCTCGTTCAAACCAATTTTCGTTGGAAGTTTGCATGGTAATGTACATCATATATTTTTTTTAGTTTTATCATTCTCTTATTTTAGAAGTTACGGGGGGGGGGACACACACACATTTTACCACTTTGGAAGTGTCTCTCGCGCAAACTATTTAGTTTAGAAAAAACTGATACTAGAAACCTCAATATCATTTTTGAAGACCTATTCATAGATACCCCACACGTATGCATTTGATGAAAAAAAAATTTTTGAGTTTCAGTTCTAAGTATGGGGAACCCCCAAAATTTATTGTTTTATTTCTATTTTTGTGTGAAAATCTTAATGCGGTTCACAGAATACATCTACTTACCAAGTTTCAAAAGTATAGTTCTTATAGTTTCGAAGAAAAGTGGCTGTGACATACGGACGGACAGACAGACAGTCAGACATGACGAATCTATAAGGGTTCCGTTTTTTGCCATTTGGCTACGGAACCCTAAAAACTAGTCATGCTCTAGGAAAGCTATTGACGAAATCCTCATAGTCCGCCATAGGTGGTGTCGAATACCAAAATGATTACGGAAATATTTTCATTTATTCACATAACCCGGAAGCCTACCAAAAGTAATAATTTAAAACATAGGTCCTGTATAAAATCATTAATACTACTACCTTTCAGAAAAGATGTATTTTTAATTTTGTTTATCAATCAATCTTAATAACAGCAAGTTGTCCGCTCAAAATAAACCATCTGGAAAGCACCATCAGCCATCACATCCACAATAACACTCGTCTGGTTCCGCATATAAATAACGTTATTGTCGAGAATGATTTGCATGTAATGCAATCCTTCGAGTGCGTCGTTTATCTTCGCGGGAACATAATCGATGCGACTACACCAGTGGTTCTTAATCTTTATGGAATGAGATGACCATGTGACAAAAATTCTGTCTTGCCGTGGACCACCAACTAAGTCTCGTTCTTCAATATCAATATGTAGTATAAATAAAACACGAATATTTAATTTGTTGAAAGCCATCGGTATTTTTTTGTGAAATTTTATATTACTGAGGCGGTCGAGGCGCGGGGGGCTTCGAAATTTCACAAAAAAATCCGGTTTATTACCGAATTACTATGGTTATACAATTTACCTTTATAAGACTTAATACATACACTACATTACAATCACTTCGTATTTAATATTTTTCAGAAAGCTTTGCCTCCTTTAAACGCTTCCAGGGACCACCAATCCGCGGACCACAATTTAAGAACCGCTGGGCGCTGTGCTACACCGATGCACCGCATGAGTGATGCGTGAAGCATTCATATTTAATTGGTGATAATGAATCAGGCTTTCCTTGTCCGAAGATGCGTCAGGGTGGCCTCGGGGCTTCCGTAGGCTTTCCTTTAACAAAGGCTAATTTCTTTTGTTCATATGCGTTTAAGTTGTTTATTTATAATGCGGTTAGATTGATCGGTGGATCGTCGATGATCGTAAAGACGCTGATATCATACAAAGAAGACACTTGTAGCTATGTTTGTATAAGTATTTTATAATATTTATTTTAGCGAAGCTACACGGAGAATTACATGTTTGACCGGTTTCTTATGTACTTGTATGTTCGTTTGTGCTGTTCACAATTTCATTCCAAACTTAAACTTTGCAACCTACGAACAAACCAATTTTGTGAACCGATTAGTTTTTTTCCTTGAAATTGGTTTTTTGCTTTATCATAAAACTGTGACAAACGGTCGGACGAACAGTCGAGTCTTTGGATAAATTCTAAAAAGCAATAAGAACGTCAGATAAACTTTAAGCTTTCCAGGTCATTGTCCTGTCTGAGCTAGAAATGGCTTCCGACGTAGAAAGCTGACGATAGCAGTACCAGCACGAACTGCATGTTGTTAGTAGCAACACTTGCGAGGGGCCGCGGCTCGGAACTAACACTTACCTAAATTAGCACGAAACAATGACACTTGCACCACACTCACATTATACATTATAGCTAACAGGCTGTGTCAACTATCGTGTGTATGTGAATTGTGAATGTCAGTGCGAGGCTACAAGCATTTAGCGGTTCACTGCTAGTGCCTTCGATCAATAATAGTCCTTTAGATCGATGGCTAGTGCTGACTAAAGAAAGATCTATTGCAAATGAAAGACTATTGAGAGTTGTGAATGAGAGAGAGAGTATTTGTTGAGTCTACACCAAGTGAAGGGTTTTTTACATTCAGCCAACATCCTAATGTAAAATGATGTTTAAAAAACATCATCTATCTTTATACTCTGTGGATCGCTCCTTCCTTCCTGTTTTTCTGCTCTCGCTCTGCAAACCGTGTTCTATATATTATAATTACTTTTATAATTTAATACAAAGTTATAATTGCACAATTACATATTTACAGTACCGCAGCGCTGTTTTGGTCTGGATCAGTGTAAGAGGTACCCGAAAGCTCAAGAGTCCCTTTAGCCACCCTCCGGCCTTATATCGGGAGTATTGGGACATACGTATTCATCATATTGAGTGGCTAGGATCACGCACAACGGACTATGCAGGGAAATCTGCTCACAGCTTTGCCTTGGCTAATGGCCTCAGTCAGTTAGTATCCAGCCCAACCCGGATCCCTGACATTGACGGCCATTATGCTTCCACTTTGGACCTCCTGCTAACCTCCCACCCTAATGATTATGCTGTATCCGTCGAGTCGCCGCTTGGCTCGTCTGATCACTGCTTAGTGCGATCTTCTGTGCCATTAGCTCGGCCCGATGATCGGCGACCATGCGCGTCTCGCCGGGTCTGGCATTTTGGATCAGCGGACTGGGATGGTTTGCGGGAATTTTACTCATCATACCCTTGGAGGCACATCTGTTTCTCTTCAGAAGATCCCAACTCCTGTGCCCTTTCCATAGCCGATGTGGTACTCCAGGGCATGGAATGCTATATTCCAAACTCTGTGGTACCTGTTGGTGGGAAAACTCAAGCCTGGTTTGACAGAAACTGCTTTAAGGCATTACGCCTGAAGCAATCTGCCTACCAGGATTGGGTAGAGGCACGCGAGCTAGAAGGCTCCGATTTACATCTTCTGAAAAAGAAATTTAATGCTGCCTCCTGGTCCTCAAAAAAGCAAATTGCCAAGGCAAAGTTCAAGCACATACACAGAACAGGCAGGAGACTATTGAGACATGCGTGTGGTAGTCGTGCTTTCTGGTCTCTAGCCAAAGCCATTCAAGGCAATTTCTGTGCGTCGTCCCTTCCGCCTTTGCGCAGAGCAGACAATACCCTGGCCCACACCGCAAAAGAGAAAGCCGAAATACTGGGCACACTCTTTGCGTCGAACTCGACTCTTGATGACGGGGGTAACACACCGCCTACCATCCCGCTGTGTGGTGAGCTGATGCCCGACGTGCGTTTTACTCAGAATGCCGTACGTCAAGCTCTGTTTTCCCTCGACATCAACAAGTCGAATGGGCCGGACGGTATACCTGCTGTTGTGCTAAAAACGTGCGCTCCGGAGTTGACCCCGGTTTTAACGCGCCTTTTCCAACTTTCCTATTCTGCCGGCATCGTGCCGTCTTCATGGAAGGTAGCCTTAGTCCACCCTATCCCCAAAAAAGGAGATAGATCAAGTCCATCCAATTACAGACCAATCGCGATAACCTCTCTGCTCTCCAAACTAATGGAGCGTGTAATAAACACCCAACTGCTCCGGTATCTAGAGGATCGCCAGCTGATTAGCGACCGTCAATATGGCTTTCGCCACGGCAGATCGGCTGGCGATCTTTTAGTATACCTTACTCATTGCTGGTCAGAAGCGATTGAGAGCAAGGGAGAAGCATTGGCTGTAAGTCTGGACGTTGCAAAGGCCTTCGATAGGGTGTGGCATAAGGCATTACTCTCTAAGCTGCCTTCCTATGGAGTACCCGAGAAATTGTGCAGATGGATTGCCAGTTTTTTATCGGAGCGGAGCATCAAGGTCGTTGTTGACGGAGCATGCTCGGACACGAAGCCCATAAATGCTGGCGTCCCTCAAGGCTCTGTGCTCTCACCTACACTGTTCATCATGCATATCAATGATATGCTTGACATCAGGAACATGCATTGCTATGCTGATGACAGTACGGGTGATGCTCGCTATACAGGCCGAGCAAATCTTTCTCGGGTGCAGATTGAGGAGAAGAGGAAGGAACTTGTGTCTGAAGTCGAGACATCTCTGGAGCGGGTCTCGGAATGGGGCAGACTAAATTTAGTCCAGTTCAACCCCGAGAAGACACAAGTTTGCGCGTTAACCGCTAAGAAAACCCCATTCGTCGTGGCACCTCGGTTCCAGAACACTCCTCTTAACATCTCCAAAAGTATTGGGATCCTTGGTGTCGACATTTCGAATGAAGTTCAGTTTCGGGACCACTTGGTTGGTAAGGCCAAACTAGCTGCAAGGAAATTGGGAGTGCTCAATAGAGCTAAACATTACTTCATGCCTAAGCACAGATTGATGCTCTATAAGGCTCAAATTCGACCACACATGGAGTACTGCTCTCATCTTTGGGCCGGAGCCCCAGCTGGCCAAGTGGACACGTTTGACCGAATCCAACGACGAGCCATTCGTCTTGTCGACGATCCCAAGCTTACAGACGGATTAGAGTCGCTTAAGTTGAGGAGAGACATAGGCTCGCTATGCGTATTCTACCGTCTGTATAACGGGGAGTGTTCTGAAGAACTGTTTGATTTAATACCTGCGGTTGATTTCCGTCACCGTACTTCACGTACCAGGTTCCATCAACACCACCTAAACACCTGGCGTTCGTCCACAGTTCGGTTTTCACGTAATTTCCTGCCACGGACGTGTAAACTGTGGAACAAACTTCCTGCATCGGTGTTCCCGCTAAGCTATGACATGGGGTCCTTCAAGAAGCGGATCTTTTCTTTTCTTCGTGGCCGGCAACGCATTGGTGACGCCCCTGGTGTTGCTAATGTCCATGGGCGACGGTGATCACTTACCATCAGGTGACCCGTCTGCTCGTTTGCCTGCTTAAGGCATAAAAAAAAAAAAAAAAAAAAAAAAAAAAAAAAAAAAAAAAAAAAAAAAAAAAAAAAAAAAAAAAAAAAAAAAAAACATATTGGTTAAGCATCTCACAATTTTTTTCTCGTTGCAATCAAAATTCTATTCAACTTTAGTCCTTTTCTAATTTACATTGTATACGTAACTACATGTTTTTATTTTATCGTTATACAACAAACTCAAATATTCGAATAACTTCTCATATCTAAAACAAATTTACGATAGTTCTACTTATGATAAACCTAGTTTTATAATTAATACATCCGATACAATTGAGTTACATTATATAATTTCAACATCTTGGCGTCACAGATTGATAGCAGCGATGTTAGCAAACTGTTGATATAAAAGATATCAACGAGCGGCGCGTTGTAGCATCTGCGATCAACAATAAAGTTGTATATTATATTATAATGTTTTTGTTGATCGGTTCATCCTGTGGACATGTATTACAGGACCTACCTACACTGTAAAATCTGTACATCGTCGTTGCGACTTTAAGACCTCTTATGTGTAAAAAAATCAGCCTTTTGAGGGAGTCATAAAAATCGTTTAGTTTTGTTTAGCAAGCACATAGGTGATTTTGAATTTGGTGAATAAATTGTGGTGGAAACGTCGTACACACATGAGAGTTTTTGAATTCGGTAGTGCTTCAGAATACAGAATCATTTCATGTAAAAAAGTGATTTTGCCGAAAGTGGCACATAACACATAAGAGGTCTTAAAGTCGCAACGACGACATTAACATTGTTCACTGTCTGTACAGTGTACACTAGTCGCCGATGACTTAATTTATCGGAAGTAGGTTCACTAAAGTTAATTTCAAAATCACAAAGTAGGTAAAAGCTGTATGAGAGAAGTGAATTTTTCGAAGAAAAGTTAATATTGTGCATCAAAGGTGTCTAAATATTAACATAAAAAGACTTCGGCAGATAAACCGGGTAGTTTATAATGTTACAGATTTTTTTCTTTTTCTTTTTGTTATTTTTTCACTAAATGTTACTAAAAATATTAAATAAGTATCGGGTTCCAAGTTCAGTTCAGTTTAATAGTATTATTCCTCTGATCCAATGTGTAGTAGTATCCAATGTATAATATATTATTATGTAATAATAACAAAATCTTTTAAAAATCTGTATGGAATTTGGGTTGTTTATTGATTAATTGAGACCTGATAATCCTAATACCTGATAGTACCTGATGGTAAAAGGTAAGTAATGGTAAGAATACCTAATAACCTGGTAAGTCATATTCAACAGTTAGTACCTACTTACCTAATCAATGTAAATGACAGTCGGAATTAGTTCTTGACATAGCTCAGCTAACCGTGGGGTCATGTTTAAAACAAGACAGCCTAAATGCGCGTAACCTAGATAGCCTAGGTTTTGGTTTCATTGCGCAGTCGTTCCGAATTTCACGGTCGTCACCTAGTCGTCACGACAATCAGTCTACAGTAGTACAGTAACTGGCGACACGAAACCACTTTGAAGCATCTGCGTCGCGTGAATCCAATACGTTACCACTTTGACGTTACTTTCGCTTAAAAGCTGCTTCACAATAGACAAAATAAAATGCGACCATGTCTAGATATTGTTACGTTTGAACGGAATTAAACAATTTTATTTTGTAACACGTCTCGAGAGATTAGACGATTGAATATGTGATGCCTTCTGTGATCTAATCTACGTAATGCACGCCAACTTCCACCTTCCAAATGCAAAACGAGCGATGGGGAAAATATATGTTTTAATATTTGTTAGTACTCGTATTACCACAGAATAGATTAGTACTAGGTATATATAGTATTTACTAGGATATAGAATTCACGAAAATTATAGAAAGGAACAAAGAAATCGGGCTGCGACTTCCCCTGTTTTAAAAACATTTATTCAATGTAAATACCTATTTTATTTTGTACAAACACACATTCACACCTCCACTAGGATTCCTTGTGTCACCGGTGATATGGACATGGACACGCACATGAGACATTGCGAATATCCACGAATCATTTCTGTCCTGCAAGGCTATTCTGTTTTGTAACTCGACAACGAAATCCGCGATGAGTGTCAATTTTGGCAAGGAATTTTGACACTCATCGCGGATTCCACTGTCGAGTTACAAAACAGAATAGCCTTGCTGACCGGAAATCGAACGCTGCAGGTTCACTGACAAGACTACATTTTATACTATTTGAATATAATTTTCACGATGTACTTACGAACAATGAACTTATCCAGCTATTGATAAAAGATAATAAAAATAAAACTTCATCCTAATTAAACTTTGAAAAGTCAAGAAAATTCTTCAATATGTTATCTCATATTGTTCTAACCTAACGAAGGTGAACTGTGACCTTAGCAATAAGCTGCAGTACAGCAAATACATTGCGCGACCGCTGCAGACTGCAGTTAACAAAAACAACTACACTTATTACTTAGGTTTGGGCAACATAGAACCGATTTGTAAGACCTGATGATAGTCGATGTCACTCAGCGCTTCCTAGCTACAGATATTGCAACGTTTATCAAGTAATAGATGGTAATAGTTGTTAAGAAATCAGTAAGTACGAGTACTTTAATGATGTAACTAAAATTATGGTAAGTATACGTATGTAATTGTGTCGGCACTTGACGGGCTGTTACTTAGTGCTTTCCACTTGACTCAAGATGTGTTTAGTTGTTAACGTCAAGAGGCTCAACACATTAACGGTTAAGAAAAGCATTATGGTATTTGATCTGGATCTGTTAAAGTTGAATATTACGATTTATAATTTTCTTATAGAGTTGTTGTAATTTACAAAAAAAAACATGCGTGACGTTTTTCGTTACCGTCATTTTTTGTGTCACCGTCACTGTGTTACAAATCTTAAAATTTCACTCTCAACATTTTTTCCATTTATTTCATAACGCGCCTAAAGATGTATAACTTCAAAAATTAATTTAAAATCTGCACCAAATTGTTGGTGACATCCCCTCTGTAAGTCGGAACAAATAACTTCTTAGAACCAACTACCTCTGGCAAGACCCCTAGCTCTATGTAGAGCTTGATTCTCGCAAACGCGTCACCAACCAAGCAATCCAATATCAATTCACATGGTGCAATTGAATTAAAACATTATTACCTCTTTAATGATCTGAAGTTATCTGATTTTGAACAAATGAAATATCTAGCTAAATAGATACCCTTGACCGTGAAGTGTATTATTTTGCACGTGGTATAAAAAATTAGTACTTAATATCGATGCTAAAACTGGTTGCGCTCGTAATTTAGCTCGACACGAGTTCCTAAGTCTAAATAATTAACTATTACTGATCCATGTAATGTATCTACATTATATGTCCCTACTATTTACCTACTTCTACTAAAGTAATCGACTAAATGCAACATTGAAATATGTTGGAGGTTGTATATAAATAAAATATGTAATCCGTCAGATGTGAAAAAGGAAGTAAATAGAATGAGAGTTTGAAATAAACGTCTAAAACGAAAAGTCGTTTTCCTATATTATATCTACAAAAACCCTGTATATAATGTAGGAGCAGTCCCATTTTCCTACATTGAATGTTTTGATACTTCTGTATTTAACTTAGGTGTGCTGAACTTTGGTTATTAAAACATCTGCCAGATTAAGGGTGCGTGTTGGAGGTTGTATATAAATAAAATATGTAATCCGTCAGATGTGAAAAAGGAAGTAAATAGAATGAGAGTTTGAAATAAACGTCTAAAACGAAAAGTCGTTTTCCTATATTATATCTACAAAAACCCTGTATATAATGTAGGAGCAGTCCCATTTTCCTACATTGAATGTTTTGATACTTCTGTATTTAACTTAGGTGTGCTGAACTTTGGTTATTAAAACATCTGCCAGATTAAGGGTGCGTGTTGGAGGTTGTATATAAATAAAATATGTAATCCGTCAGATGTGAAAAAGGAAGTAAATAGAATGAGAGTTTGAAATAAACGTCTAAAACGAAAAGTCGTTTTCCTATATTATATCTACAAAAACCCTGTATATAATGTAGGAGCAGTCCCATTTTCCTACATTGAATGTTTTGATACTTCTGTATTTAACTTAGGTGTGCTGAACTTTGGTTATTAAAACATCTGCCAGATTAAGGGTGCGTGTTGGAGGTTGTATATAAATAAAATATGTAATCCGTCAGATGTGAAAAAGGAACTAAATAGAATGAGAGTTTGAAATAAACGTCTAAAACGAAAAGTCGTTTTCCTATATTATATCTACAAAAACCCTGTATATAATGTAGGAGCAGTCCCATTTTCCTACATTGAATGTTTTGATACTTCTGTATTTAACTTAGGTGTGCTGAACTTTGGTTATTAAAACATCTGCCAGATTAAGGGTGCGTGTTGGAGGTTGTATATAAATAAAATATGTAATCCGTCAGATGTGAAAAAGGAAGTAAATAGAATGAGAGTTTGAAATAAACGTCTAAAACGAAAAGTCGTTTTCCTATATTATATCTACAAAAACCCTGTATATAATGTAGGAGCAGTCCCATTTTCCTACATTGAATGTTTTGATACTTCTGTATTTAACTTAGGTGTGCTGAACTTTGGTTATTAAAACATCTGCCAGATTAAGGGTGCGTGTTGGAGGTTGTATATAAATAAAATATGTAATCCGTCAGATGTGAAAAAGGAAGTAAATAGAATGAGAGTTTGAAATAAACGTCTAAAACGAAAAGTCGTTTTCCTATATTATATCTACAAAAACCCTGTATATAATGTAGGAGCAGTCCCATTTTCCTACAAAATATATACCTAATTTGAGATGTTTACGGATAGAAAATGTGTACATTTCCATCGCTGTCCAATCAAGCGTGCGGCGCCGCGGCGTTACCAAATGTATGATGAAGAGATTATTGCGCTGCTGTCGATCATTGTGACAAGCAACAGTACGCAAAGTTATCACAACATTTGCTTTTGGTAGTAGTGTGCAACAACAAAAACCACACCAAAGGAAGAAACATTTCATAAGAGGGTAGTTGTACAGTTTCTGCCTTCTCTGCAGTTATTTCTTTACCGTGGTTATGCGTTTGATTATAGACTTACATACTTGTACGTATATTTGTAGTTTTTTGTTGCGATTTCTATTTATAGATCTACACTCTACAGACAGCCATGAGGTGAATCAGTGATGTAAAAGAGTAAAAGGCGTTAAAAGCCCTCCAAATATCAAAAGTGTATAGTCATAGAAACATCAGAACTAACACAAGTTCTTCACTGTTTATCTATAAGTACATTAGTAGAATCTAGTGAAGTAAACAAGCCCTGCAAGTAATGTACTTAAACATTTAAATAAAGGATTCATAATAAAGTACGGACAATCGTGAGATGAGACGTCGACAAGGCGTGTTCCTGCTCGATTATATGTAAAACGCGGTCCTCCTCGCATACCGTATTATTCTCGGCATTAAAAGTCAATTGTAGGCCTTTATCTATTTCAACTACTAGTAGATAAATAATCGGTTAGTCATGAAATAAAAATGAAAATACTTTACTTATTCAAGGCAGTCTAATTTCAAATGACGCAATGCATCATCGCTGTAAAAACAAACTTTGTTTAAAGTACTCTTCTAGGTATTTAAAACAAGAATGGAACAAAAACAAAACAATTTTAAATTCCAAAACACAACCGATCACGTATTGTAGACTGTAATCTAATTTCATATTATCTATGCAGCTACGTAGTGTTTTCCATTGCCAGGCGTTGGCCTATTTCATTACAAAGTGATCACAACGGTTCAAGGGATTTTGAGCTACATGACTAAAAGATAGAGTATAAAATGGCAAGTTGGTTCTCAAGGATCATGGAGCTGAAATTATGATCTATCTATGACGGAAACTGCAGGAACATGTGGCAGCAGTGCGTGTACAAACACTCATTACTTAGATATTAGATTCTAAACCATTCCATAGAACTTGACTTGATACTAATGAAGTAAATTTATGTGGGGTTCCCTTCATGTACCTACTATGATGTTATCACTAAACGAAAATGTAAATTTGAACGATATTAGCAACGACAAAATGTTCAGAAGGCGAGTGCTCTTTGCCTGATGAAGAAATAGTTTGGCAGGGACGCTGAGGACTATACGTATTTCTGGCATAGAATAAGCATTAATAATATTCTACGTTAGATTATGTTTTGGACAAAAGGATGATCACGATTCCTCAGGATTCAATGGTCAGACAGCCGTCCTATTAGAGGCAGGTTAAATAAGTCATTCCGTTTTGATGATGTTTCAATAATAGGTAGAGAACTAGAGATGATTTTAATTAGTACCTACGGAAAATTATTACGGAACCCCAACTCTATGACTAATATTTGTTCTTGTTCAGTGCACGTTTTTTTCCCGTCTATTGTTTCCACCTGTCATAGCCGCTGCACTTAATTGGTTATATCTCCCATTGATTTTATTGCCCTACATTCATTAATTTTAACTCAAGAACAATCGCTAAATTTGCTCCAGTTTTTATTTCGTTATTGATTTCTGTAATATTTTTTCTTGATTAGTTATTTGATTTATCAATCTTCATAAATGTTTGTGGTCTTTCATCTTATTTTTGCGAAGACATGGAGCTCTTGGTAAAAGTAACTAACTACATCACGTCAAGGTAGCCCTAATGGCCCTCATTAAATTAATATTGTCATTGTTTTATACAGTTTTCTACGTTTCTATTGAGTAAAGTTCTAGAGGATTAAATTTATTATTAGGAATACCTAAATGAATACATTTATCATTAACTTATTTCTTTCTTCTTTTTTACTAAATAATGATTCAAAACTTATCTTTTACTTTTTTAACTTTCGGGAGAATAAATAATTCTATGCTTATTTAGAAATAATTAAGTATGTTTACACATGACTCAGAGTGGTCAAAACAACGAACTACTGAGGTAAGGTGAGGGTAGCTGCATAACCTTGCTACCGTCAGCTCGGGGTTAATTCTCGCCCCACACGCAACATCTCACCGGCAAATGTCGAGCGATTACGGTCTTGTCCAAGGTTAACTCATGTGACCTATTGTTGTCGTGTAGCAAATGTCACAATCATTTTGATAGATGTTCTGAGGTTGCAGACAACATGACAATAACGTGTGGTTTGGGGCTGTCTGATATTTGGTACACTGTCGGTAATGAGAAATGTGTTATGTTATGTCATTTTCTAGATTTAGAAAATATTCTAGGAATGTATTTGTAAACAATGGAAATCTCAGCCTGGCTGCCTTGTATCTAATTATATTATTAAATGTTTACTAGCTACGATTGTCTGAGTGACCATAACGAAGTTATGTATATTCAGGTGTAATACAATTCTTTTTAAGTTGGCTACAAAATATAATTTCTTCAACACTACCACCGCCATAAAGGCCGATAGGGCAGACAGCAAAATGTCCATTCGAAGACACCTTCGCCAACGACACATACCATAACGCTACAAATATCCCACACTCGAGGACATACATTTGTTCCCAGGTGTAAGCAAGTCAATTAAAACCGGGACTATTCGGGAGAGTCCCCACTCCACCAGATTATAGAATGTAAGGGGTAACATGTTTGTTCGTACTACCGTTAAGATAGCTCTTACCATTCCGTTTGTCATCCGCAAGACAGTATAAACAAACAGACTCTTATTAGTAAAAAAGATAGATAAAAAGACTCACAGTTTCTCCTCAAGCTCGGCGTCGGGCATCTTGCCGGCGCACTGGCTCTCACTGTCAGCGTCCTTGACCTGCCAACAACAACGATTAGTTACGTCAAAATCGGTCCAGCATTAACCCGCGGCGACGCCGGCGACTGATCACCGCGCCGTGCAAATTAACGCAAGTCTATACTTTTTATGCGTTATAATATTGCCGAAATCAGTAAATAAGACGGAGGTTTTCTTTATTTCAATAGCGTTTCAAAACTTTGCAGTTAATTTTGATTTCACTGTGGATTTAGGTTTTAGACGATCACGTTGTTTCGTTAGGTAATGTTACGAAAATTTTGTTCTTTACAAACACAATTATGTATCTACTAAATGTGCAATTTTGAAATGCAACTTAGAGTTAATTTATTTTAAGACACGGAATTTTTACAAGCTTCAAGATTATTCATTCACCTTTAATTTTCCATGGAAAACAGAAACTGATGTAAAATATGAATTGTACTCAAACGAGATGGAATTTGAATGGCAATCGAATGACAGTACCAACAGCGTTCGATGAGACAGCGAGAAGTTCGGCAGTGATATCAGACGCCATTGTGTCCCCACAATGAGAAACGGAAACATGATAAACCACGTATCACGAGGGTGCGTTTATATCGAAGCCGATTTGCAGGCTTAGAGACTATCATTGATTAATTTAGGGGTATAAACCAAGCTCATCTGTTATAACCGCACCTCGCATTAAGTCTGTGCTGCAGATTGCATGGACGTTGGACATCGTAAATGAGAAATTGAACGCAATATTCTTCTACTCTGATTTAAGTTATTAACTTGGACCTTATAGCAAGTATGCTGCTTCTTCTCCCGGGCGAGGGCCCGGGCTACTGGGAGAGGTCCCAGTAGGGCTTGTTGAAGCATTGGCGTAACTTGCATGACTTTCTAAAAGTGTTTGTAAACCAAACCAATTTTGAATAAAAAAATTTGATTTGATTTGATTTAAACTAATAATACTTACACTGTTATTGAAACACTGAACTTAAGTAGTTAGTATATGCGTCTATTGTTGTTTTTAACTATCTATCACCGAGCTGCATCAACATCGACTGATGGGACTAATTTCCTAAGCAGTTACGTGTTTTGGTATATTTTTTATGACTACAAGAGTAACAAGACTGCTATTTACAGGGCTTTTTTGCTTTATTCAACGCTGCAAGAAATTTTTATCTCGATAATTCTCTGACCTCTGGATAATTACAAATTCATGACAGCACTTCGTTTTTACGTTACTTGAAAAGTTGTAAAGCTTTTATTACGGAAGAATGATTATAAATTAACTGGGCATTCCTTTCGACTTTTATGGTTCCCAACTAAAGAAGAGTGCCTACCTAAGAATTCATAAAACTATTTTATAATTTTATCATTTCTTCAATTTTTACGAGATAACTCAATTATTTTGTCCTTATTTGGTGATTATTAAAATTCTTCTTACTAATTTCATTTCTCATTTTTCTGTCACTTACCTACATTAATTTGATTAATTACATACGCCCCAACTCAGAGTCACTAACGGTTACTTTAATCGCTCCTTAGTAAAGAATCACCATACATATTCTGTACCAAGGAGCGATTTAAATAACCGCTAGTGACTCTGAATTGAGGCGTTACTGTACTTACTAATTTTCAATATTATTCAACCGTAATTAATTTTAAAGTTAGTTAGGCGGTACCATCAATAACATCAGCATCACAACGTGAGAGGAAGGATGTTTAACACAAATGTAGTAGAATGGAGAGTAAAAACGTACCTAACCAATAAAAGTCAATACCACAGTATAAGGAGATATAATATTTATACTGTGTCAATACTGCCTCAGACCTCAGCACAATTTATTGACAATCACACTTTCTCCTTTCATTTTTAGTATGCATTAATAAACGCAGATCGTAAAGTTTAACGCTGATTATTATTTAAATACAAACTATTCTAAGTAAAGCAGTTAAGGAAAATTACTTAATTACAGTTAGTGTATTGTTAGATTAGTTATTGAAATTAATTTTACTTTTATGTTGGCGTTTTATCGTCGAAACTTAAGTCACGGAAGCATGACCTTCTTCTGCTTCAGCAGATAAAATAGTTTAAATTAAGGGGTGATAATAATTACGTATCGTTTTCTGTCCTAACTTATCTTCTTCCTTCCGAATTTGGATGAATGGAGAACTTTCTTGTTTATAAAGTAATTTATCTTTGTCGTGACAAACTCTCGCTTAAAATCTTTATCGTTATCAGTTTGATGAACAAGTTTCGATTTATATTATTAAGGACAAGAATCGACAGCAATAACTTCTCAGCACATGTTGAACTACATAAACTGTGTCTTTCACTTAATAATAGGTACGTACTTTTGTATAACCCACAGACCACTTAGGGTCTGTGGTATCTCTCTGCTCTTCACTGCCTTTGGTGCTGAAAATCGGCTGTACTATAAACAGCCCCACCGAGTACCGTATTCAGAATTACAATCTCATCGCGTAAGATCAACAATCCTAATACTATAATCGTAATGACGTTATAATTGCAACCTATAAACATTAGAGCGTCGATGGTATGGTCGGACTCGGTATGCAACACGGATTATGTCACTGCTGTTGTGTTCCACTTGTAGCACATCGTCCTACTTACATCGGTCTCAACATTCATATTTATTTTTATCTTTTTCAATTTGTGTTTTAAAATTGCTAACTGTAATGCTGGAAAACAAAACATCGGAGATTGTAAGCAAATAGTAGGATACTAACTAACTACATGAAGTAAGGCACGTCTTTTTAATCTCCAAGAATAAACCTATGCAACGTAAAGGAAATTGCATTTCATATCAAAATCAAAGCAACCTTACCGAACCTAACAATGTGTGCATAATTTGTATTTCTATGATTTTGCGGTTTTGTAAGAACGCGGCGTGCTTCATTTAAATGGCATATTTAAATTAAAACACTTTCGTCATGGTTCATCCGCCCGTCCATCCGCCCGTCTATCCGTCCGTCTGTCCGTCCGTCTGTCCGAGTCGTAGCGCCGCGCCACAACTTAGTGCTAGACGCATAGAGATATTATTATTAGTATAGAGTGAGTGTAACGAAGTGGGAACAGTAGGCACGGGTGAGAACAACACGACGTTCCCATAGCGAGCGCTTGTAGTCGTGGTTGATTGCTAGCGGTGTGCGGTTCTAGAGAGATTTTTAAATATTTACGTATCAAAATGGTCAAATGTGCAGTTCCATCTTGCAAAAACGATAGTAGGAAACACACAAAACTGAAATCCAGTATCACATTTCATCGGTAAGTTGATTTTTATATTTATTTTTAAGAAAACAAATCACGCATCGCGGGTGTGAAGGAGACGTGAGGGGCGGGCACGGAAAGACCGCCCGCGCACCGCGCTCTTCTCGCGAGACTGTAGTGATGTGATGCGACCAACGCTGTAGTCGATATTTAAAATATGTTATGAAATGTTTGCTATGAGAACAACGTATTATATTTATGTAACTTTAATAAAAAATCAAAATCTTATAAATATTTATTATAAATCATTATAGTGTGTGTTTTGTATGATATACTTTGTAATATTTATAATGCGAAAGTATTTTAACGTTAGCTAGTAATGTAAATATAAGGGCGTACTCGTATTCACGTAGATAGCTGGCTACCGGCGCCGATCTGCCAGCGCTTATCGGGACCGGTTCGCCCAGGTAGTCGGCGCAGGTAGTCTATAGTCCATTTTTTTGGTCGAGTCTAAAGTCGTAAACAAATATGGCCGACTTCTAATGTCAATTTGCCATAGACAGTATATATAATGAAACTTGGAGTCGGTTCATATGATACAGCGACTAAATTTCATTATCTGTTATAGAAAATGACTACGGGAATTGATAAGTACCTACTTAAATATTTCTGTTTAAAATTATTTGCCATGATGCGAACGAAAAATCATTGTCATTGTAACCTTGAGTAATAGAAAAAGACAAAAATAACAATTCACAGTTTTAAAAATATGTCTCTCATTTTCAAGCGTAAAGTTAAAATATGATTATATCGATCAAGAAATCATTCAAACGATTTAGAATATCGATTTGTCTTTCAATACTTATGAATCAACGACAATCTTAAGTTCCTAGCTGTCAAATTGTCATCGATATATTGTTGCTGTGCAAAGAAGTTTTGACAATGTTTCGTGATAAATAGAAGTTTAAGTGAAATTAAATTAAAACAAGAATAATATTAAAATGGATGATTTATTTAATTGAGTCTATGTCTATATTTTGTTCGGTTGTTTGTACCATAAACATTTACTATCTAAATAACAAGAATACTCGTGTAAAACTAAAAAACTGAGTGACTTTCGTATTTTAAATAACCAACAATATAGATCACACTAACAGCTCCATCACTAGGAGAATCTGGTATTATGGGTGCCATAGGTACAACTAATGTACTGTAGTACAACAAATGGTGTAATAAGTACCTGGGCAAATGAGCTTGCTCAAGTGAAAATAGAGAAAACAAATTTTCCCAGATATGATAACTAGCTAGATCGATTAGTCGCCCTCGTAAACCATAACATTCTAAATTTCATCGAAATCGTTAGTACTGTTATCGAGAACGTGATAACAAACAAATATATAAATAAATATACATACCTATTTATATAAAAAAAATCTCGTTTAATAGTAGGAAATAAGATAAGTTATCGAAATAACTTATCGATACCTCGTTGCCGATCGGCACGTAATTGATACATCCCTATCCGTCATACACGTATCGATATACGTATCTATAGATCATCTGCCTACGATGCGTACCGCTCCATTTGTGCACAGTACACATATTATAAACAGTAAAGTGACTCGGCCCGATTCTCGAAAAACTTGCCTACGCGTCGCCGCGCGCTAGGGCTGTCCGCCGACAGTATTTTAATTTTATAAAACGACTTGAGTTTCTTTGTAGTTTTGTATTTATAAATGTTATATTTTCTATTTTAATAAATGCAATTCATTGTGAATAAAAAGAAAGTGTTCCATAAAAATCTATGTTGTGTTTTTATTAGTACTGTGAAGGTTCGTAAGCCTTCAGTATTGTATTAGAGACAGAGACTATTAGGGTATGGTAAGTTCTTCTTGCAGGATAAGGTAAATAAAAAAGGTACAACTGTCCGATTCTATAAACTTTATACCTATTGCTAAATTAATTTATAACATTGAAATCAAAGTTACAGTAGCAAGTAGCAATAACGTTTTAATGACAAATTAGACGCAAATATTCAAATTACAATTATTACAAATTACAATATTAGGTACAATTATTAAAGTACCATTACGGAGGTCGCCTATCCAATCCATTCAATGTCCATTTTCTGCAAACGTTGCATTTATTAGTTTTTTTTTTTATGTAAATAGCCGGCAAACGAGCTGACGATCCACCTGATGGTAAGTGGATATCGTCGCCCATGGACACCAGCAACACCAAAGGCATCACTGATGCGTTGCCGGCCAAAAAAGAGAGAAGAAGAAGAAAGAAAGAACTGGCTCTCAAGCCCCCAGCCGGAACACGAAGAGTCGTTTGGCGGCTGACTCATCATACTCAAGGGTGGTAACTATCCAGGCGAACCCCATGGAGATATAATAATAGTACCTAATAATGGCATTAATTAACAATTAAAATCAATATTACCAATATAATCCGTCGAGGGGCCCTACCACCAGCGGGCCGGATTTAGTCGCCTTTTACGACACCCATCCGGCGTGGGATTGGGGTTAGTATTCTAAGCCGCCCCAATACGACAAAAGAAATAATAATCAACCATTAGATTTTTTTAGCCCCTTATTTATAAATCTAGGCATTTTACTCGGTGAACTTATGAAAAATAAACAATTTAGGTACCTACTTATTGCAATACGTACTTGTTTTTATTTATTTTATTTATTTATCCTACATGCACCGATCTCCTTCGGCAGGACCGAAGACCTTGAATACAATAATTTGATTTCTTATTAATAATTACAATACAATAATAAAGTTAATATTAATCAATAACGCAATAATTATACAATACCTACTACCTAAGTTACTTACCTACAATAATTATATATACCTACCTACAAGTACGTATTATATATTATTATATATTATATTATATAGTATTATATATACTATATAATACGTACTTGTAGGTAGGTGTATAAAAATAGTGTCTTACCTTTCGGAGTCTCCAGGTAACGTAAACAATGATATTCCTGGGTGACTTAATGTCGAATTAAAGCACCCAAAAACAGCACAATAATGTCTACTATTTCTGTTGCCCTTTTCTACTGCCATTTTAAATTAAAATCTAAATCCACAGCCGCACACGACCATACAGCTCAACCAGAGTAGAAAAACTAAAAAAATTGTTATTTGTTCCGACCGGACCGTGTTACAAGCTCCGCTCGTTCGCCTGTCGGCAATCGCCACGCAGCGGCCGCTGTCGCCCTCGTATCGCACGCGTATTCGGATGTGGGTAGGTATAACGCGCTTTTCGGCCGTTTGTATGAAGAGCGACTACTGTATGTACTGTGATTTGTGTGATACCCGCACTCTATACTAATAATAATATCTCTATGGCTAGACGGGTGTAATTTGGCATGGATATTACATATTTATTAAAACTCCAAATTCGTAGAATAAAATATTGAAAAATATTTTTAGGGTACCTTCCCTACAGGTGACGTAAAGATGAATATTTTTTCATTGCTTACCCCAAAGTATGGGATATCGTTGAAAATGTCTTCCAAAAATATTATAGGTCTTCTAATGTAAGACTATTTTCGGAATTAGGGATCCGTTTGCGAAATATTCGACTTAAAAGTCAGAGTCAAGTGTCCCCCCCTGCCGGCTAAACGGTTGGAGCTGGACAAGTGAAAAAATTCTGAAAAATAGTTTATATGATGAATTTACAAGGAAAACTATCACGGCTATGTCAGCATAAGTAGTTAATAAGTAATAGTCGCTAAACTTACTACTTCGGAACCCTACATTGCGCGTGGCCTGACACGCACTTGCCCAGTTTTGATCTAGTCCGCGTAACATAACTGTAAAGTATTGTGCGATTAACCAGGATATCATAACCATACCGCTGCTGTTTAATTTTTCTTTTGTTACGAACAAAAAGGAAAATGACAAAAAGTTTACCGAAATCGGTTAAAATACTCTTTTATTCTTATAACGGAGGAACAGGCGGTTTTAGCGCATACGCTAACAAAACAAGCTACCCATCTCTTGAAAACAACGAATCATCAATAAAAATTGACCTGAATCTGGTTAAGTAACCTCAATGCATAGATAGACACAAATAAAGCCAAGCGAATGCACCGCGCGTCCCATTGCAGCGTTATGTCATACAATATCGTGCATACAACGTGTTGCTCCACTTAGTTCGGCGTTTTGTTGGTTTTCGTACTTTTTTCTTATTTGTGGTACAGTTCTGCTCTCGCAAGGCGTTCGAAAGGGGTATTATCTTAAGCTTGCCCAACGCTTGACTTCGGTAATTCTGTTCGTATAGGAAACTCACAACCATGTCATTCCAGTAACGATAGGTATACAGAGGCAACAACGACAGATGCTTCCTTTTTTGGTGATAACGATATACTAATTGTATTTCAGAGGCAACAATCTTCCCGTATGACGCTTGTTACTGGACGCTTGTTATTATATTAAAAATATCATATTTTCTAAAAATCTAAACTAAACGCTATGCAGATATATGTACAGATAGTAGATATACAATCTACCGAATGACACAAAGCTATTTCCTACATTAATGAAGAATAGAACACCGCCTACGATTCTTAATTTCCTGAATCATTTTGCGGCTTGACTTGACACTTTTACACTTAAATTAGATGGCAGGTAAACCTGTTATTTGTCACTTACTCACGATTAACATTGCGAAAGTATTCATCAATTTTTAATAGAATTAACTTAGCATTCTTTTTTCACAAAATGTTTTAAAGTCAAAAGTTAAAAAGTATGTAATACGGACCAATTATTCTTTCTATTAATCAAGATTTTCACGTAAAATATGTAGGAACCGAAGTTTATGCACATATGTAACCAATTTCAAGCTTCATACGCTGGTATGAAGCGGTATGAAGTATTGCTGACATAGCACACTACATTGACCTCTTACCATTCATTCTCCAATTAACTCCAAGACACCTACAATGTACAGTCAGCATCAAAAGTAGATGATAAGTAATTATTATAGTAGGGTGTCTACCTAATATTTTTGTACTGGAAAGAAAGGGCGACGTCTAACTTGACTGTATTGTTGTTTAAACTGTTTGTATGGCTATAACCCATTACAGTTCCCCACTAGCGGTCACAGCTCTCTCCTGATAATTAAGGAGCCCTTGACATTACTCCACCACGCTGGACCAATACAAATTATATGATATGGAAGCAGTCCTGCCAAATGATGGTTCAGTATGCTTTCGTAGCTGCTGTTTTTGACCATCTTTAGGCGTTGACTGTACCAAGAAGCGAGTTAGTATTAACAATCTTTTTGTGTTCAATAAGCCAATTGTGATTAGGTACCCCACGCTTTCCCACGTCATTGGTCTGGCGGTCTGACGACACACACCAGCCACTCCGCGGCAACCCGCGCCACCACAACCGATATAATTTATTTCACAGGTACAGCTTGCATGCCGATGAGGTAAAATAAGAGGATTGTATGTTTATATTTATATGTATTGACCAACTACTGTAACCTTATTTGCGCAAATAAAGAATTTTAATTTGAAAATTTGAATTCACCTGCATTACGTTGACAGAATCAGATTTCACTGATTCGTGAGAAATGTTACTTGTTTCGCAAACTTTCCCTCATGACATATTGTCTCTGGTGCAGACTGCAGACGGTGCAGTGCGGTGCGCCCGCGCCGGTATCGGGTCATTGGGGGCAGATTGGTCTGTGGACGTAACATACGTGACACAAGTTGCGGTCAGCCTTTCAGCCTGTCAGTCGTCTAGACTTGTATCGTGGATTTTTTTATATTTTATATCTGCTTTATACGTACATATTTTATACTTGTATAGTTGATTGAAACCGATTATACAGCACCAGAGCCCTGGGAAGAGTAGGTTCGGTTATTGCCTCTTTAAATATATTGTTAACAATATTTTGGTGCCTTTTGATTTACCTAAACGACCGTGTCATTTTACGAGGAGGATCTACGAGCAATCACATCCACATATTCACGTCTAGCCATCAACTAAAATGTTTCTAAAAATAACTCCGAACAAGATTAATGGTAGTCAGTTAAGTAATATTCCAAGCTTTTTTATTGTTATGCGAAGTTTTTTGCCCTTGAAGTTGGGGAAAGACCCACGTCCGAGAATGTTGATGGTGTTAATGGAAATATTTTTAATTGCACTTAGATCACGACTGTTGTTGTGACGCTTCTCGTAGTAGAATAATTTAGTACAGTCGGCATCAAAAGTAGAGTATGGTTATTTACGCCTACGCTGTATTAAGCAGCTACAGTTGAATGATAGTATTCTATTATTCTATTATGTAGCTGCTGTATATTGGAACCTATGTACGATTTCGCTGAATTGATATTACCTGTAAGAAGTCTATGGTCTTAAAAAATAACGGCAAAAATAAATAAAATAGAAAAATAACAGTAAATACAACGTACGGAACCCTCTCCAAGCGAGTTTAACTCGCACTTGTCAAGTTTATTTTTTAATAATCTAAGAAGCAGATGAGATGAGAAGCAAAGGAGTAGGGCATTATAAAAAATAGTGAGGAACGCTTTTCAGGGCACGTTAAGGCATTGCATCTCTGTTGTCATCTATATATATTATAAAACTGTAACTCGATAATGTCTGTACATTGAAGATATTTATGAAAATTTGGTATCAGGGGACTATATAGGAGCAATAGATTGCAAATCTGTCATTTTTAAAAATCTTGTCTGTCTGTATGTTTGACACCGCATCACGCCAAAACCACTGGATGAAATTGAATGCGGTTTTCACAGTTGTTTTACTGGTGGTCTAACTTAGAATCTGGTGTATGTTTTATCGTGATACGTCGCTTAGAAGCCGAGATATCAATAAATAGGACTTTTTGATATGCCACATAACAGTAAGAAATACTGAAAGTGCCCGATACAGGGATATAAGAGACTGTTTAGTATCGGAAATATACGTTATTTCTTCAAAAAAATCAATGCGTACAATTTTTTTTAATTTATGATTTTGCAGTGAATTAGTTCTGCTAATCAACAACAGATGTCAGTTTAGGTAACTAGAGTCCATAATTTAAAAATGTAAGTAGGTCTGAAAACGAGTCAATAAATCTTTTATTGAAATTAATGTGTAACTATACATATTTACAATATTTAAAAAATTGGGGTTTTAAGAAATTAATTACCCTACTCAATCACAACTATTTATGTTAGATTGTGCTATCAGATTCCTATATTCAATTCGCTATATGATAGTGTGGGTTAGAGTTAGTGATAATAATGACACAATTTAGCAAAATTTTACTATCAAATATTGTTTTTTCTGTAGATACATAAAAATCTTAAATTTTGACAAAGTATTACAATTTCTTTAGATTTTCTTATTGTGATGTAGGAAAAGGCACATAGAAGTAGATAATATTAAAAATACAAATCACAGTAAGTAAGAAATTTAAATATTTGCGAATAATCGTCTACTGGTGTCACCTACTGGTCAGTGCGTACCAAGCCGGCCCCGCATAGGCTAATTATGACCGGACGTAAGTGCAATACAAATAACTAAAATATTTTTGAATTTGCAAATAGTCTAAATTGTCATCATCCTCCATGGATGACTAAAAGCATAGTCCGTGATCAGATCAGACTAAAGGCATATCACTAATTGGTTGTTATTCAAGAAAGAAAACAAGAATGAAAAAATAATAAATTATGAAGATGATTAAATTTCCATTCTGTTAAGTTTAGAGGGAGTTATTTATGATTTAGCAGTGAGTTATTTATTATTTAAATAGTAGTAAAAATAAACTAATGTTATGGTAATGCAGGCACGCTGTTTAATCCACCAATGGCGAATCAGTTCAAAGAATGAGTTTCTTTTGAAATGTTTTATAGGTATAAAATATACGTCTGGTATTTGGGCCAGGTTCTCGGACACTTAAAAATCCCAAAGTCATTCAGGAATAAACTCAGGAGAAGTAGAGTCTCCCGGTTGAGAGGCGGGCCCTGCTGTCGGGTAGGGGATGCTTTCATTACCATAAATCTAGCTGGTACCGCGGTTGTGAAACTCCCCAGATAGTCGGGGGGGCTCTTTTGACTGTTCACGCAGTAGCGTTTACCATTTAGCTCTCAGGCAATCAAATACGGAGGGGTGAGACGTCCCTGAGCGACTCATGTAGTCCGTGGTCGGCGCGATCAAATATTGACCGGGAAACCTAACATGGTACACCAGGTACCTGCTAAACAACCCGATCCGATCATGGAGACAGAGAGGCGCGGCGGCGGCGGCAGTTTGCGTGATCTGGTGAGCAGCATGGAGACCATCTTACAGACATTACTTGGTCAGATGAAAACACATAATAAGTCGTAAAGAAGGAAGAAGTAGTGCCAATAAAACATTACGTAATTAAAATGGAAAAAGAATTCGATTACTTTAGGTTTTGCTGTTTATACTTACGTGGAAAAATTTGTCGAAGTCTATGAATAAATAGGAGCAGTCCAGTATTCCAGTAGTCTGAATTAAACTAGCATTTAGAATCTCCAACTCCCACAATCTCCTGGTTTAATTTCGGGGAGGTGTAGTCAAAGTAAAACTTTTTTTCAGTTGTCTTTATTTATCTCAGTATATCTTAATTGACCTGGGCTGAAGCCTTTGAAAATGATAAGTGAAAAAATAATAGTAGGATGAAACCCATTGAAAAAGGAAGAGAATTTAACAAAAATGAAAGGAAAAATAATTTACGGGCGATCTGAGCTCGGGAAGTAGGGGGGGGGGGGGGGGGGGGGTTGAGTTTTTAATGGTAAAAAACGCAAGTTTTCGATTTACACTTTTTTCCATATAATGTAAAAAGTTCAAATAACCAAGTTTTTGGGTTTTTATTTTTCTTTTACAAACAAACAAATTCATGAAATTTGGTGAAATCTTAACTTTTTATATTCCAAACACTTTAATTTTTTTTATTTAAAATATTTCTTATTTCACCTTATTTTGACTTAACATCGAAAAAGCACCCTAATTATTTTCAATCGAAAATTCTCACGTCAAAATATCTGCTTTTTTAAAAAAGTCTGTGGGATTTTTTTCTTTGAAATCTCTACCTTTTGATGGTATAAAAATAGGTAAATTATTATGGTAGCTGCTACGAAATAACAGGTGGTAAGGCCCAACCATAGGCCATATTGTATTAGGGTCTGGGTTGCGTTGGGTCTGTTGGTGTATCCTAAGATACTATAGACTATGTAACTCCAGAATGGGACTAACAAGACGAAGGACGAAGAATAACAGTTTTAAAAATATTTGTTGATTGTCACGTTGACATAGCAAAACCAGTACAACATTGAACAATTCAAGATCTGATGGTGTACGTGTATATAAAATCCCACTAATATTTCTTTGGCGTACCTATAATAAGATATTTTTTTACTCTCGCTAAAACGGCTAAATGGATTTATATGAATTTTTGCTCATAGATATTCCATATCCCGCATCAAAGAACAGAGTGCATGTTCGTCGGGGTCAGGTCGTTCGAGTTCGGAGATGGATCAGCTTCTTCATCAGGTCAAGGGTATAATTTAGTTTGGAAGTTGGGTTTACAGGTTATTTATTGTTTTAGGGTTTTGTTCCTCAAAAGAAAAAACATAACCCTTAAAGGATCACTTCGTTGTCCGTCTGTCTGTCTGTCTGTCGACCTTATTTTCTCAGGAGCACGTGGAGATATCATTCCAAAAAACTTAAACTTTTTTGTATTTGGTTAATTGATCACTATGTCCAAGCATAGGAATGACAGTTTTACAGTGGCAAAGTTAAGTTTGTTACTGAATCATTTAATATTGCTCATAAGTTCGGTTCTCTAAAGTACAAAACCCTCGGTGCCAAAAAACTCGCATTTCCCGGGATGTTTTTTAATTACTTTAATTTCATTCTCAAGTCCACGCAGACGAAGTCGCGGGTAAAAGCTAGTGTTTTGATATTAATCAAACCATGTACATATTTTGAGTGGCTTAACTTGGGAGGCCAGTAACGTACAACACTTCACCCCAATGCGGAATGCATTAGGTGGTGCGGAGGATGGCTCTACTATCTACGCCGCCAGGCTTAAAGCCAAATGTAAATTGGTATAAATTATATTATTAGATACTAGTAACTATCACTCGCTTTGCTTTAGGTCTTGTAACACGGAGGCAACTCCTTTTATGAAATCATAATAATAATAGCCTTCCATACACAAAAAATATTTTTTCCAAAACCAACAAGCAGTTGCAGAGATTACCGCGTTCAAACTAACAAAAATTATCTTCATCTTTAATATATTAGTTTAGATAAATTTAATTTAATTATAATGCAAGTTGCAACCGTTGCAATGCAAATGCAATTAATACGAGTCTTCTTGTATTTCCATCTATTAACATTCTCTGAAGTGCTTGCAACAGAAGTAAAACATCAGTTTAGTGAGCACTCGGGCGGCGGTCAGTGAAACCCGCAATAATGCCGCAATCCTAAACCAATTTACAAAGAAACCTCAAGTTCAAGATTCACGTAACGATGTTTGTAACCGCCGATCTCTCCAGTGATCGTCACCGGACAAAAAAGTTTTGCAAAATATTTAAATAACCATAGTCCATAAGGAACACAAATATTGGCACATCCTGTAGTGTCTGTAAACCTCGTTGATCGCATCACTGCGTTTAGTAAGATTCGCTGTGCAGTTTTGTTATCTCCGTTACATTAGTAGTAGAAACTTGCAAATAATTAGGTTTTCTTTCTTTCTTTCCTTCTTTTGAAGTGAAAACTTCTTTAGTACGGGGGTGATTTGAAATTTTATGAAACGAAACTGTCCAGTAAAAAGAGACAAACACATAAATTCTAAAGTGAGATAGGAAGCATTGTACAGGGGTAGGGTAGAGCGGAGCGGAGCGGAGCGGAGTGGAGTAGTGAAAGTGAAACCTACATTTATCATCTTCCCGAAATTTTACATTCGTCTCATTATCTTGAAAACAAAAATTTTGAAGGTTTCACTTCTACCACGTGTGAATTGTACACATTTTAATTTTTTCTTTAAATATTGAATTATTGTCATCGGTTCTCAATAAGTCCACGAAGTTTGAAATAAATCTGACGGTTTGAAGCGGGTCAAAATCAAGTTCAAAGAGAAGTTACAAACAAACAATCATACAGGTGAAGCTAATATAAAGCGTGTAAAAAGCATTTACACACACATTTTAATTATATGTACATCTTTACTCGTACAACGTATTTTTTCCGATTTGATTTGTCTTGTTGTAAGCCATTCTAACCTGGTCGTTCAATATAAATACATAATATATTATATATCTTATATTATGTATTTACAAACATACTATATTATATACATAATATATTATATATCTTATATTATGTATTTACATAATATATTATATATCTTATTTACAGGTACATATTTTATTTATAATGCACGGTTTTCTGTTTCCTCGTTACTGTTAATACTAATTTATGATTCAACGTTACTTACTAAGGAACATCTTCAACATGTTTGATAACTATGTAGGTATAGCCATTAAAATATCTTGTAAGCAATAGTATTAATTATATTATTATCCATACTTACTTAATATTATAAATGTGAAAGTGTGTTTGTTTGTTTGTCCGTCTTTCACGTCGCAACGAACGTGATAATTAACTTCTAATACGCACATAATATTATTTGAAAATCAGAGGTGCGTGCCAGGATTTGAACCCAGGCCCCTCCGTTCGGGAGACCAACGTTCTAACCGCTAGGCTATCACTGCTTTTAATTGTTAATAGATGTCGTTAGTAAAATTCATTTGCAAGTTCTGAATCACGCTATCAAATGATACAGTCATAGACAACTAAATCTAACTAAGTAAAAGTAAGTAGGATTTGTAAAGAATCGATCGATCTCAACCGCGGGCGAAGCTGCGGGCAAAAGCTAGTTTATTAAGTAATTTTATGTATTACATACACAGCTGTGCTGTTTGATCTTGGCGACTGGTGACCCGGCGATAGCATTGTCTGCCGCTTAGTCAATTATAGTAATTAAAGTCCAACGCGGATGAAATATACATCACATGACAAGTATCACAACACATCTCATATGAATTATTCAGAGAACATCTTCTCCACGATGCACTAGAGTTACCGTACCAAGGATAGCAAAATGACTCTGTAATACAGTGCTTGCAATGGCTATACAAGTACTTATGTAACCTACCTACAGAAATATAACACCTATGTAGTTTTATATCTGCAGAAAAAAAGCACAAAATCATGCAATACAGTTGTAAAGATACCATTACATAAAATAACTCTTGACAAAAAATAACCAACTTCAAAATTAGGGATAACACAAAAACTACTAGTCATACCTCGCTCAAAAAGTGAGACCACATGACATGACAAGCACCATCTTTCGATTAAAAAATAATCATCAAAATCGGTTTACCCAGTCGAAAGTTTTGAGGTAACAAACAAAAAAATACAGTCGGATTGAGAACCTCCTCCTTTTTTGAAGTCGGTTAATAAAGATCCATAACATAATTTATCACATTTTTTATTTGATTTCATGTGTTTACTATTGAATAATATTTTTCTTACTCGCCTTATGTTGCCTGCTGGAGTTATGTTTTTCTATTACGTATTTTTAATATATGTAGCACTTATAAAACCCAACGATAAGATTGTTTGTGTGTTGTAGAGGTGAGGATAAAAATTCAAGCACCTTTGTACTTTATTGTCCACATTAAGCTGTCCCTTATGCATTTTGATTATTGTTTGATAGCCTTCACAGTATGAGAACCAATGATGCCTACTAGGTTTGGACTTTGGACACTAACTCTTCACCATCCCAAGTTGGGGCAGCATGTAGGCACTCGAGTCTCGACCCCAGGCCTTCCCTTGCCTCTTGTAGTCAATTACTTTTATTAAACATTTTCATTTAAATAAAATAAAAGCATCCACAGCCCTAAGTTTATAGCCACGAGAGGAGCCGGCGTGGCAGATGGAATGTAAGGTTGGATTTACTGTTAACACGAAGCAACATTACAATAATCGCTATTTTATCATCGTTCGCATGAAGGGGGTCCAAGCGATTTGTAAAAATTCGGACACGTCTAAAAAGTGCTTAATTGAATTTTGTCGTCACGTATACAGCTATAATGGACGCGTAAATTATGAAGACATAAATTCCTGATTCGTTATCATAGCCATCGTAAGATTTAGGTATGTGGGTGAATTAACTCGGATGAATAAAGTCGACGGCACTTGTCAAATATGAACAAGAATTAAATTTACGCCAATGACGGATAAATTTTCTCTCAGATTAGAATATACAAAGCATGGCTCCAACGGCTTCAACCCATTAATGGCCCAGTACAGGGGAGGTCTAGACTCTAGACAGTCTAGAGCATACTCCACCACAATCCTCAGAGAGGTAAGAAAGTAAGGGAGCAGGTCTTTCAAATTACAGGAGTTAATGATACACAATCGCATTCATCTGATTCATCCTGCATTATTGCAGGAGTTCGCTTATCAGTTGTCCATAATTTATGAAAAGGAGGGATTAATCTTTGGAACAACTCGAGTCCTAACGTTTAACTTCTAGAATCGTGTTGCATCGGTGCGTACTTTGACACGTATTATAATTATAATAATGTGTAAATAATATGACAGGTATTTGTCTCTCGAGAAGGAAAAATAACAACTCAAGAATTGGTTACCAGATAGATCAAATTCAGTGCGCGGTAAAATTATAAGCAGGTACATCATTCGTGTTGTTATAATATCTAAAATAAAATAAATCAGAAAGGAATTATAATGCCATGGACAATTGAAGGGCATCACTAAATTTGATCTGAGTTTTGTTTTGTTTCAACTTTTAAAATGGCACATGAATTTCTTATGTGTGCTAACAGGATTTATTTATTGCAATTTAGAATTTATAAGTATGTCTATCAAGTAGGTGCTAGCGATATTTATATGATTCATCATAATCCAGTTATATCTACCCAATAAACTTTGCATGTAAACAATTAGATTACTTTATATTCGTTGGCCCTACAAACGCCGCTAAGCCTTTTCACTAACCAATAGATTACCTACTCATAAGGGGATACTCCTTCCTCTTTCTTTAATGTCAATAAAAATACCGTAAACAACCGCATCATAAATCTTGAAATGACAATTTAAATTGAAAATGACACACGCGAAATATCAGGTACGCTATCAGATCGAGTGAATGGATCAAGTGATTGATCGCACACGCCTCCCTAGAATACATTACAGTAACAGGACTGTTGTATTGTCTACGGTCAACAACCGTCCTCATCTTGTCAGGCGGATGGCCTGTCAGGCGTCATATACGAATCCTAACGGTGTGCTCTCGAAAAGGAAGTCTGGCGTCCGCAATAGGATCTGCATTTCCGACGGGCCGGGCGTGGGCGTGTAGTTATTGATATTAGATTATCAATTGCCTTTTGTTTTATTTTATCATCATTCATTTTTTGTTTTAACAGTTTGTTCTTTGTACCTTTGTTTTTTTTAGTTAATTTTATGCCGGATAACAGAATGGGGTAAAGTGCAAGTTGATAAAATTAACATTTACATATACGTAGTCTATTTTTTAAGATGATTTATCAAGTTAACATGCCTAAAGTGTATTTTTTCGTAATGTTTATTGTAGTTTAACAATAACGCAGACAAAAAATGAAAATAATTTAAGTATTTAAGTTCTTTCTCTCTTTTTCTTCTCTCTTTCTTGGCCGGCAACGCATCATTTATGCCTTTAGTGTTGCTGATGTGCATGGGCGACGATAGCCACTTACCATCAGCTCGTTTGCCGGGTATTTCCATAAAAAAAGATAAATGGACATCAGTAGCATCAAAAGCATCACTGAGTCTGACGCGTTGCCGGAATACGACGAATCGTTTAGCGGCTGAATCAAGCAAGAAGTGATAACATGGGAAAGATACTATAAATTTAATAAGCGACACCAGCAAGCAGGGGAGACAGCAGTCGCCATCCATTAGGACTTCAGTCAGTATTAGGCGGCACCATTACCTACCTATGGTTTATTTTGCATTAGCTAAGTATTATTGTACATTTACATGCCTCATAGGGATTGCATTGCAGTTTATAAGTCTGTACTATGTATAAACACACCCGTCAAGTGTTTCGTAAGTGGGTGTTAGAGGTTTGTTATTGAAGTAACGGAGAACGGTTAACAAAATACTATAATCAATGGTTATTTTATAAAAACCTTGACTTAATCTGTTGAGCATCTGCGGTATGGTGACTATTACTTGAGAAATAAATTAAATACCGATGGCAGTACATATTAGTTTACCGTGGCAGTACCTACTCCCACCGACGGCTGCGATCCCCCAATTAACAATAGAGATCTCAGTTCAATAACAAAATAAATACGAATGTTATCGCGTATTGTTCCCTTGGCCGTGAGACTTACTTTCGGTGAAGAACTCTGCTTGCTTTTTTGTTTTAAACATCAGATTAATTAAATGAAGATAAGTTATTGTTATATCAAGTTACAATTAGTCATATTTCACTAAGAAGGTGCCCTATCCTGATCAATGGCTATCCGCTGTCGTTGATTAGGGTCCATAACTACAAAGTTACAAACTACCCCAGAAAAATTGTCCCAGAAATGTTAGCCTGTATCTGGCAACCCTACATGTAGGTCATGACATGTTATATACGCTTGTAAAGTGTTTAATATCTATATGCCTGGTATTTATAAAGTGAGCCCTTTAGTCCTTTACATTATAATTTGTAAAGACTAATCCGGCAAAGAGAAGAAAGAAGTTTATCGGCATATCGGCAAAGCTGCAATACAATACTATATACAATAATAGACAACATATACGTTAAAGAAAGACTAATCCGGCAAAGAGAAGAAAGAAGTTTATCGGCATATCGGCAAAGCTGCAATACAATACTATATACAATAATAGACAACATATACGTTAAAGAAAGACTAATCCGGCAATGAGAAGAAAGAAGTTTATCGGCATATCGGCAAAGCTGCAATACAATACCACTGTCCATTCCACTACTAATAGATGCACACAAAATTATTTTCACGAAGAAATCATTTTAACACGTTCGCTGCGGCAGCATTAGATCTAAACCTTCTGCTAGTGCGGTACGAGACAAATACTGCCCGTATCTATATTTCCTGATATGCGTTACGACCTCTATTTTGCCGTACCAGCACCTAACTTTCAAAGTCCATACAGACGTGGAAACGCCCCATACCAATTGTTTTTTTTAACGAGTCGATAGGCTACATCCTTGTGTATACCTAGCTGCGGCAGTCCGGGGTTCTGTTCGATATTTTAAAAGATACAGGGATTTTTCAAAATAAGTCATTTACGGCAATATATTTGCCGTATAGCATAGAAGTGAAAAAATGCTAGGGATGGGGTTTTAGTTTTAAAATTACAATCGATACTTTAAAGATATTCTTTATTGAAGACATAACATTAAAATTTGACAGTGAATTAATCAACAAAACTTAACTTCTTAATTAGTCAACATAATTAATATAAAATATTTATATAATTGGCAATACTTGTAAGACTGCCTGTAATGCCTGCTTTTTAACCGACGAAAAAAAAGGAGGAAGTTCTCAATTCGACACGTATATATTTTTTATTTTAAACTTTTTAGATTATAGATTTTTAATCTTTTTAGATTGCTACTGCATAGTTTTCCGCATAAAAATTATCGAGTGCTTTACGTACGGCCAGCACTAACGCAAACTAAGATGCCGCGCGGACGCATGCAGTGAGGCGCGGGGTTGGGGGGGTACGGCAAGATATTTGCCGTACCGCACTGAATAAAAATATTTATCGTACTGTGCGTTACGGCAACTATTTTGCCGTATTGTATTAGTGCATAATATTATTATATTAAAAGCTACAATATCGAAATTATCACTGTCTCTTTTCTACACGTAAAGGAACATAGTTAGATCACCCCCGCACCGTGGGCAAAACTAGGACAACAAGCTGCCGCACTGGCGGAAAGTCTAATACGGCAAAATACTTGCCGTAACGCAGCGAACGTGTTAAAAGTAGCCGCAACCCGAACGGGTAGTGCATTTGAAACTAGGTCAACTATCAATACTCATAGTAAATATCGAAGTAACATTTATAATTTATGAACGTAAGTAAATTAATTTTAAATTATCTGATGGGTGGTACAATTTGTAAAGAAACTTGCGTAAAATGCACTTTACCGTGCGCTTACAAATGGCACATGAATAGCGTACTACCTACAATAGGTAGGTAAGTTAGCCACTCAAAAGAAATAATTTTATGTCTAAGCTCAAGTTGGACTATGTACAATTGTACATTGCAGTTAGATACTGCTTATCAGGTGGACTGTACCTACTTAGGTACATATGTAGTTATATATTGCAACTTCCATGTTGGCAAAAAAACAATGGAAAATTCCAATTTGTCTATTATTTTTATTTTATTATTGTCGTACAATCATAACCGTAGATCTTAACAGGATAATCTTCATGAATAAACGTTTTACGAACTTAAAAAATTCTTCCTTTATTATCTAAGAGTAATTTAGTTTTATTGACATAATAGAACACAACTGATACGAAACTTGAGGAAAAATTTAAAAACCGGGCAAGTGCGAGTCTGGCCACGAGCAGTGCAGAGTTCCGAAGTAGTAAGCTTATCGACCACAGAACAAGTGATGTTCTGTGTTATCGACTATTAATCATTAACTACATAATTATGCTAACATAGCTGTGATAGTTTTCCTTGTAAATTAATCATATAACCTATTTTTGTCAATTTTTTCACTTGTCCAACTCCAACCGACCACCACCCGACAACCACTTGACTCTAACCAAAATTGTAAACTTTTTAATTTTATTTCCTTAATTTCCTTTACTTTAAAGCCAAATATTTTGCAAACGGAACCCTAATTCCAAAAATGATTTTAAAAGACCCATAATATTTTTGAAAGACCTTTTTTACGATACCCCTTAATAGAGGGTAGCTCGGTAGGTACGCGACCAATAAAAATGTATCCTCACGTTACCTGTTAGGGGAGGTACCCTGAAAAAAATTGTCATCGGAACCATAAGAAGAGGTTTGTTTTCATTAATGGAAGAGGCCACTTGTCTGTTACAGAAGGCTGATTGTAATTATAAAAACTTCACCGTGTGTTTTTCTTTTGTAAGCTTCATTAGTTAGGTACCTTCCTACCTTGTTTTGCTTGCTTCAATACACAGCTCAAGGTTTCAGTACATTGCAAACAACCATTGATTTTTGGATTCATTAGATGATTAGACCAACCGACGTTTTTACTACCTACTTGTTATGAAAAATACGGGAAAATAATTTAGAAAGGAAAATTTCTTAATAAATTAAATATAATAATTTTATTATGTCCCTAAAGTTTAATTTAATTTACTGTATTATAATAATAATAATAATAATAATAATAATAATAATAATAATAATTTTTATTTCAAGTAAAGTAAAGTATTAAAAAAACGTTAACGAGACTTAATAATATTAATTTATTAGTAAAGTAAAAACAAAATAAAACCTTACCTTATATTTCATTTTACAGTCCTTTAAAAATTAAAAAAAAAAAACACTGACACAGACAGATTGTCAAAAGTAAAACTGCGTGAAAAGAACTGAATGTAATTTTTTCTTTTGTAATTTTTTTTAATAGACTAATATTTTATTTAAAAAAATTGAATTTAACGTATTTCGCGCCGTTACAGGAGCCGAGCGAGATACCGCGCATGCGTATTGTGAGGCTGCGCGGCAATGGCTGTTTGTTGACCGCCGCGATGGTTTTGCTGCCCCGCCATCAAGTGCAACGACCTAACCTCTACTTCCTAACCAGCAATGTACGCGAAGTTGAAGGTAAGGCAAAGGTGAAATGGAAATGGGATGCCGAAATAGCGGCTGCCGTTGAAACTTTTCAAGAACGTCGGCTGATTTTCTGTTTAACAATTTCGCTCCACTGACAAAACAAATAATTAACCGTAACTGCTGTAACTTTAGTAAGTAGGTAGTCAAAAAATTCAATTGTTTTATTAAGACAACTTGTTTTATCAAGACACTTATCTCAAATGTTTATCCAAAATTGGCACTTAAAGCCGAATATTTTGCAAACGAACTGCTCGAGCCCTAATCCAATTTTCTATTCAGACCACCTTTGCAGAACCATAATGTTTTTAAAGACCTTTTCGACGATACCCCACACTAGTCTAGACTAGGGGTAGACAAGAAAAATCATCCCCATTCACGGGTACCCTAAAAAAAGCGCTTTTTTATTTGATTCTTCCACAGTCCACTTATAAATATTATATTATACTTATGTCCATTGTCCAGGCCTAATTACAACGTTCTAAGGATCTCTGCTTAGGTGCTAATTCGCTTACCTGCGGATGGACGCACGGGTGAACATGGTGAAAAGGTTGCGTTTTGACTACAGAACCTTAAAAACTTTATACATGACATGACACATTGCACTAAAAGTGCAAGATAATATATTTTGATAAAAGCAATAATTCAAGTCGAGACTGTCGAGAAAATGCTTTAAGCTTTGTTCCCGCTAGTTCGACTCTTTAGTTATTTTGTATACCGTTAGCAAAAATTTTGGGAGTAAACCATAGTAAACACATCTTACGTGTAGAGCGTAGGTAAGATTGGAAAAAAAAAGACTCGTTAGTTCGATCGTCAAACTAGACGGATTTTTTTTCTCAAATTGCATAGTTTTGACAACGTGACGGTAGAGCACTACCTCAAAACGCTCTGCATTATGATGAGACGTGCTAAAGAAGAGATGTGAGATGCGGATAATAAATAACTACCTACGGCTTTTTTTCATTATGTCATTTGCGCAGGAATACGTAGTTTTTTTAAGTTTCGTACCGCTAAAGTAAAAAACGGAATCATTCAATACAATAGGATCACTTCGTTGTCCGTCTGTCAGTCTGTTATCATCCTTTTATCTTGTGGTGTCGTAATTCGTGGTGGAGTATAAAGTTTAAACCTGCAGTCTCTTCGAGCTGTGAAAAAATCAAGAGTTATGGCTATAGCGAGACTGTCGTTTATTGTATACTTATAGGTATTATGCCGGATTTTTTTAGTTATAATGGTACTCGCAAGGGATTTTTTTTACTTACAATAAGTTAATGCTTCACCACAATCCCACCTGATGGTAAGTGGAGATGTGGTCCAGAAACCCGATCCGTCGTTCCATGGAATCATGATGGCAAGAAGGAAAGTCTTACAGCAAGTTAAGGGGAATATCCATAAACCGCAAATTTTGAATAACACTTGGTAAAATAATCGCTAGTTTTATAGCCTGTAAAGTTTGAACGGAACCGTCGGTGCGCGAGTCCGACTCGCACTTTGCCAGTTTTTAAAATCATATAATTTATGTCAATGCCTGCCTCTATAATTTGTTCGTTTTATTGTACATTGCTTTTCAACGCCATCTATCGTGCATTGTGCCATTCATTTAAACATGATGTTGAGTCACGTTGGGTTTTATAATTTTTTTATACATTTGGAGATACCTACATTATTAAAATTATGATGTAAAATAATTCAGATTTAAGAAGTTTTAATTTAATAAGTTCACTTTTAAAATTATATAAAAACATAAATTGTCTTGCGTCTGTAAAATTACTTAATCTGTTGACGACGCTCTATTATCTCTGACTGATAAATAAAAATGCCGGCCATGAGCCTTCAAATGTCAAATTACTTCAAAATTTAATAAAAATGGCGTTTGTTTGTCTTGTACTTTTGCAGGATTTTTCTTGATTTTATAATTTTTGTGTTACAAAAAATCGTGTTTTAATTTTAAGAACATATCAATAAGTTTAATCGTGTTTTAATATATCATAGTGAAGTGAAAAATGTCTCGGGATCCGAGGACAAATTACTATAATCGTGATATTCGGGACCGCGATCGTGCGTGGGATAGGGACAGAGGAAACTATCGTTACGAAAAGAACCGCCCCTTGCCCATGAAAAGGAGCAGAAGTCCGCCGCGAGACGTGGAGAAACGGAGAAGCCGCTCCCCTCGACCCAAAAACGACAAGGATCTGTTGGACGAGAACATTTTGAGCGAGATTTCAAAGCTGCCGGAGCCGAGTGAACTCTGGGATAATCAGTTTCAAGAGTTCCCACCGCCCCCGGCTCCAGCGCCTGCCTTTCCACCTGAAGTATTATCATATTACCTCTTATCGGGTTATAGCTTATGAGTGAACTAGTAGCTTTATACTTTTACAAAGAATGGTTGCGGTAATTTCAGTAATTCGACTCTACAATTCGGTTAAAACGATAACAGCTACAACACGTTATTTTCCGTACAAAATGTGTAATTTGTATTGGTGTCCAGATCTAGTTTAGATTGATTTTGGTTTTGTTATGTGAATTATTTTTACTTCGTTAAAACGATACATTGGCAATTTAGGCCATGTTCAAGAGCGACATTGACCACTTCTCGGATGCCATTTTATGCAGGATGGTTTCCAATCCAAAAAAAAATATTTGTCAAAATATATTGTACAATACTTTTCTGTGTCTAAAGTAATTAAGGTAAAGTCAATAATAAATGTGGCGTATTAAAACTGTATTTCAGTTTTGTTTAGTGTGTATTTCTCTATATTATGTGTATACATCAATGTGGTACAAAAGGTAACTCTCTCGTTGTTTTTTATGCAAATAAATTTCAATTTTGTTCTCATTTATTTATTTGTTTCAGCCCTCCGCCTACGGAGCCAATTATCCGCCAACATACCCCTCCGGCATCTACGACGAGTTTCCGTCCATAGCAGTCCCGCCCGGGCCCCATCCCCCGGACATGTCGGCGTGGAACCAGATGTCCCTACCACCCCCGCCCGTGGCACCCACCATGTTTGTCAATAATGTTGAGGATCAAATCAAGAAAGAGGGTAAGATCAGTTAAAAATTAGTAAAAATGTTACTTTACTTTCACAGGGTTTCCAAGCAAGATTGGTTTTGCTAAGAGGTAAAGAAACTTGTTGGGTTCATGGAATATTTTATTTATAATCACAGCTATTGAATATTGATGTTAATGCTATCATTAATTATCTACTGACTTTTATTTGCCGAGTTTTCAATTTATTTAAATACTAAGCTTAATAAAATTATTCGTGTGGCCTTATGTGAGAGCTTATTGCATGACATCTTTGTAATTGTACAGACAAAATCAGTGTACTTTTAAGGCACAGATCTTTAATATAAAAAATAATCAATAATTCGTCAATCATATCAAAATCCTATTTTGAACACATGGCTATCTTGTTTCAGTAACTATATAAAACACATTCATATTATAAGCTTTATTAGCTTAGATTAGTGGAATATAATAATTATCCTCATTATTTGCAATTGGGCATGTTTAGTTTTCACTTTACACTAGAGGGCTAATACATGAGTGAGATCAATCAAAAATTGCATGCTTGGTATCAAGACAAAATAGTGTTGTGGTTTTTATCTCAGAACCAAATGTTTAGAATTATTTTTCTCAAGCTTTTATTTGATGAGTAAAAGCTCATTAGCATTGGTTTAAACCAATGGAGAGTAATCTTTGCATTGTTCAAAAGTGTATTTTTTATTCCTAAGGAGCACAATGTAATCTATTGAAACAATTAGTTGTGAACAGAAGGAGGTATGAAGACACACTGTATTTATTTGCCTTTTATTGTAAGTGTATACAATTGGCAACAAATTGGTGTACAATTGGCAAAATAAATGCCTAGTGGCATTTACTATGATTCACCTCTTGGGTATGTTGAGAATGTGCTTGTGGAATGCTTTATTTGTATCTTGTTAAGTATATAATTTATTCATATATTAAATGAAATTACCTAATTTACTAACGCCCCAACTCAGAGTTGCACTCAGTTAGCACTTAGCAGTACTGCCATAAATAAAATGGCGTAACCTATTTATTTTATTGTAAAGAAAAAAGCTACTTTGCAATGTTTTTTATGTTAGAAAAAACAGTAAATGAATTTCTTAGATATAATATTAGAATAAATCATACTTCTAAAAGCATTAAAATAAATATTATCTTTGATTTACTATCAATGTATTTTACGTGTGGCTACACTAACACTCCGTCAATATTATGATTATCAATAAGGTTATTTGACGATGGACCGCACTAGGGTCCATGGAGCATTTCTATTTTCCATACTATGGTCACTTAAAGTTGGCGATATGACTCTGAGATGAACCGATACTTAACAGTATTTAATGTAAATTAGTTATGGACTCCTTACAACTAAATAAAAGAACCTTTCTGAGTTGGGGCGTAAGTCAGTCATTATTTAATTGATTTTAATTCAAATTATTATTCATTGATTTGTGACTAAATAACCAAAATTATTCAAATGCTTAATTATGTGTAAAGAATAGGGTTTGTTATCAAAGAAAGGCATGATTTTAGATTTTCATTAAGCAAATTAGAAAAAAATTATTTTAGACTGTTGCAATAAACAATACATTAGTACACAATATAATATTATCATATCTCTGCATGTTAGCTACTAGAAAAGTGTATGATATTTATAATATGCATAAAAATATTCTATTTCAGGTTTATCATTGTAACAAATATTGGAGGTATTGGTACATGGTAATAAGCAAAAGTTGGTACCAGAATGTGATAGTGACACGACGAGAAGGAGCCTGTTGATGTTCATCTTAACTTACATTTTATTTGCCAGATTGTTTCTTTTTTCAAAGCTCATGTCCTGACGACATTACCCTTCATTTGCTGCACCAGCGAGTGCAGCTTCATGTAATGTTTTTGCGTAGCAGCTTCGATTCGCTTGGTCACTTTCATTTGTTACTTTGATTACATGAGGCTGCATTCACATTATTGTCCGAGCGGGCCCTCACTGTTGCGTCTCCCTTGCAGCCGCTATAGAGTCGGAAATGCGGCACCAGAAGGCCGCCCTGTCGAAGCAGCGCGAGGATTACATAAAGAAGACCGCGATACTGAAGAAGGAGCTGGAGACGCTGAAGGACCAACGGAACGAGCTGCGCGGGGACGCCAAGCGCTCCCCCAGCCCCGACACAAAGAGGTTTCTTAAGGAGAATACCAAGCTGCAGGTTTGGAATTGTTTCGGCTACCTCCTCAATGTGTATGATTAATTTGATTGATTTCGTACGATACTAGCTCGATATATTATATTTTTAGTTGCGAATGTGCCCACATTCCGTACCCTATAGTGCTTACGCACGACTAAGTGTTCGGTCGGCCGACCCCCTTGAACGTTGCCTTGCCTCTGTATAGTTGGAGATCCAGAATAAGCTGAAGACGATCAATAACGTGGTGGACATGCTGAACGGCATCATCGGCGAGGAGGCGCAGGAGCCCGTGGACTCGGACGACTCCAACGACCGCGCCGCCTCCAAGCGGAAGTCCAGGTGCGTCTAGCCAGTCTCTCGTAGCTGGTCACTTTGTGAAACTTAAAATCAACTTGCTAAATTACATTTATTTATCTGTACATAGATTCGCTACATTTAACATTGATTGACTGTGTTTGATATTTTTTAAGTTTCACAATATTAGTTTATTTTCATTTATTATACATTGTCTAATGAGGTGAGTATGTCCAGCATTCAATGAATACGTTATAAATATTTTCCCCTTAGACAGCGATGATGAGGCTAAGCAACCACCAGGGAACGACGAAGAATTGTGGAAAGAGGAAACATCAAGAGCAGATTGTTACATTTGTATGCTTCTATTTGTATGGCTGTTGATTATATGTTGTATGATTATATGTTTCATATTATTGTTGTTAAGACAATTGTCTTAAAATAATTATTCATTGTGTAATAGTAATGTTTAGGATACATTTATTATTGTATTGTTATTAATTCTGTATTACATGTTTTAAGATGATCTATTTACAATCTTTCTGATTAGAATAAAAATAATATTGTATGATGATAATAATGTAACTATTATATTTCTTGAATGACTGGAATGATTAAAATTTCAAAGATTAATAAACTGAGTTACATGAAAAACATGTGTGTCTGAATACAACCCTTTGTTAGAATATCCTTTTACATTTCCGCTTTTATAACTGGCAAATACTTAAGCTTTATTTATTCTTTTCGTATTCCATCTTATTTCTTTCGTAAGCTTATTACGCCTGGTTATCACTTCTGCTGGGCCCATCCTTCTGCCGCCGGCGTCTGCCAGCTAATCAGCTAATAACTTGACAGTATTCGTTTCTCGAAATGCTTCCCAGTGCACACTGCATACGCGAGCATCAGTTTAATGCATTGGACTCAAAAAATACGATGGTGATTTTTTCGGATTTGGTAATTTAAATTCTAGCTGTGGTGTTATTGTGCTAATTTTGAAACGCATCAGCCTTTTAGATCACAAGTGTCTAACAGGTGAAAGATGTTTGAAATAAATAAGGAATTTATTAACAGTATTTCAGCACTGTTTACGGCTGACGGGTATTTTATGTTTTATTTAATTTTTATGTATTCATTTATTGTTACCGCGGTAACAGGAAATGTGAATTTTTCCAGCTTACGCAGTGGCGCCCTCTATTTAAAGCAGTGTTATTATCACTCAGGAGTCAGGAGTCATGCTAACACTGCATTAAAATTAAATAGTGGTTCATGAACCACTGCCTCTGCACGTTCACATAGATCTTGGGCGAACTTTATTAAGACGCGCCTCCTTGTTGTATCATTGGTAATATATCAGCCATTTCCATTATTCTATGTATCCATAATCCTTAGGTCAGTTGTTTATTTTACTCAGTTGTTTATTTTACATACTTGTCCAAAGATTATGAATGGATAGATTATTTATTGGTGTGTGTTATATGTGTGTGATCGATGAGCTAAGAGCTAAGAGGGTCGATGTGTGCAGGTCTCCGTCGAACAAGAAGTTCAACTATGTGTACTACGACCCGGAGATGCACTGGTGCCGCGTGTGCAACGAGTTCCCGCCCACCGCCAAGGACTACCTCAACCACTTGCACTCGCCGGCTCATCATAAGTAAGTACAGTAGAACCTCAATTAACCGGACTAATTGTTGTCGAAATCGAATGTATGAAAAAAAGCGGTTTTTGAACACGACAGATTATAGCGTACCTAATACATAATGTTAGGTAATTATTAAAAAAACAACAAAAAAATGATTGGAAACAAATCGCATAAGCGACTAAACCCCTTTATTTCAATAAAAACTTCCTCGAGTATAATAGGTCATATGGACGCCCAGCTGAGAAAGGTCTAGTTTAATTAAAGCGTCGTTTTAAAACATCTAAAATTGAAAAAAAAGATGACGTGTCCTATTCGTGGTTACCTTATTAAAAATCTGATCAGTTGCCAAAAAGAAATAGCGCGGATTAGTGCAAGTCCAGAACAGCCTCTAGACAAAACTCTTTTCTGCAAGCGTTCACGCCATCTGCTACCTTCAAAATGTATGGGAATGCCATCAACATGACTTGTGCAACAGCCAGTTGACGCTATGTTTATGTGTGTGTGTGTGTGTGTGTCAGGATGGCGGCGGCGCACATGGAGGCGCCGTGGCACACGGTGACGGGCGTCAACGAGGGCTTCCCCAGCTTCCCCTCCGCGCCCACCAAGAGGACGCCCATCAGAGGTAACACTTACATTATTAAAGCACCTACGCATTTAACATAACAGGACATAACTGCGTTTGCACATAGCTTTTTTTAATTTAACTCATTTATTTGCATTGATACGAATTGATGTTGCAATTAAATTAGATTTATTCATTTAGTCAGTTTTAATATAAGAGTCAATTAAATTTTCAATGTCAACATTATAGGCATGCAATGAATTGTAATTTATTTCAGTAACGAAAAGTTAAATGATACCTAATATCATGACTTATTTGATTACATCTTAAAATAATGATTTACATAAACATATGTTTCTGTCTGAATGTACTCTGTGCATTCATTGTTCTCATTTTGAACTGTATGTCGTTGGCACAAGGTCTACAATTCTTCGTGCCGTCGACGGCGTGGTACTGCAAGCTGTGCGACCAGTTCATCGGCGACCTGCACTGCGCCTCCGCACATCTCAAGTCGGTCACACATTCCAAGAACTATACTGTAAGTGTTCAACAATGTCTATTGGCTCTCTCTATTGGCTTTTGCTGTAAAAAATATATTAGTTTAGAAATCAATCTCTCAGGCTTTTTTTACATTTGTACAAAAATACAGACAGGTCACATTTGATACAGTGACCGTATGTTCAAGACTACTAATTGTGCCTCATAGTTCTACCCGTTTTAATTTAAAAGAGTCAGATTATTGACTGAACTGAGGGCTTGAGGTCCAGTACTTTCCTTTCCTTTCTCGGCCGACAAAGCTTTAGCAACACATTGACCACTTAACATGAGTTATATTCAAGTGTACACGTTACTTGTGGCAGAACTTCGTGGAGCAGAACCCGCACTGGGAGACGGACTGGATGTCGGACCGGCAGAAGGCGTTCGAGAAGGCGCGTGCCACCAACAAGCTGAAGGCGGAGGAGAGGGGGGAGCGCGGGGAGAGGGGGGAGCGGTACGCCGCGCACACCATCACCTTCAGCGCGGACGGCTTTCACACCAACCAAGCCAAGGAACAGCCGCCGCCGCCCGAGGCTGAGAAGAAGAAGAAGAAGGTAATGCTGTGTGTGATACTCTAACTGTTGATTGGCAGGTTGGAGAACTTTTAAGTGAACTAAACTTAAAGGAAAGGGTTTTCTTTCAATGGAATAATTGGATAGTTGCTGTATACTTTTGTTTAATTGTGAAGTGTATTTGTAAAGTAACCGATACAAGGAGAACGGACAATAAACTTTTACTTCCACCTGTTCGTAATAAGGCAAATGATATGTGTTAAATAGTGTTTTTGTTACGTCACACTCAATTCAGTATGAAATGGGCCTCTATGGTTTTTTAAGCGATTAATAATAATGTTTTGGATATGTTATTATGTGGTCGTGCACGTGGTGCAGGAGAAGAAGAAGAAGAGCAAGCGCAAGCGCAGCTCCAGCAGCAGCTCGTCCAGCAGCGCCTCCAGCGACAGCGAGCCCGCCGCCGCCAAGAAGAAGAAATGTAACTATTGTACATCACATACTAATTACATGTTTCATGTACAGTACGCTGTACGGCCGCTGTGTCTTGGCGCGTCTGAACTTCGCGCAGAAGGCTGCGCAGTAACACAATTCGGCAATACTCAATACGCGGCGGTATATGTGTCCATTTTGTTACGTTAACTGCAGCTCATTGGAGTTAAAATAGGATAAAGTGATCGCAGTGATTGTTGATTATTGTAGTGATCGGTGAGTGACGACGTGTGGGTGTTTGTGTGTGTGCAGCTAAGAAAGAGAAGCAGGAGGCGACGGACAAGAGCCTGGCGGAGTGGATGTCGTCCATCCAGTCGGAGCGGCTCAACGACCACGACAGGAAGCTCTTCGACACGTTCAAGAACAGGTACACTTCTTCTACTTCGTTTATACAGATAATTTCATTCTTGTAGTCTACGGGCATAAATATACGTGCGTGCCCCGTTCCCGTCCCGCACGGAATTCCGCTGCGTATGCACTATCGTATACATTTTCTATGAAACGATGTTTCCAAAACTTCACGTCCCGGACGGGATGGGAAAAAAACCCGTTACGTATGCATTGGGCTTAAGCTGCGAAACGAATCTCCATAATGTACCTGCTCCACCTATGTCCTGACTAACGGCGCAGCTGTTATTAACGCAAATGTAGCAGAGACATAAGAAAACAACATAACATGATGATACTTAGTATTGATTGATGCCACCCCAGGATAAAGCTGGAGAAGACTGAAGCCGAGCGGCGGTCGACGGACCGGTCGGCCGCGGACCAGAGGAAGAGGTGTGTATTGTTGTTATAAGTCACTGCTACATCTGATAGTTGTTGGAGGTGTAGTCCGGAATGGTAAAGCGTACTAACTTAGTAAGAGAAACTCTCTCTTGCCTAGAAGATGACGAACAATGAAAAAATCTCCGCCATACGCCGTGGTCTTCAAAGGCTGACCTGTTTATACAGGGTGTCCTAATAGTAGTACTATAGCTTGACATCCAGACCCACAAGATGACAAAAAATTACCTAAGTAAAAAATAAATACAATGTTGTCAAAATTTTGCCTCCGGAATTCGGTTGCTTTACCCTACGTTTATTGCCGAGTCCATAAATGAGTTCACAGCTGAACGTAATTTTAAGTTTAAAACCATTTAAAAAACTGCCATAAGCAGTTTAAAGTTACACTTATTAATTAATTGATATTAACATATTTCATTAATACTTACATGATCATTACATTGCACTGCGGCTCGCGGCTTGTCGCGCGGCTCGGCTCGCGGCTTATCGCGCGGCTCGTTCAAACACCGCGCGCGTTACCCGCGAGCCCCATTGAATGGTGCCCAATAAACAGACTTACTATCAAATGTGAACATCCAGAGAGCCGGACCGCCACGACCGTCGGGAACCGCACGACAGACGCGACGAGGTGCGACGCCGGGACGACCGCCGTGATGACCGCCGTGACGACCGGCGTGACGACCGGCGCGACGACCGACGGGATGACCGACGGGACGACCGCCGAGACGACCGGCGGGACGACAAGCGGGACAGCTCCGCCAGGGAGGGCTCTCGGCCGAGGAGTGAACATAAAAAACCGGAGATCAGGAAGATGCCCTTCATTGGTATGCAGTTTACACTAAACTATAATTGAAATAAGTGAATAAATAAAATATCTATATCATTTCTCAATAAGATCATGTTTTTTGCAGCATAATATAAAGGTTGTTTATTTCAGGGAAAATGCCAGTATATAAAAACTTAAATAAAGCAAACAAAACAGAGGAGCAGAAGAAGGATGACCAAAAGAAGAAGGAGGAGGAAGAAGCCTCCAAGAAGAGAAGAGAAGAGATGGATGCGGAAATACAAAAGAAGGTATAGTGGAACTATTTGAGTTTTCATTCCCTTGAGCATCGTCACTTAGTTCACTAATTGTATGTTTTATATTATGGCCTTATGCATAAGCTTAGAGTCGCCCAGCGGGCTATGGAACGAGCTATGCTCGGTATTTCTCTACGCGATCGAATCAGAAATGATGAAATCCGTAGACGAACGTGGGTGACCGACATAGCTCAGAGAATTAGCAGGCTGAAGTGGCAATGGGCTGGCCACATAGTTCGAAGGACCGATAACCGTTAGGGAAGAAAGATCCTCGAATGGAGACCACGCCTCGGTAAAAGGAGCACAGGACGCCCCCCGACCAGGTGGACCGATGACCTGAAGAAGACAACGGGTATCCGCTGGATTCAGAAGGCTCAGGACCGGTCTGAGTGGCGTAGATTAGGGGAGGCCTATGTCCAGCAGTGGACCTCAAAAGGCTGATGGATGGATGGATGGATGGATGTTTTATATTATTCTCTTTTTATTTTTTAACCCCTGACGAAAAAAGAGCGGTGTTGTAAGTTTGATGTATCTGTGTATCTGTATGTCTGTTTGTGGCATCGTAGCTCCCAAACGGATCTAGTTTTCTTGTCGAAAAAGCGACTTAATCGAGTGTTCATAGCTGTTTATTGTAAATAAAACTGTCGGGGGTTTTTTAAATTTTAATTTAAGATTATTTTTAATGTAGTCACGCGTCTGTAACGCAACGTCACGCTTGACATTTTACAATGCTTGCATATGTTTATTGCCGAACATGAGCTAGTGGGAGATCTCCGTTTGCTTACCACTATGCATCCCCACGGCAGGTGGCGGAGTTCAAGGAGAAGATAGCGAAGGCGCAGCTGGAGCGCGCGCAGGGCGAGCTGCCGCCGCCGGCCGTGGCGCTGCCCACCGCCCTGGGCGTCGCCCCGCACTACCTGCCGGCCGCCGCGCCCCCCGCGCCCCCGCAGCCCGCCGCGCCCGCGCCACAGCCGCCCCCGCCGCAGCCGCAGTCAGTAACATGCACTTTTTTATGTCTTGGAAGGTAAACGAGCACACGGATCACCTGATGGTAAGTAATCACCGCCGCCCATGGACATTAGAAACACCGGGGGCGTCACCAATGCTTCACCTCGAAGAAAACAATAGACCCGCTTCATGAAGGTCCCCATATCATAGTTTGGAGGGAACACCGATGCAGGAAGTTTGTTCCACAGTTTACACATCGTAGTAGAACTTCTCATTATGACTTATAACAGAATTCATGTACATGACAACTTAATAACTCAGTTGTAAACATACAGTACATACAGAAGCATGCGTTTGTTATAGTCTTTATTACTAACTTAGGTAGTTAGGTACTTACATATTAACAAAATAGTTTACTTCACAGCACTTAGTAACTTTTACAATCAAGACAACAATAATAGGCTTTAATGGATTAATTACAATACGGTACAACCCAGTACAATCCAGTATAAATCGATATATTAAGTTACAAACTACTGGCAACACTACCAAATAAGTCTTAATGAGACACTGTATTGACTCTGATTTTTCTATATAAGCGCATGTAACGTAGAGCCGAGATCATTCGGTGACAGTAACAGGTGTAAGGTGTTACTCTGCCCAAATATAATCATACGGAAAGTGATTAATTACGTATTTTATATCGGCCATCCGACCCACCTCTTATCACAAGGTATAAATCAGTACATCTTTGTATAATAATCCAGTACAATCCATTACAACGCGGTAAATTCCAGTAAAAAGCTTTTCCCAGCTTTGCCCACATACCATCACCATCAGGGAGATCGTCTGCTCGGTTGTCGACTACACTAAAAAGAATCCAAATCCTGCATGTCGATGACACGGCAGATGTTCTCACATTTCATACCTTGTTGTTGTTGATTACCACATTTGCCCATAACTTGTTAATTTGCTTTGCCTATGATCAATATTTTTAGTGTTTCCTCCCTATGAGTATCATTATTTTTTTAAGCTTTAACGAATTTGATCTGCACCAAACTACTTAATTTCCATTAGCATTGCACACACATGGAATATTTCGGCTAACAATAAGTCTTAGTGGTGATAACGTCATTCACCTCAATTGTTAGGATGTGAATGAGTGACCAAGGTCAAAAGAAAGATATTCGTCAAATCACGATGGATAAATTGAGGGGTATATTGGTGGCCATTTAGAAATAATATTGACCCAATTTGGAAATATTACATCGTCTCATGACTCATTTAGTGGAATGTTTGTGAAGGATGAGTTTTTAATTAAACTTGCCACATTATAATTGTTGTATTTTTATTGTGATGATTGTAATATAATATACGAGTGTGGCATACTAAAAAGGTTTATTTTTAAAACAAGCTTTCCGTATGGAACATCATCAAATGCCAAATGGAATGAAAAGGATGCATAGAGTCGGCCCGAGGTAGGCCCGGCCTCTCTAATCAATTACTAGCCAGCATTATTTTGATGAATGTCATCATTATTATTCTAGCGACCTAGCAGAGCCTAGCACAAGAAACTCCTGTTACATGCGACATGCCGCTGCCAGCAGATATAACACGTTTTACTAGTAAACAATAAAATTACTGTGAATGTCTTGTACTAAGGTGAAATCTTATGTGTGTCGTTTAAAACATAAAATACTTAAGAGTTCATTTATTTTCTTTTACTTGATAACTTTTAAACGACCCTGTGGTTCCATTTTTTGTCCCATTCCTTTGTATGAAATAATGTGAAAGAGCGAAATGTATGCTGGGTCGCTGGAATAATATTAGTGGATGCTTGCGCTTTGCCTGTTTGTTGTGTTGCATGGACGTGCGTGGAGTATTGCTGGAGCCGCAGGCGCTTGCAATGATAAAATGTTACTTCAAAAACTACTTGATTAAAAAAGATGTTACTTCTCTGTTAAGCAATACTGATAATCTTATGTAATTCTATTAATAATTCTAATAAATATTTTATACTAATATTACTTACCTAGTTACTAAGTCCATCACATAAAACACATTAATATGTTTGTCATTAATATTGTCATATATACATACAATCATACATACATTTAGTTATTACGTTGTCTAGCTGCAAAATTGTGCACGCTGTGGCACCCTATAATTATGGGTACACTTATTTTAAGATAAATTAGCATTTGTACTTATAGCTTGATTCCTGTGTTATCTGTGTTGGGTGTCCTTAATTAAATAAATAAATAAATAAAAAATAAATAAATAAATAAGCGTGTCACGACAATCAATAGAGATAGGGAGGCTTTGGTCTGTTATATCATTGTTTCTGCTGCGAGGGTCAGAAGTCACCTGGATTGATAATGTTTCGTGTTACTTAGTGTTGTCCATGATGTTATTAACACGCGAACGTATTGGTTGCAGGCCGCCGCCGCCCGCGCCGACGCCCGCCCTGCCCAAGGACTTCCAGGACGCGCTGGACATCATCTTCCCGACGGAGGTGAAGCAGGCGGCCAGCGAGCTGGTGGCGCAGCAGGAGCTGTTCGGCATGCCGCCGCTCAACTTCCCGCTCACCATGCCGCCCTTCCTGCAGCAGCCGCAGATGTCCATCCTCGGCCAGCCGCCGCCCAACCTGCCCATGATGATGCCCTTCGACATGTTCTCGCACCGCCCGCAGCTGTACGACACGCACGTGCCGCTCGTGCCGCGCAAGAACAACAAGCGGCCCAATCCGAAGAATCAGAAGAACCAGAATCAGAATCAGAAAAACCAGAATCAGAGTCAGAATCAGAACGCAAAAACCTCCGCTGCCGATGGGGGGTCCTCTGGTGGGGCGGTGACAGTGAAGCAGGAAGCCGAGGAGAAGCCTGCGGATAAGCCGGCGGCGGACAAGCCGGCGCCGGCGGCGGGCCGCAACAAGGAGGAGCTGGATGAGCTCGCGATGCTCGGGATCGACGCGTCCGACGTCGGCGCCGGCATGTAGCGGACTGAACCAATGAGAGGGTAGTTCTAAACTCGCGGTAATTGATCTATGTAATGCAAGGCAACATTGCTTGCACCTTTGGACTTCGACGTGACAAGAGTTTTATTGTGTACGCATTCTGTGGCATTTGTGTGTGTGTAGTAAACTTACGTGATGAGCCGGGGAATTAATTGCCGTAAAAATAATATTGTACCAGTCAACATTTTGTTTGCCACATAGAGTAATATCGAGGACCGTCTCATGTGAAGGTTTCGCTTTAATAAACAGTTTTTCTATCAGTTTTACAGTTAAATTTGATTTGGGTGGGTTTATTAAATGGAATGGACTACACACGTACCCACAAAGTACCGGAAGCGGTACTTCCGCTCCGTGCCACGTCGCCATACAAATTCTGTAATAAGGAGCGATTTAAATAACCGTTAGTGACTCTTGAGTTGCGGAGTTAGTGTTTTTTTGGGTATTCCTTAAAAATGTTTTTTTACCGTTTATGACAAGCTAAGTGATTGCTTAAATCTAGAATGGAATTCTCTTTACTTTATAGTAATTTAACATAAATGCACCAATTAATTTAGGTACTATTTAATTTTTATAACTGGGTAGGTTAGCGTTGCTTCGTGTGTGGTGACAATGTGACGAAATGAAATTTAGACGTAAGTTACTATATGTACTGACTGTTTTATAAGTAATCAATTACTATGTTAATTATAGTAATAATATAAATATAAAATGTTGATTGTATGTGATGTTTTATTCCCGCACCTAGTCACCAATGACCAAATGGTAGCAAACATAAAGCCATTTTATTTGTATCCCGAAAGTTATGAGATTTGATTGAAGACATTCCAAGGAGGTAATTAACACACTCTAGTTTTTATTGGATAGTGGTATGAAAATCTCTCCAAAGGGTGAGGCCAAACGAACGTATTGTTTGAACTGCCATTCGCGTGAAATAAGATACTAGAGCCCAAACACATTTTGCGTCGTCGTGTGATACAAATATGAAACCGAATGCACGTGACTTATTTTTCTCGACTGACAACTCGTAGTCCGTGAGCCAGATAGTATTTTTTGTCAGTCATTTCCTCTCAAGCGATGAACTCAACTCAACTCGTGAAATACTTCAGAGAGTTGCATTATATAGCATGGTGAACATCAGCTGCCGCTCCAAGGGTGGGTAGGGGGGCGGCAGCCTTTCAATCATGTAAAAAAAAATTGTTTTCAGTCATTTCCTCCCGACTGAAAATTTGTTAGATGATAGATAACGTAATTATTTAAAGGTAAAAAAAAGTCAGCTGGCCATACCGTGGTGGATTATATGTCAGCTGGGCACGCGAACATGCAAAAAAAAATTTTTTGTTCAGTGATATCCTCTCACTTGAAAATGCGTCAGATGATACTTTACATGTTATTTTGAGTAAATAAAAACGTCAGCTGGCTGTATGTTGGTGGAAAGGTCGTCAGCTGATGCAGTGAATGGTGGAGCTCGGAAGCCACCAATTTTCAAAATAACTGTAGTTACGTAATTTCCTCTCACTTGAAAATGTGTCAGTTTACGTGCTATTTTGAATAAACAAAAACATCAGCTGGCTCTTAAGTTGGTGGAAAACCCGTCAGCTGACGAATAAGCGATCGGCGCTCACGCCTGGCTTCTGAGCTCCACCATTCAGCTGACGACCTTTCCACCAACATACAGCCAGCTGACGTTTTTATTTACTCAAAATAGAAAGCTTTTAGATTAGAATGATTCGTCTTCACATCTCGTTATCTGTTATGAAATTCGCTATCCTCGTAAACCGGTTCCCGGCAAACTCGCTATCGGAATTCGCGGCGAAAACAAATCGCGATGTTGACCCCGAGGTGGCGCGATAGTGACGGCTACATCCACGAACTCCACTAACGACTATCATCTTTTAATGAATTCCAAAGATATTCGTTCTTCTAAAGTGTTACCGGAAGGCGGAAACTATATAGGTACATATACTGCAACGGCTGCAACTGTTTTAGTTTCGTTTATGTACTAAAAGTACATAAAATAACCCTAAAGAAAATTGAGACTTTATTTTTTCTCACGATGTATGTAGTGCCATCTATTATTAGTTTAGTCAAAAAGTTCAAATAGCGATAATAAAAGTATGTGCGATAGCTCATTCGATTCGGAATGACGTCTAGTAAAATGTTTTTTAAGGGTTTATTAGCACATAAAAATGTCAGTCCTTAACTTTTCGGGGGGGGGGGGGGGGGGGGTTGAACCCCTGGACCCCCCCCCACCCCTGGCTACGCCCATGGCTGCAACCGTTCTCTGAAACATTTTTTATCATCAGGCGCCACCATTGGATTCGAGGATGGGTGGATCATGCAGCCATTATGGAGCCGATCAGAGCAACATGTAGGTACATAGTCCACGAATAATTTTCTATATCTAGTAAGGAAATGCCCTAGATTTTCTTGATCTCTTAAATATTATTTTTCTTTTGTTTTTTCGATCACTACAGAACAAACCGCGAGTATAATTATTATGAAATGATAATCAAGCAGTGTAGGGCTGTGATAATAATTACCAACTATAATGTGTACCTACCTGCCTTATCATTCCTATGCTAGAAATGGTACACAATGACGTGCAAAAAAATCGTTACTAAAGTAAGCTTTGAACCTTACATATACCGGTATAAAGTAAAATATTGTTTGCATTTCTCATTCCGTGCGTAACTTATACAATATTTGCGAATCGAGCTCCGTAGAGTTATTAAATCAGAAATGATTTTCCTGACGCTAATTTATTGTTTTTATATTGACGCGAACTGCTACTTGTAGTTTATTTCGTCATCTTATTAATATCAAGATGTTGTTACGATGGACGTGTCGTGTACTTATTGTTAGATATTAGAATATTTCCGAATGTCACCTTTCTGATCTATTACAATACAAATCCATTCCGTAACGATGATTGATATCTTTTCTTTTTTATTGTTTTTCATTTGTTGTTATGTAGGTATTACATAATTAATATACCTAGTATTTATTCAAAAGTTACCTAGATAGTGTGCATCTGGATTGAGGGCCCACTTTTTTTATATATAGAAAAAATATGCTAACAATAAGAATAATATATATCCTCCTTTAATAACATCCCTTTAATAACATCTTTCTGTTTGAGGTCAGGACTCAGGAGTAATCTTTGAAACCGCTTTACCGCGCTAATATTTTCCTACTTCTAGTGAACTTATTTTATTTATTTATGTATTTTAAAAATTTTATCTAGGTACACGAATAAACTTAAATTAAAACGTTATTTAAGTACATAGGCACTGCTTATTTCAAAATGAAATAACTTACTTACTTAGGTACCTACTTAGTTGGTAAAGTTCAAAATCACATACTCACCCAGGTATATTAGTTGTTACTTGTTATTTGCTAAAGTCCTGAGGATTATGGATAGAATTTTGCTTAACCCTTCAACAGTTCAACTCTTACTGTCAGTTCCACATTTTGTAGAACAACGCCGCCGGTTAAAACAGTAGATGTATGACGAAGCAGCATTACGAGAGCAACTGTAAATTACCGTGGTATCAGAACCTGCCGCGATGCCGCATGCCGCCCGGGAGCCGTTAATAAAAGTGGTTGAGAGGCACGGTCACGCGAGTGGTGTTTGTACGTCGCCAGTGTGCGCACGCGTTTTGTGACGTATCCATTCGTCTTGTAGTGAACTGACGCGGCCGGACCACCAGTTGCATCATTGTGAAATTGTTCATCGGTTACGGTGGATTTAAGGTAGATTCGATGCTTGAAATATGTTTTGTATCATGGTTTAAAATATTGTATCAGGAAGCAAAAAAAAAGTGCTTGCCCAATGAAAGGGTTTGGGTTTGATTCCTGGCTGCGGCATTTATGTGTGATACTGATGATTTAGGTTTACTCTTCATTCAATAAAATAGTTATTAAATTTTGAATCTCATTTGTTTACTTCACGCAGGTTAGATCTTCCTTAATTTTAAACTCTCCAGTTAGATAATCATTAAGCATTATTTTTTGCATAAAATAATCTGAATTTTACCAAGAAAAAAATAACCGACTTCAAAATAGCTCAAAAGCTACTCGTCAGATCTAGCTTAAAAAGTGGAACCACATGACAAGCACCAGCTTTCAATTAGAAAAAAAGAATCATCAAAATTCGATCAAAAAGTCGAAAGTTCTGAGGTAACAAACATAAATAATCTAAATTTTACTAACAAAAAATAACCGACTTCAAAGTCTCAAAAACTACATAGTTGTCAGATCTCGTTCAAATTTATGTGAGTATACATGACAAGCGCCTGCTTTCGATTAAAAAAAGAATCATCGAAATCGGTTGGCGTGATATTGAGTTATTCGTCAATTTGTCGCGCACATCTTAACACAAATTTACGACTTATGTGGTTTTCTAATGGATCCCATTGTCAGATCTCAATAAAATTTATGTGGGACCACATGACAGCCACCAGCTTTCGATTAAAAAAAGAATCATCAAAATCGGTTTGCCCAGTCCAAAGTTCTGAGGTAACAAACATAAAAAAAAATATAGTCGAATTGAGAACCTCCTCCTTTTTTGAAGTCGGTTAAAAAAAATACAGTCGAATTGAATACCTCCTCCTTTTTTGAAGTCTGTTAATAATACTTGTAATCAAGCAATGTCCGAAGAATAAGTGATTTATTATGTGCATAAAATTAAATGAAATTTATTCCCGCCAGTTGCCAGTTGCCACACATTTATCCGAGACACCAACCCAACACACTTTTTCTGCTCCAGCCGGGAATCGAACTGGCATCCCTTGTTCGACGGGCATTGATTATTATTATTATTACCATTTTGATTTCCAAAAATTATGTAGCAGTAGCATATTTAGTAGACATTTGAAAGGTTTAAAATCGATTTATGACGAATTATTAACTTCCGAAGAAGTAACGTTCTTTTTACATCAATTTTTAGAGTAGATACAAGTCAATATAGATAGTATATCGATGTTATTAATAAAAACCACATTTTACTAACAGGATTCTCAAATAAAACATGTCAGCCGACAAAGTGTTCCACTCGAGGTCCCAAGGTATACCCTCGGAGGGTGTGAAGGACCAGTACGCGGACGGGAAGGCCGCGAGGGTGTGGAAGAAGTACATCGGAGACGCCAACGAGCGCACACAGAAGTACAAGGACTTCCTCACGGGGCTGCTGAGGAAGCATGGCTGCAAGAAGGTGCTCGACACGGCTTGCGGCACTGGGTAAGATGGGGACATCACACAAACAGAAGCGGGAATCTTCAAGTGATGCGACATGTGAAAGCAATGTTCGTGTAGAATGAATGATATGAACTTAGTAAATAGACGAATATAATTGTCTATGATAAGAATGTCTGGTATAAGTAATAATGCCGCAACCAGTTCCGCGTGGTGTGATTAGAAGTTTACCTATTTCATATTAAAGTTTAAAAGTGCTGACGCTAATTATTAACTACTTAATTAAATGAATATAGAAAAATTGATGGTGACAGGCAAAATTGAGGGCAAGAGACCTCGGGGTCGCAGTCCCAAGAGATGGTCGGATCAGGTATCCAAACATCTGGAGATACCAGTCAGCACGGCACTTCACCAAGCTACCGATCGCCACAAGTGGAGACAAACTATCGAAAAAGCTTCGCATCAGAATCACAATCCTCAGTAATGAGGCCTGACTGAAGAGAGAGAGAATTAAATGAATTTGAATTGCAGTCCGTTTGCTAGTAAATACATAGGTAGAGCGAGAAGAGCGGTCGCTCCTTGCGCAAACAGTTGCGGCTCTAAATGTAATGAGTGCATTGACGTGCATTTTTAGACGAACATTACTTTTAAGATCTCGCAACGCCTAATATCTCCCAGAGCTGCCAATGCTGCCACCAATAAAACCAAAATACAAATCCAAAGGGTTCTGATTATTGCGCTCTACCCTTACAAAGGGCTAGGACGGATGGATAGCGTATGATCCTGTACACATTATATGAGTTGTTTGTCGAATCGTAATTCAGTTTAAGTTGTTTTAAAATTTTCATACATAAGTACCTACTTATAAAAGTATCAATTAACTAGTCAATATTAGCATATTAACTGTTACCAAGCAGTACCCAGGTGACCTATAAGGTTAAAAAATTTAATTGTTAATAACATCGCGAAAAATAAGATTAAATATAGCAATTTACAAGAAAAATACATCAGGTATCATAATAAATTGAGTTAAGTTGTCAATAAATTGCAGGTTACAATAATATTATGCATAATTATAACGGAGCAGCAGATTACGTGTGCACTCTGCACGCGACGACCCGCTCTTTTCATCATTTGTTTTGTAGAGATCAACGATGTCAGTAAGTACGCAAGATCTGGCGTTAATTTAACGACCCAACTCAGTCACTAACGGTTACTTAAATCGCTCCTTAGTAAAAAAATCACCATTTAAATTCTATACTAAGGTGCGATTTAAGTAGCCGTTAGTGACTCTTTAGTTGGAGCGTAAGATTCCTTGCGTAGTAAACCCAGCCTAGAAAGTGTTCGACATACTTTATATTTACCTTATCTATCAAGACTATTTATATTCAAACATTAATAAAGATAGGTAAGTAGTCACGTGACAGTGATCACTTTATATGGGTACATACACAGATACTATATTAAAAAATCTTCAAAATAAACAGTTCAGTGTAAGATGAAAAATAAGAACGAAATATTTGAATTTTAAAACTCTAGCGGAGGTAAAACGGACAAAATAGAGTCAAACGTTGGCAGGTAGGTACTTTGTCGCTGCTACGCCACGAGACTACGCGTCTACGGGCTACGAAATACATTTTGTTGCAAATATGATAAGTATATTTTAATGAACGCTTTCCGGGAAAGCCTTTCCCGCACCTTAGTAAGTCAGCACAGTATTCGTGGCTGGTTCTTTTGCGGGCTATTCACATGAAAGAAATCGGTGCAAAGTTTTTGAATAAAAATATTATATTAGGCTTATTGTTAGCTTAGTTCTAGTCCGTGGCATAAATGTAACGGGTCCTGTGGAAGATCAGCGCTGGCTGTCTCCGGACTCCAGCACAACGCTGAGCAGGCTCCGAATTGTAAAGGATCTACTTATAAGTTCAATCCTTACCTTGTATAAGCATTGTATAGGTATCTTTTACAAATAAATGTATTTTCTTTCTTTCTTTCTTCTTTCTTTAGTTCTCCTTGGTTACTAAGAGACACCCCAGCGGACATGGAGCGCTATTGCTAGTTCAATGTGTAAACCGGCTGAATTGATTACGTTTACTCTCGTTTATCTGGCGCTGATAAAGTTACATAATAATTTCTGTTATTTCATGTTATCGCGCAGCTCACCAGATAGTCGACCTCACGTATCATTACCACAGGCCCGTGACGAAAGTTGTAACTTACGAGAACCCGTATGACATCACGATCGATTTGGATGTTAGTTAATCACTGGGTATTGCTAGTAAAAATGTTAAAAATCCTTGATTGAAATTAAGACTTACATTAACTGATAATCCTGTAAGTTCCTCCATCGCATGGGCGTTTAATGGAGTCATTTGCTCCTAGAGACGTGGCCGAAGAACTTAAGGAAGCGAGTTTATACTAAAGCAGAGCTGACAGTGCTTCGCTATTTGATGCCGACGTATAGATACATTTGTATGGTATTCGGTCCATAATACTCCAAACATCTTTCTCCAGCACCGCACTCCAGGGTGTCAATTTTATTCTTTTCGATCTCACGCAGCTTTCATGTGACATGACATGAATCACTGCAGTAGCACAAGACATATTGAGTGGTTCATAGGTCCATGGTTATATTTTTTTATCAAAAAATATAAAATCTTTGTGTCTTAAATTGGCTGTTACAATTTTATTATCCTTAATTGACATATTGTCAGGCTCCTTACATAATATAAAAGAAAGTGTAAACCCTGTATTTATTAATAGTTACAAAATATTACGTATCTACCTAGTAACAAGCATTATTTTATTTCCAGCATAGACTCGATGATGTTGGTGGACGAGGGCTTCCAGGTGGTGTCAGTGGACGCGTCGGACAAGATGTTGAAGCACGCCCTTAAGGCGCGGTGGGACAAGAGAAGGGACCGCAGGTACGATGAATGGGGTAAGTAGTACTGTAGTATCCTCAACTGGAGACATTTCCCCTAAAGGAAAAGGAAAAAGGAAAGAAAAGGAAAGGAAAAAGGTGCGTGTACTTTTGTACGTGCGTGAGAAATTATACTTCTTTGACATAATTAAATAAATATTTAATAATATTCCGGTCAACTGGAGAAATAATTGCGAGGAATAAAAACAGAATATTAATTACAGATTTACAGAAGAGTTAGTTTGGTTGAACGCGCTAATCTCAAGAACTACTGGTTCGAATTGGAAAATTATTTTTGAGTTTGATAGTCCATTTATCAAGGAAGGCTATAGGCTATATAAGCTCATATGTTTTAGTAGTTAGTTTTTTCCACAAATTAACGCGAGTGAAACCGAGGGGCACAGCTAGTGAAATTATGTAGATAGGTAGGAGGCACCCATGTCAGCTATTTACAGTTCCAATCTTAATTCCTTCCAGTGATCGAGGAGGCGAGCTGGGAGACATTGCCGCAAGACGTGGAGTCGTTCCTCCCCGGTGAGACGTTCGACGCCGTCATCTGCCTGGGCAACTCCTTCTCCCACTTGATGGACGAGTACGAAGACCAGCGCACGCAGCGCATGTGCCTGCGGAACTTCGCCAAGTGCCTCAAGCCCGGCGGCCTGCTCTTCATCGACCACAGGAACTATGACAATATAATTAACAGTGGTGCTACGCCCGCACATTCTATTTATTATAATGTGAGTTCAAAAATATTTGATATTTTACTCAGGAAACATATTTATTTGGTAGCTATAGTAATAGCTCTGACTCTGCGAATTAATTTAACACATTATGAAACCCGGTTACCTACCTACGAAACTTTCGTGGCTTTCGAGTTTAGATTTGAAATAAATCTTCAAAGGTTAGGTATAGCCACATCAGACATCAACCCCATGTGACGTGATCAACACAACACTGATCTACGAACTGTTTTATGAGGTTATTCTAAAGGTATAAAATTACCGGTGAAAGTTGCATTTTAGAAATAGTGGTTAAGTAGTAAAAATAAAACTATTGAACAAAATCGCTTTATACTTCCACGAGTGTCTAAAAAGTGTTTACTAAGAAAAGAAAGCAACCGTATACTGAAGTGTTGGTGTTGTGTTTCCAGAGCAAGTACCCGGTGGACATCAAGACGTCGGTGCTGGTGGTGCGCGGGAAGCCCGAGCTGGTCGCCATGGACTACTGCATCAAGTCCACTGTCAACGATGAAAAGAGGTGACCCATTCTATGTATATTAAACAAAATTTTCTAATTTTCGAACTATTGTTAGTTCACGATAATTTTAACCCAAGGGCAGCATATCAAGCAGCACGTCAAAATAAGTCTCTGAGTTCTTAGGCTAGAGTTGCCCAAATACTGACTTATTGAAGGATAGCATAGCCGTCTAGCCGACCACGCCCGCATACTATACATTAACGACTGACAAAAGCAGATGAGCTATGCGCTCTTCACTAAGTTACAATACGATATTAAACATTCTTCCTTGACCCTAAAGGGGGCCATTGACGATGCGATCGATCTGCCGGACATCGCACCGATCGATCGGTTCAAAAGTGCCACTCCGCCTAATTAGGAAGCATTCTTGCTATGGTCAACATAATATAATATAATAAAAATTAAATATTTCGCTTCTTTACTCAAATTAAAATAATTCGTTTCCAGTGAGTTCCGGCTGTGCTACTACCCCCACAAGCTGGACCAGTTCACGTCGATGCTGGACGAGGCGTTCGACAACAACGCCAAGCACAGCATCTACGCCGACTTCAAGCCCTTCGACCAGGTGGACACCCCGGCCTACTACATCCACGTCATGCAGAAACTCGCTTGATAATAAAATTACGTCTCAAACTTTAGTGTCTAACTACCCACAGTAAAACTTGTCACAAATCCCATAGCTATCTTTTGCACGTGTTAACAAAAAAATATGTGAAAGTTCTAAGAAAAACGTAGAACATCCTTTAGACAGTATTGTGTAAAATTATTTTACTTTATCTATACGATCTAACCAAACCTAACCTAAAAGGGTAGCTAAGACCACAGTGGGCATTGTTTAACAATATCAGACTGTTGTTATAAAGAACTAAAAGAAAAAAATAGGTGACGTAAACTGAACCAAAAATAGAACTCTAGTACAAATAGGACTCTAGTACAAGACTTTATATTATTATTGTGTCTATAAAATTTGTTTGTTGGAAACTTAGAATACAGGTTCTGTATTCTGAGAATGGAAATTATGATCTTTAAAATAATTCTCAAATCTGTGTGTGAGGCTGTGAATGGCATTTTGTTATTAATCAACAATACATTCTGTGTATTTAAAATACAAATTTTATAAATGATTTGTTTGTTTTTATCTCAATGGTTTTTATATTATATTGAAGGATATTATTAAAACAATATTTTCTGTTATTTTTTTTTATTCTCACCTAATTTGAAATAAAAAGAATTGACTTGAAAAAGAAGAAAAAGTGAATTAAAGATGGTTGGAATATGAAAAAACCTACCTACCATATTTAACATCAACAACATACCTCTTGGAAGATGAAAGTAACCAAAGACTAGTTGCAATGTGAGCAGTGTAGTAGACCATACATTTCAGTTTTCATGTTTCCCTATTATAAAAATGTTCTGACTGGCGTTTTCACAGAGTAATCCAGCCATGTCAGTTTTCGCGTGCTTCAATCATTATCTAAATCCAGTTATGTTGACCTGATTATCTCAGTAACATTAATAATTTGTACTTTTCAAATTTACTATTTTTACCTACAGTCCTTTTTGATGTAAAGATAACCTGCATTCATTGCACTATAGAAATAAACAAGCTCTATTTTCAATTAACAGATACTTTCTACTCTTACTCTACACAGCTACAGCTGGCTAAGGTAGTTGAGTCTTAAAAAATGAAACAAAGTATACAAAATGGAATAATTTATTCTAATAAAACAGAATATGAAAGTGAGAATTAACTTAAGATGTGGGGCTTAAAGTAGGATTTAAACTAAACTGGTACGCATTACGATCCGACGATGATGTTGTTGATGGGGATGTGTATGAGCTTCACGAAGAACCCGATGAAACCCATGATGCAGAATCCGATGGCTGTGGCAATAGCAATCTTCTGGAATTCTGTAACCAAAGAGATACATTGGTATATTCATTACATGAATACTCTGTAGTCAATCAATTAGCATGCAATATTAGAATATCTATTTTTAAATATCACAGATATCCTAGATTTTAATAGTACTTGTGGATTGAGGATCTATGATAATTTTGCAGTTTGATATGTGTTTTTTACTGTCAAGGTAATCCTCTTCAAGACGGTTCAATCCTTACATTTCTCAGAATGTTTCCAAATATGAAATCTGTCAATCTAAACATGGCCAAATTAGAGGTAATGACTAGCTATTACATAGTGTGGGGAGACCGGACTAATTTGAGCTGATTGGATGGCTATGGGTAACTGAGTAATAATATGAATTTTACCAAGAAAAAAATAACCAACTTCAAAATAACTCAAAAACTACTCATCAGATCTAGCCCAAATTTAAGTGGGACTCCACTTGACTTGGGACTTCCATTGGCAATCCTTAAAATAAATACTATTCAATTAATTTTTTACTATAATAGTATCCCAGATCTTCCCACACATCACAGTGGTAGTAAAACTAAGTTATTAACTAACTTCTTTATCGTAATATATGAAAAGCCAAATCTGAATTATGTTAAGGTAACTTGCCATATTTATTTATTCATAACTTGCCATATTGAAAATTAAATAATGGAAATATGCATCACAAATGTTCCAATCAGTTATTATTATTATTATAATTGCCAGTTAATATATTCTTTCTTTACATAAATAGCCCACGACCAAGCAGCCTAGCCACCTGTTAACAACTGATCAATGTCACCTATGGATCTGCAACACCAGAGCTCTCACCGTTGCTTTGCTCGGCAGAGAGTAGCGACTAGCATTATCTTTTGGAATTGTAACATAACTTTAACAAAATAAGCAAATAACAAAAAGGTTATTTGAAGTTAAAATGAACTATCACAATGAAAAAACAATATCAAGTCAAGATATATTTTAGTTTTATTAATTTTTCTTTGTAAATTGCTTTAATTAATGTCAATAATGCAATTACTATCGAATTTTATATAATGAAAAGGCTACCAGCGACTGCCTTTCTCTAGTTGGTCAAATAATAAGGAATCTCATAATTTAACACGTTCGGTGCGGTAACGGGTTGATTATATCCGATGCTCAACTTTCCTCCGGTGCGGGGTAAAAATTACTGTGCCAACCGCTGGTGCGGGACAGATATATTTGGTCTCCCTGTGGTTATGAATGAGATGGTTAGTGTTTTGGAATTGCCTTGTTAAATAGATAATGAAAATCCAAAAAAAAATGCATCAGGTTCTTACGACCCGATGCCGACTCAACGTAAAAAATTTACATCTAGTGCGTTTATCGGTTCTTAACGATCCGATGCCCGATGACCCTATAGCCGCACTAGATTACATACTAGTTGAGCTAGTGAGGTCTGTATGGTGAGATGAGTTTTTATGCAAATAAGAAGAATATTGTACAGTTATATTATACAGTTGTATTGTACAGTGTATGTAACACTGTCTGTGTATGTAACATGAAGCTATCCAGAAAAATGTTGTTTAAGTCATGTAACGGTGAAAAACCTAAGAAAAATTAAGTAAGCGAAGGTTCCCCAAAACAAATAATAATCGGTAAGTGGTATATATCAATGTATATACTAGCCCGTCAACTGGTCACACATTACAAATCCTACAAACTGCATTATTTTATCTATCGATGTTTCTTTATCATGCTCAACACTAAAAATGTATCGACAATTTTACTAACCAGTGCGGAGAACGGGTCGTAAAGATCCGCCAGACAATCCCTTTATTTACAAAGAAACCATTCAGTGCATCTACCTACGATTTCAGCCTTTTATTGAGTGTTTATTGGTCAATATATTGCTACAAAAAATACACTATAATCATTAAACCTATAAAGATAAATCCTCTTAAACAGATGGAAGTCAAACGGATCTTTTCGACCCAGCAACGCACCAGGAACAATTCGTGCTTCGGATATAATAGACCCCATACCGCACCAACTGAAAGTCATCAAATTTGTCTAACGCAGTGAACGTGTTACTTGCACTGCTAGGTAACTTACCTTTTCTGTCTGGCTTTGTACATCTTCTGACTAGTCTTATGGAGTCTTTTGCAAACTGCTTGCCAGGTTCGACAAACTTCGCAATTTGGTCCATTTTCTGAAAATAGGACACAATCTTTTGTAGAAAACCAAGCAAGAATATCGTGTAATATATTTTAATAATGATAACTTACAATGTATTTCATGAAATACTTACTTGTATTAAGAATTAAGGTTTAGACACAGAGATAAACTTGGTAAATTTTACCAAAATAGAATTACAACGTCCGCAAGTTACCACCAAATCAAAATTTACTCAAGAATTTACTAGACAGTAGACTTGACTTGAGTGAAAAATCGAGAATTACAAAACGTCAGCCACGTTTCATGACGTTTCGAAGTTGCACGTCACGTCACCATATTTTTGTGTTTGGATACATTTACTGAATAGTTTTATTATTATTATTGGTGAAATGAAAATTAAACTTCCTTTTTCTACCAAGACAAATCTTTTTTCTGAAGAAGTCAAACAACCTTATAACTTCTTAACTATCCGGTCTTTAGCATTGTACAGTAATTATAATAGCATTATAGTGTTGTACATGATCTGTATGAGTCAGCTTTACAATATAAAATATCAACAGTGTTGCCAGATGGGGCTATCTCCCTTACCGAGTGAGTGGCGATAATATTTTATCCGCTGGCAACAGGTAGCTGATCGGTTTTTAGACGGTCGTGTATATACTGGGGGCCGTGTTCAGTGCTGCCAATATATTTAGTATCGGTTCAGCGCTCGGACTAAAAAAAAACGTCATTGGGCTTGGCTTTCTCAACAAAGTGATATGAAATTAACTGCCGATGACTTTTTTTTTTAGCTCCGATACCTAACTCTCGATACCGCGCACGAGTACTCGGTATCGATACCAGAGGCCGATACTTCGAACCCTAGATGGGGCTATCTCGGAGCTACATGCGCGTTCCAGCAAGGCTATTCGAAAAAAAATATTCTGGTAACACTGGTCATACTAATGTCAATTATCATGTCAGGATGTCATGTCAGTCAATCCGTCAATCGTCAATGTCGTGTTGTTATTGTATTGGAAATTAGTGCTAAAAAAATTATAATGTTTATTTAAATTGAAATAGGTATTCGCAATTGTTTCATAGACTTATTATTGACTGTATTTAAATATAGTTTTCACTTTATAAATACATTTGGATTTGTTTTTGGACTCCAATAATGTATGCAGTCGAGAAAAAGTTTGAAATCGAAATGAAACTAAAAAAGGTAGGTATTCAGTGTTATCCATCATAATTCGTTGGTAAAATACTATTTGCAGATGTTTTCTTGGATATTATACCAGGGAAATATGTACATAAATTACACCAAAGATTAAGCACGCGAAGTTGATTATTAGTACATTTTGTCATCAGCTGCAAAAACTGGGGGCGTGACTTATTTTTTACTACGCGTTCTCTTCAAGTTTGCCCTCGTCGACCGTTACGATTTCACAGCTAACGGTACTGTAGACAAAAAATTAGTAATCAAATAATTTCACAATAACAAATAACTAAAATAAATCAATAGAAAAATAATTTAACGAGAGTAACATCAAAATCAACAACCAACTCAAGAACGCACGCGCCGCATGGGATCTCAAAAATACGCGGGTAGCGTTGCTGTACTAAATGAGGTGCATTACGAGGAGCGGGACGGGAGGTAAGGGCAAACTTGAAGTAAACACGTAGTACTTTCATAATAGTGGCCAAATTATTAAATACCGTAGATATTTATCTTACACTTCAGCTTGCACATCTATTAATTAATTTGCAAATATTGGATGTATGTTAACTTTCTATAGGATGATCACTTTGAAGTTTGTTTATTATTTCTAAATTTTATTTAATTCTTAATATTACTTTGTATGAAATCTTTTATTATTATCCTTTCACAAAGCAATATATCGCACCTTTGGTGGTACAAGGGCTCAACTGCACTTTTGTAATTTTACAGGAGAGCCATTTTAAAGTTTTTTTTTTGCATTCCGAGTCGTATTATTCGTCTTTTTATTGCTTCAAAATGTTTGTTCTTTGCATGAGATACGACCCATTTATTTGTGAATATGGCCATGTACTTTGCAGGTGTAAAATATTTTTTGTTTAATTTTTGTCATTTTACGATTTTTTGTAAGATGTGCCCTTGTACCACCAAAGGTGCAATATGATAAAAATAAAAATTATACAAATAAAGTACAAGCTTAAAATTTAAAAGCATGCTTTTTCAACTTATTCATGCCAGATAAGGTTATATGCAAATATGAAAAATCCTTGTGTTGTCTATTTAATTGTTTGCACACTACACCAACATCAACACGTAGGAGATGACGAACATCCAAGAGCTGAAGGCGGCCGCGGGGCGCAGCTCGGCGCTGGCGGGCGACGTGTGCACCGTGCTGGGCGCCTGCGAGCAGCGCCTGCAGCAGCTCGAGAGCGCCGTGCTGCCGCTCTACGGCGACACGGCGCGGCTGCAGCAGATACATCAGAGTGAGATTCATTTGTTGTTCATTTAAAAGTTATACTACTAGTTTTTGTTCATTGTAAACATTGCCTTTTAAATGGACAGGGCCAAAGTGTGCTTGTAGCACTTAGTTGGTCCAGTTGGACCAATGCGCAGTACATATTATTCAACATAGCAATGCTGATCTCGCTGGGTTTGTAAGAGTGAGAGATAGAAATGGCTCTGCTTTTTGCTTGTATGAAGAACATTTTTAGTAATATTTTTACTAAGTTTTAAATCATACGTCAAAATCTGGAACTTCTGATATCTTTATTTAGTGTCCCTATAATGTGAAAGATTAATTTCTGATCATTCAATTTTTGCCAATATTTTTTGTATTGTATTTCAGATATGGAAAAGACAGTGAAAGCCCTGGACCATGTAATCAACTTTTACATGGTCTCCAGGGAACTGGCAGACCTGATCCAAGCAGGCCCGCACACAGCCTCCACTGATACCTTGAATGTTTATCTTGAGGTACTGTTCTTCATAACTCTTTTCACCTCATTTGACTTGACTATTGCTTATCAGTGTAGTACTCTTGGGTTACTAATGTTTAAGAACTAAACTAGTGCTTTTCATGTAGTTAGAATTAGAATTAAATTATTTAAAAACTTATAGACGACAATAAGTTATTGTCTATAAAGTTTATTATATAATGTACATAATGTTTATGTGATTGTTTACAGGCCCTGGATAAATTGGCAGAGGCACAGAACTATTTCAATAAGAACAATCCACAAAGTGTTGAATTAGAGAATATTGTGAGTACATATATTCTTGTAAGAGTTTTTTCTCCAAACGAGGCAACTTTCCTATTACATTGATGGAATCTACCGCTGTTTAACCGATTTGACGTTAATAAGTGTGTTGATATGAAACAATTGATTTGAGTGTGAGTTTTAGTTGTTTCAAATATATTTTTAACTATTTCAGAATCAGCTGTACAACACGGGGGTGTTGAAACTAGAGAATGCGTTCGAAGAGTTGCTTAGTCGCAACACAAGACCCGTCTCGCCCACCACTCTCATGGACATGATCGCTTTAGAAGAAGGTATATTAAATTACCAGTGTATTGATAAAACTTTAAATATATATGTAGTTATAATTGTACATATATGTTAATTAAGTCAATTTTCAGGTACAACGCATTTTGTTGTGGATGCTTTTTTAGTGCTTATCTAGTTTCAACTAGATATAACACGTAACAAAAACCGCTTGTACCAGACTCGAGCGTGGACAGCGTGAGCATCAGCGGCAGCGGGTCTACCGTAGGCCCCGCGCTGGAGTGCATGCGGGCGGCGGCGGCCTGGCTCAGCGCGGCCGGGAGGCCTCCCGCGGGGCCCCTGCTCGCCATCAGAGGCCCCGCCGCCAAGAACTCACTGGTGGCTTTCAAGGACTACCTCCGGTCTCGGTCCATGGCTGCGTCGCCGCAGATGGTGAGTTTGTAACATATTGTAGTGTTGGACGAGAGCATAATAATATGTGGCTTTGATGCGTCAGTCAGCATAGTATTATTAAATAAACGTGTTTGTCCTTATGGGCTGCATAGTCCTTAATGTGTACCTATATGACGTCTCTTTCCCACATGTCTATAGGTGACTTATTAGTATCACAGGGCGCTACTTGTTTGCTGTTTCCTTAGAATATCTAAGTAAATCTATTTAGTATATTACAAATAAAGTTAAGTATTTCTAATAATAATTTTTTTATGTGTATAAATCAAGTTGCTGTCCTGAAACAGCATAAAAATAGCAAGGCACTATTTGATCATTTTATCGGGTTATTTTTAGATGACTAGATATAGACTGTAACAATACCTTTACTGAAATAACTCTGAACTTATGTCAGTATTGAGCTTCTTATTGGTTATTTGATTGCAGAGAGCCAAAAACCTGCTGCACCGTTCGGACAGCACTAACAAGAGAACGAGCAAGATTCAGAAAGTGTGAGTATAAATATATTTTGCTTTATATAGCGCATCTGTTATAGGTTTTAGCTGAGACTAACTAACATCTACCCTTACACCTTACTCTATTACAGATAAGAGTGTTTCGCTATGTTTTTTTAACCGATTTCAAAAAAAGGTTTATTATAATATGTTTATTACCTCAGAACTTTCGATTGGGTGAATCGATTTTGATGATTCTTTTTTTAATCGAAAGCTGGTGCTTGTCATGCAGTCTCACTTAAATTTGAGCTAGATCTGACGCGTAGTTTTTGAGTTATTTTGAAGTCTGTTGTTTTTTTCTTTACTATATACTATATTTTTCACATTTATCCAGCGCACTATATCTCGAGAGTATGAATACCGATTGTGGTGGTAATGTCTGCCCGTGACGTAATGTACGTCAATCTGTGTGTGCAGCATAGAGAAGCGCGCCAACAAGATCATGATGAAGGCGTCGCAGACGCTGGAGCAGTCCACGGGGCTCGCCATCGGGCCGCGGCGCAGCATCACTGACACCTGTGAGTTGCTTTGCCACTTTATATGCGTTTAATGATCTTTGAAGGAAACCTTTATGTGCGTTAATTTTCGCCGTATCTGGTGTTGTGTAAATAAGGATGTAATATAGCTTTGGTTACATACGTTAATGGTCCTTCGAGTCATTATAGTTTTTAGTACAGTTATTACAGGTAGGTTATCTGGAAAGATTTCCGGGAGTTTTGAAAACTGATATTTTTACAGATTTTGATGTGTTCCTTGCGAATAAAAATTTTGCCACCTCGTATGTTTGGCGCTCGCGTCGCCATGTTAATAAAATGGCGTCTAACCATAGAATTACTATTACTAGCGTATAGAAGGGACACCGCGAACATCGGGTTCGGGGGTGTGCATTGCAGCTGGCCGGCTGCATTTCATTCTGTCACTCAGCTGTCACTCGGCTGCACTCATGTCAAAATTGTTTACGAAAAAACTGAAAAAATGCCGTCGTGCGTAATAAGAATGTGTCACAATTGCAAGACAAAAAACAAAAAAGATAATGTTATCACTTTATCATCAGTAAGAAAACAAAATCTTAACTTAAATCAACTAAAACGAATTAAATTAAATTATTGAGCAATGTTCCCGCCATTTTGAATGAATAAATCATAAGGAGCGTTTGCTCTTGGCAAGCCACTAGCGTGTTAATGGACTAAATAAGCTTGCCGACGCGACGCTTGTGACCAATTTAAAGTGTTGGATTTTTTGACACGAATCAATGGTAATTACGTTTGAAATCGTTTAAACGCTTTTGCACGTTAAATAAAGTTGGAGTAAGAGCTTGTAAAGATTTGGAGTCGGTGACTGCTTGTCTTGGTTCGACAAGTGTCATATACAAAGTTACTCTATGGCAAGTGTGCAAACGAGGCTCCTAGTTTGATAAGAGAAAGGAGGGCAAGCCGGCGGTGGAACACACATTTTGTTTGAGATAGCTTCTCTATGTATAGTACCTCGATGCGTCTAACAGGAGTTTTTCGACAATATCTCCTTTTTTACTCATTTTACGATGAAAACAATTAATACAAAGTAAATAAAGAATTTCCTACAATTTACATCCGAAGAATTTGCAATGTCAATATAACAATTAATCTATACTATAATAAAACTCAAAGGGCAAATTTTCTGTACATTGAATATTTTTTAAAAATTTTGATAAGGGGGCACTTCAATAACGTGTTAGAGCACAAAAATATTTTTTTTAGAATTATTGTCTGTCTGTCTGTCTGTCTGTCTGTCTGTCTGTCTGTCTGTCTGTCTGTCTGTCTGTCTGTCTGTCTGTCTGTTTGTCTGTCCGGGCATCACATGAAAACCCTTGAACGGATTTCGATGAAAATTGGTAAAGTTGTTAATAATACTCCGGGTCATATTTTAAGATACCTTTTATCCCGGAAAATTAAAAGGTTTCCCCGGGAAACGGGATGAAAGTTTGTATGGAATATTTTTAAAACATCAACCGATTTGCTTCAAATTTACAACAAATGCTCCTTGCTTAAATTTATGGAACACGTATTTTTCAGTTTTTCAAAATTTTGCAAAAAAAAAAAAGAAAAAAACTACAAATTAATGTGAATATTGCTTATTTTTCAAAACCCTCTCCTGGAGGAATCCTTTGTGATTTTATCGCGGGTTTCAGTATATAAATTACTAAATATAAGTACTTCAATATAAATTCACCGTTTTTTAAAGGGTATAGCCGGATAGCTTTGGGAAAAGTGCCCCCAAAGCCTGGGGTTCGAAACTATGTCCAAATGGTACTTTATATAGAGATAACATGATGTGCAAAATTCCACCCCCCCACTACCCCCCAGGGGGCTACGGCACCCAGTTAAACCGAAAACTGTTTTATTTTTTTTCTCCAAGTCTATGTAACTGACGCAAATCAAATTTTGCACAAATATTGCGGTGATATAAAGTAATAATATAAAAAATCAAGAGCTCTCTAAGTACTCCCTATATTGAAAAAAAATAAAAAAAGGAATTGAAACATCCTGTATAATGATTTCCTTTGGTGGCACAAACACCGTTTTTTTTCTAAATGTGTACCAACATCCAACCTATGTAAAACCCAAGTTTGGTGTGTCTATCATAGGTGGAACACTATTAAATAAATTAACTTATAACGTACTTTATCTAGAATCTTGTTTATTTTTCATATAATGGGTTCTAAAGAAGAAAAACATAAAAAGCTTATTGTTAATAGACGTATATACAAATAACTTTAAAAAAAACTTAAATCCTCCTATTAATCGTCATCACTATTTTCGTTAATAACCGTAGAATTATCTATGTTATAATCAAACATATTTGTCAGAATTTCTGCAGGTTTTATAATTCTGGAAATACAACTGGCATGAGATAACTAATAAATCACTATAGCAGTGTGTGAGCAACAACCGGCAGTGCGATTTCCATTGGGGCATGTGCAGCAGTGGGTGTTGATACCTCTTTAATTATTAAGTTCCCGTTCTTAAGTAAGGAAAATATGATAACTCTTTTTACTTATATGTCGAGATTGGATATGAATTCTGAAAAGCTTATTTTCTTTAGAGTATTCAAGGTTAATGGAGCCATCTGTGTTTTGGAGTTCGGCTAAGTAGCATATTTATTATTTTAACTGATAAGAACTGCCAAAGAATATTTCTAGATCCTTATGTGTTAGCTCAGGAAAGTCCAATAAGACATTACTTGATATATTTTTAAAAATGGTTTTTTTTTCTTATCCATTCATTTGCCTTTACTAACTGTGTCAAGTTATTGACACACCATTAAATTGGATATTATTTCGTAAAAGCCTCTTTAGCGACGTCAAAACACACACGAAATAATATCTAATTTAAAGATAAAATCCGCCATGATAGTCAATAACTTTGAATACTAGAGTATTCAAAGAAATAATCTTTAGAAAGAAAATGAGTTTTTAAGAATTCATATCCAGTCTCGACATATAAGTAAAAAGAGTTATCATATTTTCCTTACTTATGAACCCAATCACAATAATTACAGAGGTATCAACACCCACTGCTGCACATGCCCCAATGGAAATCGCACTGCCGGTTGTTGCTCACACACTGCTACAGTGATTTATTAGTTATCTCATGCCAGATGTATTTCCAGAATTATAAAACCTGCAGAAATTCTGACAAATATGTTTGATTATAACATAGATAATTCTACGGTTATTAACGAAAATAGTGATGACGATTAATAGGAGGATTTAAGTTTTTTTTAAAGTTATTTGTATATACGTCTATTAACAATAAGCTTTTTATGTTACTCTTCTTTAGAACCCATTATATGAAAAATAAACAAGATTCTAGATAAAGTACGTTATAAGTTAATTTATTTAATAGTGTTCCACCTATGATAGACAGACCAAACTTGGGTTTTACATAGGTTGGATGTTGGTACACATTTAGAAAAAAAAACGGTGTTTGTGCCACCAAAGGAAATCATTATACAGGATGTTTCAATTCCTTTTTTTATTTTTTTTTCAATATAGGGAGTACTTAGAGAGCTCTTGATTTTTTATATTATTACTTTATATCACCGCAATATTTGTGCAAAATTTGATTTGCGTCAGTTACATAGATTTGGAGAAAAAAAATAAAACAGTTTTCGGTTTAACTGGGTGCCGTAGCCCCCTGGGGGGTAGTGGGGGGGTGGAATTTTGCACATCATGTTATCTCTATATAAAGTACCATTTGGACATAGTTTCGAACCCCAGGCTTTGGGGGCACTTTTCCCAAAGCTATCCGGCTATACCCTTTCCTTCTGCAAGAGGTACAAATAAGGTAAAACATAATTTCCGTATGCGAAGCTGCGGGCAACAGCTAGTACAAAATAAATTTGAAAGAATTTCCTACAATTAAAAAAAATGTCAATATAATCCTCACGTTATGACCAACCCCAGACGGCGAGGAGTGCGGCGAGGCGGCGGACGAGCGCGAGGCGGAGGCGGCGGGCACGCTGGCGGCGGGCGTGGTGCGGCTGGCGCGCCGCGAGCAGCGCCACGCGCTCGGGCTGGTGCCGCTGCCGCGCCTGCCCGCGCTGCTCGCCGCGCTGCTCAAGGACTGTCTCGCGCTACTCGGTACGTAGTCGATACCACCACCACACCTGATTAGTGGCTAACCCAAGCGCCGAAAGTTTTCATCACGCCCGAATTTGAATTTGAATTCATGCCGCCTAGGCTTAACGACTGTTACCTAACGAGAACAACCGTGACCGACGCTGCGACGGCATTACGTGCCCTCCAATGCATGGAAATGCTCAAGAAATTTTAGCCACTAGTGGTCACCAATTCAAATATCGACCGCGCCTGCTGTTGCTTAACTTAGTCGATAACTAAAGATCGACATAAGCTGCCCGGCTATGAGCGTGAATACAGATGAATAAACCTTTGATTCGCACTAACACTAAGAACGGACGGATAGTGACATGTATACTACCGTACTGCAAGTATTAAATCTATATAAATAAAAATGAATGTTGCAGTTACATACTGCCCTACCACTCACTTCGCTTTCGACTTTCGGCAATGGCAGACGTCGAAATAATTACTGCGTCCGCGCTGTTTAAAGAGATTTCAAGTAAAAAAAAAGAAAATACGTCGCCGTAGAAGATGGTTTCAGCTGTATTGGGGCGGCTTAGAATACTAACCCCAATCCCACGCCGGATGGGTGTCGTAAAAGGCGACTAAATGGCCCGCTGGCGATGGCGGTAGGGTCCTTCGAGAGATTGTATTGGTAGTATTGATTTTGATTGTTAATGAATACCATTATGCTATTATTATTTCTCCATGGGGTTCGCCTGGATAGCTACCACCCTTGAGCATGAGTCAGCCGCCAAATGACTTTTTCTTCTCTCTTTCTTGGCCGGCAACGCATAAGTGATGCCTTTGGTGTTGCTGATGTCCATGGGCGACGATAGCCACTTACCATCAGGTGGATCATCAGCTCGTTTGCCAGCTATTTCCATAAAAAAAGGTGAATGATATCTGTCCATCGTAATAGAACTCTGTAATTATCTACCTACCTAGATAACTAACTTTTATATGCAATTATATACTTACTTTTTATACACTTACGTTTTTTTTTCGCTTCTAGCAATTTTAGAAAATTAATTATTTGTTCATTGCTCTAACAAGAGGCATATTTGCGGCTCTCGTAAAAAAAAACAAGACGACACGCACATTCACTTCGTTCAAGAGCTCGGCGAAAAGTGAGCGACGGAGCTGAATGTGAACACGCACTGTCGCTCGCGCTGCCCGTTCTTTGACTTCCGCACAAAAAACCGCTCTTTTGGGCAGCGCCGGGCAGCGCGAGTAGCAGTGGTAGGAGCATGAGAAGTATCGTATTCACATACTCGTCCTGCCCACTTCCCTACCTACTTTCCTGCTCAAATGAGCTGAATGTAAACGAGGTGTTAGGCACACGGAAGGTTTTAATAATAATAAAAAATATTTACTATTAACTTTTGACAGAACGAAGTCTGTCCGGGCAGCTAGTAATTAAATAAAATCACCCGTAGCGTCAGACGTGGAGCGCGCGTGCTCGCGGTCGCGCAAGGCGGCTGCGCGCACGGGCGCGGGCGCGGCGGCGTGCTGGGCGCTGCTGGCGCGCCTGCAGCGGCTGCAGCCCGAGCTGGCGCGCGCGCTGCACCCCGCGCCGCCCGCGCCCTACGCCGCGCTGCTCGCCTCCTGCCAGCACCATGTCAGTACACTGTGTTTACCTTTACGTACACTTGCAATACAAGGACGCACGCAACGTGCACGCACGCATTTATTGCACGCACGCACTGCCAGCATTATGTGAGATACTGGATGTTACATACAGTGCGTCGGATAAATGCGAACAAGGCTTTCAATAACCATTGTAATATTAAATAAGAAACCACTCTTATCTTAATATCTATACATTTAAAAAAACCCCAACAGTTTTATTTTCACGAAACAACTAAAACCCATCAAAATCGCCAAAAAATTAATAATAATAAATCTTTATTTCAGATTTCAGAGATCCATAGGTTGTTAGGAGTTGTTGTTGTTGTTAGTTTAGGAGCTACGATGCCATAGATACATGCACAGACACTTGAAACCCCTCTTTTTGCATCGGGGGTTTAAAATGACAAAATGTTAGTACTGAACTTACCATCCCCCCCTCCTGTGGCAGTGCCTCCGTTCGCTAGAGGAGTGGGTGGAGGCCGTGCGCAGTGACAGCGCGGCGGGCGCCGTGGACGGCACCGTGCACCAGCTGGCCGCCGCCACGCTGGCCCACTGCCACGCGCTCGCCGCGCAGCTGCATGTCGTCGGTGAGTAACACCACCAAGTATAAACTGATTCACAGAGCCCAGGACCGGTCGGAGTGGCCTATGTCCAGCAGTGGACTCTAAAAGGCTGATAGATAAACTGACTTTTACATTGATGTTTTTTTGAAGTGAAAACTTCTTTAGCATCGTTGTCATTTGAAAGTCGATGAAACGAAAAAGCGACAGTAAAAAGAGACAGACACATAAATTCATAAGACTTAACGAGAAAATGAGATAGGAAACATTGTACAATGGGAGGGGGGAAGGGGGAAGGGAGGTGCAGGGGATAGGATATTAAACCTACCAAAACTATAAAAGTTAAAAGTAACAACAAAGTAAATGAATCACTGATGTTGGGTGGCGTATCAGCAGTTTGTAGCAGGAGCATTATAAATTATAAGAATGTTTTTATGCCTTCCACCATTCCCCTAGGGCAGGGGTCGGCAACCTTTTGAGCAGGAAGAGCCAAAAATTACAATTTAAAATTTCAAAGTCTTTAAAGAGCCACAATTTTTTTTCTTGCAAACCATAAATAGTACTTGCAAATTTTTTTTTCATAAAAAACTAATGTATTTATTCATAAGAATTTTTTTTCATATGTAAGTAGCGTTTTTTCACAACAAATTAGAATCTAATTTTTATTATTATTATTTAATTATTAGATAATGAATATATGGTATTATTAGATAATCACTTATTATTTAAGTAAAAAATCAAAACAATTAAACATTTATTTACATTGTGAGTCTTACAATATTAACGCGTACTTCATTAACAAACAATTGAGCAAACAAATTCAATGGGAGCGTTGGCTTTGCATGGTTTTAGAAAGTTTGGATAAATTTGGCTCATAACTTGTTGTTTTAACTAAGTTTTAATCACGACTCTAAATTTTTATTTGTTAGTTGGTTAGTTAGTTACATACTTACATAGAAACATTCGACGATGGTGTCATTTAAGAACTTCCGACGGACTAACGACAGTGATGACGCGTGTCACGGGGGAGGGGTGCGGTGAAAAGCAAGTACAAGTGACTGAAAGATAGAAATGGTGCCTAATACTCGTTAATCGAATCAGAACGATTTTTAAATGTTTTTTTTTATAAAATAAATATTATTTGCGTATGGAACTAAAGAGCCGCAGCTTCACATCCAAAGAGCCGCATGTGGCTCGCGAGCCGCAGGTTGCCGACCTAGGCCCTAGGGCTTCAATGATCACAATGGGGCGTTAACGTCCATGGTAACTAACATGTTGTGTGTGTGTGCGCGCAGGCCCCGCGCTGGCGACGGAGCCGGCGTACGCGCGCGCCGCGGCGCAGCACCCCGGCGTGCAGGACCGGAACGCCCTCATGCTCTCCATATACATGCGTATGCCTTTATGTTGTTATTGCTGTGAATTTATGACGTGCCAACTATTGGAACAAACTGTTTACTTGTTTATTATTCTTTTAAATCAATTAAAATTATTATTTCAATAAAAAGTATTGCTAACATACTAAACACTTGATTAATACTTACGAGTAACGCTTAAGTCCGGTTTACACGTATTAAGTAGTTAAGTAGATAACTAAATTTTAAGTACATTAATACGTGTAAGAGACAATTTAGTAACTTTTTAGTTAAAATTTAGTTAACTACTAAATAAATAAGTGTAAACCGAACATTACTCAAAGTCACGAGTTTTCGCACCGTGTAACAGAGCTACCTAGGTCACGTTAAACCATGACCTAAGCACGGGTTTAAGTGACAGTGGACTACAAAACATATTTATGTGTATAAAGTTTTGTGTGACGGTGTGTATGTAGGTGTGACGGTGTGTGTGTATGGCAGGCAAGGTGCTGGCGCAGCTGAACCTGGCGCTGCGCAGCAAGAGCGAGCAGTACCCGGACGCGCTCAAGGCCATCTTCCTGCTCAACAACACCCTCTACTTGCTGCAGGTACCTGTTTATTATGGATGCTGTTGATGAGTACACAAACCTATGTTGTAAAGCCGCGTATCCATTTGAAGCAGCCGTGGCTCTAGCAGCTGCCTCGACCCGCGGCAGAGCAAGTGCCGACTGTGCCGCGAGTCAAGGCTTGCCGCGACTTTTTTTTTATTCTTTATTTATTATGGAGGGTTTGATCAATTATGATCATGCCACCCTCAGGAGCGTAACTACCTTACAATCTACGCTTAACAGCTAAATTAACCGAAACAAACGCGCCGCGAGCCAAAGCGTATTGGTAAACGTCCATGCTCTAAGGCGCCTCAGCCCCGCGGCACGCTCAAGATGAGGCAGCTCATCACGAGGCTGCTCAAGTGGATACGCAGCTTAATAAAGCAGTCTCATTAACCGAACGTGTCGGTGTGTGTGATGGTGTAGGGCCTGCAGCGCAGCGGGCTGCTGGACGTGCTGTCGCTGGCCGAGCCCGACTGCGAGGCCAGCTACCGGGACATGATCCACGACTACAAGAACAACTACTTGCACAGGTGAGACGTTCATTGTCACACATACACACACACACACACACGGGTTATTAGTGATGTAAAAAAATAAAAATTTTGCTAAAAACTTCGCGCAGAAGGCTGCGCAGTAACACAATTCGGCAATACTCAATACACGGTGTATTATGTCCCAGTCGCACGTTAGCATGTTCGTGTTGCCATCTCTGTCTTACATGCGCTAAAGTTCGCAAAGCCTATGTTCAGACGCGCCAAGATACAGCGGTTGTATTGTAAGTAATGGTTGTAGAAGTTAATGATCACTTGCTTAGATGAAGAAAAACATTGCGAGGTTTGCACACCTGGGAGTTTCCATAATTTTCTCAATGGTGAGTTAAGTCTACCAATCTGCACTTAGCCAGCGTGGTAGACTATGGCCTGTACTCACATGGTTAGAGGATCCGAGCCCAGCAATGGGACAATTATGGGTTAAGTGTTGTGACTAGGCTATGGTTCGTTATGTAATAAACCATGACAGCTTCGCTTTCATTTCCAAATATTGACGACCTGTGTGGCGTAACGGTTGCCACGGCGGACCGCCTACCCAAGGGTACTGGGTTCGATTCCCAGCTAAGCGCAAATTTGAATGATGGAGTTTTTGCTCTCGTTCTGGATGTGTGTTCTTGTTTTTATGTTTTATCCATGGCACCCTGACACGGGGAATCCTAGTGTGTAGCGTTATTATTATTATTGTCGTGTCAGCTGGAACAAGCTGTTGTCGCACCTGGTGCTGGACGAGCCGCTGCCGGCCAAGCTGCGCGACAAGGACCGCCAGACGCTCAAGGACAAGTTCGCGGTACGTACGATACTCACACACACACACAAACAAACACACACACACACACAAACACACACACACACACAAACACACACAAACACACACACACAGCTTCAACGCTTGGTACACCTCATTTCAGATCCTTACCCACTCTTTTGGGCTTACAGTTAACGTTTTATATTTGAATTCAATGCAAAAGGGCACTCACGTTTTGGTATACAATCTGTGTCAAGATTGTACTTTTAATTGAAATATTAATTAAATTTACTTTACGAATTCACTAGTTTTGGCCATTAAAATGATTATCTGTCTTTAAAATCTTCTCATTTTACATCAGCCTTTTTTTTTAAACAAAAAATTACGATAAAAAGATGGTGTAATTAACATGTTTACCATACAAGACTCAAAAAAATGGTAGATAGATACCAATAGATTACCAAGATACATGCAAGATACTGGCCGCGTTCCACTAGACGCTCAAAACGCTCACAACGATCAAATTAGTATGAGATTTTGATCATTGTGAGCGTTGTGAGCGTCTAGTGGAACGCGCCCATTAAGTGGTTAGCCACTAGCGCCATCTATTGCGTCGCTCCTCGCACTACAAGTTTAGTGTACCAGCGCCATCTCTGGCCGCAGTCGTTCAACCGCGAGTGGGAGGAGGCGTGCCGCTCGCAGCGCGGCTACAGCGTGCCCGACGCGGAGCTGCGCGAGGCGCTCAAGCGCGCCAACAAGGAGACGCTGCTGCCGCCCTACACCGCCTTCCACTCGCGCCACGCCCACCTGCCCTTCACCAAGAGCCCCGACAAATATGTCAAGTACTCGCCCGTGCAGGTGAGGACACACTTTATCTTACTGTAGCAGGCCCTGCGACATGTCTGGCCAATTTCATAAGGGCTGCCACGCGACGATTAGCGCTATGCGAACTGAATAACATTATGACGGAGCGAGAGTCGCTGTTTATTCAAATGATTTTGCGGAGTGACTCTTCTGTACCTGTACTATTATGTATTCTGTGGTCTAGCATAGTCAGTAACTGAGTAGTGGTAAAAGGTGACAGAAGCAATTTTATTCGAGTGAGCTTCAAAACGACCCATCGTGTTCAGACTCGCAAAGCTAGTTTTTTTTTTCTTTCTTGTTCGACCTTAGTTGTTGATGTCCAAGGGCGACGATGGCCTTCCCATCGTATGGATCGTCTGTCCTTTTATCGGATAGTTCTGAAAAGCTTAATAGACAATGTATTTTATGTTGTCTACTAAAAAAATTCTTGAATAGTTTAAGTTTCGTATGTACCCTCAGATTGCGACGCAACTGGACGGATACTTCGACGAAGCTGCCTAGAGACTTGTCGTAGTCTCCACGAGTCTCTCCACGATCCAGTATTTATAGCACAGTTGTAAGTTAAATATAATCATGTTGTATTCCAAATAGAGTAGATTAATTTATTTGTAGTAAATATGTATATTTATTTACACAGAATAAAATGTATTTTGTATATCTCAAGTCTTTTGTATATCAGACTTCCGTAGGTACCTAATGATATTGACATATCAAAATGTTTTCCTTACAATATCTGAGCATGGAGCAAAATTTTATTAGTTAGCAAATATTTATTTAAACTACAACCTAACTTCTTAATTCTTTAGATTTAAGCAGTAGTGTACTATGTAGTAGAGTATTCACTGTTAGTGGTTGGGTTAGGAACGTATTGTACTAAATTCTTTAGACATCAAAATACTCAAAATTAAAACTATAGCTTGCCTCGCGAGGAACAATGTGTTATTCCCGGTCACACTACCGCTTCTTGGATATTTTTTATTTCAAGTTAATATTTCTAAAATGGTCTTATTCATAAAAACAATTTCTCGAAGAAAAATATTTATTAATAAGCTCATACGCTATTTTTAATAAACACTGAGATCATTTAATTCTTGAATCTTTAGAATTAAATATTATGATTAATATTACAACACATAAAAACAAACCATGGATGGCCATGGAGACATGACGTGATAAAAGTGATCATACCTACTAGTTTCTAACAAAGTATTCTTATATAATAAAATAATCTTGCTTCGTTTATTGTTGCCTCTTCTTTCGCTTCCTTCCCTTCTTCTTCGGCCACTGAAACAAACACATTTAGATAGAAAAACGTCTTGTAGCGAGATACTCGTTTAAACTCCTTTGTAGTATCGAGTCCCGGTTGGGGCGCCAATTTTAACTACAAACAAAATACTGATCCGTCATTGCAAAAGTTTGTTTCATAGTTTTTTAGTACTTTAACAAACAGTGAACGTAAAATAATTATAGCGAAATCATGGTTTACTAAAGTTTATTTGTTTTTGGCATATTAAAAAAAACTAAAGTAATTTACGTAATTGCAATTATTATTTCTCAAAAAAGTAATGCGATTCGCAGTGGGAAATATTTTTCTACTTCGTTTAAAAATGATCTGGTTCTACGTTACAAACAAACTTACATACTTCTTGGATACCTATTATCATTTTGATATCTGAAACAATACAGAATACAAACACATTCACTCATTTGGAACAGGCGTTCCGATATTGAGGAGGTATAATATAAATCGTCACTTTCCCAAATAAATTGATGAAGTTGTAGAAGCTGATGTATTTTAACGTCATTAACATACATACGTACATACATTACATACATACTACATACATTACATACATACTACATACAATAAAATTCATTATTCTTGTTCTCCTATTGTGCTCTACATGTAGAACATAAGGAGACCGCCTTACGTGTATATTTTACATTTTTGTCATGTTAACTACCACCTTTGATAATAGGAAACATACATACGCGTATATTCATGTGTAATGAAATATAATTTATCATTGTAGATAAATTTCCTTGACTGGAAAATACACCTTTAACCGAGGTAATACGAGTAATTTAGCTTACAGAGCTAAACTATATTCTTGTAACCGTTTGTAAATCGATTTGGATATAAATAATTTTATTCTAACGTTACGATTCAATTCCATCTTATCATTAAATTAATTTAATACCCATGCATGTTCCCCATTAAACAAACGTACGTAACGTGGGAAGGTAGTTTTGTAGAAGAAATAAATTAGATATTGGTATCAAATTTACTGAACGATGGTATCTGATATTACGTCGATAAATTCAATGATAGGCCATTTGTTAATAGTCGGCACACAATAAATTCCCACAGGTATGTGCGCACACGCTGATGCGTGGACTAATGCTAACATTGAAAATGCATTATAAAAATTAAATACTTTTTTAAGTGTTGTGAAATTTTGACTATTTTTTCAATTTAACCTTTAAATCAGAAAAGTTTAAGCTTCACTTAAAGGATTCATGATATTATAAAGGATTCATGATATTATTTATGCTTAAAGCATTCGCAGTATCTCACTGCACTAATTGACACATTGCGCGCTCACTCGCACTTAGACTTAAGACGTAAGTGCGAGTTAGCGCGCAATATGTCAATTAGTGCAGTGAGGATACTGTGAATACTATAGTAATTATTGTGTATGTTAAGTGAAAAAAGTGCAAACTATAAACAATTGGCCATTGGCCAGTAATATATTGCCCATCTAATTGAATAATAAGGCGGTGTAAGGCTACCACAAATGTTTATATTTATGAAAAATCAAATTTTAAATCTCGAAACTGGTCCAGTAGTTCTTATTATATTGGTTTAGTAGTTTTGTATGGTACCATACAAACGACAATGATACGATTGGTGGCCGTTTTAAACAATCTCATTAGAAAACAGTCCAGTAGTTTTTGTTACCGGTAGCTCGTATTGTTCCAATGTGAATTGATTCGGGTGAAACCTCTTGTGAGTGCCGTCCACGCGATGTCTTTATACCGTCCGACCCACGGGCCACGGCGTATATTGTCGCATCTGCCAGGGCTACATGCGTGATGAGGACTGTATTAACACATATTACCTTTTGTTTTAATTATGACTCGACACCAATATTTATCTACGTCGGTCGATATGCATTTCTCCGAATAATTCTGTATTGTTTGATACTTAAATATTTAATTCCATAATGGTATCCATCAAAGGAAGAAGAAAAGGCAAAAGCTATAGAAACTCTTGAGTAACTTATCGTTTTTGTAAAAAATATATCGAGATTCCTTTAAATTACATCGACTCTGTTGCATTCTGTACGTATTTTTTTTGCGGTCAAATGCAACATGGTTCTTTTTCTAGTCCAATGTTTATGTTCACCCAACACAAGCTAATATGTGTTAACGTTCGTCAATTGCATGGGAATGCAGCCCCGTTGTCTTGTGAATACTTTACTCAGGACGGAGCGGCGGTACCTTTGTCCCTCTCGACGCACTGCCCTCGCTCTCGTCCAACTAATAACAACATAGTAAAAAAATATTACCCCAACTTGCCCTAAGCCCCCGATTGCAAATATAGGAAAATATACAGACCGGGGCTTGAACCCGTGGGCGTGGATTCCGGTTACATCCCATGCGATGGGCGAAAAACCGTTGATTCAGTCGGACTGTCGTGTCCTACGCCGTTACGCCTCCGTATACGCAATTACGTACGTATGCGCGAGCACTCAACTAAGTCGGTATGATGGGACGAAAACGTAAATATACAGAATGTTTTTGTTCACTTTGACGAATAGTACTTTTTCAACTTCACTACCTACGCCCGCGACGGTGCTCCGCAGTTGATTGTAAAAAAGAAATTTTCACATGTGAAAATATTTATGATTGTATAAAAGAAATTTTCACATGTGAAAATATTTTTTTACATTCAATCAAACATACATACATACTTACATATAATAAAGCTGCTTACAGCTTTAAAATTAGTTTTTTGATTGTAAAAAAGAAATTTTCACATGTGAAAATATTTTTTTACATTCAATCAAACATACATACATACTTACATATAATAAAGCTGCGTACAGCTTTAAAATTAGTTCGCATGTTAATTCTTAAGTTCAAGAATCGTCTGGTTTCCCTTAAGACGCCTCATGGATAGATGGAGCATACTATAGAGACTAGTAAACGATACTCATGATTTCACTTTTTCTAATAATCACGGCATTTAGCGCAAACTTCACGGCGTGCAATAATAAACAACCTAAGCACACGTATCGTAATGTACTATACTGTTATGACTAACTTGAATCATCAAATTATGTAAGTACTCATGGTTAAAATTAACATCTGAACCATTTGTGTTGCCAATCTTGTATCTCTATAGTATTCTCTTTCTATTCCTAAGGAATCACACATTACTTCAAAAATTAGATATCATTTGTTTGCTACGAATTTCCGCGGAGGCGAGTCTTTCCCGTAGCATTAGAGAACTTTACCACTTAGTCTTGCGAGATTTATAGTTCATTGCTATTATCCTCATCAGTGACATGGCTATTATTAAGTTGCTCATATTTAGCATTTATAAAATATTTATAAAATATCATTTAAATAATGACAAATTAATAAAATGGAGTAACACAGGTGGTTTTTATGCTTCTATTTATTTATTATTTCAAAAATGAACGAAACGAAACCGAAGCTTGTGGTAAAGCTCTCGTAATATTAAACAGTTTTACTGCTAATACCTTGCTCGGCAATAATAGACCTTAGGTGTAAGTTATCACCAGCGGCTTGGGGCAAGTGTGAGTTATACCACTAACATTTACGCAACAGCCACATTAATTAACGATAGAAAGTTTACAGCCGATACTGATTAGGGTAGTACCAAAAATAAACCTAATTATTCGTATTTAATACACTGATGGTACTTCGAAATTCGACAGCACAAATACCATACCGACTATAAGCTTTCCTGTACTCCAACAATGAGTTAATTTATCGTTTTAGATAGATTTTCATATGTTCAAATTTTATTTACAAATAGTACAATAGCAACTCGAGGTTGGAGCACTAATATCAATTATGAAATATCGCACCGAGGCACAGCAGTCATTACCAGTCGTAGAAAAATGAGTCCCGTATTAACATGCAACTTGCATGTAGGCACATCAAGCGATCATGAAAGTATTGCCGCACGCTGCACATTTTGCGAATTGGACATTCTGCGCCTTAACAATATAATTTACTTTTTAACAAAATTGCAAACATGTTTTAGCTATTACTATGATAAATTAATTGTTTTTGGAAGTTTTAAATCTATTTGGGGTTCTTCTTTTCGTGCTTATATAAACTTATATTAAATGTCAAGATTATTATTTTTTCTGTCTGCGTTAAAGCACTAACATGATCGCTTAAGAGCAACATACGCAGCCATGAACACATTAAATGGAATTAAAAGAAGATGCTAGAAGGGCTGAAGTACATTTCTGGAACGAAAAACGACGGATGAATGGAATTTATGTGATACAAATTAAGCGTGTAATTAATCCTACATGCTTTATTCAAATAATACATCTTACAAAAGCGTAATTTGGAACTAAAATCTGAAGTTACTGTTCTATCTTGATTAGTTTTAATATTTTTGACCCTTGCGAAATGTTCCTTGGCCCTTCTAGAGTAACCGGAATAGAACAGTACGCGCGAGACTATAACAAATTCCTGCGGCGAACATCAACACAATACAAATATTCCCCACTTCTGATATGAATTCAAAGCCTATAACAACAATTTGTTATGCAAAATTATTTATTACTATTAGGGAACATTCCCAAACCACGTGACACATTTAGGGGGGGGAGGGGGGTCTGCAAAACACCACGCTTGGTCACAAGGGGGAGGGAGGGGGTTTAGGTTTTTGTCACGTGGTCAGTATCCACTAAGGGAATCTCCCGCTTTCTCGAGCTATACTTACTCACCTACAGGAAGTTGGCGCCACACTTTGAAGTTACAAACATTTTGAAGGTTGTTCTAGGTTTGTTCTACATTGTTCCAAAACGCCATAGGGCTGAGAATGAAACTTTCAGAGAAAATCCAAATAAACGCGAGTTTTGAGCTAGCACCGCACTTTCGATTCTGGCGACGATGACGATGCACAAAAATTGCCTTGAATAGCTTTGGTCAGAGACCAAAACGCTCGGCTACCACACGGATAGCTCAGCAGTCTCTTGCCGGTTCTGTGTATGTGCTTGAACTTTGCCTTGGTGATTTGCTTCTTTGAGGACCACGAAGCAGCATTAAATTTCTTTTTCAGCTGACTCACAATGGTGCCTCCGAGCTCACACGCCTCTACCCAATCCTGATAAGAAGATTGCTTCAGGCTAATTAATGCAGTTTCAGTCAAACCAGGCTTGGGTTTTACCCCAACGGGTACCACAGAGCTTGGAATGTAACATTCCATGCCCTGGTGTACCACATCAGCTATGAAAAGCGCACAAGCGTCGAGATCAGCTGAGGAGAAACAAATGCCCCTCCACGGGAAACACTGGGCCAACTTCACCCAGCCACCTTACAAATAAATTTTCTTCGAACGCGATATTTTGGATCAATATAGGACAAATCTATAACAATCCAGACCAACCGCCAGAACTTCCTAATTTGTTTTTACGAAATTTGTGAAGAATATTTTTTTTTCGAACGCGATATTTTGGAGCAATATAGAACAACCGCCAGAATCGCGATACCTTAAAAGTGCGGTGGCAACTTCCTATACATTACTTATTTATATATGACCGTTTACTCTAGCGCTTTTAAATCTCACAGGTGGAAACACTGATAGATATGTACAATATAGTGCTGATTGAAAACTGACTTTGAAAATTCTAGTCCCATTCATTTGACATGCCACAAGTGACACGACACGATACAGTTTACAAAACAGTTTTTTTTTTGTTTTGATAATTTCATGATTAGTTTTTTTGAAAATAAATACCTTCGTCTTTGGGTCACAAAAAAAGAACTTGAGCACCAAATTTAAACTCATTTTAGTCCAGTAGTTTCGGAGTAGCTTGTTTTTAGGGTCCCGACACGAAAAAAAACAAAAACCGAACCGTTATAGGATCACTCACGTCGTCACGAAATTATTATTTAAAAATAATACCCTAAAGGGTTCCGTACGAAAAACGGAACCCTTATATGATCACTCGTACGTCTGGGGGACCGCCTTTCACAGCCAATTTACTTCGAAACTACTGGTCCAAATGAGTTGAAATTTGGTACTCATGTACTTTTTTGTGACCCAAAGACGAAGGTAAGTGTATAAAGTAAACAACTGAATTTTGAAAAAAAAATTAACGAAATCAAAATTAAACAAGAACTGTTTTGCAAACAATCTCATGTGGTATGTCAAATATAATCGAAATTTTACTAACAAAAAATAACTGACTTCAAAATAACTCAAAAACTACTTGTCAGATCTCGCTCATATTTATGTGAGGCCACATGACAAGCACCAGCTTTCGACTAAAAAAAGAATCATCAAAATCGGTTCACCTTGTCGAAAGTGCAAACAACAGTAACAAATGTAGTAACAAATATATATAAAAACAGTCGAATTGAATACCTCCTCCTTTTTTAAAGTCGGTAAAAAGGGCTTGTTGTCAGGATCTCAAATAATACGAGTATATTTTAGTTATAGTTCTACAATGGAAAATTTTAAAATTATTCAGGAACGAATGAAAATTGAAGCCAAAAATTGACCATTCTCCCCCACCTTATCTCCGAAACTACTGACGCCAGAATTAAAAAAAATACAGAGTTCTTTACTTAAATATTACAGGAAAAATAAGTCAATGTTCTTAAAAAACGGCAAAAATAAATAAAATAGGAAAATAACGGTAAATACATAACATACGAAACCCTCTTGTCAAGTTTATTTTATTATAGTTTGGCAATAGATAGATACTAATTTATTTTCTTTAAAGTGTCTGCAAAAAAAAATTGTCACGTGAAAACTAGGGGGGGAGGGGGGGGGGGTCTTCTTATATACCACGGTTGGTCACCGAGGGGGGGGAGGGGGTTAAAAAGTGGTAAAAAATGGGTCACGTGGTTTGGGAACGTTCCCTTATTACTTCATCAGCAACCATCATAAAACACTCGCGCGTACTGTAATCTGAACGTATAGAAAGGAACACGGAATGTGTGAGCAGTTCATTCCACGGACCACGTTGACAACTCAAATGCACAAAGTGTTGCCAGGATATAGGCATTGCTGTTCTTATCGACATTATGAAAATGTTCTAATCGATACTTTGCGTGACTTTTGAAATCTAGTTTATTCTATCTTAATGCATTTTTCTTAATAAAATTTTGTTCAAATACAACTTATCTTTATTTAAGCTGGCATCAAATCATTAAGCGGAAGGTATTTTAATTAGATAAGAAGTACAAAAAACAACAGATTTTCTATTGCACGCCGAAACAAAACGTTTTTTCACCGCTCACTTTTTCGCATCAAGCGTCGACTCTGAATTACGACACTTACCTCTTTATTAATTTTCATATAGAAACAAACACTACTTGTCAAAGTGGTCCGTCGAATGGCTTCGAGTATAATGTAGTAGTCGTGTAGTAGTGTAGTCGTGTAGTAGTGTAGTAGTGTAGTCGTGTAGTAGTGTAGTCGTGTAGTAGTGTGGTAGTGTAGTGGTGTGGTGTGGTAGTGTAGTGGTACCTGCAGCGCTTGCGGCGGGGTCCGCTGGCGCGTGGCGGGGCGGCGCGGCTCGGGCGCCACGTGCTGTGGGACGTACGTGAACGCCAGCGGGAGCAGCTTGCGGTGTCTGCGTGGGGCAGGACCGTTTACAATATACGAGTACCTACCATCTGCCTATAATCCTCATACAGTAGTCTAGTAATTGTCAACTTGCCTACTACTTTACCTACTAAACTCACACATTATTTTTATTACTTCTGAATATGAGATTAAAGTGCATTACATTGTAAATGATGACTTCTTTGATGACATCTTTTTAATAGAACGCAACGTAATAAAATAAAAAAGCAGATTAAAGAGTCGTAAATATACGACCCTGGCGAAATGGATACGGAAAAATTTGTCGGATTAATCCGACCTAGGCGGTCAAAGGGTTAAAATTAAAAAAAAAACCCGACAGTTTCATTTACACTAAACAGCTGAGAACACTCGATTAAGTCACCTTTCAACAAAAAAAAAACTAGATCGAAATCGTTTCATCCGTTTGGGAGCTACGATGCCACAGACATACATAAAGAAACACAGACACGTCAATTTTATAACACTCCTCTTTTTTGTCGGGGGCTAAAAATGGAATTGCAACACGCGCACGAGTATTAAGACATAGGTACATAAACACACACAGACTATCTTCCCGGCCGTGCTAGGAGCACAAACCGACGCGCGCGACGGCGACGTCCAACCCAGTGGGTACTGACTTGTGTATCGGCAGCAGCACGGGCGCCAGGCGCGGCGCGGCCAGCACGCTGCGGGCCTCGTCCGCTTGCAGCCGCGCGCCCTCCGCGCGCAGCGACAGGGTCTGCGCCCCCGCACCGCCCGCGCCCCCCGCACTCCCCGCGCCGCTCGCGTACAGGATCGCGTTGGCGCCGTGGCTCGGCTGCGATTCAACGCGGCATGACATATAATTACATGTATAGTGCGTCCGATACATGGGAAGACATATCGTATCCTTCAAGGCCGGTAACGTACTTGTCCGTAGGCGACGTTGACCACTTACCGTCAGGTGGGCCGTATTTTTACATGACATGTCTTCACCGTGAATCCGACAAACTAAATTAGTATTTTTTGGAACAAAGTTTCTTAATGCGGCTTGCGTTAGAAGTGAAATGGAAGATATTGTTCATGAAGGAAAAATGAAGTAAAAGAAGCCAGGAAATGTTGTTCATCTACAAAAAATATCAATAAAAAGCAAAGATAAAGGAAATATATTCTACCTTGCCGGCTATTAAAGAAGTAGGAAGATAATAATCAAACATTACATTGAGGCTTCAGCACACTTACAAAGCTTACACAAGAACATGTGACTTGAAGCGCTCACCTCATGTTTGAGCACATAGCTTCCGGGCAACAGCCCCTGCAGCTGGCTGAGGGTGCAGTGGAGCACGTTGCCCACGTCTGGCCACTGCTCGCCGCACTGCTCCCGGAACTGCTCCGTATTGTAGCACTCGAATGTCACCACATCACCCGTTGAGCCGTCCAAGCGAACTGTTATATGAATGTTTTTTTTTTTTTTTTTTTTTTTTACTTAAAATAAGTTAATGCTTGACCACAATCCCACCTGATGGTAAGTGGAGATGAGGTCCAGGATGGTGAGCGCACTAACTTAATGAGTTGCAGGGTAGTTGGTGAAATATACAAGATAGATATTACTGAGTGTATCCAAACGTGCAACGTCTATATGTTAGTTGCTAGTCTATGGTCGCTGAGAATTGTCTTTGACAACGGACATTTTTTACAGACATATACTCAAATATAGACTGAAAATATTATTATTATACTCTCGAAATTAACTTACCTAATAAAGTTTTGAGTGTGCGTAGGATACTTCTGAAAGTTATAGTAGTTGCAATATCTCCCTGCTCTCGTTGACATAATATGTCAATGTCAACCGATATGCGAGTGAGCGCGCAATATGTACAAGGAGACACTGCGACTACTGTAGTGGAATAATTCGTCATTGTCAATAAAAAATGACGCCTAAAGGAGAAATACACGATACTGTTATACCACAGAAGACATGAGGCTGTTGTCGTACCGTTGGCGAGCGTGGCGTTCCTCCGCAGCGTGAGCGCGAGCGCCAGCGCCCGCAGCGCGTCGGGCGGCTGCCGGCTGCCCGCCAGCTCCAGCTGGTACTCCGGCAGCGGCTCCAGCACCAGCTCGCTGCCCGACCCCTGCACCACCACACACACACATACTTCTTATGGGGATTTGGAAAAAAGAGTAAATTTTTTACGATTCGACAGCCAATAATCAAAATTTTACTAACAAAAAACAGACTTCAAAATTACTCAAAAACTACTTGTCAGATCTCGTTCTTTATGTGGGACCACATGACAAGCTCCTGCTTTCGATTAAAAAAAGAATCATCAAAATCGGTTCACCCAGTCGAGTTTTGAGGTAACGAACATAAAAAAATACAGTCGAATTGAGAACCTCCTCCTTTTTTTGAAGTCGGTTAAAAAGCGACACGATGACGGTGCGTGATACTAGGCGCACAGCAGTCGCTAGCAGTTTTAGATTGCTAGCGCGCGCGAGGTCGTGGTGCGAGTGAGTGCGTAAATAAGTACACATACACGTTTTTATTTTTATGGAAATAGCTGGCAAACGAACTGACGATCCACCTGATGGTAAGTGGCTATGGTATGATTGAGGTATGCTAAGGCATCGCTGATGGATTGCCGGCCAAGAAGGATAGAAGAAAAATTAAGGAAAGAAAGAAAGTAAACCGTAATGTTGTTCTCGTGTTTATGTGTATCTATATTTATGGTATCTTTGTATTTGGGTGTTAGTCTGTGGTCAGTTTTTTAATCAAAAACTTTTTCCATCGGGATGGTTCTTAGCTACGTTTGATGTAAATAAAAGCGGGTGTCATGAAGATATACGTGACATTGTAGTACAAAATTAAAATATTCAAGTATTGCTCAGTATTTTTAAATTCTATCTAACCTGAACTTTAAGCCTGTGTGCGCAGTGTATGATGACGTCTATGTTGTTGTTGGCAGTCCTGTTCCGCACCCTCCATTTCCTGTACGACCTCGGAGGAGGGTACTCAAACAGATTACCTGTAAAGAGGGTATTCATTTAACACTTCAATCAATTGACTTTTGGTGTCAACAGTACAACACTTTAATGTCGCCACTTGCTTTAAAAAAAATTAAAAATTAAAATATTAAAGTGGTTGTAAAACCAATTTCTAAAAACAATATTGGATTTCATAATTCATTCAATGTTCATTCATTCAAATTTTGATAAAAAGGAGTAGTTCAAAATTTATACTCTTACGCCCCAACTCAAGAGTCACTAACGGTTACTTAAATTACTCTTTAGTACAGAATTTGTATTTTGATGCTTTACTAAGGAGCGATTTAAGTAAACGTTAGTGACTCTGAGTTGGGGCGTTAGAATCTTGGGTGTTTTTTTTTCATTTATAAGAACACATAAATGATGCAATTACGAACATCTGGGCAAAGTGCATGTGTGCAAGCTCACCTCTACATGTACATCCTTCTTCTGGTCTCTCCACATCCATGGTGTCCGTCTGTTCATCCATACGGCCATTAGTTTTCTGGAGCGATTCCTTTGTATTTTTCACTTTCGCTGAAGTTGCTTGCGTGATAAAATCTGTCAAAAAAATTGTATATGTTGTTAAATTTATTTTTGACTTAAAATGTAATCCGATCTACACGTAGCATAGTCATTATGAAGTTATCATATAATCAAGTTCAAGAAATCATAAAAAAAAGAAAGAAAAACCTTTATCTCTCTCTCGTTTGCATGCAGTAGCAGAGTATCACTACATACAAGTGTAACATACCATCACTGTCAATGATCATCATGTTGTCTTCTTCATCGCTGGAGTCATCGGGGACACTGATTTCATCTTCAAACAGCCCTCCCAACCGTTTGTTGGAATCTTTGGACACTCTCAACGCGTCGATGTTGCTATACAATAACTTATCCATTTCTGTTTCTCTGAAAGGTAAATCTTTAATTAATTAATTTGTATTCATTTACTGCAGATGTCTAACGCCCCAACTCACTAACGTTTACTTAAACCGCTCCTTAGTACAGGATCACCATACAAATTTTGTACTAAGGAGCAATTTAAGTAACCGTTAGTGACTCGGAGTTGGGGCTTTAGTCTTTTTTAGTTGAGTAGAGATGAGTGAACCGGAGAGCCTTTAATTAATGCCTAATCCAATCCTTAAGTGCTGTACCTCACCGGGACGCCATGGCAACGTCGCCGGCGTAGTTGCCATGGCTACCGTTGGCGTCCGAAGGTAGCCAAAAGAGTAGCCATGGCTTCTCTTCACTCAGTTCGATTATGATGTCAAGAATGGACGTAGAAGAGATCGCACTTATTTGTTACGTACGTCGCTTAAAAATACTACAAGAAAAGAAAAAAAAAGAACAAACTTTGGATTCATCGTTTTTTATCAAATCGAAGCCGATGTGGTGTTTTTATTAATCTATATTAAGAATTTTTATAAAATATCCAATGCACTATCCCACAAACACGGACAATTTTGAATTTTCACAATAAATTTTTCTGTATCGAAACAAATTTTTCCATACATAAGTTGACCAAGCGCCTGAAATGGCGGCCGGTTGGCTACTCAGTGAGGGAGGTGTAACCTACACGCATACATTTTACTGGCGACGTCGCCAGCTCGCCACAGTCTCCAGACTCCACATAGCGCGCTGGCAGTTATGGCTACGCTTCCGAATCGGCTACGTTGCCACAGCGTCGCCAGGTGAGGTATGCGTCATACATTTCAATATAAACTATTTGGATACGTGGCCGGCGACGTCGCCATGGCGTCCCGGTGAGGTACCGGCCTTAAGCACCTTTGTCCTTCAGAGGATACATCAAGCTATCGAGCTAGTTGCTGTAAATGATTCATAACATTGTAACTGTTAATTCTTGCCGAAGGTTTTATGTTATCATACTCATCATGTCACTGGAACCCACGATATGAAGAGGAAATGTTTGAGTAAAGGTGTGGTACAAATATGTATTGGAACTTACGGAACTAAGGCGACATTTAACATCTCTTTGAAGGCCTGGTAAGTCCTCATAGGAGCAGCCTCTTTTATGATTGAAAATTCACTTCCCAACACGATAACATTACACGGTTCGCCATCTATAAAACAAACCAGTTATTATAAGTACATTACACAGTAGGCTGCAGTCTCCATTGTAATTGTAAATCCCAGGAATATAAATCACAATTGATTAAAACTTTACATTTAATATCCAATCAAAATTTAATTTGAATAAATTATGTGGCATATAGGTATTTTGTGTGAACATAATTCTTTCTATAAACTTTGGCCAGTAGGTTCTATTTATGGCTTAAACGGGAAGGACGACACAGTCAGTACGCAGGCTCCGGTGCATTCACTTAATATTCCAGAGCCTCACCATAATGCACCGGATGGCTGCCGAGGGGGTTTTAGTGGGTATAAATCCCACATAACCCGTAACCTGTGGGTTTGGGTATCTTTGGAAGATTCCCCCTCGAAAACAAACAAAAGCAAAAAATAGGTTCTATTTACGGCTTATGCAAGCAACAGTAGGTTTGGGAATTCAACTAAGCATGTAAAAGGACAAGATGACAGACCGGCGCCGAACATGTCGACGACAGAGACAGGTAGCGTCCAGTCGCGGTCTCGCTCCAGCAGGCAGCGCAGCGCGCCCTCGGCCGCCACGGCGCGCGCGGCGTTGTCCACCGCGAACTGCGCCAGACTGCGGTGCACTTCGCGGAGCGGCTTGTGCGTTATTCGCTTCTCCGCTACAAGGTTAACATACATAATAAGTTTTACTAACAAGAAATAACCGACTTCAAAATGACTCAAAAACTACTTGTCAGATCTCGTTCTTTATGTGGGACCACATGACAAGCACTTGTTTTCGATTAAAAAAAGATTCTTCAAAATTGGTTCACCCAGTCGTGAGTTCTGAGGTAACAAATATAAAAAAATACAGTCGAATTGACAACCTCCTCCTTTTTTTGAAGTCGGTTAGTAAATATAATAATAGCAGTGTGTGATTCATTAGCATTGTGTTGATATTCTGTTCTTTTTTTACATTATTGTGACACATTAAAGTACCTAAAATGTATAGTCAACTAAAATGTAAACCCGTAACTCACATGACGTTTGCTGTGCCCTACCAGGGTCATATTGATACCAATTGTTTAGTGTTATCCTAACACTTTGTAATTGTGTAACACGTTATCTATACTAATATTATAAAGAGGAAAGATTTGATTGTTTGCATTGAATAGGCTCCGAAACTACTGAACCGATTTGAAAAATTCTTTCACTGTTGGGAAGCTTAACTATCCCCGAGTGACATAGGCTATATTATATTTTCAAAAAATTAGGGATCCTTAATGAAACTCCAATAATGTAACACAGGTATTCTTAACGTTTTACTATGACAATTCATTCCTTCGCAGTCATCTATTCAAGCATCGTGGTATACACCGTCGTTGCTAACTTGTTATAAACTATCGTAATTGTGCCTACACGTATAATGCAGTAGAGGTGCATGTGAAAAATTCGTTTTGTGTTGTAGGGTAGAGCCTACCGTCGTCCATGAACATCAGCGACACTAAAGGCATCAGTGATGCGTTGCCGACCAAGAAAAAGTGAGGAAAAGAACTGGCTCATCAAGCCCCCAACCAGAACATGACATTTTTGGCAGCTGACTCAAACAATAGGGTTAGGATACGATTACTTAAAATGATCATTTGACTCAACGATTTTGATAACAACTCACTTGGCAAAATAAACTTGCAAGTGTGCTTGGGACAGGGCTCCGGCATTGCAAATGGCTTCATGATGCTCAGTCTCTCTGTGATTCTCATTGGGCACTCCACCTCAGGCAACTCGTCTATTTTTATCTGCAAATTAAACAAATTGGTAGATTAAGTTCAATACGAGACTTATATTAGTATTAAGTTAGTATTAGTCTACTTTGCAACAATCCGCGTTTAACATGTATGATGGTATATACTTTAAAACATGCGTGGTGGTGCGTATTATTCAAATTCAAAGTCAAAATAATTTATTCATGTAGGTATCATTGATACACTTATGCACGTCATTTTTTTAATTTACCAGCTTTTCGGAAAGGTGCTTTGTCATGGAGGAGAAGAAAAGCCGAAAGAAACTCCTCAGCACATCTTTTAAAAATAAAATACATTGGTATATTTCTTACAAAGAAGTATCACTAGCCTGTACGGAACTGGTTGCAGATCTGGTCATTTCCATGCGTCTTTGTCATTTATGTACTCATCTACAGTATAGTAGCCTTTGCCTAAAAGTTGAGATTTTACATGTTTCTTAAATAATTCCACTGGCAAATCACGTATTAACTTTGGGATTTTATTATAGAACTGTACACCACGGCCCATAAAAGATCGCTTCACTTTAGAAAGACGGTAAGATGGCGTTACTAACTGGTGCATTTTTCTTGTTTGGCGATTAGTGATATCAAAATTTTGTTTATACGCGCTTATATTATTCCGTATAAAAACCACGTTACTATAGATATATTGTGAGGCTACTGTAAGTATACCTATTTCTTTGAACTTGTCACGCAAAGTTTCACGAGATCTAAGTTTATAAATAGCCCTAATAGCTCTTTTTTGTAGTATGAAAATTTGTTCTATACTGGCTGCTTTGCCCCACAGCAAGATGGCATATGACATAATACTGTGAAAATATGCAAAATAAACCATCCTAACAGTTTCGACGTCAGTAAACTGCCTTATTTTCCTAACAGCATAAGCCCTACCGAGTTTAGTCGCGAGATTTGTTATATGTGGGCCCCACTGAAGTTTACTATCTAAGGTCACCCCTAAAAAGACCGTGGATTCCTCCATGTGCAATATTTCATTATTCAGTCTGAGAGATTTGTTAACTTTTTTAACATTAGGTAGTACAAACTCTATACATTTAGTTTTTTTTTGCATTTAAAAGCAAATTATTGATAGTGAACCAACGCGACACATGCGAAAGAGCACTATTTACGTCGTCAAAATTTACTTTATTCCTTTCACACTTAAATATTAATGATGTATCGTCAGCAAATAGTACAATATCCGCTTGGTTCTTTACATAATGTGGTAAATCGTTAATGTATACCAGAAAAAGAAACGGACCCAAGATCGAGCCCTGCGGTACACCCAACACAGCCGGTGACCCCGATGACTTAATATCTTTTATACTAACTTTTTGTATCCTATCACTCAAATAAGACGCGATCAAGCTAAGGGCCTTGTTTTTTATACCATAGTGGCCAAGTTTAAACAGCAATGTTTCGTGCTGAACACAATCAAATGCCTTAGATAAGTCACAAAATACACCTATGGCATTTTGTGATGATTCCCATGCTTCAAATATATGCTTTAAAAGCCTAGCCCCTGCATCGGTTGTACTACGGCCTTTAGTGAAACCGTATTGATCAGGATGTAATAAATTATTATTGTTGAAATGGGACAGCATTTGATTCAATATTATTTTTTCAAAAATCTTACTAAGAGTTGGTAAAATAGAAACTGGTCTATAGTTATTAATATCGGTTTTTTCGCCTGTTTTAAAAAGTGGTATAATTTTGCTGCATTTCATAAGATCTGGAAAGATACCTAGATCTATGCATTTATTAAAAACTATGACCAAATATGGTGCTATAATATCTATAATATGCTGTATTATTTTTACCGAAATGCCCCATAAGTCACTTTACCTTCAGAGACTGAAATGCGCTAATTAAGTCTCTAGTGGTTATATGTTTAAATTCAAATAAAATATTACATTCATTATCTTGCACTAAGATTAGAGAACCCCCATGAATAGCAGTCCTATATAATTATTATCTGGCCATGAAACCTGCCTAATTAACTACCTTAGCCACATAGTGAGAAGAACCGTTAACCGTTGGGGAAGAAAGGTCCACGAATGGCGCCCACGTCTCGGAAAAAGTCCAGGTGGACTGACGACCTGAAGAAGACAGCGGGTATCCGCTGGATTGAGAAGGCTTAGGACTGGTCAAAGAGGCGTAAGTTAGCATATGTCCAGCAGTGGACCTCCAAGGGCTGTTGGATGGATGGTGTTCCGGTTGAGGGCTTGGGAGCCAGTTCTTTCTTTCTTCTTTGATCGGCACTGCACGTAATTTTGATCTGCTCGTTGGCCAGCTATTTCCACACAAAAAGCATAAAAACGAAATTAAGAGACAGAGTCCAAAGTAAACAGTACAAACCGTAACCAAGTCCTCCTGATGGCGTAACTCAAACACATCTCTATTGGTCGTCTCCAGCGGGATCTGAGCGGCGACGTGCATGGTCTTCGGGAAGGACTGCAGCTCCGCCATCTTCATCTTGAAGCGCGCCTCGTACACCGTCTCCACCCGCGGCTTGGGGCGCAGCGCCCGCCTGCAGTGGTCGTTACTCCACAGGACCTTCGCCCATTCTATGAATTCTTGCTGTTCTTTTTCGTAAACTTCTTTTACTTCCTAAAAAGGATTTTTGTTGCATTTAATGTCCAGCTGTAGCGGTTTACGTTATACTGTATAACTCAATTGTTTGTTGGCAAAATTACAAAATAGTTAGGCATAGAATTAATATTACTAGCGTATAGAACAGACACTGCGAACATTGGGTTCGGGGGAGTGCATTGCAGCCGGCCGGCTGCATTTCATTCTGTCACTCGGCTGCGCTCATTGCGGCCGCATGACAAAATTGTTTATGAAAAAACTGAAAAAATGCCGTCGTGCGTAATAAGAATGTGTCACAATTGCACGACAAAAAACAAAAAAGATAATGTTATCACTTTATCATCAGTAAGAAACCAAAATCTTAACTTAAATAAACTAAAACGAATTTAATTAAATTATTGAGCAATGTTCCCGCCATTTTGAATGAAAAAATCATAAGGAGCGTTTGAACTTGGCAAGCCACTAGCGTGTTAATGGACTAAATAATCTTGCCGACGCGACGCTTGTGACCAATTTAAAGTGTTGGATTTTTTGACACGAATCAATGGTAATTACGTTTGAAATCGTTTAAACGCTTTTGCACGTTAAATAAAGTTGGAGTAAGAGCTTGTAATGATTTGGAGTCGGTGACTGCTTGTCTTGGTTCGACAAGTGTCATATACAAAGGTACTCTATGGCAAGTGTGCAAACGAGGCTTCTAGTTTGAAAAGAGAACGGAGGGCAAGCCGGCGGTGGAACACACATTTTGTTTGAGATAGCGTCTCTATGTATACTACCTCAATGTAGTTAGGTACTTATTTCCTTTACAAGAAGAACGGTGTGCATGTCACGTACGAAGTGAAACTTCTTTAGCATATCATTATATTGTACTAATTTAAAACTGATTTATTTTACTTTATTTTTTACTTCTGACTTTAGACTTGTTTGTTCAAAAAATTACAAAATAGCCATCTACTGATGATGATATTCGGGTCGGCCACCACATGAATTACCTCAAAAGTTTGTAAATCTTGTTTATTGGGGCGCAGCACGAACCCCATGGGCAGGACGTGCGGGTACTTGGCGCAGATGACCTTCAGACACTGCTGGTGCTGCTGCGCGGTGAGAGCCGACAGCTTCAGGTACTGGATGGGGGGATGGTTTAACCCCGGCACGTAGAATCTATGTCGTCGATCATTCTGTGGATGATATTATACAGTACATTGTCATAATATAATATACGAGTAACCGCCCTCGCTTTGCTTCGGTTTTCTATTTTTTTACACCTTGGGTTACATTATTAGTTTCATTAAGGATCCCTAATTTTTTGAAAATATAGCCTATGTCACTCGGGGATAGCTTAGCTTCCCAACAGTGAAAGAATTTTTCAAATCGGTTCAGTAGTTTCGGAGCCTATTCAAACGCTATTCAAATCAAATCTTTCCTCTTTTTAATATTAATATAGATTAAAGATGCAAAAATAATAGATAATTAATAGATAGACTCCTAGACGTAAATAATAGATAAGACTCCTAGTATTATATGTAATAATTTTATTTTATGTGACATACATTTTGCATGTCGTGAAAGGTAGACTGTGGCGGACTTATTTATAATTGTTATTATTAACAATATGACAATGTTGTATGACCCACATTCAAGCAAATAAAAATTGATTTGATTTGATTTGAAAAAATTTATTTGCAATCAGATTGTAATAATATTATTATAGTGTCATAATTCCCCTGCTATATCTACGTAACGTTGATGTTAACAGCTACGCCAATATACTTGTGTGGCTAACAGAAGCCGCCAGCTACGTAATCGCGTAATATGTAATGGCATTAACTAGGCCACACCCCTTTTAGTGCGCTAACTGTTGGCTACCTGCATAATGTCAGACTTAACGCGTTAGGACGCAGGTGGAGCAAGGACATTATATCCTACATGTAAGTTACTGAAATTACACAACTTAATGTAATTTACTACAAAAGTACAAATGTGTTACTAATTTAAGATTTAAAGATTTATCTGTCACAAAAAACAGTTTCACAATTTAAAATTGTAAGTTAAAATTCTGAAAAACCCTCAGTTTCTTTAATATATAATGCATTACATGCTGAATGCACTTCTGGTCTGAAATTATGTTATAGTTCATAATACAGCAAAAGTGTTTTCTTGTTGTTTTTCTTTTCCTTATGCATTGCATATGCATGCACCATTACAATATAATAGGGATAGTATGAACAAACCACCATATAACTTTTGTTAACGTACTTGTTGTGATTCTGAAATGACCTTATTCCAGTCTATCTTTTTAATCGGTCTGTTATTGTCTTCCTCATCCTCACTGGATATCAATGGGTCCCGAAACTTGTTCCGGAGAATTCTTTCTGTGACAGAGTTGTCCAAGTCTTCTGGTTTGATAAAATGTTCTTCAGGCTCTCTGTAATTCCTAAAAAAAAATTACATACTTTTATCATAGTAACATATTTTTTAACCGACTTCAAAAAAGGAGGAGGTATTCAATTCGACTGTTTTTGTTTACGTTTGTTACCTCAGAACTTTTGACTGGGTGAACTGATTTTGATGTATCTTTTTTAATCAAAAGCTAGTGCTTGTCATGTAGTCCCACTTAAATAGCGAGATCTGACGAGTAGCTTTTGAGTAATCCGTAATTTTGAAGTTGGTAATTTTTTTTATGATAAAAAGATAAACAAAATCTTCATCAGAAAGCCATGATCAGTAGCAAAAATTTGTGTTCTTTGCAAACCAGTAAAAATAACTTATTCAGTATGTTCTCTTTCATATCCTATTCTCAGTGTTGTCAGTTAGAATTAATGGAATTAAATTAGAAAAAGCTGGAACCACTATTGCTGCAACAGTAGGTTGCGTAGGCGGGAAAATCAACTTCCATCTGACGGGTCGGAAGAGTAATAATCACGCCATAGGGTTATCTTTTACAACTTTGCTAAATAGAGAACTTATAATCATACAACAATCTTGTGGTCTATCGTAGCTGTGTCATAAGGCCAGTCAATCACATTGATTAAAAATTCTGTATAGCAATATCTACACTAGTTAAAAAAAGGTAGGAAGAAATGAAAGATGTAATAAATTCTTGTTTTTTTAATAAGCACACATTTACACCCATACTAGGAAGTAGGAATCGTCATGCCACTGGTGGGTAGAAAAAGTAACAAAATGCTTTTAAATACTATATTGTACTCTTATTAATTGGTTTTTCTTTAATTTTACATCTAATAATAGCATGCGGGTCTTTATTCTTTCTTGTTTTAATTGTTCCCTTTTTATTTCTAAGTCCAGTTTATGGAGTTCACTTAAATGTAGCGTTTCTTTTTCTGCATCACTTTTCTTGATTGCTTGCATTTTTTTCTCATGTGATTTTTGCAAAAATGAAGAAGTGAAGGCAGGTCGCCGTCTTTTGTTTCCCGACGGTACAAATCTTCCTTGTTCATTATTAGATATGACAGGTGATTTAGGAACAGGAGAACATAATGGTTCAGGTGTATGATCACTGTCATCCTGAAATAAAGAAATTAATTTAACGACAAAAATAAGCAACAAAATTTGCAGGCGGCTGGTCATATTTAATCACTAATTAAATGTGTCTATTTGAACCCCACCTTCAAGCCAGAGATCATAATCTTTTTTGAGTATGTTTTAAATTTACCTGAGTCACTTCCTCGCATGAGTCACTCTCAACTTTTACATTTTCATCAATGCCCGGCTCAAGATCTGGAACAAAATAATAACAATTACTATTCGATTTGATTTGAAATAATAACAATTGGAGACAAAAATAATAGCTACTTTTTAAGGGGCTAAACTAAACTTTACTTTTATGATTAAAATTTGATTTTGTTAGAACAACAAAAAGTAATAATAAATAAGGTAGCTTAGCTTTTTGTCTATCTCTTTTCGACAGATAAAGATGACAATTTAGTATTGACACCTTCTGAATTGACAGTTCAAAGTGACGGCGATAGATTAAATTACTCACAGACTTCGAATATAAAGAGACAGTTTTTTATTTATTTGTTATCAGTGTGTTGATACCGGTATACGTAACGGTAGTGGTAGCAACGTTTCGGTACTAGAGCATTGTGCTGTGTAATTTGTGTATTTGACCGTTTTGTTATTAAGTTTCTTGTTGTTGTAATGTAGTATCCTTTTGTGTTTTAAATGTAGTCTCATCATTTAATTATTTTTCTCATTAAATATGTTAACAGTCAACTGCATGGGCGTAGCCAGGGGGGGGGTTTCGGGGGTTCAAACCCCCCCCGAAAAGTGGTAAGGACCCCCCCGAAAAGGAGTAAGTAAGGACTGAAATTTTTATGTGCTAATAAACCCTTAAAAACATTTTTCTAGACGTCATTCCGAATCGAATGAGCTATCGCACATATTTTTAGGAGCTTTAAAACACGTTTTTGAACTTTTTGACTAAACTAATAATAGATGACACTACATACGTCGTGAGAAAAAATAAAGTCTCAATTTTCTTTAGCGTTATTTTATGTACTTTTAGTCGTTGTATTTTCTTGAACACCCCCCCCCCCCCCCCCCGCGAAACTTGAACCCCCCCCGAAACTAAAACCTGGCTACGCCCATGGTCAACTGATGGGATGGTGCAGATATTAATATGAAAATTAGAAGTTTTGTTTTCTGTATAAGCTTACAATATATTTTATTTGAATTCTATTAAAATATATTATATACATATACATTTTATATTATATTAAATTATATTATATTATATTATATTTATTTTTATTACTTTATAATACATTATTACAATTATGTCAGATAATTCGTACTACTCAGCCGAAGAAGATTCAGACAATTATGATTCATGTGATGACTCCATAGTTTGCAGTTCTTTGCAAGGTCAGTTGGATGAAATTTTTTGCTCTCGGTCCAAATCTTTAAACATTTGCCACATAAACGCTCAAAGCCTGCCACGCCATTTTGCAGATTTCGAAGTGACTTTTTCAAACAATAACCTTCATGCAATTTTGGTGTCTGAAAGTTGGTTAAAACCGGCATTACAGTCTTCCCAGTTCCCACTCCCAGGTTTCGTGCTTATTCGAAACGATAGAACTGGAAAAGTAGGTGGTGGAGTCGCAGTATACCTGCGGGCATCCATACCTTATAAAATACTTTTGAAATCCCCTTCCAGTTATACTGCCTCCGCTGAATACCTATTCTTGGAGATGGATTGTATGGGTGTTAAGGCAGTTCTAGGTGTAGTGTATTGTCCTCCATCCATCGACTATTTCACGATATTAGAAACAGCACTAGATGATTTGGGCTCCGGGTATGTGCATTACGTAATAATGGGCGACTTTAACACTAATCTCTTGAAAGATTCTTCAAGGGCTAATAGACTTCGATCAATCTTTGAGTCAGTCAATCTTACCATTCTCCCTCTGCGAGCTACTCATCATAACTTGGACACAGAAGACTCGTGGATTGATCTAATTCTTACCGCCGCTGCTGACCTAGTAGGAATACATGGTCAATTGCCAGCTCCCGGTTTTTCGCGGCACGACCTCATATACATCTCCTACAATTTGAGACTTCCGAAACAGAGCCCAAGTATTCTTCAGTTACGCAACTTCTCCAGGATTAAAATTGATAAGTTGAGGGAGGATGCGCTGAGCTGGTCCCCGGAGCTGTTGGTGGGCGCGTCTACGATTGATGATAAAATTCACATTTTCAACAATCATGTTATCAGTTTGTATGATGCGCATGCCCCGGTTCATGCGGTTAGGCTGAAGCGGCCTCCCGCGCCCTGGATGACTGATGATGTACGTAGGGCAATGGCTAAACGGGACAGTGCTTTTAGAAAATATAAGAAGGAACGTTCGGAGTTTAATTGGTCATCTTTCAAAACCGCTAGGAACAGATGTAATCAGTTGATACGAACAGCCAAACGCCGATATATCCACAGCAATCTAACTAATACTTCGCCCGCCGTTGTGTGGAAGTTCCTTAAAACTCTTGGTGTACGAAAGCCTCCGTCACCGGATTACGGGCCGACCTTATCTTTAGATGATATTAACCAACATTTTGTTTCTGCATCTTCTTTGGATCCTCTAATTCGGTCTCAAACTCTCACTTCTATTGCTTTGAAACAACCTCTTTCAATTCCTAGCTTTGAACTGTCGGCTGTAGTTGAAGAGGAGGTGAAAAAGGCGATCGTAGCAATAAAGTCCAAGGCCACGGGATGTGATAACATCAGCCGAGACATGATATTCATTATCCTAAACAACCTACTACCGGAAATAACACACATTATAAACTTCTCAATTACCTCAGGTACATATCCTGCCTTGTGGAAAAAAGCTTTTGTCCAGCCTCTCCCTAAAATACAAAATCCCACATTACCAAACCATTTCCGCCCCATTTCTATACTTCCATTTCTCTCAAAGGTTTTGGAAGCCTGTGTGCATAAACAGCTCTCCCGTTTTCTGCATCAACATAACCTGCTGAGTAAATTTCAGTCAGGTTTCCGGCCCGGTCACAGCACTACCACTGCACTCGTCAAAGTAACAGATGATATAAGGCTCGGGATGGATCAAAAATTGGTCACGCTGGTAGTGCTTGTTGATTTTTCTAATGCATTTAACACGGTCGACCACGAAATCCTCATGGGTATCATGTCTCAGTTGAATTTCTCACCTACTACGTTACACTGGTTTTCTTCTTATCTTCGCGGCCGCCAACAATCAGTTCAACTCGGTCATACTTCTTCGGACTGGGCCGACCTGAAAACTGGCGTGCCGCAAGGCGGTATTCTCTCTCCCATTCTCTTTTCCGTTTTTATAAACTCTCTCACGTCTATCATAAACTGTTCGTATCATCTGTATGCAGATGATCTCCAATTATACGTACAATCCAGCATTACCGACTTGAACGAGGCTTTCAATAAGATTAATTATAATTTAACCCTGCTTCGAGACTGGTCGTGTCAGTACGGGGTGGCTGTCAACCCTAATAAGTGTCAGGCTTTACTGATTGGTAGCCCACGTCTACTTGCCAAAATAGACATACAAAACATGCCAAGCATTATATATAATAACATCAGAATACCACTAAGTGACTCTGTAAAGAACCTTGGGTTGTTAATTGATAGCTCTTTGAACTGGCGAACACATGTCGCAGAATTAAGCCGTAAAGTCGCAGCCTCGTTACAATCGCTCAGTCGTCTTAAACACTTTCTTCCGTTAAAGACAAAGCTTATGCTCATCAACACCTTAGTTTTGCCCATTATAGATTACGCTGATGTCTGCTGCCCGGATCTAACAGAAGAACTTCTCAACAAACTAGAACGCCTATTAAACAACTGTATCCGTTACATTTTCGGTCTACGCAAATATGACCATGTATCCGAATACCGACGCAAGCTAAAATGGCTTCCTATACGTCAAAGGCGTGATTCTAGAATTCTCCTACTACTGTACTCTATCTTAAATGATCCCACCTCTCCTTCCTACCTAAAAGAGAAATTTCATTACCGCTGCAGTACCCACGATAGAGTACCCAGATCTTCTGCAAATCTTAAACTTAAATTGGATATTCCATCATACAACACCTGTTTCTATAAAGATTCCTTTACTTTTCAGGCAACACTACTCTGGAACGCCCTGCCGGTAAATATCAGACAAGCTTCCTCCAAAAATGTTTTCAAAAAATTGGTTCGCGAACATCTTCTGAAATCTTCAGTGTAATTTCAAATTTTTCGTTTAGGGTATTAATGGCTCACTAAATAAGATTATTATCTAATCGTTTTATTGATACTCTTCATCCGACATAATGTGTATCTGTGTGTATGTATTATATACAGGGTGACTGGTAAGACACTTGTGATATTGATAGGGCATATTCAGTACTCGATTCTCGATCCAAATATGTAATTAAAAAGGGGGCTTAAAATTTGACCTAATTATCCATTAAAAACAAAAAGTGTGGACACTCGAAACGCACGCGGTTAATAAATAATATTACATCAAAAACGTGGTGAAACACAAATACTACCGGCTGTGCTACCAGTGTTTGTAATTTTGCCGCTTCCGACAAAAGTCGGCGCGCTCAAAGACCGCGGTATCTTTGATGCCGCCGCCGCCGACTCCGCCTGCCAAAATCTGCGCCAAACTTACTCACTACCTCAGTTCTGTTTACGCGCACGCGCTGATCAGGTCTAACATCATAACATCAATTATTTAACAAAGTAATACCTCCAATAAATCACAGTTTAAGAGCTTACCTTTGTATTTTTGCCTGTTATAAGCTAGGAAAAGTGTTAAGAGAAAATGAATCATATGTTGCCCTTATCAAAGGTCATTGACCCCACCAGCTGATCGCGCGGCACCGCGGCGTGGCGACGTTAGACCGAGGCGTTTCGAGCGTGTGTACACGGTGTCCACGCTTCCAAAGTATTTTGAGACTAATTTGATTAAAGTTAATTTACGGGCTGTGAGGATAATTTTGATTTTGATTGTTTTAATCATTAACTATGACCATGTACTATCATGTCCTTGAGTATCTAAAGTCTTTTACCAGTCACACTGTATATTTAAGTATATAAATATTATATTATGTTATATATAACATATATATTATAATATTACTATATATATTATAGAATTTGATATATATCATTAATAATATATTTATAGGTATGTATTATTAACTTGTATTTAAATAATTTATTAGTTCTTGTTTAGGTATATTGATCACTATTTTGAATTTTTCATTCTTGCCACCTGCCACAAATTTCTCGCCATCACCCTGGGTTGACTGGTAGAGAATGCCACTAGGCATTAAGTCCGCCCATGTAAAAACCTGTTCATAGGTCTTACATAAAGAATAAATAAATAAATAAATAAACTGTACGTACTTACCCTTATTACATAATTTTGGCTCTTCTGGCAAATTAACTTCAATCTGACTACTAATATTATTTTCTAGACTTTCCGAGATATTACTATCAGTGTCTAAAGGGTCCAAATGTCTCATGGCACTTTTTTTGATCAAATATATGATTTTTCTATGAAGACGATCTTCCCAATTGGAATTTTCTGCTCCACTACCTAAAATAATTCAATTATTTTTATTTATTTTAATACAAAGCAATTCATAAAAGCAAGCTAATTTAGCTTACGTAGCAACCTATACATTGTTAAGCAAGACAAAAGTTTAAAAAATCCTCAAATGGTAAAAAAAACTTAAATTGAGTCACTTTTGGGAAGTAAGGTTTTTTAAGCTGGGAAACACAATACACCCAGGTTGTTCCAGTAACCATCAGTAAACATCAACAACAAATAACACAAAAGCAATAGCAAATATTGATACGGCATGTACTAAGAGTAATAAAGGAACATTAAAGATATCTTCAACACAGTCACGATTGCAATAGTAGCTGAATATAAAAGTATCTAACCATTTCCCAAATTGTTGAATGAATGAATTAATATTTATATGCAAAAATTGTGAATACATAAAGTTTTCACTATATTTATGTGCAGTTCACATTAAAGTACCTACATAAATAAATAACTGTAGGTAAGTAACTCATCTAATAATAATAATGACATTATACTTACAAATTCTACATTATTTGCTTATTGCTAACTGCAAGAAAATTTACCTTTTTCATTTCCATGTTTCTTGTTGTACACTTCCTTCCTTTTAGCGTTCTTCTTCATGGACACCCAATGACTCTTCAAATTATTTGCTGAACGCAAGTAATGTTTTGTTTGACTATTATATTTATTTGATATAATTTGCCATTCATCATGTTTTTGCTGTAAAGTAGCAGTGTCTGTTTTTTTATTTTCTACAATACCTAAATGTTTTTCCACTATTTTTAATAGCAAGTTGTTCTCAAAGGGTAACCAGTTTGGACTACGTCTCCGTTTTTCATTCATTTTATTAATTTTTTGAATATTTGTTTGAATGTTCTGGAATGATAACGACAATTGACACCATCATAATCCGCCAATATTATTTGCACAAAAATCTTGTTTCGCTCTAGGAACATGTTATTTTATTTTTTAAAACATAGGCTTATAATTATTATTTTAATCATTACTCATGCATCAGCTAATGCAAGAAAGTTATTTAACAGGTTAATCCAAAGAATAAAATTATTTCTGGGTTAGTCACTCTAGTATAGCATGTTATTTGGTTCAATCAACTATTTACGTGCCTGGTCCGGATAGTAATGTAAGCAATATGAAAACATTACTTTCGACTTGAGGACGTAAATTTCCGCAGAGGAACACAACCAAGGAAGTGTGTTAAATAATAAAAACTACTTACCAATCAAAGTTTATTATATGGTTCATCATCTTTAACGAGGGCTCTTGATTCACCGAGTACAAGTCTTTTTGTTTTGACTGTTTTTTATTACAAAATGGTTACTTTCATGGACAGACAAACAAAACAATGAAAATAAAAACGTGTAAGGATGAATTCCTCAAGTTTTCATCTAACAAGTAGAGCAATTTTTAAAAATTAATGATTATACTATTAAATTGCAATGCAAGAGTGCAGTAATATGAATATATTTCAATTTTAAAATTTAAATGAAACATTCAAACAGCTTACAGCTCTCGAACGAATTCACAGAGTACAATCACTGTCGAAATTAACACGTTGACTTGACAATGACATTGACAAATGACAAGACCCCAAGACAAGACAATAACCATGGATATATTACTCTATCTGGATCATAAGACTTTGTAACCTGACGATAAATGACGTCATATCGGAATGACTATTAAACCAATCACAGGCCGGATTGAGGTTGTCATTCATAATTGTAGGGTGTCCACACTTAAAAATTATGTCCTATTTTGATATGGTTCTTCAAAATGTTTTCCATTATATCAAAATTACGGAATTAAGATTATTGCATTAACCCACTTGATGCTATCGTCCTTTTAAAAGAACACCACACAAATAAAATTATTTTAAACAATGTAGGTACTCATGTTGTAATTGTTTAAGTTCATTCGATACGTTACAGGTGTAGGAACTAGGCAGTAAACTATTTGTGACAGATTTGAATTGGCTTGAATTTATTTATATTTTTTTAAAGTACACTTATTTTTATGGAGAATTCAAAGTATGTATATAGTGTTTCAAGTAATTAATACTTATTGAATAACAGCAAAACTAAATTACAAGAGATGTCTAATGTCTTGTATAAATAAAATTGTATGTTAATTTTCATTATAAACATCTATTTTTCGATGTTTTATCTGCCGTCCTTTTAAACGACCGATAGCAAAATGTACTACTATGTTGTGGTGCCTAGAAGAAGTATGTATTGGGAAAATGCTGCAGATTGTGGTATGCCAATTGTGTACAATGCAATGTCCCGAGATAAATTTACTTTTATAATAGCAAACCTCCATTGCTGTGATAATACAAATCTAAACTCCGATGACAAGTTTGTGAAATTGCGCAAACTATTTGACATGCTAAATAAGAACTTCAAAGCTTATGCTCCTTATGAAGAACATCATAGTTTTGATGAGGTTGGTTCCCTATTATGGTGGCCACCCGTGTAAGCAATTTATCAGAAGAAAGCTCATAACATGGGGATATAAATTTTGTGTTGGAGCCACTCGCTTAGCTTACATAATTTGGTTTAATCCATACCAAGAACAGTCTACTGCTTCGAATACTTACAAACAAGCATTGGGCTTGGGTGCTAGTGTGGTCTTAGAATATTCAGATGTTTTACGCCAAATCAATGACCAAGCTCCATTTCACCTATGTTTCGACAATTACTCCACATCAGTTTTTCTAATCGATGAGCTAAGGATAATCAAGGCCACCGGAACTATTCGTGAAAATCGCGTGGCTAACTGCTCTTTGCCAACTAACAAAGAATTGCAGAAAACAGCACGAGGAACTTTTAAACATAAGTCCACAAGGGCAGAGCAACTTTTATTATGCAAGTGGCATGACAACAGCATTGTTAACTGTAGCGTCAAATGCAGCTACAATCCAACCAATAGGAAAAGTAAAAAAAAATTTGAAGCAACAGTAAAAAAATATACTAGTTGACCAACCTGCTATCATTAAATTATATAATGAAAACATGGGAGGGGTCGATAGATCAGATCACAATATTGGTCTTTACAGAACATCTATAAGAGAAAAAAATTGAATTTTTCTTTGATTGACACGGACTGGATATGTACAATGTCTGGCAAATTTACAAAAACAACAGAGGCAACTATGATTCTCTGCACTTCCGTAGAAGTGTTGCTACTGCTCTTCTTGAAACTTACATGAAATCTACAGAGCGGAAAAATTTACGTATCTCTCAAAATTTTCGAGAAAATTCTCGTTTCGATGGAAAAGAACATATTATTTGGTATAAAGAGAATTAACTTCGGTGCATTTTGTGTCATGAGAAAGCTAATTTATACTGCCCTAAATGCAATGTAACATTACACCCTAAGATTTGCTTCGAAACCTATCATACAACTCTATAAAACTATGTTAAGAAAAGAAAATTGTTTTATTCTTATCCAACCGTCATAGTAGTAGATTTTGCTAGCGTCCTTTTAAAAGAACACCATTTTCCCAGTTTTCCGGATGTGGAATATTTTTTAATTTATTTTTTACTCTCATCTTATGACATAACTAGTATGATATGTAAAATTTATTGCGATCGGAAGTAAAAAGTTGTTTCAGGAACAAGTGGGTTAAGAGTAAATTGAAAAAAAATTAAGGTACACAATTACGGTACATCCAAATTAAAATAAAAAGCCCACGTTCAACTACCTGATCGATCAGGTACATAAACGACACAAAATATTTTTTTAGCAAAGCGATATAACTTTCTACTATACCCTGTTAGCAAATCTTAGAGACTAAAATGACAACCACTAATGTCAAAGTTTGAAATAATGATACCAGCTAAATTTGTGCGATCTACTTTTCCGGTTTTTTGAATCGTAAACTATGTCGTAAGAATAGTGACATATTAGTAGCGACACTCATTTCTACCTAGATATTTAGTATTCAGCTAAATAGTATAAAATTAGCTGTATACCGAATGTAACCATAACCAAATACTCGTTCTTGTAAGCAAAATAACTTATAAATTTAGTAAGTAAGGGCAAATATATTATGGATATATGAATGATAATGGTTGCTTAAACTTGTTTTTATACTAGTTTTAGGGACTCTTCAATAATCACGACCTTCCTTAAAAGCTGTAAAAAATTTTCCGATTTACTTTTCGGTTTATGGTCATCACTATTTAATTTGCACCCGAAACTGGTCACCCATGAAACGTCAATTTAGTCTCTAAGATTAAATTTGTGAACGGATTATAAAGGCCGCTGCATACGTAACGTGGACGGGACATGGTTAGTAAACACTGACGGGGATTTTTAATGCATACGCAACGTGACGGTAGCTTGGACCTAACATGCTAGTGTTGTGAACAAAGATGGATTTTTCATTTGAAGAATTGGCTTTAATTGCTATTGCTTTAGATGAAGACGATGAGGTAGATAACATTTACAGCCATACTAGGAATCATCATGCCACTGGTGGGTAGAAGAAGTAACAAAATGCTTTTGCATACTACATATATTGTACTCTTATTAATTGATTTTTCTTTAATTTTACATCTAATAATAGCATGCGGGTCTTTATTCTTTCTTGTTTTAATTGTTCCCTTTTTATTTCTAAGTCAAGTTTATGGAGTTCCTTTAAATGTAGCGTTTCTTTTTCTGCAGCACTTTTCTTGATTGCTTGCATTTTTTTCTCATGTGATTTATGCAAAAATGAAGAAGTGTAGGCAGGTCGCCGTCTTTTGTTTCCCGACGGTACAAATCTTCCTTGTTCATTATTAGATATGACAGGTGATTTAGGAACAGGAGAACATAATGGTTCAGGTGTATGATCACTGTCATCCTGAAATAAAGAAATTAATTTAATGATAAAAATAAGCAACAAAATTTGCAGGCGACTGGTCATATTTAATCACTAATTAAGACAAATGTATCTATTTGAACTCCACCTTCAAGCCAGAGATCATAATCTTTTTTGAGTATGTTTTAAATTTACCTGAGTCACTTCCTCACATGAGTCACTCTCAACTTTTACATTTTCATCAATGCCCGGCTCAAGATCTGGAACAAAATAATAACAACTAACTATTCGATTTGATTTGAAATAATAACGATTGGAGACAAAAATAATATATACTTTTTAAGGGGCTAAACTAAAGTTTACTTTTATGATTAGAATTTGGTTTTGTTAGAACTGTAAGTACTTACCCTTATTACATAACGGTGGCTCTTCTGGCAAATCAACTTTAATCTGACTACTAATATTATTTTCTAGACTTTCCGAGATATTACTATCAGTGTCTAAAGGGTCCAAATGTCTCATGGTACTTTTTTTGATCAAAGATATGATTTTTCTATGAAGACGATCTTCCCATTTGGAATTATCTGCTCCACTATCTAAAATAATTCAATTATTTTTATTTATTTTAATACAAAGCAATTCATAAAAGCAAGCTAATTTAGCTTACGTAGCAACCTATACATTGTTAAGCAAGACAGAAGTTTAAAAAATCCTCAAATGGTAAAAAAAACTTAAATTGAGTCACTTTTGGGAAGTAAGGTTTTTTAAGCTGGGAAACACAATACACCCAGGTTGTTCCAGTAACCATCAGTAAACATCAACAACAAATAACACAAAAGCAATAGCAAATATTGATACGGCATGTACTAAGAGTAATAATAATGGAACATTAAAGATATCTTCTACACAGTCTTGATTGCAATAGTAGCTGAATATAAAAGTATCTAACCATTTCCCAAATTGTTGAATGAATGAATTAATATTTATATGCAAAAATTGTGATTACATAAAGTTTTCATTACATTATAGTACCTACATAAATAAATAACTGTATGTAACTCATCTAATAATAATAATAATATTAATGACATTATACTTACAAATCCTACATTATAGTTCGCAAGAAAATTTACCTGTTTCATTTCCATGGTTCTTGTTGTACACTTCCTTCCTTTTAGCGTTCTTCTTCATGGACATCCAATGACTCTTCAAATTATTTGCTGAACGCAAGTAATGTTTTGTTTGACTATTATACTTATTTGATATAATTTGCCATTCATCAAGTTTTTTCCGTAAAGTAGCAGTGTCTGTTTTTTTATTTTCTATAATACCTAAATGTTTTTCCACTATTTTTAATAGCAAGTTGTTCTCAGAAGGTGACCAATTTGGACTACGTCTCCGTTTTTCATTCATTTTATTAATTTTTCGAATATATGTATGTTTGAATGTTCTGGAATGATAACGACAATTGACACCATCATAATCCGGCAATATTATTTGCACAAAAATGTTGTTTCGCTCTAGGAACATGTTATTTTATTTTTTGAAAGGCTTATAATTATTTCAATCATTACTCATGCATCAGCTGAATGCAAGAAAGTTATCTAAGAGTTAGTCCAAATCATATTATTTGTTAGTATAGCATGTTATTTGGTCCAATCAACTATTTACGTGTCCGGATAGTAATGTAAGCATTATGAAAATATAACTTCGACTTGAGAACGTAAATTTCCCCAGAGAAAAACAACCAAGGAAGTATGTTAAATAGTAAAAACTACTTACCAATCAAAGTTTATTATATGGTTCATCATCTTTAACGAGGGCTTTTGATTCACCGGCTTATTTACTGATCTGAGTTCACCGGGTACAAGTATACAACCTCAGTCCTCAGACAACAGTCAACACGTATTACAAAATGGTTACTTTCATGGATGGATAAACAAAACAAAAACGTGTAACGATGAATTCCTCAAGCTTTCGTCTAACTTGTAATTTATAAAAAATAATAACAAGTTGTTTAACAACTATTAGGATATTAACTATACTATAATAAATTGCAATGCTGAGCACTGACAAATATTAAAATTACAAGCACAGAGTAAAATACAAGATTTAACAAGTGACGTGACAATGACAATTTGAACTTGACATTTGACAATTTCAGGTGTCACCACTTTCACTGTGGCCTTAGTGCGAGTTTTACGTGACGTAACGGGCTCGCTACGTAAATGCGAGTTGGCTATTTGTATGGGTCCAAAGCAGAGCCATCTAGCGGCAGTGAAAAGAAAAGCTTCGGTCCCATACAAATTGCAGCCAACTCGCATTTGCGTAGCGAGCCCGTTATGTGGGGTTTTAGATATTTATTCTCATTAAGAATTTACAAATTCACTTAACATGAGAACATTAAAATATAGCTTTATACAAAGATAACTTACGGAGGAAACGTACAATTTAAGACAATGCATTGAATTTTGCGTTTACCCACATACTATATGCACAATCCGGCTCAGGCGTAGATGTCGCAGATTTGTACCAAAGATATACATCCGTACGAGACGGTTTACTAGAGGTGGCATTTAATGTCAGATAAGTTGTGATTTGATGAGAATTTGAAATAGAATTTAATTCGTTCGTTTATAAGTTATAGCATAAGGGGCTAATTTTATTTGAGTTTTGTATTGACAATAAAAGTAAAAAGTTTATATATAGATGGTGCGTGAGGGCGTGCATTAGGTGTGTGGTTTTTTTTATGTTTTTGTTTAGGGTTTAACTATTTTATTTATTACATGATGTTTTAAAAGTTTTTTTAAACGTTATTAAAGATTGTGAGGATTTGATATCTTTGGGGAGCTTATTATATAGCTGGGTGCCTTCGTACACAAGATTCTTTTTACCATAATAATTAGTCCTTGGAGCGCGTAAAATTAAATTATCTGCACTTCTTAAATGTATTTTTTGTATTTGTTTCTTCTTTGTAAAAGTAATTTGTGTATGTATGTCTTTTATAAGTATTTTACGGATTAACACACAGGTATTGTAAACGTAAGTTTGATAAATATTTAGCAACTTTGTTTCTCTATATAGCCTAGGGGTAGGGGTCAAGAAGTTGTAATGGAAAAGAACCTTTATTAGTTTGTTTTGTCACGTAAAACTCGCACTAAAGCCAGTACAAAAAAATTAAAAATGTGAAATTGTGAATGCGAAGTGCGAACAATGCTGCCAATAAAAAAATAGATGTGTGTGAACCATGGATATATTACTCTATCTGGATTACAGACTTTGTAGAGGTACCTGAAGATCGATGACGTAATGACGTTATATTGGAATGACCATTAGACCAATCCCTGGCCGGATTGAGGTTGTCCTTCATAATTGTAGGGTGTCCACACTTACTCAGAAAAATTGTGTCCTATTTTACAATAATTGCATTAAGACTAAATTGAAAAATATTAAGGATACATAATACGAAATATTACGGTGCATCCATATTAAAATAATATACATATATTATTCATCTTACAACATGTTTTTATACCATTATAAAAAATCACAATTGAATGACATAATATCGCTTACACACTCATACCCCCGCACTCAGTAGGTTTTTACCTGTGTCGCGAGTGGCATGGACGACACAATATACTCGTTTAACACATCACAGTAGTCAGTAACACCCATGACCCGAGGACAAATATTTATCTGTTACTTATACATAAACACATCAACACGGTCTAGGAATATTTTATTCTTAATTAAATATCTTAAAAATTACTGGCCGTATTAATAACTTTTTTACACCAAATTGTTCGTCATTTGTCTCGGAGTAATTCCAAATTCAAATTTTTGAAAAAATCTTTTTTTTCTGTGGCAAAAGTTGTCTTGATGTGTAGGAGAGCGAGGTTTTATACGTGTATGATTTCGTAAAAAATCAAATTACCTTAAATAAAAGTTTTTTTTTCGTTTGGAAACTTCAAGATAAAGCGCCAATTGACCTGCTTTAGCCATGCAACGTCAACATTTGACTAGGGAGGAAATGTTACGACCTGTAGGAATGCTGGAAGCTGGGTCTATTCAACGTGATGTCGGTGATGCTATAGGGACCCACCAAAACATAATTTCCAGATTGTGGACACGCTATCGAGCCACAGCCCACAGGTGAAGTAGCGGAAAGGCATCGAGGGCCCAGTCGTATCACAACCCCGAGACAAGATCGATTTTTACAAATTGCTGCAAGAACTCAATCAAACGTGACGGCGACTCAATTGGTCCAAAGGCTGCAGGTGGAACACCAAGTGCTTGTGAGTGACCAAACTGTGAGGAGGAGACTGCACGAAGCCAATCTACGCTCTCATAGACCACTCCGGGTCCAACCCTTACGGAGAGGCAATCGTGGACGGCGATTGGAATGGGTTCGGAACCACGTGAACTGGGGTCTTCACCAATGGTCGAATGTGATGTTCACGGATGAATCCAGGTTCGGCTTCCATCCTGATTCAAGAAGGACGCGTGTTTGGAGAGTTTCTGGGCGATGAAGCCGACTCCAGGACCCCCAGGAAGTCCACCCATACCAAGGAGGCACAATCATGGTTTGGGCAAGAATTCGCCTTGGAGGACGGACGGACCTCGTTTGGGTGTAGGGCAATATGACGGCAGAAAGGTATCGCCAACAGGTGCTAGAACCCATAACCTTGCCCCACAGGACACAAATGGGTCAAGATTTTCTGCTCATGCACGACAATGCCCGGCCACATACGGCTAGAACGGTAGCGACTTGGTTGCAAGATCACAATGTTAGGGCCTTAGACTAGCCTGCGCAATCACCTGACCTAAATCCCATTGAGCACGCGTGGGATATGCTTCAAAGAAGATCTCTGAGGGAAGCCCCCGAAAATCTGGTTACAGAATCCCAACTTTTTGCGCATCTCCGAAGGACCTGGGACACTATTCCACAGGAAGATATACACAACCTGGTTTTAAGCATACCGAATCGTTGCAGATGCGTTATCAACGTTATGGGAGCTTTCTCAGATTATTAAATTAAAGTTTATACGAACCAATAACATTTTTTTTTCTTTTTTTTTCTTTTTATCGCATTAAATAAAATTTTATTCAAATTCAGTTTTTACCCATTTTTCATCTTTTTACGATAAAATCTTTAAATTTTAATGTAAGTAATTTTTTATTTTAAAAACTTAAAGACTAATAAGTAACGTTTCTTTTGATATATAGATGTCATATAAAATTAATGTCACTTTAATAGTAATTCACATTTTTAAAAATATCCCTAGACCGTGTTGATGTGTGTATATCTGCCCCGACCGGGAATTGAACCCGGATATCGGAACCCGGATCATATCTCTATTTTTGTATCTAATTCAAGTTTTAATTTCAACTTTAGCAGCTCTTTAAAATCCTTACTACAATGTAAAAAACATAAACCAGAATGAGGTATACCTCATAGACCTATAAGTAGTAGTACGAGTAGGTAGGTATACCTATAGTCATAATTGCGGTGTCTGTATATTTTATTCCCTTTTCAATGTGAAACGATCTTACCTTCTAATCTGAAGGCTGGATCCTGTTACGTATCTGATAAAAACGCGAGAGTTGGAAGAAAGATCACCGGCATTAAACAGAAATCCCTGATTTTAAAACCTCACCTTTGTTCCCGGCGCTGCGCGGCGGCGCGGCGGCGTGGCGCGATGGCGGCGGTGTCACGGCTAAGATTAGGGACTACCTACACCTGTCCCTCGGAGGCTTTGGGTTTGACAGCTTTTTTATTGGATTCCCGGTTCCTATTCAATAAGTTTCGAGCCGTATTACCCTGGTAGCTGATCCGTGAAATGTTTTATCCGTGTGTAACGCGATCCAGGTATGAGATGTGACAGACTCAATTACGAGTTCGCTAATGGTAGCCCCTATCCGATTCAACTTTACTTGTTTGAAAATTATAATTTGCTAAATAAACTTTCGGCTTTTCCATTAATTCCGTTTTGCCCATCCGCACTCGAATCAAAGTTTTAATACAATACACTGAAATTAAACAGGGTCGAAAATAACGGTGAAAATGTAATACCGGGTTTGCGATAAAAAATAAAAACACCTAAGTATATCCTTCCATTTTTGAAGTTATGTTATGACCAAGATATCTTGTATGCCTCCATAAATAGCTCTTCGTATCTTCGTAAATACTTGGTAAGTGGTCCTGATTCAGCCTAATGAGTAAATACCTAATTTAACCTCCCCCAAACAAACAGTTTATGTTAAGTAAACTAAGTACCTACCTATATTTACAAGTGAACTCGTTAGAAAAGAACATGTCGAAGCCAAACCGAAATTAATAACTCCCCATACTTATCACAAAGGCCCTCGTAGCCAGCGGCTATTGTACGGCTGTTAGGGACGTATTCAGCAATTAATTAATAATTAAGGGACACTCTATTATCCTTTCATTGGGCCGAGTATGGCCCAGCCTTTCGCGCTATTGTCCGTATGAGAGATTTAAGTGGAGTTTTCACTTGTGTTGTTGATGTTGTCTTAAGCCAGTATTGTGGTTGAAAGGTTTAATGTGGGTACCGCCGACACCATTGTGCCACGTATTATAGGTAATCGGACTTTGTGTTGGAACGTAAACTTGGTTAAAATATTTTTAACTCCAAGATGGCACATTATGTTGTATTTGGTGAGATTTCCAAAAGTCCAAACAGCCCTGCCGAATGCAAGTTGTTTGGCATCATAGACCATTAATATAGGGCTACTGTACAGGACACAGGTCTCTCCAAATACTAGGGAAGCCGCTCTAGTGCGGACTGGTGACTGTTGGCCAAAGTTTTTATGCCGCTCCTAAGCGACTGTAAATGTAATGATAGGCACTAGGATTTTTAAAAAGATTTGTAAAAAGAGACCGAGCGAGAGAACGAGCTAATGATCCACCTAATGGTAAGTGGTTGGATGGATGGAAGTTTATCGATTATTAGGTACTCATTAACTACTTATGCTAACATAGCCGTGATAGTTTTCCTTGTAAGTTCATCATGTAACCTATTTTTGAGAATTTTTTCACTAGTCCAACTCCAACCGTTTAGCCAGCAAGGGGGTGACCCCCCTTGATTGTAACCAAAATTATCACTTTAAAGCCAAATATTTCGCAAACGGACCCCTAATTCCAAAAATGGTCTTAGAAGACCCATAATATTTTTGGAAGACCTTTTCAATGATACCCCGTACATACACACTACACTATAGGGTACGCGACGAATGGTACAAATGTTTTAGGTCGATATTTATGTATTTAGTCGACGTAAACACTACTATAAGGGGCGGTAGCGATCGCGAGCAGAGAAAAATGAAGTAACACACTTGATCTAGTACTACTAGTTTAATCGGTGTAATACACAAACACGCAATACACAATCTAGTACGACACAACGCGTAATAGGGCTCCCAAACAATAGGTAATCGGCGCTACGCAATTAATCGTGCGCACACTCCATGAGCGAGGTAGGCCGACTGCCGACGCGAGCGGCGCGGGGTAGCGGGGAGCTTAACCCCTCGAGCGAGCGGTGCATGGACGAAGTGAGACGAAACGGCCCGCGTACGCGGCATTATGGTGTTACACACTCCCCCTCTAGTTCGAACATAGCGCCCTCGCGTTCGGGCTAGCAATCATACCTACGGGGTCGACCACGTCTGCGCTTTTCCCTAACCGGAATAACAACATCACCGATGAACGGTGTCAGATGAGAGACATGGTAACGTCCAATGTGCTCACCTTTGTCAGTCCCCTCTATCAAGTAAGTAGTAGGAGTTACGACTTCTCGTATACGGTACGGGCCATCCCTACGAGGTATAAACTTCGCAGACTGTCCGGGGCCAACATCGTTCAGCCCTTGCGTTCTCAATAAAACTAGGTCACCTACCTTATAGTCAGGAGGTGGTCGTCTACCTTCATCCACATACTTCTTCTGTACGGACTGGGCACGTTCGTGGACATCCCTAGCGTCTAGCAACACTGTCGACAACTTACGAAGGTAAGGAGTGATGTTATGTACGAAATTATCGCTATCCACGATCGTCTTCATGTCCGCCACGACGTCCGAAGGTGCGCGCAGCTCTCTCCCGAAGGTAAGGAAAGCTGGTGAAAATCCAGTACTCGCTGTAATAGCGGAATTCATCGCAAACCTTATGGCGGCGAGATGAGTATCCCAAGAAGTGTGGTCTTTTCCAACTAAAATGGCTAGTTGAGGCTTCAGGTCCCGGTTCTTCCGCTCCACAGGGTTCGCTTCGGGATGATACAGCGACGTCAAAGACTGTTTGATACCCATCACATGACATGCCTGCTGCATCACTCCGGCAACGAATTGGACTCCGTTGTCGCTTATCATCCTGCGCGGGACTCCGAACCTCAAGAAGACCTCGGATATCAAAACTTCAGCGCACTCCACACTGGTGGCGCTCTCCAATGCAAATAGCTCAACCCAATGGGAGCAAGTATCTTCGAGAATTAAAATCCAACGATTACCTTTCGAAGTTCTTGGGAGGGGACCGAATAAGTCGACAGACACCACTTCGAATCGTCGTGTTGGTGCCGGGGTTTGCCGCAGTCCTGTGGGCTTCCGGTTGTCAACTTTGTAGCGCTGGCAAGCAGTGCAGCGTTTGGTGTAGTCAGTGATGAAGGATCTCATACCTGGCCAGAAGTATCGGGCTCTGATGCGTTGCAGGGTTCGTTCCGCACCGAAGTGACCAGCTGTGGGAGCGTCATGGAAATCTGCCAAGACAGACTGTCTCTCATGCGTAGGTACCACGAGACAGGCGGAATCAGCGTCTTCAGAGTCAGGCGCGCACCTGTACAACACACCATCCGACATCAGGTATCCCCTCTCTGACCAGCCTCTCCCCCTAAAGGGATCGTCGGTCGCCTCCAACTCTTCTATAATAATCTTCAACTCAGGGTCTTTGAGCTGGTTAGTGCGCACGTCATCAGGTTTCCTGTGTGGCACATCTACTGTCACTAAGCATACCTCGCAACCACCTGGGTTTTCTTCGCAACAGGCTGGGCGACTCAGTGCATCAGCAATCACGTTCACCTTTCCGGGAGTGTACTCGATCTGTAAGTCGTAAGCCTGGAGGGTAAGTGCCCATCTGGCCAGACAACCAGTGGGTGACTTAAGGCTCATCAGCCAACGTAGTGGCTGATGGTCGGACTTTACCACTACTTTCGATCCTTCCACGTAACCTCTGAATTTTGTAACCGCCCATACGACGGCAAGGGCTTCCCGTTCGGTGGTGGTGTAGTTGCGCTCAGCCGGCTCTAGAAGACGGCTGGCGTACTCTATTGGTCTTTCATCAGGGCCCTCCCCCTGCATCAAAACTGCGCCAAGACAGTAGCCACTGCTATCTGTCCGGAGGGAGAAGGGCTTGCATTCGTCGGCTTGGCGTAAAATGGGAGCTGTGACCAGGAGTTCTTTGATCCGCTCAAAAGCAACCTGCTGCTCATCATGCCATTTCCAAGCGCTGTTCTTTTTAAGAAGGTCAGTTAAAGGCTTGGCGATTGCAGCGTAGTTCGGCACGAAGCGCCTAAACCAACTTGATGTCGCTAAAAATCCTTTTAACTGCCTTACGGTCTTTGGGGAGGGCATGTCAGCAATTGCTGAGGTCTTACCTGGATCGACTTGCAGACCGCCAGGGACGATGATGTGACCGAGGAACTTGACCGAGTTTCGGGCGAAACAGCTTTTCTTACGATTGACACGCAGGTTAAACTGTTCGAGCCGGTCAAAAACAGATACAAGATCCTCGATGTGACCCTCGTAGGTCTGTGACAGGATTATCAAATCATCAAGATATCCTAAAATGGTCACAGGTCTGCTTCCTTGAGGATCCGAGCATATATCGGAGCTCTCACTTACCTTCTGGCCTCGAATGGGAACATTCAAGTTCGATTTGAATCGGTCTATCAACCGTTGAAATGTGGCACCCGAGTTACGTAGGCCCATCGGCATCCTCTTAAACCTGTAGGTGCCGGAGGGTGTCACAAAAGCAGTTTTGTCGCGATCCTCTTCTGCGACACAAACCTGGAAGTAACCGGAGTGGAGATCAAGCGTGGTCATGTAGCTGGTCGTCTTCGCTGCATGAAGTACGTCTTCCATGCGCGGGAGCGGGTAACGGTCTGGTTCTGTCACCGCGTTCAACTTCCGGTAGTCCACACACAGGCGGACTCCGCCGTCCTTCTTCGCTACTAAGACTACGTTGGCAGCCCAAGGCGACTCGCACTCTTCTATAACATCTGCGCGCAGCAACTTCTCAAGCTCACCGTCTAACAACTGTTTCTTACCTTGCGACATTCTATAGGGTGGTGAAGCGGTCGGCTCCTGCTTCTCGTCAACCCGAATGTGATGAGTGGCATAAGTTGTAGGAGGTCCATCGGTGGCAAAGCGCTCAGCTCTACTTACTATGAGCTGGTTAAGCTGCGTTCTCTGGGCAGGTGACAGCTTCGTTCCTTCATCCTCTCTCAGCGCCAAGCTAGTAGAATCGACCTGCAACAGCTGTTCGTCACTGGTGGAGTCGATTTGCATCAGCTCTTCGGTGCTGGTGGATTCGAGGCTGTATGACTGTACAAAAGTAAACTTTTGCCTAGGCGAATCACGAAAATGCCAACAATTATGTTGGAGGTCTAATAACATACCTGCTCTAGCGATGAAGTCCTGTCCTAGAAGCGTCCTATTATTCGCTTCTGGTATCACTAGGAAATTGGTAGGTATTACGCGCTTCTGTATTGTGACGTCCGTGTTACATACCAACAATTCTCGTACTTGCTGCGTTCCGTCGGCGAGACTGAGATTTCGGCGCGTTTCGGTGAAAGTGGTACCGCTGTCGAGAAGGATTTTATATAATCCAGGACTAGCAAGACTCTCCGTGGCACCTGTATCTAACACTGCGACACCTGATAAAGATGCAATTCCTACCTTTACCGTTGGATGAGATTGGTTCGATACATGGGTGACAGCACTCTGGAAACTCGCCTTATCGGCGGACGGTGTACCTTTACACGTCGGACACTTAGAGCGTATTACTCCTTGTTTACCACAGCCGTAACAAGACAATGGTGCGTTATCAACATTCTTATCAATCGATTTCGATTTATTCCTACACCCATCTATCGAATGACCAAACTTTTTACAAAAAGCGCAGCGTGGTCTAACACGTGTCGAATTCGCATCACTAGTATTATTCGAACTAAAGTTGGATGTGGCATGCGAACGGTTAATTCGAACAACGTTCGCAGTCGAAGGGTTAATATTTACATTTCGAGAATTCGTAGTACTTTCAGTAATGTGATCGTGATTCGAGTTGTTATCGCGGGGTGGAATTAATGATTTAGATGGACTTACTTCGGCCAGCGTCTCCTCCACGTACCTTGCTCGCTCGAGTAGACAGTCGACACTACTTACACTATCGCGAGACACTCTTTTGCGGATTTTACGATTTAAAAGGCCGTATACAATATCTAGTTGCATTATTTCCGGTACATTATATGGTATTCGCGACATATTGGCACGCACTCGCGATATATACGAATCGACACTATCACTATCACTTTGTTCTTGCGCGAAGATTTCTCGAAGAATCCGGTGGGCGGGGCGGGGGGCGCCGTACATGAACCGAAGTCGGCGTATCGCATCGTCCCAGGTCTCCACGGTAGATTTAATGCCTTGCCACCACACGGCGGCTTCTCCTGTCAGCAACATAGGTAAACCTCGAAGTGCATATTCGTCGGACTCGTTTGCGCACTCTTTGTATATGAGTACACTCTCGACGAAAGCTTCTAGGGTTTCCGCGCCGCGTGCGGCTCCGTCGTAGCGGGCCGTGCACCGGGTAAAATTGCTATGCAGGGTCAGCGTCGGCGCTCCAGTGTGTGTAGCGGTGAGATGAGTCGGTCATATTGATTCACCGGTTGGCGAGGTCGGCGTCGGCGTCATGACGCTTCGCATCGCGTTGGACAGCAGTCGCGTGAGTTGTTCTTCAGACATGGAGATCGTGTGACTAGGTGTAGGCGTCACTGTAGTGCTCGTGCTTGCAGGGTTTGCTACTGCGTGGTTTTCTTCGTCACTACTGGAAACATCGGGGTTATCCTTGGATGCGTGTCGGCGTGTTTTCGGCGGCATCTTCTCGTCGATAACGCTCGGCAGTAACCAAGATGATAAATAACGGTAGCACAGTCCAGTAGGTAAAACTCAGTCGCGTGGTTTCAATCCGCGTTCGCGTCGTCCGAGCACGGGCCACGAGTTGGGCGCAATTTATAAGGGGCGGTAGCGATCGCGAGCAGAGAAAAATGAAGTAACACACTTGATCTAGTACTACTAGTTTAATCGGTGTAATACACAAACACGCAATACACAATCTAGTACGACACAACGCGTAATAGGGCTCCCAAACAATAGGTAATCGGCGCTACGCAATTAATCGTGCGCACACTCCATGAGCGAGGTAGGCCGACTGCCGACGCGAGCGGCGCGGGGTAGCGGGGAGCTTAACCCCTCGAGCGAGCGGTGCATGGACGAAGTGAGACGAAACGGCCCGCGTACGCGGCATTATGGTGTTACACTACTATATTCTGTATTATTTTGTGCATGTGATTAAAAAAGTTTTATCTGACGGAGATTATCTGTATTTTATTGTACTCGTATAAGTTAAGCTTCTTTTTCGTTTTATTGTTGGATGGTTAAATCGGCACCACTCGATTCTTAAATGATGGAATATAAGAGAGCTCAAGTCTTTATAATTCTTCTCCTAATTGCAATCTAGAGATCTACCAAAAAGACAGAAGATTATATTATAGTCGGAACGCTAGCGATCATTTAAGTTAAATGTAATAAATGTTAATAGGTAAGCTGGAAGTAATTTACTGAGAATGACGTAATCGATAAATTTTATACCTAAGTCCTATTTAATTCTTAATACTTATTCAATATTGTTTTCGTGAAGTAATAAAATTACATAGCACAGCAGTACCAATAATCTAACAAAAAATAACCGACTTAAAAATTACTCAAAAGCTACTTGTCAGATCTCACTCAAAATGTGGGACCACATGACAAGCACCTGCTTTCGTTTTAAAAAAGAATCATCAAAATCGGTTCACCTAGGTCCTAGTCGAAAGTTATGAGGTAACAAACATAAAAAACGCACGTGCGGTTTTTCGTGACCGGCGTTTTTGTGTCAACACGGACGTGTTATAAATTTTAAAATTTCACTCTCATAATTTTTTCCATTTATTTCATAACGCGCCTAAAGAAGTATAACTTCAAAAAAAAAATACAGTCGAATTGAGAACCTCCTCCTTTTTTTGAAACCGGTTAAAAATGTAAAACTTTTGACGGTTGTTACCGGAGTGCCATCGAGATTAAATGGTCGTCTGCCCCATAGTGTGAGGTATCGTTGAAATGGTCTTTCAAAAATATTATGATCTACAAATACCATTTTTTGAGGAGCATTTTACAAGGAAAAAGAGTAACAACAACAACTATGGAACTCTACATTGCGCGTGGCCTGACACGCATGACGCACGGCACGGCAGGTTTTTGTCTTGGTCTCTCAATCTCCAAGGATCGGAGCCACATATTTACTTCCTCCAGAAAGATACTTACTCAATTTAAAATTCGCCAGCTCCTTGCCTATAACGAATTAAACAGCTAAAGAACTCGCATTTCAGATCTGCAGAACCATCAGCAATCCACCACGGGTGTGTGCCATTACCTTAAATTCGCTAATCCCCTCGCTCGGGAGTTAGGTGTAACGTAGGTCGATTCAACTCTAGATTAATTTGCATTCACCGCGTACGCTTCCGATTCGCTATTATATTACTGACTCGCGGACCATCATTTGAGAGGAAAACGTATTTTCATTATATCGCCGGCTGTAATCTCTAACCGCTGTCAGCGAAGGGTTCGCAGCGAGAAGTGTACCGAGCGGTTGGCAGAGCCGTCGACCCGTGAAGCTGCCAAGTGCCATTTACGGTGGGGGCTCTGATACAGTTGTCGGATGTACCGTTCCAATTGACGCGGGGCGGGAAAAAGAAAATCGCGCCTTACGCAGCGGCCCGTCCGTTCGCCAGACGTTTCGACAGATCCCTGATTGGGTTCCGTATTTCTGCGTTGCACAGACAAAGGCGGAAAGAACCAGCCTGGCTGGAATGAGAATTGTGTTTCTGTGCCCGTTACTAATTTCAATTGGTTTTCTCTGCTGAATCCGTCCTTGTTTTGCGAGTGGTGGTGCTTTTAAAGCTTTACGGAGGACACTGTCTGATTGGACAGCACGTGGCGTGGCTGTCTTTTGTGAACGTGAATTCGTTCCATTTTACGGAACCGCCAAATTCGATTCCAATTAAAGTTTAACGATGTTTCCCGTTCGGGCTACAGAAGTGGATGTGAATTTTCAGATTACGAAAAGTGCTGACTTCAACCTTGCTATGTGCGAAGCATAATGAAGCAAGGTTTGCCTAGAGTTTTTACATTTTAGATAATGTAATAATAGAAAGACTGGTGTTATTCGAGATGATTGTGGTTTAATCTTGTTACACGAATTAGGTTTTAGTTTATTACTTTAACGATTATCAAGCAATATGTAAACCCACCTAATTTACCGTCAAGCAACACGCGAGTTGATAAAATATAATATTTACCTGTGTGTCTAATACTTGTTTCTGCTTTCGAAAAATAAAGGTTCCTTTGAGTTTAAGCGGAAGATAGCGAGCAAACTTTACATTTTCCCCGATGGTAATCGTTCGCGACGACGCGACGCGACGCGACGAGCGACGTCCCGTCTCGAGTTTTGAGGATTTCTCTCCGAATCTTCTGGGAGCGGGGATTGTTGGAGATTGTCGGAGTTACAGGTGTCAAACGGTTAGCCAACTCGCACTGCTGCTTTTATTGATTTTCTTTCCATTAAATAGAATAGATTTCCATTAGGAGTTCACTGTAGTAGTACTAGTAGTGCTATCAGTTTTTAAACAGATGTTTAATAGATAGGTATCCGCAGCGCAGAAGAAATGAAATTTGAAATACCTCAATTCTAGTAGGTAATTAAATTAATTTCGTTGCCTTTATTTCTGATGTTTTGAAAAGTCTTTGTGCATTAAAAGAGTTTAAAAAATATTTTCTTTGCCTACGTAAGTACTTCACTACTAAAAATAAAGTTTTATCTCTTATTTAATAGTTAACCAAGTTAATAAACGAGTTGTCCGTAATTCATTTTTAAATAGTTTAAAAGAATGCTTTAAATTTTAAGAATATTTTTCCGCCGAGGGTGCCTTTCAAATATTTCAATAATTTAAAAAAGTTTTGTGTAATTTTTCGCGGTGTACCTATAGAGTTTTCCTTACCACTAACATTTTGACCCAATTTAAATGAATGGTTTGTAATGAAAACTAATTGGAGCGTAAAGAAAGGTTACAGCTACATAATTATGTATTTAATTGAACCAAAATTAACGACGTATTATGGCTGAATATTAGTGTCGTTAATTTTAGTTATTAGGTATTAATAGAATTATTGTTTTAGACTTCAAGACACGATAGAAAATAGTGGAACATAATATTATAGAATGTAATCGATCACCGAGTTAAGTCCGGTTTACACGGATTATGAATTTAAGTAGATAATTAAATTTTAACTAAATTTTAAGTAAATTAATACGTGTAAACAGACAATTTGACGACCAGTGTGTCGCAATGGTTACCATGCCGGATCGCCGCACCGAGGGTCCTGAGTTCGATTCCCAGCGAGGCGAAAATTTGAATGATGAGTTTGAATTTCTGTTCTCAGTCTGGGTGTGAATGTCCTTGTCTGGTGTGTTGTACATGGCACCCACGACACAGGGAATCCTGATGTGGGATTATTATTATTTAGTAACTTTTTAGTAAAAATTTAGTTAACTAATTAAGGGGATTGCCTTGCCCGATGACCTTGAAGATTTGGTCCCTCTACTAGTATTTTTTAACTAAGCGCCATCTACCGACCAACGACTATACTACAATAAAACGAACTGAAGTTATAGCAAGAAAACATGTGGCACAGAGTTTTCATCGTTTTTGCCTATTTATATTCGCTCTCTGAGAGATCTTCGAATACATTTTGTTCCTATAGTTTTTGTAGTCTTGTACGAGTGAGTATCTGCCTACTTGATAATAATTTATTTATTTTGAACTACACTATGCATTATGCCTGCTGACATATTATGTAACTTTCATTCTACTAAATGATACATTCTGAAGTCTGATGATGACCAGGTAAGTACTGATCAGTTTTCAGTAACGGGAATAGTTAGGATGACCTAGCTTTCAACATTTATCTAATTGAGCACGGGTGCTACTACATGAAACATTCTGAAGGTCTGATGATGACCAGGTAAGTGCTTATCGGTTCTCAGTAACAGAAATAGTTAGGATGACCTAGGGTTGCCAACCTCAAATTTAAAAAACCAGGATTTGAAGTTGTAGAAACCAGGACAACTCAGTATGAAAACAGGACACAGTAATAGAGTTGCAATTAGGCCATGTGATATTGGAACTATTCTCAATACCGGAATTGGTTTTCGATATTGACCCCTGATTCCTGAATCCGAATTCCGGAATTTAAAAAAAAACCACCTGCTATCAAAAAAGCTATTATGATACACTTTTTTGAAAACATTATGAAGAGCTCTTTAATTTGATACCCATATTGCATTTGTTGGATAAAGAAAGAATGGGTTTGAGGAATACCTGGTTCGATTATATTCCCGCGATTAGATGTAGGGTTCGCGCGCGCACTCCGTTCTTCCAGTATCCTCCATATGATGATTTTCTTGATGAGTTTTATACCGTACACCACTCGCACTACACGGGGATGCGGTTACTTGATGAATTTAACGTATTAATAAGATTTGGCAGCGGAAATCGAAGGGAACAACGTAGCTCGACCTGACTTGCTGCTCGCGGTTGTAGAAGCCGACTTTTTTACTCCTACCCCCAGGTATTGGATATTGGACGGTGGATGTAGAAGGGGATATGATGCGTTCAGAAATTACCTATCATACCGCCGCCCAAAGAGCGACTTAGCTCTTTAGCAAAAAATCTAGAGAAAATGATGTGATAAATATGTAAATGATTTGACGATAAACAAAAATAAATAAATGAAACAATAAAGAGTAAAGCTAATAATATTTAAGGATGGAAAGTGCGGTTATCGTTCTATTGAAGGCTCGGCAACAAAGGGCAGAGCTTGACTACTGGTCGAAGTAAGTTGCCAGTAGAAGTTCTCACCTCTACCACCCTAACCACACCGTCAGAACCGGGGCACACCCGAATCACTCTAGCCTTTCTCCAAAGAAGCGGCGGCAAGTTCGAATCCTTGACAAGAACTAGATCGCCTTCTTGCAAATTTGTACTTTTATTGAGCCATTTAGGTCGCTGCTGCAAGGTATGCAAGTATTCGGCTTGCCAGCGCTTCCAGAAATGCTGAGTGATTTGACGGAGTAGCTGCCAACGCTTTAAGATAGGAAGATTTTCTCCTTGAAAATTTTGTTCTGGTGAAGCTAATAGAGGTTGTCCTATTAGAAAATGGCCGGGCGTTAAAACTTCTAAATCGTTCGGGTCGTTACTCAAGGGACACAGCGGACGAGAATTTAACGCGGCTTCGACTTTTGAAAATATGGTGGCGAGTTCTTCAAATAGAAGAGGACGATCGCCGATAACGCGAGATAGAATTAATTTAGCGGACCTCACTGCGCTTTCCCACAAGCCACCCATATGCGGGCTGGCTGGAGGGTTGAGATGCCAGACAATTTGTTTGCAGGCTAAAGATTTTTGCACTGCATCGTTTGAATTTACGTGAAACTGAGAAACTTCCTTCAAGTGGTTGCGTGCACCGACAAAATTCGTACCACAGTCGCTAAAGATGTCGCTGGGCAGTCCTCTGCGTGAAACAAATCGATCTAAACAAGCCAAGAATGCTTCAGTAGACAGCTCAGAAACAATTTCCAAGTGTACGCATTTCGTCGTGAAGCATATGAAAATACACAGGTATGACTTAAGCGATCGGGAATTGCGTACACGTGAAGTCTTTTGAAGAAAAGGACCGGCAAAGTCAACACCAACCTTTTGAAAGGGTCGACAGGAAGTGACTCTGTGAACGGGAAGATCAGCCATGAACGGTTCGACAGATTTGGGCCGCATCCTATAGCAGCGAAGACATTGGAATATCTGTCGACGAATGGCTCTACGCGCAGAGAGGATCCAAAATTTGCGTTGAAGCAAAACTTGCAAGGTATTAACACCAGGATGCAAAAACGTACGATGATAGTGATCGATTATGATCTTGGTGACGTGATGGTCCTTGGGAAGCAAGAGCGGATGCTTCGCGTCATAATCCAACTCGGACTTGGCAATCCTGCCACCAACTCTAAGTAGACCCTCAGCGTCGAGGAAAGGATTGAGCCGAACAAGACTGGATCTAAGAGGTTTGTTGTTGCGCAGTAAATAAATAGAGTCAGCGAATTCCTTTGCCTGAACTAGCTTAATTATTGTGCGAGTACTAGCACATAGTTCGGCGGCTGATAGATTGCCTGTGAGTCGTTTTGTTGAATTGCGCAAATTGTGCACGAATCGATTGCACCACGCCACTACAGCTTGCAACTTGGAAAATGAGCTGTACTTGTTCAACACCGAGAGATCATCCGACACCACGGCAGCGTTCGATATGGCCACCGACGATTTGAGACCGGGTAGCTCCTCTTCACTCAGCAGCGTCGCGTCTCCAGGCCAAGAGACAGGTTCTTCCTTGAGCCATGGCGGAGACCACCAAAGAGAGTTGGTCACCAATTGTGAAGGCAAGAGACCACGACTTGCAGAATCAGCGGCGTTGAGCTCAGAGGGTACGTGCCTCCATGTAACGTCGGGAGTAAGAGCTTGTATTTGGGATACTCGATTTCCCTCGTATGTTTGCAAGACGTGAGGAGATGTTTTGAGCCAAGAAAGCACAATATTGGAATCGCACCAAGCTATTGTGCGGTTGATTTCTACTTTGCCATGTAAAACACCCTTGACGTGCTTTAGCAGGTGAGCAAGAAGAAGTGCTCCTGATAGTTCCAGCTTGGGAACGGTCACCTTTTGTTTGAGAGGCGCAACTCGCGATTTTGCAATCAAAAGTTGCAAAGAGACGCTACCATCAGCATTGAAAACGCGCAGGTAGACGCATGCAGCGTACCCGCGTTCAGACGCGTCACTAAAACCGTGAACCTGACAATCCAGCGGTTGATCAGTGACAATCCAACGAGGAATGTGAACCTTGTCCAGTTCGCTGAAATTTGATAAGAATGAGGACCAGATCTTCAGGATGTCCGGAGGAAGAGGATCGTCCCAATTGCATTGCAATGACCACAAACGTTGCATGATGTGCTTGGCGAAAAATGTGACCGGAGCCAAAAACCCACAAGGATCATACAGACGGGCTATATTTGATAAGACACCGCGCATGGTCATTGTTTGATTCATTTTTGACACACGATAGACGAAGCAATCGCTTTGAGCGTTCCACTCGATACCTAAGACCTTAAATATTCCATCGCCTTCCATCTCAAAGCGGTAGGGTTGCTCGCAATGGTCAGTGGAAAACGTGTCTAGGAATTCCTTAGAGTTACTGGACCACTTTCGCAAAATTAAACCCCCTTGAGACAAAATGTTTACTAGGGCCTGCTGAAGATCTTTGGCAGAGTTTAGAGAATTTGAACCACTAACTACATCGTCAACGAACGTGTCTTCCAGAAGAACTTTTGATGCCTCTGGCTGTTGCTGTGAGTTGATGTATGCGAGTTCCTGAATTACCCGAATCGCCTGAAACGCTGAGCTGGAGATACCGTATGTGACAGTTGTCAGTTCATATTGCCTTAGCGGTTGGTCGGGTGATTCGCGCCAAAAGATGGTCTGATATTTGCAATCGGAATCCTCTAAACGAACTTGACGATACATTTGCTTTATGTCGCAAGTGAAAACGATTTTGTGTACTCTGAAACGCATAATTATGTCCTCAATGTTCTTTTGCAATTTAGGACCGGACATAAGAACTTGATTAAGTGAAACACCCGTCGAGCTTGGAGTGGAGGCGTCGAAAACTGCGCGCAGTTTAGTTGTGCTGCTGTGCTCTCGCAACACCCCATGATGTGGAATGTAATACCGATCACCATGGTTGTGACCAGTAACTTCGCGCATGTGACCGGCATCAAAATAGTCACGCATAAAAGAAATGTATAGGTCGCGCAGTTGGACGTCCTTCAATAAGCGACGTTCTAAATTGTAAAATCTTTTGAGTGCCATCATGTAGGTGTCACCCAGAGGTTTGTGATCGACCTTGAATGGAAGTCGAACAACAAAACGTCCCGTAGGATCCCTTGCATGAGTGTCACAAAAGTGTTTCTCGCATAAAATGTCCTCAGGATCTGACAATGGTTGACTGGGGGGCTGCTCCGCTTCCCAGAACCGAGTGAGAGCCAGATTGAGATCTACTGTGCAGGCCATCGTTGACACGTTGTTGTCATGAGCCGATGCTGTAGGAGCCTTACCCATGATGATCCATCCAAAAATAGAAGAGTAGGCAGTGGGCATACCATCACCCAGACTGAACCTTCTACCATCAAGAATTTGATCATATAGGTCAATACCAAGAAGAATATCAATTTGTCCTGGAAAATTGAAATTTTTGTCAGCTAAGACCAAATTCGAACAATATTTTAAAACCACCTGGTGTACTCGTACTGAAGGAAGGTTGTTGGTAATTTTCTTTAAAATTAATAAATTTGAATTTAAAATTTGATTATTATTTATTACTGATCTAATGTTACAACTAACAATGCCATGTGATTGTTGAGCTGATGAAGCACCCAAACCAAATATGCCTCCAGCTTGAGTTCGTGGAAGCCTAAGTCGTTGTGCTAATGAGTCTGTCATAATAGACACCTGTGAACCACAATCAATTAATGCACGAGCAACGTGAAAGTGCCCACTTGCATCTTGTACCTCGACAATTGCTGTGCCTAACACCATGGTGGATGATGAGTCGACACCATGTAACGATTGAATCTGGACCGTAGAACTAGTAGCTGATGCGGCAGATTCATTGCTGGCTGCAGAAACTGGAGTAAGTTGTGTAGCATTTGATATATGCAATTTTGTGTGGTGACGACCTCGACAGACTTGACATACACTACTCGACGAGCATTTGGATATGTGATGTGAACGCAAGCAATTGAAACAAAGTTTCTGTTTTATCACCAAACTTTTTCTTTGTTCCTGCGTCATAGCATCAAATTTAGAGCAGTGATACAAATTATGATTTTCATTGCAGCAAGGGCAAGAATTATTTAATTTAAACTTAGTATTTGAAACACTATCTGGATGTGTAATACTCAATGTATGGCTCGAGGATGCCTTTGAACTAGAATTCGTTGTAGAAATGTTTTCAAGCACACGGAGTTGCTTTTCTAGAAAATTGGAAAGTTGATCAAATGTAGGTATACTAATAGGATCAATTTCTGACTCAAATTTAGTTCTTAACTCTAGTGATAACTTCTTTAGTATAATATGAAGTAAAAGAAAGCTCCATGAGTTGACATCAAAATCTAGGGCATCTAAAGCACTTAAATTCTCCTTATATGTGTTGACGAATTTGTTTAAAGTCCTAAAGTTAACTTGAGATAGGTTTTGTAAATTTAAAATAGCCTCAATATGCTTGTCCGCTATGACCCTCTTATTCTCATAACGCTCGGTGAGTAATTTGTATGCAGCACTATAATTTGTTTCAGATAATTTTAAGTTTTTTATTAAACATAAAGGTTCTTTATCTAGAACACTCAATAAATAGTGCATTTTTTCGACATTACTTATGTTTGAGTTCTCATGTATTAAACTGTTGAAAATAGAAATGAAGTTTGGCCAATCCGTGTATGAACCAGAAAATCTAGGCAAAGAAATTTTAGGAAGATGAAATTCAGCATTGGAATTTGATTTACATGCACCTTCAGAACTTGTACTAGGTTTAAATAAACTGTCATGTAACACTTGAATGGAATAAAACATATCATTGAAGGATGCAAAATTAGTTTCAAAGTTCTTCCTTTGACATTCAGTTAATATATCACTATTTGAGAATAATACGGATATAGCTTCTTCCATTTGCTGCCGATACCGTTCAATATCCTTATAACGCACTAGAAACTGTTGTTTATCGTTCATACTACCAGGTGTTTTCGTGTTAAGTCTCCCAGCTAAATCATACAATTGTGTCATGTTGTTCATGGCCATTTCGTATTTAACACTTTGAATTTTGAATTCAGCCATTGTGTATAGCTAATTCAAGGAATATTTTATGTATTGTAATTATAAATATCGTAACTTGTTATTGAAATAAAGTTTGTAACTTTTGAAGTAGAAATTATTCGCAAATTGTAAACAATAATGACACAGTGACACTGAATTGAATGACAAGTATTGACATTGACAGAATCTCTTTAAAGATTGACAGAAGATTGACTGAATGTTACTTGTCAATTATTGACAGATAAAGAATGACAGGATATTGAATACAAAATGGAAGTTGAATTGGACTATTAGGTTGGCAATGCTGTGACGTCATACGCTACGTCACGAGATGATTTTACGAATTTGAATAAAATATTTGAAATGATTTTGAACGAAATCGGGATATTTTATGGGAAATCCGGCTCGAAGGACCAGGGAATGTTGGATAAAGAAAGAATGGGTTTGAGGAATACCTGGTTCGATTATATTCCCGCGATTAGATGTAGGGTTCGCGCGCGCACTCCGTTCTTCCAGTATCCTCCATATGATGATTTTCTTGATGAATTTAACGTATTAATAAGATTTGGCAGCGGAAATCGAAGGGAACAACGTAGCTCGACCTGACTTGCTGCTCGCGGTTGTAGAAGCCGACTTTTTTACTCCTACCCCCAGGTATTGGATATTGGACGGTGGATGTAGAAGGGGATATGATGCGTTCAGAAATTACCTATCAGCATTATTCTATTTATTTTTATTTTTCGATAATTCAAACAATGGAATCTCACAGTCACCTCGTTTTTTTAACACTTGGGTTATCAAGTACACTACCTCAGTGCCTGCAGTCGAAGGTATTCGAGCAGTGTATAATTGCCAGTGATGACATACGGCTCCCGAGACGTGGTGCTTCACTGTCGTCCGATTCCACAAGCTTAAAATCACACAGCATGCTATGGAGAGGGCTATGCTCGGTATTTCTAAAGAATAAAACCGGCTGAATTATCAATGGTCTGGCCACATAGCTCGAAGGACCGATAACCGTTAGGGAAGAAAGGTCCTCGAATGGCACCCACGTCTCGGAAAACAAATTATAGGACGCCTCCCGACCAGATGGACTGACGGCCAGTGGGCATCCGCTGGACTCAGAAAGCTCAGGATCGGTCATATCCCAAGTAGCAAACTAGTCATATAATACAACTAAAAGACGTATAAGGGTTTTGTTTCAGTTTTGTAGCAACCAAATAATTGTAAAGTGGTATTCAATATGATGCTTTAGTTATATATAATTTAAATCATATAAATACGTCTGGTAAACGTCGTCTCAACGAATTTATATGACGTAATATAAACGTATCTGCCACTACGTTTACACGATAAAGTTTTGAGTCGAGTTAACGTTATAGTCAGATAATAGTCAGGAGTTCCTATTTTTGTGTAATTTTGGAAACTTTTATGTAACGCTTAAATAATTAACTGTCCTATAATGATTGTATAATAAACTATTATAAAAAAGTCTTATTAAGGCGTTTAGTTCAATCATTATGTAACTTTTAGGCAATAAGTTTATTCTTATATGACTTTTATAATTCATGTAATTATTTAAATGATAATAAGTAACTTTTATATGACTCAGAAGCCATTTTTAATTTAATTCATAGTTATGGATCCCGGAAAGTGGAAAAGAATTAACAAAAGTGGTGGTTTTAGAAGAAAAGTAAACAAAAATTATAAATCATTAAAAATATCAAAAATACCTACAATTAATCTGGAAAAGACATTGTCGTGCGGTCCCAATCAAAAAGAAAGTAGCAAAAATCAAGGTGGTTCCGTATATTTTTTAACACTTAGGCAGTACCCAGCATTAGTACCTACCACTTAGGCTATAGGCGATACGACTTAGGCAACCAGGCGCCTAAATCGTATCGAAGGACCTTTTTGGAAAAGTGTTGAAATTTCTATTTCTTTAAAAGATTTCTTATGCTTATGTCAATTCTATTATAGCTTAGTAAATAAACATTAAGTGGATGTATGCGATTTTATTTAATTTGAAATACCCTAAAATACAGCTAATTTTCCTTAGCAGAGTAAATTAAATTTAATAGTGGCAACATTATTTTTTCAAAAAGAACATATTAAAATTTGTTTTTTTTTTTTAAATTTCAAAAATAATTTTTATTATAAAATTAAAAACAATATTCAAGTAAGTAAACAAAAAAAACATTTCTAAAAACATCAAAAATAAATTCAAAAATAAATTCAAAAAATATGTCAAAAAAAAAATTAAATATTTAAAACGAATGGCAATGTATTTATATTTAATATTTATTTCAAAAATTTCCACGCGATATATCGGCTACGTCTACGTCACGCCTTGGTAACGCTTTTTCGTGACAGAAAATTCCTAATACCCCTACATTGAAGTCTATATAGAAGTTTCACTTCAAAAACAGAACTATTAATAAAGGTTTTTTTTCATATTTTTCTGTTCCATAGAACCCTAATTGCAACCGTAATGGTGGACGATAGGACGACATAAGTTGAATAAAATACATGTATATAACCAGTAGTCATATACACGTCGTAAAGCGGTCGCTCAGTGTGTTGATTGCAATATGGCGGAAATTATTAAAGTTAATTCATATATATAATTTTAATATACAATATTAAAACATCAATATTTTGAAGGCCCATTAAAATATGAACAAAGATGTCCATACATATTCTCGAAAAAATTTAATGGCCACTATGTCATCACCCTCCTCATCTTCAACCACAATCGGCTTTCTTTATATTAAATAAATGAAAATCATGATAACATTTGGCTTAACTTTTTATAAAGTATTTCAAGAAGAAAAAATATTGTTCGTTCGCATAAGAAAACTCATGTAGATGTTGTGTGTTTAACCATAACAGGACTCTTTTGTAATTTTATTTACATCTATATACGGTTAAAGTTATGTAGGAGTATCACTAGACACTATTATAAAACATATTAGTCACACTTGCAACATCTATGTGAGTTTTACGTAACGTAATTGACGCCGTTGCGACGACAAAACGACCCTTACACGATGTAAATGTCATATAAGGTGCGCCCAAACCCGCGTTATATAGACGTCTAATATACTGCAATATAACCATTTTGACTGACTGAAAGTTAATCTAAGACGTTTGTTGACCATTTATATAACTTTATTTTGCTACTTGGGAGCGGCGCAAGTTAGAGGGGGCCTATGTCCAGCAGTTGACTTCTAAAGGCTGGTGGATGGACGGATGGATGCATAATAAAATAAATTATTTGATTAAAGTTTCATCAGTTATATGTTCATTATACTTAGCATATTTTTGAATATTTACGGATTACAACTAAATCTTTCTGAATCAAATGCTGCTTTTGAACACGACAAAAAGATTGATTTCATACAATTACTACAATTCCTTACGGCCGGTCTCAATAATGTACTAACGGCCGTTAGTCAGCTATAAGTCAGCTTTAAAGGTAATTAATGGTACACAAAGTATAGAGAGAATTGGATAATTCGTGGGTGCGTTCAGGACTAAATAAACACTCGAAATATCTATTTTGTTTAGTAACAATCAGGGGCGGCTGTACTTTAAGTGCACTCGTGCGCCGAACTGCCAGATTTTTATGTTTAGAAAAATAAAACAAAAAATGTTTAATAGTGTCTGATTAACGACCTATTCAGTATTAATGAAATTATGATGAACCAATTTAAGCTCTTTGATAAAGTATTAAGACTCATTATCGCGAAAATCGCTGTAAAATGGTTCACGGTGCGCTAGCCAAAGCGCACGGCGACTGCTCATACAACTTCTATGAGATGCAACTGAAAACGCCTGGCGCGTGAGACAGAGCTAGTTCAATATAAAATGTACGGCGAATTATGACGTTTTGGAGCGCCGCACCAGCGAACCGAAGATTACCGAGCGGAACAAGGTGTCACGAAATTTGCGCGCGCTTTTAGTAGCTAACATAGTGATTAAGTACTCTGTGGTAGCTAAAAGGAGTTGCGTTTGTTTACATTCTGCAAGGATTTTCAGTATTATAATATTATAGTTTTACTGAATTGTGGGACATTGTGTGTGAGTAAATAGCTGTGAAAATGAGTATTAACTTTAACATCGACCATTTTGGAAGCTAATTTATTTTAGAAAATAAAACTTTTCAACAAAAATTGGAATTAAAATTGGCAGGATTATTTTTCAAACACTCATCTACTCGTATTTATTTTTCAAACAGTCATCTAAGGACACTCTTAAGACGAATATAACTATACAAATCCATCCAGCCGTTTAGAAGGTCTACGCGCGAAAATCATAATCGTTCTTTGGCAGTCGTTAAAAATAAAAATACGCTGATACAGTGCACCACCACTTCTAGGATCCACCAGCCGCCACTGGTAACAATGAATACTGGAGTTACGATATTGAAACACTCACTTCTGAAACTGAAAAAAATTCTGAGATTCTGGAATTGTGAATCTCGGAATTCCGGTATCTTGCGAGCCGTGAGGCCACCCGTAATGTAAGAATTTTACAAGAGGCGCGCCAATTTTAAAATTTAAAAACCCAGGACACTGCCTCAAAACTACCCAGGACGTCCCAGGACACTACAAAAACCAGGACATGTCCTGGGAAAACAGGACGGATGGCAACCCTAGGATGACCTAGCTTTCAACATTTATCTGATTGAGCACGGGTGCTACTACATGAAACATTCTGAAGGTCTGATGATGACCAGGTAAGTGCTTATCGGTTTTCAGTAACAGAAATAGTTAGGATGACCTAGCTTTCAACATTTATCTAATTGAGCACGGGTGCTACTACATGAAACACTCTGAAGGTCTGATGATGACCAGGTAAGTGCTTATCGGTTCTCAGTAACAGAAATAGTTAGGATGACCTAGCTTTCAACATTTATCTAATTGAGCACAGGTGCTACTACATGAAACATTCTGAAGGTCTGATGATGACCAGGTAAGTGCTTATCGGTTCTCAGTAACAGAAATAGTTAGGATGACCTAGCTTTCAACATTTATCTAATTGAGCACAGGTGCTACTACATGAAACACTCTGAAGGTCTGATGATGACCAGGTAAGTGCTTATCGGTTCTCAGTAACAGAAATAGTTAGGATGACCTAGCTTTCAACATTTATCTAATTGAGCACAGGTGCTACTACATGAAACATTCTGAAGGTCTGATGATGACCAGGTAAGTGCTTATCGGTTCTCAGTAACAGAAATAGTTAGGATGACCTAGCTTTCAACATTTATCTAATTGAGCACGGGTGCTACTACATGAAACATTCTGAAGGTCTGATGATGACCAGGTAAGTGCTTATCGGTTCTCAGTAACAGAAATAGTTAGGATGACCTAGCTTTCAGCATTTATCTAATTGAGCACAGGTGCTACTACATGAAACATTCTGAAGGTTTGATGATGACCAGGTATGTGCTTATAGGTTCTCAGTAACGGAAGTACTTATGATGACCTAGTTGATGACCGTGTTTTAATGTTGCCATTGGGGGGCCGGGCCATCCATAAATTACGTCACACTAATTTCATGACTTTCTGACCCCTCCGCCTCTCCTTGTCACAGCTGGTCACATTTGTGAGACCTCCCCCCACCCCTAGTGTGACGTCACATATTACGAATTAAGTTCCAAAATAAGTTTTATTTCCATTAATTGTTTTTTAATATTCACCTATACATATATACCAAATATTCGATTTTGAAATATGACGTCACAAAATTTAGGATCCCACCCCTTGTCACACAATGTCACGCTACATCGAACCCCCCTCCCCCCTAACGTGTGACGTAATTTACGGATGGCCCTTTGTGATTGTTCCTAAATTACAATAATTAATTAATTCTATAGGAAGTAAGGTTATGGGTGCTTCAAGAAATCTGTAGAGAATTTTCAAATATCACCATTATATCTAGCAGGTACGCGCAGTAGCGTGTCCAGCCAAGTTCAAGCTAACAGAACTGGCGAGCAGTACCGTGTGTAATATTACACGAACGATTTGGAGCCACTTTTGACCCCCTCATAACTCAAAAAGTATTCTAAATAAGCCTGTAAAATTGCTCATTGACTGAGACTTGCGAAATACATGTTTGCTCCAGATTTCATAAACACACCTCAAAACGGCTATTAGGATAACGTCCAAAAATCTTCATTTTCTTAGTAAATAATCTACATATGATTTCTTTGTATGTATAGCAAATGATATTAAATTAATTGAAATAAATAATACAGACATTGTTACAAATTAAAGGTAGCAAAAATTTTGTGAATATGAAATGAAAAGTTACATCATACAAGTTCACGTAATTGAAACGGTGGAGGAGCAATTTATTATTATTATCTATTTGTTCTCTTCATCAAATGAATAAAAAATACTAGTATACAGCAAATTTTAAATTATTGTTGCATAAATTATTGTTAGTCTAATATGTGCTAATATGTGCTTCTCTAAAAAATGTGTAGCTTTGTCTTTTATATATTTTCATCTGAAATTTTATTAATTAACCTTACCTACATACTCGTATTATATTGCCTGTTATGAAACTAACACTATTAAAAATATCAAGGATCAACAAGTTTTATTCTAGTTTCCCCAACGCTGGGGAGTTTGTTGTCTCCAATTTTAATTTCCCCATTTTACCATCAGATTCTGGTACACCTATAGTTGAGTGAATACAAATTACAAAGGAATAAATCAGAAACTAGCAAATTTTTATAATTTTATTATAATGTGTAATATTATACGAATCATTTCGAGTTACTTTAGACCCGTTCATAACTCGAGACCTATTTCACCTAAATACATGAAATTTGACACATTTATTAAAACCCTTAGCTTATTTAAAATTTAAAATTTCATAAATGTGGCTAAAATTGTTTTTGATACATTAACATTTAAAAATCCGCATTTTGGTGACTGAACACATTTTTACTGTAATACAGGTACTCACGATATACCCAAGTAGCAAACTAGTCATATAATACAACTAAAAGACGTATAAGGGTTTTGTTTCAGTTTTGTAGCAACCAAATAATTGTAAAGTGGTATTCAATATGATGCTTTAGTTATATATAATTTAAATCATATAAATACGTCTGGTAAACGTCGTCTCAACGAATTTATATGACGTAATATAAACGTATCTGCCACTACGTTTACATGATAAAGTTTTGAGTCGAGTTAACGTTATAGTCAGATATTAGTCAGGAGTTCCTATTTTTGTGTAATTTTGGAAACTTTTATGTAACGCTTAAATAATTAACTGTCCTATAATGATTGTATAATAAACTATTATAAAAAAGTCTTATTAAGGCGTTTAGTTCAATCATTATGTAACTTTTAGGCAATAAGTTTATTCTTATATGACTTTTATAATTCATGTAATTATTTAAATGATAATAAGTAACTTTTATAGGACTCAGAAGCCATTTTTAATTTAATTCATAGTTATGGATCCCGGAAAGTGGAAAAGAATTAACAAAAGTGGTGGTTTTAGAAGAAAAGTAAACAAAAATTATAAATCATTAAAAATATCAAAAATACCTACAATTAATCTGGAAAAGACATTGTCGTGCGGTCCCAATCAAAAAGAAAGTAGCAAAAATCAAGGTGGTTCCGTATATTTTTTAACACTTAGGCAGTACCCAGCATTAGTACCTACCACTTAGGCTATAGGCGATACGACTTAGGCAACCAGGCGCCTAAATCGTACCGAAGGACCTTTTTGGAAAAGTGTTGAAATTTCTATTTCTTTAAAAGATTTCTTATGCTTATGTAAGGTAAAGGTAACCGAAGTGATTTAACAAACTATAGGCCAATAAGTATCATGTCTAACATCTACAAGATATTTTCAAAAATTATTTTAAACCGTATAACTAAAACACTTGATGAAAATCAACCGAAAGAGCAGGCTGGTTTCCGAAAAAAATTTTCAACCATTGAACACATTCACGTGATAACACAACTGATAGAGAAATCCAGAGAATATGGTAAAGTTATATACCGGTGTTTTATTGACTATACCAAAGCTTTTGACTCTCTGGAACATAATGCAATATGGAAGGCCCTTTTGCAACAAGGAGTTGATGTTAAATACGTAGAAATACTATACAGCATCTACTCTCAAAACTCAGCAAAAATAAAGTTAGAGAGAGAGGGGCCCACCTTTCCTGTACTAAAAGGTGTGAGGCAGGGAGATCCACTTTCGCCTAAAATATTTTCAGCCGTGTTGGAAATGGTTTTCAGAAACCTGGACTGGCAAGATAAAGGCATAAACATAGATGGAGAAAACCTAAACCACTTACGTTTTGCCGATGACATTGTTGTTTTCGCGGAAGATCCAAACCAATTGGAGAACATGATACGAGAACTAGCCTCAGAAAGTAAAAAAGTTGGATTATCATTGAACGCTTCAAAAACGAAAATACTAACAAATGGTAACATGCATAATATAGAAATAGATGGCGAGATGATAGAGATAGTAGAAGAATACGTTTACTTGGGTCAGTCAATATCTTTCAACGATTTAACAGAAAGGGAAGTTAACAGAAGAATAGCACAAACTTGGAAAAAATACTGGAGCTATAGAGAGATCATGAAAAACAAAGATATAAACATAAAAATAAAAGCGAAGCTCTATGAAGTAGCCCTACCTATCCCTACCTAGTAGTCTTACCTATGGTTGCCAAACATGGAGCCTCAGAAAGAAGGATGAAAATACTCTCAGAGTACAACAAAGAAAAATGGAGAGGAGCATGTTAGGCGTAAAAATATCGGACAAAATCAAAAACTGCATCTTGAGGAAAAAAAGTGGTGTGACTGATGCCATAAAAAGGGTCAGAAATTTAAAGTGGAACTGGGCAGGACACGTTTGCAGAATGGATAATAATAGATGGATAAAAAAAGTAATGGAGTGGATACCCCGAGATGGACAAAGGAAGAAAGGAAGGCCAAGGATGCGTTGGGACGAAATATTCAAGCAAAGATGCGGACGGTGTTGGATAAGACTAGCCAGAGACAGAAAAGAATGGAGGAAATTGGGGGAGGCCTACGCCGAAGAGGCGACTGCCAAATAATAATAAAAATATTATTAAATTATTAAATGTGGAGTGACATAATGAATTCAAATAATAATTGAGAATTATGACTTAATATATTTATGATAATTAATGAAATGAAATTTAATTTAATGAAATTTAATAATTAATGAAATTTAATAATTATTTGTATTACATAACTATTTCATAACTAAGTAAAAAATGTATTATGATGAATTTGGTGGAATAAAGGCTTTTTTATTTTATTTTATTTTATTTTATTTTATTTTATGCTTATGTCAATTCTATTAGAGCTTAGTAAATAAACATTAAGTGGATGTATGCGATTTTATTTAATTTGAAATACCCTAAATTACAGCTAATTTTCCTTAGATAAAGTAGTAGCAGAGTAAATTAAATTTAATAGTGGCAACATTCTTTTTTCAAAAAGAAGATATTAAAATTTGTTTTTTTTGAAAAAAAATTCAAAAATAATTTTTATTATAAAATTAAAAACAATATTCAAATAAGTAAACAAAAAATTTTTTTCTAAAAACATCAAAAATAAATTCAAAAAATATGTCAAAAAAAATTAATTAAATATTTAAAACGAATGGCAACGTATTTATATTTAATATTTATTTCAAAAATTTCCACGCGATAATATATCGGCTACGTCTACGTCACGCCTTGGTAACGCTTTTTCGTGACAGAAAATTCCTAATACCCCTACATTGAAGTCTATATAGAAGTTTCACTTCAAAAACAGAACTACTAATAAAGGTTTTTTTTTCATATTTTTCTGTTCCATAGAACCCTAATTGCAACCGTAATGGTGGACGACAGGACGACATAAGTTGAATAAAATACATGTATACAACCAGTAGTCATATACACGTCGTAAAGCGGTCGCTCAGTGTGTTGATTGCAATATGGCGGAAATTATTAAAGTCAATTCATATATATAATTTTAATATACAATATTAAAACATCAATATTTTGAAGGCCCATTAAAATATGAACAAAGATGTCCATACATATTCTCGAAAAAATTTAATGGCCACTATGTCATCACCCTCCTCATCTTCAACCACAATCGGCTTTCTTTATATTAAATAAATGAAAATCATGATAACATTTGGCTTAACTTTTTATAAAGTATTTCAAGAAGAAAACATATTGTTCGTTCGCATAAGAAAACTCATGTAGATGTTGTGTGTTTAACCATAACAGGACTCTTTTGTAATTTTATTTACATCTATATACGGTTAAAGTTATGTAGGAGTATTACTAGACACTATTATAAAACATATTAGTCACACTTGCAACATCTATGTGAGTTTTACATAACGTAATTGACGCCGTTGCGACGACAAAATGACCCTTACACGATGTAAATGTCATATAAGGTGCGCCCAAACCCGCGTTATATAGACGTCTAATATACTGTAATAATATAACCATTTTGACTGACTGAAAGTTGATCTAAGACGTTCGTTGACCATTTATATAACTTTATTTTGCTACTTGGGATAATTATTTTATTTTATACGCCGATATTTCGACCCAGTTGCAGGGATCGTGGTCACGGCTAGACTGAAAGTTATTGATAATTAGTGTAACAAGTGAATTAGCGATTCCACTGTGTAGAGTAATTTTACAAATAACAATAGGTATATTCATTATCTATAAACACTAATAATTTCTAGACAAAAAGTAATGATATCTTATCAAAAACATAAATGTGAAATGAGAGTCAAGTTAAAAAAAAAGTATTGAGATCTAAATGGGTTCCAAGTTCTATGTAATAAAGACAAAAACTTTAGTCACAGGGACAGTAATTCAAACTTTCAAAGCTCCATGGCCGCCTATTTCTTGTATTTTGGAAAAAAGTAAGTTAGATCTATAACTCGTCCTCCAGATATATTTTTTGTTTCTGCTTGTGATTCTTCTTCAATAATCAAATCTTGTAAATCTTCTTCATCTTGTTCAACCTAAAACAAACAAACAATGCAGTGTCAAATTAAATTAGCTAGGGAAACTATCTAGAATCTAAAAGATACCACAGTGTAAGCAAACAGACTAAGTTACCGGCAAAATTTGCTCTGCCCCCTCATCAACTTCTATCCCAGACAGATCATATGTTTCTGTTAACGACTGAAGTTCCTGATTTTGTAAATCTGAGTTTTGCTGGTTCCTGAACTACCTGAAACATAATAACTTAAGTGAGCGAAGGTAATGTTTTTGCTGCTACAGTCAGTAATAAGCCATACACAAAAATTCACATGAGTCCGATGAACACGATGGTTCTACGCAGTGCCATAACTGAGATCCTTTACCCACCTTCGGAGTCCACCATCAGGTAGGTGACATCATCAGTCACCAAGGTCTCAATGAGACCTTTCAAAGGAGTCCAAACACGATGGTTCTGTGTCGTGACGTCACTGAGATCCTTTACCCACCTTCGGAGTCCACCATCAGGTAGGTGACATCATCAGTCACCAAGGTCTCAATGAGACCTTTCAAATGAGTCCAAGCACGATACTTCTACATAGTGACGTCACTGAGATCCTTTACCCACCTTCGGAGTCCACCATCAGGTAGCTGACATCATCAGTCACCAAGGTCTCAATGAAACCTTTCAAATGAGTCCAAGCACGATACTTCTACATAGTGATGTCACTGAGATCCTTTACCCACCTTCGGAGTCCACCATCAGGTAGGTGACATCATTAGTCACCAAGGTCTCCATGAGACCTTTTAAATGAGTCCAAGCACGATGGTTCTACGTAGTGCCGTTACTGAGATCCTTTACCCACCTTCGGAATCCACCATCAGGTAGATGACATCATCAGTCACCAAGGTCTCAATGAGACCTTTCAAATGAGTCCAAGCACGATACTTCTACATAGTGACGTTACTGAGATCCTTTACCCACCTTCGGAGTCCACCATCAGGTAGGTGCGTCATCAGTCACCAAGGTCTCCATGAGACCTTTTAAATGAGTCCAAGCGCGATGGTTCTACGTAGTGCCGTCACTGAGATCCTTTACCCACCTTCGGAGTCCACCATCAGGTAGGTGACATCATCAGTCACCAAGGTTTCAATGAGACCTTTCAAAGGAGTCCAAGCACGATACTTCTACATAGTGACGTCACTGAGATCCTTTACCCACCTTCGGAGTCCACCATCAGGTAGGTGACATCATCAGTCATCAAGGTCTCAATGAGACCTTTCAAATGAGTCCAAGCACAATGGTTCTACGTAGTGCTGTCACTGAGATCCTTTACCCACCTTCGGAGTCCACCATCAGGTAGGTGACATCATCAGTCATCAAGGTCTTAATGAGAGCTTTCAAATGAGTCCAAACACGATGGTTCTACGTAGTGCCGTCACTGAGATCCTTTACCCACCTTCGGAGTCCACCATCAGGTAGGTGACATCATTAGTCACCAAGGTCTTAATGAGAGCTTTCAAATGAGTCCAAACACGATGGTTCTACGTAGTGCCGTCACTGAGATCCTTTACCCACCTTCGGAGTCCACCATCAGGTAGGTGACATCATCAGTCACCAAGGTCTTAATGAGAGCTTTCAAATGAGTCCAAACACGATGGTTCTACGTAGTGCCGTCACTGAGATCCTTTACCCACCTTCGGAGTCCACCATCAGGTAGGTGACATCATCAGTCACCAAGGTCTTAATGAGAGCTTTCAAATGAGTCCAAACACGATGGTTCTACGTAGTGCCGTCACTGAGATCCTTTACCCACCTTCGGAGTCCACCATCAGGTAGGTGACATCATTAGTCACCAAGGTCTCCATGAGACCTTTCAAATGAATCCAAACACGATGGTTATACGTAGTGCCGTCAATGAGATGCTAATACCCACCTTCGGAGTCCATCATCATTTAGGTCTCCATCCGCCGTCAAACGAAATTCTCAAGATAGCTAAAACGTTCCAAAAATAAACACACTAAAAATAATGTACTCAATATACTTACCAATAGTTCTGGAGACCTCGGTCACGTTTCACTTTACATTTATTCATATATTTAGCCACAGTCAGTCTTACTCTATGATAGGGTCAATAAACTAAACGAAATTATAATCTACTTTACATATATTTACAAACTTAATTTCTATTATTCTTTTACGAAATATTTATATTTGTCCTATTTACAATATCACTTCATTCAAAAAAATTTCAAAACGTGAAGTTTTAGTTTTTATTTGGAAAAAATAACGCGCGTACAATCCACCCGTCACAAGAGTCATCGAGACACTGATGAATCGCGTTCCGAGACTCCCGAGCACGAGACGCAGGGCTTAGCGGGGGCGCTCCAGTGGGGTAGTGGTGAAGTTTTGGGTTTTTATTCATTATTTAAAAATATTAAAACAATTAAGAAAAAAACAACTATACAAATTGTGAAACACGTCATTACATATTTTTTAGTACAAAATTCATGCCGAAATATTTAACCGTTACAGAGAACATTTACAATTTAGGTTGAAGAAGGACCTATTTAACAAAATTTTTTCCCAATATTTGGGAGAGGTTATTAAAATTTTAAACTATACAATATCATTGTGATGACCTTCAGTATACCATATATTTTTTATATGGAAATCGCACATTAGGATTCATCTGCAATCTTCTTCAAACTTACAGTATTTTTGAGATTTGAGCGAGCCAATCCCCTTAATACGTGTAATATTAGGGAAAGTTGGCTGTGTGCGGAGTTCAGTGGATGCTCACCAAAGGCTAGAGGCTAAATTTCATGAGAGTTCTCACTTCTCATGGTTCAACAAGGACTTGTGACCTCGTTCTAGACAACAGACGTCAAGCTTTATCGTGTGTGTTCGAGGTAAAATTTCAGTTGGCTTTCGTAAACTCTGGTTGGCTTTTCGTTACCAATATCTATCTATCTGCTATCTGTCATTTTGTCGCAATAACTCAAATTCATTCAGTAATGCGCGCATTTAAGAATTAATTTTAGCAAAATTAAATTAGCGTAATTAAACCTCATCATATCATAAAAGTTAAAACAGTATCTAGCTACAATGCAACAAGCATTTAACTTACACAACAATGTAACCGAGATCGTATAAACACCATTATAATGTACCTACTTACTCTGTTTACGACGTGAAAACCCGTCGACAATCAGTACAGTGTAACGCAAAATTTTCAGTTGAGTTACGGTCGCGGCCGGTACCAATAAACACCGTTAATGCTCTAAAATGGCGCCCGGTATCGGCGACCGTTAAAATTGAAAATAACGCGCGGAAGCTGTTAAAAAATAACGTAGACGTTTCAACTTGTGAATGTTGCACCTGGCGCCCGTGCTGCAGTCCCATTACTCCATTACTGCAGTATTTATTAATAGTTGTTATATGAACAAATAAACGCTGAAACATTCACGATATCATGCACTAGTTATGCACTAAAATCTATGCACAAGTTATGCACTATTATGCACTAAAATCAAATTCAAATCAAATTCAAATTCAAAATCATTTATTCATGTAGGTATCATTGATACACTTATGCACGTCATTATAAGGACGCGTGCTTGTACAGATAAAAAGTATGTTTTACATTATCAAGATATTATTCTACGTAGTGAGAATAATGGTTATTTAATAACTAGCATTCTGCCCGCCGCGCCGAACAAGTACCATACCTGTGAGCCACGGACATAAAAAAAGAACGGACGTAACCTTGTCTAATCGAGAGTGAAGCTGACAGCTGACAGCTCGCTTACGTGTGCGTAATTTTGTAATTTTTGATTCGCGATGGTGTCAATGTCGTAGCCGTATGGTGTCAATGTGTGGGTGTGTGTACTTGTACGAATACAGAGTTGGTATTCTTAAGGGTGCTTCACTGAATTTGTTCTTGGGATTACGTCCGTCTTTTTTTACGTCCGTGCTGTGAGCTAAATTTCATGAAAATCCGTTCAGTAGTTTTTGCGTGAAAGAGTAACTAAAATCCATACAAACTTTCATATTTATAATAATAATTGTATTTACACAGATCACGTGAATACTTTTGGAGACTAACAATAGCTAAACATTAATAATTCAATTTCAACAATAGAGCGTAAAGATGCCTTCGCCAAAGTAAATCAGTTTGGAGCATTGCATTTTCAGCTTGTAACCAAAACATGATATTGGAATAATTTGACCATCTGTTGGAGTAGCTGCATAATGGCTGCATAGCTTCAGTCGTCTCAGGTTTCGATGCGCCGTCCGATTCAGCGTTGCTAACGAGCAAATAACCGGAGACGCGACAGGGGAGAGGGGAGAGAATGAGAGAACTCGCCCCCCCTCTCCTTGCCTTGCCTTGTCTTGTCCTCCTGTAACGCGGCACGTGTTAAGATAATAATTTCACAAGGTTTCATAACCATGTATGGTATTAATGGTTTTCCTCTATATCTATTGTGATATTTATTGTTTCTAAATAATTGTGAATTTTCACTCCTGTATATTATTTGCGTTTGTGTTTGTGCGTGTAGCTCAGGCATATATTTTTGGTAGACTTAAACTTAATACTTTTTTGCTTTTTTTTTGTTTTGGTCGGCAATGCATCGTTTGGACTTTACGAGAGGCGTTTTTAAGAATTTCTTAAGAAACTTAGTAACAGGAAGTATGTAGATATCAAACTAGATATATGTATACGAGTACAAGGATTAATTTATATGGCCTACTGTCTGTATATAAAAGTAACAAATATGTCGCCATCCATGCCCATTACCCTGCGTTCTTACTCCGTAGTGGGCCATCAATAAGCCGGGATGAATGCACACACACAGCCCCACAACAATTTGGCTCATTTATCGTAAACATCAAAAGCGCACATACACGTATCTTGCGTCAGTGAACAATTTTTTACGCCATTTCCAATAATTAAAGCTCGGAAGCTCCACAATTCCATTTAACTATTCGAAATTTTTCAACACTCGTTCAGTCACGTACGTCGTCTGCGTCGCTAATTTTAATGCCTCCTGTCTACTGTGGTGTGGTGTGACGAGTTCACTACAACCGTCTCGTTAGTTATTCAGAAGTTGAGCAGAAAACAGCTAGAAATAAATTAGGGCGGAGTTTGCGATTCGGCTAATTCAATTGGCAAGCGACTAGGCGTCGCGCCAAGAGCCCCTGCTTCGCCTTTTTAGTCGCATTGCTTCAATCACAAAAACAGTAATCCCATTACCGCCAAGAAACGTTTCGTTTAGCGAGTGTAAAGTGAATATTAATGTAACTGCGAGGTTCCAAGTTGGAGCAAAGTTTTTTCTAAGTTGCTTCGTTCCTCGCAATCAGGAAGAACTTGCGGCTACAACTAGTTACAGTATAAGTAAATTCGCTACAGGGGCCTTAAGTTCCTAGTTTGCATAAAAAGTGACCGTGCAACTACGGTTCTGACTGAGTTACGTCGCCCGCTAACAGATGGCGTTTTACAAACACGTCGCAGATTCTAAATCACGCCCTGAAGTTTCTTAACAGACTTCATTTATAAGTTCTGCAAGAACAGACCTGGGTTCGTAATATTTTGTAATAAACTATAATACTACTCTGCATAATATTTTAATACCTCTTAGATTAGCCGAACCTCCCGAACCACTAATTTTACATAGGAATTTTAACCTACAAATTGGGATGTAAATGGCTCTATAGGATATGATTTTATATTTTGAGCCGTGATTTTGAGGTTTTAATACCAATCCGTTGTTTTATTCGCGTTTTATTGTAGTTGTATTTATCTACCTGCCGATAGCAATTAATTACCGTGTACCTCATTTATAACTAAATTCAGGATTTTTTTTTAAATAATAAAGTTGATTATAATGAGAATACCGCACGCTAGCTCAGCTATGTGAATTAAATGTGTGGAAAAATTCTATATAATGCAAATAAAATTATTGTATGATACTTTCATTAATTCTACATTAATAAAGAATCCAAAGAAATACCTCCACAACGAATAAAATATCCAAACGATTTAGAATGGAGGTTTCATTCACTTCGATTAAAAGTCCATTTCTGCGAGAGTACAATCAAGTTTTAATTTTATACTTTAATTTTAAATGAATTTCCCAGTTTTTCCTAAGTTCCCGCTGAGTATTGAGAAGAAACAAGCGAAGTTTGAGTCAGAACTCGTAACAAACTAAAATGTAATGATACGGTTGGAAATGTGCAGTCAGCGGGTTGAATGCTTCATTCATTTTCTCTTTTGTTACAAGATTGACTTCCAACTGAATCCAAGCAAATAAAATATATTTGTTCTACAATCTAACAATACACTCTAATTTTATTTTCCGTATATCCGATCATATACTGAACATTCATAGGATCTGCGTAGGTATAGTGCCTGCCCCACAGATTAACCCCCTTGTTACCGACGGATAAACGGTCCACCGGTGTATCATGATTTTGTATTTAAAATGTACCTACTTATAACTATGTGTCACTAATAAAATATTATTAAGTTATACTTACCTCTTCTGCATCGTAGAACCTGTAAAAATATAAATAATTAGTTAAGTTAATATTAGTATTACAATGTAACCTTTGTGTTTGAACTTTCTCAATAATAAAGAAAGTACTAGCCGAAAACTGCTGAGAAAAAAGATGACATACCTGTCTGTCTCGCGACAACCTCTGAGGCGAGCGTGCTCTGTGGCCCGCGCCCTGCACCGCCATAGGAGTCGACCAACAACGCGGAAGCGCTCGCGACCTATATCCGCGAACAAAATTGCATTATCCTTTGATTCCAGTATTTTTCGGTTCGGCTTATTCAACTTACGTCTCGCCTTCTCATTTCGCACCTCTTGACCCGCACCATCCCCAACACCCCTTATGTCAGTTAATATAGAGATATCGATGTTTATTATGTCAGTTACATCCAGTTTTTGACGTGATAACGTCTAATAAAACGATGAGCGCCGGGCGCATCTATGAAATAATGTAGCGTTCCGTGAGCGAGGGAACGGCAAAAGCAAGAGAGAGGCACTATCGGCTACGATCGGCGTATCGTGGCCGATGCCGTAGGCGAGCCGTAGGCGCGTAGGGGCGGGGCGGAGTGGAGCGGAGCTTTGTCATGAGTGTCATGACGTTGTCACGTTAAACTACCGTCCGTAAACCGACTTTACAGACAACTATTTTTTACACTAATTGGAATATTGAAATTAGCTATATTACATAATTAAATATTTAGCTTAATTATCAGATAATGGGAGGTAATAAATGAGATAATAGAAAAAACTATCAAATTTATCATGTGGTTCTAAACGAAAGAGTTTATTATGTGAAACGCTCATAGCCCGAACCCGAAAGCTTGTTGCCGAAAGCGATGCAAGTGATCGATAAAGTACAAGTTTTAGCCGTATTGGGGCGGCTTAGAATACTAACCCCAATTCCACGCCGGATGGGTGTCGTAAAAGGCGACTAAATCCGGCCCGCTGGTGGTAGGGCCCCTCAGGGGATTATATTAGTAGTATTGATTTTAATTGTTAATTAATACCATTATTGCTATTATTATCTCTTCGTGGGGTTCGCCTGGATAGCTACCACCCTTGAGCATGAGTCAGCCGCCAAACGACTCGTCGTGTTCCGGCTGGGGGCTTGAGATCCAGTTGTCCTCCCTTTCCCACCTTTCCTTATCCTATATGCTGTGACTCTGTGGTGTATCCCTGGGTCTTATGAATTCTTGAGGCACCGTTGCTCGAGAGGACGTGATGTGTTGGCATGGCGGCCAGGGAGACCTGGTGAAACGGCTGACCTGCCGCAGGCCGCCCGCCGGATAGTACAGGGACCCGAACCCAGACAACACGTCTAACCTCTGGTCTGGGAGGCTGTCCCACCAGCCGGCGCATAATCCCGTTGCGTGGACGCCGTGCCGGAGTAAGAGACCGGAGTGGTACCCGGTGTCCACGCTCGGGGGGGACCAGGGGCCCTTCCGTCCGCCACGCCAGCAACTCATACTCTACTCTTGCTAGCACGGTGTCACGAAATCGAACCTTGTCCCGGGGGTCCCCTTACAGATCACTGCATTCCCTACCTTTTTTCCTCCTCCTTCTCCTTACACTTATTTTATGGGCAAGGTAAAAAAGAGAAATAGGTCAAACCCAGCGGCAACCCCTGACACTCATACCACACTAAATGTCGACATGTGCAACATCAGGGGAATTCATACAAATCTCAATGCTGTCCACCACCATCTAGAGACAGCAAAGCCGGCCCTACTCTTTTTGACGGAAACTCAGATTTCGTCACCGGGCGACACGTCTTATCTACATTACCCTGGCTACAGGTTAGAGCACGCATTCAGACGGCGTGCCGGGGTGTGTGTGTTCGTTCGGGATGATATTTGTTATTCCCGTCTGACCTGCCTTGAAGACAAGGACCTATCTCTGTTATGGACACGTGTGGACATTGCAGGCTACATTCGTGTTTACGCGTGTCTTTATAGGTCCTATAGCGGAGACGTGGAGACGACTCGTCTATTTGAGCACGTCCAAAGATCGGCCGACAAGGTGCTTGAGCAGTATCCTTCGGCGGAGTTAGTGGTCTTGGGGGACTTTAACGCCCACCACACGGACTGGTTGGGGTCCAAGATCACTGACTTCGCGGGAATGTCTGCTTTTGACTTCTCCCTGGCCTATGGGCTCACTCAGGTTGTAACTGGTTTCACCAGAGTCCCTGACGTTGTGAACCATACTGCTTCTCTGCTAGACCTGCTGCTGACTTCTCATCCATCTAACTACCGAGTAGTGGTCACGGCTCCCCTAGGATCGTCTGACCACTGCTTGGTAAGTACATCTGTACCCTTGACGCGCCAGGAGGGATCTCGACCCACCGGAAAGCGTCAAGTTTGGCACTATAAGTCAGCAGACTGGGACGGACTCCGGGAATTCTTGAGTTCGTATCCTTGGAGGCAGCTCTGTTTTGCTTCGGAGGATCCGAATGCGTGCGCCGACTCGGTAGCCGATGTGATACGACAGGGCATGGAATGTTTTATTCCTAACTCTGTCATATCCATTGGTGGTAAAAACCAGCCCTGGTACAGCGGTCCCTGTATTTCGGCATCTAACCGGAAGCATGCCGCTTACCAGGCCTGGGCATCAGCGTACACGCGTAAAGATCCATCCACCCCAGAGCTTAAGACAAAGCTCAATGCTGCCTCCCGGTCAGCAAAGAAGCAAATGGCCAGGGCGAAGGCAAAGTTCATCGGCAGAATTGGCGAGCGGCTGGTTGGTTACCCCTCTGGTAGTCGAGAATTCTGGTCGCTAGCTAAAGCTGCCGAGGGCAACTTCTGTCGGTCGTCTCTTCCATCACTGCGTAAACCGGACGACTCTGTGGTCCATACGGCAAAGGGAAAAGCCGAACTTCTTGGCACCCTTTTTGCCGCCAACTCGACTCTTGATGATAGAGGGGCCACACCGCCTAACATCCCGCGGTGTGAGAGCTCGTTAAATGATATACTTTTTACCCAAAAGTCTGTCAGACGGGCTCTACAGTCTCTCGATACCAAGAAGTCAAGTGGACCAGACGGTATCCCCGCAGTGGTGTTAAAGACGTGTGCTCCCGAGTTGACTCCCGTCTTAACGCGCTTATTCTCGCTATCTTATGCCACAGGAGTAGTACCGTCTTCGTGGAAGGTTGCCCTCGTTCATCCCATCCCCAAAAAGGGCGATCTTAGTGACCCGGCTAACTACAGGCCTATAGCGATTACTTCCCTACTTGCGAAGGTGATGGAGCGCGTGATTAACACGCAGCTCTTGGGATATCTTGAGGATCACCAGCTGATTTGCGATCGACAATATGGTTTTCGCCACGGTCGTTCGGCTGGTGATCTTCTAGTTTATCTTACACACCGGTGGGCTCAGGCTCTTGATCGCAATGGGGAAGCTCTGGCAGTCAGCCTAGACATCGCTAAAGCCTTCGACCGGGTCTGGCACAGGGCCCTTCTCACGAAGTTACCATCCTACGGTCTACCTGAGAGGTTATGCAATTGGGTAGCCAGTTTTCTATCTGAGCGACATATCAAGGTCGTTGTCGACGGTTGTTGCTCAGATATGAAACGTATAAATGCTGGCGTCCCCCAAGGGTCTGTGTTGTCTCCTACGCTATTCATTCTGCATATCAATGACATGCTGCAGCATACAAGTGGCATCCATTGCTATGCAGATGATAGTACAGGGGATGCCTACTACACAGCCCCTGCCAATGCCTCTCAGTTGCAAATGGCGGATAGCAGAATGAAACTTGTGTCTGAAGTCGAGAACTCTCTGGAGCAAGTCTCGGAATGGGGTCGACTTAATTTGGTCCAGTTCAACCCCACGAAGACACAAGTTTGCGCGTTTACCGCTAAGAAAACCCCATTCGTCATAGCGCCTCAATTCCAGGGTACCGCGCTCACCGTGAGTGAAAGTGTTGGGATTCTGGGAGTTGACATCTCGAGCGATGTGCAGTATCGGCGTCATTTAGAGGCCAAGACTAAGCTGGCCTCCAAGAAGCTTGGTGTCCTGAATCGGGCTAAGCAGTACTTCACTGCGAAGCAACTGCTTATGCTTTATAAAGCTCAAGTTAGGCCCCACATGGAATACTGTTCCCACCTCTGGGCTGGGGCGCCGCAATACCAGCTTAACCCATTTGACGCCATACAGAAGCGCGCGGTCCGAGTTGTCAATGACCCACGAGTCACTCACAGGTTAGAACACTTGAGTTTCAGAAGAGACATTGGTTCTCTCTGCGTGTTCTACCGTCTTTACAACGGTGAGTGCTCCGAGGAATTGTTCGACTTGATGCCTACGTCTCCTTTTCATCATTGCACCACTCGCCGAAGATTGAAGTTCCATCCACACCGATTGGACTTGTGGAGAAGCTCTACGGTCCGATTCTCACGAACTTTTTTGCCACGTACGTGCAAACTGTGGAATGGACTTCCTTCTGAGGTATTCCCGGAGCGCTATGACATGGGGTTCTTCAAAAAAGGTGTAAAAAGAGTTCTCCTTCAGGGCCGGCGTTGCATTGGCGATTCCTCTGGTGTCGCTCATGTCCATAGGCGACGGTAACCACTTACCATCAGGTGGCCCGTAAGCTTTTTCGTCTGCCCTTCAGGCTATAAAAAAAAAAAAACATAAAGCAGCAGCGAGCGCGGTCGGCAGTGCAGTTCTTGACCATTACCGTGCTTTTGAGAGTACGTAAAGCCGTCGGTTCCGAACAGGATGTCCTCAGACGGCATAAAAACTTCCGATAGGTACCTTGGGTTGGCCTCTAACTATTCCACCAATCCACGCTGGAGCAGCGTGGTAGAGTATGTTCTAGGCCTCCTCAAGGGGAGAGACCTGTGCTAAGTAGTGGGCCATTAATGAGGCCATGTTAAAGGTGTAATCTCTATCTATTTTAAAGGTCTCTTTTACCATTAAATGTAGGTAAAATAACCAAACCAAATGACATGGATCGTGATCGCACATACTTTCAGCCAGTTTTGCGGTACAAAGCCGTTGGTAACCAAATGGCGGTCTCTAGTTAGTTATTATGTTAATTAGGATCAGGTTCTGTAAATTAATTACATACACAAATTATAACATGGCGCCGTGGAAAATACGCGCATGTACTTATGTCAGGTCGGGTAATCTGTGGAATTGACAGACTTGTCGTGAAATATATCTATTTTTTAATATTATAAAGAGGAAAGATTTGATTCTTTGCATTGAAAAGTCTCCGAAACTACTGAACCGATTTGAAAAAAATTAAAATGTGTGCAATTCACACGTGGTAGAAGTGAAACCTTCAAAAATTTTGTTTTCAAGATAATGAGACGAATGTAAAATCAACTCAACTCAACTCGTCTCCACTCAACTCGTCTCCACTCAACTCGTCTCCACTCAATTCTAGTCTCCACTCAATTCTAGTCTCCACTCAACTCGTCTCCACTCAATTCTAGTCTCCACTCATCTCTAATCTCCACTAAATTCTAGTGTCCACTCATCTCTAGTCTCCACTCAATTCTAGTCTCCACTCAATTCTAGTCTCCACTCATCTCTAGTCTCCACTCAATTCTAGTCTCCACTCATCTCTAGTCTCCACTCATCTCTAGTCTCCACTCATCTCTAGTCTCCACTCATCTCTAGTCTCCACTCATCTCTAGTCTCCACTCATCTCTAGTCTCCACTCATCTCTAGTCTCCACTCATCTCTAGTCTCCACTCATCTCTAGTCTCCACTCATCTCTAGTCTCCACTCATCTCTAGTCTCCACTCATCTCTAGTCTCCACTCATCTCTAGTCTCCACTCATCTCTAGTCTCCACTGGACAGTTTCGTTTCATAAAATTTCAAGTCACCCCCGTATTAAAGAAGTTTTCTCTTCAAAAATCTTTCACTGTTGGGAAGCTACAATATCTCCGGGTGACAGTGACTATATTATATTTAAAAAAAAATGGTAAAAAATAAGAAAAACGAAGTAAAGCGAGGGTGGTTACTCGTGTTTAATAAAGGTGGTACAATGCAAAGCAAAGCCGAATCGTGCATTGCTCCACAGTTTGTGTTTATCATATATCATATAGGTATCAGGATAATACGTGCCCTTACGTGCCCTATAGCGTATTCCAGTGTGCGGGTTTTACTTGACATAACGGGCTCGCAAAGTATGTAAATGCGAGTTGGCTATTTGTATGGGACCGAAGCAGAGCCATCTTGCGGCAGTGAAAAGAAAAGCTTCGGTCCCATACAAATTTTAGCCAACTCGCATTTAGTTTGCGAGCCCGTTATGTCAAGTAAAACTCACAGTAAACACACTGATCATGGTCTACTTCTTTGCTTTTATGAACATCCCTTCAGTAGATTGTGTGAACGAGTAACAAAGATGTACCTACCGCTGCGCCACTCGCCGATCTACACGCGACTACCGGGCGCACTGAAATATCAGAGACGTAGTAAGTACCTACCACTTACTGCGCCGTAATATTCTGAGTGCGACCCTTTTCCCACATGTTGGCAGCTGCAACTCCGAACTCAAACAAACTAATTATAATATACCTATCTTACCATAGAACCCTAACGTTGTTGCTATGCTTACGACGGAATAAATGTTTCTTTCTTTCTTTCAAAGAGCAAACATCCATACAAAACTTCAGAAACTTTGGAGTTATAATGGGTGTTACGGATACGCTAGTAATAATACTTCAATGGTTACGGATAAAGGAGAACCCCATCTTCCATAGAGACACCGGCCCAGAATAGACAAGAATGAAAATTGGTGGTCAATTAGATCATTGTAAAAGCTTTAATTTCTCCAATTTTCACGTCTGCTAGCAATGGCCAACTAATGAAATCCTAATGAATCACCTTAAATATGGGTTATGATTATGTCACACTCGTGTCACAGTGCTGATGAAAAAAGTATGTTTTGATAAAGTTCTCGTTTATTATGGGTAACGTAAGGTCGGTTGGTCACCGGTTGGTGAGTACCTATCTACTGAATATGCGTTTTACTAGGCACTTACTACCTCAAACACCTACGAGTATATAGACAATGTCAGGAATATAATGAAGACCATAAATAAATAAATACTACTTAAACCATAATGGTTAAAACTGAGTAGGTGGGTATGATACTACCTACTACCTACTTTAATGGGTTTTACCCAAAAAATGTCAAAAAGGTTGTGTAATAAAGGAATTTTAATTTTTTAAAGATATTTTATTCATTATCATCAAAATATATCAATATTTCGTCAAGAAATTGTGCAGGAGGCGCCATACTCCTATTTTCAATATTCAGGCAGTGGTAGTAAGAAAAGCAAATCTAGAAATTGTATCAAAAACACATTCACCAACGCACGAAACGAAAAGCGAATGCAATAGAACATAGTGATTAAGTACTCTGTGCAAAAATTAAAATGTCATAAATGTCATCATAATATTCTTTTACTTTTTTTACACAGATAAGTTAAACTCAAAATGTCTTATAATAAGCGTAACGATGTCGTTAAAGGATTTAATGGTAATTATTATATATTAAATAGTTTAGCTTTATATAGAACATGAAAACATATCAGAAAGGAATAAATATTGTTTTTATAATTAATAAATAGTTAATTTAATACATATTATGTTCCTTAATCAATCGATTATAAAATCGTTTGTAATGAGGTAAATACAATGAGAACTTCTTTCTTTATTTTGTTCATTTGGCGATTGCAAATGAGGCTAAGATTTAAATATGTTTATTTAGTTAAATAAGACGAATTTTTATGTATATAGTTTACTCTTGTCCAGTCTTATGTGCTAGCACAGATTACATATAATTCGTGGCCGGAAACCGGGGTTCTCCTTTTCTTGTCCTGGTGGTATGGTAGATCATGCCTTTTGATCGTAAGAACTTCTTATATTTGGCTTTGCCTACAATCTCTTCCTGATACACGAAAGAGCAGTATCTAATGGAAAATATCCTAGACTTTTTCAATTATATAGATATAAATGTAGCCTGGTTGCTAATGGTTTGAACCCTCAAGTCAAATACTAGGTATATCAGTTAAATCGAAAATATCTATCTTGGCTTGAATTTGGCTTGACACGCTCCCAAGAGTCCCAAGTGACCGCAATTTTTGTGTAGCCACAGAGTAGCACCATTTTATAAAAAACAAGCCTAACTACCAAATAGTCGACGGAAAGAGATAATTATTACCTATATCTGTCGGTCCAGTTGGAAAAAGGCGAGGAAATTTTACCGAAAATACTCTATACTGAGACCAACGTTTCCCGCCTAGTTTTACTAACCTTTGACTCGCTTTTCATAAAATTCAAGGAACTCTAACGTAAATATTGATTTATCTATTACAACGTCATGACAGCGTGTTATGACGAGGTGTGTCGACACGCCGCAGCGCCGGCCCTCACAACACCAGATAACACCAGCCTCTGGCCGTGGCGCGACCGCAAATAGTGTTAGGACGTAGGCGGCGAATAAACGATGTTTTGCTCCTGCTTCCTGCAGTATTTATCGCGGCCCAGGACGCCCGATGCTCGACTTAGGCCCAATTCATTAATGGCCCCCGAATCCCCGCGAGCGGCATCTTTCACTATTTTTCTACACCTCCCGGCCTCTTATTTATGAGGCCGGGAGGTAAAATTCTATTTACCCGGTACATCACAGGTTATACGTAATGCTACTTGAGTCTTTTATTATGAGTTTGGAATACTTTAAAAGGATATTTTTGACTAACAGTGCGCCCATAGCACCAGGCACTGCAAGGCGTTGTGGTGCAAATAGCAACATTGGAAACTGGCGAGTGTCGCCTAGTGTCGTGCCAACGTGCCAACGTGCCAATATTGGCGCATTCCCGATTCCGCGCGAATCAAACGTGACGCGAATAGCGACACAGTTTGTCTGCGGTAATGCGGCTTTCTGAATATTTCACAAAATAATATTGTCATTCATTCAAATTGCATTCAGACTACGTATACACATTTTGTATATTAGAATTTGTGCTAGTAGTTTTTTAGTAGTAATATTTTTGCCATATGGATTCTTTGTACCTTTTTCTGAAGAAGTAGGGATCTTGATAGGATTATTTTCCGAGGTTGTATTGGATTAACACACACGCACGCACTGTAAAAGAAGATAACTAATTAATGTATCAAATACTTATTGGTGAAGGGTGGCGGCAATCACAATGAGCCTTTCCAAATAAGTTACAGCCATGAAAACGTTTTTAATAAAACCCACAGACGTTTGATTCAGACAAATTTTCAATAAAGAGTATCAATAAAGACAAACAATTCCAATGTCAGATCAAACTCCATTGCACGTTTTTCAAATTAAATAGGGATTTCGAAGCTTTTGTAATACCCTTTGATATTCTAAATTATGCTTCTTTGGATATTAAATATTATAGGGGTGTAGCACACGTTTGGGAGGAAGAATCCGCCGTGAAATGGTTTTGCTTTTTTCAGCAGTAAAGTCGAAGATTCAGCAATAAGAGAGTCTTTGTCCTCGGGCGGTGACCATTTACCGTCCCGTGACTCTTCTTTTAAGTCGGTTTTCATATAATAAGCAAATATAAATAAATAATGACCAATAACCCTGATATTGAACATAATTAATTTTGAATTTTATAACTTTTTGTTAAAATCACCAATTATATCTAAATACGCGATCTATCCGACGAACTAATTCGCTATGAAAATCAGACGAGGTTCGCCACTACAGCCAACTGGTTTGTTATCGGTAGCGGATCTTACTTTATTTATTTGCTGAGATTTGGACTGTACAATACTAATATTGCATAAACATTAATTTTATTATTGAAATCAATACTCCAAGTAAGCAATTTTTGGAATAAATATAACATTTCTTGTGAAGGAAATAAGCACAATTCAGTTTCAATACTTTCAATATGGTATTCCGATGGTAAAAGCCCGGATCTCCTGGCTTCTCCAAATATATCAGAAATGTTAGAGAGCGTCAGCGAGATGAAAACGCTGCGGTGGACGTATTGCATTGCGGGTTGCGGGTATTGAATACGTAATCGGTTGATTTGATATCGTTCAATGGTGAGCTCAGTAAACATGGTTAAATATTACATTCTCGTTGGCTGAAAGATATCGAGATGAACGACTATTTACACTGACATTCGTCTATAATGCTAGTGTAGTGACTATAGCTTTGTGCTCGAAATTCGATCGTAATTCATGTTATGAAAGGGAACTACATGTTGTAATCGAACCTGGGACCACTTGCTTCGCTGGCAGTGGCATTACCGTTTATTCTACGAGTTCCTCAATACAACTGAGTATCGTTGTAATTCCAATAGATTAGTCTCCCTCCCATCAACGGACATCATGACTGAAGCGGTTTTAAACTATGGAGAGCTGTTATCAGCGAAATTATTCGGATCGTGGATTTGAGAATGGAACAATGACGGCCTCAACGGTCCGAGCAGAACGAATTCCATTAATCGCGATCTAAATGGAAATGAGTTCCATTGCATCAATTCGACGCCGCGTGCTGCGCTGCGCCGTCGGGAATTAATTCTTGGCGGCTGTCGCGATTTGACCGAAGTGCAGTGTC